>OV656830.1:15000-2415000 GCA_927399485.1 Calamotropha paludella | reverse complement strand
ATGCCTTCTCTCAAGCTTTGTACTACGCATGCGCACACTTATCTTATCCTATCTTATATTCCCCTTCGTTAAATCTTATGAATTTATGTGTCTGTCTCTTTCTACTGTCGCTTTTTTGTTTCATCGACTTTCAAATCACAACGATGCTAAAGAAGTTTTCACTTCAAACAGCGTGTGACTGAAGTTGACTCCTTAAGAACGATTGTCTTTGAACAGGAACAGAAAATAATAAAACAATATTTCAATATAAAAGTGAAAGATGCACACCATAGATTGCGCACAAAAATCGTAACGCTTTCAGTCGATCACTAAATTTTAATCTTTATATTTTTTTTGATACCGGTTGCCTTATTTATATGATCACTCAATTTTTATTTTCTTTATTTACGACTTGCGCAATTTGTGCATTTAGCCAGTGTTAAGTAAGTATAATCTTTCTTCTATGTTCTTGAGTAATTTCCTAGGTTTCAGTAAAGAAGTGGGGTTTTACTGAAACCTCCTCGTAGCCTTCTTGAGAGAGCGCGAAAAGACACCTTCGAACCTGTTTTATTTCACTTGCCAACAATCATGCATATTCAGAAACACTCAGTGGTTAATAACCCACCATTATTACACACTAATATCAACCACAACACAAAATTTAACAAGAAAACCAAAACCATTAAAGTGACGCTTCGCCCCACTCAATTCTTAAGGAAACTCCAAAAATGCTATATTATCTGTGCTAAGGATTTGTAACAAATTTTATGTTATCTGTGTTTAGGACATTTCATTCCATTCATTTGTTTAAAAATGTTTCAGTAGACAGCTATAGATAACAATGAATAACTTCGTCAGCATCATCTAAAACTCATAAAGTCCCTCACAATGCCTTACATAGCGTTATATCTTAACGCAGCACATAGGGGCAGCGGAATCAGATTACGTTGATTGCCGCCTTGCGCTCGGCGAGGCGGCATAACCGTATTGTTGTGTTTGCGATACGACTTACAGAACGCCATGGTAAACCTTTGTCGCGCCATTTTCGTTGAAGATTAAAACCTTTTTGGACCGTTCGCGCCAAAAGTGGTTAAAAAAAGGTTTTAAAAGATTCTAGTGATAGATCTATGCTTTTTTCTGATTGAAAATTATACGACATACAAAAATTACGTGACAAAGAATCCGCTTAGGGTTTTGGTTCCAATTTTGTGATCCGTACCGCTAAGGAGCGGAATTCCTTACCTAAGTCTGTGTTTCCTGACAAACAATTTTGGGTGTTCATCAATGGTGTATTGGGAGGGGAACGCGGTGGAACGACGTTCCCTTACCTTTTTTCAGAACCGGATTGCGTTCCAGTACTTTTTTAGTAGATTTTTTTTTAATTACAAATGAAAATTATATTTCAAATTTGTGACTTTGAAAAACATTTCTAAAAATATGTTAACTAACAAAGTATTTATCTTTGTATGGTAAGAATAACAAAAAAGAAAAACTTATATGGAAAAAATAGTTTGCTGAAAATGGGACTTTTTTGCTCCCACTATGCGTTCCCTTACTTCTTATTTTACCAATACATCACTGGTGTTCAAGCCACGAGTGAAGAGATGTTTTCTTGGCAAGCGCGTCACATATCGCATCATCACTTACTTATTTACAATAAAATAAATAAATAATAAAGAACATCATAATCTATTATAACCTTTTTTTAAGTTTTCAATATGTCAATATTTTTAATAAGATTTATGGACTGGATGTATGTCTTTTAAGCCATGTTTTCAAACGCAAAGAATGTTCTTACGTCATTTAACTTTTAAAACGGCTACATCTGAAAAGCAGCGGTGCAGTTTAAGCAAAAAATCGTGTAAATAATAAATAAATAAATGTTTCTTACATTTAAACCAATTAACCTAGCCCAAAGTAAGCACTGTAAGGCTTGTGTTATGGATACTAGGGTAACGGATAGACATACATATATGATACATAGATATGTAATATTCAAAGAAACATATATAATGACCCATGACTCAAGTACGAATGCTCGTATTCATCATACAAACCTTCCGGGATTCGAACCCAGGATCGCCGGTGCGAAAGGCAAGATCGCTACCGTTGTACCAAACGATCGTCATTGAACCGGTTGATTGTTTTCCCGAATCAACTTTTTTCTGTTCTAATAAATAAGATAAAATCTTTGTTCAAAACTAGCGGCCCGTCCCGGCTTCGCACGGGTGGACAAAGTTCTTTAAATTTTTTCTATTATTAAATATTTTCCGTTAGCGCCATCTAGCGTCTGGTAAACGAACTACTTGCGGTTAACGCGTTGCTATGGTAACGTCTTTGATACAATGGAAAAAGAGCGGGAAAAAGAGCGGACAGACAAACACACAAACCACTGTGATCTTAGATTATTTATAGATTAACGTTTAAGACATGTTAACCACGATTAATCAATCACAATATTGATTCCTGATTTCACCTTCCTATATAAATCAATGTCAGCGTAAAAAAAGCATGTTTAATACCTATATAAACACTTTTCAATCAAATTTAAAACTCATGTTAACGGCATTAAGTTCGTTTTACTGTAACGTAATAATTTCAGTATTTATTTGCCGAGACATGAGAAATTGAATCTTATGTTTAACGCATAAGATACATGAATCAGTTTCTTTCACTAATGAAATGCTTGTATTCTGTGAAAGGAAAGCACGTAAATCTTGTTCAGGGCGTAGAGAACTGACTGGAAAGATGCTCCACTTTAAAAAAAATTATTGGGGTGGAAATTTTATTTTTATGGAATGAAATGAAAATAACTTTATTCAAATGCACTTAAAATTAGTTTTTTTGAATCGTTCAACATTTTTACCTACCTATTCAGGATGTCTTTTAACTGATAAGAAGAATGGGAGCAAGAAACTCGTCAGCTTTAACAGAAGTAACGACATTTACAATATAATACGTCGTCACCATACATAATCCACAAATAAACAAGAAAATTATTCTGTATTTACAATAATAGTAGTGTTATGATATGATTATTTCGTTGATTACAACAAAGTCAACAAGTATCTGTTTTAAGTAAGTATCCCTCAATATTGCATACAGGGAATAAACGACAAATTTAAGAATGTAGGTTTTTTATCGTCTGTAAAAAAGTATATGATAATTCGATAAATGCAACATTTAGAAAACATTTATATTAATATAGTTTTAATTCCTAACCTATGTGTATACTATAGTAAAAAATTGACTTATAATAAAATCCCAAAGTACAAATATATACAAAAAAAATATCGGAAAGTTATTGATAGTGATATTGTTATCTTATTTAATATACCTACTCAAATCAGTAAATGAGTGACAGTTAAAGTACTACAAGGAAAACTATTTAATTTTAATTTTTTTACGAATATAAAACAATGAATAACATAAACTTCAGTATACTCAAATAAGTGAAAATAAAACGTAGAAAATATATTCTGTAGATACATGCAAATAAATATACAATTTGTAAAAACAGTCACATTTCTTGTACTTTTAATTCGTAAATTTTAATTTGTTAAATGAAATACGTATCAGACACGTATCATACATATAATATAAAATAGTTGTTTACACAAACCATATCTATTCTGACTCACGATTAGCTCCAATAAAAACATGAGAAGAATTTTTTTCGACGCATATAAATCAAAATATTCTTACGACATGTTTTTCTAATGTAGATTTAAGTGGTTATTCCAGTTGAAAATATGAATTAATTAAGTAGGATGAAATGGACGTTTAGGTATGCAGGAATTGTTCCTCCTTGTCTCTCCTTTTAATAACATTTAATTTTTTATAGTAAATAGGTAAACCGCTTGTCCGCTATCTCGCCTGATGGTAAGCGATGATGTGACGTGCTTGCCTATTCACTCGAAACTTGAAGACCCCTATACTCTGATTTTGAATTAGATGGACTAAAGTGACATTAGTAATGATACCACATAATAGAAAAAAAACTTGTGAGCCGTCACGGGACGCCTGGCAGATGTGAAACATCGACATTATTTTGTGAAAGTAATATGCAGAGAAAAACAGATTGCGATAGGAACTAAAGATAACATAATTATAAAATAAAATATTACGACTATTTTTCATAAAATGATGACTGTTTATTTAATAAACATTTATTTTCTTTATTCTTCATTTTTTAGTTCTATGCTATTCGTGTTTGAAGAGGTAGATAGTCCGGCAATACTTTGTGAATTTTGCATGCGTTTTCTTCTTTCCGCTTCACGCTGTTTCAATTTGTCATATCTTATTATTTTATGAGAAAAAGAATTTGTTTTCAAGTAAAACACAGGTTATGTGTGTCGTAGTAAACAACACTGTACACACTATGGAGTATATACTACGGTATCCAAGCTCAGTGTGGCGAGTGAGATAGCTCAACGCCACACGAAGGTGATCGCAGTCATATAGCGTGGCGACGCATGCCGTGGCGACGCGTCGCCATGCCAGAAATCGGTTTTACGTGCGGCTATACATGTTTCACATCAATAATAAAAAATAATTTTGTCCCCTTATCCAATCGAAATTCAATTATTTGTTCAATTTCGCACATTGTCAAATGCAAAACATTCAAACTGTGTTATTTTGATGAAAAGCTACTTAATTAGAACACATCAAAAGACCCAGTTATCTTTCGACTATTCATTTTAGAAAAATCATTTACAAGAACTGAATTGGTATCGGTATTTACATGCTTTTGTTATAGGAATAGCTATCGACCTCTTTTTTGTAAAAATGCAAAAAAGAGAGGTCAACACTGCAGGGTGACGAAATTTTGTCTATGTTATCCCAAAGACATTTTTATCAACTAATATTAACTAAAAGATTTATTATATTTCAATTTTGATCATATTTTAAATTATTTTGTAATAAATATAATAATTTATTTAGATAACAATGAGCCATATTTGTTAATAATAATAATTAATAGCTAATATGTTATATTCAAATGTTTTAACTTTTGATCCACAAGCCGATTCGGATAACGTTAATAAAATCGAAAATACTGTCGAGCACTTTGCTCTACAAAGATGAAAGTGGCCACCATAACGCATAAATATTACCATGGAGGCATTTCCGGTTCCCCTCGCCATTGTACGACAGTACTGGTGGGAATTGACATGGAAAATTAATGGTAATTCTTTTTGTTTTCCCTGTCATAATATGATTTGTCATTTTTTTATGTTTTATTAATGTATCAAGAATCTTGTGATGGTGAATGTTAACACCGGGACTTTTAAAAGTATTTTATACTATATTTCAAATAATGCAAAAATTACAATGTTTCTAAGCTAGATTTCAGTAAATAGTAATGAGGAAGAATTTAATTAACTAAATGGAACTATAGGTTAAGATTTTTCTAAAATATTATCTAAAATTAATATATTTTTGTATGACCGTTTGTTTCTTAATAAATAAAATATTTTTAAGGCTGTATAGGGTTGTCCCTGTGTTTTCTGACATAAGTAAATTTTTAAATTGGTAATTTATTACCAATTTAATTTGTAAATTCACATGTGTACACACTAACACACGTTCTGTTTAACCTTACCGAATGATATTTTAATGGTATTTATTAGGTTGGGGAATAAGTTCGTTCGGTTTTTTTCGAAGAGGATTATTTAAAGTATTTGTTTGTTGTTGAGCAAAGTGTTTGTATTCATTAGACAGTGCCTTTTCTGCTCTACAGAACTGTGTTATTTGTTTTTCGAATATTTTTAGTTTTTCCTATTTTCTGGGCTTCGAAATGGAATACCCAGGTGACAAAAATCAGCATTTTCGACATCTACGTTTCTTCGCTTTTCATCGGGGTCAAAAAGCAGCTGAAGCCGCTCGTGACATATGCAACGTGTATGGAGAAGGTGTCATAGGTGAGCGCGCAGCACAGAAATGATTTGCAAAGTTCAAAAATGGTGACTTTGATCTCGAAGACATGCCTCGCAGTGGACGACCTGCAGAATTCGATGTCTTCATCGCCTTGAGGTGCGATACACGGGGAAATGCTTGAACGGAACGCAACAGTCAACAAGGAGCTCTACGCCGTGTAAATGAGGCTATGCGACTGAAAAGACCTGACCGACAAGGCCAAGTCATCTTGCTCCACGACAACGCCAGACCCCATGTTGCACAAGTCGTCAAAACCGCACTCCAAGAACTCGAATGGGAGGTTCTTCAGCATCCACCGTACTTTCCGAACCTTGCGCCAACAGATTATCAGCTTTTCCATTCCTTGTCGAATCAAATGAGGGGTGTTATCTTCGACGGCGAAGAGGACCTCAAAAACTGGCTCATCAACTTCTTCGACACCAGACCGGACGATTTTTGGCGGAACGGCATCAACAAATTAGTCGAGAGGTGGGAGGAGGTTGTAAACAGTAACGGCGAATACATTATTGATCAATTTATTGTTATAATTATTGGTTTTTGTTGAAAGAAAGCACTTTGAAAAAACCGAACGAACTTATTCCCCAACCCAATACATATAATATAATATAGATGTCGAAATGATTACTATTAAAAATCTTGAAATTGTGGTGATTGTAATCGTATACAAGTTAATTTTTATTATTTATTTTTTTAGTAACTCTAGTTTTCGATTTTTTATAATTCGATAGGAATCTTGTAATATGAACACCTAAGCCTATCACTAAATATTAAAGAAACGTGTGTATATTTTTGTGTTTAAAATAAAACAGTATTAAAATAAACATACCAATTAACTTGCAGTAAGAGTGATAATTGCAAAGGTTTGAAATCGATGATTCATTCTATTAGGTGTCAAAGCCATTCGCACTTTTAATTTTGAACTGATGTGAAATATTCGATCAAGATGGATCTTAAACGAAGTTTTATTTAACTGTATGTGTGTAAAAAAGGCACCTTTTAATAAACAAACAACCACTTATAAAATAAATTATTAAATCAATTTTCACAATACCACATACATTATTCTGAATCCAAGTTAAGTAGCGAAAGCACTTATGAGACCCGGGATTCACGGTTTCGACTCAGTAGGTATGCTATTTTGGCAATTTTTTTGGTAACGAAATATCATTTTATGTTGTATACCTGGTGGAACGGGACGCCCGTTATACATCAGCCAGGATCGCACTGGGTCTGCTTAAATTAAACCTGCCCTCTCAACTGATGGCCACGGCCGCCTTAAATTAGGTATAACTTTGATTTATTTCTAGAATTACATCATATTTATATGTAAAGAGAAATAATAACTATTTATAAATTATTATTACATTTTTAATCTTTCGCGTCAGCCCATGAAAACTTTACAATTTTTACAGCACAATGAATAATATTATGGTTTATCATAACCTCCGTCATCCAGTGGACACGGTTCCTGAAAAGTATTTGAAACATCAAACCTAAAAAACATGACGACAAAACTAAAAATAATCTGTTATGACGTCAAAATCGTCTGCCTGTTTGCTAAAACTTAAAAAGCAAATACAAAAAATTGATCAAATCCCGTTACAACCAATACAAAAGGTGCACCGCTCACTATAAATATTCGAGAAATGTTTAAAAATACATTAAAAGTGAGCCTCGACAAACCAAATATGGATGCGTGCCTAAGTACCGAAATCAAAAATCAATAATGAGAACTTTCTTGTTTACTGTACGTGACTTTTCAGGGGACCCTTTAAATGGTCTCGTATCGTTCTTCTTTTTGTCAATAGATTGTAATAGCTCGCGATATTTAAATAAAGATTATTGGTAGAGCAACCTGCATTACATTTTAAGTTCTTTTTTATGTCCTTTTTTAATGATGATCATCATAATGTGACATATTATAGCAGTTTTTTTTGTTTTGATTATATATCATATGCATTTTTCAATGCGATCTTATAAGATAAATTATTATAATAGAAAAATACTAGAAAAAAATCGACTCAGGTCACAAATGAATTCTCAGGTGGGAATCGAACCCGCAACCTATTTATCTTATAAAATCGCATTGAAAAATGCATAAAATATATAAAAATTATAAAACTAAAATGGCTGTTTCATCTTAATCGATTGCCCAAACATTTGTTAAAATGATTCTTTCGAATACGAGAGGATGTTCCTCTCATTGATGGAACAACGTTGGCCTACAGCCTAAAATCAAGGTACTAGAAAATTTCGACGAGTGTTCACAAGGCTCGGTAGCTGAATTGGGAGAGCATTGGATCGGATTTCCAAAGGTTGCGGGTTTGATTGCCGCCTGAGAATTCACTTGTGAGTCGAGTCGATTTTTTCTTGTATTTTTCTATTATAATTATTTAACTGAACAATTTATTAAACCTGTATCGCATATAGATAACGCTAAATCTGTTCTAATTCGTCCCCAATGTTTATTTTAATTAATATTTCCATCAATATTCACAATAACAATCAACGAAATGAAATCGCGTTAGAGATTCATAATAGAACAAACGAACCGCCACGCCGCGGCACTATCGATAAACCAATAATAATTATCAATTAGAATCAGCCCTACGACATTTGGTGTTGTTTGCACAACGCGATAAACGCTCGGTTGGTACGGAACGCATCTGTCACTTTTGGCGGGAAGACCTGTCAGAGTGACAGATCGTGGGTTCTTTAGAGGGGGCATTTTGTTGGTGCCAATTCGCTAATTGGCTTAAATTGAATGGAAATTTTTATTGGCCGATGTAATTTGGTTAAATGGTTGTTGATTTTTGTTAGGGGTCGAGTTTTAGAGTATATCTAAGTCTGTAGTTTACTTTCTACAAATATTTTATTTTCTAACTATTATTATTTTGTGAATTGTATTTTGTTACAATGAAGTTACATTTTTTTAATCAATATTTACAACTGTTAAATATTACAATTTTATTACGATTTCGATGTCAAAAAGGGCGATATTTGAAGTGAAAACTTCGATCGTTGTGATTTGAAAGTCGATGAAACGATAAAGCGGCAGTAAAAAGAGACAGACACACAAATTCATAAGATTTAACTTTGGAGAAAATGAGATAGGAAGCATTATGTACGTGTGTTAAATACGTGTTTGTTTGCGCATGCGTAGTACATAGCTTGAGAGAAGCCATCACAACAACCGTGTTATTTTGTATGCGTGTACGTATTATTTATGAAGGTTTCACTTCTACCAAGTGTGAATAGCACACATGCTTCCTTTTTAATTAAGTCATGTAACATTAAACCCATAAATTATGTAATTAATAATATTTTTCAAGCAGATAAATGTCAACAATTCAAATAATCTTTTTATTTATTAACAGAGTATAGTGTTCGTAGGTAGAGGTATATCAAAAAACTAGAAGCACTCTTATGTACAGTCACATACAATAGGATGTAACATAAGAACCATGTCACACTAAATCAATCGAAAGCAAAGAGACAACAGTAAAGAAATAAATAATTGATGTAATGCGACATAGTTGTACGGTGTAAACATCTTATTTCTCGTGACTGTTCCCTGGAGTACCTACTCCTCTGGGGTTCTGGTAGCTACCAGTTTGAAGCCCCAACGGGCGACTCTAAGGCTCATCTTAAACGATGGTTTGAAAATACCAGTCTTTGTTTATGTTAGCTGATAATGTTTCTGTGTTATAAATATTTCTTATATCACACCAATGCATTGAAAAATGCATAAAATATATAAAACAATTGTTCAGTTTTTTTTTTTCGTTTTTATAATCTTCAGATTTTTAACTTTTATTGTATGGAACGTGTTTGTTTTGTTTTATTGGTTTCAATAAAGAAATTACAAATCATTTATTTGTATGAATGCAATATGAATAGGTACTACTAAATAATGACGAGTAAACGATGCATTCTGTCATTACCACAGGATGTGCTAACATTTTACCTAAGTTAGCTCGTTCCGTCATAGATCCTCTCTTGGATCCTCTCTTGATTGGGATTAAGAGCGAACCCATTGAAAATAAAAACAAAAAAAATTACACAGGAAAGTCAAGAAGTGTGATCTTGTTTTTGACGTGAATACATCTTTAAAATTGCTTCCATAGGGACGCAATTCAAAAAAAAAAGAATGATAACAAAATCGGGGGATAGGTACAGTTTAGTGTTGTAGCTACACGTCTATTACACTTCAATTACATTTCAATTACACCACTGGATAGCTAAAGAATCAAAGAATTTATTACGCCATGTAAAGACCGAAACAAATCGCGCGCGGCGGAGGGGGAGCCCGCCGTATTTTGTTTTAATTTAGTTTCAAACTTGTATCCTCACAAATACCTATGCCAACTCCATTATATCGTCTTACCAACATTGCGTGTACATTTCAAAAAATCCATCTATAATACTTACCAACCTGAATAAGTGTAAAATGCTCGCTTTATAGTGGAGTCTCCTGACACAGGCCTATGAGCTTAAAAGGGGATTCCAATTCATAGCATTCTTGTAACTTATTTTTTGTATTTTTTTTTGTATCTATTCGGATGAGATGTCATCTTGAACCCAAGCAGTCCAAGATCAGATCCTAGCCGATATACTGCGGACGTGAACGTACTAGTATCACAAACATTTTATATGAGGGTTTGAAAGCATATTAATAATGTATTCATCGCATTCCTTGTTAATTAAAAAAAATATAGAGTCGTGTGGGTGAAGTGTGCGCATTTTAACTTTGACGCTTCAAAAACTCGAAAATTATTAATAGAATGAAATAAAACTGTGTTAATTAGTAAGACTGCTTATTTGCAATCAACTTAGACACAATAACAGTATTGTCAGTAGCGTATATTTTAAGAAACTATAGAAAGCAAAAACTGTTCCATACGCGCACACTTACCCCAGTATAGGGGTATGTGTACGCAGCATTGTCTACTTTTAACAGATAAATCTAACAACCAATTCAATGAATAGGAATGTGGATAAATCTCTTTGCTGTTGAAGAACAGAATTGGTATGCCCTAATATCTTATCAAGCTTATTCTTTCCCAGGTGCACCACACGCGCTGCTCGGCAAGACACGGCGACCACGCACTGCCTTCACATCCCAACAGCTGTTGGAGTTGGAAAAGCAATTCCGGATGAACAAGTACCTGTCCAGACCGAAGAGGTTCGAGGTGGCTACCAGTCTGATGCTTACTGAGACGCAGGTAGAATAAGAAATAATTATCAGAGTTTACTGTTATTACATACCTGTTACTAACTTAGTACTTAATTAAAGTACTAAGTACATATCTTAGCGTGACACTGTCATTAACAATGCTTGAGAAAACGTAACAGGCTTTTAATAATTTTTTTTTTTTATTTATTTGTCAGGATATGGTAAAATACATATGGTTTATACGTAATTTGAGAGAACAACATGGCCAGTCGTATTTTTCGACTTGCAAATATTTTCAAAATTTCAAATATTAATACACTTATAAAATATAACTCTAAATCCTGTAAGTATTATTAATTAAGAAATAATTTTAAAATATACAAATGTCAAATAACACCATTTTACAAACTATTATTATTTGAAATTTAAAACGAGGAAATCTATTTCATCAGTGTCAATAAAAGTGCAGTTTTATTTTAATTCAAGATATTAAACACTAGCGGCCCGTCCCGGCTTCGCACGGATGGACAAAATTCTTTAAATTTTTTCTACATTAAATATAGCCTATGTTACTCAGCGTGAATGTAGCTTTCCAATGGTGAAAGAATTTTTGAAATCGGCTTAGTAGTTTTTGAGTTTATTCATTGCAAACATACAAAAACACAAAAATACAAATCTTTCCTCTTTATAATATTAGTGTAGATTAATCCCACAAGTTATGTCATAAATTCCAAAAAAATATGTAATAAGAATGACTTACATATGAAAATCATACAATATATCCCAATGAAGGAGAATCCTTTAGAAAGAGTTCAGAAATTAACCTTTTGATTTCTTAATCTTAATTCATTTATTAAAAAAAGACTACCGTTTGGTGCAACGGTAGCGATCCTGCCTTACTTACCGACGGTCCTGGTTTCGAATCCCGGAAGGGATAGATGATTGTATGATGAATATGAGCATTTGTACCTGAGAGTTCTATGAATATTACATATCAATGTATCATATATGTATGTCTATCTGTTACCCTAGTATCCATAAAACAAGCCTTACAGTGCTTACTTTGGGCTAGGCCAATTGGCGTGAATGTAAGAAATATTTACGTAACTGTAAGAAATAGTTACGTATATGTAAGAAATATTTCGACGACCGTTTGGTGCAACGGTAGTGATCCTGCCTTCCGCACCAACGGTCCTGGGTTCAAATCCCGGAAGGGGCAGATGTTTGTATGATGAATACAAACATTTGTACCTGAGTCATGGGTGTTTTAATATATTTCTATGAATATTACATATCTATTTATCATATATGTATGTCTACCCGTTACCCTAGTATCCATAACACAAGCCTTACCGTTAACAGTGCTTACTTTGGGCTAGGCTAATTGGTGTGAATGTAAGAAATATTTATTTATTTATTTATTATTATTATTTATTTATTTATTTATTAATGTAAGTGTAAACGATTACTGATTTTAAATAAATTAGTCCATATTTTCTTGATTCTTGTATTATTATTATTAGTTGTGGGAAGCATTTGAATATTTCCTATAATTATTCAATCCTAATAAAAGATAATTCAAAATTAAAGAAACTAGCCTGATGGTAGGTCTGTTCAAATCCAGAACCAGATCAAATGCCACCAGGTTTACTAATAAGGAACCCGAAAAACCAAAAACAAATGCTGGCCATCAACTCTTTGTAAATACGACATCAAAAACAACCACTTTTTGACACTTGCCAAATGTCACAAAACACTTGTCACTTTGAGGAATCCGTGGATTTACGTTACAAATCTGACAAGCGTAACGTGCGGCCAAAAACGGATTTTTTCCATGCGACACAGAAAAATGAACTTTATATGTAGTGGAGAAAAGGGGTTAGTGAAGTGTAAAATATAACATTGTCCCGTAAATGTGGGGACAAGATTATAGGGGCGGCAAAACGCACGCTATAAAGATTATTGCTTGGGGCGTTTATTCGGGTTTAAATATATTAATCTTTCCGCACCCTTACTTGTCTGCGAGAAGTAATTGAAAGTGGTTTTAGTGTTTCAGAAGCTTAAGGCTGAATGATCATTATCTCCTTTGCCAATTTGTTTTTTTATTTGCCGCCAAAAGTTTTTAAATGTCGATTCTTTTTTTATTGAAATCAAGTTATACAACTTGTTTGTGTCTTAGTAATTATCTTATATATTTTTAAATTATATTACTTATCTAAAATTCATCGCAAAAAACTTTGCTTAATTTTGAACTAAATAGGCATCTTAAGTGAGGTATTGAGGTGCCCAGAATTTATTTTCAATAAGTTACTCCGGCCCGCGGTTTTACCCGCGACACTCGATTTAGCATGTAAATTCCCGCAAAAAAAAATGTAATATCCCGGATAAAAAGTATTCTATGTAGATATTAATCCTGGTTACAGATAATCTGTACAACCATTGTTGGTTTATCTCTTTACTCTATGATGTAACAGTCACCCAAAAAGATTAACTTATATTTATAATATACTAGCATTCACGGCCACAGTGCTGTGTTATAAATTAAAACGAAACCTATCATATTTCGTAAGTCGGAAGAAATCCAGCAAAATGAAAAAAAAATCGTCAAAATCGGTTGAGTAGTTTCGGAGTTCATCACGGTCAAACACTGTGACAGGGAATTTATACTTGTCATTATATATAAGACTAGCTTTAACCCGCGGCTTCGCCCGCAATTTTTTTTTAATAAAAAGTATCCTATGTTACTTCTAATACCTCCAAGAATATATGTACGAAGTTTCATGATTATCGGTTTAGTAGTTTTTGCGTGAAATCATAACAAACAAACTTACATTCACATTTATAGGTCATATTAGTAGGGATGTACGAAAATGAAAATTGTTTTTAATTTGTCAATTTATTCTTTTGTCCACAGGTAAAAATATGGTTCCAGAACCGTCGTATGAAATGGAAACGTTCGAAAAAAGCCCAACAGGACACCAAGAAGGATACACACGCCCACCAGTCAGAAGAAAAAAACAAACCGAAAGACCTCCCACTTCCACCCGAACCAGAAAAACAAAACATGGCGGCTGATTTGACACCTGTCAAACCGCCCCCAATGCTGGACAGAGACCGAATTATCGCGCTAGAAAGGGAGAGGGCGATAGCCGCCGCCAATTTTAATTCGAATTTGGAAAACAATAGAAGAGGGTTAGTCGTAATGAACCAAGATGGCCGACCCGGCATGGATATGTTTAGGCCGTATGTAGTATGAAAATAGAAGCCCTTTTTATTGCTAATTCATATTTTGTTTAGCTATTTTTTTATTTGTTATTGTTTTTGTACAAAAGTCATTAAATAATTAAATGATAAGATGGTAAAATATATAGTAAACCGACAACATTTCATGTTTTAAACCTTACTTATGGATTCTTAACATTTTTAGGGATTGACTCTACAAAACTTTTAAACATCCTTATTTCGATGTTCATTAGGTATTTTTTTGAAAATATTCAAACACTAGACTTTGCCCGCGGCTCCGCCCGCGTGGATGTCGTTTATCGCTGTAGGTAAGAAAATATTTCCCCGGGAACAACTTATTTTTCCGGAATAAAAAGTATCCTATGTTACTTCTAATACCTCCAAGAATATATGTACGAAGTTTCATGATGATCGATTAAGTAGTTTTTTCGTGAAAGACAGACAAACAGACAGACACACTTTCCCATTTATAATATTAGTATGGATTGTATATTATTTATTTTCTTTATTATTGGCTTGTACAACTTGTGCATTTAGCCAATGTCAAGTAAGTATAATCTTTCTTCTATGTTCTTGAGTAATTTCCTAGGTTTCAGTAAAGAAGTGGGGTTTTACTGAAACCTCTTTGTGGCCTTCTTGAGCGAGCGCGAAAAGACTTTCCCAACCTTTTTTGTTTCACTTGTCAACACTCATGCATATTCAGAAACACTCAGTGGTTAATAACCCACCATTATTAAACACTAATATCAACCACAACACAAAATTTAACAAGAAAACCAAAAAATTTAAAGTGACGTTTCACGCTCCCGCCAAAAAGTCACATTGTACATTAGGCATAACGCAGTGTTGGTATCATAGCATATACAGGTTAAAAAAGACCTTAATGTCATCTGTGTGATTTCAATGTCAAATGGCGATTGTAAATCACCATTCTGCTTCGAACTAAGTACCTACCTATAAAGAAAATAACATTTTCCTTTTAATATAAAACAATTTTAAATAAATGTATTTTTTTTGCATTCACAATGCCAAAGTCAATCGCCTATAAGGAAAGAGATAGCGTTAGTCCGAAAGCATATACCATCTTCGTCACTCTTCTCAATCCAAGAAATTAGTGCACGGTACGGCTTGTCCATTAGTATAATGTCGATGCTCTAAGATCATGAAATGTTGTCATTTACGAACCGATATAGTAAGCGTCTGTAACTAAGGAATTTGGTGACCATACGTTCACATAAAAATTGAGACAATTTTTTTTCAATATTCTTTTTGTAAATAATATTTTAACTTGATTTCAATAAATCATCAACCACAAAATCATAATAAAAAAATCTGTTCATTTATGTTTTGATAAATTAAAATTGTAATTAAACATATTACATTAAAATGTATATTATAATTAATTTAAGTACCAAGAACTGAAACAGGCCAAATACATAATAATTTAAATAAGTTTCTAAATTATATTTATTTATTATTAGTTGTATCTACACTCAATAAAATAAACATTCAATGATGAGTTATTCCAATCGATTTGTTTCGAAAAAAACTTAAAAGCCCATAAAATTGGGAAAATTTAACAAATATTCTCCATAGATGAGATTCTAATTCATTCTCTTGTGTATGCATACCTATAACGCTGGAACATACTATTGAAGCTTAAATAATTGTTTATTTTTATCAAAAACTGCGTAGTGGCAACCCTGTAACGAAGATGGTGCATTTAAAAACATAAAATGCGTTTTATTCAATAAGATCATTAAAAAAGTATGCATTGAACATCAAAGCTACGCCATACCTTCGTAAGTCCTACATCGGCATACCTTGCATCAAAAAGAAGCCGCAAGGAAGTCTGTTTTTTTATCCCATTTATTATGAGGTAAATTATATAGTTTTATAAATTCGCCAGCCGTCAACACCTACTCCTCTTTCTTCTTTGGAACTTTCTAATGTCCCAAACATAGTATGCAGGTATTTTTGGCCAATGCAATGTTTTTGGAAATCATCCACTTTACATAAATCGAAAAAAGCGAGTAGTGTAGTTGTGGGAAGATTAATCACTCAAGTTTTGCAAATGGCGGAAAGGGGTTAGACGCAACTGACTTGTAAAAGATTAGCTGTAGTCCTGAGCGTTTAATAGCTGATTGCATTGCCATTATTACTTAATATATCGCGAACGTGTGAATACGTGGTACACACACTACAAGCTCATTGAAATAAATCCTATGTCCATTTTCCAAATTATCAATGAGGTGAACTACGGGAAGGAAACGCTCATGATTAGGAAAGTTACCTAACAGTCGGTCTTCTATAGAATTTGCTTTGGAGAGTATGCGCAGGAGCTGCATATGCTCATACCGCTATCTTGATTTTTCCATCGGATATCCAGATCCACTGCGGGCTACCACCCTTTCTTGGTTGCTATTCCTACCTGTCGCACCAAGCTTCTCAACATCTTTTATAATGCGCACAGCAAAGGAGTGGAACTCCCTCCCTGCGTCTGTATTTTCGAGTACCTATAACACGCCCGATTTCAAGGCCAGGATGAATAGGAACCTTCTGGGTTAGCTCGTTCTATCGTGGATTCTGTCTGGATTGGGCTTGATTGGGATCAGGAGCGAACGAAAAAAAAACAATTAAAGGATCCGCCACACTGACTCTTATGAACTTATACATTTTCTACTTCTACTTTTAACTTCATCTTTCTCATTCTCTAAAGCAAACTAAGGCGTTGGTTTTTTAGTTTGATTGCTTAAGGTCAGAATAAGGATCTTGGGTATTTATTTACCCGACTGCACAAAGAGCTTTTTGACTCGAGATTATGCTGCTCCATACAGACTTTGAACCCCCGTTTTATCCCTATAGGGGGGTGAGTTTTGGAAAATCCCTTTACTAGCGCACTTCTACATCCACGTGCCAAATTTCAGCGCAATCCGTTCAGTGGTTTGAGCTGAACGTTTAAAGGTCAGGCAGTCAGTGACGGTTGCTTTTTATATTTACAGATTAAAAAACTTTTCTTGTATTTCCAAGAGGTATAAGAAAAAATACTACGCGTTCTTTTTTTAAATAATTACCAATATGGTAATAGCCTTTGTTCGTAAATGTATTGTATACTGTGATTAAACACGAATGTAATATTTTATCAAAACCAATAGTCCTTCCACGTTTAGGGTTGCCACTTCGCTTTTTCCATGTAGATAAAAAAAAAACAATTTTTATGAATGTTTTGCATTTTTTGAATGGTAACATATATGATAAATTATTTTTAATAGAATAATACTAGAAAAAATCGACTCGCTTGAAAACAACTTGTGAGCCAAGTCGATATCTAGTATTTTTGTATTAAAATAATAAATCAAAATTTTTCAACCATATGATGAAGTTTAGGTTTCATAACCATTTTCCGGAGTTCTATTCATAATATATAGGAAAGGTCTCTATCTCTGATATTATTCTGGTTACCGAGAATAATGTGGGCTCTGAGGATATTTTATTAAAAAAAAAATTAAGATTTTTTATTTGGATATCAAAATACATTCCTTTACTGTTAATAAGACCATAAAGAAAATTGAAATTACCATATAATATTAAAAATATAAGTATCGGTGTATATAAGGACAGCAGTGTCAAAAGTGTCCAATCAATATTAAATTGTATCTGGTGAGCATTAAATTGAAAATCGTTTGCTAACATTTTCCAGTGTCGAATACATTAAAATAATTCTTTTATAATAATTTATTGTAAATAAACGGCATCTTTCAATCAGTATTATTTTGTTAGTATAGAAAACTTAAATGTTTTATTTTTAATTTGTAGTTATTACAATTCAAATTATAGTTGCATGAACAGCCCATTGACCTTTTTTACAGAATTTTAATGATTTGAATTTAAATCTGCAAGCAAATTAAAAAAAAAAATAAAACCTCCTGTTTAAAAGCTCCTATAAAGGATTAAATGGGAATAAAACAATTCCTAGTGGGCAACACCGTAGAAATGTTGTGTTCATGTCACTGTTTTGTCCTTGTCAATTGGAAATAAGGAAGAAAGAAACAAACAATTGTATTTAACTGTCTAAAAGTAAATATGTACAGATTCTTGTAAAAAATCTTATTTATAGTATATACCTATGTAAATTGGAATGTAAGCTAATAGGTTGATACGATCATACAGCATAATACTTTATTTATAAATTCAAAATCTATCTTTTTTCAAACTGTAACAACGAAAGTGATCGATCACAGATTACGTATTAAGATACCGTCATAAACATGACTTTACTCTGTGTGTAGTTTATGGTCTTAATTAGGTTTTTACTAAAACTTTAACCGATTCGTTGCTGATCACTTTTTTTGCGTGTGGCGTTAGACACTGAAACCGTGTCATTTTTAAATCGATGATAACTCCTTCAAATCAAGTTTTAGGGAAATCAATCCAGAATAAAATTATCTTCATTTTTCAAGTAAATCAAGCTCGTAGCCTTCGTTTCTGTAATTGTATGTAGCAATGAATCGGTTAAATAACACATATTTATTTATGAATAAACTAATCGACAATATTTTATGTTATTAGAAAAACTAAAATAAACATCTCCTTTCAACCCAATTTATACCACTGTAATAGCCGTTTAATTTTTTTCTTGCGTATCTTCGTGTATTTTCGTAATGTACAGAAAATGTAATAAAATAAATAATGTTGCCACAAGATAATATTAAAAGACATGTTATGCATAATATCAAAAAGCATAATTCAAAAACGTATACTAATCAAAAGACAATTTAATACGTTGAAGGTTAACCTAAGTTAGATATTTTGTTCATCCATTACCAGCAAGAAATCTATAACGAATTATGCTTTTTAAAATTATGACAAAAAACTTATATGAAATAGATAAACTATGAAAAGACATACCTAATTTAATCGGATAATTGTAATAATCAGATTTGTATACTATAGTTCTAAGGTGATAATAATTAATAATGTTCGGTACTTGTAAGACTCTAGATCTCTGTGGATAATTGTTTAATTTATGGCCAGATTTACAAAATATAGTCACTACGTTAATTTATGAAGTTTTATTTCATCTTCAAAAACCTTTATGTATGTAGGCATCTATGGTATCCCGTCGTTTGACAAAAATCAAACCATTTTTTTTTCTTTGTGGCTAGCACGATTCGTGCATTTAGCCAGTGTCGAGTAAGTATAATTACCTTCATGAGTAATTTCTTATCTTAACAGTAAAATATATTTTTCCCTCTGGGTTTCAGCAAATGTGTACGGTTTTACTGAACTAGTATGTTACCAATACAACACATTGACTTACAAGGAGATAAAATGCGTGTAGTGGAAATTCTAAATAATTATTTGGTTTGCTACAGTAATGTCACACAGCAATAAAAACATTGGTATTAGGGGACACCCGCTGTCCATCTTTAGGGACTATCTTTCTGATAGAAAACAGTCTGTCAAGATAGAACAATATGTAAGTTCAGACTTGAATATTTCTTATGGAGTCCCACAGGGCAGTGTGCTTGGGCCTACCTTATTCCTAATTTACATAAACGAGCTAAGCAAATTCAACCTATCTGGTGCACGAATCTTTTCCTACGCTGATGATACTGCCATAGTGTTTAATGCTGCAACTTGGGAGGGGGTTAGGCGTGATGCAGAGATTGGTTTAGCTTTGGTTGCGGACTTGCTTAAAACTAACTTACTTACACTTAACATTCTAAAGACAAATTACATCTGTTTTACAATTAATAACCGTACCCAACCAAATGAAAACTTTGCTATCCAAATACAAGGTTGTCTGAATCAGGCTTTAGATGGGCTGAATGAATGCACTTGCCCTTTCCTTTCTCGAGTGTTATCAACAAGATACTTAGGTGAAGTTATTGACCAGAGACTGTCTTGGTATCCACACATAGAAAATTTATCAAATAAGATCAGGAAACTCACCTGGATTTTTAGGAATTTAAGACACGTTGCCCCCCAAAAACTACTTGAATACATATATTGTGCCTTAGTACAATCTATAATTACCTATTGTATACCTATCTGGGGTGGACATCTAAAGAAAAAATTTTGGCAGTTGAAAGAGCACAGCGGCTACTACTAAAGGTTAAGAAAATTAGATTTCCCACTGAGCAACTTTATCAATGAACGACTTACTAACAGTGAGGAAACTGTATATTTTGTCTACTGTACTCAGAAGACACAGATACTTAAACTATGATCCAGGCTTGCTAATCAGAAGACGAGCACATATTGTTATTCCCCAAAAAACATGTAAAACGTACTTTGCTAGTAGACAATATTATACAATGTCAGGACACTTATATAACAACACAAATAAAATATTGAATATTTATCCAGAGACCTATCGCAATTGTGTTGTGGCAGTAACGGATTTTTTGAGAGGGCAAAATTATGAGAGGACCGAAGAAATGCTGAATACCTTAAAATGTTAATCCTTATATAAATATGTATTATATTATATCTTTACACACAGACACACACACACACATACACACACACACACACACACACACACATAACACATACACACACACTCACATGCACACACACTATACATAAGTAACATACTTGTTTTAAGATTAATTTACCTGTCAATTTAATTTCAATGTTAATTTTTTTTCTTTTAACATAATGTAAGATATGGAAGAGCGGGGCCCTCTGGCACAAGTATTGTTATACTTGAAAGAAGGCCCCAACCCCTATGTTTTTAGTCATTGAGTAATTAGAAAGAAATAAAATTAATTTTATTTTATTTTTATTTATTATTTGTTTTTTAATAAAAAGGGTGACGGGACTGTAGACCTAAGTATATGGTTTAAATTTGATACCACACGTTCCCGAGATAAAGTGTCTTAACAGACAGACAGACGGAGGGGCAACAAGGTGATCCTATAAAGGTTCCCTATTTTCCGTTTGAGGTACGGAACCGTAATAATAATATGAGACAGCATCACATAAACTATTCTGAACCCAAGTTTAGAAGCTAAAGCACTTGTGTTACGGAATTCATAAACTACGACTGTACCACAACACCCAGACACGAGCCAATATAGAAAAGATCGTTTTCTACACTTACACTTACCTCGAAGTGGAGTTACCACTAAAACCGGCATGGAAGTCACTCGACCATGGTCTATCAACTTATAACCATAGACAAAGGAATAGCGAACCTCACTTTTAGTAACATTTATTTTTTAGCTGCTTAAATACTTTTGTTGATAGAATATTTGAACATACAATTAAAAATATTACATATCTATGTATGACATTCCACTACCCTAGTATCTATAGGTAACACAAACTTTTTACTTACTCCGCCAAAGTATAAATTATAGGTATTTATATGTATTCCTATGAATACTACCTGTCTATTATCTGTGTATCATAAATGTATGTCTATCCGTTCGCCTAGTATCCACTTTCCCACGTTTTTCTCAGGTCGCTTTCTTGTTTGTCTGTCTGTCTGTCTGTCTGTGCAGTTGGATTCTTGCAACTCAATTTTGAGGCACTTCCCGGCCACCTAGCGAGTTGAAACTTTCAGGGTAGCTCAGAACCCGATGACAATGCACGCTTAAACAACTTTCAACTTTCTAGGTGCACTTTCAGGTCAACTTTCGGCAACTTTCACTTTTGTATAGGGCTTATCCGATTGTTGCGTAACACATGGTTACTTCATTGAGTTAATAATAATTAAAAAGAATAAAATAATAATACTAGATTTAAAAATCTAAAAATCCCACGTTTTTCAGTGACCAAAAAAGAATAAAATGACCCGGCGGGGCCAAGCGAGGGGCCACTCAAAACATGGGGGCGCATGTTACTTATGGAGATGTAATGAGATGTATGATATGCATAGATGTTGAAAGTATTTGTAAAGATGCGCCCCCACGTTTTGAGTGGCCCCTCGCTTGGCCCTGCCGGGTCATTTTATTCTTTTTTGGTCACTGAAAAACGTGGGATTTTTAGATTTTTAAATCTAGTATTATTATTTTATTTTTTTATTGTGACTGGGTTCGCTCTTGATCCGAAACAAGCCCGGAAACCAAAACAAGATCCACAATGGAACGAGCTAACCCAGAAGGTGCCTATTCACCCTGGCTTTAAAAACGGACGGGTTATAAGTACCTACTATAAGTGCTTACTTTGAGCTAGGCTAATTAGTGTTATTGTAAGAAATATTTTTATTATTAAATTGAAGACTATAAGACAGGGTAGTTGGCGGTGTTCAAAAAGTACTTTGTTTCGTTTGAACAGTACATCGATTTATGTGTGAAGTTTTCTACGACTAACAGTGAATAACTGGCCTGAAATGGATCGCTTACTGCTTGCAGTAGTCAATTAAGGGGGCGGAAGCTCGTGTAGAGTCACCATGCTTTGGGGAAATATACGGACATTAATATAAATCAGGAGTATGATATTTGGCGCACCGGTAGAAATACTGCGTTTCGTGCCGACGGTGTTTAGTTCGAATCCCAGTGTTTATGGTATGTCATCTCAACCACCATGGCCCGCAAAATAGCTTGTCAAAATTTTTTTCTGACATTTTGATGGTGGTGCTTGTTATGCCTTCAAAAATTTTATGTGAAATAGAGAATTTTGTCAAAAGTTTTCGATTTTTTAATTTTATGTTACTGACGAAAAATTCTATGAGTATCAAACTCGAATTTCACCAATCGACCACTCTGCGACGATAGATTCCAGTCCCGGAAGGGGTAGATGTTGTTTTGTGAATACTTGAGTCCTGTACATATTTCTATAAATGTTACATATCTACCTATGACATTCCACTACCCTAGCATCCATAACACAAGCCTCGTGCTTCCTAAGCCAAAGTGTTTACTTTGGGCAAAGCTAATTAATGCATATGCTTAAAATATTATTATTTTATTACTTTTTTTAATATTGCTGTTAACGTCATATTTAATGAGCATTATAAGCAAGAACATAAAACCAAAAATATCTACCTTACTTCCGCAAAAACAAGCAAGATTTTTCATCTTAATCGATTGTTAAAATTTTTTAATAAATTACTCTTATTGACGAAGCAACGCTGGCTTACGCTATAGAAAAAACAAAAAAATTTCGACGAGTGCTCACAAGACTTGATAGCTAAATTGGGAGAGCAGTGGACTGGACATCCAAAGCGGATGCTAGTTACTCATAAATTATGATCCGAGTCGATTTTTTCTGATATTTTTCTAATAATATTTGTCTCTCATTGATACAAATGCTGGCTTACAGCGGTAAACAAGTAAAAAGTACTGTCAAATTTGTCGGGATCTCACAAGGCCCTGTAGCACAATTAGGAAAGTATTAACATCAAATGTTGCGGATTTGAGTCCCGCAACAACAACTTCTGAGCTTAGTAAATTTTTTTAGTACTTCTGTATTAAAATTTATTACATCCATTTATTATTCGAACTAATAGTCACCCTACTTATTTTCTCGAGTATAGATTGCGTTGAAAAACTCACTTCATTCCGTATTCTCGACACGTCTCCGCTAGAGAGGGAGGGCGTTATCGTTTTTCCCTTTTCACACTTCTTGAGACGACTCAGATCACTCGTATTCATAGTAAGTGAGTGAATATTTATATGAGTTTTGGAACTCATTGGACTTAATGAATAATAATATAGTAATCATATTTTTCACACTTAATACTAATTAGTTAATAAACGGATAAACATACATTGATAATAAATATATATAATATTCACAAAACTATATATACCCATGACTCCGGTACAAATTCTCTTATTTATCATACAATCTGCCCTTTGCGGGACTCAAACTTTCACCTTCTGTGCGAAAGGCAGGACCGCCACCGCTTGCACCGAACGATCGTCAAATAGTAATATCGTCAAAATGTCCAAATCGTCCTCATCCGGTACTCGAACTTGGAACAGTTATTCCTTTAGAAAGTTTGTCATTCAAATCTATAATCTAAGAACAGAAATTTGTTGTTTGTGTGTTTGTCTGTCCGCTCTTTTTCCATTGTATCAATATACATTACCATAGCAACGCGTTACCATAGCAACGCGTTACCGGGTCAGCTAGTTAAGAATAATAAATTACAAATAAAAATTAAAGTCCCGCCTATAAATACGAGA
Source organism: Calamotropha paludella (assembly GCA_927399485.1). Lineage (NCBI taxonomy): Eukaryota > Metazoa > Arthropoda > Insecta > Lepidoptera > Crambidae > Calamotropha > Calamotropha paludella. The sequence continues at coordinate 2,390,517 of OV656830.1, read as the reverse complement.
GTGGGCGGCTCTTACCGTGATTGATGCTTTTTGGCTAAACAACTTACAGACTGCCGATGTATCGAACTATGAATAGTCTGCGTGTAAAGGAACGGTCATACTTCACTGCAATCACACTGAAAGATATACCTACCCACTGAAATGAAATGAAAATAACTTTATTCAAAATAAGTTGTTTTGAATCGTCCAATTTTTACCTACCACCCATTCAAAGTCTTTTAACTGACAAGAAGAATGGTCGCAAGAAACTCGTCAGCTTTGACAGAATTTACTGTATTGTTACGAGTATTAACGCTCAAGACATTAATTACAAACAATCTTTGAAATAACATCTTACACTGAACGCAAAAATGTATCCAGCGTATGCTTTGAGACACAAATCAGATAGTTCCAATTGTCCGGCTACAGTGTTCAATTGGTAGGTACAGTCGGCCAAGAAAGTGGTGTACCACCATAAGGCTGAATGTCGCTAGCAGTTTACAGAGCAATAAAGATTTGTTTTGCTTGCACCTCGATCTGACAACATTGCTATCTTATGATATTGACGTTTGTCACAGTTGTCACCTTATGCAAAGATATTATTAGACACTAGCAAAGAGTACATTGTTAGATACTGAAAGTCACTAGGTGCTAGAAACTAAATCAAAATTAGTTTGGTTGAACAAAAAAAATCAGCAATGGTCAAGTTAGCAGGCATTGACGAAGATATTTATAATGCAGATAAATAAAAACTAACACGAAAAATAACAGAAATTACTAAAATATATTTGACAAAATGTCAAATGTCAGATTTCTTTATATAATGAATTTGGTTGACTATTTAAATAGTTTGTATTATATTTTATTGCAAACATTGAAATTTTTTTGGCAGTAATTAATGTCTTATTCTTTAAACAATAAAGGTTAAAATGTCATGCACTTCTATGTGACCTATAACGTATAAATATTTATCAATTAGGTTTACGTCATTACTATGCATCTCTTTCAGCTAAGTCTAATAGAACCTTGTTGTAATTTTCGATGACTAGCAAACTAAATCAAAAGTGGTACACCACTTTCTTGGCCGACCGTACTTATCATATAAACATAAAAAGATTTATAAAGATTTAACAAAAGAAATATGATTTTTTTATATTTTTCTTGTATGATTTGTCTTGTATGACATTTTTTATAGAAAATATTAGAAAAAATACTGAATCGGTCGAAATTAACTGTTTCGGATTTAAAAACAAAATACTTTACGTTTATTTTGTTTTCTTTTTATTTATAATTACTCACACCAGTAAAAACTTTAAAAATATAAAACATTGCTTGTGCACTCAATTAAAATTACGCACAACATTTAAAAAACAATACTGTTTAAATATCATATTGTATTATTTATTTCTTACACTTACATACATAACACATTTGAATAAAACTACTTTTTTATGAATTTTGCCCATAATTTATTTTAAATTAAATCCTGACGTTTCGACTCCTTTATAGAAGCCGTGATGAGTCAACCTGTAATCAAATTTGTTTTTTTCAAATAAAATATATTAGACAACAGAACAAAGACATAAAATGAAAATGGTTTCCTTAAACGATGGCATTCTTTGGTATTTTAAACCGATTACATTTGTTTGCTCAGTTAAAATAAAAATGAATATTTTCGTTTCCCGCCAAATTTGGCATTTAAATATTTCTTTGCAATTCTTCTATTTTCAATAAAATCACCATCAAAGTTTAATTGAAAAAAGACAGACTCACATGCAGGTTTTTTTCTTTTTATTAATGGCTTGCACGATTTGTGCATTTAGCCAGTGTCAAGTAAGTAATTGTCAGTTATATATTTATATAGTTTTGGCTAGGATTTAGTAAATGTGTGGAGTTTTATTGAAACCTCCCCGTGGACTTCTTGAGAAAGCAGGGAAAGATAACTTCCGCTGCTTTGTTACACTTGTCAACACTCTTGTATGCTGTAACACTTAGCTTTTAAGAACCTACCATTATTATGCACTAATATCTACTAAAACACAAATTTTAACAAGAGAAACAAAACCACCAACGTATCGCTTCCCGCTCCCGCCAAAAAGTTCTACGTGCAGGTTACTTCAATTCTATGAAATTTTTGTTGGCTAGGTTATAAAGAAAAATAATTATTTCCCGCCAAATTTTTCAAAATGGCCAAAAAATGGCGCACTGTCAGCGAAACGTCAGAGAGCGCGCGAACCAACACTGTGGAGTGTCGTTACAAAATCAAATATCAAATATTGATATTCTCTCCTCGATTTTGTATTCTGTTTGAGGTGCGAGATCTATTTGCCGTTCCACTTGGGATTTCAGCGTTACAGTTTTCGGCTGTCATTGATTCAGTTGAGTTAGTATTATATGGGTAACTACCTAACTAGGATACCTACCTATATATAATCTGTGATATTCATCTAAGAAGTAAAAAGTAGGTTTAGATTTTTAGATATTCTATTTCTATAAAATAATACAAATTCATTTACAAGAGATGTACTTTTAAAGTAACTAGTACTTTTGAAATTATAAAAAGGTAAGCTTTACGAAAGCCATACCTTCATCATAATTATCAAAATACAATTAAAAATATAAAAAACAACTGACTACTAGTTAATCCGCAGATTTTTTTTTAAATTTACTTATAGTACTACTAGCAGCCCGTCCTGGCTTCGCACGAGTGGACAAAATTCTTTAAATTTTTCTAGCATTAAATGCATGTTACTCAGCGTGAATGTAGCTTTCCAATGGCGAAAGAATTAATTAAATCGGCTTAGTAGTTTTTGAGTTTATTCATTACAAACATACGAAAATACAAATCTTTCCTCTTTATAATATTAGTGTAGATTGGTTAACTTAAAGCCTCTCAGTAAGAAGAAAAAATGAATGTCACAAAGTATAGTATTCACACATTGCGTCAGTACACAGAGGTAGATCTTTCTATCTGTTTAGTAAACTAAAAAAAGCCGTGTGTCATTTTATTATTTACTAGTTTTTACCCGCAGATTCAGTCACGTTAATATCGACTAACGATTAAAAGTAGACGGTACTTCTTTTCGGAATAAAGGTTAAGTTTCTGGTCCCCCTGGCAAAGTGTAGTGTATTTCACGATGATGATACAAAACGACGATAGTTAAGGCATGAAAGTGTAACAAACAATCTTACTTTCATATTTATAGTATTAGGTAGAACTAAAAGACTTTTATCAATATAATATATAGCCTATCATTTGCACAATCACATTTTGTTACTATGTACCAAATTTCAGAGAAATCCGTCAACCTGTTCTTGACTTATGGAAGGACATACAGACAGACAAAAAATTTAAAAATAGTAAAATTGGTATCAGCGTGTCATAACAAACTAACTAAGATGGCGCAGCGACCCAAATTGGGTCTTAGCCTCTATGTCTAGCCTCTGATACTACGAGACGCCATCCGGTACGATTCTGCGCTTTCTCCTGCCACCGGGTGGCCTGAAGTGTGTGGAGATCCTCCTCCACTTGGTCTCTCCAGCGGTACCTGGGACGTCCGGCCGGTCTTCGTCATTAAACAAATGTTTATCATGAAGTTTGTCCATATCAATAAATGCACAAAACTGAGCCTACCGATTTATATAGTTAGTATAGAGTTTGGTTTTGGGACACCGTGGAAATGTACTACTCAGTTTTTTTTAATGGCGCTTCCGTTAAACCATTTCCTCATATTGACGAAATTTTTCAAGAATGACGACCGTTTGGTGCAACGGTAACGACCCTGCCTTTCGCACCGACGATCCTGAGTTCGAATTCCGGAAGGGGCAGATGTTTGTATGAGTATTTGTACCTGAGTCATGGGTGTTTATATATATTCCTATTAATATTACATATCTATGTAGCATATATGTATGTCTATCCGTTATCCTAGTATCCATATCACAAGCCTTACAGTGCTTACTTTGGGCTAGGCTAATTGGTTTGATTGTAAAAAATACATTCAGACAAAAAAGTATCGGGAATGGATGATTTGTTTATGGGACCCAACTCAAATTTTTCTTTTTTTTTGTTGTTGTCAAATTGGCACAACTGTTTTCCATTTTGGCGCGGAGTTTGAGTTGCATCTGTTATTTATATTAAATACAGTGCTGTTTTTAGTTATATCATATCTAGTGTATATTGCGAATTTCATAATGGACAAAAACATCGAACAAAGAGTTTGTCTTAAATTTTGCATCGCCAATGGAATTTCGTGTCCGAAGTCACTGAAAATATTACAGAAGGCTTAGGGTGAATCGACTTTATAAAAAACACGAGCTTATGAGTGGTACAAAGCGTTCAAAAGCGCTCGAGATGCGATGGAAAATTTGCCTCGCTCTGGTAGGCCATCAACGTCTGCAACTGAAGTTAACATCGCAAAAGTGAAGGAAATAGTGACTGAAAATTCTCATTCAACTTTGAGAGAGATAGCCGCCGAACTTTCTGTATCTCACGAGTCGATCCGTACCATTTTAACTAATCATTGGGTATGAAACATGTTACCGCTCGGCAAGTCCCAAAAGTCCTGAAGTTTCTCCAGAAACTCAATCGCATGAGAGTCTCTCAGGACATGCTAGAACGAGTCAATTCCAACCCAACATTCATGAAACGCATTGTTACTGGTGACGAGACGTGGATTTACGATTGACATGCAAGCTAGTCAACAAGCTTCGGAGTGGCGCCTTCCAACTGAACCGAAACTGAAAAAACCACGCCAAAGTCGATCAAAAGACATTTTGACTGTTTTATTTGACTATCGCGGTGTTGTGCACTCGGAATTCTTGCCGGAAGGTCAAACGGTAAATAAAGAATATTATTTGAGCGTTATGCGGCATTTAAGACAGCAAATTCGACGAAAAAGGCCAGATTTGTGAAAGAAAATTCTTGGATTTAGCACCGCGATAATGCGCCTTCGCACAAGGCCATCATTATAAACAAATTTTTGACCAATCACTAAACAAATACCATCGAGCAACCACCATATTCACCAGATATGGCTCCAGCCGACATCTTTCTTTTTCCTGAACTCAAATTTCCACTTCGTGGCACCCGTTTTCAATCGGTACAAGACATAAAGGAGAATTCGCGGCGAGAACTGAACTCAATTCCGGAAACAGCGTTTAAAAAATGTTTTGATGATTGGATTATTCGTTGGCGTAAGTGTATGTAAGCGTGTAAGCGTATCGTTTCTGAAAGAGCATACTTTGAAGGTGATAAAATAAATTTGGATGAATCAAAAACATTTTATATATTATTGATTTTTACCGGTACTTTCTTGACAGAGTAGTATAAAAACAGCTCAATCTTGGTAGATAACACACTTTAATATACCCAAAATCATTCATATTATAGTATTGATAATGTTGATACTTTCGATACTAGCGATAGTATCGATATTAGTGACGTAATTTCACAATATCGATGGTATTGTTAAAATAGGAAAAGACTATTGATTTATTGTGAGGTATTTTATTAATACTACAATAGCTTGAGTGGTTTGAGGCCCTTCGATTCGATAAACAATCTATTTTCAGGCAAGCATTAAGTGTTAATTTATTATTGATCTCATTTGAATAGGGTGAAACCGATAGCTAAGAAAGCATTTTGGCATTTTGAAAAAAGAACAACCAAAATTATGTATCCATAAACAATAGTTTGAAACAGATCAGTACCTGTTTTTTTAGAAATCAAATGTAGCAATTGGAGCAATGAGAAATAAACCCAACTCAAATTTTTGGAAGTAAAAACTTCTTTAGCATCGTTATGATTTGAAAGTTTATGAAATGAAAAAGCGACAGTAAAAAGAGACAGACACATAAATACATAAGATTTAACGTAGGAGAAAATAAGATTGGAAGCATTATATACGTGTGTTAATACGTGTTTGTGTGCGCATGTGTAGTACAAAGCTTGAGAGAAGGCATCACAACAACCGTAGTATTGTGTATACGTGTACGTATTATTTTTGAAGGTTTCACTTCTACCACGTGTGAATGGCACACATGCTTTTTTTAATTGAGTCTTAAAGCATTTCACTTTGTTATTTTTAGCCGTTAGTTTTTGGCACAAGCAGCTAGCTGGCTGATAATGAAAAAAAATATAACCTTACCTAACCATCAACGTATATCAAATCAGGTCAAGCAATTAGTTTGACAAATAAAATTAGGTTTAATAATTTTAGGCGAATCGACAGGCACACGGTTATATTGCCAGTTAAGTAAGAAATAAGTATCATTATACAAAAATCTTTAAATAATAGGTCATTACACTAACTTCTTTCACAATGTGTGATAATAAAGAAAAAAAAATGAAGGCGAATATAACAGATTGTTATACCACGATCCCCACAGAAATAACAGGAAAAGTCCAACAAAAGACACGAAAAAAATATTTAAAACTAGAACGTGAACAGAACACGTTCCCTCCGGCGGAAGGCGGGAAGACGGCTCCCGTTGATTGGTGCAAATTGAATTTGGAATCAAGGAGGGGCGCGGGGAGGGTATTGTCGTGTTGGCGATCGCTCGCTGATTGCTCGTTTGCGGGTGATGAGATATTATGGATAAGACTCTTAGTTTATTATAAAAAATAATAAATATTTGTTTTGACTATCTTCATATATAATAGTCATATTATGTATGTAGAAAATTCAAAACTTTTGAAAGGTTTTCGGTTAAGTGATATACCGAACTAAAGAACTTACTTACATGCACTAAAAGTTCCATACATATTTTACCAATATATGCGAAAAATGCCAGTAAAAAAATGCATTTTCATAAATAATTTATATGACCAAGAGTTATATGAACAATGGTTAAATAAAAATATGCGATCGAAAATAGAATGCAATATAATGAATAAAAATACGAACACGGTAACACGGCCGTCACCAGCGCGCCAAAAGTGAACTGTCAAAAGGAGCTCTATCGCGACGCTGGCATTTTTCACAACTAGCGAAAGCAGCGCCACGGCGCTGCTTGGCACTAAAAGGGTTAAAATTTTAAATTTCGGATCTCACAACAATTATTTAGACCTAAACTAAGCTGAGCTGCTACTATGGGTACTAAATTACGTAAAAATGTATTATACACAAAATACATAAGTATACAAACGGCCATGTCTTGGAAACAAATACTTATGTTTGTCACATAAACATATGCCCCTACCAGGATTCGAAACCGGAACCTTTGGCGCAGAAGGTAGGTTTGCTACCGTTGTACCAGGTGGCTGCCAAGTCTGATTTGGGCAATATTTACCCACATATTAATGTTAAAATTGCTGCTTAATAGAGTTTATTATCCACTCAGGAATTTCGACAGTGGTTATGTGTTGTTATTTGTACCTGTTAATTGGTACCTTGATGCTGACAATTAACTAACTTGCTGGATCTTGATAAATGATAAATCCTTGACGATTATAAAATATTTAATTACTTGATATAGGTACGAGTTCACAATTGTAATGATATGAGTGACATGACTTGACTAATTATGTTGAAATATATAGATATTTAAATGCTGACGCGGTGACATACTTTGTGCGGTGTAAACCATACAGTACCTATTCCATTTTGACCACGCGTTTACTAGAGGGCGCTAGGGCAGTGATTGTACACAGGCTCTACATGGGCTAGAGACGCTTCTGAACAAATTAACACAAGCAGTACACGCATTTTATTTATTTATTAAAGACACCTTTAGTCTTGAAGGGGTTGGTGCTTATCTGCTCTGGCGGACATCACACGGCTATTCCAATGCGGTAATATCCACAGTAAACTTTCGCCGTTCGCATGATTGCGTCTCGCGCCTGCGACAACACCACTTCAGCGTGCGCGCCGGGGACAAATCGGAACGGTTATAACAAAGCTACCGACCGAACAATCCACTACTCAATTTATACAGCCAAGTAATAGTTATCCTGTAAAAATAAAAGTAAAGAAATAAATATAGATAAAAAAATATTTTCAAGAACTCCACGGGGAGGTTTCAGTAAAACCCACGCCTTTACTGAAACATAGGGAAAGGGAAATTTCACTGTTCAGTCGTCATTCATTGAACGTCTATCACTCACCATCATCTAATGAAGAATAAAATTACTAAAGATTAGGCTGTATGGTAATCTATGCTCTTTGCCTGCTCTTATGGGAAAACATAAACAAAACAAAAAAAAATACAACTAGCTGACCCAGCCACGCGTTGCTGTGGCTCAGTGACTATAATTTACAATAATATTTTTATTATAAACAAATATGAACCTAAGATGTCCTAAGATGTAACAAATCCAGCAAAATAAATAAATAAATCATCAAAATCATTTCCGCAGTTTCGGAGTTCATCGCGGTCAAACACTGACAGGGAATTTCCATATATAAAGATATCACATACATTCTTCTGAAACCAAGTTAAACACGATTTTTATATATTTATTGCATTTTTCAATGCTATTGATAAAAGATTTTAATATAAAAATACCAGAAAAAAACAACTCGGACCACAAGTAAATTCATAGTCGGGAATATTACTAGCCGCCAGTGAATTTACTTGCGGTTCGTTAACCCGCAAGTAGTTCGTCTACCGGACGCTAGATGGCGCTAACGGAAAATATTTAATAATAGAAAAAAATTTAAACAATTTTTGTCCATCCGTGCGAAGCCGGGACGAGCCACTAGTGTTGACAGATTGACCAATGTTTGGTACAACGGTTACGATCCTGTTATTCGCGCCGACGGTCCTGGATTCGAGTCCCGGAAGTGGCAGATGTTTGTTTGATAAATACGAGAATTTGTGCCTAAGTCTTAGGTATTTATATACATTTTATTTCTAAAATACAGTTGTATGTCAAACCGTTACCCTAGTATCCATAACACAAGCCTTATATTGCTTACTTTGGGCTAATTGGTGTAAATGTAAGAAATATTTATTGTTTATTTATTCAGAAATATACTAGGCGATACAGTCGCAAAGCATAAAGCTTCCCTAGCACCATTTATTGGAGCGGAGCGTAATATTTAAAAAAAAAATCAATGTTTAGTAAATTTTAAAAATCCATAAGAATGAAAACTTTCCAAAAGCGCGTGCTTTTTGTTTCAATGGGAAATCCCATAGAGACAATGTTTTTTGGTCATAACTTTTTTATTTTTGTGAATTTCAAAATGTGTTGATTCGATTCCTCACAAAAAATATTAAACTCGGTTAAGAAGTCGGGAAGTTATGGCGTAACAGATATTGCATCATTGAAGCTGGTCCATGGGATCCAATACTGCTAACATAGGCTGACAGTAACTTTCCTATAATTTAAAGTACTGTATGGAAAAACGACAGTAATTTAACTACCTCTGTGGTGGAGTGGTTCACATACAGTTCATGTTAAAGCCACTCCAAGTTCGATCGCCGGCCGGGTCAATGTGAAAACGAACTTTGTTTTAAAATTCGATAACATAAGAGCCTTAGCTACTTATCTCGGGTTCAAATAATGAATTTGATGTCTTATTCAACGTTTCGGTGTTAATTTGCTAGGTAAGTATAGGTGCTAAGATAATACTTATTAATCAACTTTTACCTAAACATTACCTTTAAAAGAAAAATACTAGAAAATTAGACTTGGCCAAGCTCTGCGGAGTTGAGGGTTCGATTCCCGCCTGAGAATTTACTTGTGAACCGCGTCGATATTTTCTAGTATGTTTCTATTAAAATAATGAATCTTATGAAATAGCATTGGAAAATTCAAAATACATAAAAGCCATAAAAAATACCCTAAACAACTTCACAAAAAAATTCGAAGGCAAATTAAAACTTTTATGTCATTTCAGTCAGTAATAAACGAAATTAAGGAACTTAAATATCCAATTTTTATGAATCCCAAAGAGTTGAATAAAAAAATCCTTCCGTTTATAGTTATTAATGGCCTAAATTGACCACACCGTCCGAAAACTTGATACCGCACCGCAGAGCGAAAATTAAATCACCACTAACGCCATCTACCAACAAATCTCATGCATATAACATGAGCCGCCGCGTATAGATGGCGCTGAATTGAATTTATTGCCACTTTTACTGTTACGACCACTTTGCCCGCGTTTCGCGGGCTTTTATCTAAATTAGTCCCATTTCTTACAATGTGCTTATCTTATTTGTTGGGATTACATTTGCTGTCGTAATTCGGCTAATGTATCATAAACATTTTCGGGCGATTTGCTACGGGCTGAGTGGGCAATGTAGGACGGCCCATTGAGTAGAAAATTATGGTGCAGAATACTCTATGGTAAATTAGTAATGGTACAGAGTGTATAAATACCACTTAAAAGTTTATTAAAAGAAGGTTGTATATTGTTCACATTTAATTATTATTTATGAAGTATTTATTATCTTTAAGTTAAATACAGAGGTACAGTCAGCAACACATCAAACTCCCTCAATGTATATTTCTCTTTATTTTTTATCTATATTTAAATTCAAATAATTGATTTTAATATGATATGAGATTTTACAACTTATTATTAATCATCATTTACTTATTATTACTACTTTTAAATTTGTATTCAATTTTTTTTAAAATACATATTGATGAATAGTTAAAATACTTAGCTTCAAGTTAACTATATAACATAATAGATTTTAAATCGTGAAGTAAATGCTTTTTAAGACTCCCTAAGTCCCTAACTGAACTTTTTGGCAGGAGCGGGAAGCGTCACGTTGTTGGTTTTGTTTCTCTTGTTAAAATTTGTGTTGTTCTGGATATTAGTGCGTAATAATCGTGGATTATTCACCACTAAGTGTTTGTGAACATACAAGAGTGTTGGCAAGTGTAACAAAGCAGCGGAAGTTGTCTTTTCCTGCTCTCTTAAGAAGTCCAAGGGGAGATTTCAGTAAAACCCCACACATCATCATCAAATTAAGAAAAGAAATTACTCAAGAACTGGCAATTATATTTTCTTGACACTGGCTTAATGCACAAATCGTGCAAGCCACAAATAAAGAAAAAGAAAAGAAAAGACTCCCTAACTCGTTTGCTGTTAACTGTAAGCGTTGTGTATGTTTGTAATTGATCTGCATATGAAATGTTAAACTAAACTAATTAAGATGGCGCAGCAACCCAAATTGGGTCTTGGCCTCCGATACCACGAGACGCAATTCGCCATTGTTAATCTATAATCTACGATCACAGTGGTTTGTGTTTGTCTGTCCGCTCTTTTTCCCCGCTCCTTTTCCTTTGTATCAATAACGTTACCATAGCAACGCGTTAACCGCAAGTAGTTCGTCTACCGGACGCTAGATGGCGCTAACGGAAAAATATTTGATAATAGAAATAAATTAAAGAATTTTGTCCACCCGTGCGAAGCCTGGACGGGTCGCTAGTCTATAATCTAAGATCACAAATTTGTTGCTTGTCTGGCCACTCTTTTTCCATTGTATATGCGTTACCATAGCATAAGTTAGCATAGAAAAATCACTAAATAGTATAAAACAAAGTCGCTTTCTCTGTCCCTATATCCCTATGTATGCTTAAATCTTTAAAACTACGCAACGGATTTTGATGCGATTTTTTTTAATATTTAGAGCAATTCAAGAGGAAGGTTTATATGCATAATACATGCATAATATAGTAGAGCATTGCATCCGTGCGAAGCCGGGGCGGGTCGCTAGTATTTAATAATAGAAAAAAATTAAAGAATTTTGTCCACCCGTGCGAAGCCGCTAGTTATCCTTAATAAAATAAAATAAACATGGGTGCCAATTATCATCGTGTATATGTGTCACCACATATCTCAATAAATAAATTAACAAATATTTTATTCCATGAAAATTCTTACAGTAGATTTCTTAAAACTAAACTTTTCACACTAGATTAGGCCTGTATTGTGGGAATCTTAATGTGAGGAATTAGCTACAATAGATTTCGTGCGCTGAGTACATTACTGTCAATTTTTACTATAAGTTGGAATGTTAAAACTCCTTTATATTTTGACTAAATATAGCTCAGTTATTCCAAAGGTGGTGACTGGCTGATGACTGAGTTCTCTTAAACTGAAAACTAAGAAAACTTACCAAACTATAAGCAGTTTCATCTTACCAGGCATAATGACAAATATGAAATTCTGAAAATACAACCAAGGAGAACTTTCAGGGGCCAAATAGAAGTATGGTCGAAAGCAAGACGAGCTTGTATTAAAGGTCTGATGAGAGTTGAAGTCGATGAAACGTAAAAGCGACAGTAAAAAGAGACAGACACATAAATTCTTAAGATTTGTCGTAGCAGAAAATTAGATAGGAAGCATTATACAGTGTATCTTATGTTCGTGGTATGTACTTTAGTTACCATAAGCCTCTTGTATCATTTATCGAAAATGTAAGCTCTGAGTATAAATAAATCTAAGTAATATATACGAATAAAATGTAAAATAATTATCTAACTTTGTATCACTATGATCATTACTAAAACCTACAATTATCCTCTTCCCGAAATTTTACATTCGTCTCATTATCTTGAAAACCAAAAATTTTGAAGGTTTCACTTCTACCACGTGTATATTGTACACATGCTGTTTTTTATTTAAAATTTTATTCGCTCTTGATCCGAGACAGTCGATCCGAAAACATGAGGTAGGTGATTTTTTTCAATTGATTGCATACAAACACATATAATTCCTTCATAATGATATCAAGACAATCAAATATCTGTAATTAGACATTAACTTTATGTTGGCGCCAAAAGTCACGTAATGAGAAAAAAAAACAAAAGCAAAGGGACATTGAAAGATTCTTCCTGTAATAATTTATGGCGGCTGCGATTCCGTCGGTTTAACTGCTGTGTATGTTATGCGAATAGCTTTTATATGTAAAACAGCTTTCTATGTATGTAAAAGATCGGATTCAACGAGATTTCTTGGAGGGATGCTGCTGAGTGAGTATTTATATAGAGCTGTAGATCATAATCGGAGCCTTAAAATATTTTTTAATTAACGTAAAAAAATAAAGTATAATAATCTTTTTTTAATTTATACAATAATATACGTTTACGATTTCAAATGTGCCTCTAAAATACAACCAAATCCCCAAACTCTCAGGGCTTCAAACCCACGACACGACGGGGCTCGCCCGGATAGGGTGGGTCGTGGGTTCGACGTTTGGAGTTTAGGTTTGGAGATGAAGTTATTTTTATCGGCGTATTTTAGATCTTATTCAAAAATGGCATATTTAATGCTAAAAATAACAAATAAGTCATTTAAAATAATATGAAGAATATTTTAAAATATGCTTCTTTAGAAAATTAGAATCTAAAATTGTACATAATATGATAAATGAAATGGTATCGACACACACCCGCACGCACGTGGATGGATTCCGTGATGTCTGTGTGAGCAGTTAACAGCCATACTGTAAAAGTAAGCTTTAAATACTCGAATTTTTGAAAGACGTTTTCAAAACATTTGTGTAATCTATTGTAAATTAAACAGCGTATCAGCCACAACTGCCCAAAAAAACAAAACTATTCGCACTCCACATTGATAACAAAACAAAAGTATATTTTCGATCGTCTGCTTTGTTACAGTTATTGTCTATTTATATTATTTTCATTTTTAGAAAAAATGTAGTATCCCCTCTTTATATTTCCTTGAAAATTTAATCTGTATAATGTTCCCCGATTTGCAACTTGACTTGTGGCGGGCCGCTCTTGCTTACACAACTTTTAAAAACCGTTACACAATCCATAGACAACCTTCTTTCCTACACCATAAGACACAAATGAAAAGAAAACTGAAAATTGCAAAGAGCGCCTCTCAGATATTGTAATGGCGCCAAATCCACGGGAAAGCGCGCACAAATCGGCCATATTGGATTATTTTTCCCGCCTCTTTGTTATTGATGCTTTGTAAAATTATCCATCTGCTTTTAAATACTCATTTTCTGTTTTATTTATTTGAGTTTTTAACTTACATTAAGACTTTGAGTGTTATATTTTTATGTATTTCTTTAATACAGCATAAATCTAAGAGCAATAAACATAAAAAATACTTTTGTAAATAAGATTAAAGTTTTCACATAAAAATGACAAATGTGTAGTTAAGTTTAGGTTTAAAGACATTTATTCTTACACAAACGTAATGTTCATTTACAATGAAATGCAAAATACTTAAATTAATTAATACTAACATCGTGCCTCTAGCGCATTGGCATCAGACAAAACTTTGAAAAAACAATGATAATTTATATACCTAACTGATAAGTAGTGATATTTATTAAATTTCTATAAATGGATGCTTCCTATAGTCGTGATATCTGCTCAAAGAGTAGACTGACTCTCGCCATTCCTTCTCACTGCTCTGGTTTCATGTCTAACTCTTCAGGGTGTCCGACTAAAACGAAATCCCTTCACATATTCAAAAGGCTCCCAATAAATTAACTTTTAAACGATTCGTTGGTAGCTTCTTTTTGGACTCTCCTCCTGTATCCTAACCCCATAATTGGCATTTTATTGGTGTTTATGAATTCATTATTATATAATTATTATATACATATATCTATATTAATATATTATGTATACTTCTATATATATATATATATATATATATGTGTGTGTATGTATGTTTATAGTCGTAGTTGTACAATATGTCCTAAGTATATATTATTATCTGTTTCGTGATATTGAGTTGTATTCGGTCACTAACAATAATTGAAATGAAATAAGTACTTCAAATTTTTCTGTACTGCTCTCTGGTTGACAAGTAGAGAATGCCTAAAGGCATGAAGTCCGCCATTTGCCTTGTGCAATAAAGTATAAATAAATAAAAAATACAAATAAAATAATAAAAATCTCGTAAACCTTTGTACGAGATTTCATCTATGTTCACTGGCATCGCCATGTATCCTAACCAAAAATAAAATAATGTGCCACTCCAGAAACAATCGAGTTAGCTCATCACTATATGCATTACCACATCAATAAGAGAACTATAGTCTTACCGTAGTCGTGCCACGCATAAGTGCGTTTTTTAATGAAAATCAAAATGTAACAAAAACTCACTTTCGTATTTATAACATTAGTTAGGACTAAAAATGGTGTTGAGCGATATTGACTGTCATTTGTGCAGTCACATGTCCTTACCATATACCAAATTTCATCATTATTGGCCAATCCGTTCTTGTCTTTTCTAGCCTTACATACCTACAGATAGGCAGATGAAAAATTAAAAAATACTAAAACTGGTATCAGCGAATCATATAACGAATATTCATTATAAAATTTGTCCAAAAAGTAAATGTTAATAAAAGTAAATAGAATGAACTATGAATTGTATGTATTTTTTATGTATACTTTTACATGATTTTGTACTAAAAGTACGAGATTTTTGACATCCCTGGTACGAGAAAAAAAGCTCGGTATATCGCAACCCTGATTTTATAGCAATGATTGGCAGTTGAGGACGTGCAACATTTGCAAATGAAGTGTGTTAGAAACAATAAAATAATAAGAGGCAGTTATTAATAAACGAATTCAATTTAAATACCACAGATGTTGGGTGCATTAAAGGTAATTCGTCGGAACCAACGTTAGAGATTGCTAAAAGACCGTTGCTTCGTTACGGTTTTGCAATAACTACTGCTCAATGAAATAATAAAAATCCCCATTATTTTATCAAAAGACAAATGAAAACAGATTATAGCTATTGTACAAACGCAAAATACATTTTAATCTGTGATCACAACCACAGACCGACGCGCCGGCGCTACACTAACAGTTCAATATCGATCATTAAAAAAGCATAAAATATTTAATCACCCATAATTTTCTCTATTTCGCCATAAATATTTTATGATTTCCCACATAAACTTGTTTTATTTTTATCATTTATGACATCGGATATGATGATTGCCATTAAATGACAGTCTAACGCGACAAGGGTTATAATGAACGAGAGTAAGGGCCCTCTTGTAACTTTATCACTAGAAAAAAGACTTTATTACAAAGTGGTAAGCTGGAATTTCAGTTCGAGATTTGGCCGCGTTCAATACAGATTTTTGCAACACAGTTGCTCCAAGAATATTACATTGATATCTGACGAGTTTCGAAGATTAAGAAATATATTAAAATTTAAACAAGCTACATTTTTATAGTTGGTTATAGTTATCTATAATTATTGATTACTAGGTTTGGAATATCTTTGAGTAACTACGTTCTTCAGTTGTACACTACCTACAAAGAGCGCAATAGTGAAAAGTAAAACTAAAGACTGAATAGGGCTATGTTTTTTTAAGCTTTCAGACAACTCATCTTGCAGTGTCTATAAATTTTTTTGCCAACGTTCAACCTATAAAAATATTTAGATTTTTTTATATGTTATCGTTGAAACACAAATTATTGTTCGCTAGAATAGTAATTATAATATTTATATCAAATTTTATAAGCTTTATTTTCCTTTTAAACAACAAATGAAAAAATATGTATTTATCAATTTTATTGTACATTTTTGCTAACCAATCTTCAATTCTTCACCTCGTTTTTATTGAGAGTGAAATACTACTAACGCCATCTTACATCAGCAGCCTGTTCCATTTGTCCATATAGGAAACATGCCATCTTAAGTTAGAGAGCTCACCAACGTTAAACAACTTTGTTCATAGATGTCACTAGTTAATTTTGTTATAACTTATTCTGGTCCGGAGACTAGATAGTATTATTCCACTAATGTCTCCAGATTAGACGTAATTCTTAGTTTTTTGGGAAAAATTAATAATGGGATACTTTCGAGGTATTGATAAACGTGATGTAATACTTGGGGAAATAATCTTTTTGCCTAATTATAGAGAGATTTTAACCTAGCATATTATTTATTAACTTTTATAAGACGGTAAAGTAACAAAAAAGTATGCTTTCGTGAACAAGAACAGCATTACAACACATGTTGTAGATTAATTAACTTTTTGGGGAAAACAATAATTCTCACCTGGGTATAATTTGTGTTGTTGTGGATAAGTTATAATGGTAAGCTTAATAATGGTGGATTATTAACCACTAAGTGTTTGTGAACATACAAGAGTGTTGGCAAGTGTAACAAAGCAGCGGAAGTTGTCTTTTCCTGCTCTCTCAAGAAGTCCACGGGGATGTTTCAGTAAAACCCCACACATTTACTGAAACCTAGGGCAAAAATATTTTTTACTGTTCATTCATCATCATTAAATTACTCAAGAACTGGCAATATTACTTACTTGTCACTGGCTAAATGCACAAATCGTGCAAGCCTCAAAAAAAGAAAAAATCAGTGGAACAACCACAGATTACTTCGTACTAGTCAGTCAAACAACATGCTCTTTAATTAAGTCAAACAAATCAAATCGTTGAAAATGTAACAACGTGTGTCTCACATTACGAGTGTTTTTATTTTCTTTGTTTTTATTTATTTGTTTAAAAAAATGTAGAACATGAGTTTTTGTGTCGTGTTTTAGTGTATTCATTATTTAAAATGAAAGTTATTGAAGCGAAAATCGTAGTTTTAGGATCACAAGGTATGTAAATATACAGTTTAAAAAAATTCTTGCCTCAGAATTAATTAAGAATGTAATAAGAATTCTTCATTATAAAATAGAAATCCGAATATACTAAATAATATGTGGCTTTTCACAACAATGTAGGTCATGATGAAACTATTTAACTGACCCAAGAATACTTAATGAGAAGGAAAACCGGTAAAGTATGTTAATTAATTAGTCATCGTTTATTAAAATATTTTACTAACTACTTACTACTTTGGAGCATAAACCCTATAAACTTTCTGATTACCTCTTCCCTTGTAATTTATATAAGAAATTGATGATTAATTTTGTTCATACTAAAATACATCTGATAAGGAGATATTGAAAAAGACAGCTGAAGGAGCACTCACCCGGATAGCGAGAGTTTTTGAGTGTTTGATTATTTCCCAATGAAAATAAACAAAATAATCTAGCAGTTAGTACAAATAATATATAAATTAAAACTTGTCAATATGAGCTGTTAATAAAAATGTGCAATCTCTAGTAAGAATATTGGCAAAAATCAAAGTTTTTAAAAACTTTATTTACTCAAAATTTTTGTTTTTCAATAAAAATATGAAATTCATGTTGTTATTATATAGATAGAGCACATATTATCAATTTATCCAGAACTTGTGTTTGAGAGGCTTGACCTCAAATATGGATGTTTTAAAATTGATAATGTTTACTTTTTATTACCATAGTCAATTACTTTAATATCAAATTTAATTTGTGATATGTCATGTGTAGATTAAATGTTTTTGGGCTGGGCTCTAGCCGTCTTAGACCCCTCTATCTACTTATGTTTGTCTGTGGTCACTAATCCCTGGAACCACTGCATACCACCACATACTTAATATTTGTATACCTTGACTTATTTAAAATACAGTGATACAAAACTTATATCTTGCACCAACATTGTATAATTAGTGTGCATCATAAATAAAGCTTTCTATTCTATTTTCTTAGACGGTTCTATTTTAAGGGACTGGGCTCTGGAGGTGAAGGGCTATTTTTAAACACTTTGTTTATGGTTAATGTATATTGCAACACTGCACAGTTACATAAGGTTTTATAGACCTTTACAATCCTTGTGTTTGACAGAAAAAATCGTTTGTAAACGCTTATAAACAAAATGGCGATTGTAAGCGGTAAGCGCTGTCAAATGGTAAATAGCTATTTTCCTCTAGGACACAAACTTAGCGGTCACTGGGGAACATAACTTCAATTAAATATATTTTTATCAAATGCACTGAAAAGTTTTAAACTATGAATAATATATTGAATAAATTAGTGAATGACAATATTGAAGAAGACGAGTTTACTACTATTATTTTAATGATTGCACAAAACCACCGGTTTACTTAAGTTTTTTTAACAAACTTATCTAAGCAAAATGGCAGATTGTGTCAGCGCTTTTGAAGTTAGCAAATGTGTCCTTGCGGAAAACTGACAGTTTGTTACTCAGCGCTGGGAATCGCTTGCAAGCGATTTTTTCTGCCAAACACAAGGAATATTTATGTCTATAAAACCTTATGATGTTTAACAGTCTGTGTCTAGAAGAGAGGTCCTTCATCAAAGCAGAAGACAGTCATCTTTTTAAATAAATATTCTGAAATTTGAAAAACTATCACTTGACAAGTATTGCCTGCCAGTACTAACATATTCAAACTCCAACATATTTGAATAATTATTTCACTGTCTGAAAAGTAATCTGCATTGTTTACTAAGGATGATCATGTAACCTGCATTGTTTACTAAGGATGATCATGGGATGACTGATATAAGACATATTTTCATGCTCCATCATGTTTAAAAGATTAATAATAATTTCTTACTTTCACATAAATTAACCTAGACCAAAGTACTGTAAGGCTTGTGTCATGGATACTAGGGTAATGGGACATAGATATGTAATACTCAGGTACAAATGTTCGTATTTATCACACAAACATTTGCCCCTTTTGGGACTTGAACCCAGGACTGCCGGTGCCAAGGCAGAATAGCTACCATTGCACTAAATGGTCGTCTGTAAGAGTATGTTAAGCTTATGGTCCCTGCAACTGCAGTAGTTTCAACCCATCAATAAAGTGTTATAATAAGTTTTAGCGCATTCATGGCCCAATTTTATGTTTTATTGTTAGTTACAGATCTAACTTAATCAATAAAGTTTGTTTTTATTATTTTTTTGCATTCACAATGCAATATTTGTGTAAGGTATAAAATATGTGTGAAAAAAACAACTACATTTAATATTTGTAAAAATATTACTTTCGATGTAAAAGGTAGTTAGCATTCAACATTGATGGAATGATACTAGGTTACTAGCTCATAGTAGAAGTTGAAATACGTTTGTATATTTTGACACATTTGCCAGCGTCTCGGTAGCTCAGCGGTCAGAGCACTCGCCCGGATAGCGAAAGGTCGTTAAGTTTAGTTATGTAGCATTTAGTTAGCATTATGACTAAAAATAAATTGCTAAGCTTAAATTTAGACAGTGAGCAGCAAATTTTATGATTCTGACCAAATTCAGTTTGACTGACTTACCACCTAAATATCTCTGTGTTTAATGTGGGTTAATCAGTGTTCACATTGCAGACAGGATCAACATCTTAACGTTGCTTCCGAAGAAGACGCTCGAGAGAAAATAAATTTCTGATTAGATCCGATGTTAGAACATGAAAAATAATCATTGCTATTATTCTTATCAGTATTGCGAAACAAATTTGTTTCTGAATGCACTGATAAATGTAATTAGATAACAATTATCATTGTGCTGTAATAAGATTTATCATTTCTAAAATATTAAGGAAGAACCTATTTAATTTCTAAACATTAGACGGCTTAAAAATTATAGATGTTGATTCTGTTTATGAACTAACTAAATAATTGGAGTTTACTGGAATTTCTCATTAGGGTTCGGTACCCAAAGGGTAAAACGGGACCCTAATGAGAAATCGCGGAAGGGGCAAATTTTTGTAATAAAGAATAATAATAATAAAATCTTTATTTTTTTCACCACAAACTCTTACTTCAATACTTATCGTTACTAAACTTAGGCTAAGTTTGTGTTACTGATACCCGAAATAGTTAAAAAATTACCAGTTAGCGCAGGTCATCAGGCTCCCACCATCTTGGAAATCTGAGACCATCAAGATCGAATTAAGATGTGATGGTACAATCAACAAAATTAAAGTAAGAAATAACAGATGGTATAACTAGTTTAAATTACAATTACGTGCAGTTCGATACATTCATTATTTCTTTATGTGTATGTTTGCGTGCGTGCGTGCGTGCGTGCGTGTGTGTGTGTGTGTGTGTGTGTGTGTGTGTGTGTGCGTTTATGTGTGTGAGTACTGTATGAGTAGATAGCTGAATTTTTGGTACGTATAGAGAGATTTGTTTGAGAAGAACAATCCGTGTGTTTGGCAAAAAAAGCGCTTGAGAGCGCTTGTAAGCAAAATGGCGATCGCTAAGCGATAATAAGCAAAATGACGGATTGTACCAGCGCTACTGAAGTTAGCAAACGTGTCCTGTCCGAAAAAGCAGATTTTCTGTCGCTTGCAGATAGCTGCTGTAATCACTGCGAAATTTTCTTTTTACACGAATGTTTTGTGTGATAATACTAGCATTTGTACCCTAGTCATGGTTATTTTTATATATTTCTATAAATATTACATATCTATGTATCATATATGTATGTTTACCCGTTACTCATCCATAACACAAGCCTTACAGTGCTTACTTTGGGCTAGGGTAATCAGTGTGAATGTAAGAAATATTATTATATTTAACCTCAGCCTTGTTCTATTTTGTCTATAGTTTATTTCCCCAGCATTACTTTTACTTTTCACGATGAGCTGCACGGTCAAGTTAGTTAGTTGATAGAATCATAGACAACCTTTGTTTTAATCTGATAAAGTAGAATATGTTTCTTTTGTTGCATCACACCCCTGCCCTTAAAAGTATTATTTCCCTCCAATCAAAGGTTTTCTGGTGGAGATCGCTCTAAATTCAAATTCAAAAGTTTTTATTGCACTCATGTGGTATACATTGTTGGAATTACAAAAATAACAGAACCGAACATGAACCCTGTTAGGGTATCGCAATATCATAATAAATTTAATAAGAATAGTTATAAAAATAGGAGTAATTAAAATATGAATAACCAACATCTAATAAAAATTTCAAGTAACATGAAATTATAAATAGCGGCCCCTTCCGGCTTCGCACGGGTGCACAAATTTTTTTCTATTATTAAATATTTTTCCGTTAGCGCCATCTAGCGTCCGGTAGACGAACTACTTGCGGTTAACGCGTTGCTATGGTAACGTTATTGATACAATGGAAAAAGAGCGGACAGACAAACACACAAACCACTGTTATCTTAGATTATAGATTAAATAAATTTGAGTTTGAGCTCAGTAAGCAATAAGGCCGCCTATTGTAGCACTCCATATCGATCTCTATTTAAGCTATATGTATATCTGTGTGTGTAACAGTAAAGTATTTTTCATTAATTTAATTCATTCGATCAGTGTTGCCAGTCTACCATATTCAAAAGTAACATTATCTTATTTTATACACGATTAAAATATAATTACCATAAAAAATGGAATGCCAAATTTAAGAAAGCATCAATATTATAAATATGCGAAGAATTTTTTTTTTTTAGTAATAATAGTAAAGTTATTCAGTTTTTAAAATTGCGGAAAATATCGCCAAATTTACAGACACAATACATTGTATTCAATGAACTTCCGTCAATGAAAACGTATCACACCATCTCAAGTGAAAATGAACTTACTGTACATGGCAATAAGGTAGAATATATGCTAGCAAGCCGCCCCACTCCCGCTCAAGAACCAAAAAGCACCGATAGGTAAATACTCAATTAATAAATCAAACTTATCTTTCATACTTTATTGGGCGTAGAACCGACAAAATTACGTTTAGATAGGTATTAAGTTAACAAAATAACATACAAATTTTTTTTAACCAAAATGCAAATAGGTCATTAAATTATTCACGAGTAATTTTGGCGTATTAACATAGTTAGAATTAGCATATGTAAAAAGATTATTGTTATGTACATTACCTGTTCACATTAAAGTCACTGTCTTACAAATATTTCATTAATTGTTCAAAGTGTCCTCCTCCATTTTCAACACACACACGAGCCCGTTTTAACAAATTTCCTTTTAAAGAAATTAATACGTTTCTTTGCATTTTCACTTCATTAAAAGCGTCTATTATTCGCTGTTTTAGCACTTCAATAGTGTCAGGTTTGTTGTATTTAGCAGATATTACCTTCTTGCACAGCGGATTATTAACGTTATTTACATAAGTTTGACTATTTTACCTAACTCGTTTGTATAGTTTAATTCACTATTTTTCACAACTTTTAGACAGCACTTTTTACTTGACAATGTTACTTTTTATTTTTGACACAGAAAAGTCTTTTTTAAAAATATTATATCAAGTTTATGATTGGTCTTTAAAGAAGTTTGTTTATGCAACCTTCACACTTTCCCTCAATCAAAACTTAAAGAGTCCAAGCCTGGAACGCATATCTATGAGCCTAGGTCTTGGGACAGGCTTTGTCAAAATGTCTGCAAGTTGATTTGATGAACTGGTCTTCACTACACTCAGATTTTCATCTTGCACCATTTCACGAACGAAGAAATGACGAACACGTATGTGTTTGGTCCGCTTATGAAATTCTGGATTGTGAGCCAGTCTTATCGCTGCTTCATTGTCAATTTTCAGGATCGGTATTTCATTAAGTTCAGTCAGGAACTTAAATATTCGCTGAAGCCAGATGAGCTCCTTAGCTGCTTCGCTAGCGGCAACTATTTCAGCTTCTGTGGTCGATATTGCCACAGTTGCTTGTCTCTGACTTAACCAAGAAATTATTCCTCCAGCATAGAGGCATGCAACGCCTGAAGTGGATCTGCCCGTAGTAGGATCTCCAGCATGGTCCGCATCACTGTACCCTTCTAGGATGCAAGCTTCACCTCCTCTCATGTATTTGATGCCAAGGTTTTTAGTACCACTGAGATATCTGAATATTCTCTTTACTATCAGGCAGTCTGATTTTGATGGATTATCCAATTTCCTTGACACTACACCCACTGCAAATGCTAAGTCCGGTCGAGTACCCGTCATCAGATACATTAGAGCTCCTACAGCTTCTCTGTATGGAAAGTCACTGACTTTCCCTGTTTCTGAACGTTCTTCTGGACTGAGTTTTTCTATAGGCGTTGAAACTGGATTGCAGTTGGCCATGTTAAATCTTTCCAGTATCTTGTTTACATAAGATTTTTGAGTAATGGCAATATAATCCTTTTCCAGAGTTATCTCCAAACCCAGGTAGTAGGATACGGGTTTCGTGGTAATTTTCAGTTTTGTTCGCAGATCATCCAAAAATTTGGTTGCCAGCTTTTCGCTCGAAGCTGCCACCAGACCATCATCAACGTATAAGACAATAAGAATCTTCTCCCCACCTACTTGCTTTGAAAACAGGCAGCAGTCTGCATTACACTGCTTGAAATCCAGGTCCAGTAGGATTTGTTCAAAGCAAGAGTTCCAGCAACGCGGTGCTTGTTTGAGGCCATAGAGACTTCGATTAAGCTTCCAAACTCTAGACGTTCCATCGTCAAGGCCTTCCGGTTGCTTCATGAATATGTCTTCTTCCAGTTGACCATTTAAGAATGCTGTCGCTACGTCAAACTGAATAAGGTGCATTCGTTCTTTAGCACACACACTAAGAAGTGCCCTTACTGTGGCCATTCTGGCGACTGGACTAAAGGTTTGGTCGTAATCGACACCCTTTCTTTGTCTGAACCCTTTGACGACGAGGCGCGCTTTATATTTATCAACTGACCCATCAGGGTTGGTCTTAATGCGAAAGATCCATTTATAAGGCAGCGCTTTTCGATTTTTAGGTAAGTCGCATAATGTCCAGACGTTATTTTCCTTCAATGAATTCATTTCAAGTTGCATTGCCTGCAACCACTTTTCACGATCTTCTCTTTTCATAGCTTCGTGAAAACTTTGGGGAAAATCATTTGTGGCTACAGTGTAAATGAAGTCTTCAAATTTCTTAGGATGTCGAAGAGTATTGCGGTCCCTTAAGTCGTATCTCGGTTCTTGTACCACAATTTCACCTCCCTCTAAATCTTCACAATCAAGAAACTCTTCTTGATCGCCTTGATTAACCCGATCAGATTGTTCGTGATTTACAGTTTCTTCTCCCTCTAGATCACGTACTAGTTCGATTGGACTTTCAGTCGGCTCATTCAAGATTTCGATCTCTCCATCGTTGATAACTCCCTCTGTATCTGGAGTGATATTGTACCGCTCACGTGTCCCTAACGAGAATTTAAGTTCACTCTCATTCGTAAAAGTGATATCTCTGGACCGATTGGTATTCTTTCCATCCCATATGCGGTATCCATCATTATCTTCATAGCCGATGAGTATACCCTTGATAGCTTTCTTGCTAAGTTTTTCCCTACGCTGTTTGGGGATATGAGCGTAGCACTGGCTTCCGATCACACGTAGGTGTGATATTTTAGGCTTCTTTCCGAACCACAGCTCATAAGGAACTTTATTTTTAAACCTGGTTGGTCCTGTTCTATTGAGGACGTATGCAGCTGTATTGACTAATTCAGCCCAGAGCTTTTGCGGTAGTTCTCCCGTTGCGTGTAACCAAGTTCTCGCGGCTTCAACTAAGGTACGATTCTCACGCTCGCTACACCCGTTCTGCTCAGGAGTGTATGGCATTATAAGTCGTTGTTTGATACCACGTTCATTCAATATTTTTCTCACGTCTTTATTGTCGAATTCCCCTCCGTTGTCACTTAAAACACACTTAACATTATGGCCCGTTGTCGTTATTTCATTGAGCACAATCTTCAATTTATCCTTTACTTCAGATTTGTGACGCATGAAATATACAAAGCGGTAAGCTGAGAAGTCATCCTTGAAGAGTACAAAATATTTATATTGGGATACACTGGGATGTTCAAATGGTCCGCAAACGTCGGAATGTATCAGTTCGCCTGGAATTGTTGCTCTTTCTCTTTTCCCAAACGGTTGCTTGTGGGCTTTTCCAAATATACAGGCCTCGCATTTAACTTCATCTCCAGATAAGTTGATACCAAATTCTCTCTTGACTAGAGCTTTGACATGTCTCTTGTCTTGATGAGCGAAACGTTCGTGGTATAATTGCAGCATATTGGAACCCGTAGTTGCATTAACTTCAATTTGATTTGAAACTTTTGAAGGAGCTATTGTCGTTAACTGCAGTTTATACAATCCGCCTCTAGGAATTCTACTTCCGACAATCTTCGTTTCTCCATCGATATCAAATTGACAATTTGTGGCGGTAGACTTAAACAAGCTGTGTCGCACATTATCTTGAGCTGCCAGGGTAGAAAAAAGATTTTTCGTCAATGATGGTACAAGCCAGACATCTTTCAAGCGAATGGTTTCCTTCTTGTCACCTACAGTTGATTCTACAATAACTAGTCCCTTCCCTAATGCTGGAATAACTGTCCCATCTGCCGTCTTCACAGAATTATCGTTAGAATCAAATGGTTCAAATTCGTGAAACAAATCTCTCCTAATTGATATATGCGTTGTTGCTCCGTTATCCACAAACCAATTATCTCTATCTTGATTTGTTTTCTGAGAGCAGCATGCACTCATTACACTTAATGTTAGGCTTTGTACTTGTTTAGACGAGTGAGGAGGTGATGAGCTGCTTGGTTTTGGAGGTTTACCATCCTTTTTCCATTTCTTGCAGTTCCTAACTCTATGTCCCATTTGAGAACAATAGTTGCACTTAACCTTCTCATCTTTCTTCCTTATCAACTGCTTGGCTTCTTGAGTAACTAGTGTCTCGTGGCTAGTCCCTTCTTTGCTCTCGAGTGTCTTCTCGTATGAGCAGAGTTGTGTCGTGAGATTGTCAATAGTCCTATCAGTCTTACTTAAAAGTAACCAGCTTGATTTGAACGCAAAAAATCTTTCGTCAAGAGTTTCAAGAATCTTGCATATCAGGAATAAATCAGGGAGCTTGGCATTGGCGTCCGCTTTAATGATCTCGAAATTCAAGTTGCTCCAGATGTTCTTTAGTTTTGACATATGAGTTGATACATCATCTGCAATGTTCCGTTTAAAGCTAAAGAACTCCATACACAGGTTGTATGCCCTATCCTCTGATTGACCGTCAAATAAGCGATGTAACTCACGCCAGACTTCATAAGCTGTCTCAAATCTCATTACTTTTTGTAACGTAAATTCCGTCATGTTTGTGGTCAAAATCAGCAGTGCGCTGCAGTCAGCTCTCTTATACCTAGTTAGTTCCAGGTTATAAGCTGCGACATCTGCGTCACCTGCACCTTCTTGAAGAACTGGTTTCTTCAACCCGCCTTCTACTACCTCCATAGTATCTACATTACCTCGTAGCGCAATCGAGATTTTGTATTTCCAGGTTGTCCAATTTGATTTTCCTTCAAGATGACCAATCGTAATTTTTGTTGAAAAATTTTCCATTGTGAGGGCCGAATAACCTGTTGTATTTAGCAGATATTACCTTCTTGCACAGCGGATTATTAACGTTATTTACATAAGTTTGACTATTTTACCTAACTCGTTTGTATAGTTTAATTCACTATTTTTCACAACTTTTAGACAGCACTTTTTACTTGACAATGTTACTTTTTATTTTTGACACAGAAAAGTCTTTTTTTAAAATATTATATCAAGTTTATGATTGGTCTTTAAAGAAGTTTGTTTATGCAACCTTCACAAGGTTCACTTACATACACTCTACGCTTTATTTCACTCCATAGGAAAAAGTCTAAAGGTGTAAGGTCTGGTGAGCGCGCGGGCCACGGCACCGGGCCGCCGCGGCCGATCCATCGGTCACCGAACTCTTCGGTGAGGTACTCTCTCACAGCACGATGGTAATGTGGAGGTGCACCGTCTTGTTGAAACCACAACCCTCTCAAGTTCGCCAGTGGAATGTCATCCAACATAGTCGAAACCATCGTGCGGAGTAGATTTAAATAGGTTTCGCCCGTGAGTCGGCTCTCAATAAAATATGGACCGATGATTTCATCGTTCAATATGCCGGCCCAAACGTTTACACTAAACCTATGTTGAAACGAATGCTCTCGCGTGAGCATAGGATTCCTGTATGACCACCAATGTTCATTATGATGGTTAAACAATCCTATTCTGGTGAAAAGGCACTCGTCGGAGAGAAGCACGTTGGCGTTTGGATTACTTATTACCCAACGACAAAAAGTAATCCTCGGCTCTCGGTCAACGGTCGTAAGTTCTTGAACTTTACGATAATGGTACGGATGCATACCAGCCGAGTTTATTATCTTCCAAGCCGAATATTGATTAATACCAAATCGTCGAGCAGCATCATGGGTGCTTCTTCGTGGATCTTCCTCAAAGTACGTCACCACGTCGTCATACAAGTTCTGAGAGATCGGTGGTCTCCCTATTCCTTGCGCGTGCGATGGCACGTAAAATGAGCCATGGTCTAGGAGCCGTTGATAAGCACTTAACACTGTACTGTAGTTTGGCTGTCGAGCATTCGGGTACAGCTCTCGGTACATCCGTAAAGCCGCCGACACGTTTTCACCGCTCAAAAAATAAGCACGAACCATCATGACATATTCACGAGATGTAAACTGATAAGCCATGATTTTATTATGTACTTAACGAGTGTAACTGATCGATCACAAAAGCGTATGCGCACAGGCCGACTGACGAGTGGTAACTAAGTAATTAGGTCAAGGTCAAAGAAATGGTTATGTTCCCGGCATTTACGTCATCAAATCACGTGACATGCGCAGTAGCAAGTTTAGGTACATTATTTACTACTGCGCATGTCACGTGATTTCAAAATGCCGGGATACACATATACACGTGCAGAGTGGTGCGCCCAAGTAGCAAACAAATGTCTTAAAAAGGAATTGAAGATATCTTGAAGGCAAGTAGACGAATTCCAGCTGTTGTCTTGACTAAAACTAATATGTCCTTCAAGATATCTTCAAGATACACTCCAAGGGCTAGTTAAGTAAAAATGGGCACAGTATTTAACGACATGTTAAGAAAGAGTTAATACTACTGTTAAGATAAACTTTAACCCTATTTAAGAAATGTGGTTTAGCAGAACTCTAAACATTGACTTTAAGATACCTTGTAGGTTGATTTCAGATCAAGAGATAGACTTAAAGATATCTACTATACCTAGTTAAAACTTTCACTATTGAGTTGCAGATATTCGATTTAATCTTAGCGAAGTAAAATTAAAGACCAATTTTGCTTTATAGTGATTTAAGTTACATAATTTTATAAAATATGGCGAACTTTTAATTCATTACAATAACTGTTTTAAGGTTTAGGAAAATGGCGACTAAACAATTAATTTTTATGTCTAAAAAGGCTTTCTTTTGTCGTTGAATGCATTGGAAATTTAAAACGCATGATTGTTTCTCGTGTAAAATCTATAGATAGTGCTATAAAACAGACGGGCTGTTGAAATACTAGAAAAAAACAATAAAATTTTGTATAACAATATTGCAATATGTTTATTTTTTTGCATATATTGCAAAGTCCTACATTTTCTATAAACATACTAATTATTCATGTAGTTAGAATTACTATAACAAAATTAATAAAGTTCAATTTACTCTAGTTTTTGATGAAGTGTTGTCGGAAAATGTATAATAATTTTTTCACATAAAGTGCAAAATGGCGTTAAATCAAAAGTTTCCTTACGAAGTAAGACTTTAGACAATATTGATTTTGTAAGGCTATTTAAGACAAAGTAAAGACAAATTACATTTGAAGTAGTGCTAGTTAAGAGATATTATACTTAATTTATTCTTAAAACCGTATTGGCGAAGTACTATTTAATACATTTTGGTATTAAGTGATTCTATAGTTTGATTTAGTTAAGATCAGATTTCGTCTTAATATTTTCTTAACTTGACATTCTATAGTTCTTGTTTATTTTGTGGTGGGAACAGGTTTATGCAAGATAGTCGAGGAAATAAAATCAGCGGTAAGTACTTACGTGATATTAAATAACTATCCAATCCCCATTTATTTAGAGGATTAATAAACACAGCAACAATAATGAATAGGTACCTACATTAAATAACTTCTGTTCTGCTTCATTACAGGCACATTGTTCATCTCATAAATGTTACAGAGAATTGGCCAAAATTCTACTTTGAACTTTTATGTGGGTAAGCCGACGATATTTACATTTATACATAAATTGACATTTTTACCTAAATTTTCAAAATACTGCAGAATATTTTTATTTAAATCCGTTGTGTCAGTATTCCCCACTGCTACAGTATTCTATATCTACAGAATTTATTGTTTTCAGAAGTGTTCTAGCGTCTTTTGGCACAACACCTGGATCATGCTTGTCAATAATCTGTAATAAGGCATTGATTGCAGTATGTGGTATATTGTGATAAATGGACCAGTTTCTTAATTGGTCTCTAAAATAAAAATCATGATAAATTTTTGATGCGTTATCGTCAGCTCGTGTTGATCGATCGATTAGTGTCGATTCATTAAGAGTTGGAATCACCTCAATTCAAATTTACCGTGGTATCATCTTCCTCGTATACATTAAGTCTAAGTCGTGATACATTAATACATTAAGTTTAGGTCTGACTCGAAGGTTGCTCACGTTTGCAGCATTTAAAGCACATTCGAGTTATTTTTGAAGTTATACTTCTTTAAGCGCGTTATGAAAAACGTTGTGAGTGAAATTTCATCACTGCAGCACAAAAGTTACAGGGTGAAGTTAGCCACAAAAGCGATATAGAATAAACCAGCAGGATGAAGTTGGCCACTAATTATGAATGTGTGGGTGTGTGTGATTTTAAATGATATATGGTAGTTAAAAGTATTTTATATAACATTGTAATAACAATTTTATATTATATAATAACAATATAACAATTTTATTAAAAAAGTGGTTTTTATTTTATAAACTTTTTAAGTGCGTTTATTGATTTGAGGTTAAGTGTCGGAATGTATTCTTTTTATTTGTTTGTAATATAAATAATTATTAGTTTTACATCTCTATTGGTTAAACAGTTTATTTTAATGGTTTTTGATATATTACTTGATTCTGTATACAGATATATAGGAAATATGTTAATCTTTTGATGCTTCTTACTGATAACTATATAATTTTTAAATTTGCCTTTCTTTTCATATACAAAGAATACAAGCACACGGGGGGAAATTTTTAGTTATCTTTTTTTAGTAACGATAAAGAAGTATAACTTTTTACGTACGTACATAAGTACACACAACGTTCGTTTTTATATGTGTCTACACGTCGACGAAAGGCACCAGATCTTTTTATTTTTCCAGATACATCCATGTTTCTTTTGCTTATATTTGGAGAAAACGTCCCATTAAATGAATTTTTACTCTAATCTTACTAATTTTAGTAAAAATGGAATTAAAATATACTTCAGATAATCAATATTTAGAACTTGGTATTAAAATCATCTTAAATTTATCTAGAAAATATATGTTTTCTTAATGAGTTTTAAAAGATACTTTAATTATTCAATAGAGTTTTAAGTGAGCTTTCAAATAATCCGAGAAAAGTAAAAAAAATATTTTTTAGTTTTAAGTGTAGGTACACTTAAATCAAACTAGTTTTAAGAATACTTAACTCGGTTTTTAGTATTCCTCACTTGCTTAAGTAGCGGTAGTTTAAAACTATTTAGTATTAAAGAAAGAAAAGACTTCAGGAAATCCTTTTTGATTTAGCAAAATCCAACTTTAGATAAAGTAAAGGTCTATAAGATTTAATCACTAGTTATAATTGCTACTTGGGCGGGTTAGGGATATTCGATATACATCGATGCATTGAAAACATCGATGTTTACAATGCGATGCATCGAATCGATCCAATGTTTTGAAATGCTTTCGATATACTCGATGTATCGATGTTTTTTGCATTCACAATGCAATATTTCTATAAGATATAAAATACGTGTGTAAAAAACAACTACGCCTCTGAGCCCTCAGATGGGATACGAACCCACGACCTTTCGCTATCCGGGTGACTGCTCTGACCGCTGAGCTACCGAGACGCTGGCAAACGTGTCGAATTTTACAAACGTATTCCAACTTCTACTATGAGCTAGTATCGTTCCACCAATGTTGAATGCTAACTACCTTCAACATCGAAAGGAATATTTTTTACAAATTGTTATAAATCATTATAATTATAGTTGATTTTGTTATGAAATGTGACTTAATAATCTTATTTTTCATATTAGTAATTAAAAAGACATTAAAGACTATTATAAAACATTGTATTGGATACCATAATCCTAGTAATTTGTTCACAATACTTTTAAAAGAAGATACTATTATTAATTTATCCAAAAAAATATATTATACATAATAAATTACTATTAATTTCGTTATAAAATATGGCCAAAAGTTGGTATTTTAACAACTAAGAAATAAAAAGGAAAAATATATGAGAAATGAAAATGCAGCAATTAGAAATTTTAGTGTATGTTATTTCTTATTAATTGCACAAATCATTATCACAATAATTCAAAATTTAATTTAAAAAAGATAATTATTATTGCTTTCATAACATATGTACTTACTTTACACCTGATCATAAAAAGATTATTATCATGTAACCGGAAACAACACCGACATTTTGACATTTGGTGTTTTCGCGCTTTAAGCGCCATGATGCTATTGTAATCGACTATATAAGGGGATGGAAACGATTTTGACGGACTTTTTTCACGGCAGCAGTGGAAAGGAAAATACTCTGTGGGGTTTTTTATAATACCTTACAAGTTTAAAATAGAGGATTAACTGTGAGCAAAAGTATTATTCAGTTGAATAAAGATAGTGATGTTGTGAACTCTTCTCGCTTATAAAAGATAAGTATTTTGTTAAAATAAGTGCCTCTAGTGTAGTAGCTGTTATTGGTAAAGGATTTAAGTATAACAATAATATTATTTGTTAATGTATTCTTTTACTAAAATGTGTTAAGTAGTTTTGGTCACAGCTTTTAGTTAATAAAGATAGTTTTATAAACGAAAAGTGAAAAAGTGCTAACTGTAAATTATGATTTATCTTAATAATTGATGAAGTCTATTGGAAGTGTCAATGAATTTGTAATTTGAAAAGTGCATTTATAACTATAATCAAAGATTGCAATTATATGATAATAAATGTGGATTACTAAAGAATCTTCCTTGTTATTTGTCCTGGTATCTAACTCATGTTTAGTGTTGCCCAAATTCAGTCTTGGTCTTGCAGTCTTGGTCTTGTTCTTGCGTTTTTGCAAGACCAAGACCAAGAACAAGACCGCGTATTTTTAGCAAGACCAAGACCAAGACTGACCGTGCAAGACTTGAGCAAGAACAAGACTAAGCCTGCAAGACTCTTGCGTCTTGCAGCTAGGACTTAGCGCTATTTCACGGAGTAGTTAGGTGTAACAGTTCGGTGTATAGGTACGCTTAGGAATTCTATGAGACGCAAAAAACTGTATCAAAGAATATGAAAAACTGGATCTATGCGCATTACGACTAATACCATAAACATACCTACATAGCGAATAAAAAAATATCCATTAAAATCAAACTGAGTGCATGCATAGTTATGTTTTAACCATCGGCACTTTGATAATGCGGCATCAAAGGTTTTGTACTTACTTCTCAAAGAAATTTGCTGCTTTTCGGAAGCACATGGTTATATTATAATACACGCGCCGGCGGCTTCTTTTGAAATCATATACAACAATCGTTGCCGCCGCGCCGAAATCACAACATTTGACACTATTTGATTGCCGCCACAGGGCGTAGGCGTAGGTATACTCATGCAAAATAATTTCGAATTTTAAGAGTACCTACAGGTGTTCCAAAGAATAAATAAGTTTCAGAGTGCTTATAATGAAAATGAATACATTATACTGATCACGCAAGTAGTATTATGATTAGAATAAAATGGTAAGGATAGGTAGTAGATGTCATAATAATTTATTCTAGTAAGTATATATTATAATATTGATTATATGGTTTTAAACTAATTACTTAGGTACTATTATTGTACATTTAGTCATTATATTTCTTAAGTTTTTACAAGAAAAAATAGCAAAAAAGTGTTCAAATATCACCCGTTTGATAAATATTGTAGCCACTTTTAAATATACTTGAAACGTGTAAAAAAATTCTACATAATTAATAAAATAATATAAAAAGCGTAGGTACTTACCTACTAATAAAATAAAAAGCCTGCGATTTATTATTAGTAAATAATCACGGCAGCCGAGAGTGTGTCTCCACTTTTGAATACATAAATCATAACCAGATCACTAGAGCCACTTCAAAAAAGAAATTTGTAATTCCTAGGGTTCAAAATTATTTTGGTGACAGAACTTTACAGAAGCGTATACCATATCTTCTTAATTCGTTGCCCGAAACTATTAGATGTGAAACGGATAAAAATAAATTTAAAAAAATATTAAAAGATTATCTGATGACTACTATTTAACACAACAATTGTATGTTTTTATTTATTTTTTTGCATTCACAATGCAATATTTCTATAAGATATAAAATACGTGTGTAAAAAACAACCACGCCTCCGAGCCCATCTGAGGGCTCGGAGGCGTGGTTGTTTTTTACACACGTATTTTATATCTTACAACAATTGTATCTTATTATTATCACCGCTAAATTTTCCTTCAGTTTGTTGTAATTCAGTCTAAATCCAATTATTGTGCACTTAACTTTACCTGATACAGTTATAGTTGTATTATATACCTACATAATTATAATTATAAGCTAAGAGACTAAAGATCCCTCAGTCAAACCGACAAGTCGGTTTTGTGGGACTAAATTGTATCTTTGTATTTTTTTTTCTTGTATATGAAATAAATAAATAAAAAAAAATAAATAAAAAAAAAAAAAAAGTATTTACAAGCAGTGCCCGCGACTTCGCCCACGAAGAATAGTAACTTTGGAGGTATAGTGACGTTCAGGATTTATTTATTTATTTTAAAACTTCTGTCATCAAACATACAAACAAACTCTTCAGCTTTATAATATTAGTATAGATTAGTATAGATGTACGCCAAAACATTCACTTATATGTAAAGAATAGTGATTGGCACTAATTCTTTACATATATTTTATTCACGCGTCGCGTCTGTACAAGTAGGTAATAATCTGTGTTTGTACGCCGCACGCGGCATCGTTTGATTTGCGGCGGCATCCTTTTAATAGAGCCGGCACGTGGCGAGGCGGCGCGGTAGAAAGCAAGGAAACGTACTATAAACAAAGGAATTATTTTAATTCCAGTCATTTCCAATTGAGCTGTGCTTCGAGTCTAACTTAATAATTGTTTTTACTAATTCTTGTTGTTTTCTAAAAACGTATCACGTGTACAATTTAATATGAGTGACGAAGATTCAAATTATTCTAGTCCGAGTAACGAGAGTTTGAGTCACAGATCTAAAAGACCCAAAAGCAAATTTGAGGAGTTTTTCGAAATAATTCATGCATCCCAAACTGCCTTGTGTAAATTGTGCCAACATAAAAAGACTGAAATAAAAATGAAAAACAGAAACACTTCAGGCTTAAGGAAACATCTAATATCTTTCCACAAAAAGGAATCACAAATATTTCTTCCTGTTAAACCAAAATTAAGTGGAGATATCACAAGCTTTTTAGTAACCGCTGGAAGAAGTGGACAGGTAAGAATATATTTTTTTTATATGAAAACTCCAGGAACTCAAAAAAGTCTTTTTTGAACAAATGACTTTAAACTGACTTCGGAATATTTTATAGATATTGATAAAATAGTAATACATAGGTACATATTTCGCGTCATTTTTAACAATGGTCGAAATTGTCGCTACGGGAATTTTAACTCCGCGTAGCTGTTCATGCGATACTTTCAAAAACGCCATTAACTTACGTAAGTATTTTTGAGTTAGTGGTGTTTTCATCTAGGGGTGCGACATATTAAGTATGTAATTATCGTCTTAAATATTTTTATAAACACCTATATTTTCATTTGTTTTCATAATCGGCCAGTAACAACTAAGTACTTTATTTTGGTAAATTACAGTACAGTGCAACCTTAATATAACAAATGTCAATTTAACGATTTTCTCGATTTAACAACAACAAACCTCCTCCTCCTAAACGCTCAAACCTAGTATGTTTTAAATAATAACACAAGATTTATTGTTTTATTTCAGTCGGAAAACAGCAGTGACAACATCACGACAGCTACAGTTGATTGGGTAGTGAAAAAATATCTTCCCTTCTCATTTTTCGATGACGAAGCTACACAAGTATATTTTCGACGTATTTGCCCTAATATGGAGTTTCCTAAAAGGTCTACACTTAGAAGGAAAGTCAAAGAGCGATTTGAAGAGCTCCAATTTAATCTCAAGGAACGACTTCAACAATTATCATCTAAAATGTCATTTACCATTGATGGGTGGACGTCAATTGCTGGTAGGAGTTACTACGGGGTTACTATGCATTATATAGACAACGAATGGAAGTATCGATCTGTAGTTCTTGATTTTATACCATCACGCGGTCGACATACTGGGGAAGATATTGCAACGATTTTCCATGAATGTTTATTGGAATATGGCATAATTGATAAAATACAAGGTATCACGGTCGACAACGCAACTGCAAATACCAAATTTATGTATGAACTGGGCAAACAGTTGCCACACTTTGATTCAGACAATCAACATTTCCGGTGCTTTGCTCACATTTTAAACCTTGGTGTACAAGATTTATTAGAGACCTTAGCATTACACTGTGAGTCTGACACTAACGCGCAAGATCAGCAGTATGAAGACTATGCAGACGAAACTGAGGAAGATGAAGAATATGCACCAAATATTGCTGACTCGCGTACATCTGTAACAAAGTTACGCAGTATTTCCAGTAAAATAAAAAGAAGTGAGATAGTGAAGAAGAAGTTTCAGTCTGCTTGTGAAGCAGCTGGCGTGCCATCAAATCTAAATGCCATTCTTGACTGTCCAACAAGATGGAATTCCACACATGATATGATTGGATTTGGTTTAAAAGTGAGAGCGGGCATTAACATATTGTGCAGTTCTGTCACCGAATTGAATGATTTTCAAATCACAGCTAGTGAATGGCAGGTACTCGAAAAATTACATAAATTTCTAATAAACTTTAAACTTTTAAGTACAAAACTTGGTGGAGACAAATATGTTACATTACCGCTAGTCATTGTATCATTCAATCTCTTGCTAGATAAAATTGAATCCATGGTAAAACAGTTAGATGAGAAACCTAATCGATCTGAAGTGGATGAAAGGCTCATTCTAGCTTTCCAAGCA
Organism: Calamotropha paludella; assembly: GCA_927399485.1. NCBI lineage: Eukaryota > Metazoa > Arthropoda > Insecta > Lepidoptera > Crambidae > Calamotropha > Calamotropha paludella. The sequence continues at coordinate 2,353,544 of OV656830.1, read as the reverse complement.
GCTCGAGACAAAATGCTTAAACATTATAAGAAGAGCAACTGGATTTATTGTACTTCTTTAATTTTAGACCCAAGGCATAAGGCTCAGACTTTTGACCTGACAATGTGGGGGAAGCAACTTAAAACAGAAAGTCTGCGCAAGTTCAATGAACTTTATGAAGAATATAAAAGTCTACACTCACTGAACAAATCTCTGGAATTGCCAAGAAAAGAAAATAAAGTATGTGATGAAGATGAAGACATTATAGACTTTGATAAACTCTATGAATGTCCCTCGACGTCATCTGGATCTTGTCTTCAAGGCTTAGTGATAGACGAGTTGGAGGAGTACCTGAGAAAACCAAGAACTGCCAGCTCGGAAGACATTTTAGATTGGTGGAGGACGCATGAGACAGAGTATCCGACTTTATCGAAGATGGCCCGTGATTTTCTCTCAATACCTGCAACTTCAGTACCTGCTGAGAGATTATTTTCTAAAGCATCATTAGTAATTAGAAAACATAGAAATAGGTTAAGTGATGAGTCAGCCAGATGGTTACTTTGTATTAATTCTTGGTCAAAAGAATTGATATAAAGTAACATAACCTAATGATAAAGCTGTTGTGTACTGTTATGTTTGATTTGTGTTGTATTTTATTTTTGATTGAAATAAATGATAAATCATAAAACTCTTTTATTAAATTTCATGCAAGTTGAGGGTTCAATCTCTTTCTAGACAGACATTGTTATTTAAAATACAGTCAAGTTATTGTAATTAATTTGTTTTTTTACATGTTTTAGCAAATGTAAGCTTATAAATCATAAATGTTTATTAAGAAACAGTTACTTCCATGGAAAACGACATATAGGTCAGTTGATTTTTCGACTTTCTTATCAAATCTTCAGTTATTTATTAATCTGATTGATCTTTACTATGGCTATGTTAATTCAAGCTCACAATGTTCCAATTCTAATACGTTTTTCTAAGATTTAAAGTAAACTTTAATAAATAGCAATAGACTAATAGGTAATTGCAAGACTTGCAAGACTCTTGCTGCAAGACCAAGACCAAGACCAAGACTGCAAGCGCAAGACCAAGACCAAGACCAAGACCAGGTGTATTGGCGCAAGACCAAGACCAAGACTGGCTAAGTCTCGTCTTGTTCTTGCATTTGGGCAACACTACTCATGTTCCTATCAAAATATTTAACAATCGATTAAGATGGAACCAGCTATAATTATGTTTTTAATTTAATTTTTTGCATTCACAATGCAATATTTCTATAAGATATAAATTCAAATCCCATCTGAGGGCTTGGAGGCGTAGTTGTTGTTTACACACGTATTTTTTATCTTACCAATGAATTTCATAAAAACTCAAGTTTAACCACTAAAATTCTGCCTAATATTTTTTTCCCTATTTGTTTAATTAAAAAAGAAAAGTTGATGATTCAATAGTGGACTGGCATGAGATACAGGCTGGTGACAATCGGACAGCGAAATCTTAGTAATAGGGTTCCATTTTTCCACTTGTCAGTCCGTTACCGCGCCTTACCCCTCTCAACAGTCCCAGTACAGTGCGAATTATGAAAACGATGTCGGATTCTTAGATAAAAATGCCTATTTCTCGCTTAATAATTAAGCCAGGACCAATCAAAAAATACTACCATAAAGCTGATTAATACAGAATCCACCACAGAATATTAAGATCTGTGTATCTTTAGGACGGTTCCGTCCAATATCAACTCCAGACGCTGGAGTCGAAGGCGAAGAAACTCATCGGCAATAACGAACTTTTTAATAATAAGCTGAAGGGCCTTGAACATTGACGGAAGTTAGCTAGCCTATCCGTTTTTTATAGGATACATTTCCGAGGGTGTGCAGCAGAATTGCACAGCCTTGTTCCGCCGTCCCCATTTTTTCATCGGACAACCAGACTTACGAATTGGCTTTATTTGTTTGATATACCAAAGAGTCGCACTAAGATTTTTGGTTCCAATTTTGTAATACGTACCGCTAAAGAGCGGAACTCTTTGCCTGATAAATACAATTTAGGATCTTCAAGTCACTAGTGAATAGGTTTCTTCTAGGCAAGCGCGTTACATCCTAGATCGCATCGTCACTTACCATCAGGCGTGATGGCGGTCAAGGCTTTCCTATTCACGATAAATAAAAACTCAAAAATAAATCGTAATTTAAAGCCACACGGTAATTTGAATATGGTAGCAATTGCTACCAGGACTGATGAGGGATGTTGACTGGCAATTACTACCGTGGCTTGACAAGTAGTTATACCCTTTGGGTATGGAACCCTAAAAAAGTACTCGATGCGTACAAAATATCGCTGTTTACACCTGATACATCGAAAGACATCGATGTACAGTTCTGATTTATCGAATCGAGAAAAACATCGATGTTTTTCCAAAACGGACACCCCTAGTGCGGGGGAAGGGAGCAGCGGGGGAGGGGCGCAGCGGGGAAGGGCGCGGCGGCGGGGGTTTTATGTTTGCACGCGCCAGGATTGGGTCATTGCGCACCGATACATACCTATGTGTAAGTTACGTATTCAATAAGATAGTAAAGTCGTAGTAAATATTTGAGATAGACCATTTTTTAAGTTTTTTAAGGATAAATTAGTTCATGTTTTTTTTTGCGCTTAAACCTAGGTCTATAGTATCAGTAGTCGATACTGATAACGCAGTTTAATTTTTTATGGTAATTATATTTTAATCGTGTATAGTTTAATGCTTAAACCTTACTTAATTCAACTTGTAGCTAAAAGAATGGAAAATAAAACCAAATGATATGACTCAGGCACAAATGCTTCTATTTATCACACAAACATCTGCCCCTTCCGCGATTCGAACCCAGGAAGGACAATCGATGTAAAAGGCAGTATAGCTACCGGTGCACCAAACTCGTAGCTCGTGTTCAAACAGTTCAAGAAGTCGTGGTCAAATTCGTATATGTTGCTATTGCAGCTAATTGGAGCAAAGCGAGCGAAGCTCCCACTGATCAGCTTCAATGACGAAATGTGACGCCATATGCTTAGCGAATGCATCGAGCTAGTACTTAAGATTAATTGCACGCTCCTGTAATTTAAGAGCACGCAGATTGTCACCATTTATATAAAATCTAAGCATGTACCATGTATTCTTCTTTGAATATCCTAAAATAAATAAAAGCAACTTTTGTAACGGCATTAATAGGATGGGTGACCCCGCTTATTTGTTACGTCCACAATAAACAGAACTTATTAAATTAGTGTAAACGAATAATTCACACTCCAAAAACAGACTTTCGCGCTCGAATGAAACGGATTTAACAGAGGAAGCACTTTTGTAATACATTCACGTTACTAATAATAATTAGACCTCCATGGTCGAGTGGCTAGCGTACCGGTTTTCATGGTAACGCTAATCCGAGGTCTCGGGTTCGATTAACAATCGGGACAATGTAGAAATCGAACTTTTCTGTATTAGTTCGATTATTTGTTTTGTGCCTTCGTTGTTCAGAATTCTTTAACAACTTTAGCTTCTAACTTGGGTTCAGAACAATATAAGATATTGAAAAAAATCATACTATCACATTTAAATAACACTTTTTTACGGATTTTGCGCATATTTTATTTTATATTTAATCCTGACGTTTCGACTCCTTTACAGGAGTCGTGATGACATGACTAAGATCACGGTTGTAATGTATTTTCTACTATCTTTACAATATTTTAATTGGGCACGTTCCTAATTATTATTATTTTTTTTATAAATCAACTTGTTTTATTTTTACATTTTATTTAGTTATAAAATTCTCACTACGATTACATTGTATACTACTAAGTCTACTAACTGTATTCATTACAATTCACGTGTAAAGTGTGTGTTAGGTAACAACAAAGAAATTAAATTTAAAATTCATAGTTTTAGAATGAATACTTATCATTTTTTTTTTTATTGCAAAAGTTGGCAAACAAGCAAACTGCCTACCTGATGGTAAGTGGTAACAGTCACCTATAATACATGTGGTTCTTGTGAGATTCGCAGCAAAACTGCAACCCCACAAGAACCACAGTGTACGTTGCCAACTTGTGACACAAGATGTAAAGTCACTGTACCCAGTAATTTCACTGCCATATACAATACAATACAATACAAAACACTTTATTGATAACACCACATTGAAATAATAAGATAACAAGAGAAAACTTAAAATAGTGTTACAATGGGCGGTCTTATCGCTCAGAGCGATCTCTTCCAGACAACCCTTCCGAGAAGAACTGGCGAATGAAACTCGGGCAGGGGGACCGACCTCCATGGGATCCAATAATTAATAAATTAATACCTCCAAAGACACATTGCTAGACCTGGTGATGTACTTAGCTCTTTTCGCAAATAATAACAGTAAGATGGAGGTCGGTCCCCTTGCCCGAGTTTCTTTCGCCAGTTCTTCTCGGAAGGGCCTCCCAATTTCTAAACTGGTAGTAGACTCAATAGTGTGCGAGTCCGACTCGCACTTGCCAGTTTTTTATTCATTACCAGCCATCAAGTTATTTCAAATTACGCCAAATGATAAGTATTCATTCTAAAACTATGAATTTTAAATTTAATTTCTTTGTTGTTACCTAACACACACTTTACACGTGAATTGTAATGAATACAGTTGTACTAGCTCAGCGGAGCGTTGGACCGTGAATTGGAAGGCTATTGCGTTATGACCAGTTCGGTTATTGGTCACTAGTGGTACCACCTTCATCATATTTATTTATTCATAACAATTAAACGGGTTTTATCCCAGTTACAAAATTGTTTTTCATAATAAATCATAGAATTACAAAGTTCCCCACACATTTTCTATAAAAAAAAATCCGCCATATTGCATTTTTTTTCTATTCCTCGAGTAGACCTTCGGGTCCTGATCACCTCTTCCTAAGAAACCACTCCTCCATCTCGTATACTTTCCGAGATAGACCTCAATGAAATTTGTAACACGTTGCTATGGTAACGTTATTGATACAATGGAAAAAGAGCGGACAGATAAACACACAAACAACGAATTTGTGTTCTTAGATTATAGACTAGCAGCCCGTCCCGGCTTCGCACGGATTAACAATATTCTTTAAATTTTTTCTATTATTAAATATTTTTCCGTTAGCGCCATCTAGCGTCCGGTAGACGAACTACTTGCGGTTAACGCGTTGCTATGGTAACGTTATTAATACAATGGAAAAAGAGCGGATAGACAAACGCACAAACCACTGTGATCTTAGATTATAGATTTTATTAGACAGGTCATATACATTGTTCTGAATCTGAGTTTAATAGCTAAAGCACTTGTTATGGAATTCGGAAACAAACGACGGTTAATCTACACAAGTGGTCTGGACCCGAGAATATGGACAAGTTCGTTACCCACATTAAGCCGGCTGGGGCCAGATTGTATATTATGTAATGCGCACAGCAAAAGGAGTGGAACTCCCTCCCTGCGTTTGTATTTCCGAGTACTTATAACCCGTCTGTTTTTAAAGCCAGGGTGAATAGGCACCTTCTGGGTTAGCTCGTTCCATCCTGGATTCCGTCTTGGCCCCAAACCCATTTTAAATTTTAAAAAAAACGTGTGTGTGTGTGTGTATTTGATGACCTCCGTGGTTGAGTGGCTCGCATACAGGTTTTCATTGTAGCGCCACTCCCGAGGTCCTGATTCCCGGCCGGATCAATGTGGAAAATCAACTTTTTTATATTGTCTCGGGTCTGGGCGTTGTGGTACCATTGATGTTTCTCATTTTTAAATATTGTTTTTATTCACACCAATTAGCCTAGCCCAAAGTAAGCACTGTAAGCACTGTAAGCCCTGTGTAATGAATACTAGGGTGACAGATAGACTTACATATATGATACATAGATGTATAATATTCATATAAACACCCACGACTCTGGTACAATTGTTCTATTTAATAACTTATACGTTCGTTTATGCCTGCTAAGTACACTGTTAAGGGTTATAGTCTAGTACTTATTGGAGCGGAGCTCCAATGTACCAGCTTTTATGATGCAATGTCTGTTACGCCATAACTTCCAGAGTTCTTAACTGATTTTAATAATTTTGTGTGAAATCAACAGATTTAGAACTAGATTGTGACAGAGCTAGAATTTTGAAATTCACAAAAATAAAAAAATGATGACCAAAAATATTGCCTTTATGGGATTTCCCGTTGTGACAAAAAGCGTGCACTTTTTGAAAGTTTTCATTCTTATGGAATTTTTAAATTTACTAAACTATTGATTTTTTTTTGTCAGTATATCGCTACGCTCCAATATATGATGCTAGCGAAGCTTTATGCTTAGCGACTGCATCGCCCTGGTTTAATTTATTATTATTTTAATGAATTAATCAACTGTAAACAAATAAATCACTACATAGTATCAAACAAAATCGCTTTCTCTATCCCTATATCCCTATGTATGCTTAAATCTTTAAAACTACGCAACGGATTTTGATGCGGTTTTTTTAATAGATAGAGTAACTCAAGAGGAAGGTTTATATGTATAATAAATGCATAATATAGTAGACCATTGACCATTGTAACCGTGCGAAGCCGGGGCGGGTCGCTATTAAATAAATAAAATAGAAATGTATCCGTTCAAAGTACCTAGTCTTCTGTCACCTGTTCGTTTGTACTGCTGTTTGTATGCCAAGTTATAGTGGACAATGGGTCGCGGTGAAACTGCGCTGCCGCAATACAGTTGTTATAACTAGTGCGGAGGGTAGTTGTCACAGCACACCTGTTACATACCACCACAAACCACTTGAAATTGTGATTTTTGTTTTTAATTTATGTAACAGTACCTTTGTATTTTGTAAGAAAAAAAAATAAAGTTATTATTTAAAAATAAGCGTATGTCCTACACTCTATTACAAAATCTTATCGAAAATTGACACATATCTTATCAATTATGTCGTTATGTTTTGCTCTTAGCGTTATCAATACAGTAGCCGGAGCTCGGTATGCGTCTACATTGTTCAATATGATTTATTGAAAGATTATGAAACCGACACCTCAGTGGAACGTAGGGTTGTCAGTTGGGTTGCTACTGCTACTGATTTAAGGGTTACCAACATAAAAAACGGGTTTTTTGGGCAGACAATTAAAATAAAATAATCTAATTTTATTATATTTTTTGCATTTACAATGTAATATTAAAGCGGATTTTTTTTTTCAATAAAAAGTATCCTATTTATTTCAAATACCTCCAAGAATATATGTACAAAGTTACATGATGATCGGTTTAGTAGTTTTTGCGTGAAAGCATAACAAACAAACTTACATTCACATTTATAATATTAGTGGGGATTTTCCGTTGGGGTAGAATCATAAAATTTGGCATGAAGTATCGTCATTTAGCACAAGTAAGGGAAAATCCCGAAAACCGTAAATTTCTAGTAGCTTACCAGAGTCCAACAAAGATATTCGACGGTCTTCCAACTTTAAAGGTAATATAAAGTAAAAAATATTAGAAAAAGCATACCATACTCAAATATCAATCAAGCTGGCTTGGCTTGCTTAAAACAGATACTTGTTGACTTTGTTGTAATCAACGATGTAATGAAATCATAACAATAACACTACTATTATTGTGATAACAGAATAACTTATAACCGGTTCATTTTCAAAGCTAGTTTTTTTTTGTGGATTTTGTATGGTGACGACGTATTATATTGTTAATGTCGTTACTTCTGTAAAGGTTACGAGTTTCTTGCACCCTTTCTTCTTGTCAGTTAAAAGACGTCCTGAATGGGGGTAGGTAAAAATGTTAGACGATTCAAAACAAATGTATTATTGAATTAAGTTATTTTTCTTTCATTCATTTTCATGTCGAACGCAATTATGACTCTATTTAAAAGTATCTTGTTAACATAAACATGCTCTCATCTTAGATCAATGTTAATAGCACTAATAAAATAATCTAATTTTATATATATTTTTTAAACAATCTTTTTACGACTTATATACCTGAAAATGCCTTATGAAATTACTACTTTATCTATTTATAAGTTCTGATAAGTATTAAAAAATTTGCATCTATTCTCGTCGACAATACTGCTTATTTTAATAATATAATTTTGTAAGATTATATAATTCTTATTACTAAAATATCTAAGTACTTAATTTCTATTTACTTTGATTAATTAATAGAGATACCTATGTGATTGATTTATTTGTGTTTATGTGATTTAATTATTGACTTTCTTTTCTCTTTAATCTTGCGACATTGTAACTAAAAAATTGTATTAAATTCTAAAGTTTATGTATCGTATTCGCATGCCTACAACAATAAGGCAAATACTATTGATACACAATCGATGTAACACACGGTATTAGCAAATAAATAATCTTATTGTCAGTTCAAAAGTTGACAGGACAGATGTAAAACATATAAAAATAAATCAAAACTCTTAGATAGCAAGATAACAGGTGCTATCAGTTTTAACAAATATGTGAATAGGTATCTTCTAGGCAAGCGCGTCACATCCTAGATCGCATCACCGCTTACCATCAGGCGAGAAAGCGTCAACCGCTTACTTATTTACAAAAAAAACTGTTTGTCTGTTTATACTAATATATACTCTAAGAACACAAATTTGTTGTTTGTGTGTTTGTCTGTCCGCTCTTTTTCCCGGTCTTTCTCCATTGTATCAACTAGCTGACCCGGTTATGCGTTGCTATGGTAACGTTAATTGATACAATGTTAAAAGAGCGGACAGACAAACACAAACAAAAAATTTGTGTTCTTTGATTATAGATTAACGTTACCTTAGCAACGCGTTACCGGGTCAGCTAGTCTATATATAAAAAACCCGTGACACAATGTTTAACCGCAATTAACTCCGAAAATACTCAACCGATTTTAATATTTCTTTTTTTATATTTTGCTGGAATTTTTCTAACTTAGGATAGGTTTCATTTTAATTCATAATTTTATTTTATTTCATTTTATATAATCAAGATATTTTTTTAATAAGAAGAAATTAAAGAATTGCAACGCGTGGCCGGGTCAGGTGGTAATAATATATCAGTACTTTTAGGTCTAATTTCACCATCTGCTTATAAAACCCAAGTTTAATAAAATTATTTCTACATAGCGGCCCGTCCCGGCTTCGCACGGTAGGACAAAATTCTTGAAATTTTTTCTAGCATTAAATATAGCCTTTGTTACTCAGCGTAAATGTAGCTTTCCAATGGTGAAAGAATTCTTGAAATCGGCTTAGTAGTTTTTGAGTTTATTCATTACAAGCATACAAAAATACAAATCTTTCCTCTTTATAATAAAGAAGTGTAGATAACCAAGTTCAAGCGACAATTTTGACCTTCGTTACATCACATTTCACCAGCTACATTTTAATAGCGTTTACGAAAACTGGGATTAGACTAAATCGGCAATATTTGCACGACGCATAACAGAATACTTATCATCGAAACTTTCGTCTAGAGATAGTGTTAACGCTCTTTTCATTATCATACAAAATATCAAAATCATTTATTTCTATGTTTGTAAACAGCTGTAATGATACTGACAGCTTTTGAACCTTTAACTTTTAACGTCGAAAATCGGCCGCTCAGAATTTGAATGCTGTCCTAAATAAGGTCAAGTGATATTTCAAGCCGGGACAGCTTTTAACTATCTATAAAGCTTGTCCGAACTGGCATGAAATATTGCAGCCACCTCTGGGATGGCTCAGCAAAATACCAACTTACTGCACTTGGACACGATTCAGCGCAGAGCTAAGGGGGTCATTAGTGACAGAAAATTGGTGAGAAGGGAGCTTCACAGCTTAGCTCACCGGCGTAGAGTGCCTGTCTGTCGGTCTTCTACTTTGGAGAAGTGTGCTCAGGAGCGGCATGTGCTCATACCGCCATCTCCCTTTTTCCATCGAACATCTAGACGCATTACGGGCTACCACTCTTTCTTGGTTGCTATTCCTACCTGTCGCACCAAGCGCTTCTCAACGTCTTTCATAATGCGCACAGCTAAGAAGTGGAACTCCCTCCCTGCATCTGTATTTCCGAGTACTTATAACCCGTCCGTTTTCAGAGCCAGGGTGAATAGGCACCTTCTGGGTTAGCTCGTTCCAACGTGGATCCTGCCCCCGGGCTTATGAAATGAAATGGCATTAAGAAATATATATATTGGTGGAAACCAAAAACATGCTCCGTTTAGCTCGTAAACTGAGTTTTGTTTGAATTGATCGAGTTTTTATTTTATCAGGTTTTCAACCTGTATGCACTCTACCATAAGTCTTCAGAAAAGAAAATATTTTTTTTTGTTAACTAGCACCGATTACAAGCTAAGCAGAACCTAGATTATTTATTTATCTATTCAATAAGCAACACTAACAAAGCGTTAATACAACATTTATAGAGAATTGATAAGAGGTACTGTACCTATAAACCAGGGATGTTGCGAATATTCGCATCCGCATCCGCATATGCGGAACATCCGCATCGATTTAGACATCCGCATCTGCATCCGCATCCGTATAAATCGATGCGGAGCTGATGCGGATGCGGATGCGACAAGAAAGAAAGGGGAGGGGCCGGCGAGTGGCGCGTGTCGACCGAGTAAAAGATTAAAGATGATACGTGGGTACCACTGAAAATATTTAGAACTGACCACTTAGAAACATTGCTAATGAAAACTTTTTTTGAATTTCAATTTTAGAACTCTTTGGTAACCTAATGTAGTATATTGCATTCATTTGTCATTTGTTTTTGTGAATTGGCGGCAAATCTAAAACTCTTGTTACAAATGAAAATGAACCTAACGCGTGAAAACTTTCGGTCAATGATTTATTATGACTTTCGTTCGTTGTGGGCTTACCCAACAACAAAGCTATGATAGGCTGCGATTAACATTTCTTAATGAAGCCCCATCTCGTGCCACTATTTACAATTGGTTTAACGAGTTTAAGCGTGGATGTAGCAATTTCAATGATGATCCGCGTGAGGGACGGCCTTTAACAGCGACTACTGAAGATAACATTAGTGCTGTGCGACGCGTGATAGAGGATGATAAGAGAGTGACCTATCAGCAGATACGGGCAAGCATTGGTATGAGTCAAGTTCAAAAAATATTACAAGAACATTTAGGCGTCAGGAAGCTTTGTACCAGATGGATTTCCCATACTTTAACCGACGACCAGAAACACCTTCGCATGGACTGGTGTCGCCAAATGTTAGATAAGTTCAACGGCGGTGACACAAATGCTGTATTTGACATCGTCACAGGTAATGAAATCTGGATATATTGCTACGAACCCGAAACCAAAAGACAATCAGCTCAGTGGGTGTTTCCTTTCGAGGATCGGCCAACTAAGGTAAAGAAAGGAAGAAGTCAAGGAAAAAAGATGATTGCCTCATTCTTTGGTCGAAAAGGTCATTTCGCGACAGTTGTGCTAGAAGATGGAAGGACAGTTACTGCAAACTGGTATGTCAATCGCTGTTTGCCTGTTGTCTTAGAAAAAATTCGACAGCAGCGCCCTCGAAGCAGGATCCTCCTTTACCACGACAATGCTTCAGCGCACTCCGCAGAACGGACTGTTGAATATTTGACTATGGCAGGTGTCGAGATAATGAGTCATCCGCCATAAGGTCCTGATCTGGCGCCCTGCGACTTTTATTTATTCCCAAGATAAAATTCGTGGTATTCGCTTTACGAGCCCTGAAGATGCGGTGAAAGCGTACGAAAATGCCATAAAAGAGGCCCACTAAGGAAGAATGGGCCCACTGCTTTTCTCAGTGGTTCCATCGAATGCGACGATATGCAGAGAGGAACGGAGATTACTTCGAAAAACAATAAAAGTATTGGCAACTTTCTACATTAAGCCGTTTTTCATTTTCTAAACATTTTAGTGTTACCTAGGTATATTGAAGATTAACAGAAACACGGAAGACATCTTGGCTTCTCGAACAATATCTCCAAGTACCAAAAGAGCGAAGAAAATGAGAATGACAGATTTCATGGAAACAGAACGGAACGACTAGAGACCTAAGGTTACAGGACGTCAGTCCTGTTTAATTAGTGATCTTACCATGATGCTCGATTTATCAAGTGATGTTGAGGAGAGTCAGGAAACACCAGAAATTGTCAGCCCTGACACAATTCACAAGAAGGAGTTACTTACCTTCCGTAATAAAAAGTGAATTAATTTAAATAGGAGTCCTCTTAAATGGTGGAGTGTTAATCAAAATTCGTTCAAACTGTTACCTAAAAAAGCACGCAAATTCTTATCAGCGCCACCAGCCAGTGTGCCAAGTGAACAGTTATTTAGTAGCACAGGATTAATACACGAACCCTTGCGAAACAGACTGGAGTCCGAAAAGGCGGCCATTCTACTTTTCATTAAATATAATGCTCCAATATTTAAATTTCATTACTAAAACAATTAACCAGTAAAAGTAACTCACTCACTACTTTATTATTAAACTAGCTGACCCTGACAAATTATAATAACTGAGCACGTTGCCGTGGCTCAGTTATTATAATTTGCAATATACTTTTTTATTAAAATTCAGCAATAGCCCGCTCGCGCGTTCTGAGCCCGCGCGTTAGGCAGCCTTTGTGATATTGATTCGTTGATGGGACAAGTGGTGGGAGGCGCCCGACGTGACGGCACAGTGGTGGCATGCGCGTGATTGCTCGCGGTACTGGACAGTACTTGGACATGGCGACATTACTTTATTTTTCTAAAATAAAATATTTTTTTTAAAATAAAAGTAGCCTAAGTTACTCCCTATTACATCAGCTACCTGCCAATAAAAGTCCCCCCAAAACCGGTCCAGCCATTTTAGAGTTTAGCCCGAACAAACAGACAGACAGACAAAAATTGTAAAACATGTTATTTTGGTGTATGTACCGTATATATATTCATATGCATGTAGTAAAAAACGGATATTTCAGTATTACAAACTGACACTCCAATTATTTTTATATACAGATAAAGAAAGGATAAATATTATTGCTTTTTACCTTAACAAACCAACTCTTAAGTTTTTTGTACAGATCCGCATCCGCATCCGCTTCCGCGGATGTGATCCTCTTAAAATGCATCCGCAACATCCCTACTATAAACACAACAATTACAAGTGTCGACAGCATTCTAAAAATTATAATCGTCATTTAAAAATTAAAATAAATAATACCTACATATTTAATAACTTCTAATTAAAATTTACTTTAGCGGGCTTGTTTTTATGTTGATTTTAATTTTATCTTCATCTTTTTGTTGTGTGTTTTGTTCTGATTGTTATTCATTGTTTTAATTAATCTTATTTGTAATTTAATATTTGCAGTGTTCGTACATATATATTTTTTAATTTTCCGTCTTCCGCGCACCAAACAGCGTCAGAATACCAGCGTTGCTGCGACACGCATTCGTGTCGTAACAACACTAGCTGAGGTGGGGACCTGATTGACCTGTTTTACATTTTCACGTCATATTTTATATTCTGTAATTTAAAAGCGAAGGCCGCGCAGCCACTCTATCCGTGCTAAGCGTCAGATTCGATCGTTATACGAGAGCGTCAGATTAAAAACCGTTACACGATATATATATATAGGAGCCAGCTGCCTCCCTACCTTGGTGTACGTGGCCTTCTGTCTCGCTTTCACTCATGTCAGTGTGCGTAGCTGGCGTGACTTTCTATCTCTTTTCCTACTCTGCATCCACGCCAGTCACTTTGAATATCCGTTGCGATCAGCTGTTTCGTTTATCCTTTCTGTCGATTATAAATAAACCGTGTAAATCGTAGTTTTAAACGATTTTTTCCTACGCTTTATACTTTAAAGTTTTGCTTCTTTCGGGTGTCCCAAGACGACTGTTATTCTCTCTCTCTCTCTCTCTCTCTCTCTCTCTCTCTCTCTCTCTCTCTCTCTCTCTCTCTCTCTCTCATATATATGAAATATGATTTGCAGGTGTTGGCAAAACCAGCCTGGTGGTGCGTTACATCGGCAAGATGTTCTCCAAGCATATATCACCTACCATCGGAGCTTCCTTTTTCACCTGCAACATCAGCGTGGGAGATGCTAGAGTTAAACTGCAGGTACAATAAACAGATAGTTTAGTTATATGACGATCGTTTGGTGTAACGGTAGCGATTCTGCCTTTTACACCGATGGTCCTGGGTTCGGATTCCGGATGGGGAAAATGTGTGATGCAAACTAATATTTGTAAGATAAATTATTATAATAGAAAAATACTAGAAAAAATCGACTCGGGTCACAAGTGAATTCTCAGGCAGGAATCGAACCCGCAACCTTTGGAAATCCGGTCCAATGCTCTCCCAATTGAGCTACCGAGCCTTGTGAACACTTATCGAAATTTGCTAGTACCTTTCTTATTTTACGCTGTAGGCCAGCGTTGTTTCATCAATGAGAGGAACATCCTTTCGTATTCGAAAGAAACATTTTTACAAATGTTTGAGCAATCGATTAAGATGAAACAGCCATTTTAGTTTTATAATTTTCATATATTAATATTTGTAGTTGAGTAATGGCTATTTATATACAATGTGTCCCGTCATCAGTGTCGGAGCCTTTAATGGTGTGAAATATATTTTTTTTCGACAAATTGCCCCTCAAATTTTGTTTTTCTCTTACGGCCGCCATTTTGTTTGCTTGGTAACCAAGACCTGGGCTCTCATACTAATTCGACCACCACTACTCATGTAAATGTCCTATCAACATTAAAAAGGTGACATTTGGTAGCTTAACATGTAGACAACAGTTACACAGCCATCATGTTTCAATTGTCATGGAATAAAAAATAGAAAAAAATAATTAAAGAAAAACAAATAGATTCTTTTTTGTGTATTTCTTAATTATTGGCTTTTTGAGAAAAACCAAATTTGAGGGGCAAATTGTCGATAAAAAATGCCATATTTCACACCAGTAAAGGCTCCGACCTGGTGACGGAACACATTGACTATACTTATGTTGGTGTATCCATTACCCTAATATCCATAACACAAGCCTTACAGTGCTTACTTTGGGCTAGGCTAATTGGTGTGAATGTAGAAATATATTATATTCTCTTAATACTTAAGCAAGATAATAGTTAGTTTTACGGGGCATTTTCCGCACTTAGCCTCTTGATTGGGTTTTTCTTCTTTTACTCCAGCCATCCCAGTCCATCCCAGAAGGCTAGTAGCCTTTTCAGGTTACTATATGCTTGCGGTAGTGATTTTGGAGACTGGAGAAATTGTGCCCGTTGATCTGCCACGCTCCTGCACTCGAGGAGTACGTGATGTGGCGTTTCTTCCGCCTCCATGCAGCCTCTGCACAGAGGACTGTCTGTCGCACCTATAGCAAATAGATGTTTGTTCAGAGGACACTGTCCGGTTATAGTACCTAGTACTTTACGGATTATGTTCAGTTTAGTGACGTTGCGGGCAAGCAAGATAATATTAAAATACTTTGCATTTAATTTGTCGGTAAACTTAATAAATAAATTAAAAGACCCCGTCCATTTGCGGCATCGTTGTAATTTTTGTTATTATAAAAAACCGACACTAAGCTGATAAGTTAATATCATCAATTCATCATTCTGATAAGAAAACCTTTTAATCCGAAGGAAATTAGGAGGATTCTGGTAATTAAAAAAATAAGTTGCCTATCTGTCGGTCTTCTACAGAATGTACATTGGAGTGTGCTCGGGAGCTGCATGTGCTCATACCGCATCCCTTTTTCCATCGGACATTATGTATTTATAAAAAAAATATAAGGAAAAAATCATGTGTGCAATTCACTCGTGGTAGAAGTGAAACCTTCGAAAATAATACGTACACGTAAACAAAATACCACCAAGATTTGTGCTACACATGCGCACAGAAACACATATTAACACACGTACATAATGCTTCTTATCTCATTTTCTCCTACGTTAAATCTTATGAATTTATGTGTCTGGTTCTTTTAACTGTCGCTTTTTCGTTTCATCGACTTTCAAATTACGATGCTAAAGAAGTTTTCACTTTAAAAAGCCATTTTTCGATGTGCTCCTAAAAAACAATAACTTTTCCAGATGTTTCCTGGTAAATCAATTTCTGGAAATAAATTAATGAAACAATGTCAGACGAAAAACACAGACCGTAGATCATAGATAATAATATAGATTCTAACGAAAAGTTCACAGATAGAGTAAAATACCTTTTTCTTCTTATTTTGCATCTTACACACGCGAACCGGTAGGTAGAATTATTTTCTTTTCTCCTGAGTGAGTGATCGACCGAATACCGATACAAGTACTTATTTCACAATACTACTTGTTACTCAGTACTCAAATATTGATACCAAAAATACTTGGTATCGAAAGAAAAGTATCGAATAGTTGTATTTACTCGTATGGTTTCATTCATATACTTAACCCATTCACTGCCTTCCTAAAATGTAACGACATTACCCAGATGCCACCATTCTGTGATGAACAACAACAAAAAACTAAATATAAAAAATCAGGAAAATGAATGACGGACGTTACGGATTCTAATCACATGAGTAAAGAAACTGTACAGAGACAAAGCTTCTAAAGAGCTAGCAAAATTTATACCTATTTTGGTAGGGTTGGCACAATTGAATAAATTAAAAATATAAATGTTATTTTTTTTCACATTTTTTATTAAAATAGCTTATTTTTTTACAAATTACATACTCTAAATATTTTTTTTTATTACTTTTGGTTTTTAATAATTTGTTGTGTCTTTTAATCGATTGATAAATTCTAAATCTAATATAAAGTTTTTTCAAATAATCCAATGGGAAACACTCACATGGCATATGAAATGTACATTCTTGCAAACGTGCTAATATGTCATTACCAATATTAACAATTTGTACATGAAGATCAAAATATTCGCTTTGGGAATGATACCAGAGGGAAGCCCCCTCTCCCACTTGCGAAATCCTGCGCTCTGATTCAATATATTTCCCAAAAAAGTTATTGTAGATATCTATTCAGAATTACTTACACAATTTTACCGAAATATCTGGTATAATTTTCCGTAAAATATATAATAATGAGTATTGAGTAGTTTTGATTATAGAGTTGTATACCTTTCAATCTACATAACACATTATAAATATAAATTAAGTTTCAAGTACAAACTTACCTAGTAGACTCCTTGGGATAGTTAAAATAAGAAATATTTTTAGTCTTTCTAATATTATTCATGCACACAGTACAATGTACAACCATATTCACAACACTTTTTAAATACTAAAACTAAAATATTACTACGTATTATATGAGAAACTCGAAAACAAAAACAAAACACGCACAACGTTCGAGCGTCGCGTCATGCCTGCACGCCCTGAGATTGACCACTGGCTGATCTAGTTTGAAGCGGTTTCGGCTTATACGTGACAAGCGGCCAGTGGTCACGCACAGACACGCGTTGCACTTGTAGTGATGTACCTATCACAGCGCATTCGTATGTAGCTTTGTCTCTGTTCATTCTTTACTTATATTTATATTCATCCCGTCTTTCATTCTTCAGGTGTGGGATACAGCTGGGCAGGAGCGCTTCCGGTCAATGGCGCCGATGTACTATAGGAATGCGAACGCAGCCCTTTTAGTCTTCGATATCACCAGCGCATCCAGCTTCCAATCCATCAAAGGATGGGTCAAGGAACTACAGAGGTATGGTAGATAGATATTGTTGCTAAGTGATAGCGGGTTTGGCATTGCAGTGGTGTTTAAATAAGAAAATCCCGGTATCAAGACGTAACGGTGACGTTGACATAATGTGTGTGTCCTGTGAAAAGTGATACAAGTCGACTTATATCGAATTTGATATTATTCATGCACCTTCATCACAAAAATATCCTCTATTTTTCTGTCTTATTAACATTTAGATACAGTCTGTTCATCCTAACTTGTCCTATTAGGTAAACAATCGTGGTATCCTTTTTATTAAAAATGCAGCATTAAAAATCAACTGATAACCAGATTCAATGGGTTTCAGTCTATAATAACGATTTATTATAATAGATTATTGACTTTGTTATTATTTTATTTATAAATGGGCGATTTCGTTAAAAAGTTGTGCCAATATTGTTTACCAAATAGGACAAGTAAGAATAAACAGACTTTACATTTCTTAACTGCCGAGATTGTATGGTACATTTAAGGCAGATTAACTGGTTTTGAAAAATAGTTTTGTGTAAATATATACATGTTGACATGTATCGTCTACAATAATCAAGTCCTACATTAAAAAAATGTGTATAAAGATGTATCTCAATAAAGTGTCATCTGATACATGTTTAGTTAAGTTACCTGACAACAAAACAATATCACCTTTCACCACTGCTTTACATAAAATGTAATATGATACAACTAATTAAGAATCATTATACACGATAACTCATTTGGTGTGTTTTGATACAATTAATAGTTTTTTTTTTTAATATCTTTGTTCTTTACAACGATTTTAAGTAGGATTTTAATAGTTTATAAACAATACAGAAGTAATACAAACTGTGTTACTATTATTGCATAATGATTATGCTAACGAATTTTATGATTTTTTCAACACAAAAACTACTCTACTGTAAAGTTAACAATTTTGAGATGTATCAGATTTCACAGGACGCACGGAATTACATTAAAGCATTGGCTAAAATATTTTCAAAAATGTTACTATTCTCTAAACGAATTTTTAATTAACCGTAATATATGATTATCTTATCTTGTTTATATCGTAAATTATTTGAATAATAATCAATAGATTGTTTGTTTAATTTAATGTATCTGTTAAAATGCGTTTTGTTATATTTTAAGTGTCTGAAAAAATCACATCTATCTGATCGAGAGATACTGCGAATAATATTTGTTTTGATTGCTTAAAACTTTGACATTGCATTTAATTGTATACTATAATGGCAGAAACCAGCTGAAGTACTATATAAGTTTTACAACGACTTTACTTACCTGTGTTTCACAATAAATAGTTTTCATTTCATGCGGTACAAAAGATCTTAAAAAACCGGCCAAGTGTTTCCATATAAACATTTAGTTAAGTAAAAAAATAATCATATTTGTTGTATGCCCTCCCCCCCCTTAAATATTTATTTTATTTTATTATTTATTATTAAAGTAAAAATACAACTGAGTATTTTGTGAATATTTCATGTGCCTACCTGTTGCCATTTTTGATATCGAGCAAAAAATCGCGTTTGTTGTATAGGAGCCTTAAATATTCATTTTATTTTGTTTTTAGTATTTGTTGTTATAGCGGCAACAGAAATACATAATTTGTGAAAATTTCAACTGTGTGGCGATCGCGGTTCTTGAGATACAGCCTGGTGACAGACAGACGGACAGACATCGAAGTTGTAGTAATAGGGTCCCGTTTTTACCCTTTGAGTACGGAACCCTAAAAACTAGTTACACGAAACAAAACAGATGAGGCCCATTGGGACACTGAAAAATTTGGTTACAACAAATAATTAAGTATAGTCTCCGGCAAATAAGTTGAACATGATTTTGAAATCACGTGACATGCTCAGTAGCAAGTTTAGGTACATTATTCACTACTGCGCATGTCACGTGTTTTCATAATCATGTTCAACTTATTTGCCGGGGACAATAACAGGATTCATGAATAATATTAACAAAAACAAACACTTTTAATATAGTCAATTATAAATAAAACAAAGAATTTTCTTTAATTTCTTTATTATATACCCTGCCTTTCGCACCGACTGTGCGAAAGTCCTGGGTTCGAACCACTGAAGGGGCAGATGCTTGTATGACGAATACGAGCATTTGCACCTGAGTCATGGGTGTTTATATATATTTCTATGAATATTACATATCTATGTATTATATATGTATGTCTATCCGTTACCCTAGTATTCATAACACAAGCCTTACAGTGGTTACTTTGGGGTAGGCTAATTGGTGTAAATTTAAGAAATATTTATTTATTTATTATTATGGCGCGGATTGTCATATGCGAAGACCCACAGTAAATTAATATATAAAGAATTATAAAGGGTTATATAGGTTGAGATAAAAATCTATTATATTAGAATGTTAGGGTTGGCAATCTTAATTTCTAATAAAGTAAAAACAAAATATTAAAGGGTTCTTTAATGATCAAATAATCAAATGTTACGCCAGTTTACAAATAAAATTAAGCAATGTGACATACATTAAATTTGAAATCAATGAACATTGTCAGTAATTTATGACTGACTGTATTAATTTAATTTCTTAAAATATTTATTTTAATTAATTTTGAAGCACTCCTTTTGTGTGATCTATTAACTTATGTTTGTTGCACTTGATTTTTTAGCTTTCATCGTTAATGTACTAGTGGGTACAAATGTAAGTAAATAAATATATAAATAAAAAAAATTACATTTTGAGAAGTCTTCATTCTTCGATAATGCAAAATGTTCACTGAAAAATGCTTTCGTTTATAATAATTCCTATATTCACACCAATTAGCCTTGTGTTGTGGGTACTAAGATAATAGTTATACATACATAAATAATACATAAAGTAATAGATAATAAAAAGAGATATATTTATAAATACCCATGACTCAGATACAAATCTATAATCTAAGATCACAGTGGTTTGTGTGTTTGTCTGTCCGCTCTTTTCCCGCTCTTTTCCCGCTCTTTTTCCATTGTATCAATAACGTTACCATAGCAACGCGTTAACCGCAAGTAGTTTGTCTACCGGACGCTAGATGGCGCTAACGGAAAAATATTTAATAATAGAAAAAATTAAAGAATTTTATCCACCCGTGCGAAGACGGGACGGGCCGCTAGTCTATAATCTAAGATCACAAATTTGTTGTTTGTCTGTCCGCTCTTTTTCCATTGTATCAATAACGTTGCCATAGAAACGCGTTAACCGCAAATAGTTCGTCTACCGGCCGCTAGATGGCGCTAACGGAAAAATATTCAATAATAGAAAAAAATAAAGAATTTTATCCACCCGTGCGAAGCCGGGACGGGCCGCTAGTAATAATAATAATAATAGTGTAACAAAAATAATAATAATAAAAAAAATATATGTAAGAATATGGTTACATTAGAGTTTAAAATTAATTGTCCAACATATTATTCTATCTATCTATTCTATAGATCGATGTACAACAGTGTTTGACCGCGATGAACTCCGAAACTATTCAACCGATTTTGATGTTTTTTTTTTTTCATTTTGCCAGATTTATTCTAACTTAGGACATAGGATAGTTTTCATTTTAATTCTTAACCAAAAAATTTTTATGCAAATTATAATACCTAAACCTAAGGTTATGTCCTTTAAGAAAATTAGATTTCCCACTGAGCAACTTTATCAATTGAACGATTTACTAACAGTGAGGAAACTGTATATTTTGTCTACTGTACTCAGAAGACACAGATACTTAAACTATGATCCAGGCTTGCTAATCAGAAGACGAGCACACATTGTTATTCCCCAAAAAACATGTAAAACGTACTTTGCTAGTAGACAATATTATTACACTTGTATAACAACACAAATAAAATATTGAATACTTATCCAGAGACCTATCGCAATTGTGTTATAGCAGTAACAGATTTTCTGAGAGGGCTAAATTATGAGAGGACCGAAGAAATGCTGAATACCTTAAAATGTTAATCCTTATATAAATATGTATTATATTATATACACACAGACACACACACACACATAACACATACACACACACTCACATAACACATACACACACACTCACATGCACACACACTATACATAAGTAACATACTTGTTTTAAGACTTACCTGTCAAATTAATTTCAATGTTAATTTTTTTTTTCTTTTAACATAATGTAAGGTATGGAAGAGCAGGGCCCTCTGGCACAAGTATTGTTATACTTAAAAGAAGGCCCCAACCCCTATGTTTTTAGTCATTGAGTAATTTTAAAGAAATAAAATTAATTTATTTTATTTATTTTTTAAACCACAGCGACGCATGGTTGGGTCAGCTAGTATATTATATATATTACTAAGTTTATTATTTCCAACCCAGCAATGTGACTGAGGAGATGGTGGTATCCTTGGTGGGGAACAAGTGTGACCTTGAAAGCGCCAGGGCAGTGCCAAGGGCTGATGCTGCAGCCTACGCCGCTTCCATAGGGGCTGCTTACTGCGAAACATCAGCTTTGCACGACCAGGTGAGAGATATTAGACCAGATTTCACCCGTAAATATAGGTAGAGATCACAGATTTCCACGATCTTAACTTAATCTTTCGCTTCTTCAACACTCATCAGACCTTTCAAACAAGCTCGTCGATTGAGTAGTTTCGTTCGTTTCGAGCTCGCTAAGGGTGGTTTTAACCAGGCATTTTTTAATGATAACTATATTCGGTCCCTGAAAGTTCGTCTTATTCTACCTTCAAGTTGCTAAACTTGCCCGTTTTGTCGTCCCGCCACATTTGCGACATAAAATGTCTTAATTTTTTTTTCCAATTTCAATGCTTTCTGAGTTGATACATTTTAACACAAAAATCTACTAGGCTCACAAGTTATTCTCAGGCGGAATTCGAACCCGCAAATTTTGAATCTTCCAGTCCACTGATCTCCTAATTGAGAATTGCCTTTAAGATTTTTATCTAGTACTAGCGGCTCGTCCCGGCTTCGCATGGGTGGACAAAATTCTTTAATGTTTTTAATTTAATTTTTTGCATTCACAATATTTCTATAAGATATAAAATACGTGTGTAAAAAACAAAAAAAAAAAAAAACAACTACGCCTCCGAGCCCTCAGATGGGATTCGAACCCACGACCTTTCGCTATCCGGGCGACTGCTCTGACCGCTGAGCTACCGAGACGCCGGCAAACGTGTCGAATTTTACAAACGTATTTCAACTTCTACTATGAGCTAGTATCGTTCTTTAATTTTTTTCTATTATTAAATATTTTTCCGTTAGCGCCATCTAGCGTCCGGTAGACGAACTACTTGCGGTTAACGCGCTGCTATGGTAACGCATATACAATGGAAAAAGAGCGGCAAAAAGAGCGGTCAGACAAACAACTATATAAAGTTTGCTTTCTTGATATCTTAAAAATTATTTTTATGCAGTAGCAACTAAAAATACTCTTAGCCATTTGTCAGTTCGCTACCGCTCGCCCCACCCGGCCCCTCTCAACAGTCCTAATGCTGCGCGAATTGTGAAAAAATAATGTGGGACTCTTAGATAAAAATGCCATTTTCTCGCTAAATAATGAAGCTAGGACCATACAAAAAATACTACCGTAAAGCTGATTAAATAAAGAATCCACCACATAATATTTAGATCTATGTTACTCAAAAACTAATAATAGTGAAAAAAAAACAGCAGGCCACGCGGAAATTTCAATATTTCTTCTTCTTCTTTCTTAATTTCTACCAGGGATAAGTGGATAGAAAACTTTACTAAAAAAGACGAATAATGCTTTGTGTTGTTTGTGTATTTCTCGAATAATATCTGTTTGGAGGCATAATGATATATATTTTTTAGCTGTTTCCGGCGTTAAACTGCTAGATTTTTAAATATAAAGAAATGATAACAAGAAAAAAATAAACTTTCCTTAGAAGTCAAGTCTTTGCCTCATATACTTGTCAATCTTCTTTCGTCCATCCTATCTACATGTCCAAACCATCTCAGCGTCCCTTTTTCTCTCTTTGTCACTATATCTTCTTCCACAGCACACCACTCTCTTATAACATCGTTCCTTATTTTATCCATCAAATTCACTTTAGCTATACTTCTTTAAACTCTCATTTACACTGCATTTATCATACATTCGTACTTTTTCTGCCAAACCCAAGATTCCCTTCCATACATTAGAGTCGATACCAACACGCCTCACTCACTCACTCGATTTTCTGCATTCATTCTTCTTTCAATATCACTTGCATAACCAAACCACATAAATAAATATAAATTATAAAAAGTGTACTCGTATATGTACTTGAAAAATTCCACTGGTCTCATATAAGATATATGTATATAGTTCTTAAACTTCGACTTAAAGTTCTTTAAATAACTTTTTTACGGATTTTGCCCACAATTTAGGTTTTACCTGCGGCTTCTGCCGCAATTTTTTTTTTCAATACAAGTATCCTATGTTACTTCTAATACCTCCAAGAATATATGTATTAAGTTTCATGATGATCGGTTAAGTAGTTTTTGCGTGAAAGCATAACAAACAAACTTACATTCACATTTATAATATTATTAGGGATTTAATCCTGGCGATTAGTTATTAAAATCAAAATCAAAATAACTTTATTTCATAGGCCCTTGCGGGCACTTAAAATCGTCAATTTTACAGAATCAAAAAAAATATTCTTCTATAATAAAGATAGCCCGTGCGCTAGCGGCAAGTACATCCGCGGAGTTGATGCCGCGCATGTAATCGCCACGAGCGACCCGATCCCGAACGTAGGGGCTAACATGAGAAGAATCGGGCAAGAAACTCATGTGCCAAAACTCTTATAAAATCGCCAAATGTCTTACAAATTGTGTATAATACAAAACGATTCAGAGAACGAGCAATTCATTTCTTTTAGGTCCACGATGCTTTATCATTCAAAAAATCTTTAACACTGTAATAAGTCTTTTTGCAGAACTGAGTTTTAATTAAAAAAAAAATTTAAATACTAACTAAATAAAATTCCAAAAAATTAATTGATATACATAAATGTTATACAATTAGAAACGTGCCCGAATAAAATATTGTGAAGGTAGTAGAAAATATATGACGACCATTGCCTTAGTCGTCCTGTGATCACGGCTCCTGTAAAGGAATCGAAACATCAGTATTAAATATAAAATAAATTATGCGCAAATTCCGTCAAAAATTGTATTATTAAAATCAAATTTACTAGTAACAATTTATTTAAATTAAAATGTATTATTTCTCCACAGAATATAGAGCAAGTATTCCTCAGTACTGCAACGTCGCTTCTAGCAATGTCCGCCACAAACTTAGCCATGCGATCATACGATTCTGCTGATGACGAAAGGCAAAATGGTAACGTATTAATAATAGAATTATTTATTTAAATAAAGCATGTGTGCAATTCACACATGGTAGAAGCGAAACCTTCAAAAATAATACGTACACGTATACAAAATACCACGGTTGTTGTGATGCTTTCTCTCAAGCTTTGTACTACGCATGCGCACACAAACACGTATCAACACACGTACATAATGCTTCCTATCTCATTTTCTCCTACGTTAAATCTTTTGAATTTATGTGTCTGTCTCTTTTTGCTGTCTTTTTTTCGTTTCATCGACTTTCAAATCACAACGATGCTAAAGAAGTTTTCACTTCAAAAAGGTCATGATCAAAATATCTTTTTTATGTATTAAGCATATATGATTATTCTGCTTCTTGCTTGCTTCAAACGTGAGGGGGAGGGGGGTTAGGGGTGGTTCCGTTTGGGGTGGAATTGATTTGTTAGTCCATATAGCAGATTTTTTTTTTTATTTTTAGGTCAAAAATTAAAGGGGCCGAAAACCCGCCTTATTTTCTATTTCCTCACAGTCTAAAATTTTAATTACAGGATCCCCAACAGAGGTACAAGTAACGGGAAAAATAGAATTGCCGGCTTGGAACACAGACACCATTGCACACGGAGAACTGCAAAGGAATATGTGTTGTTGACAGTACTTAAGGGTGCATAATTTTGCACGACTTATTTGGTAAAGATTTTTTTTTATAATTATTACTATTTGAAAATATTTATGTTAGCTTTTGATCTATACTTATGTATGATAATTTACAACATATAGCTTTTCTCGTCTTTTTCTATTGATTTGCTTAAAAAATAGTAATATTTGAAAAACCCATATTTATTTGTTTTAATTTTTTTATTTAGAAAAAAATTATAAATTTATATTTCTAGGCTGAACAACTATTTTCCTTCGTCTCAACCAGAGAGTATCACTTTTTTTTACTCTTCTGTCATGGTCAAAGGCAAAACCTGATTCTTCCTAGTTATTTAAAAAAAAATATAGTAAAATATGGGTTACTTTACATTTTTACTATAATTTACAGGTGGTTAGAAATATTTTATTTTAATAGTATCTTGACGAAATTTTTAGTTGTCTGACTAAAGTTGTATCGTAGCGATAAGACCGCCTTTTAAATGTACTGTATGGTTGATGGTTGATTTCAGAAATACATTATTGTATCGTAATTTATTATTCCAAAAATCGATCGTGGTCAAGTTGCTCGCATACCGTTTCAAGGTAACGACAATCCGAGGCCTCGGGTTCGATCCCCTACCAAGTCTATGAAAAAAAAATTTCAATATTGGCTCGCTTCTGGGTGTTGTGGCACAGTCGTTGTTTCTGAATTCCATAACACATGTGTTTATTACGTAAGTTTAGCTACTTTAATTGGGTTCAGAACAAGTGTGTAATGTTATTTTATGTTTTTTCATATTTTTTAATATATTTTTATTTATTAACCGATTCTTTGCATCGTACAATTACCAGAAACAAAGGCTACGAACTTGATTTACGTGAAAAAATGAAGATAATATTATTCTGGGTATATTTTCCTAAAAGGAGTTATCATCGATTTAACTTTACGTACCAGCTACGAGAAAACTCGTAGTGCGGGTCTTTAGCATGGTGCCGACCACGAATATATTCGTAGATTTAGTTGGACCTCCTATATAAAAAAATATTTGTTGGCACAACAGGCAAGGTCGGATTTTGAGCGTTTGGCATTAGCAAAGAAAACACATGATAAAATCAAAGATCAGACTTTTAATGGAATAAATCGTTCCTAGCATGTACGATTTATCTCGTAGCTGATTATATGTATGACGGCATACGGCAAAAAAATATTTAAATATTCCGACGCTGAAAGCGTTAAAAAATGACACGGCTGCCTTGCCTAACGCCACACGCAAAACAGTGATAGCACGGCAGACGTGCCATCCGCAACGAATCGGTTAACCACCCAATGACCCAATCAAATAAAAAAATTCAAATTTTACAAATTCCAAATTACCACAAGTTGTCTTGCACGGAACAAGCGCCATCTACCGGCTCCAATAGAGAATATGCATGTTTTTTAAATTTTTATTCGATTGCTTACTTCAAAATATAATGTTTAAAAAATATTCATCACCAATAAAGTAGTTTAAGTATTAAAAAAAATATTATAAATAGCCAACCGAATCGTACTTTAAACGCTTACCATTTTGGCTCGCTTATTGTGACGTCATAATCACACAGATGGTGAGGTTAGATTGAAGAACACTATGTACACAGATATTGGGTGCGTTTGGCAGAAAAAAGCGCTTGAGAGCTCTTACCAGCGCTGAAAAACAAACTATTCAGTTTTCGGCCAGGACACGTTTGCTAACTTCAGTAGCGCTGACGCAATCCGCCATTTTGCTTATTCATTTGGTTTGTTTTGAAGTAGAGTTCACCGAAAATATCTTTCATCTCTTCTTCATCATTCACAACATTATTCAATATATTATTCATCATTGATATTTTTTTAATACGAATACTTTTCAAACATATATTTAAATTAGGTTAGGTTCCCCGGTTAAAGCTAACTTAGCGTCCTAGAAGAAAATAGCTATTTACCATTTGACAGCGCTTACCGCTTAGCGATCGCCAATTTACTTACAAGCGCTGCCTAGCACTTTTTCTGCTAAACACACCCATTAACATTTGTTGTCATAGACTTACGTCATACTCGCTTTGATTAATGGCGTCGCGTTTCAGATATTTAAAATACCCTCGGCAAAAAAAATTAAATACTTGCATATAAATTAAATTTCAATCAAAAATATTGATGAGTGCACAAATCTGAAATAAAAAAGTTTGTTAATTTTTTTTTTAACTAGTTTTATATATTTTTGGCATTTTCAATGCGATCTTATAAGATAAATTATTATAATAGAAAAATACTTGAAAAAATCGTATTCGAGGATGGATGGATATTAAGATGTTCCCCTCATTGATGAAACAACGCTGGCCTACAGCGTAAAAATAAAAAAGGTACTAGAAAATTTCGATGAGTGTTCGCAAGGCTCGGTAGCTCAATTGGGAGAGCATTGGACCGTATTTCCAAAGGTTGCGGGTTCGATTCCCTCCTGAGAATTCACTTGTGACCCGAGTCGATTTTTTCTAGTATTTTTCTACTATAATAAATATTTTACTATTTAATTCTAAACCAGAGTGCACTTAAACACACACAAAGTTCTGTCGAAATTGATCAAGCCGCTTACGAGTTCAGTATTCAGAAGAACTTAATGCTCAATTTATTCTCTGGTGTTACTTTCCAAGTTAATAAATAAAAAAAAATATTATCTTATTTTATTAATTATTAATTTTAAATATACAAGGTTACATTAATAATTTTAAATAATTATACTATCTTAATTATAATTTTATTTTGATTAAGTTAATAAATAATAAAAAATACAAATTATTTAGTTTAAAAATAACCAATGCTTGTACTAAAGATACTAAATTACCGATATAATAATTTACTAAGTACTCGCCTTTACTTGTTTTAAACTAAAATGAAACCTATCCTATGTCCTAAGTTGAAACAAATCCAGCAAAATGAAATAAGAATCATCAAAATCGGTTGAGTAGTTTCGGAGTTCATCGCGGTCAAACACTGTGACACGGAATTTATATACAGGGTCATTATATAAACACCATCCAAATTTTTTCTAGGCATAAGATATCATTCAAACACTTCATTTATGAAAAAAAATTGGGAGGTAAAATTTCCGCAAAAAAAAATTTTGTCCGAGCGAATTATTACAACAGCTGGTTACTGGCAAAATAGGTACTTACAGTTGAACGACCGACCGCCCGAAGCGCCCCACCGAGCTGCGCGCGCAAGTTGTAACGACATCGGCGCAATGAAATCAGTCACCCGCGGACTTTCCGCGATGTACAATGTTGCGTTCACGCATTTTCGTCGCATAATTATCTACCTAACGAAATGTGTTCACACTTGCAATTGAAATCGAGGGCGAAATTGAACGACGGGTTTATGTGAAGAAGGCCCATAGCCTCGAGAACTTAAATATAAATATAATCCGTGCATTTAACGAAGTGACAAAGTGAAAAAACGAGTGATACAATTAAAGACAATGTTCATAAACGTGCAAGACTGTTTAGAGAGAAATCGCCTACACTTTGAAGTAAAGTAATTGTTTTCAAACTTCATGTAAGTGTATTTTGTTTGGATTTTAAATTAATTATTTTGTTGGAGTAAAGCAAAGTGTGTGCAGGGCGGCTAAGACTTGTGAAATTCTTCACAAAAATATAGAACTATTAATTATACATTTCTTTATCCTATCGTGTAAAATAGACAAAAATAACTTAGGTAGGTAGGTACTAAGGTTTTGGCACTGCATTTTTTTTGCGATTTTCGAATTGCCTTTGCGATCCCTGTGTTTTTTTAGATTCTGTGGTTAAGAAACACCCTTTGCTTTACTCCAACCAATTATTGTACATAAGTTGATTAAATTTTAAAAAATGCCACGTAAGTGCATAAGATGTGGCTTACTTTTATGTTCATTTTTTATTTATTAAAAGTGTTATCGATTAATATTGTTATAATCAAAGAATAAATCAACTTATCTCTTCTTCAATTTGACGTTCCTATTTTTTGTCGTTTAAATTTGCAACTTATGAGAATCATTGTAATGTATCAATGAAATACGGGAGGGCGGGGCGGGGGTCGTGTAATCATCTGCTAAAACACCGTGCGTAGCGTGACTGTGACAGCAATCGGTAGTTTTCCTCGGATAACTTTGTGTAGGCTTAACTTAATATTTTAGTACTGAGTGATATTAAAAGAAAAAAATCTTGTTTCGTTACTTTCTTCAAAGAATATAATATATAAATTTGGATGGTGTTTATAAAATGGCCCTGTATATATATGGGGTCTGATGATTTTTAGATATTTTTTGCATTTTTCAATTCTATTTTATATGATAATTACACAAGCCACCAAAATTTGACAAAGTTTCTTACCCAGACACCTGAGTATATTTTCCCGAAGGGTTTTGGTGTGCTGTATCCAAATCCGGTCGCATAATTGCTCTATCACGTCAGGTTTATGAGATCTGAATCTGATCTAAACTAAACTGATGACAGTATAGGTAGCATAAAGCAAAATTGAGAAAAATGAACTTCAAAATACGATATCTCAGCAAAAAAAAAAGAATTTGTAAACAAACTCAACGCCATTTGAAAGTTCAAGACGTGTACTTTAAGAAGACCCCTGTAGTTTTTTAGGTATACTAAAAACTGAAGGATCACATAACCTCAAAAATGGACGAAAACGGCATTTTTTGCACTTTTAGGTTAGAATATCTCAAAAACCTGACGTGATAGAGCAATTCTGCTACCGGATTTGGGTTCAGCACACCAAAATCCTTCGGAAAAGTATACTCACATCTCTGGGTAAAATTTTTGTTGACCTGTGTTATTGTAAATTGCAAAATACAAAAAAAAAAATAATCGACTCAAGTCCAAATTCCGCCTGAGAATAACTTGTTTGCTGTTTCGATTTTTTTAAATATTTTTCGATTAAAATAGTTGTCACATACATAATATTTATCATATATATTTTTACCATTAAAAACTTAAATCGAAAGCGCTAAAAGTATTTAATTAAAAAATATTTTAATACAAAAATAATTAAAAAATCAACTCGGCTCATAAATTAGTCTCAAGCGAAAGCACTTGTCAGCCGAATCGAGTTTTTTTACATTTTTCTATTAAAATAATTTATCATAAAAAGTAAAAAATAACTTTTTTAGTCACCGAAGTATTCTACATTCCTTTTGTTTAGTTAATGACTATATATTTAATGTAATTTGCCTGGTAATGACTACGTTTATAGCTTGATTCGTATATTGATAGCTTGATTCATTTGAAAATATAGCAGAAATAAAGTTACCGTTATTTTTTTGAAGTTTTACTTCTGATAGCGCATTGAGGGAGAAGTTTTTCATGTAACGGAAGTTACGCACGCAGAATGCAACGAAAAAGCGACACCATGAAGTTAGCTGTTAAAGTGAATAGGCTTAGCCTATTAGGCTAACTTCAAGATGTCTCATTTTAAAAAATAATAAAAAGTATAACTTCTACCGCGCGTATATAAGTACACACACGCTTTTTAATGTATTTTTAATTAATAAAAAAACAATTCCAGTCTGATATCTGATGAGACAGGTAGTAATTTTTCTACTAAAAATACTTTAAATAAAAAGATCTTAAGTTCAATAACAAAATATATATAAAAAAAGGATCTTCAGGCAGAATATTTTTTTGTCTTTGCCTCTGTCACAAAAATAAAAAGAGCCATTAGAACTGTCATTGTCAAAATTAAGTTACTCTGAAAGATATAAAGTAAATAAGGGTAATTTAAAAATCTTGGAAAATTATTAAAACAGAACAAATAATAAAATAAAAGATAATTAACAAACTTAATTTTTAATATAATTTTAAAGGAGTTAACCAAAAGAATGGATTGGAAAATGAAATTTGAATAATTTAAGTATAAATTAATATATTTCAAGGGTAACTTTCACCAACAGTCACAAAACACAATAATCGCTAATTATATTTAAAATACAGTTCTGTCCCTTTCAATTTCAAATAATTCAAAAGAATAAAGTAATATTTTTGTTTCATGAATTTTTTTATATCTAAAAAAAAATTAGTGTAATTATTTTTTGCATTTACAATGCAATATTTTATTGGAGCTGAGCGAGCGAAGCGGGCGAAGCTCCCATGGATCACCTTCAATGGCGCAATGTCTGTTACGCCATAACTTCCCAAGTTCTTAACTGATTTTAATATTTTTGTGTGGAACCGAATCAACAGGTTTAGGACCAGATTGTGACGGAGCCCGAATTTTGAAATTCGCAAAAATTCTTTTCGAAAAAAAATCTTTTTTAGGTATTATGCTCCGCTCCAATATATGGTGCCAGCGTAGCTTTATTCTTAGCGACTGCATCGCCTAGTATCTTATAGAAAATTATTATTCAACTGGGGAAGTATTCGCCGGGATAGGAAGGGAATGTGGGTTTGACTCCTGCCTGACGTATGAGACGAGTAAATTTTTTTTATATACTTTTTTTTGATGCAATGAAATTTTAAAATTTGTTTAGTGCTAATAATAATAAGTGACTGTTTGTGAAAGTATCTCAAAGTTAAATAAATAAGAGTTATACATAGTTTCGTACATTTATAATTTATATAATATAATGAACTGTTATATTCAATTAAAGAATATGGTAAGCTTAAACGCTAATTTATAATCAGAGATCGGAGTAAGTAGATCGATTTTTAATACTTGCATCATGACATACAGAATATGGACATGCCTTTCCGGAAATTTACGGTATTTATAGAATTAAATTGATTATAGTGTTTTAATAAATACTACAGTTGAAATTTAAAATGTAAATAATGTAAAAAAGAATACATTACTACAGTTTAAATTAGAAGCGAACAGTAGTAAATAGTTTTGAATCGCATTTTGTTTTGTTTATACCTTTGTATTCTCATTATATTCATCACATTAATTTAAATGTTTGGTGGGTTGCCATGTGCCATGGTTGTCATGCCAAACCTATGAAGGTTTTTGCGTCCCCTAGTCAAGTCCCTACAAGAAAACACTTAAAAAAACAATAAATATTTTAATACTCTTTAACAATTATCAAATATTTTAATAGTAGCCCACAATCCAATCCAAATACCATTTACACAGCTTAATGTAATAATTCTGAAACGAAATTCTGGAAAAGAATCATAATAATTTTATAATTCCGGAAACTAAGAGGCGTATCTATGTTAATATATAAACTTGATAGTGACTCTAAATCAATCTACCTATTCTCTCATTATAATACAGTGAAACCTATTTAACTGATCCCTGGATATATGAGAAACCTCTGTTATTAATAATTACAATGAGATCTCGACACTTTTGCATTGAAAAACCTCTTCTATTAGAAACGTTGAAACCATGTTAACTTTCATATATTTTTTTCGCTTTTTATCTCTTAATTGGTACATCGTAGCTCAATAACCCGTTTAAGTGCGAGGCCACACGATGCGTTAACGGTGCGGTGCGGTGCCTGAGCGGTCCTGCTGGGTGATCCTACATACAAATCACTAGACCATGTCATACGACGGTTTAGATCGCCGTGCGGCGTCGCACCGCAAGCGCGCCAGACTTGGGACCTGAGAGACGAAGCGGGGAGGGGTAATGCTCCCGCAGCGCAACACTGTTTACCGCGGTGCCGTGCGGCGCCTCACCACCCGTGTGACACCCTATACCTCGAATTCATTACGATACGGTGCTGCACCGCACCGTTAACGCATCGTGTGGCCTCGCTCTAAGAGAGATAATTTATTAGGTTTAGACAAGTTATGACATGTTTTTAACAAACATTAGTTTTTCTGAGTGTAGAGGAGAGTGGGACCCTATATAACTAAGACAAATGTCATGTTAACCTGTCTATTTTTGGAAACTGGATAAATTAAAAACCCGTATAAGTGATAAATAATTCTAGGTCCCTTAAGATTCCAATTAAATAGGTTTCATTATAAATACTTTTAATGGTATCCTCAATAAATATAAAGACATGTCTGTCTAGATTCGATTCCAACATTCTAGTTTAGTTTTTAGTAAATATTTAAGTAATGTTCGATGATACGAATTTATTTGATGTAAAATTAATTTGTATATTATATTATATAGATGTAGTTATTAAATCGTATGGACAAAGTGCAGCATTAAAAAAAACCGGAATAATTTCCGTAAAAGTTATAAATTTTATAACTTTTCCGGATTTTATAAAGACAGTGGCGCCATCTTAACAAAAAAAATTATAGTGACAACGGCGCCATGAAAAGTCGTCAGTTTTTTTATTTTTATTGCTGTATTTGTTTCCATACGAGTCGTTGTTTTAGCAATTTACATAAGTATAATTTTCTTACATTTAATTTTACTCTATTCTTGCCTAATGTGATATAGAAATAAATACTTTTGTACTGAATCTTAATTTTTTTTATTAACCTACCAGTAAATTATGTACTTTTGATACACATGAAGGCACATGAAGCTTTGCAATAATAGGTCCCAATCAAGCCTGAGGACCAAGACAGAATTTACGATGGAAGAAGCCAACCCAGAAGGTGCCTATTCACCCTAAATAATATAACTACTACTAAAGGAAATGAAGTTGACTGGGGCTAAGTTGATTATATACAGGCAGTCCTCGTACTTACGGCACGTTAGGTTCTCGAAATACGCGACGTAAATCGAAACGACGTAAGTCGAGACATATTTTTTCATATATTTACATGTAAAACTCAAGGGTTAGGATCCACTCGGACTCAAAATTAAAAAAATAACTGCATTTAAAACAAAGGATATACATACTTTATTGAAATAATTAGATATGTATTTATGAAATTTCTAGTTATTTTTGGTATTTGTGTGTTATTAATTTTAATACATATTACCTACGTCTTGATTGTCCGTTGTCCCTGAACTAACTAAACAAAATCAGCAGCATGTGCGGTGTAATCCCCGCTCGCCGACACCGCGCCCCGCCGGTCTCATGGACATTGACCTCGCGAAAAGTGAATTCTCCTATGCCGGAAATCGAAACAATTAACCTAGCTTGAGGAATAGTGTCAAAACATTGTTCGACGTAACACGAAACGACGTAAATCGAAACGACGTAAATCGAAACGACGTAAATCGAAACGACGTAAGTCGAGGACTGCCTTTATTGTATAGTAGTCTGATTTTAAATTTTATCATAGTGACAATTGCAAAATTTTATTCACAAAATATAAGTCCCGTAAACACTTGTAAATTTGTGATTTATATTTACCTTAAGAGCTGTAGATAAAATAAAACGGTTAAATTCAAAACAATTATTTAATACCCAATAAAATCACACATTTTCACAACATATCTTTAAAATAACTTTAACATCAACAAAACATCTTTAATTCTCCATATTTTTTTGTGATAGAGTACTGTAATTAAGTACGTTTTTAATTACAACTAACAACAGCAAATAAATTATATATATATAAACATTTATTGTCATCTTTGCTAAATAATAATTTTAGTAGTTTTCGTTTTAATTAACTGGCAACATTTTGTCGATGCGTGTGCAACACCGCTTTAAAACAAATAGATAAATGGATACATATTTTTATTTATTCGTTGGGAAACACTCAGCATTACAACATAAACTTTGTCTATATTTTTCAATAGCCATAGCCACTTTGTATAAATAATATTATTTACATTCCATTAAAATATATTGTCAAGATAAATTAAAAATTAACCTTTTGCTTTACTATCGATAGCAAGAGTTGTATTAATAGCATCGATATTGATTTTAAAATGTTTTTCATATTTTTGATTGGGTTCGCTCTTGATCCCAATCAAGCACAGGGTCCACAATGGAACGAGCTAGCCCAGAAGGTGCCTATTCACCCTGGCTTTAAAAACAGATGGGTTAATATGGTATAAGTACTCGGAAATATAGACGCAGGGAGGGAGTTCCACTCCTTTGGTGTGCGCATTATGAAAGATGTTGAGAAGTGCATGGTGCATCTGGTAAGACAATAATATCAAAAGTGATGTATTTTGTATTGTTAATTCTCAAGATCAGGAAAAATAATTCTATTTGCAACAATTTAATTAATTCATTAATCATTTTTATGACAAAGCTTTTCTTGTATAATACATGGAAATTCTAAATTGCCAGTAATTTATCCCAATAGTAAATTAACCCTTTCCGTGCCAGCTACGAGACTACTCGTAGTGCGGTACTGTAAAATGGTGCCTACTACTCGTAGTAGGTAGTTTGCTCGTAGATTTTTTTGGGCATCCTATACAAAAAAATATTTCTTGGCACTACAATTAACATCGGTTTTTAAGAGTTTGGCATTAGGAATAAAAATAAATGTTAAGTGTTTAAATAGTATTTTCGCAGCTGGCAAGGGTTAACATATTTTACACAACTATACACTGTCATTAATAATTAATTATGACATTAAATAATAATAATAAATACATATTAATAAATTTCGGTCAAATACCCTATAGACACTAACGGATTTAATACATAAGTATATAATAACCATGACTCGGTAATAAGCTTATGTTCATTGCACAACAATCAGGGTTTGAATCCAGAACCGCTGGTGCAGTAGGCATACAGCTGGCCATTTTTATTTTTATTTATTATATATAATCATTGGGAAGAAAATAGATTATCTTCATTATATAAAATAGCAATATTCATCGTACTCGAATACCACATGCATACATTAAATATAGTTTATCTTATATAAAATAAGGCACATTTTTGTTTACCTATAGTTTGTGTTTTCTTAATAAAATTGGAATGTTTCAGTTGGCAGGCTTGGCACAAATATATTTGTTTTTTTAATAAAACAATGAATCAAATGTCTATATACCTCCTTTAAACAACCTTTACATATTCAATAATATTATTAGAGAAATATTTTTGTCATGCTTTTCTTTTTCTTTTCACAAATGATCAACACTTATTCTGATATAAGCATAGATAAATAATAAAGAAGATAGATTGAAAACGATTAGTACGAAATTCGTCGCTAATACCTTTAACTATTTTTTACTTTGCAAGATGGCGTTACTATACTAGCTGAATGCCATCTATCGACAACTAGTTAAAACTTTGTCATTGTCAGACAACAGTCACTAACGTCTATAATACAACTATGTTGAGCTGTATATTGGTGACCTTAAAATTATGTATGTACGGCATAATTCTTGCTGAATCTGCCAGTTATCCAGCAAAGACTGGGATTGAAAATCACATTTGAAGTTCTATTTCTATTTTAAGACCAGTGTACACTTGGTTGGCGATAAAGATTTAATTTGATTTGATTTAATTTAAAATCACATTTGTCAAGTGCCAAGACGAAGACTTCGGAGTAAAAGCAGCATACTTTATATCAGAGATACCCCAAACTTATTGGTCTTGTTACCCCTTGCCATGTTTTTCCGTTTTGGTTATAAGTTACCTCTTTATAAGATATCTAGTCTTAGAGACCAAAAATGCCCATGCCCCCAAAGCCGTATGGATGTGGACCTGATAGTGCTAATCACTTTTATTTTGACAGACTGACTGGCTGACTTGGACTCCGTGCGGACCCCTAGGGGTCGATATAGACCATTTTGGGAATCACTTCTCTGTATATAATAATTGAGAAGAAGATCTGGGACATAAATGACTGAAGAATGAAGAGATTTGATTTTTGATCTTTGAATTGATATCTGTTGGCAGTGGCTTAAAATTCCTATGTTTATTTCTTAAATTATAGAAGTCTTCGTCAACAAAAATATGTGAGACTCTTTATATAGACACAATACACTGTGCGGTTACAGCAACTGTCCACGGAACTTATATTAGAAATACAATTATTAAAGTTAATATTGATAAGTTACTATCAAAAACATACACTAAGGTGGGGACCTAGTTCGACCTTTTGAGCTTTGTGTGAATTATAATATTATTTGTGCCCTGCATCTCTCATTCTCTTTGAGGTTTTCACTTAAATCCAACTGCAGACAGCGTCTTTATCATATTCCTATAACCCGAAACAATGTATCACAAAATAGCCCATTAAAATTTAATGTTTTATCTAAAGACCTTGACATATTCCGTCAGAACTTTAAAACATTTTTAAAAAGTGTCAAGTGTTCGGTCCATTTTGGTTTGCTTGTTTCTGTTAAATAAAACAATAATTTTATATTAAAAGTACCTAATTATTTACACAAAAATATTTGAATGTTGTGCTTGGTTGTTACTGAAATACAAATTTAGCAATATATAATAGGTATAAATAAGTAATTGAATGTTATGATTTGTATTTTGTTACCATGCCAAATAAATAAATAAAATTCTCAAAAAGCTTCGGTTAGATGAGGGGGTTAAAAACTAGACCAGGATTTAAAAATGTCAAGCTGAAATGTTTTCGACTTAATAACCAAAAATAAATAGAACACAAGCATTATTATTTATTAAGCGCCCTCTAACGAAATTCAATAGAAGTGCATGATATGCTATTGTGTTGAGGTGCGCTTTTATTTTATATTTATATAAATAAATAAAATTAAATAAAATAACTATACTGCTATTGCTATGCTGCTACTTAAACTACATGAATCCGACAACTCAGTAAAAAAAACGGGATTTCATTGATATCCATTTTTTTGATGTGTCACATCTTTCCTCTCACTTTCCTGCAATTTGTGGGAATGATTTCGTGAAATGGGACGAAAGTATGTAACAGGAAGTCGCGAAAGCGCGCGCTATTCGATTTGACGAATGAGCGCGCGGTTTTAGAGTTGACCGTCAGATAGTACCAACCAATTTTCCGAGAGGTCGGTACTGTCAGCCATCAGCTGTGCACTTAAGTTACAGTGTTGTAAGTGTAAATACGGTGTATAAAGTTTGCTGTTATATAAATCAATTTATATACCTCAACTACATAAATAAACATTGACTGTTGATGATAATTTAAAAATAAAATTTTAAAATTGCTTATTACTAATGTTAGATGTCAAATGTTACACATCATCTGCGACTACTGTAAGGCTCGCTCTTTTTTTTTTTAGTTAGACAAGTAGCGTCATCTAACAACATACTTTTAAGTATTTCTTTTAAATAAAAATAATCTATCTTACCCATTATTTATCTATGGCATAGTTTAACCATATCCATTATATCTGCACAACCGGATCACTGATCACAAACACACAGTCAACGTCCACGAGTTTGGAAAAACTTTTTTTTTACAGCTCGTCTTTAGGTGCTGGTTCATCATCAGCATCTAAATCTTCTTCTTCAATGTCATTGGCTCCAAAACTGGGCGGTACGCCCCCTGCACCAAAGTTGCCCATGCCCCCAAAGCCGTATGGATCTGGACCATGGATCTGAAAATAATAATGAATTATTATAAATCTTATATATAAAATTCTCGTGTCACAGTTTGCGTTTCCATACTCCTCCGAAACGGCTTGACCGATTCTCATGAAATTTTGTGAACGTATTGAGTAGGTCTGAGAATCGGCCAACATCTATTTTTCATCCCCCTAAATGTTAGGGGTCCACCCCTAAATTTTTATTTTTATTTTTTAGACAAAATTATTAGTTTCTATTTTTTTATGATACAACATACAAAAATACATACAACCCTAAATTTTCACCCCTCTACCATCAACCCCTATTTTTTATTAATTAATTAAAAACTTTTCCTAGAAATAATATACATGGCAAAACAACGTTTGCCGGGTTAGCTAGTAACATATAAAATTGCATTTGATTTTATTTTTTGTATTCATAATGCTTAATCTCAGTAGGTAACAACTGCTATCGGAGGCGTAGTTGTTTTTTACATGCGTATTTTATATCTTATAGAAATATTACTTTCGATAACAATATTGTTATAATAATAATATTCTTTCACATTCACACCAATTAGCCTAGCCCAAAGTAAGTACTGTAAGGCTTGTGTTATGGATACTAGGGTAACGAATAGGCATACATATATGATACATACATATGAAATATTTGTGGAAATGTACATATAAAAACCCATGACTGGGGTACAAATGCTCGTTTTCATCACACAAACATACGCCCTTTCCGGAATTCGAACCCAGAACCGTCGATGCGAAAGGCAGGATCGCTACCGTTGAACCAAAAGTCGTTTACGTTACGTTCACATTTTTTGTAGGTAGATGACTGAAGTAATGGTTATTATAAGTGTGATTAGACTTTTTACCCATCCATAGAATACAAAATTAAAACAAATGTAATTATTATTGTAATTGTAAACTACTGGCTTATTATATCTTAAAATATGTAATGTAATTATAAAAAAATATTTTAGACAAATCGAGTAAGTGAATCGTGCCCGGTAAAAATATACGACGATAAAGTACAACCATTACCAGTTAACCTGTGAAATGAATTACATATAAAGAAAAACACGAAAAAAGACGGTAGAAAATTTTTTTAGACATAAAAATCTAGCAGTTAATGCGGGTTTTTTAATTTTTTTATATACATGACAGATCACAATTATAACAAAGATAATACATATAGAATCAACATAATTCGTCTGAATTGCAACCCAAAGGCTTGTGTAAACAGAGAAACCAAATACAGTGGACCCCCTTTAATCCAGCCCCTGTCTAATCTGGCGCCCCCTGTAATCCGACATGCCTATCACTGTTGAACATTTTGGCAAATCTTCACTAATGTAGGTGGTGCATGATTGAACAGTTTGCAACTTGTACGCGTCACCGCTACACTGTATTGTGACCAACGTGTGTTGATTTGATTCTGATTGCTCAGTTTAAAGTTTATTACATATTATGATAGCGGAGCGGCCTAACGTGCGTTTATTGTTTACTAGTTCAGATAGAATATTATCATTTTGATATGTAATTTGTCAGATCACAATGGACTCTGTTTCAAAAAAATCCGGACCATAGGGGATCTTAGGCAGTACTCTATAATCCGACAAATGCGATAGTCCGACACTGCGTTGCAAAACTTTGTCGGATTACTGGGGGTCCACTGTAAAATTGACCTTCACTACATAGACAACACAAGAATAGAATTGCATGTAGAAGGTGACTTCATAGACTAATATTACTTAGCAATCTGCAGATTTAAAATTCTCGACTGTAGAGTAGAGGACATCTTTGAGTACTTTGATATAAAGAGCAGTATTAAAATATTTAATATTATTAAAGGATTTACCTGCTAGTTTTTTATATCAAAAGACATTTTTAGAAGAAAAAATCTGGAGAAGAAAGACTGGAACCCACATGCCTTCACTTAGAGGCAACAAGTTGGATTTTATTTTGTAATAACATCTTTGGGCTATAGATATTCAAAAATATTTAATTTTAATAGTTTTGATATTTATTGTCTCATTTTCAACTGATCAATCTTAACTTTTTGAGTACAACCTACAATGGACAGTCCAAAATTTATTTATTTGATGCTCAGTCGCACCAAGCGCTTCTTAATATCTTTTATAATGCGCACAGGGTTTGTTCCGACTTAGGACATAGGATAGGTTTTATTTTAATTTATAACACAGCAACACGTGGCTGAGTAAGCTAGTACCCTATATCTGAACATACCTTTGTATACTCCCTCTCCATTTCTTCGGTCCATGTAGTATCTTCCTCGTTTGGCAACATCCATTCTTCGCAGTAATTTGTATGCTTGAAGCATATCTGTAAAACAGGAATCAATATTTTATCACTAAAATTTAATTACTGACTTTGATATTATCTGTGTATTGATACTACTTAAAAAAATACTTTGAACTAAATTTGTTTACAGAAAAATGTAACATAGCGGCAGGAATTAGAATTTAAAGTCGTCTGGGCACGTGAGAACGCCAGCATTCTATTGAACTTTGACTAAACATTCGATAAAATACAAAAACAGTTGTTCTCATTAGCCTGAGTGGGTTAATATTAAAAATTAATATCAAATTATTAAAAATACTTACCGCTCTCTCAGCATCGGGCATTACATCGTCTTCTGGTCTATTCTTATAAAGGTCAGTGATTTCATCTTCATTCTCTTCGAACATGCGTTCACACTGAAAAAAAATCTTTTTGGTGAGTTATATAAAAAAAGGTTGACAAAAGGTTTCAAACATCTGTAATCCTTATAATAGATATATATTAGTAATTTGACTACAAATAATTTTAAGTCAAATAAAAATGAGTTTTTTTTTTAATTTGTTAGCTCTTGATCCCAAGCCCGGGGCCCAAGAGCTAACAAATTTAACAGAATCTACCATGGAACGAGCTAACCCAGAAGGTATTATAACATTATATAAGTAATTTTACCATTTCTCATTGTATTTATTCGTCAAATCAAAGATTGGTTTTAAAATTATAAATAAATAAATAAATATTTCCTACATTCACACCAATTAACCTAGACCAAAGTAAGCATTTTAAGGCTTGTGTTATGGATACTAGGGTAACGGATAGATATACATATACATAAATAAGTAATATCATAGAAATATATACAAACATCCATGACTCAGGTACACATGCTCGTATTCATCATACAAACATATGCTCCTTTCGGGATTCGAACCCAGGACCGTCGGTGCGAAAGGCAGGGTCGCTACCGTTGCACCAAACGGTCGTCTATATTATGTTTTATAATAATAATAATATTAATTTATTTCAGACAAAGTCCATAAATCGATTAGTAACAAACAATACTTAAAACTATGTTAGCAACAATGGAAAATAATTATTTTTTTAACCGAGTCACAGCCAGGGTCTTGTGCACAGTGACTCAGTGTCTGTATAGGACAATGAGGCAATATTTGCGCATTATGGCATAAAAGTCTTGTATGTGGACATCAGCAAACATGCCTGATGCATAACAGCAGCCCCAACAGTATCCTGAACTTATTATTATATTGGATTGTATAAATTTTTGGAACTTTATAGCAGACATAGACTCTAAAGAATATCTTTTGTTTGTTAAAATTATATGACTCAAATTTCTTTTTTAATAACTTCAGCTCTACCATTCATTCATTTTTCTTCTTTAGGG
Organism: Calamotropha paludella; assembly: GCA_927399485.1. Classification (NCBI taxonomy): domain Eukaryota; kingdom Metazoa; phylum Arthropoda; class Insecta; order Lepidoptera; family Crambidae; genus Calamotropha; species Calamotropha paludella. Next base: position 2,310,829 of record OV656830.1, on the reverse strand, counting down.
CCCCAAACTCAGTATTAATTTAAATCTATCTCCGCCGTTCTACTAAATTGATTCCAATCCATGATATCGGTACTCAATGAAATAAGAATCTCCATACCTTTGCGGAAATATATCCAGGTATCCATAGGTTTACGAATTAAGTTTTGGGGGCGCTTCCTCCAATTTGAATACCACTGACTAAAAACAAATTTATAACAAAAAAAACCGGTTTACGAATTATACTTTGGGGGGCATTTCTTTCATTTTGAAAACCACTGACTTAAAATAATGTATACAAAGAAAAACTTACATAATACTCCAAACTCTTATTCAAGTCGTCATCAGTAACAAACTTGGTCTTGGAAAATTCAGGGTTCATACCCCCTGAGGGCATCAGGAGCTGCATGATGGCCAGTTTGCCAGTGGACTTATAATAGACTCGGACATAATCATCCATCTTCTTGCCTGCACAATGAAAGGTGATAAGATTCATCATCTCAGCATAAATAAGGTCACAGCTGGACGGAAGCCTCACCCAATAATGGGCGGGTTTTATTTATAGATATAAATACTCATGACTCAGGTACAAATGCTTGTATTCTGCGATATCTGGGACTCAAACCCAGGACCGTCGGTGCGAAAGGTAGGGTCGCTACCGTTGCACCAAACAGGCGTCAAAAACGGTTGTCTAAAACTTGAAGATAATGGTGTAGGCTTCACTATAAGCCATAATTATTGTAATAATTAGGATTAGGATTAAGATATATTATGAATGCTGTTTGTTATCCCAAATCTAAGATCACAGCGGTTTGTGTGTTTGTCTGTCCGCTCATTTTCCATTGTATCAATAACGTTACCATAACAACGCGTTGACCGCAAGTAGTTCGTTCGTTCGACACTAAATGGCGCTAACGGAAAAATATTTAATAATAGAAAAAAAATAAAGAATTCTGTCCACCCGTGCGAAGCCGCGACGGGCCGCTAGTCTATAATCTAAGATCACAGTGGTTTGTGTGTTTGTCCGTCCGCTCTTTTTCCATTGTATACGCGATACCATTGTGCCTAAGAATAACATTCAAGAAGGCTAATAACGGTTAGCTATATGTGTAGTCGTAGAACCGAAACGTTAGCGCGATTCAATTCGATACAGCGACATCTATAACTGAGACGCAACAACGCGTGGCTGGATCAGCTAGTAAATATACAAACATACATATAATCACGCCTTTTTCGGTAAGCTGAAATCACAGATTTCCACTTTCCACGATCCTGACACACATCTTTCGCTTGACCTGGCCTTTTGGCAGGAAATCTTCCATTTTGGTCCCTGAAAGTACTCCTTGGTCTGCCTTTACCGACATGCCCATGCACATTTGCCTCATAAACTTGTTTTGTCAATTTTTTTCGTACATCCTCTCTTAATATGTATACTTAAATTATTTATAAAATAAATTTATTTAATATATACATTAAATAATTGACTTGTCGCACAAGAATAACTTGATTTTTTCTAGTATGTTTCTATTAAAATAATTTATCATACAAAATAGCACTGAATAATGCCAAAAATATATAAAATTATTTATTAGAGATGGACATTATGGGTATTTTTTGAAAACTGTTACGTAACGGTTTTGAAGTTTTCAGTTTTGGTTGTCACTACCTCGGTTGACGAGATGGTTTGGCTACTGCAAAACGAATGAAAACGCAAACGCTTAGTTTTACGTAATTATGGTTATGACGGTATGCCTTCATGCTTTTACTAGACTTAGGACTAGTTTGTTAAAACTTAAATGAATTAACTAATAATTTTTTATGTAATGTAACTAAATGAGAACTTGAAAACTTTTCTGGCGCATTTAAAAATCGTCATAATTACAATAATTTTTGGTTCCTTTTTTTGATAATATTTCTAATCATGTAAATTATTTACATAATTATTTGTTTTATTATTGCTTATATCTGTTTTTTAGCAGATTTACCCGTTCGTGACAGTGCGGTTTTCAGTTTTGGTTGCATTGCGTTGGTTATGAGAAAAACGGTTTTTTGTTTTGCGGTAGTTACGTTTTGGTTTAACGTTCTCATGCCTATTATTTATGCAACTTCTAGTTATTGAGGCACTTACAAATTTCGTCTATCACTTCAGAGATATAAACAGCTGACCGATGAGCAGGCACCTTGTCTTGCATCGTGTTACCACTTGCATCCATTCTGAAGTTGCCGACCTGAAACCATATTAAGATTTCACAATTACTTTTTAAATTACACATAAGAAAAGTCGCTTTTTTTTATAAATGTTGCTTTATATATAAAATCTAGCAATTAAAAGTTTATAAACAATAATAGATTTGGTAATCTCAAGACTACACATCAATGGCGGAGTTCCGTTATCTCCTTACTGATATATTTAGAGAAATTAACTTTTTACTATTTTGAATTTAATTTGCATTTTACACATGTCTTAGAAAATCTCTTAGGCATATTTTTAATTCCATAATTGAGAAGGCCTCCAACCTGCAGTGATGTGCACTCCGATGATGAAAGTCACGATAATAAAAAATAAAATATATGTATCATGAAGATTTTTTGAAATAATAAAAAATATTTTTGCAGAAGTGAAAGGACATGTGGGATAAAACTTATACACAGAGGAAGCAATACTGGCTGTTGAACAAAATAAAGTATTAATGCCTCCCTCTTATAATAAGTATGAGGCATGGGGGATTGCGGCCCATTCCGTGAGCATTTGTAACTATAATAACGACAAAGCAGTGTTTGATTGTCACCTATATTAACTAATTATCAACTCTGGGAATTAAATATTTTTTTAGTTATATAATTTTAAATTAAACAACCTCCTGTTTAGGCACTTTAAAGTGTTGTCCCATTACTGAGTACACGCCTTCCCTGTGAATGAAAATAATAGCCAAAGTGGACTGTTATAACTGTAGGCTAATTGATGTGAATGTAAGAATTATCATATTATATATGTTATGTGGACAAGGTGATTTTTAAAAATTATCTTTTATAGACTATCAAAGTTATACATACAGCGATATAAATACTTGATTTTGGCTAATATAATGTCCCTTTTAGTCATAATTATAAATCGAAAAATTAGAAAAGCTTTCGTGGCTATTAATTTTTACATAAATTTTATACTCAAGATCACTACATCTTCACAAAACATGTAGTTTTAAGAATAGTTGTCAATAATCTAAAGGATTTAAAGAAATATATTGTCTATGATAAAATTTGTAAAGAATTATTACTTACATCAACTTTTTTCCATTTATCGGTGTTCTTGATAACGACGTTAAGCTCCTCAAAGATTTGTCGGCAAACTGGAAATATTAATATCCCCTATAAGTGGAAATTTAATTAATATAACTACATTAAAAAGTTTAAATACAAACCTAAACATTTTAAGTTTTTCGGGTCTATTCTTGCTGTTACGACGGTTAACAAAACTGCAAAGGTAATATAATAGACGGCGCACTTCATCTTTTATATAGTTCCAGATACAATTATGCACCTTTTACAAGGAAAGGTGAATAAATGAGCAAAATTTTTTTCCGACGTGTAAAGAAGTTTATCTTTCCTGTCAAAATACACGATATCCTTTTTGATTGGCTGACGCGTGCTTTACGATAACTTTTTTTTATTTTACACGCTAAGGTAAGTTATAGTCATGCATACTATGTTAATATAAAAATAAATTATTGTGATTTGCAATAACAAAGCAAACAGATGTTAAAAGAATTTCGTTAAAGTTAGATTTATATACTATTTGCCAATCACTCTGTGAAAAACGAAATAATAGTAGATTGTCCTTACTTTTTAGAAGAATTATTTTGTAAGAGGCAGCAAAACCAACCACTATGTGTCAAAATAAACGACGTCAATATGACAGTCATTTGTGACATTCGATAGGAAGATAATACCATCAAATTAAATACTCTTTAATCCATTTTATAATTTACTTCACAAGCACTATCCTTAAATATTTATAAAAATATTTTAAAATTTTAAGTGCTTATTGAGTTAGTTCGTTAGTTTATTTCGTTTGCTTATATTAAAAATATATTTGCCCTTTCTGACTCCCTCGTTCGCCCGTTCTCCGGTTTTCCGCCCGCCCGTCTCCCACCCATCAAACGACCCAAACTAAACCAACAGTTCGCATTCGGTCTAACTGCGCGTCGGACGTTTGCTTCGCGTAATGTATAATTATTTTGTGCATATCAAATCATTTAAAATTCTCAAAATACCTTAATATTCTTGTTTCCAACGTCCTTTAGTGACGTTTCTGTGAATATTGTGAAGAAAGAAGCGAATTTCGAGTAAAAATACAGGTGAGTGAATGGTTGACAGACTGCGTCTTTTCCTATTCAGTGCTTTTTATCTACCTAAAATGTTAGTTCTGATGGCTTTTATTACGAAATCAGCTTCCAATCAATAGAAAAAGTATTTAGTGGTAGCATATTGTTTGTAGACATAACTCCATACGGGTGCTTATCAAACATAATTCCCCTTTGAATTCAAAATGACTTCAAAATAAAAGCAATTACTTAGTAAAAAATCTTATCAGAATGTATATCGTGTCATGTGAAGTTAAAAAACTGCAATTTCATAACTTGTGGATCGCGCGCTCGCTATGGAGCTAAGCAGACGACTTGGCAACGCACTGCCCGGTTAATCACTTGATGGGCAAAATTCTGATTCGCTGTTAGAGATACTTAAAAATATGTTATTATCCTGTGACCGGCGTTTCCCTTTGTTTTCCGTGTGAAATGGGCTCTTTGTCCTTCGGTAGGGAGCGCTGGGTGCGCCGAGGTATAGGAATTTCGACTCTAGAAAAGAACCATAATATATGATGATTTGTAAGTATACATCTATAGCCAGAGTTGAGCGTCGTTTTCATAACATGTAGTTGTGCGTATCTACGTGGAGGACGTCATTGTGGTCGTGTGGTAGTTTGTTTATAGTGGCAGCCGTGCGAAAATGTGCCGTATTCGCTTTGTATTAAAGCATATTATGTTATATGGGTCGTTGTCCTCGTCGCTGTTTTCTATTGATCTCCGCGGTGGCCAATGGCACATGTCTGCCTGAGCCTGCGCGGCCGCGCCCTCCCGCGCCCCTCGGTGAAAGCCGGGCGTTCCACACTACATCTACACATATTATCTCTATATAATATACCTATCTTATCATATTAGGAACTGTACAAACCCGACGCCATCCCCCTCCCTCCCCTCTCGAAACCAACTAGATGTTGTTTTTATTTTTCTAATAAGGTTTAAGTACACAAAGTGGCTGATATAATTCAAATCATGTTTTGTGGGAGCGCTGTTTGCCGACCTCCGTCGCCGCGGGGTGCGGGAGGAGAACGCCAGAAATAGCCGTGGATCGGAGTCGTGCAACGTGGCAACGTCGCGCGCTCTCCGAGCTCAGTGTCGGTTCAAAATGGCGTCTGTGCGTGATCGATACCGTGCTATTTGCGTTAAAAATGTCCGATTTTGTGATGTATCTGGTTATGGGTCGGCCGGAGAGTTGTGCTGGGAGCACGGGGCGTACGCCTCGCACCCGATCTTTGGTCCCGACCCGCTCAATGTACGTATCCAAACCATATTGCGCCGACACCTACATAAGTACCTATGGATATGCAATGCATAAGCTGTTGTACACTTACTATCTGATGATCTAGACAGCTATCGTTCGCATATCCATATCGCTACTAGGATAATAGTGTATTATGTTCGTGTAAATGATCATTTGAATGCATCGGACCTAGTAGGTAAATTTCTTTCAGGTTACGTAATCTCTTCGTTTCTTTCATGTGGGAACTCCCTATAGGATCTTTTTTACATATGATTTTTATAGTAACATATTTAGATAGGAAAGTGAAGATCTGATTATAAGAAAAAACTCGTTCTCATCATGTCATCCTATCAGCCACGAGTTGCACCTGATAAACTAAAACAAAATGGCGGACAATTTGTGAAATTACGACGCAGTAGCGCGCGCTGATTGTTGGCAACGTCGCGTTCACTTGTAATAATTGTGAGCAGCAGATAAGAAATTTCAAGGCTAAGCACTCAGTCTCTTTTAACAATGGATAAATTTAATGCTCGATAATGTAGATTTCAATACGCGATCGTATTTGGGAGCGTGCTGTAATTAAATTTTAATAATTGCTGGGTTTACTTGCAGTCACTCACACATGCGTAGTTAATTGAGGTTAATACTTGAGAGACCTGTCGTTTGTGTATGTGTGCGCGGACACACTAAAGCAGGGAGTGTTCAAACACACTTCATTATTCGAACATGAAATGCTTCGGTTGGGTAGGACGTAGGATAAACTCGGATACACAACAAGACTTACGTCATTCCAGTCGCGGTAATTGTAAACAATACATAGATATCTTTATTATGTATACCACTGACAATCATGTGATGTTTGCAAATTAAACTAACAAAACACAAGTTATTTAATATAATTTATTAATTAAACATACTTATATGCAATAAAGTATTATTATTTACATAACTTTTATTTATTACCTTTGTAATTATTTAATTTACACAACAACATTATGAAATTACAATCGATACGAAATTAAACCTTGTTATAAATACTTTGCATATTCGCTTTGTTGCCGATAGATGGCGTTAGACGTTTCTAAAGTTAGGTGGCTATCTTTGTTTGTTTTTGTCCAAACTTGTATCATTAGACAGTGTACTAATTTATCTTTTAATCACAGATAAATGTGTTTGAACGTAATGTTTGTCTAGTAATAACGCGTATTATGATTGAAAACAAAGATTAAATACTTTGATACTTTTTTTATTAATGAAGTATGTGTAAATTTCAATATAAATATTTATTACTACCTCCTTTCAATAATGAGTTAAGAACTTCAATACATTTGAAGGATAGCTTTGCTTTATCGTGTTGTATCTATTTTGCTGTGCTTCTATTTTTGTAATTCTCTCCTCGTTGTCTTTGCCGGGAAGATTTAAATATAGGAGGAGTAAAGTTTTCGGTTTATCTAGTTTCTTATAATATTACTATTTAAATAAGTCCAATATAGTATCATTTGAACTGGTTGTTGCCCGCGAAATCGTTTGCGTGAAATTAGATTATATCGTGACTAAAGGTCATTCGTTTCGTGCACAAATGTCAAAGGGCCAGCAAAAGAAAAAATGTGTTATTATTGTAAAGGAGATCAGAGTATTTTTCACTGTGACACCAAATCTCTACTAGGTTCAATATGACCCAATAATTTGGTTATTTTTTTGCAGATTATCGTTTTAATCTTACCTCATCTATTACGTATATATATTAAGTATTTTGTTTCTCTAACGATTAAAAAAAACTTAGTAAGGTTGTATGTGAATTGTAACTAGCAAAAAATTTGGGCTATATCTTCTCACTGCCACATCATCACATGATATTTTAAGTAATAAAATTAGATTGTTATGCTTTTTATTAACCATATATTTATTTAACCACTTTTACCGCGTTCAATTTTTTTTAATCCTGACGTTTCAACTCCTTTACAGGAGCCGTGATCATTGGCTGAATAATTTACCTTGGTCATCGTTAGGAGTAAATATTCCTACTTGTCGCACCAAGCGCTTCTCACCATCCTTTCTAATGCGCACAGCAAAGGAGTGGAACTCCTTCCCTGCGTCTATATTTCCGAGTACTTATAACCCGTCCCTTATTAAAGCCAGTGTGAATAGGCACCTTCTGGATTATTCCATTGTGGATTCTGTCTTGGACCCCGGGCTTGATTGGGATCAAGAGCAAACCCATCCTAAATTAAAAAAAAAGTTTACCGGAAAATTAACCTTTTTAAAAAGAGGTCAAAAAGGGAGGCTCCGCCCGGTCATAACTATTGTTTATTTACAGTAGATAACTATTCCTTTTCAATATTAGTAACATGGTAACACTCTAGACTGAATTGCTACCTTTTTTTACCATGTAAACACTTTCAACATGTTGTTATATTTTTAACACCGGTCTTCTTAACGTATTAAAATTATTGTTTTGTACTATCTCATTACTACGAGGGCGAGTCAAAAAGTTTGCGGAATGGAGGGTAAAAAGTAAGAAATAAAATACAAAATTATTTTTCCTTCTCAATGTATTCCCCCTTTACTCTAATCTATTTATTAGACCTACCAATTAATTTATTAATACCTTTGAAAAAAATGATTTCTCTTTGTCGTCAAAATAGGCCGAAATTTCGCTCTTCACTTCTTCATCGATGGAAAATTTCTTCTCTCGAAGCTCTTTTTTCATTTTTGAGAACAAATAATAATCACTTAGGGCTAAATCTGGGCTATAGGGAGGATGTTCCAAGATTTCGAAGCCCACTCTATGAACAGCAGCCATGACTGCGCGAAACTCAATTTTCTCCATGTTGCAAATTTTCTTCCGGATTGACTTGTTGATTGATGTGTAGCTCAGGTAATTATGACCTATTTTTTTTTAAACTTAGTATTTATACTCTTATTGAGTGTCACAACTAGTGCAGGTAGTAAAAAGTCACCTTCCCCCTCCATGCCCCTCATTCCGCGAACTTTTTGACCCGTATTTTTGACAAGAAAGACACTTGCAAAAATGGCTACATTTTTGTTCGATTGTTTTCAATGTGTTACTGAGTTGGTTACAATCGAAATATTGACTTATGTTGATATTTATCGATACTTTACCTGTAATACTCATTATGGCTCTAAGTAAATATCAAAGTGTTTCTTGTGTCTATACTTTGATAATATGGTTCTCAATTAACTGTTTGTATTTCAATGAACCGTTCCAGTTATTTTGAGGTTTTGTTATCTCTTCTCTGATATCAAGTTTTAAATGTTATTGTGTCAACTTAGCTTAACGTATGTGAAATATATATTTTTAGTAATATATATTTTTATAGTTTCATACACATTTTTAATTTCCTTGGTATCGCCTAGAAATAATCCAAAAGCAAGTACCTATTTTTTAATATTTCGTTGATTCCAATTTCCACCTAAACTGAAATGGTACCATCTTTATTCTCTCTCCATTAAAAACTAATTTTGATTTTTGCTTAAATAGTGATTAGTTGTCTATATCCGCTTATCCTTTGTGTAAAACTTGATGTTATTTACAAAAAAACCGATTAAAGACGTCTCTCATATGAAATTTAAAAAAAAAATCTGTCAACTTATAGTTAAACTTTGAATCCACGAAATTCGATATTTTTATGACATCAAGCAATAAAATGTAGGTATTCTTGTCGCTGATTTTTACTCAGTAATGTTCTTTACTATTATTATTAATCAGTTTTCTTAGTTTCCTTTCTAGAGATTCTAGTTTAGGCAATATATTTGAGAATTTTTAAAATTTCTGCCTCAATAAAGCTTTGCTAGTTTTTTTTATAGGTTTGGAGATTCTGGCTAATGGATGCATCATTCCATCATACTATTACTTTATTCACAAATAAATAAGCAATTCAAGTTTCATGATTTGTTCGTTTTTATACACCCTTATAAAATTCATATTTATATATCGAAATATTTGCTACTATGATAGGTATGACCTCTGTCTAGTTGTTACCAGATTATATCTATCCAACTACCGGAATTTAAAGACAAGAGATTTTTATTTGATAAAATTGCAGTCCTCGTGGACCTAAACAAGCTAATAGTTACTGTTCTTTATCTACCAGACACTCAAGTCGTTAAATATTGTCGAAAATATTTGACATTCCAATTGGTTTTATTCCGCCCTTTTATTGTCTTATCCCTCCGAATATAAAGCTTCAGGCGCGCTGTCGCCAAGGCAACCACTCCCGATTCATTATTTTATCCTCTCCCTATAACAAGGGGCATAAACGCACACCTCTACAATACGGCGATACTTGGCGATCGTTGACTTACGTTATTACCTCTGCAAAACACGAAGCCTGCTCGCAATCACGTATTAAAATTCTGTTCAACTCAACATCTAGGTCATCGCACATTTTTCGTTTGAACGTTTACATATAGAAAGTCGTATATTTTGGCGGGAAATAGATACCAAAACGCTCGGTTGCGCTCTCGGTCGCAACTGTTGTATAATTTTAGAGAAAGGAGATTTGTTTTGGTCCACCACCTCCGTGGAGGTTCGTGGCATTTCATATCGCGGCACGTCCGTTTCGCTCGCTATTATTCGATGGCGACGTTGCCGCTCTTCGCCAGGGCTCCGAGCTCGATCGCTCGCCGCAGGGCCGGGTGGTTGGAGGCGCTGAACGCAGTCAGTCGGCCGCGCAGCTCGGTGCGCGACGTTCGTACGCGACGTTCGTACGCGGAGGGCACCGCGCGCGTCCCTCTTGTCCGGGCTTCATTGCCGACGTGAGTGCGAGTGAGACGAAGCGCCACGCGAAAGAGCGAGAAGCGCGTGAAAGAGACTGCGCTATGGCAGTGTCGCAACCTCGCCCACCTGACCGTGTTGACGCCGCGCTCGAAAAAGTTGCGCCGCTGCGCTATTTGAAGGCGCACGAATGTGATCGCACGGAGCGTATCGTGACGGGTTTTTATCAAAATCCCTTGTCTTGCATTAGTTTATTGGATCAGAGGAGTCAATTTGTATACAAAATTGAAGAAAACGACGTTTTTTCACGAATAATTCAACGGTATGTAATAATATTCTTATTTGTTATCAGCTTAGTCTGGGGCAAGACATTATCTCTGTTCATAAGTACTTAATTAGATAAGACAGTTTGCATCTCTGAACCTCATTGACATGGTCGTTTTATGATTTCTCAATAAACTTGTATTACATTGATTTGTATTCGCGCTCATCATGCGATGTAATTGTTGGTATTTAGTCGCCATTTTCTACGTCGGTGACGAATACCGCCGCGCCGCCGTCCTCGTTTCCGCCGACCCACTGTAAACCGGACTTTACCACTGTACTCCGTAAGACTTAAATTCTGAACCATCTTTACGTTTTCTTCAAAAGAGATCCGCTCGCTATGATTCACAGTGGAAATAATAACATTTTCGTTGAGCGTACATTGGAAATAGTTAAATTCAAATTGCAAGTTTCCGAACGCGCCCATAAAAAAGGCGGGATGGCTGGCCGTGGCCTGTCAAATGGAGTGGTATTTTTTTCGTTTCTTTCATTTGTTGCCATGCGAAGCTAAGTGGCGGAGTGGAGATGAAAGTATCACAAAACGCATTTTGCACCCGCCCGCGCCCGTTCGATGTAGTTCTAGCCGTGCTGTTATCGATTTGTGTACGTTTTCCGCTATAAATAAGTACGAGTTTGTGTCATCGCGTCCGCCACGGGACCGGTTTCTGAAAGGAACCTGTGCCTCGCTTGTCGTCTTGCTGTGTATAAATTCCAAATTGAACGTGAGTGGCTTTCAATACGGCTGGTACCTATAACAATTACGCAAGAATACAGTATGCTCCAGACTATGGTGAAGTCAAGTCTGTACTTGTGAGGAATTCATTGATTACCCATTACACCGACGACGCCTTTCGCGATGACGTCACAGGTATCCATTTTGCCCGTTGTCCTTTGATGAGAAATATTATTTTCTTGCTTTAAATAGTCACTTACCTACTCAGTATTTAGATCTTGCGTCTGCATTAATCTTACGTAATCATTTTATCTGTAAAATGCTGGTTACTTAATTGGCTATTTCGTAAGTTCCTAACCTCTAAGTGGATTGTTCAAGTTTTATTTCATAATTCAACGTTTTTATTTGAAGTATTTGTCAAATCGAATTCAAAATGGTATTAATTGCTGTGAATTTACATCTCTATAAACATTATTATGTTTCTTTAATTCAACATTCTTCTTACATACAGAAACAATTAAAGTTAATTTTTCCATTTAAATTGGTTTAAATACACAAATAGAGTGTATTTAACCTTAATGATTTATTGTTTAGCAAATTTGTCATCATATGACATAATATATTAATAATATTGCTTATTTAAAAAATAAAAGATTTCTGTTCAGAGACTTGTCCTTTAAACCAAATGGAAAATGATATTTCAACTTAACAATGAGGACTTTATGCCTTAATAATAATAATAAAGACCTTTATTTCCGAAAATAACACTGTTTTTACTAAGGTCATAAAATGTCTCTAATTTCGGTATGCCTTACGCCAAAGGCCTCCTCCAACTCTTTCCACTGTTTCCTATCTGCTACTAATCTGAAAATGAAAATAACTTTATTCAAATGCACTTAAAAATAAGTAGTTTTGAATCGTCCAAATCTTATCCAAAGGGGTCCTAAGGTCACTTTAAAGTCGTCCTCCCATCTTCTTGGTTTGCGGCCTCTACTCCTAATGCCGTTCCTTGGATACCAAACTGTCACCTGTTTACTCCATTTTTCCTTTTTGCAGCGGAGCATATGGCCAGTCCACCATTTAAGTTGGTCAATATGTGACAATATGTCTGTTAATTTTGTTTTGTGCCTTATGTCTACGCTTCTGACTTTATCTATCAGTTTTAAACCTAGCATGCTCCTTTCCATGCCTATCCTGCCTGCCATCTTTCTAGTTTGTCTCTTATATGCCTTAATAGACATGACTATATCATGTGTATTTAGGGTACAGTTTTTTGACACAAAAATCACCAATTTAAAACGGGGAATTGTTAATTAGTTCATGGATTGTTTCAATGGCATGACATACATCACATGACCTATGGGGCATAATAATGCAACAGTTTTTACCTTTAAGGAGAAATAATATCCTTTACAATAAGAAGAACAATAGGAGAGAACTTCAACTGTCTTAAGACCTTTAAATTAAATATTAATTATGAAATGCATTAAGATAGAGTTTTTAAATATGGAGCACTTAATTTACTCGGTTTTATATTGTAAAATTCCTAATTTGAAAAATTTTATGGCAATAATTTTAATATAAAGATCAGTGCCTCCTGATACAGGCCAACAGAGGCTTAAAAGGTGGCATCGGTCACTCTAAAAAAAAATTCAAAGATAAAACTCTTTTTATAAAAAGCCTTTTTCAGTATAATATTTTTTCAATTTATATTAATACATTCTTACCAAGATTACTTAATGTCAGGCCAGTAAGTTACAGGCTCGCTTAGTATCATGTGTTCAAATACAACCTTTTTGTTCTTGTGAAAATATTAGTACTTCTTTGGATAACGGCTTTCATATAATTATGCTTTACAATCATTAACTAAGTAAAATAATTGTTCTACTCATTTGTGATATAGTCTGATTTCTGTATATCAGTTATTAAGTAACTGCATTATAAATATTTAGATGAATTAAGTTGAAAGCTAATTTATGAGATAGTAGCAATAAAAACCTAATACAACCTATTTTACATAAAAACAAAATCAAACACTGGCAATAATATTGACAAATGAATGTTTAATGCAAATTGATTGAAGTCCAAATATAAGCAAACAACACTGCACCTTAGGTATTGGTAGTGTGATCTATTTTCCAATGGAAGTGTTACTCAATCGTGTTGTATGTAGTACCAATATGTTTTGATAAAAATTCAAGGGTGAAGTATATGAAAGCACAACCTTGGCACACATGTGTAGCTTTTTAACTCGCTCAAATTAATTTGAGCACAATTTTGTAAAGAATAAAGCCCAATATTGTACGGCACATCTCAATTTTAAACTTTTCAAGAACTTCAAATTGTTGATTGTTTTGTTTTGACTAAATTTGTACCGAATGTACTTGTGATAAGGATTATGCTTTCTCTGTTAGTAGAGTAATGTTGGATGTGTTTATTAGCTGATTTTAAACCTGGGCAGATATGTTAATTAAATTCTATAAACAATATTGGCTTCCAGGTGATCTATGTTTCATATCTGTAAAATTACTTACTAAAATGAAAATGAAATGAAATGAAAATGATACATATATATACTGCATGCCTTTTTCATTAAATACGGGCGGTATCCGCAGCTCGACGACTTTAAGAGCCTATTTTGCGTCTGGAGGATGTTTACTCGTTTATTCCAGCCATCCCAGCTCTGCCAGGAACGCTCCAAGCACAAATATATACTGCATACTTTATTAAGAAAATATTTAAACTATTGAAGAAGGTGCAGTCTTTATTAAATCTACTCCGTGTTAATTAAATGTTCACACATGCTCCTTTCTTAAGTTTAATCAAAAATAAAAGTTTGTTCTATACCATCTACGACTATCATTATTTTCAATTCAACCACGTGTAATATTAACCATTAATGAAATAAATAAATTAATAAAAGGACAAAATGCTAATCCATAAATGATTAAGAGGGTTATTTAAGCGGTTTTAATGCTATTGTATCATATGCTCTTTCAAAGAAAACCTAGATTTTCTTAACATCTAATGTGTTACATTCAACTGATTCTCTGGTGTTCAGCGTAGGTGATAAACAGAATTATGTGTAATAGATAGTAGGCATATCTGGGTTAACTCGTTCCATTGTGGATTCTGTCTTTGCCCCCCGGGCTTGATTGGGATCAAGAGCGAACCCATTCCAAATAAATAAAAAATAATAGTAGACTGTTATCATAATAGTGATTAGGTCTATGATGAAAGTATTTATTTTTATTGCTTGGCTATTCCATGGAGTTTTTATACACGGGAGACAAATTTTTCTAATATTTTTCTATGAAAATAATGTCATATAGGATAGCATTAAAGCATAATATATCGCTCATAGGGTGCTTTAACGTCACTTATGTAATTTTTGACAAAACTGAACTGAGTATGAGAAAATACTTCAACCTCTGCCTTACGTCTTTACTTTGTTAGTTTTTACTTTAAAATGAAGTTCAAAGTTGGAGCTTAATTATTTTATTTGTTTAGCCGAGATACAACTATACGTTGTAAGGATGTTTATTTTTCAATTGCCCCCCCCTGAAATATTACACCATTTGCATAAGTGACGTTATAGCACCGTATGTGCGATATGTAAAAATCTTAAAACGGCGTTTTAATTCAGCTGATCAATTTGAAAATTTATTCATATAAGTGTCGGAATCTCATTAACATTATTATGAGATATAAATCCCCCCAATCCCGTGGCTTACCTCCGTAGGTCTGGACCACTGCGTACAGGGGGGTATATAGACTGATCATTGGAAGCGTCATACAACACATACGGAGTAAGGCGTGCCGAAAATGATCATACATTCAATTTTCTAGGGAAATGTTTTTAATCTATAACGGCCTTCTTGGTCTAGTGACTCGTGTACCGGTTTTCATGGAAACCCTAGGTCGGTACCGGGTTTGATTCCCGGTCGGGTTGATTAAAACAAAACTTTCTATATCGGTACAGTCATTGTTTCTGAATTCAATAATATAAGTGCTTTAGCTACTTGAGTTCAGAACACACACGCACACACACACACATTTTTGTTACGGACGACTTTGACTCTTAAGGCGGTTAACACACTGCACCGCGCCCCGTCGCGTAGCGCGTGGCCGCCGATTTTATTATTGTATGCAAGAACCTCAATTAATATAGAAAACACGCCTATGACAACACACTGCCGACGCGGGAACGCGCGGGTAGGCGCCCCGCGCGCAGATTCTGCGCGGGAGCGCGGGGCGTGAAGAAGTAGGGTTAACTTGTATTGAAAATCTGCGCGGGGAAGCAGATTTCACCGCTAAGTTAGGCAGATCTGCGCCTCCGCGCGGGGGCGCGTTTTCTGTCGCTACGCGCACCGCGGCGGGACGCGTCTCTAGTGTGTGAACCGCCTAAGACGTGCTTATGGTCTTTTTTAATAATGTTTGTTTATGTGTGGAGCGGGAGAAGCTTTTATCTATCTATAACATTATAAAGAAGTAAAGTTTGTGTGTTTGTATATTTGTTAAATTGTAAGGGGTAATCTCGGGATCTACTGAACCGATTTTAAAAATTCTTTCACCAATAGTAAGGCACATTATTGCTGAGTGTCATACGCTATATTGAATGCTAGAAAAAATTTAAAGAATTTTGTCCACCCGTGCGAAGCCGGGACGGGCCGCTAGTTTATTTATATAGAAAAAGAAACCTTTTCTAGTGCACCATGCCTAGAAATTAAAGAACTAATACATTTCATTGTCTAATTGGATTCAAATATCGATTTAACCCAGAACTGGTATTGTAAATGTCATGAAAATATGGTACCATGGTTTTTGCCACTATCTTCACGCTTGACTTAGTTGGAGATTGCAGTAGACCAGAATTTCGGAAAACTGCTGCCCATTTTGTGTGGTCTACGTGATTACCAATTGTTACATTAATCTTTTTTACACCCACAAGATTAAAAAATTGATTGATTAAATTTTAAAATTGTTAAGGTATTAGGGGTTAAAGTATGAAATTGCCGATTTGTACTGAAAATCTATATTGTTTATTTTTTAAATTTTTAACAAATTTATTTAATCAAAATAGTTGCCATTATTATCTATACATTGCTGCCATCTAATGGGAAGGTCATTAATGCCTTTGCGATAGAATTCCGACGATCTAGACTGCACAAACTGTGTGAAAGCATTTTGTACTGCCTCCTGGGAAGAAAACTTCTTGTCACGTAGATAATTGTCCAAATCACGAAAAAAATGGTAGTCCGTTGGAGCAAGGTCTGGTGAATACGGAGGATGACGAATGGTTTCTAACTGCAGTTCCTGAAGGGTCAAAATGGTTTCTCGTGCTGTGTGAGGTCTCGCGTTGTCGTGGAGCAATAATGGTGAAGATCGATTCATGAGTCGGGGCTGTTTTACTGCTAGTTTTGTCAACATGGTTCGGAGTTCGGCACAATAGACATCTGCCGTTATTGCTTGACCAGATCGGAGAAAACTATAGTGAATAACACCATGCTGAGACCACCAAACAGTTACCATTACCTTTTTATTGGTAAGTTTTGCTTTAGGACACTGTTGTGGCATTTGACCTGGGGTCAGCCATTGCATTTTTCTTTTCCGGTTATCATAAAGAATCCACTTTTCATCACATGTTACAATTCGATCCAATATTCCTTCATTTCTGTACCGGTTCAACAAGGCAACACAAGTTTCAACACGCGTTTCTTTCTGCAGATCAGTCAAATCATGAGGCACCCATTTTTCGTATTTTTTTATTTTATTGATTTGACGCAAGTGAGTCAATATTGTGGGTAAGGTAACGTTAAACCATGCCGCTAATTCCTGGGTACTTTGACTAGGATCGGCTTCCACTATCTCTCTTAATTCATCGTTATTTACCTGTGTGGGCGGTCTTCCTCGTGGCTCGTTCTTTAAGTCGAAATTTCCATCACGAAAGCGTTTAAACCAAAATCGCACGGTGCGTTCATTAGTAGACCCCTCTCCAAACGCAGCATTGATATTGCGGGCTGTTTCTGCCGCGTTAGTTCCGCGTCGGAACTCGTATTCAAAAATAACTCGAATTTTCGCAGTATCCATCTTTCTTGTCTAAATTGAATAACAAAAACAATTGAAAGTCGATATTCAAATGTTTTACATTTTTTAAAAAAAGAACATCATAGAAACCATTTAAAAAAAGTTTCATTCGAAAACCTCAAACCATGAAGATTCTATGTCAATTCAAAGAACCTATTGCAATAAAACGGCAATTTCATACTTTAACCCCTATTATTAGGAAATATATGACGACCATTGCCTTAGTCATCCTGTAATCAGTTAGTACTATTCTACTCTGGAGATTACAACACTATGGCGATATCCACCCATAACAATACATACGTTAATGCCTTGATAATAAGATCTAAATCCGTCTTTGTTGCGTTCCAGGTGATCGTGTGATGGGTCTTTGAGCCATGATGAAACGAACCGCCGTTACGCGGCTCGGCCCCGACGAGTCTACCGCAATGACGTCGCAGCCAGCACAGGTCAGTGTTATATGAGTTATCTAGGTGTCAAACTGACCTTTTGGATCCCAAATAGCCACTCATGTCAAGATACACTGCTTCATATTAAAAGCATTTCGTTAAATGTACACTTTTTCTACCTATTATAAAACACCCAGGTGTCAAACTGAACTTCTGGATCCCAAATAGCCACTCATGTCAAGATACACTGCTTCATATTAAAAGTATTTCGTTAAATACACGCTTTTTCTACCTATTATAAAACACCCAGGTGTCAAACTGAACTTTTGGATCCCAAATAGCCACTCATGTCAAGATACACTGCTTCATATTAAAAGTATTTCGTTAAATACACGCTTTTTCTACCTATTATAAAACACCCAGGTGTCAAACTGAACTTCTGGATCCCAAATAGCCACTCATGTCAAGATACACTGCTTCATATTAAAAGCATTTCGTTAAATGTACACTTTTTCTACCTATTATAAAACACCCAGGTGTCAAACTGAACTTCTGGATCCCAAATAGCCACTCATGTCAAGATACACTGCTTCATATTAAAAGTATTTCGTTAAATACACGCTTTTTCTACCTATTATAAAACATCCCGGTGTCAAACTGAACTTCTGGATCTCAAATAGCCACTCATGTCAAGATACACTGCTTCATATTAAAAGTATTTCGTTAAATACACGCTTTTTCTACCTATTATAAAACACCCAGGTGTCAAACTGAACTTTTGGATCCCAAATAGCCACTCATGTCAAGATACACTGCTTCATATTAAAAGTATTTCGTTAAATACACGCTTTTTCTACCTATTATAAAACACCCAGGTGTCAAACTGAACTTCTGGATCCCAAATAGCCACTCATGTCAAGATACACTGCTTCATATTAAAAGTATTTCGTTAAATACACGCTTTTTCTACCTATTATAAAACACCCAGGTGTCAAACTGAACTTCTGGATCCCAAATAGCCACTCATGTCAAGATACACTGCTTCATATTAAAAGCATTTCGTTAAATGTACACTTTTTCTACCTATTATAAAACATCCAGGTGTCAAACTGAACTTCTGGATCCCAAATAGCCACTCATATCAAGATACACTGCTTCATATTAAAAGTATTTCGTTAAATACACGCCTTTTCTACCTATTATAAAACATCCAGGTGTCAAACTGAACTTCTGGATCCCAAATAGCCACTCATATCAAGATACACTGCTTCATATTAAAAGTATTTCGTTAAATACACGCTTTTTCTACCTATTATAAAACATCCAGGTGTCAAACTGAACTTCTGGATCCCAAATAGCCACTCATATCAAGATACACTGCTTCATATTAAAAGTATTTCGTTAAATACACGCTTTTTCTACCTATTCTAAAACATCCAGGTGTCAAACTGAACTTCTGGATCCCAAATAGCCACTCATATCAAGATACACTGCTTCATATTAAAAGTATTTCGTTAAATACACGCTTTTTCTACCTATTATAAAACACCCAGGTGTCAAACTGAACTTCTGGATCCCAAATAGCCACTCATATCAAGATACACTGCTTCATATTAAAAGTATTTCGTTAAATACACGCTTTTTCTACCTATTATAAAACATCCAGGTGTCAAACTGAACTTCTGGATCCCAAATAGCCACTCATATCAAGATACACTGCTTCATATTAAAAGTATTTCGTTAAATACACGCTTTTTCTACCTATTATAAAACACCCAGGTGTCAAACTGAACTTCTGGATCCCAAATAGCCACTCATATCAAGATACACTGCTTCATATTAAAAGTATTTCGTTAAATACACGCTTTTTCTACCTATTATAAAACACCCAGGTGTCAAACTGAACTTCTGGATCCCAAATAGCCACTCATATCAAGATACACTGCTTCATATTAAAAGTATTTCGTTAAATACACGCTTTTTCTACCTATTCTAAAACATCCAGGTTTCACTGAACTTGAAACCTGGATGTTTTAGAACTGAACTGAACTTCAGGATCCCAAATAGCCACTCATTGAATGTCTTACATAAATACTTCGTGTTAAGAACAATTCGTTAAATGTACGCTTTTTCTACTTATTAACAAACTATAAACAATACAGATAAGATAAAATGCTTTTTAGTCAATATTTTGCATTTACAATGCATTCATTGTAAGTCAACATCTATAACTTCGTAAGTCCAACTTTGGGGGGAAAACCTGAAACTTAAAATACACAAGAAATTCAGTGTTTTTCTCCCTTTAATATGTTAAGGATTATTTTGAATAAGAAATACATTTCTAGTGCTAATAAATATGCATTTGAATTTACGTAACATTAATTACCAGTGTAGTTTAAAAGGACATTATCTCCACGCATTTTTGTCGTTTAGATAATCTCAATTTTAATAGCTTTTTTTTTACAACTTTTTTAAATTCTCTAAAGCCAGTTCAGTAACATGGTGTTGCATCTTATAATTAAACGCCTTATTTTTACTGTATAATATTTGAGTATTTCAAATGAATTATTTTATTTATATAAATACCATTTTTACTAATATTCAAATGATTTTTGACAGACAGTAGACGGTTCAAAGTCCAATCAACGTATAATTTTTATGCCCAAAACTTTAGGTAATTGGCACAAAAGGTCCAATTAAAACCACAGTTCCTTTGTTTCTTTAACGGCTGGACCATTGCAACCACCATGTAGTCTTAATTTCTAAACCCTTTCTAATATCGGACTATCGTTTGGTGCAAAGGTAGCAATCTTGCCTTTCGTATCGACGGTCCTGTGTGATGAATACGAGTATTGACGACCTACTTTTAACACAGATGGTCTTGGGTTCGAGTCCCATAAGGAGCAAATGTTTGTGTGATGAATACGACCATTTGTACCTGAGCCATAAGTATCTATATTTTTACAAATATTACATCTTATGTATCTTCTCTTCATTCTTCTTAACGTATTTATGTAAGCTATACAGTGCTTACTTTGGGCTAGCCTAATTGATGTGAATCTAAGAATTATTAAATTATTATTATATTTGTACCTGAGTCATTGCTATATACCCGAGATGAAGAGAAAAAATTATTACTGAGTAACATAAAGTATAATAAATAGGAATGAAAAGAAAAATTAGACAGAATCACGTACTTCTGAAACCAAGTTAAGTGGCTGAACTGTTATGGAATATAGAAACGACCGCAGCACTCAGAGACGAGCTAATATAATGTATGTCAATCCGTTACCCTATTATCCATACCAAGACTTACGGTGCTTATTTTGGGCAAGGCTAATTGGTGTGGATGTAATAAATACATTCACACCAATTAGCCTAGCCCAAAGTAAGCACTGTAAGGCTTGTGTTATGATACTAGGGTAACGGGTAGTAATACATTAAGAATCACGGTGGTTTGTGCGTTTGTCTGTCCGCTCTTTCCCCCCGCTCTTTTTCCATTGTATATGCATTACCATAGCAACGCGTTAACCGCAAGTAGTTCGTCTACCTGACGATAGATGGCGCTAACGGAAAAATATTTAATAATAGAAAAATTTAAAGATTTTATCCACCCGTGCGAAGCCGGGACGGGCCGCTAGTATTTATAGAAATAAATATTTATACCCAAGACTCTGGTACAAGTGCTTGTATTCATCATATTAACATCTGCCCCTTCCGGGATTCGAACTCAAGAGCGTCGGAGCAAAAGGCAGGATCGCTATCGTTGCACCATACTCATATTCTTGAATGATGCAATACGAAAATGGCACACTTGGCATAATTAAATTCTATTCGTAGCCGTTCCAATTCGCCTATAATTCAATTTACGTTAGCATTTCAAATTAACTGACTGAACAAGTAGGCAGACGCTAACCCTGAAAATTATATGAATTTTTAAAAGCACATGGCAACACTGATAAAATGTTGTTAGGGAAAAAAATGCAAACTTCGAAAAACTTTTTAATGCTTTTCAAAATTAAACATAATATATTCATTTGCTCTATACTCAATTGTAATCATAATTTACAAATGTTTGAAATATTCGAAAGTATATTTCCATGATACATTTCATTGAATAAATATAAAATATATAGAAATAACATTTATTAAAGCATTACTTGATTTATAAATACTTTATCTATTTTACATAAAGGTATGTAAGTTTATTATCTATACATATAAATAAAATTGGAGTGTCTGTTTGTAATATTGAAATAATACATGCTTATGAATATATATACGGTACATACACCAAAATATTTTTTTTTACAATTTTTGTCTGTTTGTTCCGGCTAATCTCTGAAATGGCTGGACCGATTTTGACGGGACTTGTATTGGCAAGGTAGCTGATGTAATAAGGAGTAACTTAGGCTACTTTTATTTTAGAAAAAAAAAAATACTATGCCACAGTAATGCGTGGCTGGGTCAGCTAGTGTACAATATAAGTTGGCTAATTGGTGTGAATGTAAGAAATACTATTATTTGTTCAGAAGTCTTGAAATTTGTATTAGATTGGCGTGCCTGCTTAATCATATCTATTTTTAACAAGTTAGAGGTTACTTTTGAGTAACAAATCAGCATTTATATCCTTGTCTGTGCTCTGTATTTTAAAGTCATTTTTTTCTGTCCATGTCGTACTGTAAAGGCCTTGAGTTTTTGCTCGGGTTTTTTGTTACGAGATTATATTACGTCGAAATAGAAAACGTTGTAAAGCGATTCATTTTCATGACTAAGTTGGGTCATTTATTTATTTATTTATAAAACTGTTTTGTCCACAATAACATTAGTACAATAGGTGGACTTACTGCTAAAAGCATTCTCTACCAGTCAACCTTTGGGATAAGCGAAATACATTAATGCTGCAAAATAGACAACAAGTAATTAATTACATAATAAGTCGTCTTAGTTTTAGAAGGCTCCACTAGGGAAATTAGACATGTTTGTAAATAAACATGTCATAACTTGTCTAAACTTGTTATTTCACTTATTGAGCTATAACCTAAATCAGTGAAATGAAATCTAATCCTAGTTAACAAGGTCGCAAAATTCTCAGTAACCTAGATATTTCAATGCAAGTGTCGGGATCTCATTGTAAGTATCAAAAACATGTTTTTTACACATCCAGGGTACTGTTAAATAGGTTTAACTGTATGTATGAGATGTTTGTATGGTTGTCTTTCAATCACGCCAAGAAACGGCTTAACGGGTTTGTATTAAAGTATAGAATATTAGCTGACCCGGCCTCGCGTTGCTGTGCCGACTGCAGCGCCATCTGCCGGTCTGATTTGTGAATCTAAGCCATCCAGGGCGCCACCCAATCGCATACAAAAAAAATATTTAAATCGGTGTCAGCCGTTTAGGAGTTCAGTGAAATACACACGTACAGTAGAATTATATATATAAAGATATTAATAATATTCGGTAATTCCCATATGCTATATGTACTATGACGTCATCAGACAATATTTCTTTTTTTATATTATGTTCTATACAATTGTTGTATGGAGCAAAAAACAGAATGTACTATAAAGGTTCGACCGTTTGGTGCACGGCAACAACCCTGGCTTTCGCAACGACAGTTCTGGGTTCAAGTCCCGGAAAGGTTCGATGTTTGTGTGATGAATGCGAGCATTTGTACCAGAGTCTTGGGTAGTTATATATATTTATATGAATTTTACATATCTATGTATCATATACGTATGTCTATCCGTTAGCCTAGTATCCACAACACAAGTAGGCTTGCCAGATGGCCGGGAAATCCTGGATTGTCCCGGAATTTTGCGTCTTGTCCCGTGTCCAGTAATTAAACCTTATTGTCCGGGATTCCGAACTGAACTAGTTTTGTAACCAAAACTTAATAAGAAAGAGATATTGTTATTTTTTTCAGTTTATACGATTTAATTTATAATATAGTATTCATTGTCTATTAGAGTTTAAACTTATGGATAAGCTAAGTGTTGAATTTTATTCATATGTAATGTGTTATTTTACTACTAAAGTTTTAAGTCTTAGATTCATATTAAAATTACCTACTAAGTACGTACATACCTATCTAATAAAAGTATGTATTTGAAAATAAATGGCATTTTCCTTTTCACTACAATACAATACAATACAATTATAAATCTATGAAAATAAAAAAGCAAGATATTATTTAATATGGCCACGACCCAAAACCGTTGTCCTAGAATTGTCCCGGATTTGATAAGTTTCTATCTGGTATCCCTAAACACAAGCCTCACAGTGCTTACTTTGGGCTAGGCTAATTGATGTGAATGTTAGAAGTTTTATTATTATATAATGTTACTGAGTGAGTCTTAAAGATGATATTTTGAGATTATATGAGAATGCCTATTTGAATCCGTTCTTTGCTATGATAGCGATCAATGTAAGGATTAAACTTTAAAATTAACAATTACAGTAATTCCCAAAGTAGAGTATAATCTGCTATTTTGGAATTGATGTTGATGTAACAAAGCAAGTGGTCTTAAAAAAAATATCGGCCTAAACAGTCGATGTCAATGCACCCACCTTGGTTTTCTGCCAAAGGAGTACACAGTTCTTGGTTGGGCGATATCCAATGTTCAACCGATAAATAGCTACCTTCCAAAAAAGTGACAATCTCTACCTATTTTCACCTATATGACATATTTTATTCAGATACAGAATGATAGTTGTTTTGGTTTATTAATACTTTCATTTGAAAATTTATTGAAAATTGCACCAGGCATGTTCTGCAGTGCCCTTTTTTGCCGACAACATATTAACCAGTGTTGCCAGATTTTTTTCGTCTAAAGCAGAACATAATAAAAAAGACGTACAAAATCAGATGTTTTTGAATATTTATTTTGAATTTGAGTTTTTATTATGTTTACATAATGATAGATAGCAAAAATAGCTATCTTCGTCTTAATAATAATAATAAAAAAATCAAAGTAAAAAATGTTGTGTTTTAAACAATACATAGTCTAAGAGTTATCCTCCGGCCGAGATATTCCCGAAAAGCGGGACTGAGCCTGTCCCGCGCGTGCCATTAAAATTTGTTAAAAAATCGGGACGTCTGGCAACACTGATATCAACCGTCCTTGGCATGCGTGCAACAACTTAACAAAGTTTCATCACAATCTGATTCGGAACATATAGGGAACTGACTTACAAACATTAATTTTTATTTATGTTAATAGAAAAAAGTATCCTTAACCGACAAGCTTGTATGAAAGGTCTGATGAGAGAAGAAGCGAGAGATGTATGTCAGGATTGTGGAAAGTGGAAATCTGATCTCGACCTACTTGCGAGAAAAAAGCGTGATTGTATGAAGATAGAATATGAGATTTTATCTAAAGAAACTAGATGGCGCTGTAGCGCGTAGAAACACGCGATCGTATTGTTTTTGCGGGAGTACGTAAGGGCTTTGCAATGTTGGGTTAGCGAGACAATATGGCAACAAACACACACACACACACACAAAGTATTGTCATAATATAATTAGGATAATATCTATAAAAAGAAGCATTGCCCGTCCGCAAATAAATGCAGCTATAGTTCCCGGCATTTAAGTTGAACATGATTTTGAAATCATGTGATATGCGCAGTAGTGAATAATGTACCTAAACTTGCTACTGCGCATGTCACGTGATTTCAAAATCATCTTCAACTTAAATGCCGGGGATTATACCGCAGACATCAAGACAGCGACACACCTTGCATTTTCATCGAATACTACACGTATTTCGTCCCCACACGGAGCATGATATGGAAGTGTTGGATGTTCATTATATTAAAGTTTGATCCAGTCTTGACTGACTGGTAGATTGATGTATTTATATGTAAACCGGTACGTGAGCCACTCTAGTTGAGGTGCTCAATTAGAAATTATACAATCCATTAAAAATTGCTTAGCCAGTTTACTTCAACAACTGTCTGAACAAAATTCAGCCGTTAAACGAAACAGCTGGGGTAACGACTTATTTCAATTACCAATGTCATACCTAGCTGATGCATTTAAATTAGTAGCGTCTTTCACACCTGGCGTTAAAGCTAATTTTGGATTGGATTGGACATTGTATTAAACCGCCGGTCTAAAAAGAGGGGTATTATACACAAACACACACACACACACACACACACAAAAACACGCACAATCACAAATAGCAAATTTAGTAGATTATTTTTTTTAATGTTTAATTTGTTACTTTTTAATGTTTGACTGTGACTGTGCATGACTGTAGCATCGTAGCTCTTAAATTTAACCGATCTGGATGTGGTTTTGTTTATTTGGTAACAGGTTTTGTTGCGGTGGTTCTTAGACTTGATATTAAAATCGGTTCCAACGAAATCACATGAGCTCTTTTGTTAGCGGCGCTAGGGATCTTAAACGCATAATGAGTGTTAATAAGTTCGCTTCTCATTTTGCGCTGGGGATTTTTTAAATTTTAATCTAATTTAATGCAATCTTGAGGTTTTAAAGTAACAAAATTATTATTTTTTAAATTTAAATATTTCATTTTTCGAAAGTGTTTTTAAACATCATATTTGTATTTTTATGTTTTCATGTCTTTGATTGGAAAACGATTTTATTAACCCTTAGCTGGTTTCGCTAAAATTAGTAACGTTATTGGTATCGGGGGTGAAACATGACCCCACTAAAAAAATATAAAAAAATAAAATGAAAAAACATTTTTTTTATAATTTTTTGTTTTATTTATAGAAATACAACTTTGAATCTAGAGATCAATCAGTTTTTAAGGTATATTACAATCATAAATCACATTTTTTTTTACTTATTTAAAATATTTTAATTTTTTTGTACTTAGTTAGGCACTTGTTACTTTAGGAACTATTTATTATATAAAAACGTAAACATAACTTAAATTTCTTTTTTCTCATAGTTTTCTTATATAATCTTAATAACAAAAATTAGGAACTTCTTTTAAAATAAAAAAAAAATAAAAAACTGACAACGCAAATCAAAAGTCTAAAATCTACTCCTAAAATTCTAACATTTGGTACAAGTGATCCAAGTATATCCCCCATCCCCTATAGTATCCAGGAGTTCGTACCGTTTCTTCATCTTCCTCACTGCTGGAACTTGAAGATTCCGAATCTGTGCCCAAAACACTTTCTTCGGAACAGCTGACGGTCTCTGCGACCTCACAGTCGCTAATCGGCTCATCATCACAGACTGCTGTTGTGGTCGCCCGGGCCGAATCTAAATCAGATTCTTCATCCTCATCTTCCAGAAGTTGTGAAATTTGGTTTTCATTCAGAAACCCTGTCATTGCAACGATATTTTCCTAAAATAACAAAAAAACCGTTACATGCGCGCGCAAAAAAAACAGCACTTTTGGTGTCGGGGGTAATTTTTGACCCCTGTAGTGTACGTACCTCCGCTTCCAGCAATGGTAGAGCGACGTGCGTCCGTCACCCGCCGCACCCAGCGACGTAGTGAGATTACACCGACGCGCAAGAGTATACGTTTTTAAACAGGAAAGATATCTTTGAAAATGTGTGCGCCTGGGGTAATTATTGACCCCCGAAACCAGCTAAGGGTTAATATTTACACGCCGTTATGGCAAAATACTTAGGGTGCATATAACCAAAGCAAAAATAAAGAAAATTATTTCATACTACCGGCCCATCCCGGCTTCGCACGGGTGGACAAAATTCTTTAATTTTTTTTCTATTATTTAATATTTTTTCCGTTAGCGCCATCTAGCGTCCGGTAGACGAAGTAATTGCGGTTAACGCGTTGCTATGGTAACGTTATTGATACAATGGAAAAAGAGCGGACAGACAAACACACAAACCACTGTGATCTTAGATTATATCTTTTTTTTCTATTTTCTTTCAATAATAATAACCAAGCTTTATTTAACACACATGCACAATTCGGAAAAAGACGACTACATCAGAAAAAGTTCACAAACAAACTTCCTTATTGCTAAACAGAAATATCTTCCAGGCAACCTTGCTTTTTAAATAAAAATAAAGAGATAATGGTGAGTGGGTGCGCATATTGAAAGGTAATGTAAATATTTAATTTGTTATATCTGATGGAATAATTAGATAAAGACACAACAGTTAATAAGAACTATTCACTTAATAAGAAGACTTACGAATAATAGTGTTAAAGTTCAATTTACGTTAATTCGTGAATCCCCCCAATCCCGTGGCTTACCTCCGTAGGTCTGGACCACTGCGTACAGGGGGGTAAATAGACTGATCATTGGAAGCGTCATACATCACATACGGAGTAAGGCGTGCCGAAAATGATCATACATTTGATTAATTCATCATAGTTGAAAATTGTTTATTTATTTTTTAATATGATGCGCTTGCAACTGAAAATGCGCTTAGGAAATTTTAATCAAACATGCAAATAACGTATTTCCTCGACGAATTTCAGTTAGGAGGTCTTGGCATTTCGCCGTCGATATATAAAAGGCGAGAGGGTACGTACATGAAAAGGACAAAGTTTTAAGATAAAATTTGTAATAGGCAATAGCTAATGGTTGATATAAAATTTTTAGATAAGAAAGAAATAAAGATACAGTAGTCTCTAAGGATCGGAGAAAAGGAAATAACTTCTCTGATCCGTGAGTTTGAACCTGTTTGATATCCTCTGTAAACAACGTGAACAGTAAAGGAATAGAAAGAAGTCTGTAGAATGATTTCGACACCTTACAGGAGCCGTGATCACAGTATAACTACGATAATACTTCTTCCTTCTAATATTTTAATCGAGATTGTTCCTGTTATATTTATATAAACTAGGCGATGCAGTCGCTAAGCATAAAGCTACGCTAGCACCATATATTGAAGCGCAGCGTAATATCTAAAAAAAAAGAAAAAAAATATGTGAATTTTAAAATTTGGGCTCCATCACAATCTTGTCCTAAACCTGTTGATTTGATACCACACAAAAAAATATTAAAATCGGTTAAGAACTCGGGAAGTTATGGCGTAACAGACATTGCACCATTGAAGCTGATCCATGGGATCCTCGCTCCGCTCCAATAAAGTTATTCTTAAAATATTTATATGGCTTCCTGTAAAGTAGTCGAAAGGTCAGGATTAAATATTAAAAAAAGTCGGTTTACGAACGATAATTTTACGTGATAGCGTCATAAGAAAACATTAATGAAAAATTGCATACTTTTATGAATTGAATTGAATTGTTATTACTGAATTATCATTATTATGTATAACACAAAGGAGTTAATTGAATTTTGTTTTTTCGATAAATTAATATTAAGTTGTTGTAATAAACAATGGAAACCACATTAATTTTTCACTTCATGAAGTGGAAGAGAGATAGATGGGCCACAAGTCGAACGCTTAGGCCGATCGTGCCTCTCTATCGCTTGTTCCGCGCTCTCGCTTGCACGCTCGGCTCAGGCGGAACGTTACACTTTTTCGTGCGTGCAGCCGGTGTTCATCGATTTATATGGCGTTATCACGTCAAAAACACCTAAATCCGATAAGTTTTTATTTAAATGTGCAAAAGCTAGAAGTAAGAACTATACACATATGTTATTTTTTTCATGTCGTTTTCTTTACATACATGCCTTACAAAATTCTGAAGTATATAGTAACACATATTATCTTTTATTTACGAATACTGATTAGTTGAGTCAGTCTTTCCATAAATTCAAAGCGTTGTAAGGTAATGGGATTTCCTCGGTAAATTGGAGTTAAAATTATCTATTTTTCAGTGCAAGGTCATGGTTGGAACAAACAATGCCTACAGTTTATTTTAGTGTTTTCGCCTCTACAAAATTACTCAAACAACCACTATCTTCTACATCAGTTTAAATAATTATTTACTTTAATTTTTAATAGAAATTAAAGTAGGCCAGCGTTGTTTTGTCAATGAGGGGAACATCGTAAAAAAGTACTGGAAAAATTCGACAGGTTAAGGCTCGGTAGCTCAATTTGAAGAGCAGTGGTCGGACATTCAAAGGCAGCGGGTTCGAGTCCAGCTTAAAAATAATTTGTGAGGCAAGAAGATTTTTTTCTGTTATTTTCCATTAAAATATTATCCTACAAGATAGCAAAGAAAATGTAAAATATAAAAATCATTTAATGTAACCATACCCTATACCCATTAATATCACCAAAACTGTAACATAGAAAATATGGCCATTTTAAAGAAGTTTCTAATATTTAAAAAATATAGACTTACATAGTACCAATAGTTTTGTCGACTACCCGGGTTATACCAAAATATCCAAACCATAGCTTTAAATTATTAAATATAAACGATAATTTATACATTAAATTGCAGAACGCAACTATGAAATAAATGTCTCATAGTTAAAGTACTTAAAAATACCCGGTAAACAATACATTAACATAACAATAATAACACATACTCATTACTTGGCTTACCCGAATTGAATATAAATGCCAGCATTAAAAAAAGGCGATGGAGCGTGCTATACTCGGGTTTTCCCTACGTGATCGGATCAGAAATGAGAAAATCCTTAGGAGTACCAAAGTATCTGACATAGCCCGCAGAATTGCCAAACTTAAGTAGCAGTGGATGGGGCACATAGCTCGTAGAACTAATGGCTGTTGGGGCAGAAAAGTTCTCGAGTGGTGACCATGGACCTGAAGACGCAGTATAAGCCTCCCACTGAATCGACGATCTGGTGAAGGTCCCGGGAAGTACCTGGATACGGGCAGCGCAGGACCGGTCGTTGTGGAGATTCTTAGCGACGTTTGGATAAGACGGCGATCAGCCATAAAGCTTAGATAAAGGAAACACATTGGTAGAATGGAGTATAATAATTGACGACCGTTTGGTGCAACGGTAGTGATCCTTTCGCACCGACGGTCCCGGGTTACAATCCCGGAAGGGGCTAATATTTGTAAGATGAATACCTGAGTCATGGGTGTTTTTATATATTTTTCTATGAATATTACATATCTATGTATCATATATGTATCTCTATCCGTTAACCTAGTATCCATAACACAAGCCTTACAGTACTTAATTTGGGCTAGGCTAATTGGTGTGAATGTAAGAAATATTTATTATTATTATAAATCTTTATTAACTGAAAAACTCGTTGGATTCCCTTTTTAAGCTAACCTGCTTATATCAGGAGATCCCGCTCGCCATAAAAAATAAATACATATAAAATTTAACAATACAATTGTACTTAACACTAGACATAATGGGCTATCGTTTTTTGGTAATACATTTCATTAACTGAGTCACAATATAGAATATCGGTCTAGGGTTGGCACTTTGTAGTTTCCATAAAAATATTTTTTGGAGTTTATTCCTTAACACGTTGAAGACTGCATTGAAAAATCTTATTTCTCACATAGGGACCGGCATTGATTGAAAAAAAAAATTTTTAATTGAGACTACGTCAAATTAACTAAGTCCGCTATATGCAGTATCTCTTCGAGATACATAAATTGAATTTAAATCATGCCCACCGGTGTACAAGCTGTCCCCAAGTAAAACATGTCGTGTGCCCACCCGTTAGCACGCGGGCCGGTAATGTTGTTGCGAAGTGACCCACCGGTGGGCATGCGGTCTTTAACGTGTTAAGCATTGATTTTCAAGTAAGGCGACCGTTATGAAAAAAATGAAGAGCGAAATTTAGTGATCGAATGTCAGCGTTACGTTTTTTGTGCGCCACCTATCGTGTGCACCTTTCACTTTTATTTTGAAGTTTTGTTTTATTATTTTGTGTGCCTGTTCAAAAACAATCGTTCTTAAGGAGTAAACTCCATTCGTGTGTCGGAGTTGACACGCGCTTTTTAGTCCAGGCTTCTATGTTAGCTCGTTCCATCGTGGATTCTGTCTTTGCTCCCGGGCTTGATTAAGATCAAGAGCGAACCCACGCTAAACAAAAAAAAGGCTTTTGTAATATGACTAGACTTTACTGGTAACGTATAGGTAACTATACAGGTATAGTATGATTATTGAGCGACGCTCTCTTTTAGGCAACTCACAAATTTCGCTTGTCTCCCTCCTGCGACTTAACGGTTCAACCGATTCGAACGAATTTTGGCATGAACATACATAATAATAATCTGAAGGACATAGGCTATGTAAAAAAATATAGACTTTACCATGGAGAAATAATCACCGAAAGAAAAATTCAAAAGCTGATCACATCCAAAGATGATTGATGATGATACTACATTGATGAAATTTGGCGCCAAAACTCACATCGTGGTCGTGACTGATGTGTTAAAAAAAGTTTTGAAATCGGACATACCATGGAGGAATAATCTCCCTTCAAAAATCTAATTGCTTCGCTCAGTATTTGCAAACAGCAGCATGGTTTGCAGACCTAGTTATAATAAAGTATACTATTACTCATGGTAGTTAGATTTTTATAAAAAAGAAACTGCTCAGGTAAATTTACATCACTGAAGTGGAATTTATCACACCCCATAACATTTCAAAAAGTGCCATGGAAAACTACACACTTAAACAACGTTAACTAGAGGCAATGTAAACAGAATTTTGTCAATATAGGAAAAAATAATCTTTGATCATTCGCCAATAAGACTTGTGAACGAAAACACGCAATGATTCAGCCATTGTAAAAATAGTTGGGGCGTGTCTTGAAATAGATTTTCCGTATAACACGACTAGAGCGTGACCTTCATTTATTTATAAGATAATTTCAATTTCAGAGATTGCTCGCGAAAATGTTCACAAATCATATTAAACTTGGGTAGATTATAATTTAGTGTATGTACCAACTACATATTTGAACTGTTTTGCGTTGAAATAGTGAACCTATTGGGTCCTGGGACCCACCAAATGTACAAGGACCATAAAAAATCGAGAGGTCAAGTGATCGGAAGGCTGGTTTTGTACTTTCCTAGAGAATAAATTTGGCAATAAATACAAGGTAACGATATCAGTCTAAGGGCACATTACCTACGAGCAAACATTAAGGATTTTTTTTATTAAGCTTCATTTTAGAGGACTAGAGTATTATTATTAATTCAGTTTCTAAGAGAGTGGTGTGGTATGACGTGATTTGATGGTTTTGACATGTAGAGAGGATGGACGTAAGCTTGATTTTTTTTTTGCGCCCCATTGCGCGCGCGCATAGAAAAATCGATCGGCTCCCAGAAGGGGGGGGGGGATCGGTCGTGATAAGGAAAAGTTAGGTTGTCTAGCTCCCAGAACTGAGAGGACTGGGGTAGACCTGAAGGGTCTGTCGTGACTCTATTCTTGACGGTTTTCTGTGCCTTCAAGAGGAGGTTCAGGTCAGGTCGCCTGATAGCTGATTGAGTTTGATCCGTCAAGACTGATCTAGGTCGTCTGGACAGAGGATTTGAGGAAGTGGAAGGTATGTAGTCGGATGCGCCTCGGATAAGTGGGTTTGAATGGCTCTCTGCTGTTTTGAAGAAACGATCAGTGGCCTTCGTAAAGATTAGTTGTAAAGTTTGCGGACCTACGTAGAAAGTTGTTGCTTGTCATAGCATGCTGTTTATGAGGCAAATGTGAATGGGAAGAATGGGAGAAGGAAGTCGGAAACTGCAGACAAAGGCGAACTTTCGGAGACCAAATAGATGTGAAAAAAGCCAGGTCAAAAGAACCCTTAACTGACTGAAAGCTCTGATAAGAGTAAAAGAGTACTTCAGGATAGTAGAAGGTGGAAATCTGTTATCTCTGCCTCGGGAAAAGGACGTCATTGTATGTATTATCGCGGAAGTATTATCTATAAAATCATAGACACCTATAGATCAGTCAATACAATCTTTTATTTACTTAACCATATTACAGATAACATTTTATGATTGCGTAAAATGGAACGGTATGCATATGAAAATATACAAGTTCGTTTTGTGAACAGTTTAATTATTGTTAACCACCTACTGCGACTGTTAGGGACCGATCATGTAAAAGACCTAGGTGAAATTTCCCCCGATTAGAATAATTGTTCCCTAAAAAGTTATTATTTTTTTAAATTATCTCCAAGATAAAGTATAGTTTAATAAAGTAAAGCTGTTAATTACCAAGCGCTTTTCAACATCCTTCATAATGCGCACAGCAAAGGAGTGGAACTCCCTCCCTGCGTCTGTATTTTCGAGAACTTATAACCCGTCCATTTTCAAAGCCAGGGTGAATAGGAACCTTCATGTTAGCTCATTCCATCGTGGATTAGTCTTGGCCCCCGGGCTTGATTGGGAACAAAAGCTAAACCATCCTAAATAATAAAAAGAAATAGGTGTATCGAAATTGGGTTTGCGAAGCCATGACATAACCGTTGAAGTTGGTTAAAAGCATTTATTTATTTATTTATTTTGCATTGTAATACAGTTTCACTTTCACATAAAAGATGTTATAAAAGATGTGATGGACTGAATACAACCTTGATAGGGTGTTGCTTATTTACAAATATAACTTAAAGGCTATCTATTAAAATTATAAAATATCAAAGGAGCATTCCGAGGATTTATGTAAATAATATATAATATAAATATTTGATTATTTGAATTTATCACACATGTATTCTAGAACTGTATAATAACAATTTTCAACTAGAAATTGTTTTAGTTTATGTTTAAATTTGTTATAGTTTTGTTCCATTTTTATATATTGAGGTAGTTTATTATATATTTGTATACATCTATAGTAAGGGCCGCTTTTGTACATCTCAAGTTTAGGTGCAGGCAGAACGATATTCTGTTGTCGACGAGGGTTTTTATGAAATTCAAATTTGCTTAGGTGATTTCTTACGAATAAGACCGTTTCCGCAATATATATGCAAGGTAAAGTTAAAATATTTAATCTGATAAAATGTGATTTGCACGATTCCGTTTGCCGTATATTTGCTAGTATTCGTACACATTTCTTTTGTTGCACAAATGAGTCGTGAGCGTCTGTGCTATGACCCCATAGAATAATACCGTAACGTAACCATGCGTAGGCGTAAGCATAGTATATGTTTAGAGCACAAGCGGCATTTGTGTTTCTTTTTATTATATATAATGCATAAATGAATTTTGAAAGTTTATTTTTTATTTCGCTGATATGATTTTTCCAGTTTAAATGAGTATCTATATGAATGCCTAGTAGTTTAAAATTTGATACTTTTTCAAATTTGAGGGCTGTTTTTGCAACTGATAAGTTTGTTGGTTGTTTTTGGTATGGGTGAAATTGTATGAGTTTGGTTTTTTTTGCGTTTACTTCTAAATTATGTTTTGAAAGCCAACCTTTTAGCAATTTATAGGTGGTTTCTATATCACGGCTACAATCGGTATTGTTAGGACATTTGAACAGGATCGATATATCGTCTGCAAACAGTACGACTTGATTTGGGGTTAATTTTGGCAAGCCGTTTATGTACACGAGGAACAGCACACATCCCAGGACGCTGCCCTGTGGGATAGAATGGTTAAGAGTGATGGTGTCTGATTTTACTTGCTGCAGTTTTCCTGCGCGTTCATCGAAATGATCTATCTGTACAAATTGTTTTCGGTTAAGTAGATAAGATCGTAGCCAGTCTAACGCATTGCCGCGAATACCCATTTCATTCAATTTAGACAGCAAAATCTGGTGGGACACCCTGTCATATGCCTTGGACATATCCAGGAGTAGGCCGACGGCATAGTGTCTGTCTCTTATGCTGTTCAAGACTTCTTGTATGTATGTGTACACAGCCAGAGTGGTGGAATGTCCCTGCCGGAAGCCAAACTGGTTTTTGTCGAATAGGCTGTATTTTTCTAGAAAGTTCTTTATTCTATTTAACATCGGTTTTTCCAAGATATGAGATAGTGTGGACAGTACTGCTATAGGACGGTATTGACTCGGGTCGTAATTTTTCCCTTTTATCCTTCTATCCTATATCTTTTATCCTAATCTTTTACTGTACTGGCATCTTTAAGATTACACTGAAAAGGAAATATTTTAAATTGTACTTTTCATAAGATCCTCAGAGATACAATTATAATAGATACTAAGTTTTATGATTTTTATATATTTTCTGCAGTCTCTTCTGGACAAGCGCGTCCCATCCTAGATCGCATCATCGCTTACCATCAGGCGAGATAGTGGTCAAGCGTTTACCTATTAACTATATAAAAAAAATGTTATTTTTATGTTGTTAGTAATTTTTTGTAAACCTATTTTACGTACTCATAGTATGCGTAGATAAAAAACCCAAGGTTTTATTTCACAATTTTGTAACTTTTTATATACCTATGTGTGACCATGTCAAATTAGCTGTTCTCATTACAAAAAGTTTCCTTGTTTTTTATCATTATGCTGAAACGAGACGAACTTCTTTGAATCTATGGATTTACTGTGCGGGTGCCGGGTCCAGCGTGTAGCAGAAAAAAACTCAGAGTAGTTCCCGAGACTTGTGACACGGGTAGTAGGTTTAAGGGGCCCCATTCCGATGAACATCTACACTCATCTTCACTACTCGTTTTTCTTTCCCTGCCCCGCCAAATCTGGTATGAACCTGTAAAGCAGCTTTAGATGCTCGTTCTAGTCTAGAACTTACCGTTCTGAAAAAGCCAAGGTCTTTCAACAGGTTGTATTATATTTTTTACTGTACGTAATAACGTTTGTTATCGTGTTGTTTCAGATTCAGCAGGCTGGAGCTAGTAACATGCATACTTTGGCACAATCAGCACAACCGCAGCAAATACTTGGTACGTTATTTTTAATTCTTAGATCTTGGAATTGCCTTACTTAAGCGGACTTAAAATTTATTCACAACTCCTTCTCTTTTCAAGCGGCAGAACTCTGGAACTAACTTCCTTTGGCCAACCCTAGACTGTCCCCTCTTCCTTTCAGAATAAACTTATTTTCTAGTACAACTATCATAGTCAGAACATAATTCACTTACTTACAACCTTTACCTTAGTTAGCTATTTAATCAATATTATTTATTCATTCATTCATTAAATAAGAAATGGTTATATTCCTAGTTCATTTAACCTCTTTTGTAATTTTTGATGGAGCGGGGCCCTCTAACTAAGCCACTTGTTATGATATGTATTTAAAAGATGCTGAATAAAAATGTATGTAGCATATTGTCAAGTGTTTAATTTTATGAAAATTATTTAGTATGCACTTGAGTAAGGGACAACTTAGTTGTCCCACGTACCTGTTATCTACAAACCCATGGTTGGCTGGAAGAGATTTCTTTTAGATATAAGCCCACCTTTGCTGTCTAATATGTGTTAAAATACTGTTTTCCATTACTTTATAATTGCAATAAAGACAATAATTATAAAAAAACAATAAGAGCAGCTGCTAAGTCTCTAAATATATTGGAGAGACTGGTGAAAGAATAT
Organism: Calamotropha paludella; assembly: GCA_927399485.1. Taxonomy (NCBI): domain Eukaryota; kingdom Metazoa; phylum Arthropoda; class Insecta; order Lepidoptera; family Crambidae; genus Calamotropha; species Calamotropha paludella. Next base: position 2,273,706 of record OV656830.1, on the reverse strand, counting down.
TACTTTGATCATGATGTTCTTTGCTCAAACTATATGCTACTTTCCTATATAAGAATTTATTAAAATATATTAGTAGGTTATTAATTTTCATTTGTGAGTTTCTTGTATATACAGCTGTACACAGCCAAATAACCTATCTACAGTCTTATGTTTCCTTTCTATCCACCCCAAGGTTGTCTGGAAGAAATAGTGATAAGGCCATTTGTATCTTTGTATTTAAATCAGTAATATATTTACGTGTGTACAATTACAGGATATTTATTCATTCATTCATATCGTCCGCTGATGTCTTATAATAATAACAAATAAATTTAGTTTCAAACTAAATAGTTTGTACTATGGTACTAAATTACAAGAAGCATAAATAAGTATAAGATGACCATGACATGAATCAAATGTTTGTGATCATCACACATAGTTATGCTAATACCAGGAGTCGAATTCGTCAAAAATATAAATACTAAGTCTATTTTAATCAAACATGTTAAAACGTAAATGACTGGTAGCTATCCTGCCTTTCTTGTCGATTGTCCTAGGGTCCTTTTTTTGACCTGGCCTCTTTTCAGGGCTTACTCTCCAAGTCAAGAGTGTTTAATGAAGTTTTACTTCAAAAATCTCTAGAAGAATTGACGACGACGTGACGAAAACCAATTTATTTTAAGTTTGATTTATGTTTTATCACAGGTGCAACGGCTATGTTATCGGTTGGTGGGGTGTCAGTAGGGGGAGTAGGGTCTGTGGGGGCGGGAGGCAGTTTTGGGAGAGCAGCCCCCAGAGCAGCGCCCCCTGTCATCAACTACCTGAAGGCTGGCGCCGTACAATACCAGGCGCCCAAGCAGACTCCGCCCAGGCTCAAGGTATATTCATTTATTAACAATCTGTCATACAAAAAAATATCAATTCTAAATAACATTTCAGAAAACAGACGGAAGGTAGCTAGCGTATCCGTTTTTTATAGGATACATTTCAAATTTAATTTATTCAATCAAGAAACAGTGTCCCATTATGGCTAGTTACAAATGAACTTAAGCACATAGCTAAAGTATTTAATATTTTTATTATTATTATCAAATTAATAAATAAAAAATTACCAAAAAAAAAATTCGTTTAGCAGCAGAATTGCACAGCCTTTCACAGCACATGCCAGCACAGCATTCCTGCTTTTCGCACCGACGGTCCTAGGTTCGAGTCCGGAAGAGGCAGATGTTTGTGTGATGAATACTAGCATTTGTACCTAAATCATGGGTATTTATATATTTCGATGAATTACCAAACTTATTTATATATAATATGTATATCTATCTGTTACCCTAGTATCAATTACATTGCTTTCTTTATGCTGGGCTAAATATTATTACTTTAGGGGTGTAGTTAAACTTTTAAGAATATAATTAATAATTATATTCTGGGAATCGTGTTATATGCACGCGTCGCCACTGATAATTATTTGCAATAAGACCTTAACCGGTACTTTTTAGTGTTCGTTTTTCATTAAACTTATGATCTTAACTTACTTTAATTTATTAACAATATTGAGTCTCATAAAATTAACATACTTTTACTTCTGAAAATTTTATTTATTCTAAAACTCCTAAAATTTTAAACACCTATTACTATTTATACCTATTTGTATCTATAATAAACATTATTTCCCGTTAAAGGAAACCCCTACACTATAACCTATAGTTACATTGTAGTATACAATTATTATGCCAGCAGTAACAGTAAAAGAACAATTATGACTTAACTGTTATTATGACATCAAAAATTATGACTAACAAGTTACAACATGCATTACAGAAAATCTTTATACTGTTAAATTTTAACAGCAGTATACAAATAATAATTAAAATAAAATAGCCAACTCAAACTAATTACAACAGCACTTGTGCTATGGACACTAAATAATAAAAATTAAAGCTGTAATTAAATAAACATATAGGCCTAGCCCAAAGTAAGAACTGTAAGGCTTGTGTTATGGATACTAGGGTAACGGATAGACACATATATGATACCTACCTAAAAGTTATTTATTGTATTCATAGAAATATATATAAATACACATGGATCAATTACCGAATGTTCGTAATCATTACACAAACATCTGCCCCTTCTGGGACTCGAACCCAGGACTGTTGTTGCAGTAAGCAGGATCGCTCCCTTTGCACCAAACTGTCATTATAGATACATAACACAGATTATATAGTATGTATATTATAAGTGTTTGACCGCGATAAACTCCTAATCTTCTCAACCGATTTTGATGTTTCTTTTTTCATTTTGCTGGATTTGTTCCAACTAAGGACATGGGATAGCTTTAATTTTTTTTTTTTGGCAAATTATAATAAATGAGCCCCACAGCAAGGCGTGGCCGAGTCAGCTAGTATTATACTTAATTCACATGACTCTTTATTTTATAAAGTTAGTAAGTTACAATTCTTTATTTGTAATTTGACCCATTAATATTTGACACGCCTGCAAGCATGCTAAATACCTGTCTACCTTATTTTATAAAACCTAGATATAACACATATTCATGCAAATAAATATTCATTTCATTTAGCAGTATTCAAATGCCAGGACCGTTGTCTCAATAAGCTGAATCGCTTCCTATGCACTAAACGGTTTATTTGTGGCTTGCACAATTTGTGCATTTTGTCCGTGTCAAGTAAATATAATTGCCAGTTCTTGAGTAATTTCTTTTCTTAATTTGACGATGATGAAAAAACAGTGGAATATCCGTTTCCCTAGGTTTCAGTAAATGTGTGGGGTTTTACTGAAACCTCCCCGTGTAGTTCTTGAGAGAGCAGCAAGAAAAGACAACTTCCGCAGCTTTGTTACACTTGCCAACAATCTTGTATGTTCACAAAAACTTAGTGGTTAATAATCCACCATTATTACGCACTCATATCCACAACAACACAAATTTTAACAAGAGAAACGAAACTACCGAAAACACTTCCCATTACCCCAAAAGTCATACCATAGCTAAAATAGTAAATCGTTTAGTATATAAAATAATTGTTCGCAGACTAACGTGGAGCCTTACCCACAGCTGTTCGAGCACCCGCCCCACCAGCATACGGCGCATCACCCGATCCCCGGGCGAGCGTCTCCCACGCAACCTGGAGCCCAATTCCAACGGCTCAAGGTCGAGGACGCTCTATCTTACCTCGACCAGGTTAAATACAAGTTCAACACTCAACCTCAAGTGTACAACGACTTCTTGGACATCATGAAAGAATTTAAAAGCCAAACGTAAGTAATACATTTTTACTAGACTCACAAGGTCTATTTTATTTATTTTCAAGTATATATGTCAGGGTTGCACTGGATAATTATCGTGATAATTACACAAGTCAACAAAATTTGACAAAGTTTCCAGACACCTGAGTATATTTTCCCTGACACCTGAGATTTTGGTGTGCTGAATCCAAATCCGGTCGCAGAATTTCTCTATCACGTCAGATTTATGAGATCTGAATCTGATCTAAACTAAACTAATGACAGTATAGTTAGTATGAAGAAAAATTGAGAAAAATGAACTTCATAATACGATATCTCAGCAAAAAAAAAAAGAATTTGTAAACAAACTCAACGCCATTTGAAAGTTCAAAACCTGTACTTTAAGATTACCCCTGTAGTTTCTTAGGTATACTAAAAACTAAAGGATCACATTACCTCAAAAATGGGCGAAAACGGCGTTTTTTGCACTTTTAGGTTAGAATATCTCAAAAACCTGACGTGATACAGCAATTCAGCTACTGGATTTGGGTTCAGCACACCAAAATCCTTCGGAAAAGTATACTCACGTCTCTGGGAAAAATTTTTGTTGACCTGTGTTATCGTTGATAATAACGAGTAACTGATATTGTACAAAACAAAATAATAGTACATTGTTGTCGAGGTGCGGAAAACCAGCAATTGCTGGACGAGTAGAGAGTTCAGTAAAAGATTACAATAATTAAGTCTTACACATATCAAAATGAATAGTTTTTTTTAACAAAAGTAGTCTTAGACTCTCAGGTAAAAGTAATGTCTAAAAATGGAAAAATCTTTCATTTATATATAGGTTATTTGATTTGATAGTTGGGTAATTACCTGATAATTATTAGAGAAAATAATTATCTGATAATTGTCAGAGAAAATAATTATCAGAGAAAACAATTATCTTGATAATTTGCAACCCTGATATATGTACTGTATCTTTTTAAAGCCAGGGTGAATAAGCTTTTTTATTGTTTTTATAACATTTTTTGTTTGTTTCTTGATGTTGTCAATTCTGATTTTGTTGGATAGCCTTTTTCCTAGCATAATTCTTTCCATGGAGTTCTAGCATGTTTCAAGCTTCTTGTTATGGGTTTTTGTGAGCCCATAAGTAAGCACAGGAAGGATGCAGGTATCAAATAATTTTCGTTTGGTATTTATCCTGGTTTCACTGTTTTTCATAATTTCTTTCAGACCCCAATATTTTTTCCAAGCATTTCCAATACGTCTATCGATTTATTTATTTCCAAGTATTTGTATACTGTACATTTTTAAAGCAAGCGTGAATAAGCACCCTCTGAGGTAACTCATTCCATAGTCGATCCTTTTACTTCACTCACAAAGCCGAATTTATTTATTTCCAATTATTTATATACTGTACGTTTTTAAGAGTGAATAGGCAACTTCTGGGTTAGCTCGTTCCATAGTGAATCTTGTCTTGACCCTCTGGCTTGATTGGGATCAAAGTGAAACCATTAAAAAATATATGTATATTTTCAGTATTATCACATAGTACAGTCAGGAGCAACAAGATTGTAAATAGAACCATGTCGTATTACGTTAATTAGTAATTTCTGTTGTTGTCTCTTTTTTGCTTTTGGCCGATTTAGTGTAACATGGTTCTTAAAATTGTAAATACCGTTAGATAATAATCTATCTCGTGATATTGTAAACTGTCGAAAGATTGTGAACCGTAACATAGAGCTTACAATTTAACGCATTATTTTTCTGTGTCCATTGAGTTAGGTTAGGTTAGTGCAATTTGGCGGTTTCACTTCGATAGATTATAATCTACCTTATAATGATGCGTTAAATTGTTACAACTATGTTACGGTTCACAATCTTTCGACAGTTTATAATCTGGCGTGATAGATTATAATCTAACATTAATCACAATTTATGGTGACATATACATCTTATTGTGTATAACTGTACACATAAATTCATTATAAACATTAGCTTTACATTTTATGATGGTTCCTATATGATTCATAGATAAAGTGTACAGTAAAATTATATACACAACCGAATTGGCTTTAATATGTATCCATGTGATAACAAAATGTTGATTTAATGGTTAATTTTCATGTTTCAATCAAAATAACATTTAAAGGAAATTTAGGTTCACTCTTGTCAAATGTCTACATCTTTTTGGCATATTGCAAAATCGTCCATAACATAAATGTCATAAAGTAAGAAATCATATATCAAACAGAAAATAACAATAATATACGCTATGTGAAAATCAATGAACTGTTTTATAGAAAACCTTTTTTGAAGTTTTTATTTCTTTTAGTTTGTTTGAAATGACAAAAAAGTTTCACAGTAAATAAAACTTATAATTTTACATAATTGTGTAACCAACACCGTCAACCACAGATTTATAATTATGTGCTAATTGAGGTCATTCTTACTACTGTACCTAACAAATAAAGATAAAAAAATAATACAGTAAAATTAGTCGCATTTTATTTATTTATTTAATAGCGGCCCGTCCCGGGTTTGCACGGGTGGACAAAATTCATTAAATTTTTTCTAGGATTAAATATAGTTACTCAGCGTGAATGTAGCTTTTCAATGGTGAAATAATTTTTTAAATCTGCTTAGTAGTTTTTGAGTAAATTCATTTCAAACATACAAAAATACAAATTTTTCCTTTTTATAATATTAGTGTAGATTAGGAAGCCATACAGCATTATCCGGAACATTGTTAATAAAAGAGAATAATAATTTATTTGCCAAGATATGGTTAAATACAACTTATAGCATAGTCTTAATGTAGAACATGACCTGTCGAATTTGTCGATGTGCAAATATGTAAAACATTTCTAATATGCAATGAACCTTTTAAATACTAGTGACCCGCCCCGGCTTCGCACGGATGCAATGCTCTACTATATTATGCATGTATTATACATATAAACCTTCCTCTTGAATAACTCTATCTATTTAAAAAAACCGCATCAAAATCCGTTGCGTAGTTATGAAGATTTAAGCATACATAGGGATATAGGGACAGAGAAAGCGACTTTATTTTATACTATGTAGTGATAAATCCTGTAAATTTCATTAAATTAAAAATTAATAATTTTAAACTATACAAATGTCAAATAATATTACGAAGTATATGTCAACAATTTTAATGCAGAAGCGAAAAGAGCTTTCATTGCTAACTGATACATAATTTTGAACAGACGAAAAATTCTACCAACTAAACATATATTCGTGACAATTAATAATAATAAAATAAAAAGACAAAAAAAAGCAATTACAAAACATTAACTTGCTTAAACAAATCTCAAGTTTCATTTTTGATTGTCGCATTTGGTATTATATATATATATATATATATATGACTAAAATTCATATAATAATTCCTTGCAGCTTAACACATGTAGCGATTTATACCGTAATTTTAATTAAAATTGTTCATTATTTAATCCATAATGTGTCAGAATAGTTGTGTTATGTTTCTTGTTTGATTACATATCCAGCAAACGGTATTGTTATTTAATTAAAACAGTCTGACCAATGCAATTCCGTTAATCAATTAAATCATTTGATGAACCTTAAATTATTTTAGTACGGTAATGGGACAAAGTTGTATGTTGTAACGATATGAAATACATGTTTCTACCCTATACACTTAAAAAAAGCATGTGTGCATTTCACACGTGATAGAAGTGAAATTTTCAAAAATAAAACGTACACATATATAAAATACCACGCATGTTGTGATGCCTTCCCTCAAGCTTTGTAATACGCATGCGCGCACACAAACACATTAACACACGGACATAATGCTTCCTATCTCATTTTCTATTACGTTAAATCTTATGCAGTTATGTGTCTCTCTTTTTACTGTTGCTTTTTCGTTTCATTCACTTTAACGATGCTAAAGAAATTTTCACTTCAAAAAACTGTTTCAGTTAAAAATTCCAATTGTACTGATTTCACATAATATTTATCCTTTTGCGCAGCATTTAAATAAGGCTACTGCACTATTATAATTATATTTATTTATATTTTGAACACTTTAAAAATTGACTTAATGTACTAACAATTTAATCTTTGTTGCAGTATCGACACGCCGGGTGTTATCACTCGGGTATCGAACCTGTTCAAGGGCCACCCAGAGCTGATAGTAGGATTCAACACCTTCCTACCCCCTGGGTACAAAATTGAAGTGCAAAGCAATGGCCAGGTGAGTTATAACTGTGTTTTATGCATACAAATTTATCTTAATGCTCTAATTTGGACATTATTCTCTTACATCACAAGTTTTTTTTTTTGTAATAGCCTGCCTGTCGATTTTACTCTCATTTTAGTAGTAATATACACCGACGAAAGTTTGGTACAATGGTAGCGATCCTACCTTTCGCACTTGGGTTCAAATCCTAGAAGGGACAGATGTTTGTGAGATGAATATAGGCATTTTTAATATTGCATATCTATGTATAATATATGTATGTCTATTTGTTACCTTAGTATCCATAACACAAGCCTTATAGTGCTTAATTTGGGCCAGGATAATTGGTGTGAATGTAAAATATATTATTATTGAAATTAATTATAAATTATCCTAACGTGATGAAATTAATTACCGTTCGATTCTAATGATAAAAACTAGCGGCTGCTCTATAAGAGTTCTGATCACCTAACTTACTATTTCAATGATAGATAATACAATCATTTTTTATCAATGCTCTTATTCCATACAGGTGTCGGTGTCAATGCCCTCGCCAGGTGGTTTGGCGGCGACAGGGGGCGCTGGGGTGCTCCTCGGAGTTCCACCACCTCCTCCACCACCACCACCGCCGCCACCACAACCACACTTGGTCCAACTATTGCCTGTACCACACCAGTAAGTTAATTTTTTTTTATTTATTTATAATAGGTTCACTCTTGATCCGAATCAAGCCCGGGATCCAAGACAGAATCCACGATGGAACGAGCTAACCCAGAAGTTGCCAATTCAGCGTAGCCTTGAAAACGAACAGGTTATAAGTCGGAAATACAGGCGAAGGGAGGGAGTTCCACTCCTTTGCTGTGCGCATTATTAAGGATTGCATTACCATTAGTATTTATTCATATGACAAAATATAATATAAATATTCAATATTATTATTAGGTGTCATCCATAAATTTTAGTCACACTTTAAAGGGGGAGGGTATGACCGGAATGTGAGATTGTGTGACAAGAGGGGATCAAAAGCTTTGTGACGTCACATGTTAAAATTTAAAATACTAAATCGCAAAATTTTTATGTGAATAAAAAACTAAACATTTTCTGAACTCTATCTACACTGCCGTCCTAACAAAAAAAACAGTAAAGAGAAGTGACGTGATCTGAAGAAAATGGCAAGTTTGTTTTAGATTTGTATGCTTATGAAAAGTTTAGAAGTTTTTGAAAAAAAAAAAGGAAATATTCTTAACTTATCAAAAGCAAAAAAAAACTAAATACAACTATGCCGTCATTTTCTTCAAATCACGTCACTATTCCACACTGATTTTCGTTAGGACAGCAGTACATTTGTTTATACTTTAGCACTTGAAAAATGAAAAATGTGATAACCTGTGACAAGATGGCGGGAGGGGTTAAAAGTCCTAAAATTCGTGTGATGTAATTTATGGATAGTCCCTTTATGATTGACATTTTTTTATTTATAGATAATCAGAATTAAGTTGCAACTTATTAATTAATCAATATTATATGTGTAATTCATTTATTTAATTGCCTATAATTAATCATTTTATTATAATTTTCATACTTAAGATTTACAAGCATTATAAAAACAAATACTGTAGCTCTGTCAAATTTTATTGTACCAAACAACAGAACAAAATGCACATAAATCGCATAGAAATATAATTATTAAAAAAAAAATTATATAAATACACAAAACGATATTTACACAGATAGTTTGTTAGATCTTTTAGAAGATTATCATAACACTATTACAGTTTAGTCGCCCCTTTTGTAGTGTAGTCTAGTGTGTGAAATTGATTATTGTTCGGTACCCATCGTATGGTGAGACTATTTTTGTTAGTGCGAGACGATTTACGTTCAGTTGAATGGTTACTCCCTTTAAGCTTGTTTGTAGTTCACATGCAAAATACACAAAAAAAGTGTTCTAGGTAAATTATTTAAATAGAAAAATACAAAAAAAAAATCAACTCTGCTCATAGTTATTCTCAGTATTTTTCTATAAAAATAATTTATTATATAAAATAGCATTGAAAAATGCAAAAAATGTATAAAAATCATAAAACTATTCTATGTTATGTAAAATCATAAAATTACTGAATTACGAGAGTCATGTCGAACATAGATTAGTTATGATGATAACGCAACAAACATGACCTTGCTCTGTGTATATTATTGTGTTAATTACAGTGGACCTCTGATAATCCGACGAACGTTTTGCGGGTTAGTGTCGGACTATCGAATATGTCTGATTTTAGAGTATTACCTAAGATCCCCTATAGTCCGGAATGTTTTGAAACAAATGTTTATAATCCTCCAAATTACAGATCAAAATGATAAGATTCTTTCTGAACTAGTAAACAATGAATGCACGCTAGGCCGCTCCCCTATCATATGTAGTCAAATTCAATTTCTAATTCATTAATTTAATTGCCGATAATTAACAATTTTATTATAGTTTTCTTACTTTAGAGATTTGCATACATTATAAAAATAAATACTGTAGCTCTGTCAAACTATTTATTATATCAAACAACAGAACAAAATGCATATAAATCGCATATAAATATTTCCATTCAAAAAAATCTATAAAAAAATACACAACAATATTTACACAGATAGTTCGTAAGAACTTTTGGAAGATTATAGTAACACTATTACAGTTTAGTCGCCCCTATTGTAGTGTGACTACTAGACTTAGTCTGTGAAAGCAGTCAGAATTAAAACACGCGTTGACCACAAAACAGTGTAGTGGTGTCGCGTACAAATTACAACTTTTTCAATCATGTATTACTTACATTAGTGAAGATTTGCCACAATGAAGTTTGTGTACATACGATCCACAGTGATTGTATAGGCATGTTGGATTACAGGGAGCGCCGGATTAACCCCTTGAAGCCCAGCTTTGTGTTAAATTTTTTCCCCGATTGAGAGAGAAATAACAATTTCTCTCTCAATCGGGGAAAAAATATCATTCAATCAAAAAGAACTATTACCAAAGCCGTAATAAGAATTAAATCAGACTGCGCGCTATAGAGCATTATACAATGTGTCCCGTAACTAGTGTAGGAGCCTTTAATGGATGGTTCTCTTACGGCCGCCATTTTGTTTTCTTGGTAACCAAGACCTGGGCTCTCATACTAATTCGACCACTACTCATGTAAATGTCCTATCAACATTAAAAAGGTGTCATTTGATATTTGTCATGGAATAGAAAAAAAGAAAGAAAAACAAATAGATTCTTTTTTGTGTATTTTTAATTATTGGCTTTTTGAGAAAAACCAAATTTGAGGGGAAATTTGTCGATAACAAATTCCATATTTCACACCCAAAGGCTTCGACACTGGTGACGGGACACATTGTATAATGCTCGCGGATTTTAGGTATCGTTGTCGCGCGCATGATATAATGCTAGCAGGTTTTAAGGGGTTAAACAGGGGCCGAATTAGCGGCCCTTAGTCAACTGTATGTTTTTGCTAGAACTTTAAATAATACGTACTATTTTATGAATCAACAATTATTTTGTTATCTGTATTCATAATATATTTTTCTTTTTTTTTAACTGTTACAATCCAAACTCCTTTCATACAAATCATTAAAAAGAACTCTGTCAAAAGTAGTTGTACCGTCTCCTACGAGCTTGTGAAAGGTCTGATGAGATTTGAAGAAGCGAGAGATGTATCTCAGGATCGTGGAAAGTGGAAATCTGTGATCTCTGTCATAAAAATATCGAATCAATTCCTCAAACGATAAGGGTAACTTTTCAATGGCTTGATTAAATCTTTTTACAATAATAAATGTCAATATCAACACAAGATAAAAATATAATCACACGAAACACGGTATAATTTGGCCTTCCAATGAATTATATAGTATTGGTCTTGCTATCTCTTTCTATAAGTGCTGACGTCGCCTGAGAGAAAGGGACCACCAATCACAGCTGATCTTGAGTTCGTTGACACTTGAGCTATTTTAATATTGAAGACGTACGTTATTATTCGATACATTTGTGGCGCAATACAGGTCTAGAAGTGTGCAAATATTTTACATACTATATCTACTTATGCAAATACATAATTGACAATCATATCTTAGATGTTTTTTTAAAGTAAAATAAAAGTGACCTACTTTTTTGTTCTTGTATTTATTGTTTTTAAAAAGGTATAACACTTGCCTAAAGTAGAAAACAAGTCTTCAAACACTATCAATAATCAACTATAAACGTATTCTTTTCATGACTCATGACTGGTTTAGAGATTTATATTTATGAAGATACCTATCCTAGTTTTTTATCCATTATAAAACTAATAATTATTAATCGTACAATGTAATGGTTTCCCGTAGGTACATACTTGAATCTTGTTACATGCCTACATACAGCTCACGCCCAGGAGGGGTGCAGAGACTGGAGTCTTTTTATCAATGCAATAAAGAAGTTTCACTTCTGACATGTGTACTTTGTACGCACGCACTTTTTTTATACTGGACATGCGTCTATCTCTCAAAGGACACTTAGCCTTCCAATAATATTAATAATTTTTTTTTTTTACTTAACTAAATAAAATAGGAACGAAGTTCCTTATTATAAAAATATTAATTTTAAGTTCTATTCGAAGTATAAAGAAAATAATTATTTGGGTATACATTTTTTAATATGATTTTTTTATCGATAAAAAGTAAAGAAACTACTTTACAAAATTATCTTAACACCTTTATTTTATTTGCAATGATTTATAAAAATGTATAATAGCAGTCAACATGTAGACTATACATTATACACTGTATAGCCATCCCAAATAGACTACACATAAAAATGTTACGCTTTTTTTTAACGCTACGGACGCTGGGTACCCCTCCGCAACGCCCCATAAGGAACTTCGTTCCAAAAAGTACTAACTTAATTTTCAAGATATTTTGTTATTAATATTATGGGCACATGCCTGAAATAAAAGATATTGTTTCCTAATACATAAAACTTAGGGGTCTTCAAGTTATAAGTGAATAGGTATCTTTTAGGCAAGCGCGTCACATCCTAGATCGCATCATCGCTTACCTATTTGCAATAAAAAAAAATATGATGAAATTAATTACCGTTCGATTCTAATGATAAAAATTAGCGGCTGCTCTATAAGAGTTCTGATAAAGAAATACAATTAAAAAACGTATTTATTCCACTTGTTCTATTCTAACTCAACCCTTTGTCCGCAGGTCTGTTAGCAGCGCCATAGTACACAACTTGTCGGTATCGGCGACCCCGGCGAACACTTTGCACCATATATCGCAGGCGCATCAGCAGATTGAAGCAGCATCTATTCATCATAGCAGTGGTAAGATGACACGATTTCAAATTTATATTTCATAAAAATATTTAGCAACATTATACATTTGAATAAAACACGTTTTTTAAGAATTTTGCGCATAATTTATTATATATATTTTATTATTATGTAATACTAAAAAAAATCAATTAAGTAAATTTTATATTGTAAAAAACCGCGCGGTTGTTCTTTCAATGGGAAATCCCATAGAGCCAATGTTTTTGGTTATAATTTTTTATTTTTGTGAAATTCAAAATTCGGGCTCCGTCACAATCTGGTCCTAAATGTGCTGATTCATTTCCACACAAAAATCATTAAAATCGGTAAAAGAACACGGGGAGTTATGGCGTAACAGACATTGCGTCATTGAAGCTGATCCATGGGAGCTCCACTCGCTCCGCTCCAATTAAATTGTTTTATTTTGCTTGCAAAATGCATATATTAAATTAATTATGCACAAGATCCTTAAAAAGTGTTTTAATAAAATAAATGAATAAAATATATTGTCATTTTTAACTTATCAAGAAATGAAACATTTGCATCAGTTAGTGTAAAATTCAATAGGTGTCATATTTAAGATTGGATTTCACTGTTGACTTTTATTATTTATTTTTAATATGATGAAATTAATTACCGTTCGATTCTAATGATAAAAACTAGCGGCTGCTCTATAAGAGTTCTGATTACCTTTCAACAGTTTTTTTACATATGAACATCTTGTATCTTCCAACATCTGTATAATTATGATATTATGTTAAGGTACTGTGCCTGCAGCATCCGGGAACTGTCCTCATTCTGCCACCGCACCACCCGGACAACCGGTGGAGTTCAACCACGCTATAGAATACGTGAATAAAATAAAGGTGAGTGACCTATGTCACGTTTCAGTTCCTCAAAGTTTTGGAATTTAATAAAGTTTCTTTAGTCACCCAAATGTGGAGTGAGAAATAAATGTTTTATTATGTAAGTGAGTAAGCAGTTGTGTAGTGTTGTACCATCAATAGTGTTAATAAAAAATACAAAAATAATATAATTTTTTATGTCTTTAGTCCCGGTTTTCGCGGCAACCGGATAAATATAAGCGGTTCCTGGAGATTCTACATGCATACCAAAGGGGACATCGTGATGGGAAGGAGCCTCAACACAAACAACAGACGGAGCAAGAAGTTTATTCGCAGGTAGTTATATAATATTTTTTACTAGCTAACCTGACTACGCATTTCTCTGTGTTATAAATTCAATTATGTCCCCTATATCCTAAGTTAAAACACTGCCAGCAAAATGAAAAAAAAACATCAAAATCGGTTGAGTAGTTTCAGAGTTCATCGGGGTTAAAGTGTTACAGTGAATTTTTATTTATTTAGATTTACGTTATAAATGAAACCTATCCAATGTCCTAAGTTGAAACAAATCCAGTAAAAAAAAGTCATCAGAATTGGTTAAGTAGTTTCAGAGTTCATTTTAGTGGAACACTGACATGGAATTTTGATAGGTATAGATTTCATTGATCTTAGTCATCACTGGTAAGGTGCCGGTGACCATGTCATTAATTTAGTCGTGGTTGAGTCGCTCGCATACTGGTTTTCGTGATAAATATACTCCGAGGTCCCGAGTTCAATCCCAGCATAGAAAACAAACTTTTCTGAACACCCGGGTTTGGGTGTAGTGGTGCCATTGTTGTTTCTGAAATTTGTGTTAAAAAATGGTTATGAAATTATCCGTTATAGTACTTACGTACCTAACAATCCTTGTCCAACAGGTGGCGAAATTGTTTGAGAACCAGGACGATTTGTTGGCTGAGTTCGGCCAGTTCCTACCGGACGCGAAGGCTGTCACCAAACCTACGCACTACCCGCATTCAAGAACGCCACCTCCGACACAGGTGAGCAAATACTTTTACATAGAAATAATTTAGCCAGGTACAATACCTTCATACTTAAAAGTCTCTTATAAGGGGGAAATGATACTGGAGGTAATTTATTTAGTGTTTACTAGCTTGCCCTAACCGCTAGCTTCTTCTTCGTCGTGACACTCTTGCCAGAGCAGTCGTGGTCATGAGGTCGTGTCTTCAGCTGAGGCAGATGTTACTCGTCTCACGATCATTCGCCATTTCTCCCTGCTGGCGGACATCCTGCTGCATTCGTTCAGGAGCCACCCACAGCAGACTTCACTTGGTCAGTCCATCTCATGGGCGACCTCCCTTGCCCTCTGGTGCCCTCTATCTTTCCCTGTACGACGAGGTGCCGAAGGTGAAATGTGTCCGCCAGCAAGTTTATTCATAGCATTATATTATTATTCATACCATTAGATAAGAGATTTGGATACGTTTAAACAGGCTTATTTTATATATTATATAACAGTGATTACAAAAAATAATGTTATACGAATGGAATTAATTTTATTTTACCATTCATAATGCCATATGCCTGTAAAAAAACAAACTCTTCTCCAAGCCTTCAAGTGTATTTTATATCTCATAGAAACATGGCATTGTAAATACAAAAATAAATAAATTGAATACTATTATAGCTGGTTCCATCTTAATCGAATGTTAAATATTTATAAAAATAATATTTTCGATGGTGAAGGTAGTTAGCTTTCAACAGTGGAACGATACTAGCTCATAGAAGTTGAAATATGTTTGTAAATTTCGACGCGTCATCCAACGTCTCGGTAGCTCAGTGGTCTGAGCACTCGCCAGGATAGCAAAAGGTCGTGGGTTCGAATCCCACCTGAGGGCTCGGGAGGCTTGGTTGTTTTTTACAGGCGTATTCTATATCTTATATTTGTTCCTAATATTTATGAATTTTATTGTGTAGCAACGTGTGGAGGGCGAACCGGAACGCACAACGGCTTCCCCACCCCTCGCTCCTCACGCTGCCCTCACGCATCTTCACACGCAGGTATGTTATTTCTCATTATAAATGTATTTATTTCTTTATTAGGACAATCAACAATATGTATGTAACAATATGACAATAATAAAAAAAAAGAGTATTCATGACTAGTTTTTTAGCAAAATGAGACCTTATCTCATTTAGTTAAAAAAAACTTGTTTTTGCGTCATGACCACATCGAACTCTGTTCTATGGATAAGTCGATTTTTTTTATTTAATTTAATGAAATAAGGTCTCATTTAGCTAAAAAACTAGTCATGATCACATCGAACTCTGTTCTATGGATGAGTCGATTTAAGTATCTCAGCAATTGGCTACTTGACATTTGTAAATAAAAAATATGAAATATTTTAAATTTAAGCTTTGTGGTTAATGAAGTATAGGATTTTTTTTTTTGCAATAAAAGTTAATAAAAGTTTTTTTTTAAATACATCTGACTTGTTTTATCTGTCCATGACTAAATGAATGGGATGACGTCACATCACACAAAACAACGTCGTGTTGTCGTGAAGCTCTAACATAGAGCTTCATATAAAACTTGCTTTATGTGATGTGACGTCACAGCAAATGTCACGTGACTGGCAGTGGAGATCTATTATGCCTTCACACATGATAAAGATATAATTTTTATATTATTTTTAACGTAAATATACCTTTATAGCCACCACCTAAGCATCCGGCAGTGAGCGTTCCGCCCCCGCAACATTTGAAACGGTCACCAAGTTTCTCCTCTTCGAATCAGCTACGTAAGTATAATTTTTTTTTATCTCGCCCTTAAATACCGTTGACGATTAGTTGGTGCAACATTATCTAAGGAAAAGAATTAAGATTCTATGGATGTATATCGTTTAGTTGTACAAATGCCTTTAGGCATTCTCTACCAGTCAACCAGAGAGCTGAGTACAGAAACAGTATAATCTTTCGACAGTTCACAATTTTACTGTGACATATACATCACTGTCTTGTCTAAAATAACTGTTATTATACATCTTATCGCTCGTGCCCAATAAATGTTTTTTTTTCTATATTGACAATACTTTTTCTGCTATCAGCGGTGGGTGCTCCGCCCCCTAAGAAGACTCGCATCTCTGGTCTGACCGGAGCCGCAGTCCGAGACGTGTCGTACGCCGAAGCGGCCAAATACGCGACTCACCACGATTACAATTTCTTCGATAGAGCAAGGAAGGCTTTGAAGTCGCAACATGTCTACGACAACTTTTTGAGGTTAGTTCCACAAACAGATTAAGTCAGAACATGTTTGATTGTTTGGTAGGTATTCTTGATTTTAGCACCGACGGTCCTAGGTTCGAATTCCGGAAGAGGCACATGTTTGTGTGAATTACAAGCAATTTATACCCGAGTGTGTTTTGTATATTATACCTCTATGAATATTTCAAATCTTTGTATGATATATGTATGTCTATCCGTTACCCTAGTATCCATAACACAAATTTAATAATATAAAAAAAGAAAAGAAAAATAATATAACTTAATTATATGAATACACAATATGTATACAAATATTATTTGATTAAAAATAAATAAAACTATGGTTTTATTGTGAATGAAGAAGAAAGAATAGATATAGAGCTTATATTGAAATATTTGTATTTATCACATAATATCAAAATTTTTAATGCCTTGAATATTATTTTAATTATTAAGTTGGATTTTTAAGAAAAAAAAACAGTTTAATTTGAAAATATATATGTATATTTTATTTTGAGGCAATTTTAACTTGACTGAGAAGTCTTATTAAGTGTGAATTTGCATAATTTTACATAAGGCGTAGACAGTTTGCCTTCGTTATTGCATTCGTTAGGTAAGTACATTTTTATTTTACTGTTGACTCCATATTGATTTTGTCTTTAGATGCCTGCTGCTGTTCACTAACGAGATAATATCTTCATCGGAGCTGCTGATGGTGACCGGACCATTCCTGGTCCGTCATCCGGAGTTGCACAAATGGCTGCAGGAGTTTGTGGGTCCACCATCTCCGGCGCCTTCTCCTCGCCCTCCTACTATCACCGGTAAATATTTTTATTTCATTTATTAGTGCACAGTCAATTATAGGTAAATACTTCATGCAAGACAGTAAGATAATATTATTCTATAAATAGACACTTAAAAGTATGTAAACTATAACATATACTTTATTTCTATATGTATATAAATCGTGTCACGATGTATCTTCGGGATAATATCTGAAACTACTGAACCGATTTTGATGTTTTTTTTTTTCATTTTACTGGATTTGTTCCAACTTGGGAGATAGGTTTTATTTCAATTTAGAACAATGTGTGGCCGGGTTAGCAAATATTTTAATATATCCTGGTGGCCTGATATACAGACATTTTTATGTTTAGGCATCAGTCTCCCACAAAGATTTTTACTTAAATCTAAATGTAATATTAGTAATTACTTATTTCTTTTTTTTAATATTTGTGAAGAAAAATAAAGTAATAAATACAATTTAGGGGTCATCAAGTCATGAGTGAATAATATAATGTCTGTCTGTCTGATAAAATATCATATATTTAGTACTTACACATTTAAATAAAACAAAATTTTCACGATTTTTTTGCATAATTTATATTTAATCCTGACATTTGATCACAGGATGACTAAGGCTCATATATTTGTCTACAGGTTTCAACAACAGCAACTTTACGAGCGCAAACAGCTTACTGAGCTTCGACCGCGACCGCGAGCATTCGCGCGAACGCGAGCGCCCTCTAGACAAGAATGTTCGCTATGAATCGCTAGGGGCACTAGGAGCGCAACTAAGACACGATAGACCGCAAGGGGACACCGCTATGGATATAGGTCAGTATTTACTATTAGTAACATTATTAACTTGATTCAGTTGCTAAGCGTAAAGCTTCGCTCCGTATATTGGAGCGGAGCGTAATACCAAAAAAAAACAATAATGTTTAAGAAATTTTAAAATTCCATAAGAATGAAAACTTTAAAAAAGCTCGCGCTTCTTGTTTCAATGCTTTTTGGTCATAACTTTTTTATTTTTACGAATTTCAAAATTCGGGCTCCGTCGAGATTTATTCTTAAAGATGTTAATTCGATTCCACACAAAAAATATTAAAATCGGTTAAGAACTGTGGAAGTTATGGCGTAACACATTACGTTATTGAAGCTGAACCATGGGAGCAATCGCTAAGCATAATAAAACTTCGCTAGCACCATATATTGGAGCGGAGCGTAATACCTAAAAAAGATTTTTTTTTTGTTTCGATGGTAATTTTTGCGAATTTTAAAATTCGGGCTCCGTCACAATCTGGTCCTAAACCTGTTGATGCGATTCCACACAAAAATATTAAAATCGGTTAAAAACTCTGGAAGTTATGGCGTAACGACATTGCGCCATTGAAGCTGATCCATGGGAGCTTCGCTCGCTCCGCTCCAATAAAGCAGGCTTTCTCAATCGTTATTTCGCCGCACCTCCCCAAACTAAAAGAAAATTATTTTCATGCCCCCTTAATTAAGTTTCAACATGAAAAAAAAAACACTTTTTTTTAATTAATTAAATTATTGACCTACTCGTTAAATGGGTCATTTCACAAAAATTGGTATACATTTGAAGTGTTTTGTCCTAAACATATTTAACAAGCATTTGAATACCTTATCAGTGGATATTATAGGTAATTAATTAGTTATGTTATATTTAAAAGGGCCAGTCATTTATTGTTTTATTTTAGGAGAAAATCATAGTTTTGCAAATTTGCGCATCTAGGGACTGACGGCTCCGGTTAGAGACTGATGTTTGGGTATCTAAGGACTGATATGTATTGTTAGGGACTGATAAACAATAATGATAGTGTAATAAAACGAGTTTGCCATGCATTAGCATCATATTTATTTAAAAAGCAAATTATTGTACTGCCTTTTTAAGCTTAACGATTAATAATGCTTTTTTCTTAAAATAATCAGTCATTATAGGCATTTTTTAAAGTATTAGGAAGTAATTGAGGTACAATATTTTAAAACACGGCTTTACATAACATATTAAAAGTAAAACCAAATGGCCTTAGCCTAAGACAAACAAAATCAACACTAATTTATAGGCAAACTAAATCTTTAAGACATAAAATATTATTCAGTTTTGGTATTGTACTTAACTGTTCCACTGTTATTAAGTAATATAACATAGAAAACTTAAGAATATACAAAATAAAAAATCTCACTTTTCCAAAACATTTCAGCTTTTTCAAAGTTATAAAATACTCTATCACCTTTAACAATGTGCTACAAAGAGTGGTAACATTTTTGTGGAATGACCCAAATAGTTTTTTTTTTTTCGGAAATTCAAATTTGGGAAGTCTTGCTATACAGGGTGTTCTAAAAATAGGGCAATCGAAAGTTTAGAGATATAACATCTGTACGTTACCGTACCCATGTATGTTTTTTTTACAGCTTTTTTTTACAAAATTATATTATTGGCCAGGAAAATATCAATTATTAAGATAGTAAGATGTTGAAATCTAAACATACATACTTTCGCGTTTATAATTTCAATATTATAATAAAAACTATCTACTACTAATCTTAATATATATAAATTACGTGTCACATTGTTTGTCCGTGATGGACTCCTAATTAACTTAACCAATTTTGATCAAATTTCGTAACTATCTGTTATTTGATCTAACTTAAAAGATAGGATAGGTTTTATTTTAATTTATAACACAGCAACGCGTGGCCGGGGCAGCTAGTATTATATATGTTTATCTGTGGTTATTAGGCACATGTAGAATAAGAAAATTGAGTAAAAAACCTTGTATTATTGAACAGTAAATTATGTGTGAATAAAAAGATGTACTTAAAGATGTTGTCTTTAATTAAATAACTATTATTTTTAGAAATAACTTTGTATAGAATTCTGGTTAGACAAGTGTTTGGTGCAACAGTAGCATTTCTAGGGTTCGAACCCCGGAAGAGGCAGATGTTTGTGTGATGAATATAAGCATTTATTCTTAAGTCATGATAATTTATACATATTTCTATGAATTTTAATTATCTGTGTATTATATATGTGTATCTATCTGTTAGCTTTAGTATCTATAACACAAACCTTACAGTGCTAACTTTGGGCTAGGCTAATTGCTGTGAATGTAAGAATTATTATTATGTTGGGAGAGTTATTCAGATATTTTTATTGGTTTACCAAGCAAATTGCATTGACGCTTAGTGTTTTTTCTTTTCGTATAATATGGTAATAATTTAATTTATTATTACATGATATATATTCAACATACTTCATAATATGCATAACAACGTAGTGGAACCCATCCATTTTCAAAGCCAGGGTGAATAGGCACCTTCTGGGTTAGCTTGTTCCATCGTGGATACTGTCTTGACCTCTGAGTTTGACTGGGATCAAGTGCGAATCCATTCTAAATAACTAGATCGACTGGAAGTACCCTTTAGGTTTTGATTCCCTCGCGAGTAGTTGCGAGTTCGAAAATATGCGGCATAAATTGCTATTTCTTTTGATTGCGTTGACATAAAAGTTTGATTTTGTTATAGCTCAATGGTATTATAGACCTGAGTATTTGATATGAATTTCAATTTAATACCTCTACGCGTTCATGAGAAAAGAGGTAGTAACTTTAAAATTTCCAAAAATATTTTTTATTATGTGATGTAACTTAAAATTTACGGTTTTTGCAATTTTTCCTTTATCTGTACTATAAGACGTTACTTCGTACCAAATTTCAAGGTTCTAAGTCTACGAGAAGTTTGATTCCCGTGCGAGTTTCGAAAATTAACGGCATAAACGTCTGTATGTTTTGATTGCTTTGGCTTAGGAATTTGATTTTTTCACAGCCCCAAGGGACAGTAGGCCTGAGTATTGGATATAAATTTTAGTTTGATACCTCCATGCGTTCCTGAGAAAAACGGTCTTGACAGACGGACGGACGGACAACAAAGTGATCCTATAAAGGTTCCGTTTTGTCGTTTTGAGGTACGGAACTCTAAAAATAGCTAATAATGAATATTTGTACATTGACATATCAATATAATATGTTGGATAGTTTACTTTAAGATAAAATATAAATAATTTATTATTATTATGACATACAAATACAGCAACTGTTAGCCCAAGGATTTTCTCACCCACTTTGGGGCATTTAATCAATTAATTATCGCGATAAAAATAATAATGTTAATGAAATATGCTGACTGGATAAGATCTTAAAGTTTGTTTATGTTTATAACGTTTTTAACTTGACTTTGTATCACTTTCAATGATAAGAAGGAAGTTAACGATATTAAAATTATTTTTGGATTTTATATATTTTTTGCATTTTTCAATACTGTCTTAAAAGATAAATTAATTTAATAGAAAATTACCAGAAAAAACGAATAGGAAAGGATGTTCCTCTCATCTCATCGTTCAAAGATCTCAACGATCTTTAGTTGCGACAAAAAAAAATGCAAAGTTTCCCTTTATCCGGGTCCGGGAAATCACGAAAATATAAATAAAAATAAAATTAACGATTATTTAAAAAAAATTAAACTTATTTTTTTACACTCGTAACAACAAATTTTCTGTACATTTTTGAAATTTGTAATGTTTACAGATTATGAAATACTAATTGTTTTGTCGTATTTCTTTTATATTTATTATTTCAAGTATAATGCCATATTAGAACGAGATATTTATACAGTATATTCTTCATACGTTATTCTATCAATATTATGAATACCACAATCTAATTTGCTATGAATATATAAATTAAAAAAATAAAAAAATCATATGTTCCAAGTAAGAACAAATCGAGCATAATGAAAAATACTAGATTTAAAAAATCTAAAAATCCCACGTTTTTCAATGTCCTAAAAAGAATAAAATAACCCTGCGGGGCAAAGCGAGGCGCCACTCAAAACGTGGGGGCGCATATTACTAAGAGGAGATTTTAAAGAGATGAATGACATGCATTGATGCCGATTATTGTAAAGATGCGCCCCCACGTTTTGAGTGGCCCCTCGCTTTGCCCCGCAGGGTTATTTTATTCTTTTTAGGACATTGAAAAACGTGGGATTTTTAGATTTTTTAAATCTAGTATAATTATTTTATTTTTTTTAATTATTAACTCAACGAAGTAACCATGTGTTACGCAACAATCGGATAAGCCCCATACAAAAGTGAAAGTTGCCGAAAGTGGACCTGAAAGTGCATCTGGAAAGTTGAAAGTTGCTTTAGAGTGCATTGTCATCGGGTTCTGAACTATCCTGAAAGTTTCAGCTTTCTAGCTTATCGGAAAGTGCCTCAAATTTAAGTTGCAAGATTTTGCCCGGACAGACAAACAAACAAATAAGAAAAGTGAGATAAGAAAAACGTGGTAAAATATATCAACACTGCGGGTTCTTCTCCATTTGATTTAAGATTTTTTTTTAAATAATCTTATATTATGTTGATTTGTTACAGATTTATCAACATGTAAGCGTTTGGGAACATCATACTGCGCTCTGCCAAGAGACGTGGCGGGGAGGCGTTGCTCTGGACGCACTGCGCTGTGCAAAGAGGTGAGTTTTAGTGGTCGAGTGTTTATGGCATATGAAGGTGATTTTTTTGTCCAAACGGTTCAAGATGGTGTAGACATGTCATCATTTGCCAATTATCTTTTATGCTGTATGTAACTTATTAGTGAATTTTATTTTTTTGTTGTTATAATAAAGTGAATAACAAGTGAATAGGTATCTTCTAGGCAAGAGCTTACCATCAGGCGAGAAAGTGGTCAAGCAGCTGCCTATTTAGTATTTTTAAAAAATTGTAAGGAAAGAAGATATTAGACGCTTAAAAATAAAATTATTACGTACTCTAATCTACACTAATATTATAAAGAGGAAAGATTTGTATTTTAATGAATAAACTCAAAAACTACTAAGCCGATTTCAAAAATTCTTTCACCATTGGAAAGCTACATTCACCCTGAGTAACATAGGCTATATTTAATGCTAGAAAAAAATTAAAGAATTTTGTCCACCCGTGCGAAGCCGGGACGGGCCACTAGTATTAAATAATTCGATTGTTGGATGTTTCTAAAAATATTACTTTCGATATTGATAGAAGTTACTTAACCTTCAACATTGATGGAACTATATTAGCTCATAGTAGAAGTTGAAATAAGTTTGTAAATTTCGACGAGTCTGCCAGCGGTCAGAGTATTCGTCCTGATAGCGAATGGTTGTGAGTTCGAATCCCGAGGGTTTGGTTTTGTTTTTGATGGTATTATCAAATGTTGTATTGTCGCCAGGTCCTGAACGATACCTGGGTGTCGTTCCCAACATGGAGTGAGGATTCTACTTTTGTGACGTCGAGGAAGACTCAATACGAGGAATACATCTACCGCTGTGAGGACGAGCGATTTGAGGTGAGTCAGCCTCACTATAAATAGTTCACAGCTCTGGATATAAATTCCGTTCGGGATTCGTGGGTGGTAAAAGTTATTAGTACTCCAAGGGGCCATCCCTAAATTTCGTCACACACATTTGAAGTCCCTCCCTGTCCTTGTCACAGTTGGTCACATTTTTAGAAGCCCCTCCCCCTGATGTGACGTTACATATTTTTTAAATTTCATTCATGCTTTTGAAACTTATCAACATAAAGTCAAATATTTTAAATAACATAAAAAACAATTTAACATGTTACGTCACAGCTTTCGAACCCCCTCTACCTTTGTCACACAATGGGTGCGTTTAGCCGACACAATATCTTGGCAGCACTAAAAGAAAAATGACAATTGCTGAGTAGCGTAGCGGCTGAGAAATGCTAAGTGGCAATATTCAGATTGGATAGACACGTGGTTTTAGCACGTATACTTAGTGAAGAACATAACCTTAGAAAGACGTTTGACAGGATTGATTGTATTGAATTTTTGTGTTAATAATATATAATCTAAGATCACAAATCTGTTGTTTGTCTGTCCGCTCTTTTTCCATCGTATACGCGTTACCATAACAACGCATTAACCGCAAGTAATTCTTCTACCGGACGCTAGATGGCGCTAACGGAAAAATATTTGATAATAAAAAAATTTAAAGAATTTTGTCCACCCGTGCTAAGCCTTGTATATACTTTAAGAACACAAATTTATTGTCTGTGTATTTATCCGCTCTTTTTCCATTGTATCAATTAATGTTACCATAGCAACACGTTACCGGGTCAGCTAATTAATTTTCAATAATGGAAGACAATTTACTGATGTAAACAAACATACAACTACCGGAATTGACAATCTCAAAAAGTAAAATGGCGGAATATTTAAGCGCTAGCTGCTAACTTCATTCTCGTCTGAACTCCGCAAGGTTTCAGCCGATAATTTAGTCATCATAGCTGAATGATGTTCAGCATTTTCGATTTCGGTCCTGTCTTTCTGTCGGGTAAACACACCCAATGTCACATTTCGGTGATCCCCTCTTAACGTGCGATGTCATTTATGGATGACCCCCAAGCATTAATGTTCCCGCTGCTCCCTATAGATAAAAACGAGGGTGGGCCGAATGCGGATTGATAGGTGTATATTTCATATATAGTTACGAATGGTTTAACGTGCTTTTCGCAAAAAGAGCTTGAAATAATAACTTATTACACTAATTGGAGACAATGATGAAACACATGCGATGTGCAATCGGCAGAAGTTTTATGTTGATACAAGCATGCTGCCTTCCTACTGACGTCTCTGTTCAATCATATATTTTTTACTTTTAAATGCTTTTAGAATGGAACTTCTTGGAATGGTTGTCATATAAAGGTTAATATTTTGGTAATAGCAATTTATTTCTTTCTAAATGGAAACGTATGAGATTTAAATGTGATGAATATTTTTGTATTTTTTCTTATTGTCTTTTTGGTATATAAGAAGCGCTTTTCAAAAACGTTTTGCCAAGTTTGAAAGTATTTTTTTTTGATAGTGTAAACTGAACTTTAGTTTTAGTTTATTGCAAATCACGTTTAAAATACCAAGAAAGAAAAATATTAATTTTTCAACACTTTCAAATGGATTTTAGAAATATAACCATTTGTCCAGTCCACGGTAGCAATTGCTACCAATAGCCAACACCCCTCGTCAGTCTCGGTAGCAATTGTTACCAAATTCGATTTGTTTTTTAAAATACGTTTAATTTTTGAGTTACAGAGATCCAAAATGTGGTGGATTCCTTATTTAATCAGCTTTACGGTAGTATTTTTTGTTTGGTCCTAGCTTCATTATTTAGCGAGAAAATCTAATTTTTTCTTAAAAAGTGTTAGACATTTTTTTCTCAATTCGCGCAGCATTGGGACCGTTGAGAGGGGTGGGGCGCGCGGTAACGGACTGACAAGTGGATATCAAAACAAAACATGTACTTAAACACTTGACGGGTTAAAAAACTTGTTTGAATTTATATTAAGGCCAGTACAATAGAGGAATATTAATCGACAGGAATGATATAGATCTTTCTTTCTTTTTCAAACGAGTGTAAGGGACAACAATAGGTTTTCTAAATACTTACTATATCGTATCCAAGAATTTCTATCTAATTAGCATTTGAAATCTATATCAATGGTGAAGTGTCAATAACTTTCTTAATAAATTTACGTACCTTTGTTCTTATGGAATCAGATGCGCTTGGTCTAAATAGTATTATCTATATTGAATGTCTTGAATACAGGTATTCATTATAACTCGTCAGTCTGAGGTCTCTGATTCGATCCCTGGCCAGATCTACGATTTAAGCAAGAGAAAGCGACTTTGTTTTATACTATGTTGGAATATTGGGGGGTAGGTGTAAAAGAAAGTAGTGAATTAAAACTCCTCATTAAATAAATTAATTAAAAGACAATAATAGTTAATAATAAACATATTTTAATGGAATATTAATAGTTATTGCTCAATATCTGCCGGCAAGTGTTATCTTCACAGTTTCACATCCATAGCACTATTTTGTTTTTTTTTCACAATTTCATTGAACCCAATGGAGGCCATACAAGAATCACTGACACAGCTGCAACGGTTATTCACTGAGCGGATGGACACCTACGAAAGTGAGCTGCAGGCTGCTGTTCCATCATCCAACATTTCCAGCCTAACTTCAGATTTTGCTTCATTCCGGAACCTTGTATTATCATCCATTCGCAGTCTTCAGGAACAGTTAAATCTACTTGCTCATCAGGTGGACAACATAGAGATGCATAGTCGGAGAAAGATACTGCTTCTTCATGGTGTGCCAGAAGCTACTGAAAAAGATCCTACGGAAGAAGTGGTAAAGACAATTACTGGAAAACTGAAGCTGGACGATTTCTCTGACAAGGATATTAGTCGATGCTATCGTATGGGCCGCCAGTCTGGTCACAGTCATCCACGTCCTCTTGTAATAAAGTTCCGAGAGCTTGATGTCCGCAACAAAATTTGGTACTCCAAAACGACTCTTAAAGGGACAGGACTGACCTTGTCAGAATTCTTGACAAAAGCAAGACACGACACTTTTATAGCCGCACGAGAGAGGTTTGGTTTAAATAAGTGTTTTACACGTATGGGATTTGTGTTTGTGATAGGTGGTGATGGGAAACGTCGGCGTATAAGTTCCATTGCCGAACTCAGTGAAATCTCGGATCCACCAATTATGAAGCCTAATTCTTCGAAGCCTTTATCATCAAAGCCTGCAAAGGGCAGGCGTGCGGCTACAGCTGGCAAGAAATAGATTGGGTTTCTGTTTGTGAAGTGCCCTGTAAATTTAACGCCTTTCTGTGGATCTTTTCATACAATTCTTTACTTTATATTTTCTTTTTTTTTTATGTTAGTCATAACGGGTATTTTTATATTATTATTTAGTTAATTTCGTAGCTACTTGTATTGTAATATTATTGTTGACAGATTGACATCACAGTACTTTATTTTTTTTTTTGTCTTAGTTTAGTATTCCGTAACGCAAGGCAAACGATACATAGCCCATACAGCCTAGTATAAGGTGAATTCACAGATTGGCTGAACTTTAATTTATGGTTTTTGTTTCTTATCATTTTTAATTTTTTTTTTTCTATTAGTTCTCTTTTTTTTATTTTTTAGCTCCAACATTCAGCCGGCAGATGGGATATTTAATTTGTTGATAAAACTAACCATTTTTTTTTGTTTGTTTATATAAAGTATATATATATATATATATATATCTATTTTTTATTTATTTTTATGTCTAGTTCTAGTCATTATAGTGATGATGAACACTCTCAATCATTATCGTCAGAAAATGACTCTAGTTTTGACAGTTTACCGTCCCTTTCTGATTCTCTTCATAACCAATTTTCGAATATGCCTCAAAATTTTAATGTCGTTCACATCAACGCACAGAGTATTCCGGCCCACTACTCAGATATGCTGGTATCTTTTGATGTCAAAAATCTCCATGCTGTTTTAATCTCCGAATCCTGGCTTAAGCCCTGTTTACCCTCTTCTTCCTATGCGATACCAGGCTTCAATCTCATAAGGAATGACCGCACTAGCTCTGGGGGAGGTGGAGTTGCTATTTATTTGCGATCTAATATTTCCTACACGATAATTAGCTCCTCGGCCCAACCTTCTTCACTTATTGCCGGTGAACATCTGTTTCTTGAAGTCCTGCTATCACATAACAAGGTGTTGCTTGGAGTTTATTATAGCCCCTCCCTACGAGTAAATTTCTTTAATTCTTTTGAAAAACTTCTAGATGACCTAATACCATCATACGCTCACTCTATAATAATGGGGGATTTCAATACCTGCCTTTTAAAGGATGATTCTCGAGCACAGACTTTTAAATCCATCGTCGGATCTAGTAATTTGCATATTCTTTCACTCAATGCCACCCATCATTTCCCAAATGCTACCCCCTCACTTCTAGATTTATTAATAGTTTCGGCTCCTCAACATGTTATAAAATATGGTCAATGTCCGGCCGATTCCTTTTCTTATCATGACCTTGTATTTTTATCTTACAAAATTCGTCCTCCTAAAGCTAAACCAAAAGTCATTCTTCAGCGCAGCTTTGGTAGCATAAATCAGGAAGCCTTTATCACTGATGCTCAGAGCATTGATTGGTCGTTGGTGATAAACGCTGAAACTGTCAATGAACAGGTTGCTGCTTTCAATACTCTCATAACTAAACTTTATGACAAGCATGCACCTTATAGATCCATAAAGTTGAAGCATCTCCCGGCTCCCTGGATTACAAATGATATCAGGGCATTAATGCACAAAAAAGCTGTTGCAAAAAATAAATATAAACGTTGTCCAAACGATATTAATAAAAATAAGTATACCAAGGCTCGTAATCGCTGCAACACGGTGTGTAGGGATGCCTTACGCCGCCACATTCATGTTTCTGTCGCAGACAAAGACCCGACAAAGGTCTGGAGTTTCCTTAGGTCAATTGGAATTGGAAAATCACATCTGCACTCTATTCCTAAAAACCTTAACATCGATTCACTTAATACACATTTCTGTGCCTCTTCCAGCCTCACTGATTCGGATAAGAATCTTACTTTGAATTATCTTTCTTCTTTACCAATTCCAGACTATTCTCCTTTTCTTTTTACTCAGTTTTCGGAATGTGATGTTAAGAGGAGCATGCTATCAATCTCTTCCAACGCGGTCGGTGACGATGGCATTAGTCGCAACATGTTGATTCCTATCCTTGATATCATCCTTCCTATTCTGACCTTTATTTTTAATAGCTCTGTATCACAAGCTGTCTTCCCAGAAGGTTGGAAGTACGCTCAGGTGATTCCACTGCCTAAAAAACCCACTCCTCAGTTATTCTCTGATTTTCGACCCATTTCTATCCTTCCCTTTCTATCCAAAGTTTTTGAACGTCTTGTCCTCAATCAATTGAATTGTTTCCTAGCCCGTCATTCTCTTTTCAATCCTTTTCAATCCGGCTTCCGTTCAGGACACAGCACTACGACTACTTTGCTTAAAATTACAGACGACATTCGTTCTGGAATGGAAGCTGGTCATGTCACGGTTTTAACACTATTGGACTTTAGTAATGCTTTTAATACTGTCAATTTTGATATTCTTTTGGCATTACTGCGCTCTCTTAACATATCTCCATCGGCAACTGAATGGTTCCACAGTTATCTTAGCGGACGCAAGCAGCGGGTTCGTCTGGAGGAGAGTATCTCTTCCTGGAGTCCCACGACTGCTGGTGTTCCGCAGGGCGGTGTCCTTTCTCCACTTCTCTTTGCTATTTTTATCAACTCTATCTCAAATAATTTATCTTCTTCCTATCACCTGTATGCAGACGACCTTCAAATTTACTGTCAGGCTCCTGTCACTGAATTGCATAATGCAGTCCGTGCTATAAACAATGATCTCTGTCGAATTGCAGAGTGGAGCAAATCCTATGGCCTCGATGTTAATCCCAACAAAAGTACCGCAATTATCGTGGGAAGTTCCAGGATGATTGCTAGAGTGGACTGGCAATTGCTGCCAAATATAAACTTTGCTGGCACCGATATTCCTTTTAGCTCGTCAGTGAAAAACTTGGGATTAATTTTTGATAATAATTTGAGTTGGCGACCTCAGTTAGAGGCCGTCAGTCGTAAATTATATGCTTCAGCATCTGCGCTGAGAAGACTGCGTAATTTTTTACCCACTTCCACCAAAATTGCACTAACGCAATCTCTGTTGCTCCCTATTCTAGACTATGCCGACGTCTGCTATCTTGACATCACGGAGGAACAGCTTAATAAGCTTGAGCGTCTTCAAAATTTTTGTGTTCGATTCATATTTGGCCTACGCAAATATGATCACATATCTCAGTTTCGTTCTCAGCTCAAATGGCTTCCCATTCGTCTTCGCCGGAATACTCACATACTTACTCTGCTCTACAACATACTATTTAATCCTTCAGCCCCTCACTATCTTAAAGAACGTTTTAAGTTTCTTCATACATCAAACACGTTTTCCTTGAGGTCATCAGATAATCTTGGCCTTTATATTCCCGCACATAGTTCCACGTTCTATGACTCTTCCTTTACTGTTCAAGCAGCTCGTCTTTGGAACTCCCTCCCGGTTTCTATAAGGCGTGCACAATCCATTGGCGTCTTTAAGAATCTCGTAAGGGAATATTTTCTGTCAATTTAGGCGAGCAACGTATGGATGATGTATCCTACTAACTAGACGTTATGTATGTGTATTATATACGTATGTATGTATTTTTAATTTAGGTATATGTGTTTGTATGCTATGTATTTATGTGTATGTGTGTATATGTATGTATGTATACGTATGTATGTATATGTGAATATATATTTATCGTTTACACCGCCGCCTCTTACGCTTCCTTCCAGTCCTATCCATCCAAAGGTTGTCTGGAAGAGATCGCTCTGAGCGATAAGACCGCCCATTGTAACACTATTTTAAGTTTTCTCTTGTTATCTTATTATTTCAATGTGGTGTTATCAATAAAGTGTTTTGTATTGTATTTGTATTGTATGTAGTGATATAATAATTAGTGTGTAAAATATATGTTTATTATCATTATTGATTTAACGAAAGTAATAGATTTACAATGCTGAAAATCAAACCAAAAATTTCTGGGATTTTTCGGGTGTAGGGTCAAGGCGGCAACAGTGGTCATAGCGGCAACAGTGGCGCACTGGTAGTTGTATCTAAAGTATTATAGGTATCTTTTTCTATCTCTCACTCTTCGGAAGGTCTCCTGATAGATACTGGTCACAACCAGTTTCCCTGGGTCAACCATGTAACAAACCCGTGTTTAAGTGTTTTCTTTGTTTTGACGAAAGAAAAAGTGAATTTTCAGGTGAGATATACTTGGTATTTTTTCACAAACCTTTTGTTTCACCAATGGACTTATATTTTTGCTAAGTAACAAACTTCATTGAGGTCATTTTGGCGTATACTGCACCTCGATTTACGTAAAACCATCTCACGTGGAATGAGTTAAATCCAAAATGGCAGTTTTGTACACAGTGGCTCAAATCATTTGAGTTCACAGTGGTTCAGGATCCACTGTGTATTACTGGTACTGGATAATAACTACCCAGACATTAGTTTAGCAAAAATCAAGACGTAATATTTTTTCTTAATTTTCCCTTTTAGGATGACTTGACCATCAAGGCCCCGTAAAATAGGGAAACACATAGCTGACATGAAAAAAAGCAAAATTATATTTCTTATGTGCGAATGAAAAGTCACTTTGAGACTGAAGTAGTCAAAAAGTTACCTGATTATTCATTTTAAGGATAAAAAATCATTTTGTTTGATAGTTTATGCAAGATATAGAAAAAGTTTTCTGTTGATGATTAACTAAGTCAAAAAAAATAAGATAATTTAGTAAATTTTAAATGTGTAAGACTGAACAGTCACTTTGAAGTGAAGTAGTAAAAAAAAACTCTTTTTCTATGTAAAACTTATTGTTTGATTAAAACAAAAAATAAAGATCAATAAAAAGCAAAAAAAAAACTTTTTTATTTGAGTTATATTATAGATGATCCACTGTGAACTTGCCTGATTCACTGTAAACTGAGGGCCGATTCACTGTATCCCACCCCCAGTACACAGTGGCTCAAATGAGATTTTTTTTTAAATACAGTTTATTTTCTAAAATATTACCTTGTTTAACTAAATCGATTGGAATAATCAATATACATTAGTTACGCTATAATACTAACCCTTTTACATCTTTCCAACACTCACCCACATCAAGTTACATCACTGGAAAAAAAAAGTGACCCACTGTTGCCGCCTTGACCCTACTGAAATAGACCGGGCAAATTGGAGCAGTGCAAGCTCTAGTGCGATTCAGTAAGACAAAAATAAAACGCGACAAAAATTTGATTGTACTGATGACAGAAAAATTATTATGACATTTTATGAATGTAATTCTCTTGTAAAACAACTTTATTTTTAAGTGTAAACATTGCTCCGAAAATAACGTTTGCAACTAAGGACTTTTTTATTATGAAAAAATATATTTATCTAAATAAAATTTATTATTTCTAACCCTCGACGTAAAAACGACGGGGTGTTGTTACATGTTTGACGTGTTTGTGGCATTATAGCTCCCAAAGGGATGAACCGATTTTGATTTTTTGACGTGATAACGTCGAGCGAACAAGCGATAGAGAGGCACGATCTAAGGCCGATCGTTCGACTTGTGACGCATCTATCTCTCTTCCACTTCATGAACTGAAAAGTTAATGTGGGTTTCATTTTTTATTACAACAACTAAATGTTAATTTATCGAAAAAGAAATGTTTCAATTAACTCCTTCCTTGTATTATACAAAATAACGACAATTCAGTGATAATAATTCAATTCATAAAAGTATGCAATTTTTCATCAATGTTTGCTTATGACGCTACCACGTAAAATTATCGTCCGTAAACTGACACTTACAGACAACCAAAATTTTTTTTTTTACTAAAGTTTTTCCGCCTGTTATAAAAATTACCGTTAATTATAAATAAGCTATTGATACTTCACCTTTAATATACTTAATTTTGACACATCTTTTTTCACACCAATCAACAATTTTCTTCCAATGACCTAATCAAAAAAATTTTTTTTATACAGTTGGACGTGGTAATAGAGACGAACGCGGCCACCATCCGGGTACTTGAAGGGGTCCAGAAGAAGTTGTCCCGCATGTCGCCAGAGGACGCTGCCCGCCATCGGCTGGACGACTGCCTCGGCGGGCATTCGCCAACCATCCACCAGAGGGCGCTGCGACGCATTTACGGCGAGAAGGTGGTACGCATAAATTTTAATCACCATAACCATCATCTTAACAGCTTATCTGACAAACCGTAAGGGTCCTTTTCGCCTGATGGTCCTGGGTTCGACTCCCGAAAGGAGCAGATGTTTGTGTGATAGACATGAGCTATTTGTACCTGAGTCATGGGTATTTACACAATGTGTCCCGTCACCAGTGTCAGAACCTTTAATGGTGTGGAATATGACATTTTTTAACGACAAATTGCCCACCAAATTTGGTTTTTCTCAAAAGCCAATAATTAAAAAATACACAAAAAAGAATCTATATGTTTTTGCTTTAATTATTTTTTATTCCATGACAATTGAAACATGATGGCTGTGTAACTGTTATCTACATGTTTAGCTATCAAATGACACCTTTTTAATGTTGATAGGACATTTACATGAGTAGTGGTGGTCGAATTAGTATGAGAGCCCAGGTTTTGGTTACCAAAAAAACAAAATGGCGGCCATTTTATAACCGTAAGAAAAAATCCCAATTTTAGGGGCAATTTGTCGATAAACAATGCCATATTTCACACCATTAAAGGCTCAGACACTGGTGACGGGACCACATTGTATATATTTCTATAAGTATTAAATATCTATGTGTCATATATGTAATGTGGAGGCTTTGTGTTTCAATAACACAATGCCATACTTCTATAATATTTAAAATAAGCTTGAATATGAACTAGGATAAAAGATATACATATACGATAAACAATTATCCAACCTATATTCATAGAAATATACCATGTAATAAAGTTCTTATAAACTTACAAATAATTGTGTTGATCACACAAACATTTAAAATCTGTTTTACTTGTTATCATACATTCATTATAATACTAACGCTTATCAGTATACTAAAAAAATGTTAACGCTTCTCTTATCTATGGCTAATGGAAGGAGCGTTTGTAAACAAATCACAAATTCCTCTGTTAAGTATTAGAAATACACTAATTTTAATAAGAAAAATATCACTTTGTGAAATATTACAGTATTTCTAATAAAAACGTGGATTTTGAAAGTAGTTTTGAGGTTTGTTTACATACGTTCTATTTGTAATTTAGCAAAAGTTTAATTGCTTGCATACCTATTTCAAGCATCCATGTCTCAGAATTCTGGAGAATATATTATATTAAAAATAATTGACGCTCAAATTACATTGTAATTAGATTTCTTAATTTTTCCATTTAAGTGGGCTAATTTAAATATATATATATATAAATTCCCTGTCATAGTGTTTGACAGCAATAAATTTTGAAACTGCTTGAGCTATTTTGATGATTTTTTTTCCTTTTCGTGGATTTGTGACGATTTAGGACATACAATAGGTTCCATTTTAATTTATAACACAGCAACATGTGGCCGAATTAGCCAGTAACTATATTATACTACATAGAAATTCCCTGTTACAATATTTGACAGTGATGAACTTCTAAACTACTGATTTTCTTTTTTTTATTTTGTTGCATTTGTTCCCATTAAATGCCATTTCCACTAAATTAAAAATTACAATAATCAGGTCATTTTTGTATTTAGAATAATTAATACGCGCTTGGTCAACTTTTTTGTTCACTCAAGTTGTTTTGTTTAGCGTGCTAATGCGAACATTTAATTATGCAAAGTGTAATTAAATTAAAGCTTAACCATTATTCCCAGAACGCAACTGATTGCGAAAGGAAAATAATAAGAATAAATAAATAGAATAAAAATAAAGAAAATGCTGTTTTAAGCACTAGCCTGAAGATGATTTAAAAGTTGACAATTTGGTGCAACGGTAGGGACCGTAGGTGTCCTCCCTTCTGTACCAACGGCCCTGGGTTCAAGTCCAAGAAGGGTTAGATGTTTGTGAGATGAATACAAAGAATTGTACCTGAGTCATACATATTTATATTTCTCTAGTTTAAATCGATGTTTTGCTTTAATTTAATAAAACGTATTTCTATGTGATTGGTATGAATGTGATTAATTAGTTATTTCTTAACCTATTCTGTGTTGTTTCCAGGCGGTTGATATAATAGCGGGCCTCAAAAAGAACCCTGTGGTAGCCGTTCCGGTCGTACTGAGGAGGTTGAAGGCGAAAGAGGAAGAATGGAGAGAGGCTCAAAAGGTTAGTTATCTGTTCTTAACTATCAAAGAATAGTAATATAGATTTTGCTTTAAGAATAAACAATGTTGTATTCATTTAATATGGTTCATAAAACATATGCATTTACTGTGAACAGATACAAAAATGATAATTTTCTTAATTTGATTTTCAACTTTAAACCCAGCGCATAGATTTCATAATTAAATGGGAATATTTAACAGTTATTGGTAGGATTGAATGCTGGTGTATTTGTGTACATAAAGTGTACTTCAATTAAATTATTAAATAATTAAATAATAATAAAAAATTGCCAAAATTTATTTATCTTCTTTATTAACGTTTAACATATAAAATTAGAATAAAAACAGTAATTAGTAAGTGAATAATTTTAGTTTCTTTAATTAAAAAGAATGGATATGAAAAAAAAACTAGAAAAAGTGCTTTACTTTTTGAATATGTTTGAGTGAAATAGGCTTAAAGTTTTAGAATAAAAAATTGTCAAAGTATTCACCAAACTAAGCTTAAAGTTTGTAAATAAAAACTTCTAGGAACACCTTAATAAAATCTATTTATTTCCTTCCAGGGTTTTAACAAGCAATGGCGGGAACAAAACGAGAAGTACTACTTGAAATCATTGGACCACCAAGGCATAAACTTCAAACAGAACGATCTGAAGGCGATGCGCTCAAAATCTCTTTTCAACGAAGTGGAGAGCGCTTATGCGGCGAGAAGGCCTGGACCACACTTAGTTGTGGATTACAACATGCATAGTAGGCAAGAGGGTGAGTTTTAATATAGTCAGCATTCTTATATATACACTTCTTTTATACTAAATAGGCAGACGCTTGACCACTATTTCGCCTGATGGTAAGCGACTATGCGATCTAAGATGTGACGACTTAAAGACCCCTTAATTGTATTTGTCAGGAAACACAGACTCAGGCAAAGAGTTCCACTCGTAGGTATCAAAAAATTGGAACCAAAATGCTTATTGTTGCGATGTTTAATACTTAATACTATTGAGCCAGACCAGAGACCCAGCTTCTTTTTTATTTTCAATGGGTACGCTCTTGATTCCGATTAAGTCCAGGGTCAAGACAGGATTCACGATGGAACGAGCTAAGCCAGAAGGTGCCTATTTACCCTGGTACTGAAAACTGAGGGTTTATAAGTAGTAAGTTAAAGGTACTTTTGATTCGGGTTTCTTTAAAAAAAAACTCCTATTTGGTCACTGAGAGTTCACCTTGGTCTGCCTTTACTGACTTGCCAATGCACATTTGCCATATATGTATACTTGTCTTGTCCATCCTCTCTACAACCATGTAGGTATAGATTTTTCAAAATCTCTAAAGAAATTATTATAAAGTGAAATTGAACTTGTCTCAGAAGTCTAGTGGGACTCGAACATCCTCTTGCTGACCGGGAGAGTACTCCTCCGATTGAGTTACCAAGACCTTGACCTGTTGAATTTTTCCATGTATCTTAAACTGATCTAATAGTCCATGAAGAAGAAAAGCTAATTAATTATTCTAAGCATTTTTGTATTTCACCTTTTTGATTGTTATATACTTCTATAAGTATTATATTTGATTAACATGTATGAAATAAATTTTATTTAATATTAATAATTGTACTTTTGTCTACAGCAATAAAAATTCTGCGGGATTGCACCGAGTTGCTGATCCACCACGCTCGAAGACAGACAGCCATACAGAAAGCGGAGAAGCGAAGAATCAAACAGTTGTTGAGACAATTTTTGCCGGATCTGTTCAACCATCCACGGCAACCGCTGTCTGATGATGAAAGAGATGAGGGTATGTTATTGCAATAGTTTATCAGTAACTAATGTTTATCAATTGATATTGAATTCTATGGGTTGGGCTTTAAGCAGAAAATGGAATGGAGAAAAGTTTATGGTGCAAATTCAATTTTATTTGTATTTATAATCAGCCAAAACTCAAAAAGTTTTTATTTGTTTATTTTTCTGGATTGATTTTATTCTAAATTCAAAAAATTATATTCGCCTCTTTAGTTGTTGGTTGAATTACCATTTCATTTTCTTTTATGTTTTTCAGCAATGCATAATAGGCTTGTTTCCACTAAGAATGAATCGGATGGCTTAGAGTTTTTAATGATTAATCATGATATGTAGTAAACAAAAAAACAACTTTTTTATTAAAATAATATAAGATTACTAATATTTTTGGAAATTAAAATCGGCAAAATTACTTATTTAATCACGTGACATTAAATACCAATCAGAGAAGCGTGACGTCACTCCTCGCAAAACACCGGTCATGCCATAACATTCTACAGGTTATGTTTACCTTTTTAAGGTAGATTTTGCAAAATTCATAACTTTTACTTTATATTTACAAATAGACACATCAAGTTGTGTTTAATACTTACATCAAAATGATCTTCGCAAAAATAAATTGTCGAATAAGTTGATAAACTATGAGCATCTTGCCTCCTTGCAATTTCTAACCACTTTCTTCGTATTTGTTTATTGTTTGGAACGTATATAAATAATTTGTTTGGCGTTTTTATCGTTGTGCTTTTACATTGGGGCACTATACAGTATTTATAATAAGAGGGATTCATTATTTATTATAATGATCTAGTCGACTGACATAAACAAACTCGATTGTTTCGCGAGGAGTGACGTCACTCAAGACGCCATGACAGTCTTGGCCTTTTTCGAAGTCAATTATAAGTTCATTTCTAAAAAAGCAAAATACTTATGAAAAAGGCCTATTTTTCTAAAAATAATATATATTTGGGGTAAAATAGGTACTAAACTATAGTTTTAAACGAATTTCCAAATTTTGTCAACTAGCCTATTGATTGAATAAATATCCAAGATATATGATTATGGTGACCATTTAAAAATTCATTCCAATCAGTCATTGAGAACTTTCTAGAAGTGAATTAAAGTAGTAATCTATAATCTAAGGTCACAGTTGTTTGTGTGTTTGTCTGTCCGCTCTTTTTCCATTGTATCAATAACGTTACCATAGCAACGCGTTAACCGCAAGTAGTTCGTCTACCGGGCGCTAGATGGCGCTAACGGAAAAATATTTTATAATAGAAAAAAATTAAAGAAATTTAGAAGCCGGGACGGGCCGCTAGTACTTATCAATAATTTTCTTTACTATGAAATCAATGACTTTCCTACACATTTTAGTCATAGTAATGCAATAATAATAAATAAGGAGTAGAGACAATGATGAAACACATGCGATGTGCAAATAACTGAATGTTTAGTGTTGATACATGCATGCTGCCTTCCTACTGACGTCTCTATTATTAAACATATTTCCATCAGAGTAGTATAATACAAACCATTCACAAATAAAACTGCACTATAATTCGACTAATGATACAGGAGCTAATTAGTGTGAATGTAAGAAATATTTTTTCAGCAAAGAAAAAAAATTGCTCTTATATTAAATTATCCATGTCTCCCATAGACCACAAAATGGGTAGCGATCATGCCTTTCGCACCAGCGAGTCTGGGTTCGATTCCCGTAAGGGAAGGTTTGTATGATGAATATGAGCATTTGTACCAGAGTCATGGGTGTTTATATATATAATAAAGTTGATACTGAAAATATAAATTAGGACTCAAGAATAAGTGATCAAAATTAAAAGGAATTTTTAATCAGCCTATCCAACTGTTACAGAAATTAAACGTTATAGAAAGTCTTTTAAAGCCTTAATGTTAATAGTTTAGATTATTATTATGTATTATGAATTTAATATTAATGTATATAATTTTGTTTCATAAGAAGAGAAAGAAGAACCGCCCAGTCCCGGCAGCCCTACGGAAGTTGGCGATGAAAAACCGCCCAATTCGAGCGTGAAACAAGAAAAACCGGAGGTGAGTTAATACGTCTTAAATACGTGTCTTTCTATTTTTAATTTTGAGTGTTTACAGACAAAAAAAATCTTCAATCTGTCTCGAAGGACGATTTGTTTGTTTAAAACTTAACCGATTCGTTGCTAATGGCATGCCTTATCAAATCAAGCTCGTAGCCTTCGTTTCTGTGATTGTATGTAGCAACGAAACATTTAAAGTGCTTGAATTGGTGATGAGTGATGATGAAAGCTGATTCACAAGTGAAGGATGAAGATCAATAGATGATGAATTACAAGTCAAAACACTCGTTCTACTAGGTTTCAGTAAGGTTGTGGGAATATATTGACTCCTCTGCGGATTTTTTTTTAATAGTTAATAATAATTTTCGACTGAGTTAATTTTGCCACCAATTGCATTTTTGAAAATGTAACTTTTTCCATAGAGTAGCGGTTCCCGTGTCCTTGGTTTGAAATGAAGTGGAGGTCCAAGTTGACCACCTTCTCAGTCACGGGTGACTGACACTGAGTACCTACTTTAACTTGCCCTTCAGTTCTGTCAGTCACGAGTTCTGTGTTAAATAATCATATCTCTACATAATTTATTAAATATAACTTAAAAACAAATATTTTTTTACATTTTATGAAAAAACTTGTTGTCGGTGAATGTGTTAATAAATAATGACTTTAAAATCTATACTTTGTGTATATAATTTATTTTTTTCTTTTCAAACAGTCATCGGAGTCTGACAACGCATCCGACAAGAGTAGCAGAAACAACAAGAACGACAAGGAAAACAAACCCAAGAACAACAACAACACTGACAGTAAAGGTACATTAACAACTATTTACCATCAATAATTTTATTAAGTGCTTATAATTTTAAAGCGCTGTCTAGCAATGCAAATGACAATAAGAAATATATTTCACCTACTGAAAAAGCATTAATATTAAATATTATTTTGTTATGAACACATATGTTTTAATTTACGAGGTTATTAAGACAAATCAATTTTATTAATAAATTATTTTAATTGAAAAATACTAGAAAATATCAACTTTGCTCACAAGTGAATTCTCAGGCGGGAATCGAACCGAGCCTTGTGAACATCCAAGGTAGCTCAATTGGGAGAGCATTGGGCCTTACTTCTAAAGGTTACGGGTTCGATTCCCGCTTGAAAATTCACTTGTGAGCGGAATCGATTTTTTTCTAGTATTTTTTTTCTATTAAAATAAAATTTATCTTATAACATCAATTTTTTTTATTTTTTTTATTTAAAATCTTATTGACCATAAAAATAAAAAGGTACAAAAGGCGGACTTAATGCTAATTGCATTCTCTCCCAGTCAACCTTTAGGAAAAAATAAACTTAAAATGGATATAATGGAGATATATTAACTGAGGCCATTGCAGAAAATCGTGACAAGTGACTATATTGTAGTTTCAATCTGTTAATAGCAGAGAATTGTTCCTAATTATTCACCTACACCCCTACTAGGTGATATAGTAAAGGACCATTTCAGCAACTTGTTTGTTAATAAATTATAATAAATACTAGCTGACTAGACCACGCGTTGCTGTGCCGATTGCAGCGCCATCTGCCCGGCTGATTTGTGAATCTAAACCATCCAAGGCGCCACCTAAACGCATACAAAAAATTCATTCAAATCGGTCCAGCCGTTTAGGAGGAGTTCAGTGACATACACACGTACAGTAGAATTATATATATAAAGATTAGACATCACATTCACATATATTGTTCTGAATCTAAAGCATTTGTGTTATGGAATTAGAAACAGTATCATTAACACCCAGACTTGAACCAATAAAGAAGTGTGTTTCTACATAAACCCGGCCAGGGGTTAAATCACATTTTACTTTAATGAGTTGAACAAGTTGATGCATTTGATTATTGCATCTAGCCTTTGAAAAGTCATTTATCATCGAAGATAGAGAGACAATGATGAAACACATGCGATGTGCGATCGACAGAATTTTCATGTTGATACAAGCATGCTGCCTTCCTACTGACGTCTCTTATCGTCCACAATAATATTAAAACGTACACGAAAATAAGTCAAAATTCCTATTTTAATCTGTTGACAATTTTTTTATATTCAGGCGGATCGTTTTTTAAATTATTTTTAATTTTAATATTATTTTTTAAATCATAGACTGTTTTGATGTTGTTATAGAGTGCGTGAACGCAGCGAATACTGTGAAACGAGGCAGCAATGAGGAATCTAAGGACTTGAAGTCTGAAGGAGATATCGATGATGATTACAGAGACCACCCTCCCAATGTGAGTACAATTTAGTGATCCTTAAGTAAGAAATGATACTACTAATTTTCAATAGTTATTATTTTAATGTTATATCAAATACCATATCAGACATGCAGATAAACAGTCAAATTTTTTTTAGATAGATTTAAAAACTCCTAATTTTGTCCTGATAAATACTTGACAATTTTTGATAATTATTATAAAAATACCCAAAT
Organism: Calamotropha paludella; assembly: GCA_927399485.1. Lineage (NCBI taxonomy): Eukaryota > Metazoa > Arthropoda > Insecta > Lepidoptera > Crambidae > Calamotropha > Calamotropha paludella. The sequence continues at coordinate 2,231,807 of OV656830.1, read as the reverse complement.
CATTTTCTTTGCTATGAAATCAACGTTTTTCTCCTAAACAGTTTTAGTCAAGTAAATAATTTATTAGGAAACCAAACAAAACTTAGTTATATAAAAAGATGGAGACAATGATGAAATACATGCGATGTGCAATCAACAGAACTTTTGTGTTGATACAAGCATGCTGCCTTCCTACTGACGTCTCCTTACCATATAACTACGTTTTCCAGATCTTAAATAACATAAAGAAAGGGCTTTTTGCCTATTAACCCTTTGCACTCCGTTGTCGCCGTATTTGCGACATTAAAATGCTAACATTAAATCCACTGTCGCTGCTACGGCGACACGGTTATTTTACTGACTCAGCTCCTAACACTTATCGTCTGTGTTTATCTTGTAGTTATTACTCAGTTTTAATATAAATAAAAGTTACTGAAGAAAAAATGATAATACGTTCACACCAATTTAGACGACCGTTTGGTGCAACGGTAGTGATGCTGCCTTTCGCACCGACGGTCCCGGGTTCAAATCTCGGTATGGGCAAATGTTTGTATGATGAATACGAGCATTTGTACCTGAGTCATGGGTGTTTGTATATATTTCTATGAATATTACTTATTTATGTATGATATATGTATGTCTATCCGTTACCCTAGTATCCATAACACAAGCCTTAAGGTGCTTACTTTGGGCTAGGTTAATTGGTGTGATTGTAACTTTATTTACATTAAAACAGAGAAGTATAAAATGAATTGATTTGGTTGACGATGTGAGTTCTATACGCATGTAAATAAATAAATATTTCCTACATTCACACCAATTAACCTAGCCCAAAGTAAGCACTTTTAAGGCTTGTGTTATGGATACTAGGATAACGGATATACATACATATATCATACATAAATAACTTATATTCATAGAAATATATACAAACATCCATGACTCATGGATACCTGAGTCATGGATGTGGCTCAGGTACAACTACTCGTATTCATCATACAAACATTGCCCCTTCCGGGATTCGAATCCAGGACCCTTGGTGCGTCAAACAGTCGTCAAAATCCTACCTGAGTGCTCGTAGGCGTGGTCGTTTTTCATGCGTATTTTATATTTTAGACAATATGTATGTTCCTTTTTTTATTTTTTAACTGTATCAAAAATGGTGAACAGGAAGCCCGTTTCGTGTGTACGTCGTCTTGGTACCTGTTCCTACGTCTGCATGGAACTTTATGTCAACGGCTGGCCTCAGCTCGTCGGACTGCATTGTCTTTGGAGGCTGAAAACCATACAACTAACGTGGCCACCGCTTTGCGACTTAAGCCTAACAGTAAGTACAGATATTTATTCTTATTATTTTTATTTTATTATTTATTTATTTAACAAAATGAAGTCATTACATTGTTAATCAGCGCACCAAAAATCGCTAGGATTTGTCCGGTGTGCTGAGAGTACATAATTGAATGATACATACATATAGTTTTGGGCTAAGAAATAATTTTATGTATTTATTTTTGGGGGAGAAAAGATAAATTATTATATTAGCCCAGAAGTATGAGTAGTAATGGCTCTGAATAAGTTAAACTGTATTTGTAGAAGTTATCGCAAAGAAAATTTTACTATTTTTTTATACCACGGTCGAGTGGTATGACAATAATTATAATTATATTAATAAAATTTTTTATCTCAAAGAAATTTCACCAAAAAAAATTATGTCGTGATCGAGTAACTTGCATACTGTATTTCGTGGTACGGTATTTCGAAGTCCCATGTTCGATCATCGGCCTGATCAATGAAGAAAAGGATTCTTTCTATATTGCCTCATTTTTTGATGTTGTGGCATAGAATATAATCGTTTAGCTCAAACATGCAGACAAAAAGATAAACTAGCAAAAATGTACCATGAACTAAGACTAGTTTCGCATAAAGACAATACTATGTTAGGTCTTCATTTTTATATAATAAAATAAATAAAAACTCAATATTTATAATAAATTATATATTGACTGCAAAATAATAACTAGCAACTGGCTTAAAATAAAGATTATAATCAAACTGAGGCTTTGTTATAATCTTTATTTTAAGCCATATATACAGTCAAAACCGTTTATAACGACATCGTTTACAACGACCTATCGGTTATTACAGCCAGATTGTATGGTCCCGTCCGAATCCCTAGTAAACTATTCAGTAAACAAACCGCATATAACAACATCGGATATAGCGAAATATCGCTTACAACGACGAAACTTTATCGATATTCATCGGCTACAGATCGGCTATAACGACCAACCGCTTCTTGTCTCAGCAAAACAAAACAGTACAAACAATTTTAAATCTTATTGATAAGTATTGAAGGAATATTTAGGCATACCTACGCACTTTCTCCCACCTCATCCGAACCTCTTCCCGGCCATTTGACCTTGCATACTTTACACCGATTGTTTAGTGGGCTAATTGACTGCGTGAGTGATAGCTTGATTTGAAAGTGTTGGTGTTGTTTAGACTGTGCATTTATGTGTTATTATGTCGCAAAAAAAGAGGAAAGTGTTTTCTGTTGAAGAAAAATCTCATGTTATATGGAGATTAGAAAATGGCGAGTCGAATAGTGAAATTGCCAAGGAATGTGGAGTTTCGCACTCGACGATATCAACGATTTGGAGGAATAGAGATAAAATAAAAGTTCTTTTCGAAAACAACTCTTTAAAACTTAAACGAGCAAGGACAAGTGAACACAAAGTTATAGAAGATGCTTTATTAACATGGTTCAAACATCAGAGAGCAAACAACGTCCCAATAAGTGGACCGATTCTGCAACAAAAAGCCAATGACTTTGCTCGCCTTATGGGTAAAGAAAACTTTGAGTGTTCGTCGTCTTGGGTACAACGTTTTCGTGCTCGTCATAATATTGTGGCAGGAAAAGTTTGCGGTGAAGCAGCTGGCGTTCCTGAAGGAGTGTCTGAAGAGTGGCTCTCTCATAAGTGGCCTGCACTGTGCGAAGGATACACGCCAGAGGAAATCTTTAATGCAGATGAAACAGGATTGTTTTACAATTTAACTCCTGACAAAACACTTAAATTCAAAGGCGCGGCATGCAAGGGCGGAAAGTTGTCCAAAACCAGAATTACAGTATTGGTTGCGGCAAACATGACTGGTTCATGTAAAAGAAAATTGTTGGTGATAGGGAAAGCTAAAAAACCGCGTTGCTTTAAGAACATTCAATCTTTGCCTGTAACTTATGAAAACAACACTAGGTCCTGGATGACATCCCAAGTTTTTGAAAAATGGCTGCGTAGCTGGGATGCGGAATTGAAGTCTGGAGGAAATAAAATTCTTCTCCTAGTAGACAACTGTCCCGCTCACCCTGTAGTCTCCAATCTGAAATGCATAAAGCTTGTGTTTTTACCGCCCAATGTCACCTCTGTTTAACAGCCCATGGACCAAGGAGTGATAAAAGCTTTAAAAACACAATACAGAAAACTTCAAGTGTTACAAATGATACAGAATATTGAAAACAGCAAAGACATTAAAAATCTTTCTGTTCTGGATGCAATTCTAATGATATCGGAAGCTTGGGAAAAGGTCACACAGACCACTATAGCCAACTGCTTTCGCCATGCAGGTTTCAAAGATCTCTCTCCATCACAAGCGGAGGACGACGATGATATTCCACTAGCGAGACTGATACAATCTACAGATGAAGACGACATACCACTTGCTGAACTGGTTACTCAGTTGCAAAGATTTACTGCTAAAGAACAAACAATTGAGATAGAGGAATTTATTGGAATAGATGACAGTGTCGCCGTGTGCGCCTCAGCTACTGAGGAAGAAATTCTTGCAGAAGCTGAAAGTAACAACCGTAACACTGACGAAGAAAATGAAGACCAGCAAGACCCTGAAGAACAGTTTCAGCCAACAACAGTTTCCGAGGCTCTTAACGCTATAACAGTTTTGCAAAAATTTGTTACCTTTAATGAACAGTTTGATATTGATGATACTCATACCTTGAGGAGTATGAAACGTAAAATGCAAAAATTATTTGAGACTGGGCTAAAAAAAAAACAGACCAAAATGACTGATTACTTTAAAATCTAGTGTAGATTTATAATCTTTAACTGTAAGCACCTAAGTACATTTTGTATTCTAATTACATATTTCGTAATAAATACATATTTTGATTTCCTTTTTGACTCGTTTACATACATACATAACCTATACCTATTCTAGATAGATGACTATGATAATACATATACATAACTATGTACTGTACTTGTGTATTATAACTGTATTGCTTATAACGACTATCGGATATAACGTCGGCAACTATACGGTCCCTCCAATGTCGTTATAAACGGTTTTGACTGTATATATATATATATATATCTGGATCTGACTTCCTCTATATCCATTTTATTAATAAAAAATATTTAGAACACATCAATTTACTAGTCGTTTTCTTTCAGATTTACCAGCAGAGGTGTCATCCCCCTCAGAATATTACGGAGCGCTATTGGAATTGGTGAAAGGTGTTCTGGATGGCAACACCGAACCCGCAGCATACGAGGACGCAGCGAGGGAGATGCTCGGCATAAGGGCATATCCAGCTTACACCCTGGACAAACTGGTCTCCCATTGCGTTAGACAGGTGAGCTAGTCAAGAAGTTATCAAGAAAAAATTCAATTTGTGTCAAGCGGGAACTGAACCCCTTTGCAGGCGAGAACTCGTCCAATTGATGAATGACGATTGTTTGATGTAACGGTTAGCTATTCTGCATTTCGCATCGATGGTCCAGGGTTCGATTCCCGGATGAGGTAGATGTTTGTGTGATGAATACGAGCATTTGTATCTGAGTCATGGGTATTTAAATATATAAAAATTCCCTGTCAGTGTCTAACTGCGATGAATTCCGAATCTATTCAACCTCAAAATTTGGTGATTTTCTTTTAATTTTTCTGGATTTGTTCATGTTCATTTTTCTGGAGTTAGTACATAGGACAGGTTTCATTTTATTCATAATAAAAAAATATAATGCATATTAAAATAAATTAGCCGCAGCAACGCAGCTAATATTTCTATAATAATTAAATATCTATGTATTGTATATGTATCCATATCCATTACTTTAGTATCCATAACACAAGCTTTACAGTGCTTACTTTTGGCTAGGCTAATTAAGAAATATTATTATATATGTTTTGTGTGCCTTTTGTATGTGTATGTTTAATGTGTGTGTGCGCGCCATATCTTTACATAAACAAAATACGTGTCACAGTGTTTGACGGCAATGAACTCCGTAACTACTTGATCGATTTTGATGATTTTCTTTATCATTTTTCTAGATTTGTTCCAACTTAGGATATAGGATATTTCATTTTAATTTATAACATAGCAACCTGTGGCCGGGTCAGCTAGTATTTTTATAAATATTAAATATCTATGTATCATATATGTGTATCCGTTATCTTAGTATCCATAACACAAGTCTTGTAATTATTTTGGATAGGGTAACTTTTGTGAATGTAATAAATATTATTATATATGTTTAATGTTGTGTGCCATTTACATATTATTGCTAACTGAACCCAGCCACGGGTTGCGGTGTTATAAATTAGAATAACCTATCCTATCCATTAAGTTAGATCAAATAACAGATAGTAACGAAGTTTCAACAAAATCGGTTCATTAGTTTCAGAGTTTATCCCAAACATACATCGTGACACGAGATTTTTAATAATATAACTATGATATAAATTTTAGTATATTTTTTAAATGTATATATTGTTTTGAAAATATTTTAACGTGTTTGCTTGTTTGTATACAGCTGCAGCACTGCGTGTCGGAGCCGTGGTCTGTGCGGGCGGCGGAGCTGTGCGCGGCGGGAGGGATGCGCGGTCCACCCGCGTACGTGAGGCGAGCCGCCGCCTATCTAAGGAGGGACCACAACGCGTTCCTCGTCAAACTGGTAACCATACCACTTCGCACCATGTACACCACACCGTACGCTCATACACTTTACACTCATACATACATACCTACGATATACACCCAAAGTTACATCTATACAACATATACATGTTGGCTGTTTTTATTCTTTTTCAATAAAGAAATAAATAGAAATAAAATAAACAAAAAAAGACATAGGACATGCAACTAAACATACACCTTACAAACATAAGATATAAACCCATTCATACATTCACTACATACACACGTACACATATACGCCTTTCCCCTATACACTTTATACCCATTAATATATACGAGATTACCTATCTTTATATATATAATTCTTCTGTGAGTGTGTATGTCACTGAACTCCTCCTAAACGGCTGGACCGATTTGAATGAATTTTTTTGTGTGTGTTCAAGGGGATCTGAGAATGGTTTAGATTCACAAATCAGTCCGGCAGATGACGCTGCAGTCGGCACAGCAACGCGTGGCCGGTTCAGCTAGTATACAATAGAACACAAAACTTTTTATTAAAAACACCACATTGAGGAAATAAAAAACTTAAAAACTCAAAATAATGTGTTACTATATACGGTCTTATCGCTCAAAGCAATCTCGGCCAGACAACCTTTAGATAAATAGGACTGGAAGGAAACTTAAGAAACGGTAGTGCAAACGAGAAAGTACCACCATACGTGCTTACGCCATACTCCTATACACCATACATACATAAACCGTACACCCAAACATACATACATACGCTTTACGAATGATGACTTGTTAATTAACATTTTTTTTATTATTTGCAGTACGGTGGCGACGAGTGTCGGGTGTCATTCGAGTTGCTAGAAGGGCCTCCGCCTAGGGCTTCGCCCCCACTAGACGCGAGACTGTCGCCCACACAGGTAATCATTTATGATTCCATATGTATAATTATATTTCAGCCGTCTGTTAATCCTACATATTATGAGCGAAACATGAGTAGAATATAAAAAAAAAATCTAGAACTATTTTAAAACAACAAGTATTGAAAATATGATTATCAGACATCGAGAGAGGTTTTGATAAAAGATGAAAAAGATCTATTTACTTAAAAACAATAGTATATATTATAATAATAGTATATAAGGTAAAGGCACAGTAAAGAACAGTAAAATATCTTCATACAAACGTGCCGCTCTCGGTTTGAATGTGTGCGTGCGCGCCGCGCGCCGTGTCGGCACGCGATTTCACGCACACGCTAGCATAATATATGGGGGAATAAGGTGGCGGCAGTACGGGCTGTGCCGCGCGACTGTGAGCATGCGCGTACGTCACATGACCGCTCGCGAACGTCAATGAGAATTTACTTTACATTAAGAAATAATAATAAAGCGTTCCGGACGTGCAGAAACCGGAGAAAAATTTTCTCGGTATCAAAGGAGCCTTTCTTTCTTCCAGATAAGTTAGGCTAAATAAAATACCAAGGCTAAATATGTACCTAAGATTCAAAGATACCAAAAAGTAGCTAAAACATTGTATATTCCGAAAAAAATTCTTATTTATTTTTAAATACATTTGTACCACTGAAAAAATCATTCAAAAATATACATTACTTGCAATAAATGTTTTTTTTAGCTGGCAAGCACAATTGTTTTGAGTTTGAAGCGTTTTGTAGCTTAAAGTTATATAAACATTTTTCGATATTCAGTCTTAAACATAAAATGTATACAAGTTTATCAGCAACACTGCTTTATGAATTTTTCTGTTTTTAATATATACAGTAGGATCAAGAGCGAAAATAGATATTTCTTGCTATTGTGAATCATTCTAAGCGTTTAGTTATTTTATCAGCCTACGGACTTTACTAAAATACCGTGTTCCAAAGCCGCGAGAAACTTGTTAAAATCTAACCGACTGTCACACACTCAGGACAATAAGTCACACACAAGTGCCATATTAGCGTTTCGTTCTACGCAGTTGTGATTTTGTGTATAATTTATTGTGTTTTATTAACTTTATAAAATTCTAATTTATGGGTATATTATATATGAAATAAGTGTTTGTACATTATTATGAATATTTTCAAATAACTTGTACCAAGGTACATTTTTGGCTCGAAAAGAAAGGGTTCCTTTGTAACTTAATATAATAAATGTTATGTGAATAAAGGCTTTTTATTTTTACTAAATTTATAAACTGGTAAAATATTCAATCATAATATGCTTTTTATTACATAAATTTAGATCAAGTGCTGCTTGTTCGAAAATATTAACTAAAAGTAAAAGTGACAACCCTGGGGATCAACGCAAGAGTAGGCTAATAACTCGGCGGGCGCCCTTAGATAACCTACTGTTCTGTATTTACTGTGGTAAAGGTTGATGTCTCCCTTTAAGCTTATACAGCCTCTGTAGCAGGCATCGCTCTTCCATAATGTTACTACAATTCTAATTTTTGAAAATTACCAATTGTCTTACCATTACAAAAATTGAAAATTACAAAGTGTCTAGAGAAGTGTGTGTATGTGCGTGTATGATTTGTTTACTGTTAGTTATTATAGGCTTTAAAACTCAAAATCGATCCTCAGACGCTTAACAGCTACCTTTTAGCCGCTGGCGAAAATAACTCACAATCCCTCGCCAAGCGCAATAATAACTGCGCCATACTCTTTAATTTCCATCAGTGTTTCTGTTAATAGTACCTTTTAATGTTTCAATAGGTATTTTGCATAACTTTTTTATTCAACTTTATCTTGTGACACATGCACAATTTCATTCACAAAATGTGAATCTGTTATTGGCTGGAGCTGTGGATTTCGTTAATAATTAAAACTAATGGATAAAAAATCTTATATTAATTTATGCCTTGTAAGGTGGGTTTTAAATATATAAATGACACATTCTCTTCTCAGTTGTCTGTCAGTAGTGTAAATCGTTGCTAAAGTCTATTAAAATTTTCCAGCGTACCCAAATAAATAGTAGTATTATAATTTTTCAGCATGGCAACATTAATGGTTGTTTTATATTTTTTCAGCGTGGCAACAACGGCAACACTCGCGGCATAGTATCACGAGCAGCCGCCTGGTCCCTATACACGGAGCGATACGCCGCTCCTCACACCACTACCACTGCTCGGAACAAACCAGTGTTCCTCGCACGGAACGCGAGGAAATGCGGTCCCGGGTTCACGCACAATATCGCCACAACAGCACCCGGGAACACAATCCACACCCATTCGAGACGCAAACCGCCTAAATTACACGACCACACCGAGTGTCATTTGAGTGATGATTTAAGATTGTTATCGTTTAGACCGTTGAGTCTGTATAGAAATGGTGCTCTAGCCGCTGCAAAGGCGTCCCACGCTAGATTGCACGCGCGTAGAAGGGCGCGTCTACGAGATTGGTTGATGCGGTAGAGTCAAGTGTTGTGAATACAGTGTCCAAATAGTGATGAGTGCGAAAAAGGTTGGCTGTTTATCGTTCCACAGTTTTGCAATTCTGGATTTTTTAATAAGTGTATAGACAGATTGTTAATATACGGAAGAGTATTCAAGTATACTGCAATAGACAGACGAAATTTATTATGTATATTAGTCTTAAACTTATTTGACAGGGAAAATTACATGATTTTTATTTCTGAATATTTCAAAAGTGATTGAATTAATATTACCATGTACGTTTGGGATGGAAACCGCCTATTCTACATAAGCTGTGAATGTTTATGTCACATTCTTGGTAATATTAGGAAGACAAAACGTAAAAAATATCTCAATATTGTTTAATTTATTGTTTTTGCTATATTAAATTGTAATATGCATTAAATTTTGAGTTTTGACTTAAATAAAGTATAAATGTAAAGATTGTAATGGTCGCATAAAATGCAATTTTATTTAAAATTACCCTAACAGCTGCATGAAGTAATAGAAGCACTATTCGGTAATTAAAAATAATTATGAAACTCGTCAATTAATGATGATTTAAGTAGATATTTGACTATTTTTCATCACCCTAGTGAAAATTTCACACCTAATTGTCACTATCAGTGAATACTTGAGATTCTGGGCAGCGGAATTAAGCCATGTAAATCCAATAATTTAATGCACTATGATTGCCATCTGAAAAAATAATTGAGAGCTTACAAAATATGTATTTGTTTTTTTACTCTAGCAACACCATAGTACATTGGATATTACTACCACCTGCTTAAATTTCCTAATTCTATTACTGGTAAATGCAAAATATGTTGACCATGACATAAACAGTTGTAGTTTTTTTTATTTAGATAAATATTCAAAGATCTCTGATAGTCATTTTTATTTTCATTTATATAATCTGGTATTTTTCTCTACTTAAATAATAATTAAACATGCAATATTAGTAAATTCGTAACTCGTCATATGGCAACACAAGAGATATAATGATCTTATTACACAATGTATTGACTTTAAAGTGAAAAGTCTAAATTTATTGTATTTGGTTTTTTTTTCTAAAATCCTATAGATAAACACATTATGTGTCTTATCAGCCTTGCGGCTCATAAAATATTATTTTGTAACATGAAAAATATTGAAATTATAATTCTAAGCAAATATAAAAGAATAATTATGAATGAACAAGAAAAGATGGAAAATCTTAAAATTTTATTTTATAACAAACTTCATTATGTGTTACAAAGTAATAAATTCCATATTATTTTAATGTAATTGAAATTATTTGAAAATCAATCATAATTTTGTGTTATTATCGCAATTAGAGACATAATATACAAGTAATTTATCAAAATATTGGGCTTTAATTCTGTGAAACATTCTAAACCATATTTTGATGGTAGCATGCTTTCTTTTTGAGAAGATATAGATAAGAGACTATTTCAACCTTTACAAATTGAGCGATACTTCAAAATTATCTATAGCTTTAATGTATCAATAGTATTTTGTTGTTTTATTTGTTATAATCTGTGTTTAATCAGATATCGAGCAATAACTCTGGGTTGTAATTCAATATTAACCACAATGTGTCTTATCGATCTCTAAAAATTATGATAGAAGTCTCAAGTAATTCCTACACCTTTATTAGCGAATATAATTTGTTATTGGCTACATTATCGAAAACTGTTTAAATTTAAATAAAATAAGGTTTTAAATTATTTATAGTCTCTGTTCTATTAGAGGAGAAAAGAAAGGTACTCTACTTAAGTTTTTTATTGTGTGTTGCCAGAATTACCCACTAAGAAATAGGATTTTATCAAATAAAACTATGAAAATATAATAATATATTGTATTTGTTATAACAAAGTTATGGATGTTTATTTTCGAATGATTTCTTCTAAATATCCATTGGCTTGTCATTGAATTTTATTATTTAAATGAAACTGAAACAAGCAGAATGTTGAACTGTAATCCAAAGACATAAGAACTATATTATTTCTTCAATTGAAACTATCTCGAAATCTTTGACCTAATTTATTTTTCTTCATAAAACAAATTGTCTTTGGATTTCAGTGTAGTCTCAAAGACTAACAGGGTTGATTATCTCGAATTTGATATGGCAACACTGACTTTAAAAAAGTATCTCGACACGATGAAAAGGTTTTTTAACGTCGGTATATTGTTTTATCACATTAGTTCGTATTATTAAATGCGATCGCGATGTTTAGAGTTATATGCCACGTTTTAGCGGTATATACACTTTAATTTTAGCTATCGCATTCGCGTAACTCCACACCGCGAAATGGCGGGGAAATTTCCCGCGCAAATTGTTCAGACGAAGGAATCCAATGATTTTGAAATCATACAGATTATGAAGCAAGTTGAAATGTATAATAAATTGTTTTGTTATATATTTCTTTTTGCGTTGATTTTGCGGTGTGGTGTGTTTAGTTTGTAAAAAGATCTCGTTTATATCTGAAGTACATTGGTTTTTATGTAAATACTGCGAGAGTGACCGTAATGCAGAATAATTGTTGCGGAAATAATTTTGTTAATTTGTAAAGAAATGACTCGTCAGAAGGAATAAATATTATTATATTTATAATTGTTTTCGTTTTATTTTGTATCCTATTTATTTGTATGCGTATAAAGACTTCGGAATAATTTAAAATAAAAGTATTCACAAACCGATTCATTGCCACCCCATTTCCATAACTTTTGCGCAGGCCCTAACAATAATCGAATGACGCGCTATCGCGTCATTGGCCTAGCTGAAAGTTGACGCGCTTTCGCGTCAAGGGACACTGACATTGTTTTGTTCATTTTCTTGTTAACTGTGTCCATTCGAAGAAGTCCCTAAGTGATTCTGTGTTAACAAAAATTTTCAAATGACGCGTTTGTGCGTCATTGGCCTCCCTAAAGGTTTCTTCATGACGCAACAGGTGCGTCATTGGCCACGAATCGGTTAATCTAGGATTTTTTTTTATGAACGAGATTATGTATAGCCTAAAAAATGGTTGTCTGTAATGTCCAGTTAACGGACGATAATTTTACGTGATAACGTCATAAGAAAACATTGATGAAAAATTGCATACACAAAAAAAAACAAAATTATTTTATTATGACAATCATAGTCGTTATGGTTTCATTACATCTTTGATTACAACTAAATCAACAAGTATCTGTTTTTAGGCTTCTGTACGCAAAGGGTAAAAATGGGACCCTATTACCAAGACTTAGCTGTCTGTACGTCCGTCTGCCACCAGGCCGTATCTCAAGACCCGCGATAGTTAGACAGTTGAAACTTTCACAAATTATGTATTTCTGTTGCCGCTATTACAACAAATACTAAAAACTTCCATATAACAAACGCGTTTTTTTTTGCCCTTTTTTGCTCGATATCAATAATGGCAACAGGTAGGCACTTGAGAAATATTCACGAAATACTCAGTTGTATTTTTACTTTAATAGTAGTGAGCGTCAAGATGGCGGGATCAAGTCCCCAATTTGAAATGTATCACATTAAAATGTTTGTGCTACATATGTTCTATTTGTACCCCGAACCAGACATTTGTACCTCTAAAGGTAAATGAAGTATGTAAAGATCTCCCTGATCCCGCCAATTTGACGTCAAAGTGGCGGGACCTTCTGAAAGCTTTACTCAGAGGCAGGCAATTCACACCCGAAAACTTAGTACTACATATGTACTTGTATATACATATGTAGTACTAAGTTTGTTGAATATGTCAGTATTCAACACAGTTATAAGTAGGGTTGCCAACTTTCATTAGAAGAAACAGAGTATATCTGATTTCAAAGGAGGTAAATAAAAAGTACGGCCTTATAAAAAGAGTATTATTTATTTAAAAAAATTATAAAGGTATTTTTTACAGCAAATAACAATTTTTCATTTCGTTTTAAAAAAGTTGTATGACTCCAAACATTCTAACTCTAGGTTTACATATACATAGATCAAAAGCTCATTTTTAATCAATTTCAATGAAGCCCTGTTTCTCTTCACATTCATGATCCAAAAAGACTCTCTCAGTAAACCTGAAGTGGTGGGAACAGAGAGTATATAGCTAACTTTTTTAAAAATAAACAAATTCGTTAGGGCACTGATTGACATTAGTGGCTGCGTTCAGAAACGTCAGAGTGTGGCTAAGGGTGTAGGGATTACTAACTTGGGAATACCAGCATATTAAAAGTAAATAGTTGACTTTTTTGGTTACGATAATCACATATGCGAGACTGGCACTAGTATAGTAAACGTTGTGTAAAAAAGAGTATTTTAGCGTCCTCTATTAGTATTATAGATTAAAGAGTACGCCTACATGATATAGAGTACAATACTCTATTTTAGAGTACGGTTGGCAACCCTAGTTATAAGTGCCAAATTAAAGTAATGTGATTAAAACATTGGTCCCGCCAATTTGATGATTCATGTTATCGCTGAATTTATATGAACATTGATATGAACTTGCGCAAAATCAAATGTGGAAACTTAGTACGGCCTAAGTACATGAACTTGTGTAATTTTCATGTTCATAATTTAAGTACATCAAAAGTTATCTGTCATTCATCGTTATTAATTTTCGTACCTAGTATTGTCCCCGGCAAATAAGTTGAACATGATTTTGAAATCACGTGACATGCGCAGTAGTGAATAATGAACCTAAACTTGCTACTGCGCATGTCACGTGATTTCAAAATCATGTTCAACTTATTTGCCGGAGACTATATTTTTAATGTCCGTTTCAACCGCGCGGCCACCTCATAATATTTGATGAAACTTTGCCAGGAATTAGTGCTAATTTGTTACTTTACACACCTCTTTTCGTGAATTTGTTACAAAAAAAACTAAGACGCTATGACAAAAAATAGTTGGCCGCTAGAACCGCCACTTGCCGTAGTCATCGTCTGTGATTACACAGAAACTATATAATGCAGATAGACGAATGATGCATCAAAAGAAAGGTCTTAATTTGTTCAATTTGTTACAAAAATAAAAAACGTGAAAACGTAAATAAACAAAAAGTTATGCAATAATTAGCTTTCAGGTTATGAGTAGGTAGGTATGTCACCATAAATATCAAATTAATAGAGGCTAATGTGTATGGATAATTAGTTACTAATTTGTTACAGCGAATAAACGTAAAAAAATACTAGAAAGTGGGTTCAATAATTTGTTAGAGTCGATTTTAGTTGGCCGCTCGGAAGGCAATATGCCTAAAATACAACGGCATTTATCTCGTTATTAAAAGTAGGTTTAAGCTTAGTTAGAGTACTAGTCGACGGGTAACGTAACCTAGTTTAGATAAATATGGCGAATATAACTGCAGCATTCATATTTTAGAAAATATTTGCAAAAAACGGTAATATGAAACCGTATGAGAGTAGGGTGACTATGATTATTGGAATGTTCGATATTCATATCTTATTTTTTTTTAGGGAGAGTGCTTATATAAATACATTTTAAGTTAAGACATACTTTATATTACCATTTTTGATATTTGCTTTAAAATATGCTTATAGTATTTCTGTTAATAATGTTAGTGTGAGTGGAGTAAGAAATTAAGCTATTATCTATCTATCCTATGTATACAATGTGTCCCGTCACCAGTGTCGGAGCCTTTAATGGTGTGAAATATGGCATTTTTGGCTCTTACGGCCGCCATTTTGATTTCTTGATAACCAAGACCTGGGCTCTCAAAATAATTCGACCACCACTAGCCATGTAAATAATCAGCATTAAAAAGGTGTCATTTGATAGCTCAACATGTAGACAACAGTTACACAGCCATCATGTTTCAATTGTCATGGAATAAAAAATAGAAAAAAAACTGGTTGGTTGCCTGTAAAGTCGGTATACGGGCGAAAGTTTTACGTGACAACGACTTTGAGTGGTAAAATAATTTTAATGTGAATATTCATTCGTATAGTAGGAAGAAGGATGAAATAATAGTAACAATTTAAAACATTTATTTATACAAAGAATTATATTTAAAACATTAATTTATAGGCACGCGTCCCTTCCACTTTTTATGTCTGTCTCTCTCGCTCTTAGGCGGGCTAACCATGCCCGAGTGGAAGGGACGCGTGCCTCTCACTCGCTCTCATTGTAAGCGCATATATAGTTGAGTGGGAGAGAGACGCAAGGCATTCGGCGGGCCTCTCTCTCGTTCGGTGACTCATCGTAACGTTACCGAGCGTTACACTTTTTCATAAGTGACTCCCAGCCGCAACCTAATTTAAGACGTTGTCACGTCAAAATAATGAAAGAAAAACATATATGCAACCAACGTTTAAATAACGCGGGCGTTAACGGCCGGCTGGTATTGAAGGAGAAATATTACGATTAGTTGCATCCAAAGGAATAGAAATCCACACACAATCACATTGAGCGCGTGGGGGCACTGGCCAGTTGCGGCGCAACGGCATCGGCTTGGATCGCATGGCTACTGTAAAATTATCTTTTATTAAGGCACCAATATGTTAACAAGAACATATAATTGGACGTAATTACATGGTAAAGATCCAACCCACAACTTCACTTAAATTGACGTAAGTATGACAAAATGGCCTTAATGTCATATACTTACACGTCACGAAAACAGCTGTAGCAATAAAGTAATAACTTTATTCACGTCATCATAAAATTGTAAAAATCAAACTTACCGCAGTTAATTTGGATCCCTCTGCAATACACTTTTTGGTGGTGACTTCTATATTAACAAATCATATAAGTGGGCACAACTCATAGCTAAGTAAGCACTTTTAGACACTTCTAGATTTACTGATAATTGTAACTTAGTAGTATGAAAATCACGGGAATTAAATACGTACGAGCACACTCTTCAAAATCCAGCACAATAATGACAATATTCACAACGGACAATAATCGCTTTTTAAACCCCTTCCGACAAATATTTTTAACAATAATTTGGAAACAAAAGAGATCCTTTTTTGGGAATCGTGCCCATCATAAAACACCTGCGGAATGTCAATGAAACGAAAATCTTATCAGTAAATACTTTAAAGAATTAAGAACAATAGACATCAATATGGCTGCAAAACGAACTGCATATTCCTTTGAACAGAGTACAACATTAAAAACATGCCTTTGTACTAATATATTCATAGTCACCCTACTCTCATACGGTTTCATATTACCGTTTTTTGCAATTATTTTCTAAAATATGAATGCTGCAGTTATATTCGCCATATTTATCTAAACTAGGTTACGTTACCCGTCGACTAGTACTCTAACTAATGTCCGTTTCAACCGCGCGGCCACCTCATAATATTTGATGAAACTTTGCCAGGAATTAGTGCTAATTTGTTACTTTACACACCTCTTTTCGTGAATTTGTTACATAAAAAACTAAGACGCTATGACAAAAAATAGTTGGCCGCTAGAACCGCCACTTGCCGTAGTCATCGTCCATGATTACACAGAAACTATATAATGCAGATAGACGAATGGTGCACCAAAAGAAAGGTCTTAATTTGTTCAATTTGTTACAAAAATAAAAAACGTGAAAACGTAAATAAACAAAAAGTTATGCAATATTTAGTTTTCAGGTTATGAGTAGGTAGGTATGTCACCATAAATATCAAATTAATAGAGGCTAATGTGTATGGATAATTAGTTACTAATTTGTTACAGCGAATAAACGTAAAAAAATACTAGAAAGTGGGTTCAATAATTTGTTAGAGTCGATTTTAGTTGGCCGCTCGGACAGCAATATGCCTTAAATACAATGGCATTTATCTCGTTATTAAAAGTAGGTTTAAGCTCAGTTAGAGTACTAGTCGACGGGTAACGTAACCTAGTTTAGATAAATATGGCCAGAGATGTGATTTATTTGAAATACTTCTATTTTAAATGCAAATAGAAAATGCAAAATACCTATTTTATATTTTGTATTTAAATACCTTTCAGTGAAAAGTATTTTGTATTTTATTTGAAATGCCTTTCGAGATGCATTTTGTATTTTTAATATTAATTTCAAAATGCAAAATACTTTGTGATTAAGTTTAGCCAACATTACCAGTCAACCAAACAAAACGCTTGTATTGCCGAATTCGACCGAGAGAGGCTCGAGAGAGGCGTCTGCTAACCATGCGCGACATCTTTTTCTTCTTTGGTCAAAGTGCGCGCCTTATGTCAAGTAATGTCTGACAAGTGTCAATTTCCAACGAAAACGGTGAACATTAACTATGGCTATGAATTTATGGATATGAAACGCATAGCCGTTGATAACGACGATTTGATTTCACGACGAGTTTATTATTTTCTGGTGCTGGTGAAGTAGTTACTGATTTGATTACCTACTTTTCTGATATTGTGTGAAGTGTTGTTATTATTTCCATAATACTGAAAGGGTTATGTATGCACTATACCTGGAACGGTTAAGTACTACAAAATAATTTAGATAATCTAAATAGACGTGACTTGGTGGATTTGCCTGGTGTCTAACAATTTCTACTTAGCAAAAAAATGTAAGTACTTACTGAAATACAAATAAAATGCATACTAAAAAGAAAAGACGTCGACTAACTTAAAATGATTTTAAGTTTTATACCTATTACAATAAACTGCCAATAAAAATACTATAATAACTGAACTTAGTGTTAATATCTACAACCTTTGGACAACCCAGTTTATTGCGGGCCGTTAATTGAAATAATAAAGGAAAGTATTCAAAATCGTTTCGAAAAATTTGATTTAGATAACCCAAGATCCAAGGACAGCATTCTGGCAGCAATATCGTATCCATTTTTCAAATTAAAGTGGGTGCCTAAAAATAAGAAGGAGCATCTTAGGGAGCTGTTTATTCAAGAACTCAGGAAATTTGAAAATGAAAATTTAAAAAGTTGCCTCCCATCACAGACATCGGAAAGAAAAAGAGAAAAAAAGCGAGTCTTATTACATGTTCCAGGATTCAGATTCCTCGGCAACCAGTGAGGGTGGTAGTGCTAATAATACTACAATAGATCTGGAAACCCTGCAATATTTAAAGGATGAGAGCACAAGTCTGGAGATGCTAAATGCTTATCCTACAGAAAAAAAAGTATTTTTTAAATTTATAATTTTTATATATTTTATGCATTTTCAATGCGATCTTATAAGATAAATTATTATAATAGAAAAATACTAGAAAAAATCGACTCGGGTCACAAGTGAATCTCAGGCGGGAAGTATTTTTTAAATACAACACATCCTTACCAAGTTCAGGCACCAGTAGAAAGACTTTTTTCGTATGGTGGGATGATAATGAGACCTCACAGAAGAAAAATGAGTGGTGATGTATTCGAACAACCGGTATTGTTAAAAAGCGTAATAAATAAACAATGATATTTATTTTTATCACTTTTTAACAATACCAGTCCAGTTCCGGTTGTTATTAGTTTTAATAAGAAAAGTGTAATCATATGTCATATGTTATTAGACGTTTGTTTTTCGGCTCGGCATTGTGTGTCGCTATTACTCATGTATGATAAGTAAATATGTACCTATAATAAATAAAAATATCTGTGAAATGGTCAGGGGGTATTTTATTTTGAAAAAGTATTTTGAAAATACCTATTTTGCATTTAGCATTTGAAATACAAAAAGCAAAACTATTTAGTATTTTGCATTTGAAATAGTAAATCTGAAAAGTATTTTGCATTTTGTATTTAAATGCTTTTTTAAAACCATTTTGTACATCTCTGAATATGGCGAATATAACTGCAGCATTCATATTTTAGAAAATATTTGCAAAAAACCGTAATATGAAACCGTATGAGAGTAGGGTGACTATGAATACATTAGTACAAAGGCATGTTTTTAATGTTGTACTCTGTTTGAAGGAATATGCAGTTCGTTTTGCAGCCATATTGATGTCTATTGTTCTTAATTCTTTAAAGTATTTACTGATAAGATTTTCGTTTCATTGACATTCCGCAGGTGTTTTATGATGGGCACGATTCCTGAAAAAGGATCTCTTTTGTTTCCAAATTATTGTTAAAAATATTTGTCGGAAGGGGTTTAAAAAGCTATTATTGTCCGTTGTGAATATTGTCATTATTGTGTTGGATTTTGAAGTGTGTGCTCGTACGTATTTAATTCCCGTGATTTTCATACTACTAAGTTACTGAGACAATTATCAGTAAATCCAGAAGTGTCTAAAAGTGCTTAGCTGTGCCCACTTATATGATTTGTTAATATAGAAGTCACCACCAAAAAGTGTATTGCAGAGGGATCCAAATTAACTGCGGTAAGTTTAATTTTTACAATTTAATGATGACTTGAATAAAGTTATTACTCTATTGCTACAGCTGTTTTCGTGGCGTGAAAGTATATGACATTAAGGCCATTTTGATATACTTACCTACGTCAATTTAAGTGAAGTTGTGGGTTGGATCTTTACCATGTAAATTCGTCCAATTATATGTTCTTGTTAACATATTGGTGCCTTAATAAAAGAGAATTTAAAATTTAAAATAATTCGACTAAACACTTTTGTTATTACATTCTTAAATATACGTATATATTCGTGCTTTCCCTGGAGTTTTTAAATACATAAATATCTGTTACCATATTCATGATTGTAAGAAACTTTAATATTTACTACCAAAATGTGAGGGGCCTTCGAACTAAGTCGCAAGAACTTTTTTCTCAAGTAGCATTGTCCAATTACGACCTTATTTGCTTAACTAAGACTTGGCTAAATGATAATTTTTATGACCGTGAGTATTTCGACGTAAGTTTCCATGTTTTTCGTTGTGATAGATCTCAGGAGGATAGCGGTTTCGAGCGAGGTGGGGGGGCGGCAGTAGCCGTGCGATCCTAACCGATGCCGTTGCGCCGCGACTGGCCCGTGCCCCCACGCGCTCACTGTGATTGTGTGTGGATTTCTATTCCTTTGGATGCAGCTAATCGTAATATTTCTCCTTCAATACCAGCCGGCCGTAAACGCCCGCGTTATTTAAATGTTGCTTGCATATTCATATTTGTTTTTCTTTCATTATTTTTTTCTATTTTTTATTCCATGACAATTGAAACATGATGGCTGTGTAACTGTTGTCTACATGTTGAGCTATCAAATGACACCTTTTTAATGTTGATAGGAAATTTACATGGGTAGTGGTGGTCGAATTATTTTGAAAGCCCAGGTCTTGGATATCAAGAAAACAAAATGGCGGCCGTAAGAGCCAAAAATGCCATATTTCACACCATCAAAGGCTCCGACACTGGTGACGGGACACATTGTATACATAGGATAGATAATAGCTTAATTTCTTACTCCACTCACACTAACATTATTAACAGAAATACTATAAGCATATTTTAAAGCAAATATCAAAGATGGTAATATAAAGTATGCCTTAACTTAAAATGTATTTATATAAGCACTCTCCCTAAAAAAATAAGATATTAGGGGTTAAAGTATGAAATTGCCGATTTGTACTGAAAATCTATATTGTTTATTTTTTAAATTTTTAACAAATTTATTTAATCAAAATAGTTGCCATTATTATCTATACATTGCTGCCATCTAATGGGAAGGTCATTAATGCCTTTGCGATAGAATTCCGACGATCTAGACTGCACAAACTGTGTGAAAGCATTTTGTACTGCCTCCTGGGAAGAAAACTTCTTGTCACGTAGATAATTGTCCAAATCACGAAAAAAATGGTAGTCCGTTGGAGCAAGGTCTGGTGAATACGGAGGATGACGAATGGTTTCTAACTGCAGTTCCTGAAGGGTCAAAATGGTTTCTCGTGCTGTGTGAGGTCTCGCGTTGTCGTGGAGCAATAATGGTGAAGATCGATTCATGAGTCGGGGCTGTTTTACTGCTAGTTTTGTCAACATGGTTCGGAGTTCGGCACAATAGACATCTGCCGTTATTGCTTGACCAGATCGGAGAAAACTATAGTGAATAACACCATGCTGAGACCACCAAACAGTTACCATTACCTTTTTATTGGTAAGTTTTGCTTTAGGACACTGTTGTGGCATTTGACCTGGGGTCAGCCATTGCATTTTTCTTTTCCGGTTATCATAAAGAATCCACTTTTCATCACATGTTACAATTCGATCCAATATTCCTTCATTTCTGTACCGGTTCAACAAGGCAACACAAGTTTCAACACGCGTTTCTTTCTGCAGATCAGTCAAATCATGAGGCACCCATTTTTCGTATTTTTTTATTTTATTGATTTGACGCAAGTGAGTCAATATTGTGGGTAAGGTAACGTTAAACCATGCCGCTAATTCCTGGGTACTTTGACTAGGATCGGCTTCCACTATCTCTCTTAATTCATCGTTATTTACCTGTGTGGGCGGTCTTCCTCGTGGCTCGTTCTTTAAGTCGAAATTTCCATCACGAAAGCGTTTAAACCAAAATCGCACGGTGCGTTCATTAGTAGACCCCTCTCCAAACGCAGCATTGATATTGCGGGCTGTTTCTGCCGCGTTAGTTCCGCGTCGGAACTCGTATTCAAAAATAACTCGAATTTTCGCAGTATCCATCTTTCTTGTCTAAATTGAATAACAAAAACAATTGAAAGTCGATATTCAAATGTTTTACATTTTTTAAAAAAAGAACATCATAGAAACCATTTAAAAAAAGTTTCATTCGAAAACCTCAAACCATGAAGATTCTATGTCAATTCAAAGAACCTATTGCAATAAAACGGCAATTTCATACTTTAACCCCTATTATGAATATCGAACATTCCAATAATCATAGTCACCCTACTCTCATAAGGTTTCATATTACGGTTTTTTGCAAATATTTTCTAAAATTTGAATGCTGCAGTTATATTCGCCATATTTATCTAAACTAGGTTACGTTACCCGTAGACTAGTACTCTAACTGAGCTTAAACCTACTTTTAATAACGAGATAAATGCCATTGTATTTAAGGCATATTGCTGTCCGAGCGGCCAACTAAAATCGACTCTAACAAATAATTGAACCCACTTTCTAGTATTTTTTTACGTTTATTCGCTGTAACAAATTAGTAACTAATTATCCATACACATTAGCCTCTATTAATTTGATATTTATGGTGACATACCTACCTACTCATAACCTGAAAACTAAATATTGCATAACTTTTTGTTTATTTACGTTTTCACGTTTTTTATTTTTGTAACAAATTGAACAAATTAAGACCTTTCTTTTGGTGCACCATTCGTCTATCTGCATTATATAGTTTCTGTGTAATCATGGACGATGACTACGGCAAGTGGCGGTTCTAGCGGCCAACTATTTTTTGTCATAGCGTCTTAGTTTTTTATGTAACAAATTCACGAACGAGGTGTGTAAAGTAACAAATTAGCACTAATTCCTGGCAAAGTTTCATCAAATATTATGAGGTGGCCGCGCGGTTGAAACGGACATTCTTGACGCTCACCCCCGGCTTCGCACGGGTGCAATGCTGATACTCAATATACTACGTTATCAGGGTTGCCACCTTTAGGAGAAAAAAATCGGGACAATCGGGCATCCTTCAAAGACGTTCGGAGTTTGGTCTTATCAAAATATGACCCATGTGAGACAGTCTAAGGAAAATGAAATTTATTTTGTGTTTTTATTTGTATTTATTTTATATAATTAATTTTTCCATACGTATTTCTTGTTGTTACGAGCCGCTTTTAATAATCCTACATCATTTTTGTATTTATTTATGAAGTCTGAACAAGACATGTGTATGTTCAAAGAAATTAGTATTTCTGTTTTTATCAAATCTACCGAGCAACAATTTCTGGCATCAGACCGCTTCATGGTCATTACTGAAAATACGCGCTCAACATACGCATTTGAAGGAGGTATGCTCAAAGCACGAGATACAACAATAAATAATGCGTTCAACTTCTGCTCCTTTGCGGCTTTAAATACTTCTACCCATTTTTTATCAACGCTTTGCTTTTGCTCGATCTGTGGTAGTATATTCTTCACCACACTGTAGTCTTCAAATAACTCGTCCGTAGAAAATCCTTCTTCGGAATCGAATCCCATAATTGAAGTATCATCACAAAGTTCTGTAAAATTTAAATTCCCATGAAGTGACAAGGCGCGTGACTGGGTTGGGTACCCGTGAATGAATTGATTGAGCCTATCGCATATTGGGTGCGTACAACCGAAGCAATCGCTTACTAAATGCTATAGTCTGAGTATATGTTTCACGGTTTACTAAACTATAGCATTTAGTCAGCGCTTGATAGCTATATTCTAGTATACGTCTAAGAGTGCACTAGACTATTGCACTTAGCAAGCGATTGCTTCGGCTGTACACACCCATTGTCAAAAATCGGGACAAAATCGAAAGGCCGTCGGGACGCGGGACTATGTCTTCGAAATCGGGACTGTCCCGGCAAAATCGGGACGGGTGGCAACCCTGTACGTAATATCTCCAAAAATATTCATTTAAATTACATGCTGTAAAGGGCCATATTGATTAAATGCACAATGTATTTAAGGTACTTAATTGAATTAGGATTAATGCTATATTGCTTAAAATCGCTTCGTAAATAAAGCATTATTTCTCGTAAAAAGTAAAAGATAAAAAATGGTTATTATGGGTTATCCTTAAGAGATAGACATATACCATCGGGGACATTTTTGTAAACCTTTTTAAGGTGTACAATACTGTATTACATTATTTTGATCTATCTCGTATGGTTTAGCCAGCATTTGCAATGTAAGCGCAAAAATGTGTTTATTTACGACATCACATTAGAAACCTCTAAAATTATCAGTGTTTCTATATTATGCATGTATTATACATATAAACCTTCCTCTTTTATCACTTTATCTATTAAAAAAAACTGCCTCGAAAGCTGTTGCGTAGTTTTAAAGATCTAAGCATACATAGGGACAGACAGACAGCAGGAAGCGACTTTGTATTCGCTTCCTTTCCTTATGAAATGTAGTTAGGTTAGCCTCTTTCAGTTTCTTTGTTAGTTGATATCTATTTATTCGGAATAACACTTCAAATTAATGAATACAACAAAGTATTACACAGTTTTAAAACTATGTCCTGTTTTCTCAACCTGGCCTTATAAAAAAGCTGCCTGGCGAGAAAATCAAGTGAAAGCAGGATGTACCGAAGGCCGCAGCCGCATTCTTCGTTGACGAG
The DNA here is from genome assembly GCA_927399485.1 of Calamotropha paludella. Classification (NCBI taxonomy): domain Eukaryota; kingdom Metazoa; phylum Arthropoda; class Insecta; order Lepidoptera; family Crambidae; genus Calamotropha; species Calamotropha paludella. The sequence continues at coordinate 2,207,333 of OV656830.1, read as the reverse complement.
CAAAACAGTCAAACGAACCAGCAATAATATGAAAATAACTTGTCGTTTTTTGAAATAACTAATTTACGAATTGGTATTCTGACAAGGTCGACAAGAGGAAGAGATAAAGGGGCTTTTCCCTGTTGGGAAGCAGTTTTATTAAAATAATTTATCTTATAAGATAGCATTGAAAAATGCACAAAATATATATAAAATTATAAAACTAAATGGCTGTTTCATCTTCATTGATTGCCCATACATTTGTTGGAGCGGAGCGAACGAAGTGAGCGAAGCTCCCATGGATCAGCTTCAATGGCGCAATGTCTGTTACGCCATAACTTCCAGAGTGCTTAACTGATTTTAATATTTTTTGTGTGGAATCGAATCAACAGGTTTAGGACGAGATTGTGACGGAGCCCGAATTTTAAAATTCGCAAAGATTCCCATCGAAAAAAAAACTTTTTTTGCTTTTTTTAGGTATTACGCTCCGCTCCAATATATGGTGCTAGCGTAGCTTTATGCTTAGCGACTGCATCGCCTAGTTAAAATGTTTCTTTCGAATACGAGAGGATGTTTCTCTCATTGATGAGACAACGCTGGCCTACAGCGTAAAATTTGGTAAGGTAATAGAAAATTTCGACGGATGTTTACAATGCTTGGTATCTCAATTGGGCGAGCATTGAACCGGATTTCCAAAGGTTGCGGGTTCGGTTCGCTTGTGAGCGGAGACGATTTTTTCTAGTATTTTTCTATTATAATAATTTATCTTATAAATAAGATAACATTGAAAATGCAAAAAGAAAATAAAGCAACAATATTTATATTTATGCCACCGATTGTTTTTCCTCTGTTTGCAAAAAGTACAGAAAAAAAATATTCCTTGTTTGATTTTTCCTTAGAGAATTTATTTTATTATTTTTACTTTGGTGTTGTATAATTGAGATGACATTATAAAATTCTAATATGATTATATGACATGTTAACATGCTTTCGTTAATGGCTGAATAGGCAATGAATGACTTGTAATTAACCATCTTGTACTCTATTTGAAAGAAAATAAAGAATAGTTTATTCTATTCCAATCGTAGGATACCTATAATACCCACCATTAGTGTGTAAACACTACACGACCACAACACAAAATTTAACAAGAAAACCAAAACCATTCAAGTGACGCTTTGCGCTCCCGCCAAAAAGTCCATCCTATAGCTTGAAAGTATGTGTTCGCCCTTGCGGTAGAGGGGCGCGGAAAAGGGGTTGGGGGCGCACTATACGTGCCTTCCGCCCGCTCCTCTCTCGATATCCTTTGTCGCAGTACCCCCGCGCCTCTGTACCGCGCGGGCGAAGACTCATTTAAGCGGTAAGCCTATTATAACCCGAACCTTAATAATCAGTACTTACAGAAAGACAAGAGTACTTACAAATCCTGTAGGTAGGCTTGACTACCTCGTATTTTACCGGTAACGCAATTTGGCTTCTATAGAGCCCTTAATCAGCTTAATTTAATAAGGGGTAACCAAAAAAAAAAATGATTTGGTAATAAAACAATGCTATTTTAATTGTCTCCCGTAAAAAAAGACTGAGACACGATTCTTTGATGTTGGTAACACTTAAATTATGCAGTGGCAGGTCGCAACCCTAACGGGAGGGCCCACTAGAGGAACTTAAAGAGCTTGCGACAAACTTTGTAAGTTACTTTACCAGGATAAGAATATTTACTTAAAACAAACACTTGTTGACTTTGTTGTAATCAACGATCTAATGAAACCATAACGCTACTATTATTCTGTGGATGGACCACGTATAATATTGTAAATGTCGTTAATTCTGCTAAAGCTGACGAGATTCTTGCGCCCATTCTTCTTGTCAGTTAAAAGATATCCTGATTGGGTAGGTAAATATGTTGAAAGATTCAAAACAACTTATTTAAAGTGCATTTGAATTAATTTATTTTCATTTCAGGCAACCGTCTGACAGGCCAATAACTCACAACGGTTTAATAAAATAAAATATCTCTTCATTTCAAATAAAAACTTTTATTAGAAATATCATAGTCACACTCATATTGGTCCATAACATCTACATAATAAATAAACACACGTTAGAAACAAATCTACAATATATTCAACAGATTTATTCATTTTATAACAATTGTAAAATTACATATTGTCATTAACAGGCGATATACTATATTTTAGCCACAGAAAGCTTTTAACAAATAAAATATACACTATAATCTTAACTATTAAGCTGAAACTTCTTATAAGCATCTTTTTTTTAACGTTAATCAATTCGTTTAGTAGATCTGATGTCTCTTAAATTTTAAAAAAATACAAGAGTTCTTAAAATAAAAGTAGGATTAAATTTTTTATCACTGGTAACACTTAATCAAAGACTAGGTTTGTGTTCCTGACATTAGACGACGAAATAACACTTTTTTATGTAGGTACAACTTCTTGTACCATAAAAAAGTAAAAACTTCTTAAACACTGGTTTTCAAGAAAAGATGATGCTTTAATTGAATTTTTAACACCATTCCACACGGCGTACAGTATTAACAAAAGCTAGATTTTTACAATTAAGTTTGAATTCATACGAGCCCTGTATTTGCTGCTATGCTTACACGAAGTTTCAACTTTATTCACTCAGCATTACGATCTAATATTATACATGGAGAAAACTCTTATAGTCTAGTTATACTAGAGAAGAGAGAATAATTTTAACCAATACATGAAGCTTATTGTTTTTATGGTTTGCTTTGACCATGTGTTAAAGTAGGCTTGTTTAATTCTTGAAAAATAAAAAAAAATGTAATAAATACAAGCTTGCAGTATTCAAAAACTACCAAAAAACTTTTAAATAAGTAAAAGTTTTTTAGTAGTTTTTGAATTGCGATGGTAATACTTAGGTTCACCGGAAAATAGAAAATATTTCAAATCTATGATTAACGTAATTAATTTTTACATACTGATGATGGTAAGGTGAACCTATATACCGCCGTTGCAAGTTTAAAATGTCTTGCGTCATGTTCGTCGTAAAAAAAGTTTACTGATTGTTAAAAAGCATAATTATCCTCTACCTTATTTATTGTAATACAAGATACATTTTGCCATATATTTTTATCTTTTTTTTTATCCTCATCAAAATAACACAAAAATATTATCTAAGAAAAATTTACAAGAGAAAGTTTCTTCATTTTTCTTCGATACTTTTATCATATAAGGAATTTTAAATTTGCAACGACATTATATAGTTTGATGTGTTGTTGATTGTACATAGGTAAATACTAGGTAATACTGCGTTAAAGCCACCAATTACAGATACAAATGAAGTCAAAAATTACCTTACATTATTATTATAATTTAATCAACTCAGTATAGTCTTTCAACACTCATTGTTTGAACAGGTTGTTTCAGACTACAACGCAATTTTCGTGAGAATTGATAATGGCGCCCGAGTTTATAGACAATTGAAATATTTAAAAAAAACTGTCATCACACGACAACCCATAAAACTCAAAACAACCACTATTTTTAAGATTTTATTATTCTCTGCGCATTTTTTAGTATATGTCCAATCTTACGTGGCAATTTTTTTTTATGAACAATTGAATAGTAATGTTTTAAAAAAATATATAAATTGATAGTGTGTGGATTTATAAATCTATTCTGGATTTATTAAAGCGTTCGCCTTATTGACACTCTTGCAATTAAAAAAGGAGAAAAGTATATAGCTACCACGTTAATGTTATATATTTTTTTGTCTAGCTTTTAATTAACTTAAAATTGTTATTTATTTCCAGGTGTTATATTAAAAACTCAATCACGGTAGAATGCCGATTTTCCCATGCCTTTTATCATTGACACAGGCTATAATAGTTTTTTTTTTTATTGGATTAAACTAGACACTTCATTATGCCTTATTGTCTGATATTAAATCCTTTTGAATATCTGTAAAAATATAGTAAAATGCCTGAATAAGGTTTAATTTTTACAGTCGATAGCTGTGGATAGTGTCCAGCGATACACTCTACAATTGAAATGAACTCTATTACAAAGGCAAATGGTAGACTTAGTTTTTTTCCAAAACAGTTTTATTTTCTCGCTCACATCAAAATTATAACGAGTTTAGTCCTAAATCACAAAACAATGAAATTATTTGGCGCCCAACGTGTTGACGTCATTTTTACGCAAGGCACTATAAAAAAAACCTAATGCATGATTTTAGTTAGTTTTAGAAAGGTTTATGCTTGTAAATAGAAGTGTTATTTTAAATTATTCTTATTAATAACTTTTTGTTCGGCGCAATTTTGTAATTGAAACCATTTTCTTCAACCCGATATGGTTATAGTAATAAATAATATAATACAAAAATAATTTTAAATTAGTTGCGTACCAACATTAATATTTTAATATATACAGATTCCAATATCTATAGAAATAAATAAAATCACTAAAACAGGAGTAAGATTTACCTCTGGTAACACTCAAATCGAAATATTTTTATAAACGCTTTGCTTCGTCCAGTTCTTTGGTGTTACATTGTAGCACAGATAAGAAATTTCTTTTTTTTTTAATTTTGTTTTATACAAGACGCACTTAACTCACTTTTGACAGTTTATCCTGATTTTAATGTTACTACACTTTTAAGTTATGAGAAGTGATCGGAAATTTCGTTGCAAATATTCTTTTACATCATTTAATAACCAAGGAAAAAATATTATAAATATAGGCAACATCGCATAGATTGTTTAAACCTAAGTGTGCCAAATTAAATTTAAATTATTTAAATTTAAAATTTAACCAAATCACTAGTGTGACGGAGCGAGGCGAACGGAAGTTGAGAGGGAGATATAATTTAGTGAAGATAGAAAGAGAGAGAGTTACGTTTCGTATATCTAATATATGGATCTAAATAAGTTTTACTTCAGTCGTGTGGTCTTAAGCACACTCAATTTTTTTTCTTATTATTAAAACCTTAAAAATATACTATACAAAGGCATCGTGTAGAAAAGAATTATCGCCAATCCATACTTGAATAATCAAAAACGCAGCAATTTTTATCAGTAATAAATACAGAAGATATCGAACGCTACTAGCTTTAACATTAAGTTGAAAATCTATTGCAGAACTTTGATATATTTTTATCTCAAAAACAAAGTTTTATGCTACATTCCACATTGTAGGAATAAACGCATAGACTATCTTCAGAAGTACACGTCAGTTATTGTAGTACTCAATCGGGGTAACAATGTTAGCTAAAAAGGTATTCCAAAATTCATTTATTCTGAACTTGAGTCCAAATAATTGTACACGAACTCTTTGCTGAATATTTTGTGTGGCTGAACTAGTTCCCTTTGCCTCTTAAAAGATACTAGGTAAGCTTATAATTACAACACATCTTCATTCTCGATTCTCAACTAAAGATTGGCTGAATTGCAATTTTAATATTTGCGCGTCATTTAACTACTGAATATCTCTTTCGGTGCTCAAACCACTGATCTAGTGGCTGGTAAAGCAATCTTCAAATTTGGAAGTATAATAGCTAGCGCCACTCCCATCTGGACAAATAATTTTGTGCCAATTTATTGTTGCATGTTCAGAAGTATAAGTAGTGCTAAAAGCATCCCAGCTTTGAAGACATGTCAGTATTCCACCTATACAAGGAGGTTTAAGCCTCATTATTCGAGTTAAACTCTAAATTCAATATTTGTTATAACCTGGGAACTTCTAACGCGATCGACCGTAGCTCCAAACTTGACGTGTGCTGAACATTGATATTAGATCTGTTGTGACGCATATGTGATTTGACTAAGTCTGAATTGACTAAAGCAGCCATAAGGCTCAATTCCCCAGCTAAAACTGTAGCACAAATCAAAGAAGCTAACCTAGCTGAATTCTCCGCAGGCCGGGTACCAGCTCCTTTCACGCCTAAAATCTCTAAGCAGGCGCTTTGCCCCGTCAAAACTGTTCCCCCTCCGACCGTCCCAACTTCCAAAGAAGGCATCGTACAGGTAACATACAGGTCTTCACCACTTTCTCCATAAACCTCCATACTTGTAGAACAATTGCTGCTAGTAACATTCTGTGCGGGGTCCTGTCCTGTGGCTATAAAAATAGCAGTCACCATGTTTGCTGCGTGAGCATTATTCCCGCCAATAGATCCAGCTAAAGCTGAACCAGACAAATTCTTAATCTTGTTGCATCTAGCTAAAGTCCTCGCGTCAGTCTTGAATATTGTTCTCAAATTTTCATTGGAGATAACAGTCTCGCAAACGACTCTTTTTCCTCTGCCTTTTACCCAGTTAATTGCCGCTGCTTTCTTATCAGAACAATAATTTCCAGATAGGGAAATAACCTCCATATCAGGGAAGAATTTCTTCAAAAGTTTTAACGCGTTCTCAGCGCCTTTTGATACCATATTCATGCCCATAGCGTCCCCTGTAGTGGCTCTGAATCTCAAATACAGCGTTGCACCATCAACTCCGATGTGGACTTCTTGTAAACGGGCAAATCTCGAAGTGGAGTCGAAAGCTTCTTTGATTAAAGCATAGTTGTCTTTGTTATCCATCCATTGACGACATTCGTGTGCACGGACTACGTTTGGAAGCCTTACAGCGGGGGCTCTTGTCATGCCAACATCTTCAACAACACTAGTCACTCCTCTGGTACCTATGGCTTTAGCTCCTCTATTAGTTGAAGCTACCAATGCTCCTTCTGTAGTAGCCATTGGAATCATGTATGGTTTTCCATCAACGTACAGAGGACCAGCATAGCCAACCGGAACGCCAACGTAACCAATAACATTCTCGCAACAAGCATTCAACACTTTACTATAATCATAGTTTAGATAAGGAAGTTGTTTAACAGCACTTTCAGTCTGGAATCTCAAGGCTATAACGCGCCTACGCAATCTGACCCCTCTCAAAGGGTCTCCTAACACTGCTTCCAATTTATGCAAGGGGATATGCGACTGTTCAACCAGCATTACAACTTCTTCGTCGCTTAGAGATGTACAAGCACCCTCGGAACGATATATTTCTAGGCATTCAGCCATTGGGCGTTTTTTTGCATTCAACTTCGCCGCAGAAGAGCTAGGCGATAAAGTAGGCCACAAATCTTCGTCTAAAGAAGCAGTGCACTCAGTTTGCGTGGACACTTCAGAGCCTGAATCATCTCCAACAGAAAATAACGGCTTTCTACTAGACGTAACAGTTTCTTTGTCGTTCTGAACAAGTTCTTTTACCGTCATGTCGTTCATATCAATAACCCAATTTCTCTGTTCCTCGAAGAAAATAAATTTTATGATCAAAGCACACAGCAGCGTTGCTATAACTATGTAATCAGCGCTAACTGAAAACCATTTCACGTACGAATGGAGTAATACATTGTCATGTGTTGCTGGAGTCATATTATCATTTGGACCTTCTACTATACCGCTATCTGAGCTCCAAGGCCATCTACTAGTCAAATGGACACACAGCAATCCTGCAGCCATTATCATCTTGACCCTCTGAACCACCGGATTCGGCTTCATATCTTCTTCAGAAAACGGACTGTCTTTCACAATATCTTTTCTCCCCGACGCAAAATCAGAGACTAGAGACAAACAAGCAGGGTAGAAAGTGACAAACACTAAGTAATCAACCAGCAAAGCAAGACACGCGAAACTGCACATATGTTCTAACCTTGGAACACCTGATAACGCTCCAACTCCCACTAAAAGGACCGCTAGAAGCGTGTCTAACGTCGCTGTAGGGCCTAACAACGCTAACGCTCTTCCGACTCTCTTCCCTTGATCTTCGCCAGCGGACCAACCAGCTTTCGCCATCCTCGCGCCTCTAGCCACATCAGCGACCAGTAGAAAGAGAAACGGGGCATCCTTTAAACTAGCCAGCTCGCTCCAGAACAAGCTGGCTAACGCTGAAGTAAATATAAAGCTTGCGAATGTGGAAAAGACACCAGCGATGATGAGGAGATATTTCGATGCTATCTTTTGAAGGTTGGAGACTTGGTAGTATGCATAAAGAAGGGCTCCGCAGCGGACGATTGTCATTATAACAGCATCAGCAGCTTGATATTCAGCTTCTAATCCTGGGCATGCTCTGGCCCATCCGGCGCATCTTTCAGAGCTGGCTCCTGCGCCGTGTCTTTCCACGCTGGCTGCACAAGCTAGAAGGGCGAGAGTGGCTACAATCACCTCCCATTGATGTCGAGCGCAGAATTCACCGTGAGCACCCCACACACGCATTGTCTACTGCAGCAGCTGCTAGCACAGCTTATATCTGTGGACAAAGGAAAATTACAAATTAAAAAAATAGTTTATTTCACTAGATAAACGCGCTGCGTTGCGCTAGAATCATTTTGTGTGTTGGGTTATGATTTGATAAAAATGGTTCTTAGGTTATCGAGGTAATAATCGTACACTCGTAGTTCACAAAATGTGTAGTAACTTTGTTTGTTTCAAAGTGAGCCCATAACGGAAGATATTTTGCTTTTTACATGATAAAGGGTAAAGTAGAGAGAAAGATACTTCTCACTATTTAAGGGGTAGACTTTACATCCATTTCTGAAAATGGTCTCGACTCGATCCTAAGGTGCTAATAACCGCTTAAAAACATTTTTTTTTATTCAAGCAATAAGTATCATAAAAATACATTTTAATTTTACATTTTCAATTTTTTTGCGCCTAATTTTACGAATGCAATAGTCTATTAAATAGACGTTGCTCTGTGGTCATGAGTGATTTTTCAAGTAAATAAAGGCGCCAATATTGGACTCTAAGTAACCTATAAACGTTTGTCAATTTACATCTTTTTTATATAGCCTTGTGACGTAATGACAACAAAAACTGAAAACTATGAAATTAATTTTGTTATTTTATAGAATAAAACTTCAAATAAATTACATACCGACCACGCATGTAGTTAATAAATATCGACACCCGTTTGGTACAATGGTAGGGATTCTGGCTTTCTAACCGACGGTCCTAGCTTCGAATCCCGGAAAGGGCAGATGTTTTTATGATCTAAACGAGCATTTGTAACCGCGTCATGATATTTATATATATTTCTATAAATATTACACATCTATGTATCATATACGTATGTCTATCCGTAACCTTAGTATCCATAACAAGCCTTATAGTGCTTACTTTGGGCTAGGCTAATTGGTGTGAATGTGAATTAAAATTATTATTACTAGCGGCCCGTCCCGGCTTCGCACGGGTGGACAAAATTCTTTAAATTTTTTCTATTATTAAATATTTTCCGTTACCGCCATCTAGCGTCCGGTAAACGAACTAAGTAGTTCGTCTACCGGTTAACGCGTTGCTATGGTAACTTTAATTGATACAATGGAAATAGAGCGGGGAAAAAAGCGGACAGACAAACACACAAACCACTGTGATCTTAGATTATAGATTATTTTGCAATACTACTAATGCAATCAACACTAATGATATGTTTATATATTCATTTATATTCATATTTTTTTAAAAGATCATTTCAGTTTGACCTTTGCGAAATATTTTGAAACTTTATGCTCTATAGAACTATAACCTTGTCATTTGGACACATAATTATTTTGTAACTTATCAAAAACACCAATAGTCGGAGAGATGATGACGAATTTTGAGAAGGTATTTTAGGCAATCTAAAATTGCGAAAAATGACACTTTTGTTTATTCGAGAATCCAGTCCTGGCATTATTTTAGCGAGTTAGCGGTTATTTCGCTACTGCGCAGAATATAACAAAAAAAAAATCCAAAACATATATTTTAGGAAACTTGATTTTTTTTTATCTCTTAATTTATTATTTCTATAGTTCAAAGAAAAAAATCCAAGACGTTTGTCGGTTATTTAGTATTGCCAGACGACTTCAAAATATTTTTTTTTATTCCCACAATATTCTTTAGGCAAACAGAAATTTATATCGCGTATTTATTAAGTAATTTCAATAACACCTGCAAATCGCCAGATGTTTTTGCCTGTTATAAACAATTACCAGATGTTAATAAAGTTTGTAAATAAGTGCGATAAAAAAGTCTTATGCGCAGCCCGCAGCGAGATAAAAAAAATTCAGGTTGCCCAAAATATATTTTTTGGATTTTTTTTGCAAACGTTACATGCTGCGCAGTAGCGAAATAACCGCTAACTCGCTAAAAAACTGCCAGGAATGGATTCTCCAATTAGCAAAGTTGTCATTTTTCGCAATTTCAGCTTGCCTAAAATGCCTTCTCAAAATTCGTCATCAGCTCTGGGACTACAATGTCTTATTTCAAAATAAAAGACAGAAGCTATGGTTTCTTTTTGCTTTTCTTACAGGGTAACGCTCAAATCAAAATCACCTAAAAATTTGATATTTCTATCATAAGATAAATTATTATAATAGAAAAATACTAGAAAAAAACAACTCGGGTCACAAGTGAATTCTCAGGCGGGAATTGGACCGGATTTCCAAAGGTTGCGGGTTCGTTTCCCACATGAGAATTAACTTGTAACCCGAGTCGATTTTTTCTAGTATTTTTCTATTATAACTTTCTATTCTATTATATTCAATTATAATAATTTATTTGACGACCGTTTGGTGCAACGGTAGTGATCCTGCCTTTCGCACCGACGGTCCTGGGTTTGAATCCCGGTAGGGGCAGATGTTTGTGTGATGAATACGAGCATTTGCACCTGAGTCATGGGTGTTTATATATATTTCTATGAATATTACATATCTATATATCATATATGTATGTCTATCCGTTACCCTAGTATCCATAACACAAGCCTTACAGTGCTTACTTTGGGCTAGGCTAATTGGTGTGAATGTAGGAAATATTTATTTATTTATCTTATAAGATCGCATTGAAAAATGCATAAAATATATAAAAGTTATAAAATTTCTATCATACGTTATATTTAATACTGACGTTTCGTCTTTTACAGGAGCCGTGATCACAGGATGTCTAAGGCAATGGTTTCCAAACTGTTAAAATTTATATAAATAAAATTATTAAGGTAATGATCGTCAGACATTTTCTAACCTTCACAATATTCCAGGATGGGAGATGCCTAGAAGATACCTATTCACTATATTTTCACACTAAATTGTATTTATCAAGAAACACAGACTCTGGCAAAAAGTTCCACTCTTCAGCGGTACAGATCACAAAACTGGAACCAAAACGCTCCGTGCGACTCTTTGGCAAATCAACCATACACTGAGTACGCCTCTTTGTAAGTGCGGTTGTCCTGTGTGAATTGTATTACTTCAATATCGTATTAATTACTGTTTTTCGCATTATTTCTTCTTTTATTCTTATATAAATGTTTGTACAGATGGTCGCTTATATAATTTTTTACATATAAAATTTTAATATTGACTTGCGAATATATTGTTACTACCCAGTTAATATTGACAGTGCCTTTGTCTGTTTTTGATATAAACTCGGCGTCAAAAAAATCGCACCTTATAAAAATCTTATTCAAAAATTCCTAAACCTTATATAGAGGATAGTGTTAGGTATCATTAGAAAGGTAACAAAAAGGAGCATCAAACAACAATTAAGTGCAATCTTTTTTTTAATTAAAATTATACAAAAAGCATAAAAATTTGAAAAATAATAAAAAATCTTAATTAAGTCCTAATTAATAATCGATAATTTACAAAAAAAATGTACAAAAAGTGTCTTAAAATTAACTCAAAATCTAGTGTTACCCCCCCTTGCCCTGATGACGGCTTCCATACGGTCCCTCATAGACCTCACCAACTTCAGGAGCTCTTCTTGAGGGATAAGACCCCATTCTTCAATCACCGCGGTTTGGAGTTCCTCTAGAGTCGAAGGAGCCGGATCCCGAGATCGAACCTTACGTTTAAGATGGTCCCAGAGGTGCTCTATCGGATTCAGATCAGGACTTCTCGCTGGCCACTGCATCACAGGAATTTGGGACCTCCGCAGGAAGTCGTTCACGATGGCTGCAGTGTGTGCGCGAGCGTTGTCGTGCATTAATGTGAACCCCTCGCCAAAAGATTCGGCAAAAGGGACCACATGCACATCCAGGATCTCTGTGATATAGCGGCGCGCAGTCAGCGACCCTTGTCCGCGAGCACCTCCGGTCCGGGAGACGCAGACCAGGTCGGTTTTGCCGGCAGCCGACATACCGCCCCAGAACATGCAGGATCCGCCTCCATATTCCACCGTCTCCTGGATGCAGGCTTGAGCGAAACGTTCACCCTGCCTCCGGTATACTCTTCTTCGTCGGTCGTTGCAGAAAAGACACACTCGTGTCTCGTCTGAGAAGAGAACAGCTCCCCACTGCTCAATGGTCCAATCGACGTGGTCGCGAGCAAACTGCAAGCGGGCTCGTCGGTGCGCTGCAGTCAATTTTGGACCTGTAGCAGCTCTGCGGGCTGCTATGTTCTTCTCCTTCAGTCTTCTTCTAACCGTGGATACACTCACGGTGCGTCTGCGAACTGCCTGGAGCTCCTGTTGCAGCTGAACAGCGTTTGAGAAGCGATTTCTCAAAGAGTACGACACAACGAACCGGTCGTCTCTTTCCGAAGTGCAGCGACGTCTACCGGACCCATGTCGCCGGATATAGCCACCGGTCTCTAAAAAGCGCTGGTAGACTCTACGAACCGAAAAACGGCTCAGATTCAGTTGCCGGGCGACATCACACTGCCGCACCCCTGCTTGCAGTAGTGCAACCACTTGAGCGGCCTCATCAGCTGTAGTGTCCATTTTCCAGATGTTCTTTCTTCAGTAAAATCAGTGCGTGTGTCCCCTTCAACGGTTTAATAGCGAATGACCCACATTGAACCCGTGTTGACCTCTTTATACCCACAAAGTTAGCGCAACTCGCGACTCTCCCGAGCAGCAAAATTTCCTTAGAATTTTTGTGACCCTTTATTTGTTGCTTTAGGTTTTATTTGATAATGAAAAATAATGTTTTTTTATTAAGTTAATTAAGTAACCTTTTAAATAAAATTATAATTAATACGACTGCATGTGCATATCCAGAGTTAATGCCATTTGAACGTGATTTTCTTAGAGGTGCGATTTTTTTGACGCCGAGTGTATTACCTATAAAATAATGAATATTTGCAGATAATTTTATATTACCGTTCGGTGAATTTGTATGTTTATCTGTAACCCTAGTATCCATAACACAAGCCTTACAGTGCTTACTTTGGAATAGGCTAATTGGTGTGAATGTTAGAAATATTAATTTATTAATTATAATTTATTATTTTTCTGATAATTATAACCATCTTTTTTAAAAATGCTCTGCTCTCTTTTCGATACACACTGTACTAACACTTGTGTATCTTTTTCGATACACAGGCCTGTGAAAATATTTCACACCCAAAACATTTTCGTGGGCCATGAGTATCGAAAAAGATACACACTAGAAGCCTTCTAGGGGGTAGTAGAAGGGGGGTAGTAGAAGGGGAAAAAAAAATGTTTTTTCAAATAAGTCAAATTTTGTTAGTATTGGCATAGGATTTTTTTTTTTTTTTTTTAAATTTATTTAAGGCAACAAACAGTCATTTAAAAACATAGAAACATAGTAAATGTGAGTACAATTAAAGACCTTATCGTGCCTATAACTAAACTTTTACAATATTTCAATCATATTGAGCCACTTTTAGGACTAAGAGACATTATAAAATTATTGACAAAGATGAAATAACTAGTTAACATCTGATGTGCAATTGGATATATATATATATATATATATATATATATATATATATATATATATATATATATATATATATTTAGCTATGTATTGACTTTTTACTAAAACTAACAGATCACTGACAGATTAAATTAGCAATGAATACTGCAACAGTTACAGCGATATATCACTAGATTACTCACTAGCCAAATGTTGAGAAAGAACGGATTTAAGCTTTGGTAATGATATATTAAATAAATCAATACTAGTAAAATCTTTATTGTAAACATTAGTGGAACGATACAAAAACGAATTACGCGTATAATTCTTGCGATATCGTGGGGTAACGAAAAGTGGTTTTGGACGTGAGGAGCGCGCTGGCAGACGAACTCGGGAAACAAATGACAACCTGCTTAACAACAACGAGGAGTCAACTAAAATCAGCTCGACGAACCTTGATCCCTATGACAGTTCATGTTAGTGACGGGTCGTGTCGATATATCGTTTATAGGCAAGGGCGTGACTTGCATTCAGCCACATCAATAAACATGTTTTTAAAAATATAATCTACATTTCTAATGCTTATTATATATACGAATATCCGTGTATTTGTATGCGGGGTTGCCAAAATTCCGATGCAGAGTTAACATGATCGAACTCTATAATTTTAGTTTTGAAAATGCATGTAAATTAAATTTTTAGTATAGTAACACTATCTGATCTGTCACTAGGTACGCCGTGATCGCTTATTCGCTACACCAGTACGAGTGCTAACGCCTTGTATGCGCCACGTGTTTTTTGTGTCATCGGAGTCCTTTGTTTGTTACTACTGTTGTTTTCTGTTTTTGTTATTGTTGTTTTCTGTTTTTGTTATTGTTGGTGTTTCAAAATGCCGAAAAGACTGAGAAAAACGGTACTCAAAAGTGAAACGCGGGAGTGTGTTGTACGCTTGCGTGATTATTTTGCTCGCGAACAACAAAATGGCGGACCTTTGTTGCCACTTGACAACGTACGCGACCGTGTTGCTGATGCTCTGGGAATTGGCAAAGCTACCGTTTCCCGAATTACAAAGGAGAAGTTCGGTGAATCGTCGATGGAGGAGAACAAGCTATCAACTCCAAAGAAGAAAAAACATAATAGGGCACATTCCGTAACTAACCCCGATGATTTCGACATGGCAGCAATACGAAACCACATTTACGGCTACTATTTTCGAGGTGAACTGCCAACTTGCAAAAAATTATTGGCGTCGCTGAAATCGGCTGATTTATTTAAAGGTGGGCTCACTTCTCTCAGAGTGGTTATAAAAAAATGTGGATTTCGTTATGGGAAGTGTGACAAAAGAAAAGTAATAATGGAGCGGAAGGACATTGGATTGATGAGGTGTGATTTTCTAAGACAAATAAAAAACATCGAGAACTGGGACAAGGTGGTTTATCTGGACGAAACGTGGCTCAACGCCAATCACTCAGTGTCCAAAACATGGACAGACGACACAGAGAAATCCTGTACCAAAGCTCCAGAAGGCAAGGGCCAGCGTTTGATTATCTGCCACGCTGGCACAGCCAAAGGTTTTGTACCTAACTGCTTGTGGGCCTTCAAATCCGTGAAAACATCAGATTATCACGAAGAGATGAATTTTGAGAATTTAGAGAAATGGTTCACAAAACTATTGGACAATTTAAATGAGCCCCACTATATTTTAATGGACAACGCCCCATACCACTCTGTGCAAGTTAATAAAGCACCTACCGCGAATAATAATAAAGGCGAAATCATAGAGTGGCTGCAACACAATGGTGTGGCAGCTAATAGTCAAATGCTGAAAAAGGAATTAGTCAGACTGATGAACCTGCATAAACTGCAAACAAAGAAGAAGTATGTTTTGGATGAGATGGCAAAATCAAAAGGGCACACCGTGATTCGGCTACCGCCCTACCACTGCCAATATAATGCAATCGAAATGATATGGGCGCAGATCAAAGGTGGGTTGATTTGTATTTATTTTAACATGTTTTTATTTAGGTGACTGGTGACTAGAGAGCTAGCACTATTTAAAGCTATTTTATTTTACAAAATAGCTATAGCATTTTTATTTTTAACCATGTACGTAATTTCTGATATAAATTACACACTTTTAACATACCTAATTATGTACTTATAATGTACTTACTCCGATCTCGCTCTTTGACTTTGCATCATATTCAATCTAAGCCATTATTGTTTCAGGTTGTGCAGCCAGGCTGAACACCACTCCGCCATTCACAGCTAATAAAATGCTGACGTTACTAGAAGAGGCATGTAGTCTAGTGACTCCGGACAATTGGAGGAAAGTGGTTGAGAAGACCAAAAAACTGTGCTTAGATGATTGGGATCGAGACGTGCGATACGACAACGTAGTAGACCAGCCGTTTTTAATAAACGTAGGAGAAAGCAGCTGCAGTTCAGATTCCGAGTCTGAGACGCAAGCCGTGATGTCATTGTCAGATTTCGATTAATATATATTAAAAATCATTGCTGAACCGCTTTTGTTTTATTTGGTTTTGTCATATAGTAGGTATATATAATAAATTAATTAAATCTCCTTTATTTTATTATCGCAGACAACTTAAATGATTATAAATCTGACAATAAGAGCGTAGGTACTATGTTAATGTATTTTGTACACTCGTTTCCATTTTCGATATTTGTTTATCGATACTTTCCGCGCTAGTCGATATCTTCCAAACGAAGTAACTTTTGCAGGACGTCAACGTAAAGTCTGATTGAGATAATTTCTTGTAAATGTTAATAATTATTATTATTCCGACGGAATATTATTTTAATGGCATATATCTGCCTAAAATTAATAAATATCATTTTTAGACTCCGCCAATTCGATTATAATGTAACGGTGACGCTACTACAAGGTTGTGTCGAGGGAATAACTGTCAGTGTCATAGGGATCAAGGTTCGTCGAGCTGATTATAAGTTATTTAGTATTTTATATAGAAACACAATGTCAAACATTTTTCGTCTATAACAAAGAGATAGCAAATTGTTCTTCCTTAATGAATCAGTATATGACTGATTTAAAATATTTTGGCGATAATTTAAAGATTTAATAAAAAATTTTTGGACTCTTTCTATTCTCCTGATATGTACTTCATAACAGGGCCTCCACACAGTGCTGCAAAAATCCAGGAAAGATCTGACAAAAGAGAAATATAACATTTTTAAAGTTTCTGGACGTTTGAAAGGTTTACTTATGCGTAATATGAAACCTAGATTTCAAAAAGCTAAAGCTAGTATGTGATCAATATGAGGAATAAATGATAAGGTCGAATCCATAATAATCCCTAAGTCCCTGATTGTGGTGACTCTCTTCAAGGCCTTATGATTTATGTGGTAATTGAAAGTAATTGGTATTTTTTTGCGAGTATATGATATTGTGTAGCATTTATCGCTGTTAAGAAACAGATGGTTAGATTCACAGTATACATGTAATCGATGTAAGTCTTCTTGAAGTGCGAGACAATCACTATGAGACCTGATGATTCGGTACAACTTGTTTCAGGATATTTCCGATGTCATTTATGTAAACTGAAAAAAGCAAAGGTGCAATTTGGGACCCCTGAGGCACGTCCGAAGGCACTGGAAGAAATCGTGAGGAATAACCCTTTACGAAGACTGCTTGACTCCTGTTACTTATGTAGGATTGGATCCATCTTAGGAGGCTGCCGTGCACACCGGCCCTCGCAAGTTTCTTTATAAGCAGATCGTGATTTATTTTACCACGTTTTTCTTATCTCACTTTTCTTATTTGTTTGTCTGTCCGGGCAAAATCTTGCAACTTAAATTTGAGGCACTTTCCGATAAGCTAGAAAGCTGAAACTTTCAGGATAGTTCAGAACCCGATGACAATGCACTCTAAAGCAACTTTCAGGTCCACTTTCGGCAACTTTCACTTTTGTATGGGGCTTATCCGATTGTTGCGTAACACATGGTTACTTCGTTGAGTTAATAATTAAAAAGAATAAAATAATTATACTAGATTTAAAAAATCTAAAAATCCCACGTTTTTCAATGTCCTAAAAAGAATAAAATAACCCTGCGGGGCAAAGCGAGGGGCCACTCAAAACGTGGGGGCGCATCTTTACAATAATCGGCATCAATGCATGTCATTCATCTCTTTAAAATCTCCTCTTAGTAATATGCGCCCCCACGTTTTGAGTGGCCCCTCGCTTTGCCCCGCAGGGTTATTTTATTCTTTTTAGGACATTGAAAAACGTGGGATTTTTAGATTTTTTAAATCTAGTATAATTTTATCGAACGCTTTGGAGAAGTCAGTGTATACGGCATCCACCTGTAGGTTGTCATCCATGGCACGCAGCAGAGAGTCATTAAAAGTTACCATATTGGTATCAACGCTACGGTGCTTAAAGAAACCGTGTTGTTCCTGGGAAATGTGGTTACGAAACGAGTGTGACATTTGAACGGTTACTATCTTTTCAAGGATTTTTCCGAAAATACAAAGTTTAGATATAGGTCTGTATTCTTCTATACATTCACGTCTCTTATTTTTGGAATGGGGGTTACTAAAGCTTGTTTCCATAAACTGGGAAATGTCCCAGCTTGGACAGAGAAACGAAATATAATTGTAATGGGTGTTGCGAGTTCTTTAGCACATTTGGATATGAGAAGAGGATGGATCCCATCGGGCCCTGCACCCTTATGAATATTTACGTGTTTCAGTTCATTATAAACATTATCGTGGTAGATGTTAATAGTGTTTATGTCAACGGTTGAACTACCTGAATCTGAAATTGTATGATCAGAGCTATGACTGGGAGGAATGAAAACTGAATGAAAATGATCATTAAAAGCCTCGCATATTTCAACACCAGTGGAAAGAATTTTACCTTTATAGATCATTGTTTCAGGGATGGAACTAGAAACTTTTTTGGACTTTACGAAAGACCAAAATAACTTTGGATGGGCTTTAATATTATCCTCAGATAGTTCAATGAATTTTTTATAACATTCTGCCTCCATCCTCTTAAATCTCTTCCGGAGACAAGAGAAGGTCTGGTAGTCTCGTAAGTTGCTGTTAAGTTTCCATTTCTTATGATATTTCAGCTTTTCTTTATCTAATTTTATGAGAGAGGTAGTAAACCACGGGGGATGTTTATTTTCGCTACAAAGATTTTGAGTAGGTACGTATTTATCTATCAAATTTATTAAAATTTTATAAAAATAATCTGTCAGTAAATTAATATCCGTCATGGTATTAAAAACTTGCTCCCAGTTAATAGCGTAGAGTCCAATTTTGATTGAGTCAAAGTCAGCCCTATGGAAGTTTTTTTTCTTAGTTCTGGCGGAAGGTAGTGGGGCGGTAGATATTAAATTTAATATAATTACTAGGGGTTTGTGGTGCGCATCCTCGGGTACTAACAGATAATCAGGTCGCGTAACATTACATGTCTGATCGCTGAAAATTAAATCTAATAATCTATTATTTATATTGAACTGGTTGTTGTATTGTGAAAATGACGATATATTCATAAAATCGGCAGTGAGACATGCGAGACTATTATTGTTCGTTTGTATTTCCATGCAATCACTTGAATTGTTAAAATACCAGTCAGCATGACTTGTCGCTGAGCGAGTTAAATAAATTAGGACGCATTTTCACAAGGCAGACCAAGGCGTACTTTTAAGGGACCAAATAGCTAGCTTGTTAAAGGTCTCATGAGAGTTGAAGAAGCAAGAGATGTCTGAATCGTAGATCTCTGCCTACTCTGTATGTATGAAGAGACATGGTCATATTTACGGAGACAGAAAATATAGTGTATACAATTATTGAGAAGGCGAACCAACTTCATTCGATTGACACTGAAGCTGGTTGCGACATGATTTCGCAAAGTTAACGAGTAAACCTTGAGATGAGGCGAGATTACTCACATAGCCAAATATCATTGCGAAACTAAATTACAGTCGACCCCCGGTAATCCGGCCCCTGTCTAATCCGCGCCCCGAAGTTCACATTTTTTCTTTGAAACATGTCGAGACAAGTTGAAATATTTTCTAGAAAAAAATATTTTTATCATGTTTTTAGGGCTCCGTACTCCGTACCAAAAACGGAACCCTAAAAGGATCACTTCCCTGTCCGTCTTTCTGTCCGTCTGTCAATACCCTTTTTCTCAAGAACGCTTGAAGATATGAAGTTGAAATTTGTATGGCATACTTAAATATACGGTCCCTTGGTAATGTAAAAAAACCAAGCTTCTAAGTCAACGCAATCAAAAGATATTACCATTTGTGCCGCAAATTTTGACACTCGCCAGGGAATTTGGTACTTCTGTAGACTTATAACCATGAAATTTGTCATGAAGCAAGTTCTCAGCACAAGTAAAAAATTCGAAAACCGTTAATTTGTCATAATTCCATAAAAAATATATTTTGGAAATGTAAACATATAAGCCCGGGTGCCTAGACAGGTTCCATGATGACACGTGTTAACCAAGAAGGTGCCTATTCACACTAGCTCTGAAGACGGACGAGTTATAAGTACTAGGAAATACAGACGCAGGGAGTGATTCCTACTTCTTTGCTGTGCGCATTATAAAAGCTTCGCCCGCGTGGAATTCGGTTATATTGCGGTATAAAGCACAACTATGAGAAAACTTCTCATTCCCACGGAAAAATCTAAGAAGCGCGATGTTACGCTGGATTTCGAAAATTATATAATTCATTCCACTTCTTACGTATCTTAAATAAACACTTCGTTACCACGTTTTAAAAAACACCCAGCGCCATCTTTCGCATACCTCTAGAACTAAATAGCGTAACTAATACTTATACCAATTAGTAATTCGTTGACTTTAGTGATTTCAGGATAAGTAGATGTAAAAAAAAACAATTTAGACGATAAAACAAATTGTACGTCATCCCTCGAGAATTCCTCATTTTCGAGGATTCATTTAGCTTCAAAATTTACATGTTCATATTCGTTTGCAACATATAAGTAGATGTAAAAAAAACAGTTTAGACGATTAAACAAATTGTACGTCATCCCTCGGGAATTCCTCATTTTCGGGGATTCATTATCGTATCATTTAGCTTCCTTTACATGTTCATATTCTTTTGCAATATTTTACGTTGTTTTAAACGACACACAGCGCCATCTACAATCCATCCATCAAGCAAACAATATTTTTGTTTTTCCTCGGGAATATCAATTTTTCCAGGATAAAAAGTACCCTATTATTTAATCCGGACTTTTATCTTTACGTCTGCAAAATTTCAAAGCAATCGGTTCAGTAGTTACGGCGTGAAAGCGGAACAAACAAACAAACTCACTTTCCCATTTATAATATTAGTAAGGATGTTGAGAAGCGCTTAGTGCGACAGGTAGGAATAGCCACCAAGAAAGAAGGTAACTCAATTGATCGCGTTCATTTTCTATTGTGAAATCACCTCTGAACGAGTCTGCCTGCGCGGTACAGGGGCGCGGGGTACAGCGACAAAGAGGTTTGAGTGAGGAGCGGACGGCTGGCGCGCATAGTGCGCCCCTTCCCCCCTTTTCCGTACCCCACGCCCCTGTACCGCGCGGGCCAAGACTCATTTAAGCTGTCGACCTATATCTCGCTGATGGTAAGCGATAATTCATTTAATAAGCGCCACAAGAGCTTAAGTGTGGTGTTAATTATTAGTTGCAGCTTTTGTGGCGGTTTTATGCCGCTATTATGAAGTTCTAATGGAACTGTAGGTTGCAAAAAGTTGTGCCCCTTTGGCTGCAAAGAAGCTGCATAAGGTCTGCAGTGCACACTCTAGCGCTTGAGCTTGGCGCCTTGGGAATAATCGGATAAGCTGCAAAGCTCTTAAGCAACTAGTTTATGCTAGTTGGGAGCCTATTCACTCGTGACTTGTAGTTAGAGTATTAGACTACAATGAAAATATAAATCAAACTATTGTTAGGTTACCAGTAAATTTTTTGTTAAAGAAATTTAGCCGTCGCATTACATGTTTTAAAATATCGCACATACGGTGCTATAAAGTTACTTATGTAATTTTTGTCAAAACTGAACTGAGTATGAGAAAATACACCTAATCTACCTCTTTAGTTTGTTTGCTCTTACTTTTAAAGTTGCAGTTTAATTATGCATTTTTGGAGGGGAGCGAACGAAGCGAACGTAGCTCCCATGGATCAGCTTCAATGACGCGATGTTTGTTACGCCATAACATCTCGAGTTCTTAACCGATTTTAATAATTTTTGTGTGGAATCGAATCAACACATTTAGGAACAGATTGTAACAGAGCCGGAATTTTATGAAGTTATAAACAAAAAACATTGGCTCTATGAGGATTTCCCACTGAAAAAAGGTGCGCCTATTTGAAAGTTTTCTTTCTTATGGAATTTTAAAATTTACTTTACATCGCCTAGTATTTGTTTAGTCGAGAAGAATTATACGCCGTAATAAGGATGTTCAATTTTCAAATGATTACCCTGAAATATTACAGCATTTGCATAAGTAAGACGTTATGGCACCGTATTTGCGATATATCTTCAAAATAAATAATCCCTACTAATATTATAAATGTGAATGTAAGTTTGTTTGTTATGCTTTCACGCAAAAACTACTAAACCGATCATCATGAAACTTCGTACATACAGCCTTGGCCAAAAGTATTAGGCACCCCACAAAAATGTTCAAAACGTGTTTACTGATTGAACAATAAACAAATGTTTATCTTAGATGATATACGAGGGTCATAAATAATTACCTAGAATAGTAAGCGGCACATTGTTAATGTAATAAAATACCTGGTGACCGAAACCAAAGGATTTAGTTTTCTTTCAGTTTTATCAGTCAATGTTTGGTCACTTCAGTTCAAGACTCTAACGACTAAACAAGCTTTTATTTGTAGTGAACCAACTAAATTGACATCTAATTTATTTAAAAATGCCGAAAAAAAGTGAAATTAGTCTGGAAAACCGAGTAAAAATACAACTTTTACATGAACAAGGAAGGTTTCAAAAAGAAATTGCTAAGTTGGTGAAATTTTCACGTTGTGCCGTGCAACCTACCATCAAACGGTTTAATCAGACTTACACAAATGCTAATAAACCAAGAACAGGCAGAAAACGTGTAATGACGAAGCGCGCGGATAGAAAATTAATACGCGAATCCATTAAAAATCGGAAGAAAACTTCATAAAAGCTTGCTGCTACCTTGACCGAAGGGGCTGGAAAGTCAATAAGTGCTCGAACGGTCAGAAGAAGACTTAGAGAAGCAGATCTAATAGAATGCAAAGCCAAAAAGAAGCCTTGGCTTTCAGAAGCCAACACAATAAAATGTTTAGAGGGCTCTATGACAGAAACATTATACAGAAGAAGATTGGTCCAACGCTGTGTGGTCGGACGAATCTTACTTTGATGTAAGTTGATTTTACTGGTTTCAAAATTAATAAGAATGATCACTTACATATTTATTTCACTTGAATCAATAAAGTTATGGCGATTTTTAAAAAACCTTATTTTATAGGTATTTGGAACACCAGGTGTGACCTTCGTGAGGCGACGTGTGGGTGAAGAATGCCTACCAGATTGCGTCGTACCGACTGTCAAGCACGGAGGAGGCAACATAATGATCTGGGGTTTTATGACTGCTGATGGAGTTGGCGAAATGTTTGTTTGCAAAGGTCATATGAACAGCGAAAAGTACATAGAAGTACTTGAAACTGCACTTATGCCTTCGTTAACAAGTATTTTCGGAGACACCAACTTGGACGGAGTCATATTCCAACAAGACAATGCACCTTGTCATATGTCAGCAACTACGATGCGCTGGTTTACTGAAAACAACATTGACTTGGCAGATTGGCCTGTACAGTCCCCAGATCTGAACCCCATTGAGCATTTTGAAGAAAAGGATTAAAAAGCACAGTATTACATCGAAAAAGGCATGAAAAATGCATTGGTACAAGAATGGCATGCCATTACAAGGGAGGATTTTATTGAGCTTATACGCAGCATCCCAGATAGAATTAGCGCAGTAATTAAATTCAAAGGTGGATCGACTAGATTTAAGGATTTTTTTATTCTTTTTTGTGTCTTTGAATAGTAATAAATCAATTTAAATAGAAGAAGTTGTTTCTTTCCATTATTTGAAGTAAACTGTAGGGTGCCTAATACTTTTGGCCAAGGCTGTATATTCTCGGAGGTATTAGAAGTAACATAGGATACATTTTATTGAAAAAAATAAAAATTGTTTGTCAAGAATGCTCAAAATCTAGCTACTTCAACGCCATCTAGCATTCCAGTAATGAAGTTCTAACCTTGAGTACTGCATTACCGACGGTTATGTCAACATCCAATCCGATTGACTAAAATAGTCTACAAAAATATCCTAGATTAATACGCTGCAGTTTATCTTTTTAAATTGTTAGAACTCAAAATTATTTATTTTTGTTACAGTGAAATATATTTTAACATTTGTTATTGTAATTCAATAAAGCATATTTAAATTTTTTTAAACTTCATTTTATTTAGTAATTTTATAAAAACTGATAATCCCCTCTAAGCAATAAAATATACTTATCATATTGATTCATTTCCATTGTAATATTTGATACTTATTTAATGGCTTAAATGCGTGCGAAGCCGCAGGTAAAAGCTAGTATACTATAAAAATTGACTGAATCTGCAGTGACATCACCTGTTTGTTTACAGTGAATGTCAGTCTAAATTTTCCTACGGTTCGTTAACAAGCTTGTGACGTCATGGGCTCAAGTAACCTGCATTCAAGTGTCTTTAGCGTTTTGGCAGGTTTTCATTAATTTAAACTTTGGTAGTATTTTTTATAGAAAATAGAGAAATTACGCAACGGTAGCGATCCTGCCATTCGCACCGACGGTCCTGGGTCCGAGTCCCGGAATGGGCAGATGTTTGTGTGATGAATACGAGCATTTGTATCCGAGTCTTAGGTATTTATATATATTTCTATTAATGTTTTATATCTATGTAACATATATGTATGTCTATCCGTTACCCTTGTATCCATAACACAAGCCTTATAGTGCTTACTTTAGGTAAGGCTTATTGGTGTGAATGTAATAAATCTATAATCTAAGATCACAGTAGTTTGTGTTTGTCTGTCCGCTCTTTTTCCATTGTATACGCGTTACCATAGTGCCTAAGAATAACATTCAAGAAGGCTAAGAACGGTTAGCTATATGTGTAGTCGTAGAACCGAAACGTTAGCGCGATTAATTTTGGTACAGCGACATCTATAACTCAACACATAAGAGACACAACAACGCGTGGCGGGGTCAGCAGCAACGCGTTAACCGCAAGTAGTTCGTCTACCGGACGCTATATGACAATAACGGAAAAATATTTAATAATAGAAAAAATTTTAAGAATTTTGTCCACCCGTGCGAAGTCGGGACGGGCCGCTAGTCTATAATTTAAAATCACAGTGGTTTGTGTGTTTGTCTGTCCGCTCTTTTTCCCCGCTCTTTTTCCATTGTATACGCGTTACCATAGTGCCTAAGAATAACATTCAAGATGGCTAAGAACGGTTAGCTATATGTGTAGTCGTAGAACCGAAACGTTAGCGCGATTAATTTCGGTACAGCGACATTTATAACTCAACACATAAGAGACACAACAACGCCGGGTCAGGAGCAACGCGTTAACAGAAAGTAGTTCGTCTACCGGACGCTAGATGGCGCTAACGGAAAAATATTTAATAATAGAAAAAATTTAAAGAATTTTGTCCACCCGTGCGAAGCCGGGAAAGGCCGCTAGTTGTATAAATTTTAATATGGTTGTGATATTAATTAATGTTTAGATTATTTATTTTTGTTAGCATTTTTATAATTTATTAATCTCCACGTCGAACAAAAGTAGAATATGCCGTTTTTGTATTGTTTGTCAACTATATTTACTACCATATTCTTGGAAATAAACACTTATCTTATAATTTGAGATATTTTCTGAAAACCTGTCAATCATCCTATTGTATTGGTCAGGAAATAGAATCACGCAAAGAGTTCCACTATTTAGGGGTACAGATGATAAAGTCGGATCAAAATGCTTAGCGACTCTACGTTTATCATTTTAGTGACAAGTATATGAGGCAAGTCGGTGGTGAAAGCAGACCAAGGAACAAAAATAATGTCTTGAAAGATTGTATGTATTTATTACACTAAAATATCTTCATTCGCGTGGTATATATTCCGGAAGAGCTGCGAGTAGAGAAACGTGAATATGGAACGGTTATTAGTATGGAAAAATAGGGGATGTGTTCCAAGGTTCCAAAATAAAACTAATGTATATCTCTACTATATAAAAGAAGGACTTTGTGGGTTTGTTACCATATTATTATATAGTTACTATAGTTACCATAGGCTTAAGAATAACAGTTTTTTATAATCAACTAGCTGACCCGGTAACGCGTTGCTAGGGTAACGTTAATTGATACAATGGAAAAAGAGCGGACAGACAAACACACAAACAACAAATTTGTGTTCTTAGATTATAGCGGCCCGTCCCGGCTTCGCACGGGTGGACAAAATTCTTTAACTATTTTCTATTATTAATCATTTTTCCATTAGCGCCATTTAGCGTTCGGTAGACGAACTACTTGCGGTTAACGCGTTGCTACGGTAACCTTAATTGATACAATGGAAAAAGAGCGGGAAAGAGAGCGGACAGACAAACACACAAACCACTGTGATCTTAGATTATAGATTAACGTTACCATAGCAACGCGTGGCCGGGTTAGCTATTCAAAATAAAATCAATTTATTCAGAAATTCGCAATTAATACCAATCGCCAATCAAGGTTTTAAAGAGTTAGATAATTCTTGCTTTGCCGCTTTTGAAATGTCTTTTTATTTAGATTGTTATTGAGATGTAGCATTAATAATTTGCCTTTTAAAAATAAGACTCCTTTCTATAAATCGATCAATTTTCACGAAGTCACAAAGTTTATTTGCTATACGTAAACGTTCACTCAGATTTTTCAAGTTAGGTCTTCTTTCCACGCGGATCCAGTTCGATCCTCGCCGATGTGTTATGGACATAAAACCACCCTTTTACGCATTGTAAATACAACAACATACAAGTGACGGTAAGATTTGTTTTAGTTTGACATTAGTCCACTCGGTTAATAAATCACACTGAATCCTTTCTGTTTACAGATCATCCGCGAATAATGAATTTTTTAGCCACGAACAGGATTTTAGCGCTTCCGAATAGAGTGTTCTGAACACTGTTTTTCATTTCTGTTTCAAAAGTTAAACAGAAAGAAACTGTAACACTTTGAATCTGTTTTAGAAAATACCGGTTCATAAGTGTTAATATCTGTTACAGTCAATAAGGTTCACATTGGCATAACTATGCGACAGCCCACTAATGATTTGGGTACTTTGAAATGCCTATGTTGGTGTACTGTGTATACACATAGATAGTTAAACGTAAAACAGTTTCTAACAGATTGGTAATAGATAACATTATATCTGTTACACTTTTATAAGTGTTCGACGCAAAACAGGTTCAAAACACCCAAATAAGTGATACAGGAAGATTCAATGTGTAACCCTTATGAAAGTGTATCCTTATAAAGGTGTTTTTAAATCCCTGGCCATGAATGCAAGAGCTGAGTTGCAAATTTTTCACCCGCGAATAATGAAAACGCGTATAAGGAAACCGTGAATGAGGAACTCTTACTGTATTTAACTGCGATTCCATTGCCTGTGGGTCTTGCCATTAAACATTTTCGATAACTTTCAACTTTTAACTTGCATTATTAGTAACGCATAAAAATGGGAACCGTATTGGATGAAACCACTTTTCCATATTATAATAACCTTGAAAGAACCGGTTCGCGGATTTCACGACGCTCGTTTAAATAACCAGTTCTAGAGGTCTAATTAAATTGGCCCACATTTTTGACTTTGATATACAATGAAGATTTTGTTCGATATATTAAGCTACTTTGATGTGAGTTTTGATAAAAAATATTAATGGTATTTCTTACTTTTACACAAAGACGACTTCTGTGGTAAAGTAGCGTGCATAGATTTTAAATATAGCTCCAAAGTTGCATGTTTGTCGATCTTCTACAGAATTTCCTTTGGGGAGTGTGCTAAGGAGCTGCATGTGCTCATACCGCCATCTCCCTTTTTCCATACGACATCCAGACGCACTGCGGGCTACCACCCTTTCTTGGTTGCTATTCCTACCTCTCGCACCAAGCGCTTCTCAATGTCTTTTATAATGCGCACAGCAAAGAAGTGGAACTCCCACCCTGCGTCTGTATTTCCGAAATTTATAACCCGTCCGTTTTTAAAGCCAGGGTGAATAGGCACCTTCTGGGTTAGTTCGTTCCATCGTCTTCTCGTGTGTTGGCCCACGGGCTTGATTGGGAACAAGAGCGAACCCATTCAAAAAAAAAAAAAAAAGATGTATTTTTAACGATATAAATCCATTAGACATGCAAAAAATTGTTCTGTAGAATAAATATCTGTCGCTAGCTTCTAAAACGCGCGTCGACAATGCGTTTTTGCGTGAAATAAGTACTTTTTTAGGACTTTAGAATGCACCTAGTTTACTCCTTGTAAGAGTTGATTAATTTGAATGTTTTTTCTTGTGTATTTATTTTATCTCAACGAAATCTTTGAACAGCGTTGCCATAAATCTTTGTGGATTTCTGTACGCTGTCTTGACAACACAGTATAACATGTCGTGTGTATAGATGTAAGGCCGGTTTTAAACCAATTAAACCAATCGGTTTAAAACCATTTTAAACCAAAAAACCAGTTTAAAACCGTAATAAACCATTATTTTTCGGTTTAAAACCGTTAGTCTTGATGATTGTGTTTTTCATAATAATAACTATTTTATCTTGATTTTACCAAGGTAATAACATTACGAAGTACCTACCTTTAAACTGTGTAAAGTTTTTAAATTTGTTATACACAGATTTTGATAAATTTAGCAGGGATAGGGTTTTGATAACTCACGCGTTGCGGTTATTAGACACGAGATGCGCTCACTTCCAGTGCACAAAAATGAATGATAATTTGACTCGGAGGAGGGAGGTGGTAAATCCTCTATGGATACTCCGGCCCGGCTTCGAAGTTATGACTCGTACTGACTAAACACCACCTGACATTGGCTTTGCCTTCGTCTGAGGCGACCGGACCTAGGTGAGGATGCGCATAGAAAAATCGACCGGGTCCCAGAAGGGGGGTCAGTCGACAATTGAGAGGACTGGGGTGGATCTGAAGGGTCTGTCGTGATTTTGTTTCGTCTGTCGTTTTTGGCGGATTCCTATGCCTCTAAGAGGTGGTTCAGGTCGGCCGATAGCTGATTAGGTTGATCCGTCAAGACGGATCTAGGTTATCTGGACAGACGATTTGAGGAAGTGGAAGGTATATAGTCGGATGCACTTCGGATAAGAGGATTTGAGTGGCTCTCTGACGTTTTCAAAAAACGATCAGAGGCCTTCGTATAGAATTGTTGTAGAGTAGGGAGTTCGAAGTACATGTGTAGATCCGCATTGCGGATATACCAAGGAGCATTTGAAGATAATTTGACCTTATTACATTTCTATTTATACTTACTTTTCGGAAGCTTCTTAACTAGGGAATCACTTAGTGAGAAGATCTAACAGAGACCTAACATTTATATTTTTCGATTTATGGCCTATGGGTGAATCACCATGCGCTGACGACCGCTGTAGGTACATTCGCGGCGGGGTGGCAACGGCGCGGCCTTAAAGACATAACGTTGTCTGTTTCATCCGCAAGTAAAACGGATGGCATTTTGTTGATGAGTTGTTCTAATGGAGTGTGTAATAAATATTAGTTATATATATATTTTAAATATAGATAAATAAATTTTACACAACATCACATTGATCTAACTCCGAAATAACTAGCTTTAATTAAGTACCTACTTGTGTTACGGATATAAGAGTTATCTTCACTAAAATTACAAATATAGGTATACAAATAAATAACACCCAGACACAGAACAAATATAATGTTCATCGCATGAGCACAGTAACTGTACCTACATAAAGAAACAAAAGTGTGTAGGTTAACCTACATACTACTACTTAAGTTGTCGTATAGTAGGTACCTATGTAAGTATTGTAGTGTAGGTAGATAATTTCTATTTTATTGTCTTTAAACTAATTAAAACAAAATATAATATGATGTCAGGTGATCAAAAATTGCCCTTAATGAAGTGTAAAATACAGTTCTTTTATTTTTGTAGACAGGCAAGTTTTAAACCACATCAACCTTTTGAAATGGTTGAAAACTGGTTTAAAACCGCAAAACTTATTAAAACGAAACATAACATGACGTCAGGTGATCAAAAATTGCCCTTAATGAAGTGTAAAATACAGTTCTTTTATTTTTGTAGATAGGCGGGTTTTAAACCATTTAAACCTTTTGAAATGGTTGAAAACTGGTTTAAAACCGCAAAAATTGGTTTAAAACGTTTTAAACCGGTTGATTTACATCTATAGTCGTGTGCTCACCCGTGAGCAGGCGGGCCGGTAATGTTGTTGCGGAGTGACCCAACGGTGGGCATGCGGTCTTTAACGTGTTAAAAGACACGCAACCAAGCCATAAAATTAAAAACAAATATCTTTAAACATTGCAGCAGATTATTTTTAGTTCCAATCAGTGTTTCGATCAAAAGATGGCGTCGCGATGACGTCACAACCTATTGTTATTCCACAATTGTCATTCATATGTTAAAAACAAGATACTGATCGGACGCGAGTCACATTAGTGATTCTTTAAAGCGAACAGGAAGAGATATTGGGTAATATTAATAGCTACTTATTTAGTGTGAACCAGGAAAAAGGACTTTATATAATGTGTTTATACAGTGTACTTTTATTTACCAAAAAATAGCCAAAAGTAGAGTCACTACAGACCCTTCAGATCTACCCCAGTCCTCCCAGTTGCCGACTGGCCCCCCTCTGGAAGCCGGTCAACTATTCTATGCGCTCTCTCACCTAGGTGAGTAGCGCTTGCGCCACCCCTCTAGAGGGGCGGTCGCCTCAGACGAAGGCTTATGACCTTTCCCGGGTGCAAGCCAATCTCAGGTGGTGTTTAGTCAGTACGAGTCTGACATAACTCTCGGGCCGGCCCGAAGTATCCATCGAGGATTCACCACCTCTCTCCCCCGAGACCAGAGGGTGTATATTGCATTTAAAAAAAATCGTTTAATAAAACTTGGAGTCTGAACAAAAGACGCAAATACTTATTATCACATGCACCTCGAAAGAAAGAGTGGAGGGACAGATGTTCAAAAAATTTACAATAGAGTTTTCAGTTAAATAAGCTATAGGCTTGGAATTTTTTTATGTTGGTCGCAGATGACCTTAACAAAGATACCGGGTTTTAGGACGGCGAAATCCTTAAATGGACCTCAAGCCGAGAGTAACGAGTCACCATAGTGGTATTCTAGCTGGACGGCATCTCCCATGAGGGAGTCTCCGAACCAGCATAGAGTCACTACGGCGCTCAAGCCGGAAAGGCTTCGGCTAACGGTAAAATCTGAAAGGGAGCACAGAATGCCATAGGGCGCTTCTAAAGGCTCGGACCTCGGCTATGGTACGCCGTGTGGTGGTATAGGCTTGGATGTGTAAGAAGTAAACTCATTGGTTCTGATAAAAAAAAACATTGCCGTCTCGGGCCTCCCGAAAGAAGCGAAGCTTTATAGTATAATGCGTAGGAACTAAGCGTTAAAAAGAGACTAGCGTGGATGCGAAGAGTAGAAATGAGATATAAAGCCAGTCACGCACACTGACATGAGTTAAAGCGAGACAGAACGTCACTCACACTGAGGTGGAGAGGCAGCTGGCTCCTATATAACATAGTATCTTACGCTCTCGTGTAACGGTAAAACCTGACGTTCTCGTGTAAGTGTAAAATCTGACGCTCTCGTGTAAGAGTATAATTTGACGCTCTCGTATAACGGTAAAATCTGACGCTCTCGTGTAAGGGTAAAATCTGACGCTCTCGTGTTAGTGTAAAATCTGACGCTTAGCACGGATAAAAGCTTCGCTTCAAAATACAGAATGCCCAATAGTAAAAATTCTTGGATTCTACATAACTTTAAACAAAACTCTCCTCCCTCATCAAAGCCCTCTCATTTTTTTCGTTGTCCAATTCTTGTGAGAATATCTCATATCTCATCAGTTCTAGTGATTTATAAAACACAAAATGCCCAATACTAAAACAATCCTATTTTTTTTTAAATCTTTAAATACCTCACGTCGTTCAACTTTTTTCGTTGTCCGATTCTTGTGAGAATATCTAGTGTTTCTGGTGATTTATAAAACACAGAATGCCCAATAGTAAGACATCCTAGCTGTTTTTAAATTCCGCGTGCAATGCTTTCTCTTTCACTGGCTAATGGTTTGACTTTCCTACGCACATATAATTTACACATTACTTAACTTCTTACAGCTTTAGGAGGCACATTATTTTTTTTAATAAAAATACCATTAAAAAAATATTAAAAGATGTCAATAACTTATATATGTATGATCCTTAATATGGTAGAATTACTATCGATACAACCCCAGTAAATTATGAAAGCCTGAAAAACACATAATGGCTGAAAAAAAGTTATTTTTAATTTATTTGGAGAATGGCAAATTGACAGCCCTAGACGT
This sequence comes from Calamotropha paludella, assembly GCA_927399485.1. Lineage (NCBI taxonomy): Eukaryota > Metazoa > Arthropoda > Insecta > Lepidoptera > Crambidae > Calamotropha > Calamotropha paludella. The sequence continues at coordinate 2,174,983 of OV656830.1, read as the reverse complement.
CGATAGACCATTGTTTTTGATAATCATTTGAATGAATGGTCAATCAAAATACACTATCTTGATCTAGGGTTGCTGCTATGCAGTGTGTAAAACAGTTTATTGTTTATTTGTCACACAAAACAACATGGCAGGCAACAACTTCAAACATATGTGCAAACACCATGTTTAAACAAGTCATATGTACATTTATATTATATAATAATAATTATGAAAAGCATGTGTGCAATTCACCAGTGGTAGGAGTGAAATCTTCAAAAATTATTAAACAATGCACACATTGGTTTTTTTACCAGACCGAGATAGGACCACGTACGTACCATGAATGACCTTATAGTGTGGACCTAGCCTAAATGTATATGTATACACTAGTGATGAAAGAGACTCAAGACTTTTAAGGCCTAAAAGGACTCGCCTTATTTTTGTCACAACTGACTCAGTCTTTAGTACCCAACCTTTAATCATAAGCCTTTTAACGAAGTCTTTTAACGTAAAACGCTCAGCAGTTACTTAAACTGCTTAAAGAACTTAAAAGACTCGCCACTCATCGCCTGGGGGGTCACCTGATCTCAAAAAACGTTGCAGTTTTAGTGATAAGACTATCAAAGCGTCAATGTGCCTATCGTCTTGGATGTCTTTTCTGTAGCTATATTGTTTTGTTACATGACAATTTCCTTTTTATTTTTATTAATTGTTAGTCAAAATGTTTTAAAAAATTATACGTTTTGCTCAGCCAATTGATAAAAATATGGGGGCTTTGGTTATCCCGTATTAGATTTAACCAATTAAGGGTTCCTATAAACTAATAGCCTAAAAACAGGGTAACATGTAAAATATGGGGCATCTGGCACCCTTATCCCCTAGTAACCAAAATAAAAGTTTTCATTGGTTACTTTGGACTAGACTTATTGATATAAATCTTAAAATTATTATTATAGCATAAGCTGATAGTAAGAAAAAGGAGTATTTTAATTTGATTACCTATATAAATACCAATTGCATTTTAATATATCCTTAAAAAAAGGTTTTAAAACAAATAATATTATTATTTTCTATACTGGTTGCCATCCCTGCTGATAATAGTGTTAAATAAGGTTGAATATGCATAAAATAACTAAAAAAGTTATTGTTTGAACCTCTTCCAAAGACAACTTAGAAATAATAGTGATGGATAAGATACTGTATAATATTAAAAATGTGGCTGAAAAGTAATTTAAATTTAATTAAAAATCATAGTCTAATTAACTACCGACAAATTATTATCATTATTCTTTATTTGTGGCTTGCACAATTTGTGAATTTAGCCAGTTCCAAGTAAGTATAATTGCCAGTTCTTGAGTAATTTCCTGGGTTTCAATAAAGATGTGGGGTTTTACTGAAACCTCCTCATGGTCTTTTTGAGAGAGTGCGAAAAGACACATTCCACTGTTTTGTTTCACTTGCCAACACTCATGCATATTCAGAAACACTCAGTGGTTATAAACCCACCATTATTACACACTAATATCAATCACAACACAAAATTTAACAAGAAAACCAAAAGAAGTGACGCTTCGAGCTCCCGCCAAAAAGTCGACCAACAAATTAAAAACATAAAAAAAACGTCACTGAACAAAATAAAAAAAAGGAAAGGCCTGTCATGTTTACTACACAGAAAATTTTCAGTTATTATATTTATCCATTTAACAGGAATAAGCTGCAATAATTTTGGAAGTACTTTTGTGATTTGGTTTAGTTAGTAATTCAAATTGGTTTGTTTAGTAGTAGAAATTCGAAAGTTTTTTAAGAAGGTCGAAAATGTCGACTAGTAGGTCAGTAAAATTATTTTTTAGGTACAAATATAAAAATAATAAGACAGCTTATATTTCATATTATAGAAACTGCAAATAACCGACGATATCGAAAATTTCCTGCATAATACAACCTGCAAAAATGTATTTACAAATTGGAATCACGCGACCTAAATATCCCTGACCTACTCTGTATGTTTACGAATTATTATAGTATTTACTATTTCTAACAGTCTTAAAATAAAAACGAATAAGCTATGACTATAATGAATGAAAAATTAAAACATGTTTTGTATTTTTTTATAAATAGAAATAAGAAAGTGATGTTATGTGAATTAATGAGAGTTTCACTTATCTAAAATATGCTTATATAACTCACCAGTAGAAAAGTAAAATTATATTTGCAAGAACAATGTTTCCTTCACAACTATCACGAGTAGTTCACTGATGTTATTACTCAAAATATTAAAAATTTGTGAATTGAAAATTGTAAATGGCTCGACACATGACACTACAGAACACTCGTCGCAGCACAGATTACTCCCCACTCGGCATTTTATGGGTGGACTGACTTAAAAACTTACTGACCAAAATTCGGAATTAACTAGTGGTGTTGCTAGATTTAAAGTTGTCTTATACCATATTTGCACTGGCAGTATTGTACACTAGTTTAGTATGTACTTTATTTTTCTGTAAGTTAAATGATGAGCCTATGTTAAATTGTCTAATTTTTAGGTTATGATGACGATCTTTTACTTTTTTGGTTTATCTTAACTGTTTATCATAATTCATTCTGTTTTTGAGTTATAGATAATTTCATATTTTTTTCTATCAATTTTACGATTCTGGTTTGATTTGTCAGTCCTAATCATAGTAACGGTTTTGTTTTAATTTTAAAATCTAACTATGCCTTAAGCGCCTGAGTATGGTCGCAGGCTCAAATAGGTTGGACCCTCCATTACTTATCATTTGTACAATCACGGCGTTCGCAAAACTCATAATCGTAATATATATCATTCATTACAATATAACATCTTATTTGACAAACACCAATAAGATTCGTGAAACTTAACGTTCTTATACATTACCTATATTATTAGCATAATATGATATTCTAAATATATTTTACTAATACACATGTTGTCGACTGTCGATCGAAGAAATTATAAGGCTGGCCTTTCATTAAAAGACGTAATAATATTAGATAATATCGCATCATTAAAATATATTATTTTTATGAAAGATGTCGTTGTTCTGATTATATTGTATGCAATATATGTATAGAGGAGGCTAATCGCACTATTTTTCAATGTAAACGGACCGCTGAGGTTCAATTCTAATCTAATTCTAATTGCAATCCAACTTTGGGCGAAATCGGTATCACGCTAATTTTGTACTCGACAGTTGAAACACAAACAAAGTTGGATCATAGACACATTAGAAACAAAAGAGATTTCACCTAGTATTGTAGGTACTAGGCGATGCAGTCGCTACGCATAAAGCTACGCTAGCAACATATATTGTTTTAGCGGAGCCTAATACCTAAGAAAAGATTTTTTTTTGTTTCGGTGGGAATTTTTGAGAATTTAAAAATTCGGGTCACAATCTGGTCCTAAACCTGTTGATTCGATTCCACACAAAAAATATTAAAATCGGTTAAGAACTCGGGAAGTTATGGCGTAATAGACATTACGCCATTGAAGCTGATCCATGGGAGCTTCGCTTCGCTCCGCTCCAATTATGTGTACGTAGTACTTTAGTTCGAAAACAACACGGAGATTATAATGACTGCCCACAGCGTTCCAACTTCAATCGGGTTGAGTCTCAACCATCTGTCAAATCATCGCCGCGCTACGAAATGTCGTAAAAGTTGAAATTCAGCAGTAGTTTAATTCCAATCCAACTGCATATTTTTATGGCGATTGCCAAAAAAACTGCAAATGGTATCGAAGATCAAAGAAGAAACATTAAAACCACCTTTGTTTCTATTTATATGACAACTAAAAAAGGAAACCAAAGTTAAAAATAATAATACAGCATGTTTTTCATTGCTCCCCACAAAAAATCTGAAATCTGAAGATTCCGTACAAGAAAATTACTATTTCGTTTTGCCTTAAACAGTTATTGGTACTAAAGTCGGAATTACATTATTGTGACGGGGTGTGTCGTGGCGTGGCGGGTTGTGTTATGAGGCGTGTCGTGGACCGCTCTGGCGCAATTTTCGTTCAGTTTCCTAGTAGTCTTTCATGTGTGGGCCAGTAAAATGTTTTGGGTACATTCAGTACATAGATTAAGAAGCAGTAGAGGAGAATTTCATTGTCTCTTTAAAGAATTAAAAAGTGATGAAGAACGAACGCCACGACAGATAGCAGAGCGTACTATTCTCGTGTGTTGTGTCGCGACATATCCCTTCTACCGTTGTGTCTCCGATCTAAATCGCCAGATCGTTAACGCGCTGGAGAGCGTCACGACATACCACACGAGAATAATGTAATTCTAAACATACAACATTGATACTTTTGATACGCGCCAGATGCCACCAGAAGGCGCCACGACAGGCCCCGACACAATAATGTAATTCTGGCTTAAGACACAATTAGTACACGAGAACTTCCTGAATGAAAACTTCGCTACTAACTTCGCTTAGCTTTTATTACTTAGTAACTTGTTAGCAACCATTGTATGGTGCAATCGGGAATATTATATACGTGAATACGTGATGAACTCCGAAACTACTAAACCGATTTTGATGATTTTTTCTTTATGCTGGATTTGCTGCTACTTAGGACATAGGACATTTAATTTTAACTTATAATATAGCAACGCGTAGCCGGGTCAACTAGTAATTAATATAATATTTACTATTCAGAGACCTCTTGGAAATCTTGAGCCTGTTTGGAGAAAAGATTTTCTTCGCAGGTTTCCTAATGAATGGTTTCTGAGGTCGGAGTCCATATCGACAGCAAATGTTTGGTTAATTATTTTACTTTTGAGTTACTGTGTTGCCAACCGAATAAATATTTTCTCTTTTTTCTTTTTCTTCTCATATATATATTAAAGACAGGCTTTTTATTCGTGAAAGATGCCTTATGAATCTAGCTTTGTAGACGTGAAAATATAATGACAATACCAAAATATTTTAACGACTTCTTTCCCTTTAACGTATGTTACATTTTAGTGATTGGGAAGACCTTGAATGGACTCGTCGAACCTTTCCAAATATCCGCCAATCGATAAACAAGAAAAAATAAAGGAACGAAGTTCCTTATTATAAAAAAAAATAATTTAAGTCCTATTCGAGGTATAAAGAAAAAAATATTCTAGTTTTTTTTTAATATAAATTGTATGTAAATTTAATTATTATTTAATGTGACTAAGACGCCAGAAGTCCTAGTATTGCCTGGGGTAAGTATTAGGTTATCGGCGGGGTTTTAAACTGTTTGAGATTAGAATTACTGTACATTTATACACTACAAAATAGGAACGAAGTTCCTTACTATAAAAGTATTAATTTTTTAGTTCTTTTCGAGGTATAAAGAAAATAATTATTCGGGTATACAGTTTTTTCCAAGCAGACAGATACTTCGTTCCAAAAAGCGTAAGATTTTTATGTATAGTCTAAGCAGGGTTGCCACCCGTCCCGATTTTGCCGGGACAGTCCCGATTTCGAAGACATTGTCCCGCGTCCCTACGGCCTTTCGATTTTGTCCCGATTTTTGACAATGGGTGCGTACAGCCGAAGCAATCGCTTGCTAAGTGCAATAGTCTAGTGCACTCTTAGACGTATACTAGAATATAGCTATCAAGCGCTGACTTAATGCTATAGTTTAGTATACCGTGAAAAATAAACTCAGACTATAGCATTTAGTAAGCGATTGCTTCGGCTGTACGCACCCAATATGCGATAGTCAACCAACCCAGTTAACCGCCACCGCGCCATCTACCGCGCGCCGCATGTACCGCGTTCCATTGTCGCTTGATGGGAATTTAAATTTTACAGAACTTTGTGATGCTACTTAAATTATGGGATTCGATTCCGATGAAGGATTTTCTACGGACGAGTTATTTGAAGACTACAGTGTGGTAAAGAATATACTACCACAGATCGAGCAAAAGCAAAGCGTTGATAAAAAATGGGTAGAAGTATTTAAAGCCGCAAAGGAGCAGAAGTTGAACGCATTATATATTGTTGTATCTCGTGCTTTGAGCATACCTCTTTCAAATGCGTATGTTGAGCGCGTATTTTCACTAACGACCATGAAATGGTCTGATGCCAGAAATTGTTGCTCGGTAGATTTGATAAAAGCAGAAATACTAATTTCTTTGAACATGCACATGTCTTGTTCAGACTTCATAAATAAATACAAAAATGATGTAGGGTTGTTAAAAGCGGCTCGTAACAACAAGAAATACGTATGGAAAAATTAATTTTATAAAATAAATACAAATAAAAATACAAAATAAAGTTTCATTTTCCTTAGACTGTCTCACATGGGTCATATTTTGATAAGACCAAACTCCGAACGTCTTTGATGGATGCCCGATTGTCCCGATTTTTTTCCCCCTAAAGGTGGCAACCCTGAGTCTAAGTGGGATGGCTATACAGTGTCTATTGTATAATCTACGCGATGACTGTTATTATTATATATTGTATATTTTTATAAATCATGGTAAATAAAATAAAGGTGTTAAGATAATTTTGTAAAGCAGTTTCTTTGCTTTTTATCAATAAAAAAATCATAATAAAAATGTATTCCCGATAAATTATATTCTTTATACCTCGAGTCGACTTAAAATTACTATTTTTATAACAAGGAACTTCGTTCCTATTTTATTTAGTTTAGTTAAAAAAAACAAATAATTACAGTGAGAACACGTATTTGCATATTTTTTTAACGCTACGGATGTTTTTTCCCGGCTTGGGTACCCCTCCGCAACGCCCCATAAGGAACTTTGTGCCAACTATCTACTTAATTATTATATTTTTCGTTATTTAATTTAATAACTCCTAGATTTATATCTAAAGAAAATTATTATTAGAAAAAATTACTTTACATAAAAAAAATTTGCAGTACAGTTATCAAATAAATATATAGACAAATCAAAAGAAATAAAAAATTAAATGCATTCATTTTTTATATGATTTTACTTGCAATATTAAATATCGCTAACATAACAAAACATTGCGAGCATATTTTTGGAAAAAACGATAGATGAATAGATAATCTTTAATTTAAATAGGGCGATTCTCACATATTTAAAATTATCTAAGCATGCTAAAATTCGATAGACTTATTTTGGGCGAGAGTAGAATAGCTTCGCGAATGCAAAAGCTAATAAGCACGTCGATAATATAGTCCTTAATTGAGATTCGATTTACTCTAATTAAATACCTAAGTTTTTAAGTAATAAATGTCGGTTTAGGTTTAGTTTACTAGGTGGCCCCTATCGATCGCGGTGCCCTGGGCACTTGCCCAGAGTGTCCAGTGGGAAAGAGGGGTCTGTACCTGCTATATGCATCATACCCACGTCGAAGGTTCATTTCGGCTTGTTCATAAATTCGAGTGCCTTACCTTATAATTACGATTAAAATGTGTGGCTGCATGGTATATGCACCATGTAAAAATGGAGAGCTTGCGAATGTGTTAAATTATGAACCAATTTGTTGCTATAATAAAAAAATTGAATATTTTAAAGTTTTTATTATAAAATTTGACCAAAGAAAATATCCATTACAACTGGGAATACCGTTGTAATTCTGGGTTTTAAGATTTCAGCGAAAGAGTTCACGTCTAAAGTGCTGTCAAATATTTCTCCTTTTCTAAAACAATATTTTCTGAAGGAAAGACGGCTGGTATTTTTACTTTCTTCCTTTGGCTCCTCTGTTTCCGTCATAGCGTAATAGTAAGCCTTAAAGTATGGTATAAACACAGTGGCGCCAAACAATACCCATATCATAATGAAAAATATCGTCAGTAAAATAACTTGGCAGAACATGTAAAAATAATAAGGAAATATTATGGCATTTGGAGTAGTGATTCTTGTTATTTTGCATACTACCCATTGTATAACCATCCAATAAACCATGCATTGATTTGTACCAGCACATAAGGATACACAGCAATCCCAAAACCGTGCGCATAAAATGTACGGAAAGCAAAAGACTTCCCACCAGTTATATCTGAACACTTCATCAGTTTGTGCGTGGAATCTTTCTCCTTCTACAGCATCACAACGGAATTTTTCACTTATAGGTTTTTTATACAATTTGTGTGGAGGCATTCTGCGATTTTACGTGAAATAACCCTGGATATTAAATAATAAAAGTTTAACGGGATATGTATAAAAATAATGAAGTCATACTCTCTGAATATAATGTCAAAAAACATCAAAGAGAAACATTTCGAAAAGTTGTGAATGCCAAAAATCATAGATAATAAATCTTTTAACGTGGAAGAAACCAACAGTGGCTTAGTTATTTAATGTTATTAAACAAAAGTTTTATATATATATAAATAAATCATTTAAATCCGTTATCCTAGTATCCATTAAATAAGCCTTATAGAGTTTACTTTGGGCTAAGCAAATTGGTGTTGAAAAGTATATAGTAAGAAATATTATTTATCATTATGCCTCTTGTATTATAGGTATTATTGTATAAAAGCACCATCTATAAAAAAACTACATTGCTTTGTTTTTTTTGTTATATAGCAACACTGCAAAAATTTTCATATTTGACATTTTATTAAATCATTGTTCATTCATAATTCGGTGATCAGCTATTATTAATTAGTCAGCTTTAATTATCATCAAATAAAGATATATTAACGAAGACTTGGCTGTATGGGTATTATTGCCTTTGTCTTACCTTATAGGAAAAGCTTACAAAAATAAGAAAAAAGAAAAATAGTCTTCTTATGAGCCACGAGCAGGTAGGTTGTGCAAAATTTTCGCAGAAAAGTTATTGCGTCAGTTAAGTGTGATTATTATGATACAATCGTCGAAAAGTAACATATACACTGCAAGATTTGCTGTAATCAATCATGGATCAACGATTATTGCCAGGTAATTGATTATTACTTGTTTTTGCATTGGTGAAAGTTAACTTTGTTTCGTTGTGCATACAAAGTTTTCAAGGTACGTACAGCTAGGACGTTGAAGTTACTATTAAGTACCTTAATTAAAACCTAATGAAGTTTTAAATAATCGCGTCGTTATTACAACTATGTCGTACCTAACAATTTACACGCAAACAACGGGTTTATATGACCTTCTAAAACTTTATTTTTTTTATTTGTAATGTCATGAATAGTTTTGCCTTGAATAAAATTATTTTCTATTGCGGTGATTATTGTATATTATTCATATTGTTGGCACGTAAATTATTATATTAAATAGAAGTTAATATGTGAGCAGAGTGAATTTCTTTTTTATTATTTTTCTATTAAAATAATTTAATAAAAAGTGTTTTTCAGTAAGTTATATAAAATTAGCTTAATATTTGCTTAATAACAACTCGCAGTAATTATTTTACTGCGAGTTGTTATTTTAAAGAAATAAATATATTTAACTCTAGCTTAAATTATTGTAGATATATTATATAAATAAATATATTAATTGCTAACAAATTAAATAATTCAGATTAGCAAACATCTTTCAATTCAATTCAATTTTGGGGTATATGGCTGCGTCGCATTACGTGACGATTCTGCCAATGTCCGAGTTAAAAGAGACAAGTTACGTTAGATACTGTACAGTTTATGACGAGAATGAGCGGTTCACCTGACGTTAGCTCTCTTGAGGATCTGTAACAAAAACCACATACAGACATCAACACAAAGACATTCCTGTCTAGTTTCCAATAGGAGTACAATTAGGGTTTAATGCTAAAGGATAACACGTGGTTACTTTATTTACAAATTTATATTATTAAGTTTTAGGAAATCACAAAGGATATATAATGGGACTGTGTACTTGGGTCAGCATATAATTAATGTTAATTGGACGATGTCTTGATTACCATGACAAAAATACAAATATTGCAATTTACATATTTTAATGTTTATTTTGAAACTTGCTTTTTACTAAATAAATAAATAACACAATTAATAAATTTATTAAAATAGAAAAAGATAATACTTGCATAACAAGGCCTAGTGAGTAAAAATGTATAGATTATATTATTACTGCTTTTTTTATAATTTTTATTCTCAGGCGGGTATCAAACCTGAAGGTTGCGGATTTGATTCCCCCAACCTTCTCTTGTGAGCAGCGTCGATTATTTCTAGTATTTTTCTATAAAAATAAAAACTAAAATGGCTGTTTTATCTAAATCAATTGCCCAACATTTGTAAAAATGTTTGTTGTGAATATGAGAGGATGTTCCTCTCATTGATGAGACAATGCTGGCCTACAGCGTTAAAAGTAAGAAGGTGCTGGAAAATTTTGATGGGTGTTCAAGGCTAGGTAGCTCAATTGGGAGAACATGGACCGGAATTCCAAAGGTTGCAAGTTTGAGTCCCTCCTGAGAATCTACCTGTGATCCGAGTTGATTGTATTTATTATTTATTTATTTGGACTAAACTAACAAGTTTTCCTTTCATTCCTCACAGATCTGAAACCTACCATGAATAAGTGGAGCATCATATTGTTTGCACTGGCAACCCTGCCATGTTTGCACACAGAGTATATTCCACCAGGGCCACTTTACGCTTGCCCAAAAGACTCTGATAAGCTTCTCATACATCCATGTGTTTGTGAGAAAGGATCTGATGCAGGGCTTTATATCAGGTAATTGTTATTGTTATTATTTTGATACTTTTTTGACGTGATAAGGGGGCATCCATTAATTACGTGAGCTATTTTCCAATTAGTTTAGACTCCTCCCCCCCTTAGGTGAGATTTAGTGAGATTTGCCTGGACCCCCCCTCTCCTTACGTGAGATTGAAGCTAAAAATATTTTTAACAAATTTTGGCAAATTGAACACTTAAAATATATTTTTTTAATATCTGTCGTATTTTATATTTTTTAAAGTTGACGTGAGATTTTCGATTATCCCCCCTCCGGTTTAAATGAGATTCGGTAAGATTTTACAGGACCCCCCCTCCCCCCCATTCTGAGCTCACGTAATTAATGGATGCCCCCTAACGTCTTATAAATCGATGAACGCTGGCAGCATGCATGAAAAAGTGTAACGTTCCGCCTGAGCCGAGCGTGCAAGCGAGATCGCAAAATAAGCGATAGAGAGGTACGATCGGCCTAAGCATTCGACTTGTGGCATAAACAGTGCCGGATTTACAATAGAAGCTGAAAAAGTTGAAGCTTAGGGTGGCAAAATTAGCTCAAAAAAAAAATAGGTACAGAAAAAAAATAAGGCTACAGACACGAGGTGGGGCTGGGTAGGTAGTGCAGTAAAAACAGCTTTACTTTTCTTAGCTTAAAAATATACTCAAGTTGTAAAAATAATCTTGAAACTAGACTATTCCCTTAAAAAAAGGAATTTACGTGAACAGTGTATCTAATTTTAGAGGTCAGTAGGGGCGGCAAAAATTTTATAGCTTTGGGGCAGCAAATGTGTAAATTCAGCGCTGGGCATATATATCTCTATGGCATATAATATATCTCTCTGTGGTGAGCATCAAGATGGCGGGATCAAGTCCCCAATTTTAAATGTATCACATTAAAATATTTGTGCTACATATGTTCTATTTGTACCCCGAACCAGACATTTGTACCTCTAAAGGTAAATGAAGTATGTCAAGATCTCCCTGATCCCGCCAATTTGACGTCAAAGTGGCGCGACCTTCTGAAAGCGCTACTCAGAGGCAGGCAATTCACACCCGAAAACTTAGTACTACATATGTACATGTATATACTCAGTATTCAACACAGTTGTAATTGCCAAATTAAAGTAAGTAATGTGATTAAAACATTGGTCCCGCCAATTTGATGATTCATGTTATCGCTGAATTTATATGAACATTGTTACAACTCGCGCAAAATCAAACGTGGAAACTTAGTACGGCCTAAGTACATGAACTTGTGTAATTTTCATGTTCATAATTAAAGTACATCAAAAGTTATCTGTCAATCATCGTTATCTCTGAAATGGACACATTTATGCAGAAATGAAACAACAACAACAAAATAATTATAAGTTTTGCCTTTAGTGTTCTAATGAGAAAAGTTACATAAGAAATAAAAATAAATTATTAATAAGGAATCTATTCTAATTTGTCACTCAAGAAAATCTAGGTTGAATGGGTTTGGCAGCATGCTATCTTCTTCACTCTAGCCAATGTAATTTTGAGCGACAGAAAAAGATGAAGCATGAAAAAATGCAATTCTGTGCTGTCATGTCAGATGTTTTCTTGTTTCCTAACGATTTGTTCAGTTTTGGGTTAGCTCGTTCCATTTTGGATCCTGTCTTGGCCTTCGGGCTTGATTGGGATCAAGAACGTACCCATCCGAAATAAAAAAAAGTAAAGGGTCTTGCAAGCATTTACTCTATGCTCTGTTTCGTTACAGATGTGAAAATACGGGTCTGGCGATAATGAGCGTTGGCTTGGGGAATTTGGCTGGTCTGGGACTGCCAGTTGAAAAATTGGAGATCAGAGAAGGGAGATTTTGTAAGTCTCCTATTTTTAAATATTTTATTTTTAGTTTTTAAAATGCGTAAATAATTTTAAAATTACTTTGTTTAGGGTTGTCTTAGGTCATTTTAAGAACATTTAGCAAGAACATTGAATTTTTAAAAAGACTCAGTCTTGAGTTGTTAAAACTCGAGTCAATATTAAAAACTCAGTGTCTTGATCTCTGAAATGTTTATTTTAGACTTAAGTCTTAAAAATGAGTTGAGAAACTAAAGATTGGGACTCTTTTCTAATACAACTTTAAAGGAGGAGGATCAATAAGGCGGGTTTTCGGCCCCTTTTATTTTTGACCTAAAAAAAATTTTTTTTTTGCGGAGCTACTTAGAGTACCGTCGTGATCCGTAACTTCGCCTGGATTTCGACACTTCTTCTACCACATCTTAAAGATTGAGAGTTATTTCGAACATTGAAAATCAAAAAACCATGTAGCGGATTATTATCTACTACTCAGGACATTTAACGCCTTAAATTTAATTGTTTAAGTGACTAAAATTTAGCTCTAATTGTTATGGGCGAAGTTTGGGCATTTTTCCCTAACTTCGCCTACATCATACCAGAGCGTAAAATAATTATAAAAATATCAAAATAGTACGTACCCTATCTGGTCTGAGAAATCACGAATCTGACGAACGAAAAAAAAACCTATTACAAGCACAATAGAGTTTCTTTTTTATTTTCTACGTGTAAAAGGCGAAGTTAGGCAGCGCTCTGAAGGTGGCTCCATACATTTACTTGAATGATATAAGGGCTGCCAAACATTTTTTCATTTAAATTAAATTATTTGTTATAATTTATTTTAGTGTTTCCTTTCATATAAAAACTTAGTGTTTTAAATAATAAAATAAGTAGGTGTATGCTTTAATTATTTTTTAAGGTAACAATATTTCACATTCACTCTGTTTTAATAGTAAAATTAAACTCAAGACTATTATGCAGGTAGTTTAATCAGCATAAAAATTAACAAAAATGAGTTTATCCTACATAGCTATAGCTATAGCTGAGCTACGAATTTAACAAGACGTAGGAACTGATTTACAATATTTGGCTTAGTCTATCGATTCATTCAATTCAATCAGATTTGGCTGAACAACAAACAGTATAAATTACTTTTCTAGAAATAAACAATTAAAAGATTTTCGACCATCACCTATGTACTACAAGCCGCAGATCCAGAAGTGTTAAGGGATGGCCGTATTCGGCGGCTGCAATCGACACTTTTATTATTTCAGCTTCTTCGTCGTCTGTTAACCTTGTTGGACATCCCGGCCTCTTAGGGTGTTTATTGTGCAACCTGTCCAATAGAGTTCGTCGAGGTACGCCAAAAAATTTTTCCGCGCTGTACGATGATATTGTTTTTTTTCTCATAGCAGCCAGTGCTAAATCAATCATACTTTTTGAATGTTTTGTAGTGTACGACCGTTTCTTACGGGTTTTTGATGTATCCTTGTTTTTCGACATTGTAAATAGTCCTGTAACAATTAATCAGTTCCATGTTCAAAACTTCAATTTTAAGTTATATCATCTACAGCAACCGAGCTATCCTCAGGGTATAATATAAAAATGTAAGTATTTCTCAAAAGTAGACCACAACATTTCATCAAAAGCGTTAGAACCGTTTTCGAGAATAACATTAGAAACAAATAAACAGTTACCACTTGTAAAATCGTAAGGAACTTGAAACAACATTAGAGGCAACCCTAGGGGAAGGCGAAGTATGGCAACAAGATGGCCGCCGCTGTTACATTAATTATATTTTTGTCAACTATGGCATGTAAACACAAGCTAAATTTATAATATCAAAGTCGTATGAAAGCGGACTAAATGTAGATTATATTTATATAAAAACTTTGGCGTTACCTGCTCTGTAACGCGGCCCAAGATTGAAGTTAGAACACAGTTAAAAAAAAAGGTCTCGTTTGTTCGACGGAAAAAACACACTGGTCATCAACACTGTGAAGTCAGCAACAATTAATCTGCAAAATCCTTGCCACAAATAAAAAATCTTGTTACTTAGTAGTTTTATGTGAAGGCTCTGCGAAAATTACTTTGGAAATTTCGAATTATATGAAATTAGGCGGAGATAGGTATTACAGGCGATGTTACGGATTTCGACGGTACAGAGTTTTGAAAGGTTATATTATTTTTGAGTTAAAAAAATATTTTTTTATGTATTAAGTCATATATGATTGTTCTGCTTCTTGGGGGGGTGGAAGGGGGGGAGGAGGTTGGGGATGGTTCCGTTTGGGGTGGAATTGATTTGTTAGTCTAAAAAATTTTTTTTGGAATTTTTAGGTCAAAAATGAAAGGGGCCGAAAACACGCCTTATTGACCCTCCTTTATTTTATGCTCGTATTATCTTTATGCACATAATTTGTTTATTATTTTTACCCAGCGTGTTTTGCTAAGCAATTTTTTTGCTGTCATTACACATCTTATCTGTCATGCGTACAACTTCCCAAAGTTTGATCCCAATCCATTTCCTATTTTTCGAGTTTTGTTAATAAGGAATGACAATTGATTTTTATATGTATTTATTTTAGTTTTATCATTCACAATGACACATTTCTGTAGAACTAAATAGTCTTTAGATGGGATTCGAACCTACGACCTTTCGCTATCCAGACTGCTGAGTTACCGAGACGCTGGCAGTGGTGACGAAATTTACAAACGCTTTTAAACTTCTACTATGAGCTTATATCGTTCTATCAATGTTGAACTGTCTTCATTACACGATATCTGTACAATGTCGCATTTTTTATCGACAAAAAATACACAAAAAAGAACCTATTTTTCTTTAATTGTTTTTTTCTATTTTTTATTCCATGACAATTGAAACATTATGGCTGTGTTACTGTTGTCTACATGTTTACCTATCAAATGACACCTTTTTAATGTTGATAGGACATTTACATGAGTGGTGGTGGTCGAATTAGTATGAGAGCCCAGGTCTTAGTTACCAAGAAAGCAAAATGG
This sequence comes from Calamotropha paludella, assembly GCA_927399485.1. Lineage (NCBI taxonomy): Eukaryota > Metazoa > Arthropoda > Insecta > Lepidoptera > Crambidae > Calamotropha > Calamotropha paludella. Next base: position 2,159,570 of record OV656830.1, on the reverse strand, counting down.
CGGCCGTCGGAGAAAACAAAATTTGAGGGGCAATTTGTCGATAACAAATTCCATTTTCACACCGTTAAAGGCTCCGACACTGGTGACGGGACACATTGTATATAGAAATAATTCCTGTCACAGTGTTTGACCGCGATTAACTCTGAAACTACTTAACCGATTTTGATGATTTTTTTTTATTTCAGCTAGATTTGTTGTATTGTAGGACATACGATAGGTTTCATTTTAATTTTTTAATATAAAATATTGTAAATTACAATTGGTATGATGACTGAATTTTAATTCTCACGTCTCGTCATAAAATATTAAAAAACCGTAGAAAAAGATAAAATCCTGTGAAATCAGAATAAAAATCGGTCATCTAGCTTATTGAGCCATAGTAGCGTGTGGCTGAGTGAGCTAATTTTTATGTATATTTAAAAACTTTCCACAGCTCATATCCACGGGCCACTTCTTCACCGCTCAACTATAAGGGTGCTACACATAGTAGATACACCTATTAGCACCATCGATGTATATGCATTCGCAGGTGTGAACAGAACTTTACAAGAGCTTAGATTCTTTAATACCGAGATGTATGAGTTCCCTAAGGAAGCGTTTAAGGTATTTCATTAATCTATAATCTAAGCTCACAAATTTGTTGTTTGTCTGTCCGCTTTTTTCCCCGCTCTTTTCCATTGTATATGCGTTACCATAGCAACGCGTTAACAGCAAGTAGTTCGTCTGCCGGACGCTAGACGGCGCTAACGGAAAAATATTTAATAATAGAAAAAAATAAAAGAATTTTGTCCACCCGTGCGAAGCCGGGACGGGCCGCTAGTCATATTTATAATAATAATAATGACGACCGTTTGAACGGTAGCAATCCTGCCTTTCGCACCGACGGTCCTGGGTTCGAATCCCGGAAGGGGCAGATGTTTGTATGATGAATACGAGTATTTGTACTTGAGTCATTGGTGTTTATATATATTTTTATGTATATCCGTTACCCTAGTATCCATAACACAAGGCTTACAGTGTTTACTTTGGGCTAGGCTAATTGGTGTGAATGTAAGAAACATTGATTTATATTTATATATGATACATAGATAAGTAATATGCATATATTGACTCGGGTACAAATGCGGGGCAACCGCGCCGATTGGGGCTCCTGAGAACTTGTTCCCCACCTTTGAGGGCACGGGAGTCTCGTCCCTTGTAGGCCGGGGTCGGTTGGTAGGTGTGGCAGTTCTTCTCCCCACCAAAAGGGGGCTCACCCCGTTGCTCCGTCCTCCACGGAGCATGGGAGACGTCCGATAAGGGGCCACGCGACCCCCACCAATGTATTGTGGGACGCCATAGGTTTTAATGGGTAGGCCTCAAAGCCTTTACCGGGCACTAGGCCGGGTTCGGGCATGTAGGAGAGTCCCACATATCATCTCATGAAAACATGCATGTATATAAATAAATATAAATAAATATTTCTTACATTCACACCAATTATCCTAGCCCAAAGTAAGCACTGTAAGCCTTGTGTTATGGATACTAGGGTAACGGATAGACATAAAAATATATATAAACACCAATGACTCAAGTACAAATACTCGTATTCATCATACAAACATCTGCCCCTTCCGGGATTCCGGGGTTTGTGTTATGGATACTAAGGTAACGGATAGACATACATATAATATGATAACGATGATGTAATATTCATAGAAATATATATAAAAACCCATGACTCAGGTACAAATGCTCGTATTAATTATACAAACATCTGCCCCTACCGGGATTCGAACCCAGGACCGTCGGTGCGAAAGGCAGGATCGCTACCGTTGCACCAAACGGTCGTCAAATACAGTATACATTGAACAAACATAAGCCTCAATGAAATTGAACCCATGATCAATGGTGTGAATGGCAGGATCGGTACCGTTGCACCAAAAGATCGTCAACTTACCTTAAGCTAGTAAATACAATATTTTAATAAATAAAATATATCCACAATTTTTTTCAGATCTTGGGTAATTTGTCAATTCTATCAATAGATGGACACAAAATAACAAAACTAGACAAAGATATATTCGCCGGAAGTCAAGCTGTAGGAAGATTAGAGAAACTGCACATTGTCAATGGTATGATTACAGACATTCCTGTTGAAGCTTTTCAGGTAAAAGAATTAATTATGTCACACAAAAATGAACCTTCACAATCTTGAAATAGGTTACTTATTCCCCTTTTTAACTGTATCATCGTTGGTTCAGATCCGGGTCGAAGGACCATAAAGATGTTTCATCTATACACCTTTAATTGATGATAAACGCACTGATCAAACTGATAATTGTATATTTAAATGAGCGTTGAGGTGGTGCTTCATAAATAATAGATCTGTGTTGTCTCTGGTGTTGTTACTATGCCTTTTTGTATACGAATAAAACTAAGTCGAAGCAGTCGCTAAGCATGAAGTTTCGCTAGCACCATATATTGGAGCGGAGCGTAGTACTAAAAAAAATATCAATAATGTTTTGTAAATTTCCATAAGAATGAAAACTTCCCAACTTCTCCCGTAGAGCCAATGCTCTTTGGCCATAACTTTTTTATTTTTACAAATTTCAAAATCTAGTTCTAAATGTGTTGATTCGATTCTACACAAAAAATATTAAAATCGGTTATGAATTCGGGAAGTTATGGCGTAACAGACATTGCGTCATTGAAGCTGATCCATGGGAGCTCCGCTCCAATAAACTAGGCGATGCAGTCGCTAAGCATAAAGCTACGCTAGCACCATATATTGGAGCGGAATGTAATACCTAAAAAAAGAAAAAAAAAATTTTTGCGCATTTCAAAATTTGGGCTCCGTCACAATTTGGTCCTAAACCTGTTGATTCAATTCCACACAAAAAATATTAAAATCAGTTAAGAACTCTGGAAGTTATGGCGTAATAGACATTACGCCATTGAAGCTGATCCATGGGAGCTTCGCTTCGCTCCAACTAAATATCTAGCTCCTTGTATGTATCGTGTATAATTAAAAAAAAAAATGTTTTTGTTTACAGCATTTAAAAAAGTTGAAGACTTTAGATCTTCATGGTAATAAATTGTCAACTCTGAAAAGAAATCAATTTAAGGGATTGCGGGATACTGAAGTGTTGGATTTGAGGTGAGGAATAGTTTAATTTTAATTTCTTGAAGTGAAAACTTCTTTAGCATCGTTGCGATTTGAAAGTCGATGAAACGAAAAAGCGACAGTAAAAAGAGTTAGACACATAAATTCATAAGATTTAACGTAGAAGAAAATGAGATAGGAAGCATTATGTACGTGTGTTAATACGTGTTTGTGTGCGCATGCGTAGTACAAAGCTTGAGAGAAGGCATCACAACAACTGTGGTATTTTGTATACGTGTACTATCGAAGCCTCTGGCGCCTTATCAGTCCTAAGTCGAAAGTTGCTTGCACACTGCACGATGCCTATCGCTTCAGGCCACGCCCCGCTCCATTCATTCAACAATGGCGCGCGTGCGCAAACAAGCAGAAAAAGCAGATTGACAGTTGTCAGTACTGACATCAAGGGCGATTTTAAATCTAGTTGTTTATGATTGGCCGTAGTATAAGTCGTAGTAAAATACGAAGCCAATTAGGGGTCGTGTGGGCGTGTCCGATGCGATCAGTTCAAATGAATATTTCTACAAAGTGGTAAGGCACGAGAGACCTCAATAGTACGTATTATTTTTGAAGGTTTCACTTCTACCACGTGTGAATTGCACACATGCTTTTTTTAGTATTGTTAGTTTATATATACCTTTTTTATCATTGAACAGTATGTGATTCGTTTTTTTTTTAATTTTAACCAATATATATTTTTTAAATCCGGTACTAAAGAAATTGCCACAAGCCAATATTTAAAATTTGAAAAAATATTTTTTCATTTTATCTAAAATTCTTCAATACTTAAAACTTACATATTTAATACTTATAAAATATTCTAAGCATATTCTGCGTACCTACTTATATCAATTTTGTATTATATGTATGTTTATTACATATATTTTATTTCATATATATGTAGTTTATTAATTTATATTTAATTAATTAAATAAGATTCTGCACTATGCTTACTGTAGTGATCCACACACAATATTTTAGTTGGCTGGAAGAGTCTCTCTCTCTCAGAGTTATCTCTTGATTTTTATACAAATATATGTTTTCAGTTACAATCAAATAACGAAGTTGGATGGCAGCCATATTGGTGACTTGACGAAATTGGGATGGTGTAACGTTAGCCACAATCAAATTGGGGAAATTCCAAGGTATTTTTCTGAAACATCATCAACATGTTAATCTCCTCAATATAAGATTTTTCTCGATTGACAATTTTTTTGTATTTTTTATAAAATAAACTAGCGGCCCGTCCCGGCTTCGCACGGGTGGAGAAAATTCTTTAAATTTTATTTTTGCATTCAATATAGCCTATGACACTCAGCAATAATGTGCCTTTCTATTGGTGAAAGAATTTTTAAAATCGGTTCAGTAGATCCCGAGATTACCCCTTACAATTTAACAAATATACAAACACACAAACTTTACTTCTTTATAATATTAGTATAGATAAATATTTCCTACATTCACACCAATTAGCCTAGCCTAAAGTAAGCACTGTAAGGCTTGTGTTATGGATACTAGGCTAACGGATAGACATATACATATATACATAGATATGCAATATTTAAGAAATATATATAAACACCCATGATTCAGGTACAAATGTTCGTATTCATCATACAAACATCTACCCCTACCGGGATTCGTTGCACCAAACGGTCGCCTTTTCGTCGGATTTTTCTAAATATCCTAGAACTGCTAGTAAGAGCTAGTGCAAAATTAACTTCACCTCTGAATTACGAACTTTAATGGCAAAAACATCATTGTAATGAATTTTCAATCAAAGTGAAAAATCAAAATCAAAATTACTTTATTTCATAGGCCCTTGCGGGCACTTAAAATCATCAATTTTACAAAGTTAATAAAATATTCTACTAAAATCAAGATAACCCGCGCGCTAGCGGCAAGTACATTCGCGGAGTTGATGCCGCGCATGTAATCGCCACGAGCGACCCGATTCCGAACGTAGGGGCTAACATGAGGAGAATCGGGCAAGAAACTCATGTGCCAAAACGCTAATAATTGCAGAATATAAAATAAAGTACCTCTTTTTTATGAATTTATTCAACTCATAATATATACATAATGTATTCTATCAATTATTCACATTCGAAAGAGTATTAATCTTTATGAGAAAAAAATATTTTATTGATAAAGGCTAATAAAATAACAAAATAAATGTTAAAATTCAATGTTTTTTTAATCTGTAGCCCCCATGATATTACGTCATAATGCTGTATGAACTAAATAAAGTCAACTGAATGACGTATATTGTAATTTTTACTGAAATAATACCATGGTATACGGATTCGTACACCACAAATTTACCGATGATAAATTCTATGATGCATTTGTTTACACAGCGATCTGACGTCATGACTAAAAAGCTATATGGCGTCCATTGCGTCCATAGTTTTCGTCAATGGATAAATGCATAACTAAGGCACTATAATATCTACCACAGTAAAAAAAGTGTGATTCGTAAAACTCTGGTTACCAACAACGCTTTGTCCAAACGAGACACAGTTACCATTTTAAGTAAATTTTATTATTTAATTTTATTTTCAGAGGAATGTTCGCGAGAAACACAGTTATAAAAGTGGTGCATTTGGATAACAATAAAATAAAAAAATTGGATACCAACAGCTTCCGCGGTATGCGGTTTTTGAGGTTAGTATTGTATTTGGTGTTGCCAACTGCCACTTTGTTATTTAAGGGTTACCAACATAAAAAAACGGGTTTGTCTTTTTTGAGGGAGACAATTAAAATACCATTGTTTTATGACTTGATTGGGGCCTGATTGGGATCAAGAGCGAATCAATTCGAAATAAATAAAATAAATATTATGTTTCATGTTTATTTCAGACGTCTATTTCTACAAGACAATCAGATCTCTGATATTGGTAGGGGAACTTTCACCGCTGTCACAAGAATTGGTACTGTGGACTTAGCGAGGAATAAAATCACTAAAGTTGACTTCCAGATGTTCCAAGCAGTCAAGTATGCTGAGGTGAGGTGGTGATGATCAAACACAAAACCGTGTTAATTTTTTTTTATATTAATGTACAATTTAACTAGTATACAAAGTATGTGAATTTTGCTGGAAATTAATTGTTTTAAATTCTATTTTAAGTTAAATTATTGATGTTGGCGTTGCCCGATTTTTGGAACGGGTAAATTGCCTTTTATAACTGATTTTTAAGTTTTATTTCCGATGTGCGTTGTCATAATAAGTGAGTCATAATTTTTGATGCCATAATAATAGTTAATCTTTTTTTTGTTTAGTATACTGCTTCTGTAAACATAATAATCGGATAGTGTAACAATAGGTTATGGTTTCCTTAAGCCGGGACCATATCTATTTTATATATGAATAGGTTCAATTTGAGGCGAGCTGTGTATAGATGATGTATCCTACTAGCTATATATTATATGCATTCTTTGTTTATATATAAATATAAATAAATAATAAATTTAATAAATTTTTTTACATTCACACCAATTAGCCTAGCCCAAAGTAAGCACTATAAGGCTTGTGTTATGGATACTAGGGTAACGGATAAACATATATATAGGATACATAGATATTTAGTAGTTATAGAAATATATATAAATACCCATGACTCAGGTACCAATGCTCGTATTCATTACACAAACATCTGCCCCTTCCGGGACTCGAACCCAGGACCGTCGGTGCGAAAGGCAGAATCGCTACCGTTGCACCAAACGGTCGTCGGTATGTACATATTGATGTGTGTGTATCATAATATGTATGTTTATATTTTTTTTTAGCGTTTACACCGTCGTCTCTTAGGTTTCCTTCCATCCAAAGGTTGTCTGAAAGAGATCGCTTCCAGCGATTGCCATTGTAACACTATTTTAAGTTTTCTTTTGTTTTATTATGACATCAATGTGTTGTTATCAATAACTGTTTTGTTTTGTATTGTATAAATACTAACTGTATAAATATAATTATTATGACTTATTATAATTATGACAAGTAAAAGTATGCCATAATATATTTACCGTATAATTAATAAAAAACAAACGCTTAATAAATCTATTTTAATTAAAAAGTGTTTTGTGAATTTGATTCGAATTATGATTTAGGTTTTGAAAGAAAAAGGAAAAACACTTAGTGAGCTTATTATGAATGAAAAGGATAATATTTTGTCTTATTCTTTTAAATTCAAATTATAATTTGAAAGAAAAGGACAAAACATTTATTTTCACTAAAAAAGGTTTATAATATATTTTTAAATTAAAGCATCTAACCGTTAGATCTAAAAAAATTATGACTGGAAAAAATATTTTTAGCTATAATTTTTTTTCAAAATTTTTATTAATTAATTTTTTTTATCGTTTTCTATTACAGCTCATAAACTTAGCAGAGAACGAAATAAAATCCATAGAGTCACAAGCGTTCACAGATTTATACCTCGCCGTAGTCAATATATCACATAACGCTCTGTCGAGAATCGAACCTGGGGCGTTCCAGAATTGCAATAACATGACCGTACTGGATCTGAGTTATAACGAATTATCAGATATCAATAAGAAAGCGTTTGATGAAAATACTTATGCATCTGAATTACAAGTTTCTTATAATAAATTTACGGATTTGGGACAGGTAAGTGAAATGGTGGGAGTGAATTTGTTTGGGTCTTGGGTTCTTGTCCCCGAGACATGGTTGAGTTATTTTTAATTTAGAAAAAAAAACTAATTGATAAAATTAATAAATTAATAAAACGTACTGTAATAGGGAATATATGTGATTTTTTATTGTTTTGTTAGATTATTTACATCTGTATACAATGTGTCCCGTCACCAGTGTCGAAGCCTTTAATGGTGTGAAATATGGCATTTTTTATCGACAAATTGCCCCTCAAATTTTGTTTTTCTCAAAAAGCCAAAAATTAAAAAATACACAAAAAAGAATTAATTTGTTTTCTTTTATTATTTTTTTCTATTTTTTATTCCATGACAATTGAAACATGATGGCTGTATAACTGTAGTCTAGATGTTTAGCTATCAAATGACACCTTTTTGATGTTGATAGGACATTTACATGAGTAGTAGTGGTCGAATTAGTATGAGAGCCCAGGTCTTGGATACCAAGAAAACGAAATGGCGGCCGTAAGAGAAAAACAAAATTTGAGGGGCAATTTGTCGATAAAAAATGCCATATTTCACACCTTAATGGCTCCGACACTGGTGACGGGACACATTGTATAATTTTCAAAAATATTTAACTCCAAAAAAGTAATATAAATTATTAAAACTTATCAACTGAACCGGGAAATAAACGCCCGCCATTTTGTCGCGTTTACTGAAAATGCAATATTATGATGACATGGAGCTGATCTGAACCTGGAGCTGGTAGGTGGCCATAGGGACTCCGTAATAAAACGACACAACCCATAGAGTATGGGTTTTTGATTTTTTAATTCGTTTTATTAACAAGTAAAGCTTTTTTTTTTAAGTTTTTTAAATGTATATATTTTTTATACATTACCATGTATCGTATAGTTATCAGCTATAGTTATAATACATTATGCCTTTCAGTATTGCAAAAAAAATATGCAAAAAAAATTTTTTTTTTCAGATTCCAATTCAGTATATGACCGGTATAAGAGTATTGAACGCATCCAATAACGTTATAGAGAGAATTCCAAAGATGGCGTTTCCAAAACTCTATGAATTACACACCGTTGATTTGTCACACAATAATTTATCGGAAATCTACAATGCAGTATTCCAGAATCTATTTTCTTTGAGGTAAACATACCATTTTTTTATTAACTAGCTTTTATTCGCGGCTTCGCTACCGTTAATGTAGACTGTTATTAAAAGTTATATTTCTATCCCTTGGGAACAGTACTCTGGATAAACGGTACAACATGTACTTTTCTGTATCCCTGGCAAAGTGTATGCAAAATTTCATGATGATCGATTGAGTAGGTAAGGCGTAAAAATGTAACAAACTAATTTTTGTAGTTAGGACTATAAGGTTTCTACCGATATGATATATGGCCTATCATTTGCGCATTCACATGTTCTTACGGTATACCAAATTTCATTGAAATCGGTCAACCCGTTCTTGACTCATAGAAGTACATACAGACAGACAGAAAAAAATATAAAATAGTTGAATTGTTATCAGTGAATCATAAAACGAATATTTATCATATTTGTCAAGAAGTTGCGTTTAATTGTTTGCCTAGAAATATAAATAAATAATTTAATTTTAAGACCATCGGTCTATAAAAATAAAAAGTCAATGTTCATATTGTTTGCTATGCGTTTCAAAACCAATGATCAGATTGAGATCAAAACTTTGTTAAGATGTATTTATGTATAGTTTACATGTATAGTCGACTTATATCCGCAAAGTTGCCTGTCTGTCGGTCTTCTACAGACTATATTTTGAAGAGTGTGCTCAGGAGCTGTATTTGTTTATACCGCCATCTCCTTTTTTCCCTCGTTCATCCAGACGCACTGCGGGCTACCACCGTTTCTTGTTGCTATTCCTACATTTAGCACCAAGCGCTTCGCAACATCTTTCATAATGCCAGCAAAGGAGTGGAACTCCCTCCCTGCGTCTGTATTTCCGAGTACTTATAACCCGTCTGTTTTTAAAGCCAGGGTGAATAGGCACCTTCTGGGTTAGCTCGTTCCATCGTGGATCCTGTGTTGGCCCCCGGGCTTGATTGGGATCCAGAGCGAACCCATTCAAAATGAATAAATAATAATAATAAAAAAAGAATTGCAAAACATGTCGGGTGTAGCAAAAAGAAAATAAAACAATATGTTTTTCAGGTATTTGAACCTCAGCCACAACAGTATGGAGCATATAAAACCATCTACATTTGGCACCATACCGACTGTACTAGAGTTGGATTTGTCGCACAATATGTTGCGCGACGTGTCGAGGGGCAGTTTAGCCAAATTGGCCAGTTGCAGGGTTTTGGATATAAGCCACAATCAATTGGATAGGATATTTCAGATACCTATCAGTTTAGGGTAAGTTTTTTAACAATTTTTTGAGTATATGAGATCTGTACTTACTTCCAGCCACTGAAGTCGTCCCTTTTTAATATATAAAATAACAGGGAACTGTGCCCAGCAGTTTGTTCTAAAAATAGGAATAAAAGGTCACCATCACAAAGCTGCCCCCTTTGATATAAAAAACAAGGGACTGTGATCAGGGAACTGTACCCAACGGACTGTGTCCAGAAGGCTGTGCTTAAAATGTGTGTATAAGGTCACCATCATAAAGCTGTCCCTTTTAATATAAAATAACAGGGTTCTGTGCTTAGGGGACTGTGCCTATAGGACGTTGTATTTTATTATTCCTTATTGATTAGAACTACCAACAAGGTAGTGAGAAAATTAAAAAATATTAACCACTTAACTGCATAAAAATAAAAACTTAAAAAAAAACAGTAGCCATCTACGACAAAATCAATAATGAAGTAATATAATTTACAATGATATTTTTTTAATTATTATTTATTTTATTTCGTGATTAAAAATAATAAACAGATCATTAATCTGAATCTCTGTTAGCTTTTATTGCTACGAGGTACCTATTGCAGGCCATTCCAGAATATTAACACGGTTGCACTGTGATACATCACATTATGCATTATACTATTGCAGGGTCCTGATTAGCCTTAATAAATGGTTTATTTTTTTTCTCTCTCTTTTGTGTATAATGATTATTTGTGCTATCATTTAATAAAATCTTTCTTTCCTTATAATTTGAAATATTTGTTATTTCATAAATATATATTTATGGAAAATGTGCATGGGCAAGTCAGCATAGGCAAACCACAGGCTAATTTTCTGAGAGCATATAGATGTGCTGAAAAAAGGCCAGGTCAAAAGCACCCTTCACCGACGAGCTTGTGTGAAAGGTCTCATAAGATGTTTATATTAATTTATATTACAAAACATATATATATATATATATATATATATATATATATATATATATATATATATATTTAAAAAGTAATGGAACAAAAAGATCCATTTTCTTTGTATCATCCAAAAATCTAGGAATAATGATCTGACAACTATAATCGACGCTGATGTATCTTTTTCTTCACGTGTTTAATTTCTATTCACTTCAAATTTTTCTATTCAATTCAAAATTATAAAAACTGTCGAGTTATAAAAAATCCTATGACTTGCGAATTGTCATATTTCCGAGAACTTATAACCCGCCCATTTTCAAAGCCAGGGTGAAAAGGCACCTTCTGGGTTAGCTCGTTCCATCGTGGATTCTGTCTTGGCCCCCGGATTTGATTGGGATCAAGAGCTAACCCATCTTTAAAAAAAATTTCATCACGTTAACAACCCCCTCCATATTCGCGATCGTCTAACCTTCGACACATCTTCGTGTCGTGACGACAAAAGCTGAGCAGGGTTACCTGATTGACAGACAGTGTTTGTTAATGAAATTTATTTGTGTGCTTTATTTTTTCTGTGTTCAATTTATTTTATGTTTATGTTTTTATTGCTCAAGAAATATCTCTCTTTCTCTCTCTCTCTTTTACTGATGGGTGGAAACTACTGTAGACCAGACCAACGAAGCACGGAGAAACTCTAAGGTAGTCTAGGTAGTAGTAAATTAATTTTCGTTGTCAAACTATCAACACCCAATAAAATAATTTGAAAATCCCTTACCTTGCCCTTACCAGTATATAAATGCTGTAAAATCATATGCTTCACTTTAACCCCTTTTGCAGATAGCTCAATTTCGCTCACAACAATTTGTCGAAGATTAAAGCCAACACATTTACAAATCCAATAATTAAAATGCCATTTCCAGTATTTGAATGCGTTAAGTTATAAACAAAAGTAAATATTATGAACGTTATCCCTTTTGCAGAGAGCTCAATTTCGCTCACAACAATTTATCAGAGATAAGATCCAACACGTGGCCGTCTATGAACGCTTTGTTAAGACTCAACCTGTCGAGCAACCAATTGGCCGATAAGTTGGACAGCGGCAGTTTCAGTGGACTGTTGACTCTACAAGTGTTGGATTTGTCTAGCAACGGAGTTGGCAAGCCGCCTTGGGAAGCTCTCAATACGTTGACAAGTCTACAGTATTTATATTTGCAGGTAATTTTCTTTTGCTTTTTATTAAATCAAATCAAACATTTATTTGTTGTCACAGGTAGTTGTATTAACCGATTCGTTGCTACATACAATTACCAGAAACGAAGGCTACGAGCTTGATTTACGTGAAAAATGAAGATAGTTTTATTCTGGGTTGATTTCCCTAAAACTTGATTTGAAGGAGTTATCATCGATTTAAAAATGACTTGGTTTTAGTGGCTAACGCCACACGCAAAAAAAGTAATGCATCAGCAACGAATCGGTTAATACAGATGGTGAAAATTATATGGTATCGCTATGTCTGGCCACTAAAAGGCATACAATTTTTTAAGTTAATATATATAAAAAAAAATATGTCGTCTGATTTAGTTTGCGAGAATATCGACACAACTTAAAAATCTGTCAAATTGAACTAAGTATGCCAAACGATCTTAAATCTTTGATATTTTATCGTGAACAGAGACGCACCGCAGATATCGCGCCACCGTTCGCTCGAAAGACATACAATTACATTTTTTGGTATTCGATAAAAGATTTAATAAGAAATTTTGAAAACCTTATTCTATAAAATCAAAAGTTCTCACGCTCACGCCACCTCACCGCCCACGCCGCAGTTGCAATAATAAAACGCGGAAGGTGAGAGCGGCTACAGCGCGTCTGTATTGCTGTATCTGCGCGTATTCGCTCAGTAGACGCGGTTCACTATCGCTCCCTGTGCTTAGGTCACAAGGTTGCGTTCGAATCTCGCTTCAAGCACGTATACGCGCGTCATCTGCGCGTTTAACCCCTTGAAGCCTTTGTGTTAAATGCGTTATTTGTCTCTATGGGGGAAAAAAACATCATTCAATCAAAAAGAACCATTACCAAAGCCGTAATAAGGATTAAATTAGACTGCGCGCTATGGAGCATTATATAATGCTCGCAGATTTTAGATATCGTTGTCGCGCGCATGATATAATGCTCTCGGGTTTTAAGGGGTTAAATTTATTATGCGTCTAAGATTTTTACAGCAGCTAACAAAATTGATGTATGTATTTTGGTATAGCGTGTAAATATTATAATAATGTCAAATTAAAACACAATTAATATTTATTTATGCCACCAAATTATAAATGATATTGTAAACTGTCGAATGATTGTGAACCGTAACATACAGCTTACAATTTAACGCATTATTATAATCTTTCGAAGTGAAACTGTTTAATCACAATCTATCGCACGGTAAATTGTCAACTGCCCTGATGGGATGGTCTTGCAATAAACCCTTCTGTGTCAATTGAGTTAGGTTAAATTAGTTTATATTTATATTCGACAACAAACGAATTAATAAACAAAAAATCAGCGAGCGATGTGCGTTCCGTCGCATGCCATTTCACAATTTGGTGGTTTCACTTCGATATTTATATATACTGGATAGATATATTAGAGATATAATCTACTGAAAAATGATGCGTTAAATTGTAAGCTGTATATTACGGTTCACAATCTTTCGACAGCTTACAATCTCGCGAGATAGATTATAATCTGACAGTAATTACAATTTAACGGTAACAACAAATTAATTACATATTAAAACAGTGAATGTCAATACTTAATAGTCAATAAATACTCCCTGGTCGAGTGGCTTACACAGTGGTGGATTACCCCCTAGGCACACTAGGCACGTGCCTAGGGGCCCCGGTGTAGAAGGGGCCCCAAAATGTAAAAATATAAAAAAAATGTAAATATTAAATTTTTATTTAAAAAATATTTTCTGATTTTGTATTTATTCACTCAAGAAATGAGTATTCCACAAAATTTGAGGGGCAATTTGTCGATAAAAAATGCTATATTTCACACCATTAAAGGCTCCGACACTGGTGACGGGACACATTGTATAAGGGGGCCCCCAATCATAAAGTGCCTAGAGGCCCCAGGCGACCTTAATCCGGCACTGGGCTTACATACCGGTTTCCATGGTAAACCTACTCAGAGGTGCCAGATTCGATTCACGGCCGGGCCTTAGTAAACGAACTTTTTTGTTTTAGCACGAGTCTGGGTGTTGTGGTACCTACTACCTACCTAAGGGTGTTAGCTAATTAACTTGAATTTAGAATAATGTATGTTGACTAATATTATTTTAAATTTTCTTCGTTTCCAGGACAATAACATAACAATGCTATCGAAATCCGCTTTCGGCAATTTGCCCACGATGTTCAAATTGGATCTGTCTCGCAACAACATCTCTTCTGTCGCGCGACAAACTTTCAACGGTCTCCAACAATTGCTGGATCTGTCACTAAGTGGCAACATTCTGGAACATATCCCGAATGAGGCTTTCAAAGGACTTGTAGCATTAAGGTGAGTTATTAAGGTATATATTGCATCGACAAATTGGTTTAGCACTGTTTGTCATATGGCATAAAAAGTTTAGCATTAAAAAAATGCCATAATTTTTTTGGCATAATTGGTATAACTTAGTAATGGATAAAAAATTATGGAAACTAAACTGAAAATCAGGAAAACTGATTTTGATAAAAACCGTATTGTGTTGTATTATTTTATATAACAACAGTACATAGTTTGTAGTTATGTATAAGATCTTTATCGCAGCTAACAAAAGAGTTGACGACATTGAAACGGCTGAACAGCTTTTGGTAAAAAAGTAAAAAAAATACCGCTAGATATTTTTATTTAAAAGAAAAAAACTAAAAAGTTAAAAATTAATTTCAATATAACAAGTAGAGAAAAGCGTGGGGTACTCGATATCGATAGTTGATTTTCTTATTCATTTCTTACGAATATACTTTACTATTTTTATTAAGAAATGCAGAGTTAGTATAAGGCCCCAAGCACACGGCGTATTTTAAACGCGCAGATGACGCGCCTATTCACGCTTCAAGCTAGATTAGAACGCAACCTTGTAACCTAGGCACACGGAGCGATCGGGAACCGCGCGTATACGCGCAGATACCGCGATACAGACCCGCTCTAGCCTTCCGCGTACCTTCCGCGTTTTATTATTGCAACTGCGGTGCGGGCTGTGAGGGGGCGTGAGCTTCAAACGAGTTTCGAACGCGCTTTTGTATCGCGTTTTAAGTGCGTTTGAATAATACAAACGCAAATCGGGGCATCGACGGCGCAGAAAACGCGTGTCGTCTGCGCGTTCAAAATACGCCGTGTGCTAGGGCTCTAAGAAGAATGTCGTACAAAGCACCCCACGCTTTTCATACAATGCCATTAATTTTTTCGTTAATAGCTTCACTGTTATAATGAAATTTATTTTTACTTAGTTCGGTTTACTAGAAAAGCGTATTTAGTTAGTTTTTTAAACTATAATATATTTTTTATATCAAACAACTATAGAACCGTGATTTCTCTCATAATACATGTCATTTAATATATTTATTTAGTTCTTCGTATTTTAAACGAATCAAATAAAAAAAAAACACAATATTTTCAGGCGGGTTCGAATCCCGTTACGTTACGAGTAGATTATTTCTAGTATTTTTCTATTTAACATTGTATCTTATATATTGCTTTACAGTCCATCAAATCTAAGAAGTACCGTTTGACAGTTCTGACAAATAGAATAATAGGGATGGGTTTAAAAAAATCGATTACTATGATATCTGAATTTTAAGAGATCGATTACTATAATATCCGAATTTTAAGAGATCAATGACCATAATATCCGAAATTTAAGATATTATTTCTCTGTACTCTTTTCCTATATTTTTTAAATAAGTTATTGTAAAAGGTTGTTTATTGGTAAATTTAGGTTTTACTAGTAATCTGAGGATATAATACCGAAAAAATCTTAAGGTTCTAAAGGTCGAAGTCGAAGCATTTAAATAAAAGTAATGTTTAGGATATTTTTTTATTCACTACTAATACTGGAATCATTGTCGTCCTCGTCATCATAGTCATTTAAATTAATGACTAGTTGATTATCCATGAAATCATCGAATTTTACGTCTCTGTCGAAGTCGTCCATTATTATTTTCTTTGTTTTTTCTACTACTTTTGACCAATCTTCTTGTGTAACTTGCGCACATGCTTCCTTTAATAAGCCTTCCATTTTCTTGACACTGAAGGGTGGTTTTGTGTTGTGTCTTGCTGCATAACCTGTAAAACAATTATATAATTTTTAGGTGGGAGACTTAGACTATTTTTTAAATTATAAAAGCTGGAGGCACTCGTGTTATGTGGCTACAAAATGTGTTAAGCTAATCTTGCAATATTTTGTTTGGTAATGTACAATTTTACACAACTGCGAAGAAGAAGGGTAATGTTTTATAGTATTACTGTACTTAACGGAAAATCTCAATTCACAATATAATATTTCAGCTTATTAAGAACAAGTTCTTGTTTAATATAATCAACTACTAAAAAATATTATTATATTATAAAGTATTACCTTTAACTTGGGCCCAAATCAGTTCAATGGCATTATATTGGCAATGATACGGAGGAAGTCGTATGACTTTGTGCCCGTGTTCTTCGGCTAATTGGTCAATAGCATAAGTCGGTCTTGGTGGTTTATGCAATTTCACTAAATGTAACAATTCAGCTTTTAATAGTGACATGTCGGCTTCCACTCCTTTTCTTTGCAGCCATGCCACCAAATCTGCTTTCTTATTGGCTGATGTTGGTGCTTTATCAATTTGCACAGAGTGGTATGGGGCATTATCCATTATAATTGTGCTGTTAGGAGGGATATTCGTTAGTAAATTTAAGAACCACTCTTGGAACCTTTCCGCGTCCATTTCTTCATGATACTCTTTTGTGCTTTTAGATTGGAAAGCTAATAATGAATTTTCCACGAAAAAACAAACGAGAAAGTAGGTACGCGCACAGTCAGCTTCCAAGATGGCGAGAGACTGCTGACGCGGGCGAGGGGGACCGCGTGCGCTTGTGGTCGGCAGTGTTGTCTGATAAAAAAAATCTTTTTTCTGGAGCTATTTCGCCTATATAGATTTATTTGAAAATAATTAAATTAATTTATTTTAGGGTACCTATGTATTAAATGCATTATGCGAACGAGCAGTAACGTGAAATTATACAAAAATTAAATTGCGCTCTACCCCTAAACATTACGTCGAAAATTCGCTTTCTGGCCGTGGTCTGACATTGGCCATAAGCGCTTCTAGCGCTTATAACATCGTAATCTGAGTAGATTATGGAACGAGGCATCAAATTTGACCATTTTGTCATCTGTCATGTATTTTTACAAAGTCGTTAATTGATAATTTGAAAGTAATAAATTCGATTTTCCGAATAATGTACACGATTTTTTCGTACACAATTGATTCCGAAGAGTCGCAACACTAGGAGCAGTGCCCTAACTATGTGACTTTGCAATGAGGTCAAGAATAGAACTATTAGAACTTATTTATTGTGTAAATATTATTTATTTTGCTTTGTTTGAAAGTTTTCAATTACATTTAGATATTAAGAATTGTACATTTTTAGATCCAATAATAAAACCTTTATAAATCCATGGTTTTACGAAAAAGGTTATCGAATTTGAATAAGTTACGCTTAAACAAAGTTATATCTGTTTGAAAAACATGAAACGTCAAACGGTACTTCTTAGATTTGATGGACTGTAAAAACGCATAAAATAAAAAAAAAACATAAAATTTAAATGGTATATTAATTTTATACTTATCCTTTTTTTCAGAAAACTAGATCTATCTTATAATCTCTTAGAAAAGATAGATAATAAAACGAATGGCCTCTTAGACGATTGTCTCTCTTTGGAAATGGTAAGTATTGACTTTTAAGTATGCACTTAACGTAATATTTAATCTCTTCTGTGCCCCTAAGAGGAGGTTCAGGTCGGCCGATAGCTGATTAGGTTGATGACGGATCAACGAGATGAACGTTGAGACGAGGATTTGAGGAACTTGAAGGTGTACAAGATCAGCTCCGGCCAAGAGGATTTGTGTGGCTCTCTGACGTTTTGAAGAAACGTTCAGAGGCCTTCGTATAAAATTGTTATAAAATAGGGAGTTTGAAGTTCCTGTGTAAATCCACATTGCGGAAATACCAGGGAGCATTTGAAGCCCTACGTAGGAAGTTTTGGACCACCTGCAATTTGTATAGGACTGATGCCTTTGCATGTGAGAAGATCGGAGACGCGTAGGTCATCACCGGTCGAATGCACACCTTGTAGAGCGTTCGCTTGTTGTGAAGTGACATGTGGCTGTGACGCCCCAACATAGGGTTGAGGCGCCCCAAGTAAAACCGCGCGTTTCGAGACACTCTTGACGTGAGGAGAATGTCAGTTTTTGATCTAGGGTGACCCCTAGTAATGCAGTGCGTTGCCCAATGGATGTATTTCCCTTGGAATCGGGGTGGGACCTCAATTGATAGTAAAACAAAGCTTTTATAGCATCAAATGGTGGGGAAAAACCCCTATGACAAATAACCAATTACAGCGCACGACCAATCACAGCAATCGGCCAATACACGTAATCGTTTAGCGACTTTCAAAAACCGTAATACTCATTTAATAATTGTTCACATATTCATAATCTATAATCTAAGATCACAGATTTGTTGTTTGTCTGTCCACTCTTTTCCCCGCTCTTTTTCCGTTGTATATGCGTTACCATAGCAACGCTTTAACCGCAAGTAGTTCTTCTACCAGACGCTAGATGGCGCTAAAGGAAAAATATTTAATAACAGAATAAATTTAAAGAATTTTGTCCACCCGTGCGAAGCCGGAACGGGACGCTAGTTTTGTTTTGATAATAATCATTACTGAACAATTGCTGGCATAGCTTACAAACGTTGCCATGACAACCGGTAGATTGTCGTTTAAATATTTTTGACACTTGTTTTTTTTTTACCAGGTGAACTTAAGCTATAATAAAATCGGTTTCCTCACAAAGAAAATGTTTCCTTCGAATCCTTGGATCCCGTACAGACTGCTAGAAGTGGACTTGAGTCACAATGAGATACCTGTCATAACGTTCGATTTGACTTTTGGCACAAGCAAATTGAAGAAACTCAACTTGGCCGGAAATATTATCAATGATATAAGAAGTTGTAAGTGTTTTATTATATATTTCTATAAGTATTACATATTTTTGTATCATATATGTGTGTATCCGTTATCCTAATATACGCGGGTTCCGTTTTTACTCTTTGGGTACGGAACCCTAAAATGGATTTTGACTGTGAATGAAACAACCTGCTCGATTCGGCTCGGCTACTCGAATGGAAAAGAAAAGATTTTAATCAGAAATCAAAAATCAGAAAAAAGATTTTTTTTATTAAAAAGATATCCGGTGACATAGACAATTTGGCCAATGCCATAGACTAAATAACAGTTGTAGTATTTTAAGTGTAAATAACAATAGCATTGCAAAATGCAAAAAATATATATATGTCGGAGATGGTGACAGTTTAGGTTCGGACACATTTGCTTCATCCGCTATCTTTTAGTTTGTTGAAGAATCAGAGCGTACGTCTGACGCGGTCGAGCTCCCAAAGTCTAATAATAGCAAGAGCGAACGAGCTAGTTCTTTCAACACTTACTCGTTGGAACATTCACTCATTCAATTGTGACGTTAACACTGCTATTATGATAACACTACTGACTCAAAGAATTGTCTATAAAACATGCATTAAAGCGGCGATAGATGGCGTTACTTAATTCAATACTCATTTTAATAACTCCGTCATATATACAATGTGTCGGAGCCTTTAATGGTGTGAAATATGGCATTTTTAATCTACAAATTGCCCCTCAAATTTGGTTTTTCTCAAAAAGCCAATAATTAAAAAATACACAAAAAAGAATCTATTTGTGTTTCTTTAATTTTTTTTTCTATTTTTTATTCCATGACAATTGAAACATGATGGCTGTGTAACTGATGTCTACATGTTTAGCTATCAAATGACACCTTTTTAATGTTGATAGGACATTTACATGAGTAGTGGTGGTCGAATTAGTATGGGAGCCCAGGTCTTGGTAACCAAGAAAACAAAATGGCGGTCGTAAGAGAAACACAAAATTTGAGGGGCAATTTGTCGATGAAAAAATGCTATATTTCACACCATTAAAGGCTCCGACACTGGTGACGGGACACATTGTATATCATAAAACCCTGTATATCTTTTACACCTATTCTAATGAGTGTATTATATTTCAGATGTTTTGGGTAACCTGACTTCACTGGAAATTTTGGATTTATCTTATAATAATTTGAAAGACCTAGTTTCTAGGACTTGTAAGTATAACTGAGACAGATGTTGCTATTGTAGTCTAGTAGCGATCCTACTGTTTGCGCCAACAGTTCCAGGTTTGAATCCCGGTTTGTGTAATGAAAATATAACATCATGGTCATGTATTATATTCATTTAGTATCCCATATAGTCAGTTTTAGCATTAGAAAGAACAAAATTTGGGTACTTTATTGTACACATATAATGTAACAAGCAAAACGTAACATCGTGAAAAGTTTACACTAAAAAATACCTTAAGAAGCAGAAGTTGCAAACTTGTGGAACGAAACGTTGGTCAGTTTGACACGACAAAATTAAAAAGTACATGCCGATGTTGTAATACGTACCATATTAGGTGATTTTTAAAATGGTCGCTTAACATGGCCACCATTTGCAACAATAGCGGCAAATGTCAACGTCTACATTTATCTATTTTGACTATTTTCTTTGGTTTATTGTTAAGTTTCTATTGTTTTTGTTAAAGTTTTTTGTTAAAAGTTTTTGTTGTTATTTAATCTGTTCAACAATGGACGAGCCTGAAGCCGGTCCAAGTGGACTCCAGCACAAGGTTGGCTGGAGTCCACACACAAGCACATCACTGCTTCTTTGTTTACATAATTTCTAATGCTAAAAAAATGGACTATAGTACAAACTCAGCTTAGATTAGAACTAAATAACTGTCGTGAGTTGGTTGACAATTTGATCCGATAGGGGGCGCTCGAACTGACCAAAATAAAATTACTATGACCACAAGTATTTATATATAGGTGTTTAATGACAATTTGGTGCAGTGGTACTGATCCTGCCTTTCGCAATGACGATATTGGGTTCGAGTCCCAAAAGAGGTTGTAAGTGTGATGAATACAAGCATATGTAACTAAGTCATAAGTATTTATATATACTTCTATGAATATTGAATTTGTATGTGTCATTGTTTGTATGTCTGTCCGTTACCCTAGTATCCATAACACAAGCCTTACAGTGCCTTAGGCTAGGCCGATTGGCGTGAATGTATAAAATACTCTTGATAATAATAGGTAATAATAATAATTATTATAATTGGCTTTTCTAATAGAACAACATACAATTGATTTTATCCGTAGATACAACTAAATTTTTTTTTTGTTAATAAACATATACGAAGGGTGATCCAAAAGTAATGATAATGATTATTAAACAACAGGGTTATAGTTATTTTTTTTTATTGAAGTGAAAACTTCTTATGGCGCGTTAGGCACTTATGTGGGTGAGCATTTTCAGCCGTTCTCGCGACAGATGAGATTTTACACGGATATACTCCGCGTGTATTCTTATAATATAAGTATACTATACGCGCTCTTTGCATGGGCATTCGTTCGTGCTCTCGCGATAGACGAGATTACATACCTATATGTATACTCAGAGTGTATAGGTATGCGAGAGCGCTGCATGCTATACAATACGCAGTCTTTGCATGGGCATTCGTTCGTGCTCTCGCGATAGACGAGATTACATACCTATATGTATACTCAGAGTGTATAGGTATGCGAGAGCGCTGCATGCTATACAATACGCAGTCTTTGCATGGGCATTCGTTCGTGCCCTCGCGACAGACGAGATTGAGAGTTTTTTATATTTATTTTATAAATGAATATTAAACGGAAAATTTATTTATTTAAATATTTCATTTGACTTGTGTTGCTGCTATGGTATTGTGTTAAAAAAAACAAATCTAAAGTGTTAATAGAATTAATAAAAACATTGTTGTAGTGCTTTTGTATACTATATTGTTACTATATTTTGTATACATTATTACAACTGCTGCTCGTCATCACGTAAGTAAATTTTTTTTTTTTAAACTGTCATTATGATATTTTAAAATGGCAGGTAATGTCATGAGAACGCATGCGTTCAACTGATTTTATTCATTGCGCATGTGCAAAATCCTGCACATGCGCACAAAAAAATGCAACGAACACGACTTGGTGTGTTTGTTAACATGTTTGTATACGATAGCGCAATAAATGAATATTGTAGTTTACCACATAAATGATAGCACTTTTATACTGATCATTAAAGCAATTCGTGCGAAATTATTCCTTAACCCTTTCAAAATATCAAAAATGCACAACGTTAATATTTAAGTTTTCACTTCTGCCGTTACTCCCGGAGTGCAATCCGTCGTTTTTTTATTTTTCTAGTTAGTCTCCTAACAAGTTAATACATTTAGTCCATCTTTTATCTAAACCTAAAATTCCCTTCGAAAGAACATCTTTTTCTTGACTCTCCAAAAAAGCCTCTACAGCTGCCATCATATCGCTATCGTCTTCAAATTTCTTGCCTCGGAGGTGTACCTTGAGCCGAGGAAAGAGATAGACGTCGCTGGGAGCTAGATCTGGCGAACCGGGAGGGTGTTCTACCAATTCAAATCCCATCTCTGTAATGGCAACTCCGGCGGCTCTCTTTTCTTTTTTCTCCATTTAATGTTGTCTCTCCGACAGCTCGTATTCAAATGAATGTAGCTCCCGTTTTTTTTCTCCCTCCGGACGCGAGGGATAGGTGGTGAATCCTAGAAATCATGGCCTTTTTATATGATTTTTCTAGTGGGTAGTATTGGATTTTATGTGGACTGGAAATAACCGATTATCTTTACATTTGGATCACCCCTCGTAGGTTAATATGATTTGCCGATTGTGGTTCGTAAACCTGAATTTTAACGAAACCCAAAATCTCTTGAAATTGCCGATTTCTTAACCAGAATATCGGCTAAACCGAATATATATTATAACAGTTCGATAACACCGAAAAATGGCGAAACCGAAAACCTATTGTAACTAATTCGTTTTACCTAATTTTGGCGAAATCTAAAATCTTTTAAAATCAGTTTGCTGAAACCGAATTTCGGTGTAACCAAAAAAATATTATATCTAACTAGCGGCCCGTCCCGCCTCGCACGGGTGGACAAAATTCTTTATTTTTTTCCGTTAGCGCCATCTAGCGTCCGGTAGACGACTACGTATTGGTGCTGACGCGGCCACGCGTTGTTGTGTCTCAGTTATAGATGTCGCTGTACCGAAATGAATCACGCTAACGTTTCGGTTCTACTACACATATAGCTAACCGTTCTTAGCCTTCTGGAATGTTATTCTTAGGCACTATGGTAACGGCGGGAAAAAGAGCGGACAAACAAACACACAAACCACTGTGATCTTAGATTATAGATTCGGTTAAATCGAATTTCAAGTAGTACATTTACATAGATAATTTTCTTAATTTCTAGCTGAAGCAAAGTTCGCTCTACCAAAGAACATAACAGAATTGTACCTTCAAAATAATGTACTAGAATCGCTGCCAAACGATGTAATAGCTAACAGCAAGCGCTTGAAGATGCTGGATGTGAGAGAGAACAAACTGAACGCTCTAGAACCTGAAATTATATCTAGAATAAAGATGGGACTTGTTGTTTTATATCAAGGTAAAAAAAAAATAATTTTCCTGTAAAGTCAGTTTACGGACGATAATTTTACGTGATAGCGTCATAAGAAAACATTGATGAACAATTGCATACTTTTATGAATCGAATTGAATTATTATTACTGAATTATCATTATTTTGTGGAATACAAAAAAGGAGTTAATTGATTTTTTTTCTTTTCGATAAATAAACATTAAGTTCTTGTAATAAACAATGGAAACCACATTAACTTTTCACTTCATAAAGTGGAAGAGAGATAGATGCGCCACAAGTTGAACGCTTAGGCCGATCGTGCCTCTCTATCGCTTGTACCACGCTCTCGCTTGCACGCTCGGCTCAGGCGGAACGTTACACTTTTTCGTAAATGCAGCCGGCGTTCATCGGTAACTTAAAATCAATGATTTTTGATTATGACGATCGATTGGTGCAACGGTAACATGTAAATTCATGGTTGGGAATCGCACGGGTGCGGGTTCGATTCCCGCCTGAGTACTTGTGAGCTAAGAGCTTGCGGGAAGATGGCTTGATTGTATGTATTATTCTATAATTAAACATGGACTGGTTTTCATAAATTAACTCCATTAATAGTTAATTTTAATACATTAATGCTTCGGGCACTAAACGCACTCCTTGTGGATTATCCAGAAGTCTATGATAAATGTAACTATGCTATTCATAATTATCTAATTGGGCCCCGTTTAATTATGTTAAATTAATAAATAAATAAAATAAATAAATTATTGTGCTTTAGGGTTATCACTATCCAATTTAATATAAAAAGATTTATTTTAAGTCACTAGCGACTTTAAAATAATGATTAGAATTTTTGGTGTCTTATTTTGTTACACAGATATTACCAAACCCTGTATATCTGATCAATTAGCTCGATGCAGTCGCTAAGCATAAAGCTTCGCTAGCACTAACAAAAAATCAATAATATTTAGTAAATTTTGAAATTCCATTATAAAAAATCTTTAAAAAAGCGCGCGCTTTTTGTTTCAATGGGAAATATCCATTGAGCCAATATTTTTTTGGACATAACATTTTAATTTTTGAGCATTTCAAAATTTGGGTACGTCACTGTCTAGTCCTAAATCAGATGATTTGATTCCACACAAAAAATATTAAAATCGGTTAAGAACTCGGGAAGTTATGGCGTAACAGACATTGCGTCATTGAAGCTGAACCCTGGGAGCTCGACTCCCTCACAATTTATTCAAAGCCGAGTCAATTCTTTCTGGTATTTTTCTATTAAAATAGTTTATCATATAACATAACTTTGAAAAATGCAAAAAATATATTAAAATCATAAAACATGACTTTTATCAACTAAGATTCAAACCCGGTTCTTTGTTAGTAAATATCCATTTTTTTTCCAGGAAACGACTTGAACTGTGACTGTTTCATCCGTCCCTTAAAACACTACCTTCACAAACTCAAACCATCATCGCTTACAACCACACCGTACAATCTGACTTGTACGGAACCACCAACCATACAAGGCGAAACAATATTGACCATCGACGAAGAAAGACTCCTTTGTACTGGCAATGTTGCCATAGACAAAAAGAAGTTGGAATATGGCAAGACTGAGGGAGAGACTGTTTTTGAATTTGGAACGGAACCGGATCTGGTGTTCAGAGATATACAATAGTGAGTATATTTATTATATTTGTTGTACTAGCTTTTGCCCGCGGCTTCGCTCGCGTTAAATTCGGGGTAGCACTGTTCCCCTTTCCTGAATACAGAAGAGAACTCGGAACAGAATTTTACACGTTATTTATTTTATTTTAACACACTACTATAGACTATATTATATGTCTTTCCATTTGAGGTCAGAATAAAAAGATTCTGGGCCTTGGACACACGCGATCATGCTACATACAGCTGTCCATGGGAAAAGCACGGCTTTTCTAAGTTCACCCCAACCACACCGAAGCTTAACAGGAATAGCCAAAAATCGAAAGTAATTAAATCAATAGTCAAATAACAGAGTATAGGTACCGTATGCATTAAAACCAAAGGGTAGTATATTCATAATAGGTATTGCCCTTATACTTTTACATGTAGACAAACATAGCGCGTTGTAAAAACGAACACTGCCATATGTTATTAATTTTTGAACTAAACAATTAAACCTATCGTGAACATAATATACAATAAACATATCAGCGCCATCTATCGGAATCCATGAGTTACACTTATTTATGTTTATAATGTTTATTTTCTCAAAAGCTGATTGATTTATGGTAAGATTTAATTGTTTTTAATATTGTTTTATTTAATTCGTTTTAATTAAATTATTTTATTATTCGTTTGTATTAAAGAACCTGTTCTAATTTTGCGGAGTCTCACACACATTTCCATCCCCTATTTTAGGGGCTGGGAGAGGATTTCTAAAAAATGGCAGGTATTTTCGTTAGTAACAAAGAGTCTGTGTGCCGATTTTAGCTTCCTGCCTTGAAAACTGCGAAAGGTCTCATATAAAATTTCACCCCCTCTATTAAGGGGTTGGGTGCAGATTTAAAAAAAAAAATGATGGGCGATTTTTTTGGTAGTCATAAATAGTCAGCATACCAATTTTTAGCTTTCCACCTTGAAAATTGCGGAATGCTCCATACAAACTTCCACCCCCCATTTTTGGGAAGTGGGGGGTTAGAAAGGGGCAGAAAGTAGCTTATGTTACTCTCCATCCCTTCAACTATCTCCACTTAAAAAATCACGTCAATTCGTCGCTCCGTTTTGCCGTGAAAGAAAGACAAACAGACAGACACACCTTCCCATTTATAATATTAGTATGGATTAACTAGTAAGTTGCCCCAGCTTCGTGTTGAATTTGAAATGTAATAATGAAAAATAATCTTATTTAATTAATTATTTAAATTGAATTTACATTAAAGGAAATTGACATAACTAGCAAATGCTAAAGTGAATTTGTTCATTCATTCGCGACTTATTCAATCCTCACTCATTCGGTCTTCCACACCTTTCATTCAAATCACTTTAATTTCTTTCTCTTTATATTCTGCTGTGCTACGAATCGGTCGTATAACTCACTAGTGGAAAATATTCTAAAACAATTTTATATAAAAAAAATATTATTATAATTCTGCATTTTTAATTTAGCTCCTCTGACGTATAAAATTAATACTT
Source organism: Calamotropha paludella (assembly GCA_927399485.1). NCBI lineage: Eukaryota > Metazoa > Arthropoda > Insecta > Lepidoptera > Crambidae > Calamotropha > Calamotropha paludella. The sequence goes on along the minus strand of OV656830.1, from coordinate 2,132,474 downwards.
CGATCGTGTTAGACCACTTTTTACACTCCCCCTCCCCTCTAGTGATACGTGGTGAGGTTCTAATTTGTTTATTTTTACATCATGTGTATTTATTTCATTAAAAAAGATATTTTCAATTTTTTTAATATAAATAAATAAAAAACAGTACATTATAAACCTTTATTAAAAAATACCTATCAATCTGAAAAGTTCTCGTTTTATTGTTAGAAAAAGTTCTCTGACAACGGATTTGCTTGACTGTGTTCAATTTTATAAGAAATAATAACATAAGAATCTACACGTGATGTGTAACTGTCACCACCCTCCCTCATTGTGATCCATAGTGATGTTTTTCCAATAAGACCTCACACGATTAATGGATCTCCCCATAGATACATAAAAGTAAAAAATAATTAATTTGTAAAAATATGGTTACATTTTTTCTTAAAATAATCCAACATATTTTATATCTATACTAGCGGCCCGTCCCGGTTTCGCACGGGTGCACAAAATTCTTTAAATTTTTTCTATTACACATTAAATATTTTTCCGTTAGCGCCATCTAGCGTCCGGTAGACGAACTACTTGCGGTTAACGCGTTGCTGTGGTAACGTTAAAAGAACGGGAAAAAGAGCGGAACAAACACACAAACAACTGTGATCTTAGATTATAGATTAGATAATTTAAATACATGCAAAAGCCACTTTAAATAACAATGAGAAATAAAAACAAAAAGATGGCGTCCAAATTCTACTAAATATGAGTTATACATCTTTTGTAAGTTTCGTATATAAAAGTTTGGTTTTATATATAAGTTTTGATATATTCAACCGACTCTGATAGAATACTTAACCGATTTTGATGATTCTTCTTTCATTGTGCTGGATTTGTTCCAACTTAGGACATAGGATAGGTTTCATTTTAATTTATAACACAGAAACCCTTGGCTGGGTCAGCTATTAAATATATTCCTAATTTCTTCTTCGCATACACTCTTTTGATTTATTTTTTTTTACAGTTCTCAGCAAGCTATATATGCCCATTGGTATGTATCAAGCATAGAAGATATAGCAGATTTCTATCTCTATGTGAAAAACGAGAAAAACAACTTACTCCTTACCAACGACATCGCATACAACCTCCGTTCAAAGACAATAGTCATAGACAACGATTTTAAAACCGCTCTGCAAAATGGCGGCAGTTTTGACATATGCATACAGGCTAAAAAGTCGGATAATCTCCCGCGCAAATGGTTTGACAGCCAGTGTCAGAAAGTGCCGCCAAATTATGACAGCTGGCAGAAGAAGTTGAACGTAGATAAAAGAAGGCTGACTAAAAAAGCGAGATACAGTTGGTTTTCCAAAAATAATGTTCTCGGTTTGGTGAGCGACTCGATTTTGATAACTTTGTGCATTTTCCTAGGTGTATGTTTGAAGTTATCAGATTTACACATGTGAGTTTAGTTTTTTTTTAATTGCGGCTATGGTTAATACTCTTTTGAGTCTGATTTATTTTGTTGTATTTTTAGTTTTTGTAACGTTTTTATTAGTACAACCAATCTTGGTGGCCAATTTCAATTTACATTTTCGAAGGCACTGTTTATAAAATGAAATCAATAGTCATAACATATTTAATTTTTAATACTTTATTAGAAATAAAATATGCTTATAAAACTAATAAAAAAAATGTTTCTAAAATTAGAAAATATATACGTATTGTAAAGGTATACAGAATATATTAACTATTTTGTATTTTTCTCACATGTACATTTATGAGTTTTTATATTTTTCATTTTAAATATATAATAAATTGTAATAAAAAACTACTAGGAAAAATCGACTCGGTTCAAAGTTGTTATCAAGTGATCTTGTCTTAGACTCAAAGTATTTTGTATTCACTCTTTATTGCATTTAATAATGCAATTATATTTTTATAACTATAGAAAAAATATACACAGCATTTGTCATTTTTAAAAATTAAAAAAAAACGTTCATTCCATAGTGATATAATATGTATGGTGCTATCTTAAACTATCGATTCCTAAACGAAATATTGCTAGTCGCTTTTTAGATGCGAGAATTTATTTTGCTTGACCAACTGGACTGTGTACCATTAGTCCCAGGTTTGAATCCTGGTAGCGGCATATGTTTGTGATGAGCATAAGCTTTTCCGAATTATGGTTGTTATATTGTTTTAAACTTTATGGTCACTTAAATTAGTATTAATTAAAACGGGATTATTAATATTGAAGCTTAGTTTTTATACGGACGCTCTGTCCGTGCTAAGCGTCAGATTTAAACGTTACACGATCTAAGTGTCAGATTTAGTACCGTTACGCGGTTAATTTAGTATATATTTGCATTATACAGTGTCTCTTTGAAATATAAAAGCGACAGTAAAAGGAGAGACACTTAAATTCATAAGATTTTACGTAAGAGAAAATGAGATAGAAGGCATTATGTACGTATGTTAATACGTGTTTGTGTGCGCACGCGTAGTACAAAGTTGTATACGTGTACGTATTAGTTTTTCACTTCTACTACGTGTAAATTGCACACATGCTTTCTTTTTATTTATCAAGTTAAAATTGTTCAATTCTTTTTGTGTTGTATTTGTCGTATATTTCCTCCATATGGGGATTATTAAGTAACGTATGGTTTGTAAGCTAATTGGAATTAAATTATATTATTACTTACATAATAATAATAATAATCCCGTTTTAATTAATACTTATGATTATAATATACTATATACTTATAATATACTAAGTTTACTATACATTGTATAACCTCTGCTTAGTTTTGAACTAAGGAATTTGTTTAAATTAACTAAAATTTATTGATTTATTGACGACTATCTTACCTTTCGCACCAACGGTCCTGGGTTTCAGACCCGGAAAGGGCAGACGTTTGTGATGAATACGAGCATTTGTACCTGAGTCATGGGTATATATGTTTTTTTTTAAAATTACATATGTATGTAATATATTTGTATGTCTATCCGTTGCCCTAGTATCCATAACAGAAGCCTTACAGTGCTTATTTGGGCTAGGCTAATTGGTGTCAAAGTAAGAAATATAATTTAACTAAATGATTTTGATTACTAAATTTGAATAGTTTTAAAAACTATTTAAAGTATTATTTGCCGCCTGAAATTAATCCTGAACAGCACAACTGATTTTGATAATTCATATTGATCTTTAAAATGTTAGACTTTAAGTCGAAAATTGAGTTTTGAGAATCTATGTGATGTTTATTGGTAAGTTGCCAGGAATATGTTTAGTGTGTACACAACAAAATAATAAAGATTTAAAGAATCTCAAATTATAATTCTCAGTAGTTCATTAACTCATGTAAAGATATATCTTTAAAAAAATCAGTAAGTATTTTATTTAATTGTAATTTTGTAATTACCATCACAAAACTTAGGCTTTAATTTTTTTGTAATTTTTGTTATTTTTTTCGTATTTTTTAGATTATGACGATGACAATTTCTCACATACTACTGTTATTGTGATGTGTATTTCCAAACAATTTACACTTAATCTGTAAAATATTGATATTTCCCAAAATTACCTCAATCGGGATTCGAAATCTTTCAGTCTCATTTTAATTTCGAGTTGGAAGGACGTGGGTTTGAATCCTGAGGGGATTATTTGTGGTTTTAAAGTATTCTAAATTTAACTGATAACTATGACAAACAATTGCTGCCAACGGTAGCCATTTTGTTTACTGTACCAACGGTCCTGGGTTCGATTCCCGTAAGATGCACATGTCTGTGTCATATATGTATGTCTATCCGTTACCCTAATATCTGTAACACAAGCCCTTACAGTGTGGGCTAGGCTTATTGGTGTGAATGTGAAAAACATTATATTATATATTATTACTATGAAACTAAATAATTTATAGGAGTTTCACGAAATTTAAATATATATTTTTTAAAGTAATTTATGTTATATACAGTTTTAAATACCAGGTCTAGAAGCATATTCGTTGGCACCATATATTGGAGCGGAGCATAAATATAAAAAAAATTAAAATCCCGCAAAAAACCGCACGCTTTGTGTTTCAATGGGGAATCCCACATTTGTTTTTGGTCATAACTTTTTTTTCCTAATTCGGGCTCCGTCACGATCTAGTCCTAAATCTGTGGATTTGATTCATTTCAAAAAAATACGAAAATCGGCCAAGAACTTATAGTTATGGCGTCACATACATTCCGTCTTTGAAACTGGTTGTTGCAGGCAACATTATAAGTTTAGTTTTTTATTATTCAGTGTAGCAAAATTTTGTCATCTCGTTCACTTCCTCCCTTGCAATCTTGTTGTACATGGTGTCGGTCGGTGAGTCGATAATATATTAATTTTACAAAATCAAGCCTTCTTCATTGTTTGCAACCCTTGAACATCCAGCCCTACAAAAAGCTCACCGGCTACTCTGCTGCACTCTGCTGCGCTACACTGGTCCATAATCATTATTTTCATTGTATAGTGATACACGTCTTACTGCTGTTGAACTATCAATGGCGAACGCGCCGCAGTAAGCGCTGAATGACTATTTTCTGTTAGGACGCAAACTTATTCCCACATACATAAGTCACTATTTTCTGCTCTGCCATTATTAATAATCATATTTTATTTAACTAATTACTACTATTATTTTAATGATTGCACAAAACCACCGGTTAACCTACAAGTTTGTAAACAAACTTATCTAAGCAAAATGGCGGAAAACGTCAGCGCTACGAAAGTTAGAAAACGTGTCCTTGCCGAAAACTGTATAGTTTGTTTGTCAGCGCTAGCGAGCGCCGTCAAGCGCTTTTTTCTGCCAAACGCACCCTATGTGTTACTTTCTGATATGTGGCTCTCTGTACTTGTTTTATTTTTAAATTGTCTTTCATCTGCTGTCTGTACTTTGGTATTATAAAAATAAGGCATTCTGTCTCTACACGTTGATGCTATTGTGACTCGCGATATAATAAGTTAGTTATTTTTTTCAAATTTGTACATATGTTAATATTTAATGTATTATAGAAAATTATACATTTTATACATGAAACAATTATTGCGAATTATTTAAAGAGAACTGATAAAAATTTGGAATTTATTTATAGGTAACAAAATATATGGATTAAATCCTCAGATTTTTTTTGTATAAAATATTTAATTTTTTTAAAATAGTTTTTTTGACATTGTAATGTATCTACATGTTACAAGGAAATTATTAAATAAATAAATGTTATTATTGTGATAAATATTACTATTTATTATTTACTTGATAAATAAAATTCCGTCCATTTTTAATATACATAATTTTATTATAGATTTATTCTTATACATTTCGAAATTTGTACATTATTTTGTTTATTAAACGTTTATTTTATTAACAATTACTTTTTATTTTGTATACCAGAGTATTTACATAATTTTTTTAATATTTTTAATAAATAACTTTCGTGTGTGATATAATTTTTTCGTAGTTTTTGTTTTGTAATTTTTTTTTTATATTTTTGACAACATTTTTTGTGACGTAATGGTATTCAAATTAACCAAAAATTTTTTTAATTATAAAAAAATTAAGAGAAAAAATAATCAAGTTGTTATCTCAATAATAATAATAATAATAACTTTAATATTTGTATGGCATCTTTATTTTTTTTCACATAATTGTTTGATGCCAGAAATATGAAAAAAATGATGTCCCTTTGAACCAAATAATTAAAATTACGATAAGTCAGGGAACATACATCAGGGTGATTCGGGTACCATCTGAACAAGTTTCAAAACGGTTTTCACGAGAATCTGAGCATATAAATAAAATTGAAGTGACTCCAAGTAATGCTAAAATAACTTTTTTCTAATTGCATATGAAAAAATATAACAAAAAAACAGTTTTTAATTTTTTTTGTCAGTGTCCGTCTGTTTCGGCTTATCTCCGAAACGTCAGTACCGATTTTGACGGTACTTTCAATGGCAGATAGCCGATGTCATAATGAATTACTTGGTTATTTTTATATTCGAAAAATAAGGGTTCCGCGTACACAAATTAAAATACATTAAATTGTCTAAAACATTTTTAATAAAATTTATTTAATTATTTAAATGCTTTATTCAAGTTCTTACAATAATGATTAAATTTATTTGATTCAGCTCTTAATTAATGAATAAATAAACTTAAAAATAAACAATAAATATTTTTTTTAAGTTAATGACTTACTACTCACAGTGTCGTTTTGTAGTTTCTATGTTAAATAAATAAATTAATCTAAGTTTTAAAAATTAAATTATCTAATGGCATTTATAACAGAATCTGGTAAACAAATATTTTAGTTTTTGGTAAATACATATTTTTATCCGAAATAAAATGTTATTATATTTTTACATTCTGTTCTAGTAGTAATTTATAAAGATAAAATTCCAGCAGTGTAATACTGAAATAACAAAAAATGAAATGATTTTTTTTTTGTATAATTTTTATCATCATCATCATTCTATTCGCCCAGATAGCGAGGACATGTGGCTCCAGCCTGTCAAGGGACAAGTTGTTTTTTTTTTATCTTTTCTTCAGAAACGGTACGTATTTGAAACGCAAAGAAATATTAAAAAAAAGTCTATTCGCGTATAAAAGAATAAACTAAAATATTGAAACGTTTTCGTTTACCAAATTCTGTTTTCCACACCATTTTAATTTTATTCTAAAAGAGGATTAATATTTTTACTCTATACCACAAATATATTTTTTTTATTTTCCCACCTTCGTGGTATAATAGTTTAGAAACCTCTTTTAATTACAAAAGGCGATTTTGATTTTACGAAAGAAATTAAAAAAAGACTTAAAAGACAGATTTACTGACCGTAAATGTAATATTGTTTTAATTATGTTTACTTGCAACTGCAAAAAATTATAATTCAAATAAAATGGAAAATAAACTAGGTAAGTACCAACTTTGGAACGTAAAACTTATTTAAGTAGAGTATTGAGTGATTATAATATACTTATATTTAATCCAATAAACTCTGCTGATTATAAATGATTATAATAAAAAAATCGACTCGGGTCACAAGTGAATCTCAGGTGGCGGCTCGGTAGCTCAATTGAGAGAGCATTGGACCGGATTTCCAAAGGTTGCGGGTTCGTTTCCCGCCTGAGATTCACTTGTGACCCGAGTCGATTTTTTCTAGTATTTTTCTATTTTAATAATTTATCTTATAAGATCGCATTGAAAACGCATAAAATATATAAAAATTATAAATCTGCTGATATTTTAATACATGCAGTTTGGTTTTCTATTATACTAATGGAGTTAGTGAGATTCGTCTCTTGGTTATGCAAATAACCAATGACAAGATGTATTTTTTTAATAACACTAATATTTGAACTATACCGTGATTATAAATTCAAGCTTAGTCGTTATCGCTCACATTTATAGAACGGTAACCAGCTAAATTGAATCAAGAATTTGGGCAATATTTATCCTTATAACATATCAGATTTTTACTTTTATCGTTTTTAGAGTTATTTAAAAATATTAAAATATAGCTCAGTGAGGCATAAATGAATATACATAACCTTTGCCTTAATGTGCGATATCTTAGAGCACAGTCATATTTAAAAAATAATAAATGCAATCGGTCATAGTCTATGAGCAATTCTGCCTTTAAATTGTTAAAAAAATTATTCATCTATTTTAATAAAAAAGTCATTACAAATTAAAAATACAAAATACACTAGGCGATGCAGTCGCTAAGCATAGAGCTACGCTAGCACCAAATATTGGAGCGGAGCGTAACACTTAAAAAAGAAAAAAAATTTGATTGTTTCGATGGGAATTTTTGAAAATTTCAAAATTCGGGCTCTGTCACAATCTGGTCCTAAAGCTGTTGTTTCGATTCTTCACAAAAAATATTAAAATCGGTTAAGAACTCGGGAAGTTATTGCGTAAGACATTACGCCATTGATGCTGATCCATGGGAGCTTCGCTCGCTCCGCTCCAAAAATAGTAGTCTCATTTCTTATCTTATTTAAAAGTAACCTTGAGCAGGTTTACGTTAAACCACATATAGCCTAGGTGGAAAATATACATCTGGAATAAACTACAGTCATTTATTGTGTATATACCCTCACATCAAGCTCACATCTATGTAAAAAGATATTGGAAACAAATATCATAATTATGGAAACTTACAATAACAAGTCAAATTAACTCAAACATCACATTTGAGTATTATTATCCTACTTAAAAGTTATTATATACTAGGAAAAGGGGCCAAGACAGAATCCACGATGGAACGAGCTAAGCCAGAAGGTGGAAGTTAGAATTATTTAATTTATAAGTTACACTATTACTCTTTGTTCTTTGTATAAGTGAATGGTTCTGGAATTTTTTTGTAAGATGCTGATTTTCCTGTGTAGTGCGGTGATGAATCTGGTGTCCATTCAGGTAGGATGAACGGCTCGCCTTTTGGTGGATGGTCTAAGTAGGTTGGATGACTAAAGAAGGGAGATTCTTGGCGAGGAGACTGGGCGTGGTGGCTTGGAGGGTGGTCAAAGTGAGAAGAGAGCTCGTGGTGGCTTGGCGGGCTTGGTGAGTGATCGTGGTGTGAAGACGCCTCGTGGTGATTGGTGGGCTGTTCGCGGTAAGTCGGGGCGTGGTCCAAATAAGTTGGGTAGTCTGAAAAAGATAAAAATTAAAATATATTATATTTTGAATTTTATGACAGGCTTGTAAAGGTAAACACGAGCTGTGATTAAGAATATAAAGCAACTTTCGCTATGGCCAATTTTTGGATGGGTGACCAATAAATTTCTATTAATTTTATCTTTAGATCATTCACGGTTTGGAAGGAGTGTATGCCCGTTAGTACAGTATGCAATAAAACGTAGTGATTACATACTCTTTGGTATGCAACTGCAGTTGATAGCATCAGGGTGTCCACATGCCACTTTGTGTTACCAACAAAAAAAAAAATGTTTCTTTTTACAGACATTTAAAATAGCATTGTTTTGTGGCAGTCTTAATTTTAGTTAATAGTTAATCGAAAGGTTTGAAAAATTCTTCGTTTTGCTCAGCCAATTGATAAAATACGGGAACTTTGGTTACCACATATTCAATTTAGCTTAATAACGGTTCCTTTAATGTCGTAGCCGAAAAAACGGGGTAACCCATAAAATACGGGATATCTGGCAAGCTTCTTTCTTATCACGGAAACATATCACATATCGCATTCTTAGCATTAAAATGACCCAATAAAAGTTATGTGAATTTAAAGATATGTATTTTTCCAGTGGTTTAGTTTTCAAAACCGTTACTTCAATGTTTTAATAATGGATACTTTCTGATATAAAGTCAAGATAAATATATACTTACATACATGAAGAAAAAAAATAAAACTAAAAGAAAAACTAAACAACATGGAACAATTATTAATAGCCTAAAAATTTTAAAGAAATAAAAATTTACTAATAAAAATTTAACATGTCCCACGTCCGTACCAAATCGGTGACAAATTCATCTTACGGCCCCCTCTTTCTTTTTTTGACACACGGATGCCCCCTCGATGCTAAGTATGTGGTCAGTATAATGTAATATAAAAATCTGCATGATGCATATCTGAGTAAGTAATTCATAAAACAATTTTGCAAACAAAATAAAAGAATTTTGAATTGTAAACAATTTTAACAGTTAGGAACGTGCCCGATTCAAATATTGTGTGACTTGTGATCACGGCTCCTGTAAAGGAGTCGAAATGTCACCATTAAATATATAGTATGCGCATATATCCGTAAAAAAGTTGTTTTATTTATAAGTCATTTATTTTCAAAAGTTTATTTTATAACACAGTGTATATAGGGTAACCTGAAAAATTGAGATTTTTGGTTTAGGTCATTTTACTTCTGAGAGTTCAATATGTTGTAATTAAAAATTAAAAAATATTTTTTATTTTACTAACAAAATCTCATTTCTAACACTAACACTCACCTTCTCAAAAGCTTCTGTAATGACCTGCAAACAGAAACAGATCATGTTTTTTAAAATCATTAATACTGATACCCATTCCATTAATAAAATTGGAGGGAAAGAAAAAAGAAAAAAGTGTTACGCATTCGAATAATTCAAATTTGGAATGTAAGAAAAAATAAGATTTTGTTAGCTTAGTCTTTGGTTAACGAAAATACGGGAAGATTGTTTATAGTCAAAGTAAAACCAACATGCAAGCTGAATTGTTACTATTCCATCACCAACCAATAGCAAAATAAAATAAAATAAAAAACAAATTTTTCATCACAGGAATATGTTAATGCCTTTATTAGGTCCCGAACACCGGACCAAGGACGAAGGCAGGATTACTACCGTTGCACTAACGGGCGTAGACTATCCAAAATTATATTGCTGTGTATGACCATAGATAAAACTTATCTACAGTTTGACAAAAAGCGCGCGCTATTTGAAACTTTTCATTCTTATGGAATTTTCTTTACAAAACATTATTGAATTATTTTTCTGGTTTTTTTTTAACTACTAGCTAGCGAACCTTTATGCTTAGCGACTAGTATTGAATTTGACTACATGATATATGATAGCACCTATCGTGCGTGCATTGTTAACTCGTTCAGATAGAATCTTATCATATTGATTTTTAAAGTCGGATTATAAACATTACTATTTCAAAAAAATCCGAACAATTAGGATCTTAGGTAGTACTCTACAATTCGACAAATTCCATGCCTTGCTGTTTGTCCGACTACCGGGGGTCCACTGTATTCGATCTAGTTCCGGAAAGATATCTTATCGGCCTGCCCGCTTTAAATCAAACCGCAAACAAAATAAAAAACGAAATCAATCAACTTGAATGTGCGTAAGTGACTAACTTTTTTGTAATGCGTTAGAGGAATGAAATAAAAAAAAAACTGGGGAAAGTATATCAGAGAACTGGTTAGAGATTTTGTTTTAAACTATGGAAGTGTCTTAAGGTGTGGACATGCATTCGTGTAAATTAAAGAATTGGTAACATTCAACTGTCAACATTGTTGGAAATTGACAATAATTATTTTTTTAGCAGACAGATTAGAAAAAATAACACTTTATAAAACATAAACATGATAATGACAGATTAGTCTTAGCATATTGACAATAGTAACAACGCCAATCTGTGATAATCTGTGTCAATGTTAAATTGCGTAATTCCTCCATTCGTTTCTCAGCTTAAAATTCACACTCATAAAGTTGAATATCAGTTGTGTTTGGTTCACGAGTTGTTGTCCATACATAAATTACAGGTGACCGAGAATGACCGATGAATACGGGAATTTGTATTCGAGTCATGGAAATTCTGGGAATATTACATATCATCGTATTATATATGTATGTCTATCTGTTACTCTAGTATACTAGCTTCACAGTGCTTACTTTGAACTAGGCTAATTGGTTTGAATACAAGAAATATTATTATGGTCAAAGACATGACCAAAAAGGCGGCAAATCAATATGATCAAGACAATATAGATGGCGATCATAGAGTTAAATATATAATTACTTTTTTAATCTTAAAACTGCTATAATTCGACAAGCAAAAAGCTTTCCTCTCCTGTTTTGTTTCATGTAGAGTTATTAATTAAAAGATATTATGACCTTAGTATAAAGCTGATATTAGTTTTCTTTAACGCAAAGTGTATATAAGGGATGAGGGGAAAAAAGAGTGGGTTCAAATCCCGATTGAGACAAGTTGAATTTTTCGAGTAAATATTACTTTACATATAAAAATGCAGTTAAGGATACTGGTTCGATTCCCGATTGAGACAAATTAAACGTTTTCTTGTAATAATTTAACTTTATTATTCTGTTATTTCTTGTAATAAAAACATAATAAATATTTGAATGCTACCCAGCATCCGTACCCATAAAAATAAAGACATTTCTATACAGATTTTAGGGTCGCGGGCGTTCTTTAGCAGTTTCATCACAATCTGATCAATAGTTTTAGAACGCATAGATAAAACATATACAATCATTTTTGCTTATTAGGGTTCCGTACCAAAAGGTCCTGTCTGTCCGTTCGTCTGTCTGTCACCAGGCCGTATTTCAAGAACCGCGATAGCTAGACAGTTGAAATATTCACAAATTATGTATTTCTGTTGCCGCTATACCAACAAATAGTAAAAATAAAATAAATATTTGAGGAGGGCTCCTATTCAACAAACGCGTACAATTTTTTTTGCCCTGTTTTGCTCGATATCAATAATGGCAACAGGTAGGCACTTGAAATATTCATTATATACTCAGTTGTATTTTCACTTTTATAATAAATAATAAATTAAATATTTAACGGGAGCTCCCATACAACAAACGTGATATTTTAACTAAAAATTTGTACGGAACCCTTCATGCGCGAGTCCGACTGGCACTTGGCCGGTTTTTTATATAGGTAATAGTAAAAATCTATAACAACTAGACTTTTTAAAAATCTGTCATTTTCAATTTTTGGCATTATACTCCGTATAGTTTACCAAAACTTTCTTTCCCGAACAAACTTTTTGCCAAATTATTATTATAATTTAACTCATGAGTGGTTTATTTTATTGTAACCTTATTTTTTCTCCCTTTCATAAATAAATATTAAAAGACTAGATATAAAAACGATCTCAACTTAAAAATAATACTCTAAATAAAATATCCCCTAAATATTTGTTCGTAGGTAATATAAACAGAAGACAGATGGCGTTACCTCGTATCGCCAAACTTATGCTCTGGGCAAACCAATCGGCCTACCGATCGCTTGACTGCTCGATAAGTTTTTAAGGTGCTTGTAATATTCTTTCCCTTTAAATATGTGTTCCATTAGACTAAGTTACTAACTACTGTGAAATGGTAGACGGTTAATTTGAATTTTAATGTATTTTAATATATTTCATTAACTGTTTTTAATTAATTTTTGTAGTTTGTTTATACTAAAATCATAGATGCGCCACGGCACAACACACCTATAAAAATAATCTTTTGTTAACAAAATCTAAACTAACTTTGTCACAGCTTAGGTCCTTACCCGATGTTAATTAAAATCTATGATAAACTACCAGAATACCTAAAAGCAGAAACAAATACTAATAAATTCATAGGGTCTTTGAAAAAGTTATTAATAACAAAAAGTTATTATTCTAAAAATGAATACTTTGACGAAAAAAAATCTGAATGTCTGCCCCTCTACCTTTGATTGCTACGCCTTCCGAGGTGCATGTGATAATTAGTGCTTGCATGTTCTGTTTAGTCACTGATTCGCATGTAACGGACTTTGTGAATAAATATAATTATAAATATAGTTTATTAATGCAACTTAAAAAAAAAAACAAAAATTTGCATGCTAGATGTAGCGAAATATGGCTGTTCTATTTAATATTGTATGTATTAAACCACATTTAAGACAAATAAATATATTATCTTATCTTATCATATTTTGACCCAACTCTTGTACTGTTAAAACGTATAATAAAATAAAAAAAATCATACCATGATGTTCGTAATGTGGAGTCCATTCGCTTTTCCCTTTCAGCGCTGTGAAGAAAGATGCGACCTGGAACAAATAAATATAAACACACATTTAAAACTTATCATTTAGAATTATGAAATTTAAAAAAAAGTTATGACTAAAACATTGGCATTATGTATTTCAATTAGTAAACACTTAATTAAATTCCTAATAAAAGAAAGTCGATGAAACGAAAAAGCGACAGTAAAAAGAGACAGACACATAAATTCATTAGATTAAACGTAGGAGAAAATGGGATAGAAAGCATTATACAGTGTCTCTTTGAAACGAAAAAGCGACAGTAAAAAGAGAATGACACATAAATTCATAAGATTTAACGTAGGAGAAAATGAGATAGAAAGCATTATGTATGTGTGTTAATACTTGTTTGTGTGCGAATGCGTAGTACAAAGCTTGAGATAAGGCATCACAACAACCGTGGTATTTTGTATACGTGTACGTATTATTTTTGAAGGTTTCACTTCTACCACGTGTGAATTGCACTCATGCCCTTTTTTAGTACAAACTAAAGGGTTTTTTTATATGTTTTCCTATGTAAGTATCTTTTGACATCGCAACATAGATTCTACGTCTCAAATAAAGATTTGAATAGCAGACGAAAAGCACTTAAGGAAGTCATTTATTTATTTAAGCACTGATTTATACTGCGGCAAGTAAAATTAGGGCTAACGCATACATACAACTTTAGTTTATTAAGTTGTGGTATAAATGTTTATAGATTTATATTGCACGACGAGTGTATACTGTCAACTCGATAGTTGCCCGACAAAAAAAATTCAAAAAGGCATATTGATTTGCAATTGATTAAAAAGTTGGACAATTATCGATCTAACGGTCATTTCGTATTGCGAGGTATTGAAGTGCTCATGATATCGACTAAACAATCGATCCGCGACTTATTTCTTCTTACTTATTCTTATGGCGTGCGTGTAGGAGCTTTAACTCAGCATCGCGTCGGGCCAACTTGGATCTGTTTGCTACAAGTAATGCTTCGATAAAGCGAATTATGAGTTTAATATTTGATGACTCTTAAAATTATAAGTATACCTATACTAAGTTATCCCTACTAATATTATAAATGCGAAAGTAACTCTGTCTGTCTGTCTGTCTGTTTGCTACGCTTTCCCGCTTAAACCTCTCAACCGATTTTGATGAAATTTGGCACAGACAATCTTTAGTCCCTGAGAAAGAACATAGGCTACCTTTTATTGCGAAAAAAAGGGATGAAGATGTTGAAATAGGGGTTGAAAGTTTGTATGGGATTTCTTAATTTTAAAAGATAAAACCATGAAACTTTATATTTAAGCACTTGATAAGATATAATTAAACATTTGTTCTGGCGTTTTTTGAAATTTCGACCGGTGAGGGGGTGAAATAAGGGTTGAAAGTTTGTATGGAATTTTGCCATTTTTAGGGAAAAAACTATGAAACTTTATATTTAGGAACTTGATAAGAAATAAAAAAACAATTTGTCGTAGCGTTTTTGAAATTTCGACCTGTGAGGGGATGCAATAGGGGTTGAAAGTTTGTATGAAGTTCGTCATTTTGAAGATAAAAACATTACATTTTGTATTTAGGCATTAAATAAGAAACAAAAATCGTTTGTTCTAGCATTTTGAAATTTTTACCACTGTAGGGGTGAAATTCTACAAACGGAATTTCCGAAATTCGAACGGAACGGAACGGATCAAACACTTAAAGTAGCAGGTGTCCATTTAGAGAAAAACTCTTTTTCGCATGGCCAACTGTACGTGGCCTGCTCGCGAGTGTCGAGTCCAAACAATCTCCACATTTTAACAAATAATAACAAAACAGCAAACGTTGTGTACAAAAATGTTTTAAATTAGGTCATTTTAAAATATTTTTGTACACAACGTGACGCTGGCCCCTGTAAAGTGTCTCTTGGATATAAGGGACCAATAAATTTTCCTAGGTACTTTCTGCCACTTAATGGAATACATAGGTACCTTATACCTACTGTAAACAGATATTTTTGAATTTTTTTAAACATACCTACTCTCTTTTAATCAAATGCTATACCCAAATCTATACCGTTCTTTTAATATAATCATTAATATTCAAATTAATTTACTGTAACTGTGTAAATATTTGTTTCACGGCTAATTTGCTGAGCCGTTTGTTACAAAATTGGTAAGGTAAGTCTGAAATCTGAAAAAAAAATACGTTACTTTTTATCAAAACACCACGCGGGCGAAGCCGCGGGCGGAAGCTAGTTATTTATAATAGTGCTCGTTATATGTATAATGTTATTATTTGTAATGACCTGTAATTGGCTTTATACTTCTATGTATGTAAATTATTTCTTTATTATAGCTGTTGGTCTTCCAAAAAGTAAATAAATAAATAAAATGTCTATAAAGCAAGGCACAAACTAAAACTGTCTTGACATTGACAGCACCTTGACACAGGCGTTGGTGAAGCAGACTGAGCGATTTGGTTTCGAGATAGAAAATCAACGATCGACTGAATTGATTGTATGCGCACCTCCATCAACTAAACAGTATAGTTGTGTGGATTTTACGACAAGTAAACAACTCGACTAAACAGTTGAGTCGATACAAAAATTGTGTGTATACGCAGGACCGTCTTTAACCTATTGGAGGCCCTGGGCATATAAGAATAATGGGACTCCTAGACATTGACAGAACACTTTTTTATAACTAGAATAGACAAAGAAAGTAGATAAACAAGGTTTCGGATTTTTTTATTGACAGTCAATAGTAGAATAGATAATCTTTGATTTAAATGGGGCGATTCACACATATTTAAAATTATCTAAGCATGCTGAAATTGGATAACCTTTCTTTGGGCGAGAGTAGAGTAGCTTCGCGCATGCAAAAGCTAATAAGCAAGTCGATAATATAGTCCCTAATTGAGGTTCGATTGACTCTAATTAAATAACTTTTTCAGTAATAAATGTCGGTGTTTCTTTAGTGATTTGGCAGCAACTAGGGGGCCTCTATCGATCACGGGGCCCTGGGCATTTGCCCAGAGTTCCCAGTGGGAAAGAGGGTTCTGTGTATGCGCTGGCCCTTATTGCCGCTTCATCCACCTCATTTAACGATTTTACTGTTAAATAACACTGTATTTCTTAACCCAACAGTGGTATCCGGTAGAGTATAATAGCACTAGCCCCTCACATCTGAGAGTGTTGTAAAAACAACTTATGGTACTGGAGGTTACCACCGAACACCTGTGGACCACTTCAATGGTTTTGCTTTTCTTATTAAATTTTGTGTGGTTGATATTAGTGTGCAATAATGGTGAGTTATTAACCACTGTGTGTTTCTGAATATACATGAGTGTTGGCAAGTGAAATAAAACAGTGGAAGGTGTATTTTCTCTCTCAAGAAGTCCACGGATACGTTTAAGTAAAATCCCACACCTTTACTGAAACCGAGGGTAGGGATTATTTGACTATTCATTCATCGTCCATTGGTCATCATTCATAAATCAACTCTCATCATCATTCAACATGATTTAAGAAAATAAATTTATTATTGCGGATAGGCCGTATGGTTCATTCTATTCCAAATTAAATAAAAAAAAAATATGTGTTGCAGAAAAATCGATTTTCCAATAATCAATAGTTCCAATCCACAATTATTCAGAAAATCGATAGCGTTATCGATTATCAAATTATGATGTTTGTCTGCACAAGTAATACTTATAAATAAATTAATAAATAAATAAAATCTTTATTTTCTCACTTCTCTTACTTATGTAATTTAATAATAGGGTGTTAGTCAGGATTTACGAGAATATCTCAAATAGTTGGTTAAAGAATGACCTTTATTAACAATTTAATTTATTTTATTAATTATTTCTTATAAAAATCATATACCTATACTTGAGATTGTTGTTTGGGATATATTTATATTTTTTCGAATTATATTCTTTTAATTGGCATCTCCAGCCCGCCTGCTAATCACTTGTCAGTCCACGGTAGCAATTGCTACCGATAGCCAACACCCCTCGTCAGTCAGGTAGCAATTGCTACCATATTAAAATTTCAGCGTGGCCTGCTGTTTTTTTAAAATTACGATTTATTTTTGAGTTACAGAGACCCAAATATTCTGTGGTGGATCCTTTATTTAATCAGCTTTACGGTAGTTTTTTTTTTGTTTGGTCCTAGCTTCATTATAAAATGGCATTTTTATCTAAGAGTGCCGCCTTTTTTTCACAATTTGCGCAGCTTTGGTACTGTTGAGAGGAGTGGGGCGCGTGGTAGCGGACTGACAAGTGGCTGAGGATATAATGGCAGAACCCTCCCAATTTTTGGGGGGTTCTGGCTTACGTCCAGCTGTAGGCTTCTATAGGCTGATATGATGATAATGATGACCGTTTTGTGCAATGGTAGCAATCCTGCCTTTCTCACTGACGGTCTTGGATTCGAGTCACAGTCACATTCACAGTATTTATATAAAACTAGCGGCCCGTCCCGGCTTCGCACGGGTGGACAAAATTCTCTAATTTTTTTCTATTATTAAATATTTTTGGTGTTAGCGCCATCTAGCGTCCGGTAGACGAACTACTTGCGGTTAACGCGTTGCTATGGTAACGTTATTGATACAATGGAAAAATAGGCGGAAAAAAGAGCGGACAGACAAACACACAAACCACTGTGATCTTAGATTATAGATTGTATGAATATTACATATCTATGCATCTATATTCCTATTCAGTACACAAGCATTACAGTGCTTACTTTGGGCTAGGCTAATTGTTGTGAATGTAAGAAATATTTCATAATTACATTTAAAAGAAAACCAAATTCTCGTAAGCTAAATAGTTTTAAAAAAGATAATTATTCATTTGTTCAATATTATGGTATTTTGATGTAACTATGATTTGAAGTCCAAATTATTATTTTAATAATAGTGGATTATTAACCACTAAGTGTTTGTGAACATGCAAGAGTGTTGGCAATTGAAAAATAGCTGGAATTGTCTTATCACGCTCTTCATAAATCAGCTCTCATGATAATTCATCACCATCACCGAATAAAGAAAAGAATCTACCAAATATGAATACATGGCTTAATAATTATACTAGATTTAAAAAATCTAAAAATCCCACGTTTTTCAATGTCCTAAAAAGAATAAAATAACCCTGCGGGGCAAAGCGAGGGGCCACTCAAAACGTGGGGGCGCATATTACTAAGAGGAGATTTTAAAGAGATGAATGACATGCATTGATGCCGATTATTGTAAAGATGCGCCCCCACGTTTTGAGTGGCCCCTCGCTTTGCCCCGCAGGGTTATTTTATTCTTTTTAGGACATTGAAAAACGTGGGATTTTTAGATTTTTTAAATCTAGTATAATTATTTTATTCTTTTTAATTATTAACTCAACGAAGTAACCATGTGTTACGCAACAATCGGATAAGCCCCATACAAAAGTGAAAGTTGCCGAAAGTGGACCTGAAAGTGCATCTGGAAAGTTGAAAGTTGCTTTAGAGTGCATTGTCATCGGGTTCTGAACTATCCTGAAAGTTTCAGCTTTCTAGCTTATCGGAAAGTGCCTCAAATTTAAGTTGCAAGATTTTGCCCGGACAGACAAACAAATAAGAAAAGTGAGATAAGAAAAACGTGGTAAAATACACGCATCCAGGGCACAAAATTTAATAAAAAAAAACCAAGAAAAATTATAATTTTTGCAATTGTAGAATTATAATAAATAAAATCAATCCATTGACAAGCTAGTAAAGTCAAATTAGAAACAGTCTCTTGGATTAGAAAGTGTTAAATAAATACATATACTACAGTTTATCAGACAATCTGTCAATCAAATCAGACAGAAATGAGGCCTATTTGATGAATCGCATTGATTATTGGTACCGCATTTAAAGTGATAGCCGATAATGTTTTTTTTTATTGAACAGAAAATTTTAGGCTGTATATTAACCGAATCTTTAACATCATACACTTTCCCGCCTATCGCAAAAAAAAACACTTTCACCGGATAAAGACGTGTTTATTATCTTAGTCAATCAGTGATCATGGCTACTGTAAAGGAGTCGAAGGGTCATGATTAAATTAAAAAAAAGGATTAACTCTTAAATGCATGATTTTTTATTTAATTATGAAATAAATATTTCAGTATAGGTTTTGAGTCACAGATAAAGGGAAAAATGATTAAAAAAATCTTGGTTTCAATAAAAACTATATTTTAAACTATTTATAAACGCATGATGGATGATTTGGCAACATACATACATAAAAATCAAAATACAAACACATTCAGGATAAATTGCCAAAAGAAAGTTTTAATATTGATTTCTTACCTTACGTCTAATATATTTGTTATTTTTTTAACTCTTTTCGGCAATTAATTCTCACTAAATCTTTATTCAAAAGTCACAAATTATCATACAACTAACTTTTTCCACCTTCACAATGCTTATGTCAAATTACCCGCCAATTTTATTTTCTGAAGACTCTCTTACACGTTTTATTTTCATTATGATATTAGCTATGATATAAAAATACGTTCTGAAACACTTGTCACGGCTGTCACTTTATAAAATGACAAAAATTGGTTTGTAGACTTTTGGCATTATTTATATTTGGCAATATGCATTTAACGGTTAATGCTGTTTACTCGGCAAAAAGAGGTTTTATTTACCTGAATCTACATTTCCAGTTGCCGAACTTTTTAAAGAAACTGTTTTTCTAAGAGTATTAATAATACATTATACACATCCTAACTTTGTTTTGTTTGTTACACTTTTACTTCTTAACTTCTCAACCAATTATCATGAAATTTTGCTTATACTTTGTCAGGGGTACGGCAAAGGATATAGGGTGCCGTTCATCCAGAAAAAGTATTGTTTCCGAGGGATAAAAATATAAATTTTATTCGGTAGTCTACATTATCGCGAGCGAAAACGCGGGTAAAAACTACATATGTAGTTGTTGATATTTCCGTTAGACTTACGAGGTACGTTTTTAAATAGTTTTTATTTCAACGATCGCTTTAAAAACGCAAAAATGACTGAAGTAACATCAATTTTCCTCACATTTGTTTTAAAATAGACTCAGTAACCCAGTAGTTATGATTTAAGAGCCTTTATTTGTCAGTAAAGGTGTACTAATCTGCTGCTTATTACTACTCGAAAAAAAAACAAAAAACAGTATGTGACTGTTCACTTTCTCTCCAAAAATCATCAGCGAAGTATGTTTGTTAAACAAAAGTGAAAACAATCGCCACAGACTGCTAAATTGACCTGTTTTTTGTTAAAGTGGAACTTTTTTTCTTAAAACAAGCGTGCGGTTTGTTCTTTTTTCAAATAGCGACATTTGTCTGTAAAGCTAATGAGTTACAAATTATACAGTCCGATCTCTTTACATTTTTCTATTCATTAATGAGGTTTTTATATGATTTGATGACATTTTCTTGGTACTGTTTCCTATAGAATAAAGGCTGAGATAAAGATAAAACGATAAAATGCTTGTTATTGAAGTCGAGCTCCCATAGATCAGCTTCAATGACGCAATGTCTGTTACGCCATAACTTCCCGAGTTCTTAACTGATTTCAATAAAGTTTGTGTGCAATCGAATCAACAGGTTAAGACCGTAACGGAATTTTGAAATTTGCAAAAATAAAAAAGTTACGACCAAAAATATTGGCTCTATGGAATTTCCCATAGACACAATAAAGCACGCGCTTTTTGAAAGTTTTCATTCTTATGGAATTTTAAAATTACTAAACATTATTGATTTTATTTAGTTCTTACACTTCCGCGCACAATACACATCAGAATAAAACACTTTTTTACGGATTTTTGCGCATGTTTTATTTTATTTTATATTTAATCCTGACGTTTCGACTCCTTTACAGGAGTCGTGTATTTGTTAGTGAGATACAACACCAACGTCTCACTGATGATGAAACTATGGTTAGCTTCGATGTCCAATCTTTATTCACAAGCTTACCTGTTCAAGATTGCATTGATGTCACTAGGAAGAGACTAGAGAAACACAATATACCAAGTGAATATTCAAAATTACTGGAACACTGCCTAACATCGGGCTATCTCTTGTGGAATGATGAATTCTACCTACAAGTGGATGGTGTAGCAATGGGCTCTCCTGTATCACCCATAGTCGCCGACATATTCATGGAGGACTTTGAGGAAAGGGCCCTAGCGACGGCACCGGTGTGTCCACGCTTTTACAAAAGGTATGTAGATGACACATTTGCTATATTACCAAGAGATATGGTTTCTGTCTTTTTAAGTCACCTTAATTCCGTTCATCCCAACATACAATTTACTATGGAATTAGAGACAGACAATAAAATAGCCTTCCTAGATATTCAAATCAGCAGGAATCCAAATCAAACCCTTAGTCATACAGTGTACAGAAAGGCAACTCATACAGATAGATATTTAAATGGTGACTCTCACCACCATCCTATACAGTTAGCTACCGTAGGGAAATCTTTGTTTCAGAGAGCTCGCGGCATCTGTGACCAACAACATCTGACTGCTGAGCTTCAGCATGTCAAGCGAGTACTACAAGATAACAAGTTGCGAGTACCAAGACTGCGTCACAGAAGCCGCGCCAAACCAGCCACAGTAGAGCGCCAACCTGCTGTCCTTCCCTACATGAAGGGGGTCACTGACAAGATTGGGAATATTCTGAAGCGGGTTTCTATTAAAACTTACTTTAAACCAGCCAGGAAGATTGACCAATTCTTACGATCGGTCAAGTGTAATATACCCCTTCAGGCAGCGGGTGTCTACAAAATCGATTGTGACTGTGGGCTCTCATACATCGGGCAAACAAAGAGAAGTATAGGGATGCGCATTAAAGAACACGTAGCTGACATGAAACATAGGCGCGATAATAGGTCTGCAGTGTGTGAGCATGCTTTTGAGGGGCCAAACCACTATATTCGTTTCGATAAACCACAAATTCTCGCTAGAGAACAAAGATTTGTTCCTAGGATGCTACGCGAGGCTATTGAAATTAGGAAACATCCTAATTTCAATAGAGACGAAGGTTGGAGCGTTCCACCTGCTTGGGACCCCATAATTAATAAATTAATACCTACAAAAACACACACTGCAAGACCTGATGATGTAGTTAGCTCTTTTTGCAAATAATTAAACAGTAAGATGGAGGTCGGTCCCCCTGCCCGAGTTTCTTTCGCCAGTTCTTCTCGGAAGGCCCTCCCAATTTCCGAACTGGTAGTAGACTCAGTAGTATACAATGTAAAACGTAGTGAGAATTAATTAAATTAATTAATTAAATAACTAAATAATGTTTTAAAATAAAATAAAATAAAACAACTTGATTTATATAAAATAATTTAATAGTTAGGAACGTGCCCGATTAAAATATTGTGAAGGTAGTAGAAAATACATGACAACCATCATCTTAGTCATCCTGTGATCACGACTCCTGTAAAGGAGTCGAAACGTCAGGATTAAATATAAAATAAAATAAAACATGCGCAAAAATCCGTAAAAAAGTGTTTTATTCTGATTATTGATTTTTTCAGTATTACGCTCCGCTCCTATATATGGTGATAGCGAAGCTTTATGCTTAGCGACTGCATCGATCTAGTCCATTTATTAAAGTCAACTATGCCATAGGGTCTTATGACGGGAGTCCTTGTATTTCCATTTGTAGTTCCATTATTATTAATGATGGCGCAGAGGCTACGGAAAATGGAACTTTATCAGTTGTGAATTAAGTTGAAAATCGGTTAAATTTGGCAATTTTGGGTAGGTTGATGTAGTGTTGCCTGTACAATAAAATAGTTATCATAATCAGGAAGAGAGCATAAATTTGATCACTGATATTAGCCGATTTAAAAATCATATTTTAATTTTAAAATTACACTTTCTGTATTCGGCGTTCTTTATAACTCGTTTTTTGCTGACCATACAATAAAAATAGCTTAAGTTACTCCTAATAATATCAACTATCTGTCAGTGAAAGTCCTGTCAAAACCGCTTAAGCCGTTCCGGAGATTAGCCGGAACTAACAGACAGATAATCATTTTAAAAATATTTTTTTATAAGTACTGATATACTTTCATACGATATCATATTGACATGGAAACAGACACTTTAATATTATTTATTTGGATAGATTATGCACTGTTAAAAATACAAGGCGATGCAGTCGCTAAACATAAAGCTTCGCTAGCACAATATATTGGAGCGGAGCGTAAATACAAAAAAATGTTTAGTAAACTTAAAAATTCCATGAGAATGAAAAATTTCAAAAAGCCCGCGCTTTTTGTTTCTGTGGGAAATCCCATAGAGCCAATGTTTTTTGTCATAACTTTTTTATTTTTGTGAATTTCAAAATTCTGACTCCATCACAATCTAGTCCTAAATGTGTTGATTTGATTCCAACAAAAATATATAGACAATGAATGACAATAAACATGCAATTCAGAAACAACGACGTACCACAATACCGAGCTTATAAAAAAGTTTGTTTTGTATATTCTTTCGGCCGGCAATCGAACCTCAGAGTTGCTATACAGTGAAAAGTTTTTGAAGTGAAAACTTCATTATCATTGTGATTTGAAAGTCGATGAAACAAAAAAGCGACAGTAAAAAGAGACAGACACATAAATCCATAAGATTTAACGTAGGAGAAAATGAGATAGGAAGCATTATACAGTGTCTCTTTGACACGAAAAAGGGACAGTAAAAAGAGTCAGACACATAAATTCATAAGATTTAACGTAGGAGAAATTATATAGGAAGCATAATGTACGTATGTTAATACGTGTTTGTGTGCGAATGCGTAGTACAAAGCTTGAGAGAAGGCATCACAACAACAGTGGTATTTTGTATACGTGTACGTATTATTTTTAAAGGTACTTCTACCACGTGTAAATTGCACACATGCTGTTTTTGTTAAATCCAACGATACTAAATTTAGTTTGTATATTTTTGTGTATATTATTTGTTCACAATTGTTTTTTACGCAAGTAAACAGAGATTTATCTTCTTTATGAAGAATTTCGTCTTAATTTGGAAGTTATACTTTTTTATCGCATTGAGGGTGAAATTTTTTATGTAACGGAAGTTTCTTAAGCAAATTGCAACAAAAAAGCGACACCATGAATTTTGCTGTTAACGTTAGGGTAACTTCAACTTTTTTATCTATGACTTATGAATAATCTATTAATAAGTTAAGTGATAACACTGCTTCGCTAATAAAGTCCCCTTTAATAAAGAGTAATTCCGCTATTTTTCACTTGCAATACTCGTGGAACTCGTGAAATTATCCAACATTGCTAATTAATCTGGTAACACACAATCTACTTCACAAGTAAAACAGGGCGCTGACTAACTTTCCCGCCAAATAGTCACCATATCTGTCAATGCTTGTAAAATTACCATGTTATTGATGTGATAACGTCTTATAAATCGATGAACACCGGCTGCACGCACGAAAAAGTGCAACGTTCCGCCTGAGCCGAGCGTGCAAGCAAGAGCGCGGAATAAGCGATAGAGAGGCACGACCGGCCTAAGCGTTCGACTTGTGGCGCATCTATCTCTCTTCCACTTCATGAAGTAAAAATTTAATGTGGTTGTTTACAACAAGTCAAATAAAAAAAAATATTTTTCAATTAACTCCTTATTTGTATTATACAAAATAATGAGAATTCAGTGATTATAATTCAATTTAATTCATAAAAGTATGCAATTTTTCATCAATGTTTTTTTATGACGCTATCACGTAAAATTTTCGTCCGTAAACTAACTTTACAGACAACCAATTTTTAAAGAAAATTTGTAATTCAATTCCTAAAGACATAATTTATATTGCTGTCAATCTCCGTAGTAAGCTAAATACCTGTGATATGTGTCGGTCCACATAAATAAACACAATCTGAAGCATCAATCTTTAAGTTTTACTTTTTTTATAGCAATGGGTTAGGTACATAAATCCTTTTCCAAATATTGATTTAAGTATCTACATTTCTTATTACCTGTCAAAACTTTTTTCAGCTGCAATCGGTATAAGACCTCTTGACCTCCAAATTAACAAGAACACTTTCAGTTTTTTTTTCTCCACACTGATTAACTAGTTACAGATGCTTTCTAATCTGTGACTTTTTTGTTTCATTTTTAAAGTCAAAATACAACACGAATCAAATGCACGCTAATTCATTTTTAATCTGTATTATTTTAATAGCCTAGTCGACTTTTTCTAGTGTTTTTCTATTAAAATAATTTATCTTATAAGATAGCATTTAAAAAATTCAGAAAATAAATAAAACCATTTTTAATCTGTTTCCATAATCCCACTCATGTCCAAACTATCTGAGCATCCCTTTTTTATCTATGTCTTATTTATTTATTCTTTATTTGTGGCTTGCACGATTTGTGCATTTAACCAGTGTCAAGTAAGTATAATTGTAAGTTCTTGAGTAGTTTCTTATATTTCAGTAAAAATGTGGGGTTTTACTGAAACCTCCTAGTGACCTTTGTTGAGAGAGCGCGAAAAGACACCTTCCACCCATGCATCTTCAGAAACACTCAGTGGTTAATAACCCACCATTATTACACACTAATATGAACCACAACACATAATTTAACAAGAAAACCAAAACCATTACAGTGACGTTTCGAGCTCCCGCCAAAAAAGTATTTTATCTATGTCACTATTATCTTCTTAGAAACCACACTGCTCTAATCAAATCATTCCGTTTTTAATCTATCAAATTCACGTTCCATTATACAAGCTTATCATTTGTTTTTTTTAAACAAGATGATTCATTTAACTTTTTCCACTTGTCATGATGACTTTTTTGTCAGTCAATAAGCTCCAATACGTTACAATATAATTATGAATGAATTCGTAGTGATAAATATGATAGTCAGTTTGTTTGTTGTTCATTTACGCCTCTACTACTGAACGGGTGAGGTGAGTACGGGAAAAACTTTAATTCAGAAAAAAAGTAGATACTGTTAGGGATAGAAATATTACTTTTAATTGGTAGTTTACATTAACGCAAGCGAAGCCTTGGGTAAATAAAAAAAAAAAATGATTATTCTATTTATAATGTCAATGTTTTTACTCAATATATATTAAAGTATATACGATATCTTTAACAATAATTGAAGTTATACTTCTTTAGGCGCGTTATGAAAAAATGATGAGAGTGAAATTTTAAGATGCGCGCGCATCACTGTGACACAAAATTATCATGTTGAAGTTGGCCGCTAATAATGATTGCGCGTGTGTGTGTGTGATTTTAAATAATATGTGGTAGTTAACAATAATTTATATAAAATTATAATAACAATTTTATATTTTATAATAACAATATAACAATTTTATTTAAAACTGGTTTTTATTTTATAAACTTTTTTAAGTGCGTTTATTGATTTGAGGTTAACTGTCGGTATGTATTCTTTTTATTTGTTTATAATATAAATTATTATTATTTTTACATTACTATTGGTTAAACAGTTTATTTAAATGGTTTTTGATATAATACTTGATTCTGTATACAGATATATAGAAAATCTGTTAATCTTTTGATGCTTCTTACTGATCACTATATAATTTGTAAATTTATCTTTCTTTTCACATACAAAGAATACGAGCACACGGGAGGAAATTTTTAGTTATCTTTGTTAAGTAACGATAAAGAAGTATAACTTCTTACGTGCATACATAAGTATACACAACGTTTTTTTTTTCATTTATATGTTCAGTAAAAAATGGTCGACAAAGAATGATCAGCAAAAACTACTATTGCAAAAGGCCAAGCATAGCTACTTTTTTATTAAATGTTATGATAATGACGGAGTTAATAAACTCGCTTTTTATCCGTAAAACTGTTCCGTA
The DNA here is from genome assembly GCA_927399485.1 of Calamotropha paludella. Classification (NCBI taxonomy): domain Eukaryota; kingdom Metazoa; phylum Arthropoda; class Insecta; order Lepidoptera; family Crambidae; genus Calamotropha; species Calamotropha paludella. Next base: position 2,105,092 of record OV656830.1, on the reverse strand, counting down.
ATTTAATTGGTGAGTATTATTGAAGTAGATACTTCTGGGCAGTTTAAAATGATGTATGTTTAGTAAAAATATCAGGGCCGTCTTTAAACTATTGAAGGCGCTGGGCATATAAGAATAATGGGGCCCCTATAACTTTGACAGAACACTTTTTTATAACTAGAATAGACAAAGAAAGTAGATAAACAAGGTTTCGGATTTTTTATTGACAGTCAATAGTAGAATAGATAAAATCTTTAATTTAAATGGGGCGATTCACACATATTTGAAATTATCTAAGCATGCTGAAATTGGATAGCCTTTTTTTGGACGAGAGTAAAGCAGCTGTCCGCATGCAAAAGATAATAAGCAAGTCGATAATATAGTCCCTAATTAAGGTTCGATTTACTCTAATTAAATAAGTTTTTCAGTAATAAATGTCTTTGTTTCTTTAGTGATCTGGCAGGAACTAAATTATATTTTTTGTAACCTAATAAGGCTAATGTACTATTTTAATTCCTTACTTTAGATGTATTCTAACTTGCTGTTCTAAAATAAAATAAATATATATCAAGATTTCCTATTATCGTATTAAAGTGTTTGACCGCGATGAACTCCGAAACTACTCAACAGATTTTGATGATTCTTTTTTCATTTTGCTAGATTTGGTCCAACTTAGGACATAGGATAAGTGTAAATGTAATTTATAACACAGCAACGCGTGGTCGGGTCAGCTAGGATATATGAACGGTTCCACCTACCTTGGCAGAGCTGACCGCTATCTTGAAGACTAGAAGTGCCAATCCGATGGCGACCGACTTAGCAGCTAACAGCGAAGTCACCAACATCCAGGTGGAAGTCGCTCCCACATGGAATATGAGTGGAATGAGCGCCATTCCCATCTTCTTCATACTCCGGCTTTCTAAAAGAAAGAAATTTCAAATGAATATTAATGATGCAATTTGCAGCTGAAACAGTTTCATGCAAGGTTATCTTAATATATATAAATTACGTGTCACGTTGTTTGTCCGCGATGGACTCCTAAACTATTTAACCGATTTTGATCAAACTTCGTAACTATCTGTTATTTGATCTAACTTAAAAGATAGGATAGGTTTTATTTTAATTTATAACACAGCAACGCGTGGCTGGGTCAGCTATTACGTTTATATAAAAAAGTATTCACTTATATTTGGAGCAAGATAACCTACCATGGATCAGTTTCAAATACGCAATGAATAGTATACATGTTCTTAACCGATTTTCGTATTTTTTGTAATAATTCTAACCAACAGGTAAAGGGCTAGATCGTTACGAAGCCACAAATGAAATTCGTAAAAATGAAAATTTATCACTAAAAAACAATGGCTCTATGGAATGAGCAAAATAACAAAAAAAAACAATTTTCAAGCCTCAGCATATATATGTTACGGTAAGTGTGATTAATTGAAAATTATTAATAATAACCAATAATAAAACTTCCATAACCTAACCTTACCAAATCATGAGGTAAATATTAATAATTAGTGGTTATTATTAATAATAACCGTAGTAATCACATTTACCGTAACATATACACCGAACTCTCCGAATCATCCGCTCCGCTCCAATATATGGTGATACCGAAGCTTTATGCTTAGCGACTGCATCAACCCTATGAATTATTTAAGTTATAGTTCTTTTGGCGCATTTAGGGTGAAATTTTTGTTGTAACAGAAGTTGCATAGGCAGCATGCAACGAAAAAGCGACACCATGAAGTTAGCTGTTTAAGTGAATAGGCTAACTTCAAGATTATCTCATTTAAAAATTTGATAAAAAAAAAAATTGGTTGCCTGTAAAGTCGGTATACGGGCGAAAGTTTTACGTGACAACGACTTTGAGTGGTAAAATAATTTAAATGTGAATATTCATTCGTATAGTAGGAAGAAGGATGAAATAATAGTAACAATTTAAAACATTTATTTATACAAAGAATTATATTTAAAACATTAATTTATAGGCACGCGTCCCTTCCACTTTTTATGTCTGTCTCTCTCGCTCTTAGGCGGGCTAACCATGCCTGAGTGGAAGGGACGCGTGCCTCTCACTCGCTCTCATTGTGAGCGCATAACGTGAGCGGAGCGTAACGCAGTTTCTTGAAGTGTCACCCGGCAAACCAATTTATAAGACGTTGTCACGTCAAAAAGTGTAACTTCTGCCGCGGGTACATAAGTAAATGCACGCTTATTTTGCATTCACAATGCCATCTTTTTATAAGATTTAAAATACGCAAGTCTTAACACACTTACATAATGCTTCCTATCTCATTTTCTCCTACGTTAAATACGTTAAAAACTCTTTTAACTGTCGCTTTTTCGTTTCATTGACTTTCAAACCACAACGATGCTAAAAAAGCTTTTTACTTCAAAATAAGTAAAAAACAACGCTTTTATGGTAAACCGAGCTAAAAAGTAAATAATAATTTTAAATAACAATTTAGTAATTAACGATAAATTTAATGTCATTTTAAGAAAAGCGAGGGTTGCCATGTACGACATCCTTGTTACACTAACTCTGCATTTCTAAATAAAAATAGTAAGGTACCTTTGTAATATACAATTATAAAATACAACAATCTATTTAAAACACCCCACGCGTTTCTTTCTTAATTTTTTCGTTAATTACTTAATCATTACATTGATTATTAATATTTTACTTTTTAATTCGGTTAAAACGGGACCCTAACACTAAGACTTCGCTGTCTGCCCGTTCATCTATCTGTCACCAGGCTGTTTCTCAAGAACCGCGATAGCTAGACAGTTGAAATTTTCACAAATTATGTATTTCTGTTGTCGTTTTAACAATAAATACTAAAAACAAAATAAAATAAATATTTAAGGTTGCCTCACGTATAACAAATGCGATTTTTTGCCCTTTTTTGCTCGATATCAATAATGGAAACAGGTAGGCACTTAAAATATTCACAAAATACTCAGTTGTATTTTTACTTTAATAATAAATAATATGAAATTTGTATACCTACTGTTTACCTAGTCAATGTTACGGAACCTTTCGTGCGCGAGTCCGACTCGCACTTGGCCGATTTTTATCTAGACACGTTTCAAGCCAAGTTCAAGAAACAGAACTGGTGAACCGCACCGTGTGTAATATTACACGAACCATTTGGAGCCACTTTTGACCCCCTCATAAATCAAAAACTATTTCACATAAACTTATCAAATTTGTCTCATGTATTGAGACTTGCCAAGACAGACCTTAGGCTACAATACATTATCTTATGTTATAAGAAGATATGATATGTTATACTGTTACTTATAAATACATTTCAGGACTGACCATTGAACTTGGCACCCATTAAGATCTCACTTCTTTGTCGTTGAAGTCAACAACCAAGGCATTTATCATAATATTGAACTTGGCTCTCATTTCACATTTATGTTTATGATTGGGATTTATTTTAAACTATAATTATTGATCAAAAGTTTTTTGACAATATAAAAAAAAACACGTAAATTGGAACACTCAAATCATATTTAACTCGAAAGTAATCAATCAACCGGTTTTTTTTTACTTACGCACGTAAAAAAGTTATTGGCCGGCTTTCATTGATATATTTTTTGTGTGTCGATCGAAAGTGTTATAGTTCGTATAACGAGGCGATAATGAGTTGTTATTGAAATAAAATCATTATTAAAATATTGAATTTATGATGTGTTTTACTTTTTTGGACATAATTGAAATAATCGATTTCCTACGCACTTAAAAGGAATATCTATTGATAAGCAACGGAAGTAATTTATCTTATTTTTATTGCTATTATTTAAGGAATGCGCCATAGATAAATTGAGAGTGCAAACTTTTGAACTGAAAATTTCTTTAACGTCGTTGTGATTTGAAAGTCGATGAAACGAAAAAGCGACAGTAAAAAGAGACAGACACATAAATTCATAAGATTTAACGTAGGAGAAAATGAGATAGGAAGCATTATACAGTGTCACTTTGAAACGAAAAAGCGACAGTAAAAAGAGAATGACACATAAATTCATAAGATTTAACGTAGGAGGAAATGAGATAGGAAGCATTATGTACGTGTGTTAATACGTGTTTGTGTGCGCATGCGCAGTACAAAGCTTGAGAGAAGGCATCACAACAATCGTGATATTTTGTATACGTTAACGTATTATTTTTGAAGGTTTCAAATCTACCACGTGTAAATTGCACACATGCTTTTTTATTGCTATAATTTATGGAAAGCGCCATAGATAATAAATTGAGAGAGCAAACTTTTTTGTCAGTGTCATATGTTTGTGTTTGCATTTCCTTCGCCATGGCTATTCGTAATTGTTTATTAAAAAGTTTGGACTTTTTTGGCGGGAGCGAAAAGCGTCTCATTGGTTGTTTTGTTTTCCTCGTTAAAATTTGTGGTACATATCACCTTTACTGAAACCTAGGGAAGGGGAATATTCACTAATTATTCATCATTCATAGATCGGCTCTCATCATCATGTAATTAGGGAAAAAAATAATTACAGACTTTGCCTGCCCGTATGGGAAAACTTAACAACTACAAAGCTTTTGACAGGAAATTTTTGGCGGGATAGTGTAATGTCATTTCAGAGGCTTTGGTTTTCTGGTTCAAATTTGTGTTGTGGTCGATATAAGTGCGTTATAATAATGGATTATTAATCGCTAAGTGTTTGTGAAGACGCGCAAGTGTTGGTAAGTGAAACAAAACAGCGGAAGGTGTCCAAAGTGCAGGGTCAGTTTCACTTAAAGCCCACATCTATACTGAAAAGGGGTATTTCTATTATTAATTCATCAACCACTAATCATCAGCTCTTACCATTCATTCATCATCATCTGATTAAGAAGAGAAACTACTGACTATAAAAACATTCCTTATAAACATAAAATAAAAATTCAAGCCATAAAACATTATTAAAATAAAATTAAAAATACGTTTCCCGCCAAATAAATAAGTATGAACTGTATCCATAGACTTTTCTTTAGCCAATTTAAGTAAAATTACCAGTTCTTGAGTATTTCTTTTCTTAATTTGATGATGATGAATGAAGAGTAAAATATATTTTCCCCCTTAGGTTTCAGTAAATTTGGGTTATACTGAAACCTCCTCGTGGACTTCTTGAGAGATTAGAAAAAGACAACTTCCGCTACTTTGTTACATTTGCCAACACTCTTGTATGTTCACAAACACTTCGTTGTTAATAATCCACCATTATTAAGCACCAATATCCACAGCAACACAAATTTTAACAAGAGAAACAAAACCACCAACGTGACGCTTCCGCTCTCACCAAAAAGTCATATCCACAGACTATAACTGAGTTATTCTTTTATTTTCTTTTCGTTATAAAATCTTTTAGCTTATAGATTTATATCCAAAGATTTTTTTCTAGTTAAATATTTTTAATTAAAGGGATCACGAAAAAATCGAATTTCCCGTAGTCTTATCGATAGTATTTGCCAAACATTTAACATATTAATCGAAATATAATCTAAAATACTGATCTCATTGTTTACACTATGGCAATGATTCGACACTCTTACGCATTTCTTTCAAGGCACTCGATAATAACACATAAAGAGAGGTATTAAAGTCTATATTTGGTAATAGTTAAGATCCACTGGTGTCTCTTTAAATTGGTTGGATTATAATATATAAATAATGAAGTTGTAATAGAAATTATGGAACATAATATGTTTTTTATAATACTAATTGATTTAGACACTTTTAATGGAGTTGTTTGGGATTGAAAAATTATTATCTTATCATTTGTTGTGAAGATAGTGAAAGGTAGATATATAAAATACAGGGTGTTTGGTGCATCGTTTGCCAAATTAAATCGGACAAAACGATAGGTCATTTACTATCTCTTCAGGCCCCACAACTCATTCCTTGCCACACCGGTATTTTTATTTGATTTTTAAATTTATAATTTGAAAAAATCACTGACAGGAAACGTGACCTGATCGAAAATTCGTAAAACGGAGGGAGAGTAGATTGTACGGCGTAGGAGAAGAATAGTGGTATCCCCCTCTATTTCTACCGCGCGGCAAAAATGTATGCCTGCTCCTGCTGTTTCGCGAGTGTGCGTGTGTGTTTGTTGTCATGTTTGTGTCCGACAGCGCAATAAATGAATATTGTATTTTACTACATAAATGATCGTACTTTTATGCTGATAGTTAAAGCAATTCGTACGAAATAATTCCCTAACCATTCCAAAATATCAAAAATGCACAACGTTAATGTTCATGTTTTCACTTCTACCGGCACTCACGGAGTGCAACCCGTTGTTTTTTTAAATTGTCAATAGGAAAGCGCTTGACCGCTATCTTGCCTGATGGTAAGTGCCATTGCAATCTAGGATAATGACGCGCTTACCTAGAAGATACCTATTCACTCCTGACTAGAAAAATTCTAAATTGATTTTTTTAAGTTCTTACGGAACCTTCAGAACTACACTAATATATTTAGAAGTGTCCAATACTTCTAATTATATTAGTGAAAAAAAAATTAAAGCTCATAATGTTACGTTATATAAATCCACTTTCTTTTACTTTCATTATAGATCACTGATGACTATGATCTCATTATGTCAATCTACTTACCTGGTATATATAATTATCGATCAATTAATCGATCAAATAGTTTATCAGTAGAATTACATTTTATAGGAAGGTTATAAATAAATAAATATTGGATAACATCACATCTCTACTATATAAAAGTAAATACTTTGTGTGTTTGTTACCATATATAATTACCATAAGCCTAAGAATAACAGTTTTTATAATCAATCAACGTTACCATAGCAACGCGTGGCCGGGTCAACGTCTAAAATAAATTTGTTTTTTTTAAATTCATCGGAAAAACTTTGGAAAGCATTTCAAAATACGAAATTTATTTTCACTTTTTTGTTCGGTTTACTATAAAAGCGTCTCTTTTGTTTTTTTTTTACTATATTTTTAAAGAATTAGTTTCAAATACAGCTGGTGTGACTTTAATAGATAAAATAAATAAATGATGTCATAAGAGAGCGGTGTGGTGTGGAAGATATAGTGACAAAGATAGAAAAAGGGATGCTTAGATGGTTTGGATATGTAGAGTACATGAGACAAATGAGAGTATGTAAGTCGAAGACAGACCAAGGCGACCTTCGGGGACCATACAATAGAGTATGTCCTGAAAAAAGACCAGCTCTAAAGCCCCCTAAAGTGACCAGCTTGTATGAAAAGGCTGATGAGTGTGGAAGAAGCTAGAGATGTATGACAAGATCTCGGAAAGTGGAAATCTGTGATCTCTGCCTACCTGTTCGGGAAAAAGGCGTAATTGTACTATATGTACTTGTATTCATTGAATGATGACTATTATTTATATTACCTGAAGGCTATATATATCTTTATCCACTTGTCAGTCCACGGTAGCAATTGCTACCATATTCAAATTGACGCGTGGCCTGCTGCTTTTTTGAAAAATTACGATTAATTTTTGAGTTACCGAGATCCAAATATTATGTAGTAGATACTTTATTTAATCAGCTTTTTGGCAGGATTTTTGGTCCTATCTTCATTATTTAGCTTCTTTTTTCGCCCCTGGCAACTTGAGCACCCTCCGGATGCGGGGAAGTGAGGTGGTAAATCCTGCATGGATACTCCAGCCCGCTTTCGAAGTTATGTTAGACTCGTATTGACTAAACACCACCTGAGGTTGGAATGTACCCGGGAAGGGCCACAAGCGCCCCTAGGGAGGGACGGCGCAAGCGCTACTCACCTAGATGAGAATGCGCATAGAAAAAGCTCCCAGAAGGGGGGGAAGGTCGTGACGAGGAAAGCTAGGTCGGCTGACTCCCACAAGGGGGGTTAGTCAATAATTGAGAGGACTGGGATAGACCCGAAGGGTATGTAGTGACTCTATTTTTGTCGGATTTCTGTGCGTCTAAGAGGAGGTTCAGGTTTGGTAATTATTTAGCGAGAAAATGGCATTTTTATCAAAGAGTCCGACATTTTTATTCACAATAGCAATAGCTACCGATAGCCAACACCCCTCGTCAGTCCCTGGTCGCAATTGCTACCATATGCCAATTTCCTCGTGGCCTGCTGTTTTTTTTTTAATTTCGATTAATTTCTGAGTTACAGAGATCCAAATATTCTGTGGTGGATTTTTTATTTAATCAGCTCTGCGGTAGTATTTTTAATTTTAATTATTATTTTTTGGTTATAGCTTCATTATTTAGCAAGAAAATGGCATTTTTATCTAAGAGTCCGACATTATTTTCACAATCCGCGCAGCATTGGGACTCTTAAGAGGGGTGGGGCGCGCAGTAGCGGACTGACAAATGGTTAAATATATAAGTAGTGTTCGTTAAATATTTTTGTGCGCATGTGCGGGATTTTGCACATGCGCATTGAATAAAATCAGTTGAACGCATGAGTTCTCATGACATTACCTGCCATTTTTAAATTTTATAGTGACAGTTACATTATTCTTTTTTTTTTAAAACTGTCAATATGAAATTTTAAAATGGCAGGTAATGTCATGAGAACGCATGCGTTCAACTGATTTTATTCAATGCGCATGTGCAAAATCCCGCACATGCGCACAAAAAAATGTAACGAACACGACTTATGACACAATCCCCACGGTCCAATTTGCGCATATTTACGCTATCGGTACGAACAGTACAAATACAAACTGTATAAATTGCGCTTACGTTCACACTCGTATACCACATGACGTCACGAATGACGTCATCCATCACGCACACAGTACACATTCCATATAGGTAGTGCATCGTGTGCCCAAACGTCAAATTCAATTTTGGCAGCAACTGTCACGAATAATAAAAATAATATATTTGCTTGACGCTTGACTTGACGTAGTAAAACAGTTAAAAGCGTCGTCAGTTTCATCCAATACATTCTCCAGTAGAACGAAATCCATTAATTCGTCTCTAATCAAAGAATAGCAAAAAAAGCAATGAAAATTTAAATTTAAGATGGGTTATGTAATTATGTTTATGACAGATGAACAAAAGCGTGCTCACAGCTCGGTCCAATTTGTTTGCACCGTTTGCACGCTTACAGCGCACACAGTGCTCATATCAAACTGGACCGTCCGTTTGCAGTGTTCGTAACGTGTGCACTGTGTGTATAAATTGGACCGCAACCAATGTTTGACCGCGATGAACTCCGAAACTACTTAATCGATTATGATGTTTTTTTTCATTTTGCTGGATTTCTTCCAACTTAGGACATAGGATAGGTTTCATTTTAATTTATAATAAAAACACTGCAAATTAAAATAACTGAATCACAGCAACGCGTTGCCAGGTTAGCTAGTGTATATATAAAAAATCACTGTCACAGTTTTACTGCGATGAACTCCGAAGTAACTCAACCGATATTAATGATTGTTTTTCATTCTTTTGGATTTGGATTTTGATTTATAATACAGCAAGGCGTGGCCGAGTCAGTATAAATATATAAAATGATTTAATATTAAATTTATGTGCAATATTTTAATATCATATAACTGACAACAATTTAAATGACATTAATAAATGATACATTAATGATGGCCGCTTGGTGCAACGCAGCGATCCTACCTTCTGCGCCAAAGGTCCTAGGTTCGTATCCCGGTTGGGGCATATGTTTATGGTCATTTATATACTTATGAATGTATTATATACATTATTTAGTTCCCATATTACAAGCTATGTAACAAATGCTTATTTTCATCACACAAGCATATGCCCTTATCGGGATTCGAACCCGAAAAATCTGAGGATAGAAAAAAATTAGTAACCAAAAATAAACTTTTTAGATTATATCAAGACAAACCGTTAATTTCATAAGTAAGTTATATTAAGTTTAAGATATGAACACAAGTATTGACCATAGGAAATATTTTGATTTTTATTTAGTAAACAAAATATGAATAATAACAATTATATATTTTTGGAAAAATAAAAACACTTACGCTTTAGAGTCTCTTCAATTTTGGGTTTAACCTCGTCGTAGTGAAGAAATTTTCCTATTTCACTTTTTCCTAAATGTTCATCGTTGAATTGTTCTAACCACCCAACAAAAGAATTTGTGTACAAAGTCAAAGATGATTCTAATTTTTCTTCAAATTTCGATAAAGGCCCCACGTCCTCTACCCCTTTGCCATAACTAAGAAAAGTCGTAATAAAAACTAAAAAAGTCAAAACTCCCGCGCGTGAATGCATTTTTCAAATTTCGAAGAGCGTTCGGTAGCCAGCGTTCCGAATATGTGACTGCTCAATTTTGTAGTTCGTACTCGCAATTATTATTTAAACTCAGCAACCGCGTTCTGGAAGTGGTGAAATTTGGAACTAGCCGAAACAAGTACAATTGTTTCTAATACGCGTAGACGCTAGCGCTCTTAGTTGTCGTAAGTGTAACTTTGTCCAATAGTAAGTATGTAATCTCGGTTTTTGTCCAGATAATCTTGGTCTCTACCTGTTCTTATCTTTACATTTGAGTGAATGAATTTCTTTGTAACTGAAAGGGAGGGAGGGCTCTTTTAATAATGGACGATTTAGCCGTACCATTATATGATAGATTTCACTTGTTTTTTTAAATAGTTTTAGATTTTGATTTACGTTTTGGATTTCGTTTCAAGTTTGTTTAATTATAATCCTTTAAATTTTAAGTTTAAAATATAAAAATATATGATAAATACAAATATTAATAATCAAATTCAATGAATATATAATTAAAAATAAATAGATATACTAAATAGGGCTGCAATATTTATTGAAATGTGTAAACACGATAAATAATTATAGGGTTATTCCAAAATCTTTCAGTTGCATTGGGTGTTTTTAGACACTTAAATTTTAAATAAATAATAAACTATAAATATAATTTACGATATAAGTATAAAGGTAGGTATAAGTTTTTGAAAAATAATAATAATTTATTTATTCGGTAATAAACAAAACAACCCAATAACTATTTTTAAATTTAATGTAATGTCCAAAGGATTATATTATATTACGATACAATACAATGACATTGATGGCCGCTTGGTGCAGCGCGTTCCTACCTTCCGTGCCAAAGGTCCCGTGTTCGAGTCCCGGAAGGGGTAGATGTTTGTGTGATGAATACTAGCATTTGTACCTGAGTCATAGTTATTTATATATATTTCTATTCTCTGATTTTTAATTAGATGGACTAAAGTGACAGCCGCCGGCGCACTATTTTTTTTTAATGTTGCCAACTGAAGAGCATAGTGTTGTAATGCGAATAATTTTACCGATTAAATTGAATTATCGTGTCATCGACATGATTGTTAATAGGTATAATAAAATGGTTATGTTGTATTTTTCCTTGTGCTCTTATTTTTAATACACATTTAGTAGGTTTTTGATGTATTGATAAAATAAAAATATTTGATTTTTTTTTTATTTTCTCGCAAATATGTTATAAAAAGTCGTATGACATAAAAAAAACAAGAACAACCACTCAAAAACAACGTAACAAAGAAAGACAACAAAAAAAAATAGTCCGAAAATATTTTAAGTCACATGATGGTTTTAGAATTTACAGTAAAACTACTTTATCATAAAAAATATTAAGGCTGGGGTGGGGTCACTGCATCATTCGATTAGTTTTCAATTACAAGTATTTTGGTACATACATATTTTAACAGACAAAACCGATAAAAACTATATTTACTTAATTTAAACCAATTCAGTTTCTGTAAATGACTTTTCTAAAATAAATAGTCGAAAGATAGCTGGGTTTTATTTATGTGTTCTAATTAAGTAGTTTTTTATCAAAATAACACAGTTCGAGTGTTTTGCATTTAACAATGTGCGAAATTGAACAAATAATTGAATTTCAATTGGATAAGGGGGACAACACTATTTTTTATTTTCCGTTATGTGGTATCATTACTAATGTCACTTTAGTCCATCTAATTTAAAAAATCAGATTATATAATATAAATATTACATATCGATTATCATATATGTATGTCTATCCGTTACCCTAGTATCCATATCACAAGCCTTACAGTGCTTACTTTGGGCTAGGCTAATTGGTGTGAATGTAAGGATTATTAGTATTACCTTTACTATATTTTAAAGTTAGTGAGTTATTTCAACTAATTGAAAAATACTAGTAAAAATCGACACAGCTCACTAGATAAATCTGAAAACCACTGTGTTGTAACCTCATGACTGAGGGACGTGACTATGGTGCGTTGCCCTGGCCACCATTTCGTTCCAGACATTTCTGTCTTGCGCCATTTGGATGGATGATTGTAGGGTAGCTCCCGTAGCGTGTGTCCATCTTGTAGGAGACCGCTCTCTCGCTCTCTTTCCTTCCACACAACTAGTAATAATAAAGCGTTTCAAGACTGTTTTATAATTTTTATATATTTTATGCATTTTCAATGCGATCTTATAAGATAAATTATTAAAATAGAAAAATACTAGAAAATATCGACTCGGGTCACAAGTGAATTCTCAGGCGAGAATCGAACCCGCAACCTTTGGAAATCCGGTCCAATGCTCTCCCAATTGAGCTACCACTAAATAAAACTAAAATGGCTGTTTCATCTTAATCGATTGACCAAACATTTGTAAAATTGTTTCTTTCGAATACGAGAGGATGTTCCTCTCATTGATGAAACAACGCTGGCCTACAGCGTAAAATTAGAAATGTACTAGAAAATTTCGACGAGTGTTCACAGGGCTCGGTAGCTCAATTGGGAGAGCATTGGACCGGATTTCCAAAGGTTGCGGGTTCGATTCCCGCCTGAGAATTCACTTGTGACCTGAGTCGATTTTTTATAGTATTTTTCTATTATAATAATTTACCTTTCCAGACTGTCTGGGTCTCGCCTGACCGTGTGTCCGAAGAACTTGAGGCCTCTCTGCCTACAGATTGTTTAGAGCTGTGTTGCTATATTCAACTGTTTTTTATATGTCATGTTTATATGTCTATTAATGGTTAAATATCATATTTCTTGTCATCTCCTAACTATCTTATAAAAGGCCTCAGTTGTCGAGTGGCTTGCATGCCGGTTTTCATATTTATACTTTCGGAGGTCGTGGGTTCGAACCTCGGCCACACTCGTGATCACAGGATGACTAAGATAATGGTTGTCATGTATTTTCTACTACCTTCACAATATTATAATCGGGCACGTTTCTAACTGTTAAAATTGTTTTATAAATCAAACTGTTTTATTTTTAAATTTTAATTAGTTATTAAATTCTCACTACGATTACATTGTATACTACTGAGTTACTACTAGTACTTCTAGTCCAGTCACCCTGGCTCAAAAATGGCCATATTTCACTTTTTTATTTCCGGTGGCTGATTTTTCACTATTCTTATGTATTTTTTGCCGCTGATTACGATGGTGAGTCCAAATCTGTCCAAACCCTGTGCTAAAAAAGTTATGGACACTTTATGGACACAAAACTAGCGAAAAATGAGTTTTTGGAAAATAACTCGAAATATAAGCCTTCATCGAAAAAAACCCAAGAGAACAAAATTGTTTTAAATTAAATTTACCATCGATATAGGCCAATAACGATTAATTTTAGGTACTGGGCCCAGAGATAGGCCTAATTCGAGCGTTTTTGGCGGTTTTGGAAAATGACGTTTATCTGGCGCATTTTTTCTTTTTTCAAGGCACACTATCAGCCAAATAGTAGAGTTTTATACGTTCTTTGATCACGCAAGTGATTTTTTTTCCTAACCTTAATTTTCGCGCCAAATTCGGCCATTTATAAAAATCCGTAAAATGACGATTTTGAGCACAAAAATTGAGCTATCCATAAAATTCAAGATTCTGTCCATTGGTTTTGATGCCTACTACCTACATTTCAAAATTGGATCATTTTGGACTGCTAGAAAAAAATTAAGACGCATTTTAAATTTTGGACCCAATCCAAATCAGGTAATTTTTGAGGTTAGGAAAGTCTGAGTGGGCCGACATTGCAGACATCGTTGAAACGCTCAAAAATAGAGGATTTTACCGAAGGATATTTTTTTATCTGTACAGGCACTCAACAAAAAACGAAAAATGTGTTTTGGGTCCTACAGGGTCCATTTTGGCCCATATCGAGAAAAATTCTTTGCGACATGGAAGAAGACCCTTTCAAATAGCTGGGATTGAACCTTCAAACTCCCATAGGTCTTTTGGCCAAAATTATCGACTAATTACCAAAAAAATATTTTCCGCGATTTCTCATTTATTCTTCCATGATACAGAAAAGTTTTATTTTTAGTTTCAAATTGGGCCTAAAAATTATTATATATCAATCAAGAATTAAAAAAATTAAAAAAATCAAGCATTAAAAAAATCCATATAAAAAAATACGTGTACTCTGAATACCGTTGTGTCAATTATGTGGCCTATATCGATGGGAAATTTAATTTAAAACAATTTTGTTCTTTTGGGTTTTTTTCGATAAAGGCTTATATTTCGAGTTATTTTCCAAAAACTCATTTTTCGCTAGTTTTGTGTCCATAAAGTGTCGATAACTTTTTTAGCACAGAGTTTGGACAGATTTGAACCTCATCATCGAAATCAGCGGCGAAAAATACATAAGAATAGTGAAAAATCAGCTACCGGAAAAAAAAGCATGAAAAATGCCAGGATGACTGGTCTATACTACCAGTTCGGAAATTGGGAGGCCCTTCCAAGAAGAACTGGCGAAAGAAACTCGGGCAGGGGGACCGACCTCCATCTTACTGTTTTTATTTGCAAAAAGAGCTAACTACATCATTAGATCTTTCAGTGTGTTATTGTAGGTATTAATTTATTAATAATAGTCATCCTGTGATCATAGCTCTTGTAATGTAGTCGAAACGTCGGGATAAACGAGCATGATTCGGGAACAAATGTTTATGTTCATCCCTCAAACACATGCCCCTACCGGGATCCGAACCCGGGCTTTTGGCGCAGAAGGTATGATCGCTACGGTTCCACCAAGCGGAAATAATCTTATTCAAAATTTGTCAATTTATATACCTATATGTATGTTTTTATTTTATGTTTGACAATCATTTTTTTTATAGAATTGTGTTTATTTAAAACTATAAGAAATAATAAAAAAATTGCAAACCACACAGTGATAAAATTTGAAGATTTTTTTTTATAATTTTAAGAATATTAACTAATTTTGTATGCAAATAAGTTATTCTATGACATTTTTGAGTGGTAACAAAAAAATATGAAAAAAATTACACTAACAGACTTGCGGAACCCACTTGTGATATGTTTTTACTTTCGAAGTTCAACGAGCTGTGTAGTGGATTCTTTAACTGAATTAAACACTTTCTTATTTATGAATAGAATGTGGCGACAAAAAAAGAACTCGTTAAACACGTTCCGTTTTACGCGATTTAAATCTATTTTTAAGGACGTCTAAAATTAGTTTCACAATAGATTAATATGGAACAGCCATAATTTATGATATTTTTGCATTATAAGATAAATTATTTCAATAGAAAAGTATTGGAAAAAATCGACTCGGCCCACAAGACTTTCTTATAAATAATAATAAATAAATATTTCATACATTCACACCAATTAGCCTAGCCCAAAGTAAGCACTGTAAGGCTTGTGTTATGGATACTAGGGTAACGGATAGACATACATATATGATACACAGATATGTAATATTCATAGAAATATATATAAACACCCATGACTCAGGTACAAATGCTCGTATTCATCATACAAACATCTGCCCCTTCCGGGATTCGAACCCAGGACCGTCGGTGCGAAAGGCAGGATCAAACAGTCGTCTTATAAGATAGCATTGAAATAATGCAAAAAAATATATACATATAAAGTATATTTTTGAAAAAAAAGCATGTGTGCAATTCACACGTGGTAGAAGTGAAACCTTTAAAAAATAATACGTACACGTATACAAAATACCACGGTAGTTGTGATGCCGTCTCTCAAGCTTTGTACTACGCATGCGCACACGAACACGTATTAACACACGTACATACTTCCTATCTCATTTTCTCCCACGTTAAATCTTATGAATTTATGTGTCTCTTTTTACTGTCGCCTTTTCGTTTCATCGACTTTCCTGGACTCCAACAGTCCTGGATTTGAATCCCGGGAGGGGCAGATGTAATGTGTGATGATATGTGATGATTACGAGCATTTTTACCTGAGTCATAGGTATTTCATGTATATTTCTATAAATATTACATATCTATCTATATATATATATATATATATATATGTTTATCCGTTACCCTAGTATCCATAACACAAGCCTATAATAGTTGCTTAGTTTGGGCTAGGCTAATTTGGTTTTTCTCAAAAAGCCAATAATAAAAAAAAAACAAAAAAGGTTTTTTTTTCTATTTTTAATTCCGTGACAATTGAAACATGAGTGCTGTGTAACTGTTGTCTACATGTTTAGCTATCAAATGACACCTTTTTAATGTTGATAGGACATTTACATGAGTAGTGGTGGTCGAATTAGTATGAGAGCCCAGGTCTTGGTTACCACGAAAACAAAATGGCGGCCGTAAGAGAAAAACAAAATTTGAGGGGCAATTTGTCGATAAAAATGCCATATTTCACACCATTAAAGGCTCCGGGACACATTGAATAACGAGTGGTTGTAAGACTACTAGATTTGTGTAATTACTATAATAAATGAAAGAAATAAAGATTTCTCCTGTCTAATTTATATTTAAGATAAATTCTCTTTTAAAACGAGTTCGCTAATTGAACATTAAGTTTTTTATAACTGCACAAATGCGAGTAGCAGCGCAATCTAGTTTTCTTGTCGCCATTTTTCATTTTAATTCAAATGGTGTGTCTTTAATGTCTTTTAATAACACACACGCCGACGCATGGAATTAAGAGTTTCCGCACACGAGCGACATATTGACTTATTTTGTTAGATTTTTCTAGCATTTTTCTAGTAAATAATTTATTTGGAGTGACTCCCATGGATCAGGTTCAATGACGCAATGTCTGTTACGCCATAACTTCCCGAGTTCATAACCGATTTTAATATTTTTTGTGTGGAATCGAATCAACACATTTTGGACCAGATTGTGACAAAGACCCAAATTTTGAAATGACCAAAATCATTGGCTCTTTGGGATTTTCCATTGAAAAGAAAAGCGCGAGGATTTTGAAAGTTTTCATTTTTTTGGAATTTTGAAATTTCTTAAACATTATTGATTTTTTTCTATATATTTTGCGCTTTGCTTCAATATATTTGCTAACGAAACTTTATGCTTAGCGACTGCTGCTAAGGTAGTTAACCTTCAACATTGATCGAACGATACTAGCTCATAGAAGTTGAAATACGTTTGTAAAATTTTATACGTCTGCTAGCGTTTCGGTAGCTCAGCGGTCGAAGCACTCGCCTGGATAGCGAAAGGTATGGGTATGAATCCTACTTGAGGACCCCGATATGTAGCTGTTTTTTTTATAGGGGTATTTAAATATCAACTAATATTAGTTTCGAAAAATAAAGCCTTTGTTTAAAAAGTATTTTTTTAGTTGCCCCGATTTTAAATCCTTAATCCAATCAGACCTGGCAACACTAGCGATTAGTGCTTAACAAAATCTGATAAAAGTCGGTGAAAAAAGTTGCTCCTGGACGGAAAAGCTTATGTGATTATGTGAACAAGTTTCATGCATAAACGAAACGTCTAGATTCAATAAAATAAAGTATATCTAATTATATTATGACAATACTTTGTGTTTGTTACCATATTAACCGCAAGTAGTTCGTCTACCAGACGCTAGATGGCGCTAACGGAAAAATATTTAATAATAGAAAAAAATTAAAGAATTTTGTCCACCCGTGCGACGCCGGGACGGGCCGCTAGTACTTATTTAAAATAGATACTTATTGACTTTGTTGTTATCAACGATGTTACCATATTAGTGAATTATGTATGGTGACGACATATAATATTGTAAATGTCGTTCCTTTTGTTAAAGCTGACGAGTTTCTTGCGCCCATTCTTCTTGTCAGTTGAAAGACGTCCTGAATGTGTGGTGCATGAAGGTCAGAGAGAAGGAGAACGATCGTTGTAGAAAATAGTGTCCCAGAAATACAGACAAAATAAGTGAGGCGCTGCGATCGCTAAGTTGTCAAATTTGTACATTACTAGCTGACCCGGGAACGCGTTGCAATGGTAACGCGTATGCAATAGAAAAAGAGCAGAAAAAAGAGCGGACAGACAAACACACAAACAACAAATTTGTTTTTATTTTAATTTTTTGCATTCATAATGCAATATTTTCTATAAGATATAAAATATAAAATACACACGTATTTTATATCTTATGGAAAACAAATTTGTGTTCTTAGATTATAGACTAGCGGCCCATTCCGGCTTCGCACGGGTGGACAAAATTCTTTAATTTTTTTCTATTATTAAATATTTTTCCATTAGCGCCATCTAGAACTACTTGCGGCTAACGCGATGCTATGGTAACGCGTATACAATGGAAAAAGAGCGGGAAAAAGAGCGGACAGACAAACACACAAACCACTGTGATCTTATATTATAGATTCAACTAACTTCATCTACTTGTACTCATAAACAGCTAACTTCACAGATAAATGAACTACAAATTCTACAAATTTTCAGGGACAGGCGGGCTAATTAGCAAGTAGCGATCGTTCTCCTTCTCTCTAACCTCCATGGTAAGATTGGTGGACTATTCAAAACAACTTATTTAAAGCGCATTTAAATAATGAAATTTTCATTTCTTTTCATTTAAAAACGGAAATAAGTATTATAACAGCGACTGGTAATCTATACATTAAATAAAATTAGAGTGTCTATGTGTAATATCGAAATAACCGTTTTTTACTTCATGCATATGAATATAAATACGGTACATACACCAAAATAACATTTTTTACAATTTTTGTGTGTCTGTCTGTTTGTTTGGCTAATCTCTGAAATGGCTGGATTTTGACGGGACTTTTATTGGCAGGTGGCTGATGTAATAAGGAGTAACTTAGGCTAACTTTTATTTTAGAAAAATAAATAATTATAATAACTGAGCCACGGCAACGTGTGGCCGGGTCAGCTAGTATTTAATATAAATAATTAAATACTAAAAATGATTACTTATATTTAAGATTGAGTAAGGAATGGTTTTGACGGTACTTACTGTTTGGTGCAACGGTAGCGATCCTGCCATTCTCATCTACCGACGGTTCTGGGTTCGAATCCGGAAGGGGAAGATGTTTGTGTGATATATACAAACATTTGTACTTGAGTTATGGGTATTAATATATATTTCATGAATATTACTTATTTATGTATTATATATGTATATCTATCCGTTATCCTAATCCATAACATAAGCGTTACAGTGCTTACTTTGGGCTAGCCTAATTGATGTTAATGCAATAAAATATTTTATTATTATACTAGCTAACCCGGCCACGCGTTGCTATGGTAACGTTAATTGATTATAAAAACTGTTATTCTTAGGCTTATGGTAACTATATATGGTAATAAACCCACAAAGTCCTTCTTTTACATAGTAGAGATAAATTTAACAAATTTATTAATTTAAAACTATAACAGCAGGAGATTCACGTTATTAGCATACTAAGCTCTCATTTATGAAATAAATTCAGAAAAAAACGCTTCTCGCTCCCGCCAAAAATCCTTTTCAATAAAAAAGACAATATCACTTTTTTAATGCATCATTTAAATCAGGAAGTTAGATAAAAATGTCATTTGCAAATCCGTAACTATATCCGGTAATATCAATAAATTTTGTTTTTAAAATTAATTGAGTTCTCGTCTGTGGCGTCAAGATAAAAACATTGTTTTGAATTGCTCTGCGCGATAATTTAATAAATTAAATAGTTTTCCCACATAATTAAAGTTACAAATTACACAAGTTGAAGACATTAGTTCGGTATTAGTTATTAATAACAATTCCATCTCAAAAAGTAAAGTTAAGTTGCTGATTCGATCAAAGTTATTGTGCTTTCGTAGAAAAAATACCGTTCGTGTATATTACTACCGACATACTTCATCGAAGTGCTGCCAAGCGATTCTCGCATTTCTGTGCTGGAGCGGTCCGGTGATATTCGCGCGCGCTTTTTGTACGTAGCTAACTTATTTCACTGCATTCGTGTGGATTACACTGGCATAGATTGATATAATATAAGTGTAAATTGCAGCTGTTTTTTTTTTTTTTTTTTTTTAATACGTTTTCTTTGGAGACGAAACAAGATGGATTGTGCTGGATGTAAAGGTAAATTAGATGATCTTAACTCACTGAAATGTAATACATGTGAGTCTCGTTACTGTTTGGAATGCCTTAGTATTGGAGCAAATAAAAAAATTAACGAACTAAAGCCAGAACAACTTTCAGCGTTGAAGTGCCCTTCTTGTACAAACGTTTCACGAAGGAAACGTTCCGGCAAAGACTCGCCGTCTATACTGTCACCGTGTGTTTCTAAACATGCTCCAGACATGCAAAACAGTCTCACTATTGAAAAAATAAGTGAACTGCTCGATCAAAAATTATCTCCAAAGTCCAGCATTATGACAAATTTGCGCAATGCACTAATTCAAGAGGTTAAGAGTATGATCACTATGGAAATAAGCAAATTTGTAACTGAACTTAAGGATGACTTTAATAAGACAACTGAATTCATAATGGACGAGGTAAAGGAATTAAAAAATTGTATAGCAGATAAGGATTCTATAATTCATACACTACAATCCGAACAAGCACAACTAAAGAACGAAATAAAACAGATTCAAGGCCGCTTTTCTACGATCGAGAGGCTTTCGCGTGCCCGGAACGTTGAATTACAGGCTGTGCCGGATAATCAAAACGAAAACGTCTTATCAATGTTTAAATCGCTATGCGACACAGTGAAATTCCCTATATCTGATTCGGATATTCACGCCTGCCGGCGAGTTGCAAGGATGAATGCCACTCCTAAACGCCCACGCAATATAGTTATAACTCTGAGTTCCCCAAGTCTTCGAGACGGTTTGATCTCGGCTGCGCATCGTTATAATAAGGAGAACAAAGCAAACAGACTTAACACCCACCACCTGGGTATAAAGGGTGAGACCCACCAAATCTACCTAGCTGAGCACCTGGACCCTGAGACCAAACAACTATATGCCGCTGCAAGAAAAGTCAAACAGAATATAAACTATGCCTACTGCTGGGTAAAGTATGGTAAAATATACATCCGTAAGAATGACACATCAGAAGCTAAACTTGTAACATCGTTGGATTTTTTAAAGTCATTGAAATAACTAGACTAATGGTAGTATTTAATAGTCAGCGCATCACCCTTTTTATACTTAAATTTATATTAAGCTACAAAATTAAGATGACAACTTTATTATTGTTTAATTTCAAATTAACTGTGTCGAATAAATATAGCTATGTTAAACTGATAAGTAACTTATTGCTTGGGATTGGTAAAATGTTGTTAGATTTGTTATATAAAAAAAATGTATTATTTGTTAGCTATTATAATAGATTATCAGTGCCTTATATGGTATTATTGTGCGCAATTAATAAACAGAAAATCAGGCTCCTTTGTTATCATATTAAAATAAAAATTATATATGCAGCATATAATACATCTCATACGTATATATTTATAACTATTAAGTTTTTTTATTGTCATATAATATATTATATTAATATCTCATATATATTATATTTATATCTTATATCAGCACTAAAGTCATTAATACATTTTCAGATTAAATATATAATTATTGTTTACATGTATTGTTACAATATAATTCGATTACTGATAATTTGTACTGTCATATTAAAATTCAGCGTACACTTGTGCTTATGGGAACACGGCATGATGCGTTCACGCATAATAATAACAACAATAACAATAATATGTATTCTATTGACGCCAATTTGGGGCCTAATTTGGGGTCGGTGCTGTTGGGCTTGTGTTGTGGATGCTGGAGTGACGGATGGATGTTTGGTATTTATGCAAGTGTATTTGAATGCCCATAACTTTAGTCCGGGTCGTCTTACTTGTAACCGTAAAAGCGTCTGCACGTTCCGGGACTCGAGCCCGGGACCGTCGATGCGAGAAATGGGTTCGCTGCCCACGTACCAGACAGTCGTGGTATTGTATTTAAACTTTCTTAAAAGTCATATGGGACTTCAAATTAGTATCTTTATATTCTACAGAAATGGCGAAGAATAATATTACATCACCCGGACTACAAATTTATTATCAGAATGTGAGAGGTTTGAGGACTAAATGCACAGAATTATACAATAACATATTAAGCATGAGTTATGATGTGTTACTTTTCACTGAAACATGGTTGCAGAGCGATATACTTGACGGAGAGTTATGCGATTCTCGTTATAATATATTTCGATGTGATAGGAATTTAGAACTCTGTAAAAAGTCAACTGGCGGAGGGGTAATGATTTGTGCTCAGCAGCGACTCGGAGCAAGGATGTTGAATGAGTGGAAAAGCGACGCCGCGGAATCAGTTTGTGTTCGTATACCGGCCCAAGCTATAACATCATCTAAAGATTTGTATCTTATTTTAGTATATTCACCACCTGAAAGGTATGGACTGTCAGATCGTATGGAAAATTTAATGAGCAATATATCTAAACTGGTTAATAAATACCCAAATTGTAACTGTTTGATAGCGGGAGATTTTAATTTACCGTGTATAAAATGGCAGGATGGGTTGTGCACTATTTCGAAGCAGGGAAGCACTGAACAACAAAATTGTGCTAGGAATTTTGTGGACTATCTTAATTACTTAGGTTCTAAACAATACAATAACATGCCAAATTCTAAACGTAATATACTGGATCTTTGTTTTAGCAACCTTCCATTAGAAGTTTCTCGCCCTATAAATCCTGTGCTTAAGGAAGATTCGTATCACCCGTCCATTACAATTAATATTCTAGATTTGAAATGTAAACCTTTTCAAATAAATTTAACGCCACGATACAACTTTCGTAAGGCCAAGTATGACCTTATTAATAACTATTTGGGTGGTATTGATTGGTTCGAAATTCTATCTTCCGAGTCACTTGATGAAGCAACATCATCTTTCTACAATACTTTGAACGAGTGCTGTAATAAGTTTGTTCCGCTTTCTAAATGCTCAATTACTAGGTCACATTATCCTATCTGGTACAGCCGTAAATTAATCAAAATTATTCGTAATAAAATTAAAGTACACAGAAAATGGAAACGTTTTTGTAACCCGCGAGATTACGATGAATTTTCATTACTAAGAGAACGGTCGAAAAAGGAACAAATCAAGTGTTTCACAGACTTCACAAAGAAAACTGAAGATATTATAAAGCATACACCTAAATACTTTTGGACATACGTCAAATCAAAAAGAGCCAATTTTAACTATCCTAAAGAGTTCATAGTTTCTAATCAGGTTCTCTCTGATGGTCAACAAATATGTAACGCTTTTAGTTCTTTTTTTGAAAGTGTCTTTATCAAGTCCACTACATCCAATAACCCACAGCCCAGTATTTGTTCTACTAACAATCAAACGGTATCCCAAATAGACATATCTCCTGAAATGGTAGAACAAATTCTCAGTAAACTGGATAAATCTAAGAGTGCTGGTTGTGATGGAATACCACCTGTCTTTTTAATAAACTGTGCCAGAACTCTGGCATTTCCCCTATCGCATCTCTTTTCAACCTCTATAAAAAAGGGTGATTTCCCAGTTATATGGAAGAAAGCGCATATAATTCCAATCCATAAAAAAGGGTCTAAGTCCGACATTTCAAATTACCGCCCCATATCCATTCTTAACACAATAGCTAAAGTATTCGAAAAAATAGTTTATGACCACATTTACCAGATTATTATGCGTGGCATACCGGTATCTCAACATGGCTTCATAAGGGGAAGATCTACAGTGTCTAACTTGTCTCTTTTCACGGATTACGTTCTGGAACACATGGATAAGGGTGGACAGGTTGATGTGATCTATACGGACTTCGAAAAAGCATTCGATCGTGTGGATCACTTCATCCTATTACAAAAACTGGAAGAACTGGGAATACACGGTGATCTACTGAGATGGGTCACCTCATACCTTTCGAGGCGCTCTCAGGCAGTTGTCCTTGGCGGTTACCGATCAATGTTTATTACAGTGCCTTCGGGTGTTCCGCAGGGCTCCCATCTTGGCCCTTTACTATATAATGCATACATTTACGATATTAATTCCTGTTTTAATAATGCTAAACATCTTTTATATGCCGACGATAAAAAAATATATATGAGGGTGAATTCCATATCTGACTGTAAATTAATACAAGAGGATCTCAATAACCTAGTGACTTACTATTCTAAAAATAATATAAGTATTAATGTACCTAAATGTCAGTCCATTAGCTTCACGCGAAGGAAAAAACCCCTTTTATTTTGCTACAAATTTGACGATGATGTTGTTAAGAGGGTAGATTTGGTTCGCGACTTGGGTGTTTGGCTTGACTCTAAGTTGTCGTTTTGCAATCATGTAGAAAATATAGTGAAGAGATCGTTTCGTAGTTTGGGATTCACTATGCGTACTTGCAAACCCTTTAGCTCAATTAGTAGCTTAAAAATAGTATATAATGCATACGTTCGTAGTATCTTAGAATACGCTTCACCGATCTGGTCTCCTTTTTACGCCATTCATAAAAGTCGAATTGAAAACATTCAGAAGAAATTTGTAAAGCACTTAAATTTTAAATCAAAATCATATAAAGTTGAAGCATCATACGAAGATAGCTGTCGTAAATACCGGTTGCTCACGTTAGAGCAAAGGCGTACAGCAATGGATATGGGGTTGCTGTATGACGTAGTGCGCGGGTGCCTAGATTGCCCCGAGTTGGTAGAAAAACTGCGACTGCGAACTCCATCACGCCGCACTCGACACACACCGCTTTTTGCCGTTCCCTCCTGTAGTACTAATTACGCACGAAACGCAGTGGTAGCTAGAATTGTTGATAGTTACAATAAATTGTTTTCTGAAATTGACATATTTATTGGTAACAAGAATTTATTTTTAAATAAGGTTAAAGCTGAATACTTATCCAATACAAAAATCTGAACAATATTATTTATTTACATAAATTAGGACATTACATGGTTTATTACCGACGTATATATATGAATACTGTATGATTATGTATACACGTATAGCATTTATGTATGTTTATGTATTAATTTAATTTTATCTTATTCGCAGAGTAGTTACTTTTTTAATGCGTCGTTAGCTACAACTATTTTGAATTCTATTTGGTTATATTAGGAATAACAGTTCTGGCCTAATCAGTATCAGCTATATAACATGTTTGTACATAGGTTTAAGTTGGCTGTTGTTATTCTTTATCAATAAATAAATAAATAAAAGCTAATGAAGTTTGTACTAATTACTTTCTTTTCATACAGCATAGCGGCGAGTCATTATTATGTCTTATAAGAAAAAAAATCTCAGTATTACGTGAAATCACTAAACTAGCTTTTACCCGCGGCTTCGCTCGTTTCAATGTGGATTACCGATTAAAATTTATATTTTATTTCTCGGGAATAGTTGTTTTGGATGAAGGATACCCCTGACAGAGAATATGCAAAATTTTATGATAATCGGTGGAGCAGTTAAGGAGTGAAAGTGTATTAATAAAATCACTTTCGCATTTATAATTTAAATTATGACTATAAGGCTTTTACAGATACGATATATAGCCTATCATTTGCGCAATGACATGTCCTTACTATATACCATATTTTATAGCAATTGATCAACCCGTTCTTGACTTATAAAAGTACATACAGACAGACAAAATAAAAAAAAATATTAAAATTGGTATCATTTATTTATAATAAAACGAAAATTATCATTATATTTGTTCAAAAAAAATAAATGTTCAGACAGAACCACTAGATTTATATAATAGTATAGATGTGGAAAGCAATAAATTAAACAAAAGAACGCACTAGACCGTGTTCAAATTACATGACTATTTGATTACATAGGGTTGGCTACTATTGTTTTTAGGTTTAAATATTTATTTTCTATTAATAATGGGATAAAAATTATTAATATTCCCGTGAACCCCTCGTGGTGAGCTAAACGCTTCTGTTACTAGGCGGTCCACGTTCGTAGTACATCGGTGAAGATTAAACACGGTCCACTTGGGTTTAAAGTTGACATCTCAACCGAATCTAGCGTTAATCTAGCGGTTAATTAAATAAATAACATAAAATATTAAAATAAAAAAAATACTATTGAAATGTAATTATTTCTTCAGTCTTCTTTTGGTTGGCAACCCTGAATTCTAGACTATACGGTCTGATAAATAAACAGCCGGTATCATCACTATCTAAGTTATCTGAGTCATAGTTATATAACAATTATAATATATAAACAAAAAATATATATATTTTTTAACTTTTTATATATTTGATTGCATTTTTCAATGCTATCTTATTAGAGAAATTATTTTAATAGAGAAATACTATAGATTATACGACACAATGTCGTAATCCACTCATAACAAGACAGACATTAATGTAAATTATTATAATAGAAAAAATCTAGAAAAAATCGACTCGGGTCACAAGTGAATTCTCAGGTGGGAATCGAACCCGCAACCTTTAGAATTCCGGTCCTATTCTCTCCCAATTGAGCTACCGAGCCTCGTGAACACCCGTTGAAATTAAAAAAAAAAAACAATTTGTTCAATAATAAACAAATAATCTTTGTGTAAATTTGTAAAATGACAATATTTAATAAGTATTTATTAAATTAAAATTAATCTTAATCTACCAGCTAAATAAATAACTAAAAAAATAATGATAATGTTTAAATTTTATTCACAATGCCATATTTTTATAAAATATAATATTTAGTTAGTGTTCACAAGGCTCGGTAGCTCAATTAGGAGAGCATTGGAGCGGATTTCCAAAGGTTGCGGGTTCGATTCCCGCCTGAGAATTTACTTGTGACCCGAGTCGATTTTTTCTAGTATTTTTATATTATAATAATTTATAATATAATATTTGTAAAAATATAACTCTCCATGACGGCAACTTAAAGATAGTTAGCGTTCAACATTGGTGGAACGATACTAGCTCATAGTAGAAGTTGGAATACAATTGTGAATTTCGATGCCTCTGCCAGCGTCTCAGCGGTCATAGCATTCGCCCGGATAGCGAAAAGTCGTGGGTTTGAATCCACCCTGAGGGTTGGGATATATGGTTGTTTTTTTTTACAGTCGTATTTTATATCGTATATAATAATAATAATTTTATATTATAGAATAGTGATTATTGATGTCAACAATACATTTTTGACTAAACGGTTTATGGAAACTAACACCAGAGAGATAAGTCTAACAATCATATCTCACTCTCTCAGACCCCTCTTTCCCACTGGGCACTCTGGGCAAATGCCCAGGGCCCCGCGATCGTTAGGGGCCCCCTAGTTCCTGCGATATCACTAAACCAATACCGACATTTATTACTGAAAAACTTATTTAATTTGAGTAAATCGAACCTCAATTTGGGACTATATTATCAACTTGCTTATTAGCTCTTGCTCGAAGCTGCTCTACTCTCGCCCAAAATCTGCTATCGTATTTCAGCATGCTTAGATAATTTTTAATATGTGAGAATCGCCCTATTTAAATTAAAGATTATCTATTCATCTATTGACTGTCTATAAAAATATCTGAAACCTTGTTTATCTACTTTCTTTGTCTATTCTAATTATAAAAAAGTGTTCTGTCGAAGTCATAGGGGCCCCATTATTCTTATATGCCCAGGGCCTCCGATAGGTTAAAGACGGCCCTGCACTCTCTTAAAAGTAAAAAACATTAAAATAGAATAAGAATAATTTATTTCAGGCGTGTGCCTATAATATTTGTTAAAAACTGCAAGTGAAAGTGTGAGAATCAAATAATATGAATTATTAATAAATTAATTAATTTATGAGAAACTAACGAGGCACAAAATGAATTAAAAATGGGCTTATTATCTAAATTTCATCTTAATTATAAGAATATTATAAATTATTATAATTTTTATCTACTCTCACATCGTAATATCGTAATGAAATTAAAAAAAATAATTATGACACTATTTCTCTAACAAAATAATGTTATATTTTTTTTTTTCATTACGTTTCGATTACATACCATTGATACAATACTGCGCCAATTCGTAACGCACTATTTCATTTTTTATCTGTGGCTGCGCGCGCTTTGGCGCATGCGCGGTTATACCGGGAATTTTGGCGCCATAATACGTTTCCTTGCAATTCGTTGTTGTGTTTCGTTGGATAATTATTATTGTTTATTAAAATGTTTGATAGTGAAAGTGAAGAAAATTTAACGCCGCTCGACATTTTAGAGACTGCGGTAGCAGTCAGTCTTAATCTACTACCAGTAAAGTCAAGAAAATTATACGATAAATGTTATCAAGACTTTTCAGCGTGGAAAATGAATAAAAATGCTACTTCGTTCTCAGAAAATGTTCTATTGGCATATTTTCAAGAATTGTCGGAAAATTTTAAATGTTTGTCGCTGTGCTCTGAGTATTCAATGCTTAACAGAACTTTAATTGTAATATACAAAATGCTAACACAATAACCAGCAAATAAACTGTATCAATCTCTATCTTTTATTTGATATATTCAGTGTATGAGATTAGATAAAGTAGTGAATGAAATTGCACATAACTAGGTATTACACACTTGTGTATAATACCCCTCATTATGTACCAGTTTCATAAACAACTATTATACATTTTTTGCATTTCTTCAATGCTATCTTATAAGATAAATTATTTTAATGCAAAATACCGACTCGGCGCACGAGTGAATTCTAAGGCGGGAATCGAACCCGCAACCTTTAGAAGTGCAGTCCAATGCTCTCCCAATTTAGCTACTGAGCCTTGAATACCCAAGGAAATCTTCTAGTACCTTTCTAATTTATACGCCGTCATAAGAGGAACATCCTCTCTTATTCGAAAGAAATATTTTCACAAACGCTTGGGCAATCGATTACTATGAAATTTGGGAGAGCATTGGACCGGAGACCTGTGAGCTGAGTCGATTTTTTCTAATATTTTTCTATTAACATAATTTATATTATAAAGTGGTTTATTAATTTTCATTCGTGCGTTTTCTACATCTCATATAAACCATACATACTCTCCATGTGAGTGCACTCGGCTATCTCCGGCAGTCGCCGCCGACGGGAACCGAACTTTGGCCATGGCGGCGCGAACAGACAAACAATGTGCTCGGAGCTACATGTGCTCATACCGCCATCTCCCTTTTTCCATCGGAAATCCAGACGCACTGCGGGCTACCACCCTTTCTTGGCTGCTATCGCTACCTGTAACACCAAACGCTTCTCAACGTTCAAAATACGCACAGCAAAGGAGTGGAACTCTCTCCCTGCGTTTGTATTTACGAGTACTTATCCGTCCGTTTTTAAAGTCAGGGTGAATAGGCACCTTGTGAGTTAGCTCGTTCTGTCTGTCCTGTCTTTGCTCCCAGGCTTGATTGGAACCAAGAGCGAATCCATTTAAATTAAAAAAAAAACAGACTCAAGCAAAGAGTTCCACTCCTTAGCGGTACGGATCACAAAATTGGAACCAAAACGCTTAGTGAGACTCTTTGGTATATCAACCATAAATAGTGGTGGTAGATAAGATAAGATATTTTTTATTTGCGATAAGTGTGGTACATTGCATAGATGGAAGGTAAGGTTGGGAAATACACATTTAGCTTACTATGTCAGCATACAAATATTAAATTAAATTAAAACTATTAAATACATATAAGGTACAACATTACAAGTTACATATTTCACATTATACATTAGATTTCTTTGCCATAAATTCGTCAATTGTGTAAAAAGTATTTTCTAGTATGGTAATCAATGGAAAAATAAATAATTTTTACCAAACATGTTCACTTTTACAATTTCCCACGCACTTAATCGCTTCTTTTGTCAGTTACTTAACGTTCAAACCCTTTTGAACATTCGAAAGGTGACAAATTGACTTCCCTTTTTATCTTTCATATGCACAGTACAGTGAGCATCAAATAATAAGTGGTTTTCTTTAAGTAATATAATATAATATATCTTACATTCACACCAATTAGCCTAGCCCAAAGAAGCACTATAAGGCTTGTGTTATGGATACTAGGGTATTTTTTTTTCTTTATTTATGGCTTGCACAATTTGTGCATTTAGCCAGTGTCAAGTAAGTATAATATTTCTTCTATGTTCTTGAGTAATTTCCTAGGTTTCAGTAAAGAAGTGGGGTGTTACTGAAACCTTCTCGTGGCCTTCTTGAGAGAGCGCGAAAAGACACCTTCCAACCTGTTTTGTTTCACTTGTCAACACTCATGCATATTCAGAAACACTCAGTGGTTAATAACCCACCATTATTACACACTAATATGAACCACAACACATAATTTAACAAGAAAACCAAAACCATTAAAGTGACGCTTCGCGCTCCCGCCAAAAAGTCCATACTAGTCCATACTAAAGGTAAAGGATAGACATACATATATGATACATAAATAAGTAATATTCATAGAAATACATATAAATACCAATGACTCATGTACAAACGCTTGTATTCATCACACAAACATCTGACTCGAACCTAGGACCGTCAGTGCGAAAGTAGGATCACTACCATTGTCAAATTATCAATGTTTATAGTTATCAGATGACATAATTAATGAAAAACAATTATCTTATCTTTATCACGTCCCGTAGACCAAGTACCGGTCTCCCGTAGTGGGACCTACGAAGGCATAGTTGGTTTTCAATAAATATAAATGAATAAAATTTTTATCTATTATTTTCATCTTACACCTCATTTTTGAGAATAGTCTCCGACCAGCAATGGTCTTCTTTCAGCTCAGCTGTTGTCCCTTACTAATTACTTAATCTATTTCACTTAATACGTCGTATAGACGTGAATAAAACTCTAAAAAGTCTAAAAATCGATTATTCAAAAGGATGTTTTTAACATAAATCGCCTACCAAATCAATCTTCTTCTCACGTATTTTCTTAACAGAATCATCTATTCCTTTTAAACTAACCATTATCGATATAAATCGCATAAAATAATCGATTATTTAAAACATAAAAGTAATATATTAATATTTGAAGAACTTAACGGATGTTATAAGTACTTTAGAAGCAATAGAGTTTTTTTTATTGACCTTGAATTTAACACTCGTGGATAGAAAAATTAACAAGATTCGGATCAATGGATTTGACTTTTAGGAGTCCGTGGATGATGTTTAAAAATGGCGTAGGTAAGTGTGTGTGTCTATTCATGATAAATAAATAAACAAATAATTTTCGAATAATAAATAGAAAAATACTAGAAAAAATCGACTCGGCTCATAAGTAAGCCATTCCCGCCTGTTTTTTTTAAATTTAATTTATTTATTTTAATATTCAACTAGCGGCCCGTCCGACTTCGCACGGGTGGACAAAATTCTTTTTTCTATTATTAAGTATTTTTCCGTTAGCGCCATCCATCGTCCGGTAGACGAACGACTTGCGGTTAACGCGTTGCTATGGTAACGTTAATTGATACATTGGAAAAAGAGCGGGGAAAAGAGCTGACAGACAAACAACAAATTTGTGATCTTAGATTATAGATTGCAAGATTTTATTATATAAAGAAATTTTAACCGCAAAATATTCAATTTGACTCAGGTATAATAATTACCTAGCTGTTTCTTTTTTATCGATTGTTGGATACTAGAAAAGGCATTTACATTAATTGTTAGTAAGTAGTATCTCGAAGAGATGGCGCTGACTTCAGCTTAAGAAATAATTGTAAAAAAATTTACGAGTCGATCAAGGTCTCGGTAGCTCTATTTAAAGATACAAAAGATAGTTATCCGGAAGGCGAAGGGATCGATTTCTGACTGACACCTATGAAACTCTTTAATGAGTGAAGTAAAATTCTTTAATAAAAAAACGAGCAAGCCTTATAGTAGTCGCAAATGGTGTTTTACATTTGACAAATCACTTTATTTAAGCAGTGACAGAAATTAACCAGAAAATTTAAAAGAAGCTAAATACTGAAATATTTTATTTGTAAGATCATAAAAAGAGACTAATTTCATAAAAGATTTTGTTTAAGCAGTGACAAATATTAACCTAAAAATTTAAAAAAGCTAAATACTGAAATACCTTATTCGAATAATTATTTATTATTACTTACTTTATTTTTTTCCAGCGATCTGCACTTTATTGAGACTTATTATCAACAGTCAATGTTTATTTATGTAGTTGAAGTATATAAATTGATTTATATAACAGCAAACTTTATACACAGTATTTACACTTACAACACTGTAACTTAAGTGCACAGCTGATGGCTGACAGTACCGACCTCTCGGAAAATTGGTTGGTACGAATACCGCGCGCTTTCGCGACTTCCTGTTACACACTTCCGTCCCATTTCACGAAATCACTCCCACAAATTGCAGAAAAGCGAGAGGAAAGATGTTACACATCAAAAATATTATAAGTTAATTTTATTTGGATATTTTAGATTAAGAATATTCTTCATAACTTTAATGTACTCTCATCTACCGACTTATTTCTTTATATCATGAAAAAAGTCTATCATTAGGCAAAAACCATTAATAAATTGTGTTTATCATAATTTGTAGTTATAAACAAAGAAGTTTTACATAAATTTCGACATTAAAACAACCTTATTTTGGGTTCTTTAAAATGTATCCTTTTTGTAAAAAATGACAGAGATAACTTTTTTTAAATTCGACGGAACTCTTTGGATAGATATTATTTCGCGCGCATTTACCATTCAAAAACTTTCGTTTTGATTTCACAACGAAAGTGGTGAGCGCATACATAGCGGTCGCCATTTTGAAGTGATTTCGTCTCCTCTCACTTTTGATGAGGCATTTATATATAAAAATAATATGATTAAATGAATGCACTTTTTTGTATAATTTATGCAGTTAACTGTGATGGTTGTATAATTAATAAAAACACAATTAATTTAATACTGCTATGTTCGCTGTTATATAGCTAAGTTTTTTAGTAGTCAACTAATTGATTATGTTTAACTGCATAGTGTTTATATCCAGTCAGCATGTAATAACGAGGGTTAAGTAACATTCTCATAGGCTATTAATAAGATGGGTGCCCGTTTTTTATATCGACCTTCTTTATGTTTCGGCCGTACATATTGTTTATACTCCATCAATTATTATTATGTATATTGTATATGTATGTTTATTATGCTAAGTATCATTCTCGTAGGCTCGTAATGAGATGGGTGCCCGATCTTTTTATATTGACCTCTATGTTTCTGTTATAGGTGACCTGATTTGTTTTAAGGATTAATTTTGATTATTATTTTTAAGAGGTATTTTTTATTTTTCCTGGAGGTGAGCGTTATTGGCTTCGACACAGTTTTAACTAATACAGTACTGTACTATGTTTTTGGATAAATAAAGATTTTTTATTATAATTAATGAAATTAACTATATATTAAGATATATATTTATGATCTAATATCATAAATGTATAGCTATCCATCTATCTAGTTATTACAACACACAAATCATCATCATCTCTTTAATTTTTGATTGTTTACAATATACTGAAATTTTGCTTGTTTTCTACAGAATATATCTTAATAATTTATATATATTTTATGCATTTTCAATGCGATCTTATAAGATAAATTATTATAATAGAAAAATACTAGAAAAAATCGACTCGGGTCACAAGTGAATCTCAGGCGGGAATCGAACCCGCAACCTTTGGATAAATATCTTAATAAGTTTATTTTTCTTGTATGATGAAGTATTTTAATAAAAATTTCGACGTTCACAAGGCTCGGTAGCTCAATTGGAGCAAAAGTTGGCGCATTTAATAAGGATTCCAAAATGGTATGATACTTGCTAGACAATTTCTACAATTGTGGACAATTTAATTTTCAAAAACAGGCAGTTTTTAACAAATTTTTGCTTACGTACTTAAAAAATATTCTAGTGTACCCATGGTTTGCTTTTGCAGTTACTTGCCAAACTGGTATAGTAATTATTTTTTCAGGACAGCTTGTTAAAGCTATGCGAAAAGTTTATTTTGCATATTTCATTTAGATAAAAATAGCATATTCTTCTAATCTGGAGCAGCTGGCTTTAAATTTTAGATTAGAGTATACAGAAGCATTATTCAGTATTACAAAACAAAAGAAAATGTTTAAAAAAGTCAAGATTTGTAGCAACATGAGTGAAAAAACCGGGTGTAAATTTTGTCGATTTTTTTAAATGCCAGATTTTATTCAAATATATGACTTAGATTTTTTATATTTTTCTGATAACTTATATGAGTTAGTCTATCACCCGTTTTCGGCTTGACGTGGGCTTCTGGGACACCCTGTAATAAGGTTCAGGTACAAATGCTCGTCACATAAACATCTGCCTCTTTCAGAGTCTAACCCCGGACAGGGTCACTTCTGCTCGGCCAAACATGTTATTTATAATATTGATTGATAGTGAGTTCCATATTTTTAAGTTATTTTTTTATTTTCTTAAAAGTAGACAAAATTACAAGGTTAGGCAGCTATAACCCTTCAGTTGTGATGTTAGCTTTAACCCGAACGGATCGAGTTCGATTTTCGCCGATGTACTACGGATGTGGACCCACTCGTAACAGAAGCGTTTAGCTTACCAAGAGGGGTCACGGGAATATTAATAAAATGTTTATAACATTGTTTAAACTATATTTGGTGCAACGGTAGCGATTCTGCCTTAAGCACCGATGGTCCTGGGTTCGAGTCCCGGAAGGGATGTTTGTGTGATGAATATGAGTATTTGTACTTGAGTATTTATTTATTTATTAATTTCGTTCCATCGTAGATTCTGTCTTGGCCCCCGGGCTTGATTGGGATCAAGAGCAAACCCATCCTAAATAAAAAAATATTTATATGAATGTTGAAAGTTGAGCTACTGAGGGCGATTTTTTCTAGTATGTTTCTAATATTTTTTTTATATAAGATAAAAATCATAAAATATTATTATCTTATGGACGGAGGCAAATGTAGATGAATGTTTTGTTAATATATTTATTGGTTTATAACCAGTCCCTGGTAGCAATTGCTACC
Organism: Calamotropha paludella; assembly: GCA_927399485.1. NCBI lineage: Eukaryota > Metazoa > Arthropoda > Insecta > Lepidoptera > Crambidae > Calamotropha > Calamotropha paludella. The sequence goes on along the minus strand of OV656830.1, from coordinate 2,069,886 downwards.
ATATTCAAATCCGCGTGGCCTGCTGTGTTTTTTTAATTAAGATTAATTTTTGAGTTACAGAGATCCAAATATTATATGGTGGATGCTTTATTTAATCAGCTTTACGGTAGTATTTTTTATTTGGTCATAGCTTAATTATTTAGCGAGAAAATTGCATTTTTATCTATGTGTTCGACATATTTTTTGACGGTTAAGAGGGGTCCGCAGTAGTGGACTGACAAGTGGATAAGCGAAGGACATAATTGACTAAACAGGAATAAATATTTGACAATGACATACACACACATAATCCCTTGAATAAATAATTAAGTATTTAGATTTTACAAAATTTAGCTATGTACCAATCACGTATATTCAGAAGTAAGTTTTTGCGATTATAAATAAATCTTACATCAATGAATTCAGTGCGCAGTTGTTTCAGAAATACAGTTTTAATCTATACATATAAATAAAATTGGAGTGTCTGTTTGTAGTATTGAAATAACCGTTTTTACTACATGCATATGAATATATATACGGTACATATACCAAAATAACATTTTTTACAGTTTTTCTCTGTCTGTCTGTTTGTTCCGGCTACTCTCTGAAATGGCTGGACCGATTTCAACGGGACTGTTATTGGCCGGTAGCTGATGTAATGAGGAGTAACTTAGGCTACTTTTATTTTAGAAAAATAAAATTACTGTGCCACAGCAACGCGTGGCTGGGTCAGCTAGTATTATATATAACCTAAAGGAACTACTTTATATTGGTTAGAATTGTAATTTTGTTTCTGTGAACCCAAATTAAATAGCTAAAACACTTGTGATATGGAATTCAGAAAGAAAATCACAACACCTAGACCCTATCCAATATAGAAAATTTCGTTTCCTACATTGATCCGGTTGAGAATCGAACCCGCGACCTCGCAGTGGCTTTACGATTAAAATCGGTATGCGAGCGACTCGTTCACGGAGGTAATTTAAAAACCAGTTATCCACTACAGACATAAAAAAATTATGCAAAACCTTTTCAGACATACGTTTGCCAAAAATAAGTAGTGTCGCTACTTTTTTTATTTGACTAATGATACTTACTGTCATTAGTTGAGGCTTAACCACTGAATAAAGATTTAGACACACTACAAGAGAGGCGATAGTGTTAGAATATTTTTGTAATCTGTTCCTATTCTATTGTTTATTGTAAAATTGTCTATACTCCCTCTTGCCTGTGTCGATGTTTAAGATAAGATGTGTCTCATTGTAATAAACTAGGCGATGCAGTCGCTAAGCATAAAGCTTCGCTAACACCATATATTGGAGCGGAGCGTAATACTAAAATAAAAATAAAAAAAATATAATGTCAAGTAAATTTTTAAATTCCATGAGAAAGAAAACTTTCAAATAGGCGCGCTTTTTTTCAATGGGAAAGCCAATGTATTTTTTTTATAACTTTTTTATTTTTGTGAATTTCAAAATTCGGGCTCACAATCTGGTCCTAAATGTGTTGATTCGATTCCACACAAAAAATATTAAAATCGGTTAAGAACGCGGGAAGTTATGGCGTAACAGACATTGCGTCATTGAAGCTGATCCATGGGAGCTCCAATAATAATACTAGGCGATGCAGTCGCTAAGCATAAAGCTACGCTAGCACCATATATTGGAGCGGAGCGTAATACCTAAAAAAGAAAAAAAAAATTCTTTTCAATATTCCAAAATTAAAAATTCTGGCTCCGTCACAACCTGGTCCTAAATCTATTGATTCGATTCCACACAACAAAATATTAAAATCGGTTAAGAACTCTGGAAGTTATGGCGTAACAGACATTGCGCCATTGAAGCTGATCCATGGGAGCTTCGCTCACTTCGTTCGCTCCGCTCAAATTAAAGTTCCCTAACTAAATAAAGCATTATATCATTTCTACCAACTTAAATAATACCTCCAATAAATAGCTATATCAGCAGTCAGTATAGTGTTCCGCTGTCCAAAGTCTTCGTGAATCGATAGAGATGAACCTGTGGTTTCTCAGTTCAAGGTCTTCCGTAGGACTGACGGAGCCATGGAGTAGGTATTGACGTTCAATACGCGCTTTGAAAATGTTCAATATTTATGAAATCATTTTATCTGTCATCTTTTGCGTTTATCATATTTTGAAGTGAAAAGATCTTTAGCATCGTTGTGATTTGAAAGTCGATGAAACAAAAAAGCGACAGTAAAAAGAGATAGACACATAAATTCATAAGATTTAACGTAGGATAAAATGAAATAGGCAGCATTATGTATGTGTGCCAATACGTGTTTGTGTGCGCATGCGTAGTATAAAGCTTGAGAGAAGGCATTATTACAACAACCGTGGTATTTTGTAAACGTGTACGTATTATTTTTGAAGGTTTCATTTCTACCACGTTTGAAATGTACACATGCTTTTTTTATTATTACACATCTATTAGCATTAGCATAAAGTAAGCATTCTAAGGCTTGTGTTTTGAATACTAGTGTAAACCTGACTCCTACTTTCCGCGGAACATCTGTACCTATTACCCACAGCCTCGAGCTTCTTGGCATGGAATTGTCTTCAGACCTTAACTTCAGCACCGCCATCGAGTAAAAGGCTCAAACTGCAGCTGAAAAGCTGGGCATCCTAAATAAGGTCAAGATATTTCACGACGGGACAGCTTTTAACTCTCTATAAAGCTCAAGTGCGATCTCGGACTATCGCAGCCACCTCTGGGATGGCTCAGCAAGATATCAACTTTCTGCACTGGAACCGATTCAGTGCAGAGCTGAAAGGCTCATTAGTGTCAGCAAATTGGTGAAGTGCAAGCTTCACACCTTAGCTCACCGCCGCAAAGTTACCTGTCTGGTACTTTGGAGAGTGTGGTCAGGAACTGCATGTGTTCATACCGCCATGTCCCTTCTTCCATCGGACATTCAGACGCACTGCGGGCTGCCACCTTTTCTTGGTTACTATTTCTACCTGTCCAATGAAGCGCTCCTAAATACCTTTTATAATGCGCACAGCAATGGAGTGGAATTCCTTCTCTGCGTCTGTATTTTCGAGTACTTATAACCCGTCTGTTTTCAAAGCCAGGTTGAACAGGCACCTTATGGGTAAGCTCGCTCCATCGTGTCACCAGTCTTGGCCCCCGGGCTTGATTGGGATCAAGAGCGAACCCATTAAAAAAAAACTAATACAGCTGTTTTTTTTATCTGGGGTTGGAATTTTGTGAAAATATTATATTTGAATACATACTTAGAAGATGAAGATGGGGTTGCCTTCAGCTAAAGAAAAAATTCTATGGATCTTTCAAGGTCGCGATGGCTCAATTGGAAGAGTATTTGCCCGGTTAACGAGTGGATGTGGGTTCAAGTTCCGCCTGAGACAATTTATTTCTAGTAATAATTTCTTTTTTAAAGAGATATTTTAAATGATTTAAGATATAAAATTCTAGCTATTATATGCTTTAATAACATAAAAATGATAAAAAAATAAATAAGTATTTTTTTTAAGAATCTACAATTTCTTTTGCTATTTTTTAGTATTCTTTACTATATTTTCTTTAAAAATTAATTTCTTCAAAAGTTAGGAATTTAAAAATTTTTGTTTTAATTTGATTTGTAAAAAAGTTTCAAATAAAACAATTTCGCTTCGCAGTCAGTGTGTGCCAATCTTTAGTTATAGAGATTAGCCATGAAATTATACTGTCTGCGGTGTTTTTTACGTTGATAATACTAGACTGCTCTTTCTCGCTTGGTTTAAATGATGCGGTTTTAATAAAAAGACGGGCAAATGCAACCCTGTCTCGTGCGCAGAGGGTTCCGTATAATATGTATGTTCTTTGCACGTTTATCATAAATTTATTACAGTTTTTTTTTTCTTCTCTTGTTAAGTTTTCCCACAAAGGAAGACAAATGGTACAAAGCACATACAGCCTAGTCTTTAGTTATTTTTGTTTTCATTTGATGATGATGAGAGCCGATTCATGAATGATCAATGAATGATGAATGAGCAGTGAAAATCCCTATCGTTTGATTGAAGCCCCTCCGTGAACTTCTTGAGAGAACAGGAAGAGACAATTTCCGCTGCTTTGTTTCACTTGCCAATACTTTTGTATATTCACTTAGTGTAAAAACACGTTGTGGTTAAAAATCCACCATTATTACGCACTAATATCTACCACAACACAAACTTTAACAAGAAAAACAAAAACCACCATATAAACGCTTTCCGCTCCCGCCAAAATGTCCAGTTTATTTTTTAATGTATCAGTAGAACGCTTATCATCACTACATAGTATAAAACAAAGTCGCTTTCTCTGTCCCTATATCCCTATGTATGCTTAAATCTTTAAAACTACGCAACGGATTTTGATGCGGTTTTCTTAATAGATAGAGTAATTCAAGAGGAAGGTTTATATGTATAATACATGCATAATATAGTAGAGCATTGCATCCGTGCGAAGCCGGGGCGGGTCGTTAGTTTAACATAGAATAGAATAATGACATAGATATTAAGTTCTAAAACTTCCATCACACATTTGAATAAAGCAACTTTTTACGGATTATACGCATAATTTATTTTATATTTAATCCTGACGTTTCGACACCTTTATAGGAGTCGTGATCACAGGATGACAAGGCAATGGTCGTCATATATTTTCTATTGTAAAAGAGCTAAACGTCAGGATTAAATATAAAATTAATTACGCGCAAAATCCGTAGAAAAGTTGTTTTATTCAAATAACATAGATTTTTTTCTTTATCCATTTGTCAGTCCGCTACCGCGCGCCCTACCCCTCTCGACAGCCCCAATGCTGCGCGAATTGTGAAAAAAATGTCGGACTCTCAGATAAAAGTGCCATTTTCTTGCTAAATAATGAAGCTAGGACCAAACAAAAAATACTACCGTAAAGCTGATTAAATAGATAATCCACCACAGAATATTTGGATCTCTGTAACTCGAAAATTAATCGTAATAAAAAAAACAGCAGGCCACGAGGAAATTTGATTATCGGTAGCAATTGCTACCGTGGACTGACACGTGGTTATAGATTGTCTGATACATATTTGGAGTAGTAGTATTTGGATAGCAATCGAAAGTGCAGTCGCTGAGTAAGGAAGAGGTTCTGGTTTCGGATCTAAGACACTTCAGACAACTAAAGTTTTTTTTTGTGTAAATTTCTTAAGATATGTCTGGTTCTTAGCTTAAACGTATGAAATTAAATTCAAAAACTGAATTGATATTTGGTTATTCGACTAAATACTATTAATGAATAAATAATGTTTCGTATTGTATTTTATTTTTTGCATTCACAATGCAATATTTTTTTAAGATATAAAATACACATGTAAACTATAGTGGAACCTCAGAATACAGTTGTTCTGTATTCTGTGACTGGAACGATACTAGCTCATAGTAGAAGTTGAAATACGTTTGTAAATTTTATCTCGGTAGCTCAGCGGTCAGAGTACTCATCAACTGAAAGGGCTTACCTGAACCACCAGAGGGCGAGAAGGTGAAGTTATTTTTTACAGACATGATTTATTTCTTATATATAAAATTTCTATTATAATACCTATTTATTAACAAAATATGTAATGTATTTATGATATTTTAGGAAATACTCAGTAACTAAGATAAGTTGGAAGACAGGAACATTTAAGGTACTACTGTAATATACGGTAATTATAACCGCTATATTAAAATGATTTAATTAACAATAATTTAGTTCCAAACTGAACAGGGATTTAACTTAGGGTTGGTATTCAAAGCAGAAACAGTTAAAATGTTTCGCTGAGTGGAGACAAACATTATTTCTAATAGAAATCGGCAATTTAAAAAAACTCAAGCCCAATCTTGCATGGAATATTGCAGCCACTTCTGGGACGGTTCAGCAAAATACCAACTTGCTGCACTGGACATGATTCAGCGCAGATCTGAGAGGCTCATTGGTGACAGTAAATTGGTAAAGAGCAAGCTTCACACCTTAGCTCACCGCCGCAAAATTGCCTGTCTGTTGGTCTTCTACAGATTGTATTTTGGAGAGTGTGTTCAGGAGCTGCATATGCTTATACCGTTATATCCCTTTTTCCATCGAACATCCAGACGCACTGCAGGCTACCACCCTACCTGTCGCACCAAGCACTTCTCAACATCTTTCATAATGCGCACAGCAAAGGAGCGGGACTCCCTCCCAGCGTCTGTATTTCCGAGTACTTATAACCCGTCTGTTTTTAATGCCAGGGTGAGTAGGCACCTTCTCAGCATTTACAGAAAGACTGTTTACTGTAATGCGAAATGGTACGTCTTCAAAAATGAAAATAGTTGATTATTTTTATAATTTCTAATATGATTTGGATTATTTTAATGCTATCTTATAATATAAATTATTTTAATAAAGAAGGTACTGAAAATTTAGACAGGTGTTCACAAGGCTCAGTAGCTCAATAGGGAGAGAATTGGACCGGACTTGAAAGGTTTCCGGGTTCGAATCCCGCCTGAGAATTCACTTGTGAACCGAGTAGATTTTTTTTTGTATTTTTCTATTAAAATAATTTATCTTAGTTGATTGTATGAAACTAAACATTATACTTATTTTAAGTTTAAATAATGCTGAAAGTGGCTTATACAAATAACAACAGGTTGATAAGTCGCGCAAGAAATACAATAGATTTATATTTATAACACATAAAAAGGTAGTAAAAAATGAAATACGTTTGTAGATTTCGACGCGTCTGCTAGTGTTTTGGTAGCTCAGTGGTCGCATTCACCCGGTTAGCGAAAGGTCGTGGGTTCAAACTTCTGAGGGCTTGAAGGCGTAATTGTCTTTACAAGCGTATTTTATATATTATATGGCATTCTTAATGAAAAAAATAAAGTTATACAAAATAAAATACTTGTTGTTTTTCCAAAACGCTGTTTATTTTCTGTCTCTGATTCACAAAACATAGTGGTTCTCTCAAAGCATTTTTATCAAAATTGCAACCTCACTCCTGGGTTACCGAAACTTATATCTCTGTTTTGTAGGATTTTCAGTGGATTATTTTTATTCTTTGTTAGTGTTTTCTTAATTTGTTAGGTAATTGTATTGTTATTGATTAATTTTTAAAAGTGCTTTTCACAATTGCAATTGGACCCTATACTTACCTACCTCAAGATGTTCAGTGTTGTGTGTCACTCACACAATCGCTGACCTACAAGAACTAGTGACGGGGAAATGCATAGTGAAAAATTGAAATGTTTCGATTTCTCGACTCTCTAATCGACTCCTTCAAATTTTTTCAAGTCCGCAGAGTAAATAATTTTTCGGGTGTCATTTAAGCTGTCGCCAATTTAATTAGTTTTGTGTTTCTTAAATAATAGGGTTTGCCCGCAAAATAGCAGATTTGTCACAGAAATGTAGTTACCAAACAATATAAAATCAATGCCGCAATAAATCACCTAAAATCATGAAGATATAGGGTCTAGTACATACTTGTTTTTATTGTGCATTTTGTCTGTTGTCTTTTATGAAAAATAAATAAAATTAAATAGGTTAATAGTAAAATAACCGAAACATACTGTTTTTATTGTAAAAAAAAATTGGGAACCCTACTTGTACTATGGATATTATATGATGGTTTAACCCTTTTAAAATCTAATATTTTAACTAATATTACAAATACGTAAGTGTGTTTGTTTGTAACACTTTCACGGTTTAACTACTAAACCGATCATCATGAAATTTTGCATACGCTTTGTCAGGGGTATAGAAAAGAGCATAGGGCACCTATCATCTAGAAAATACCATTCCCGAGGGAGGGAAATATAACTTTTAATCAGTAGTCTTTATTAACGTTAGCGAAGCCGCGGGTGAAAGTTAAATATAAATGAAAATATTATTTTATTATAACAGATTAAATAGTTATAAGTTTTAGATTTAAGTTATAACTCAAGTATTGTTTATTGGAGCGGAGTGAGCGAAGCGAGCGAAACTCCCATCGATCAGCTTTAATGGCGGAATGTCTGTTACGCCGTAACTTTCCGAGTTCTTAACCGCTTTTAATATTTTTTGGGTGGAATCGAATCAACAAGTTTAGGACCAGATTGTGACGGAGCCCGAATTTTGATTTTTTTCTTTTTTTTAGGTATTATGCACCGCTCCAATATATGGTGCTAGCGTAGCTTTATGCTTAGCGACTGCATCGCCTAGTATATTTTGTGTTTTATAAATAATATTAGGGGTTAAAGTATGAAATTGCCGATTTGTACTGAAAATCTATATTGTTTATTTTTTAAATTTTTAACAAATTTATTTAATCAAAATAGTTGCCATTATTATCTATACATTGCTGCCATCTAATGGGAAGGTCATTAATGCCTTTGCGATAGAATTCCGACGATCTAGACTGCACAAACTGTGTGAAAGCATTTTGTACTGCCTCCTGGGAAGAAAACTTCTTGTCACGTAGATAATTGTCCAAATCACGAAAAAAATGGTAGTCCGTTGGAGCAAGGTCTGGTGAATACGGAGGATGACGAATGGTTTCTAACTGCAGTTCCTGAAGGGTCAAAATGGTTTCTCGTGCTGTGTGAGGTCTCGCGTTGTCGTGGAGCAATAATGGTGAAGATCGATTCATGAGTCGGGGCTGTTTTACTGCTAGTTTTGTCAACATGGTTCGGAGTTCGGCACAATAGACATCTGCCGTTATTGCTTGACCAGATCGGAGAAAACTATAGTGAATAACACCATGCTGAGACCACCAAACAGTTACCATTACCTTTTTATTGGTAAGTTTTGCTTTAGGACACTGTTGTGGCATTTGACCTGGGGTCAGCCATTGCATTTTTCTTTTCCGGTTATCATAAAGAATCCACTTTTCATCACATGTTACAATTCGATCCAATATTCCTTCATTTCTGTACCGGTTCAACAAGGCAACACAAGTTTCAACACGCGTTTCTTTCTGCAGATCAGTCAAATCATGAGGCACCCATTTTTCGTATTTTTTTATTTTATTGATTTGACGCAAGTGAGTCAATATTGTGGGTAAGGTAACGTTAAACCATGCCGCTAATTCCTGGGTACTTTGACTAGGATCGGCTTCCACTATCTCTCTTAATTCATCGTTATTTACCTGTGTGGGCGGTCTTCCTCGTGGCTCGTTCTTTAAGTCGAAATTTCCATCACGAAAGCGTTTAAACCAAAATCGCACGGTGCGTTCATTAGTAGACCCCTCTCCAAACGCAGCATTGATATTGCGGGCTGTTTCTGCCGCGTTAGTTCCGCGTCGGAACTCGTATTCAAAAATAACTCGAATTTTCGCAGTATCCATCTTTCTTGTCTAAATTGAATAACAAAAACAATTGAAAGTCGATATTCAAATGTTTTACATTTTTTAAAAAAAGAACATCATAGAAACCATTTAAAAAAAGTTTCATTCGAAAACCTCAAACCATGAAGATTCTATGTCAATTCAAAGAACCTATTGCAATAAAACGGCAATTTCATACTTTAACCCCTATTATTATGTAAATATGTGTAGCCTAGCCTAAGTAGCCTACAATATAAACCAATGAGTTGGAAACAAATCCCTATCCACTTGTCAGTCCACAGTAACTATCAGTAGCTACCATATTCAAATTTCCGTGTGGCCTGCTGTTTTTTTTTTTAAATTACGATTAATCTGTGAGTTACGGAGATTCAAATATTGTGTGGTGGATTCTTTATTTAATCAGCTTTACGGTAGTATTTTTGTTTGGTCCTAGCTTCATTAGTTTAATATTAATAATAACTTTATTGCATAAATTCACAATACAGAAGTATACCAATTACACTGCAAGGTGGTACTTGTTAATAAATAGCTTGCCTATAGTAAAAGCTCCGTCAACATCATCTTATTACCACGTTTTTCTTATCTCACTTTTCTTATTTGTTTGTCTGTCCGGGCAAAATCTTGCAACTTAAATTTGAGGCACTTTCCGATAAGCTAGAAAGCTGAAACTTTCAGGATAGTTGAGAACCCGATGACAATGCACTCTAAAGCAACTTTCAACTTTCCAGATGCACTTTCAGGTCCACTTTCGGCAACTTTCACTTTTGTATGGGGCTTATCCGATTGTTGCGTAACACATGGTTACTTCGTTGAGTTAATAATTAAAAAGAATAAAATAATTATACTAGATTTAAAAAATCTAAAAATCCCACGTTTTTCAATGTCCTAAAAAGAATAAAATAACCCTGCGGGGCAAAGCGAGGGGCCACTCAAAACGTGGGGGCGCATCTTTACAATAATCGGCATCAATGCATGTCATTCATCTCTTTAAAATCTCCTCTTAGTAATATGCGCCCCCACGTTTTGAGTGGCCCCTCGCTTTGCCCCGCAGGGTTATTTTATTCTTTTTAGGACATTGAAAAACGTGGGACTTTTAGATTTTTTAAATCTAGTATAATTATTGATAACTATTAAAGTCACTAAGCAATATTGGACATTCTTATGTAATAGCAAAAAAATACAATTATAGTGATCGAGGGTATACAATAATTCTTTATCTTGCGTGCTAGTCCGAGGACTGTGTTACGGTGAGGTAAGATTCACGCCAAAGTATTACCAATTTATTTAGCGGGAAAATGGCACTTTTACCTAAGAGTCCAACATTTTTGCACAATTCGCGCAGCATTGGGACTGTTGAGAGCGGTGGGGTGCGCGGTAGCGGACTGACAAGTGGTTAAGAAGGTTCAACTAGGTATTAGGTTATTACTACCGCAATTTTACCGAAATTTTTATCTAAGAGTCCGATATTTTTTTCATAATTCGCGCAGCATTGGGACTGTTGAGAGGGGTGGGGCGCGCGGTAGTGGATTGACAAGTGGTTATGATCTTCACACAAACATAAGACCCTGCCAGGAATCTAATCCAAGACCGCACCAACTTTGTAAGCTACGCTAGCAATTGTTTAGGATTTATTATGATTAAAACAATATTATGAACTAGCGACCCGCCCCGGCTTCGCACGGATGCAATGCTCTACTATATTATGCATGTATTATACATATAAACCTTCCTCTTCAATTACTCTATCTATTAAAAAAACCGCATCAAAATCCGTTGCGTAGTTTTAAAGATTTGAGCATACATAGGGATATAGGGGCAGAGAAAGCGACTTTGTTTTATACTATGTAGTGATATGAGTACAATTATTAAATGACTATCATGGTGTTTGAAAGTCACTAAACGATTACGTGTAATTGGCCGATTGCGGTGATTGGTCGTGCGCTGTGATTGGTTATTCGTTAAAGTAGGGGATTGTCTTGCTGTCAATTGAGGCATTATACTTCGATTTGTCGACGAAAAATAACCTCTTGCTGTTATTCTGCTAGTTCCATTGTATTTCGTGCTTACACATTACTCTAATTATAGGTTAATAACCGTCAAATCGACTTAAGCAAAGAATAATATAATTAAACAAACAAATACTAAAAAAAAACATTTTATTAGTTATTACAATATCAAACAAAGCAAAGCCGCGATTAAGCCGAGGGAAGACGTGAATTTTGAGCTAGAGCCGCGTTGAGGCGCGAATAGAGCAACGTCGTGGTAATTGGAGCTCCAGCCAATCAGCTGCTCATCCCGATTTTGGACGCGTAGCCACAGTTCTAAAGGACGGAAGTATCTGGAAATTATAATTAGGAATATAGTAATTCATTATTTAAACCAAAAAAAAATTGGTTGTCTGTAAAGTCAGTGTACGGACGATAATTTTACGTGATAGCGTCATAAAAAAACATTGATGAAAAATTGCATACTTTTATGAATTGAATTGAATTATTATTACGGAATTATCATTATTTTGTTTAATATAAAGAAGGAGTTAGTTGAAAATTATATTTTTTTTTCGATAAATAACATTACGTTGTAATAAACAGTGGAAACCACATTAACTTTTCACTTCATGAAGCGCTCTAGCTTGCACGATCGGCTCAGGTGGAACGTTACACTTTTTCGTGCGTGCAACTGGCGTTCATCGATTTATAAGACTTTATCACTTCAAAAAAGTGTGTTGTCAGCTCCGACTCACGATTGGAGTTTACTCCTTACGCTTGTCTTTGAACAGACACACAATAAAAGTGAAAAAAAAAACAAAGACGTAATGCTGTCATTGGATCAAAATTTTACTCTTCATATTTTTTCTGTTTCACTTTTGCCGTTTTTTATTTCCTTTTTTATTTCTGTTTGTGTTGTATATCCAATCAATGTTTTTCGTTCTACCGAATAACGTACCTTACGAGTGATTCCGGCGATATTTTATTGGTCTTCCCTTTTGTCATGGCCCTTATAATTTCTGAAGCCGGTTTCGAGGACCCTGGTTGCATGATTTCGCTGTAAAAATAAAATATTGAAACATTAGCAAATTAAGAAAGATTTTATTTTTATTTTTATTAGGATTAAGAGCCAACCCATTCGCTTTTGATCCCAATCAAGCTCGGATGCAAGACAGGATCCACGATGGAACGAGTTAACCCAGAAGGTACCTATTCACTCTGACTTTAAAAACGGACGGGTTATAAGTACTCGCCAATAGAGACGCAGTCCACAGTGCGTCGGGATGTCCGATGGGAAAAGGGAGATGGCATATGCAGCTCCTGAGCACACTCTTCAAAGTACATTCTGTGGAAGACCGACGGACAGGCAACTTTGCGGCGGTGAGCTAAGGTGTGAATCTTGCACTTTGAGCAAGGTTCAAGATGTTTCAGGAATATATGTCAAGGCATGGGTACGCATACCAGAATTTAAGCAAAATCAAATATAAGCCTTTTTATACCAGTTCAAAGGGTCGTAAGTACCCTTAACCGACGAGCTTATATGAAAAGGCTGATGAGAGTTGAAGAAGCAAGAGATGTATGTCAGAATCGTGGTAAGTGGAAATCTGTGATCTCTGTCTACGTTTTTGTATGTATGTATGTATATACCAGTTCTCCTATAATTAATAACTTTCTATGTGCCACATTTTAGCAAATAGCAACATTCCTTTTTATATTTTAACGGCCTTGGAATGAATTATACGGCTTATCCTTAATACTGGTTCTTTTTTTTGTTTTTCAAATTCGTTTTTCAAACTTATATTTGAGAATAGGTGATTCAGTTAAGATTTTTAATTGCGGTAGTAATAACCTAATACCTAGTTGAACCTTCTTAACCACTTGTCAGTCCGCTACCGCGCACCCCACCCCTCTCAACAGTCCCAATGCTGCGCGAATTGTGCAAAAATGTCGGACTCTTAGGTAAAAGTGCCATTTTCTCGCTAAATAATTACTACCGTAAAGCTGATTAAATAGAAAATCCATCACAGAATATTTGGATCTCTGTAACTCGAAAATTAATCGTAATAAAAAAAAACAGCAGGCCACGCGGGAATTTTAATATGGTAGCAATTGCTACCAGTGGTACCGTGGACTGGCAAGTGGTTAATCCAGATAAAGAAATTTTAGGGGTCTTCAAGTCTCGAGTGAATAGATATCTTCTAGGCAAGCGCGTCACATTCTATGCCACTATCAGGCAAGATAGTGGTCAACCGTAAGCGCTACTACTATAAAACACAATAGATTTAGCATAATTCATAATTATTTAGTCCCAAACAAAACAGGGATTGTACAATAGATACAAAAGATGGAGAGAATCAAAAATAAATAGAATAAGAAGAAAAATTGGTTGCCTGTAAAGTCGGTATACGGGCGAAAGTTTTACGTGACAACGACTTTGAGTGGTAAAATAATTTTAATGTGAATATTCATTCGTATAGTAGGAAGAAGGATGAAATAATAGTAACAATTTAAAACATTTATTTATACAAAGAATTATATTTAAAACATTAATTTATAGGCACGCGTCCCTTCCACTTTTTATGTCTGTCTCTCTCGCTCTTAGGCGGGCTAACCATGCCCGAGTGGAAGGGACGCGTGCCTCTCACTCGCTCTCATTGTGAGCGCATAACGTGAGCGGAGCGTAACGCAGTTTCTTGAAGTGTCACCCGGCAAACCAATTTATAAGACGTTGTCACGTCAAAAACATCTACCCCCAACGGTCAGCATCGATATGTCATCACAGTCTGTTGTTAAAGTCATGATAATTCTGCCAACTTTATCATCATTTGTGTTAAAAAGAACGCAAGGATGTGTGTGTTTTCCGCTGACAACAGGCTTGCAAGGAAACCATTTCTTGTTTGACTTATAAATTTTAACCAAATGTAGCAAAATAATGAAGAAAGATTGGTAAATGGAGATTTTTAAGGGAAGAGCGAATTGGCTGATTGACATTTTAATTTTAAACAAAGATCATTATTTGTAATGAACTCTGAATGATGAAAGAATAACGTCGATACGTCTTGATATAGTAGACAGTTAACTCTAGGTACTCAGCTTTGCGTCAATGCTTGTGTGATAGTCCAATGGAGATAGTCTCCGCTGCAATAGTGTCTGCAGAATGTTAGGTAGCGTTGTTAACAGACATTTTAAACAAATTTGGATTGCTTGAAGGAAACTTATGAAGGTAGACTGAGAGTTTGTGAAATAGAGAGTTCTCAATGCTCTGACGTTACCTGAGTAATCTTCCAGCATCTCTACTTCTATATATATCGCATTCGTGAAGGTGCCCCGTATGGCCTGAAGCTAAGCACAGCTGTTCGAAGATCTGGAACTCGAGGATGGTCGCTAAGAAGTATTTGATGTATTCCTGGTGGGAAAACAAAAATGATAATGTATTTTATGTATTTTTTTGGATTCACATGCGTATTTTATTGGAGCGGAGCGAACAAAGTGAGCAAAGCTCCCATGGATCAGCTTCAATGGCGCAATGTCTGTTACGCCATAACTTCCCGAGTTCTTAACCGATTTCAATAATTTTGTGTGGAATCGAATCAACACATTTAGGCCCAGATTGTGACGAAAAGTGCCCGAATTTTTAAATTCAAAAGAACAATAAAGTTATGACCAAAAAACGTTGGCTCTATGGAATTGCCCATTGAAACAAAAAGTGCGCGCTTTTCTAAAGTTTTCAGTTTTATGGAATTTTAAAATTTACTAAATATTAATGATTTTTTTTAGTATAATACTCCGCTCGAATATATGATGCTAGAGAAGCTTTATGCTTAGCGACTGCATCAATCTAGTTTTATAAGCATATATCTTATAGAAATATGACATTATAATTGCAAAAAATATAATTAAATACATTGGTTTATATTAGATACTAGCTCATAGTAGAAGTTGAAATACGTTTGTGAATTTCGACTTGTCTGCCGGCGTCTCGGTACCTCAGCGAACAGAGCACTCGCCCGTATAGCGAAAGGTGGTGGGTTCGAATCCCATCTGTGGGCTCGGAGGTGTGGTCGTTTTTTACAGGCGTATTATTTATCTTAATAAAAATGATGATTATAACCGGCATTGTAAATATTTCTCTATCATATTTTTATGTTATTTCACTTATAATTAACAGATATCTATATATACACAATATAACGACTGTTTGGTGCAACTGTAGTGATCCTGCCTTTCGTAACGACGGTCCTGGGTTCGAATCCCGGTAGGGGCAAATATTTGTGTGTTGAATACGAGCATTTGACCCTAAGTCATGGGTGTTTATATATATTTCTATGAATATTACATATCTGTGTATCATATATGTATGTCTGTCCGTTACCCTAGTATCCATAACACAAGGCTTACAGTGCTTACTTTGGGATAGGCTAATTTGTGTGAATGTAAAAATATTATTTTATTAATTTGATTATTTACTAACCTGGTCAGATATGATATGGTATTTTGAACCAGGGTCAAAATCAGCTTCCGATCTTGGCATAGGTGGTATCACTCCCTGTAAAAAAACATAATTATTATTATTGAAGCGAAGCTCCTATGGATCAGCTTCAATGGCGAAATGTATGTGACGCCATAACTCTATGAGTTCTTAGCTCTTTTACTTCAAAATGTTACTGACTGTTAATATATTTCATACCTGATAACGCAGTTTCATTTGCCACCAACGATTATTCATGTTTTGTACACCATCTTCGAAAACTGACCATCGCCACTAAAAACAGATTAAAAATAATTAGAAAGAAATAAA
Organism: Calamotropha paludella; assembly: GCA_927399485.1. NCBI lineage: Eukaryota > Metazoa > Arthropoda > Insecta > Lepidoptera > Crambidae > Calamotropha > Calamotropha paludella. The sequence goes on along the minus strand of OV656830.1, from coordinate 2,053,803 downwards.
CATTTATTGACATACACACGCACACACACATACAAACACAAAAAAGGCCAGGTCAAAAGTACCCTTAACCGACGAGCTTGTATGAAAAGGCTGATGAGAATTGAAGAAGCGAGAGATGTATGTCAGGACCGTGGTAAGTGGAAAATGTGATTTCAGGAAAAAGCCGTAATTTTATGTATGTATGTATTATTAATATAGGGAAAAACAGCCGTTGCAGAATTACTCGCGGTTTTTTCTCGTTACAAGGTACTGTGGTGACCTCCTTGCATCAATAACACCGCATTCCACCTCTTTACGTATATTTGCTTTATGGCAAGGAATGTCACCCTTTTAAATATAGAATATTCCAGAAGGCTAGACGAACATAAGCGAATCACCAGTAGTGTCTGAGAGTGTAACCTGAGCCGTTGTATTGAAGAGTTCAGTAATAGAATAAATCGTGAAATACCTATATAGTTTGAATTAACGCCATAAAGATCCCGGAGCGCGCGTAGGGCGCTACAGTACCATCGTAGGACTTACGAAGACATGCATTTTGCGTGCACTTATGTTGAATTCAAGTTAAAGATTTCCGTCCTGTTATGGGGAACGCTCACCATCAAAACTTCTTAGAACCTTAGGATTATCTTACCTGATCAACCATAAATGCGAAAGGTAGATAAGCCACCTTCTCCAAAGCCATGCTCATGAGGAAGTTCATGCTAACTTCGTAAGGGTCGTGGGTTCTGAAAGAAAAATGTTTTCGTATAGATATATTACAAGGCAATAGAAAAATAAAACATTGACCTGTCAACAGAAGAAAAAGGGAGAAAATAGTGATGCATTTTATAAATGACACTTGGGTTTGTAAATTTGACCAGAGAGTTTCATTTGTACTTTGAATGTCCGATCCGGCTCGAAGGACCAATGTTCAAATCATGTTATAACCACTTGTCAGTCCACGGTAGCAATTGCTACCGATAGCCAACAACCCTCGTCAGTCCCTGGTAGAAATTGCTACCATATTCAAATTTCCGCGTGGCCTGCTATTTTTTTTTATATTAAGATTAATTTTTGAGTTACAGAGATCCAAATGTTCTATGGTGGATTCTTTATTTAATCAGCTTTACGGTAGTATTTTTTGTTTGGTACTAGCTTCATTATTTAGCGAGAAAATGGCATTCTTATCTAAGAGTGCCGACATTTTTTTCACAATTCGCGAAGGTTTTGGACTGTTGAGAGGAGTGGGGCGCGCGGTAGCGGACTGTCAAGTGGTTAGGTGACTTAAAATTACGTATTTTCATAAAGAATACATACTTGTTTTGGTAGAGCCCCACTCTTTGTAAATGCTGAAGATTGTAGACTGATAAAGACGCTGCATTGGCCACCGCTTCGTGGAAGGCTGGAAATAATAAAATGGTTTATTTTTACTCAAAGTGATAGTAATTAGCATACTTACCTAACAATATCATCATAATAGGGTGACTACAATGAAAATTTAGATTAAACTATTGTTAGTTTCACATTTAACATTGTTTTAAACTGATTTAGTGCACATATTATTATAAAATATGATTTTTATAACAAATCTACATTAATATTATAAAGAGGAAAGATTTGTATTTTTGTATGTTTGCAATGAATAAACTCAAAAACTATTAAGCCGATTTCAAAAATGATTTCTCTATTAAAAATCTACATTTACGCTGTGTAACATAGGCTATATTTAATGCTAGAATTTTTTTTGTCCACCTGTGCGAAGCCGGGACAGGCCGCTAGTCATTAATAAAATAGAGAAAATGTCATGTTGGATAGTTTTACGTATTACGATTTTACTGCTAAAAGTTTGTTTACAAGCAGGTGACGTCATGATATCAAGTTACCTGTATAAAGTGTTTAACGTTTTGGCGGCTTTTTTATTAATTTAAACTTTGATGGTTGGTTTTATTTCACTACACAGAGGCGGTATAATTTGGTGTATTTTGGTAGAACGTCTATAAACGAGAGGAAAATTTGTATGCAGCCCTTGCCAAGTTGCCTTGCGTCTTGCCTCTTGCGGCTTCTTCTCGGTACAAGGTCTCCCGACGTAGGGCTTATGAAGCCATGGTGTAGTTTTCACGTTCAATACACGTACTGTGAATGCTCATATTGAATATTTATTTTTTATTTTTATTTATTTTATGAAAGTTTTCACTGTCAAATTTTCATTTGATCAAATACCCAGCGTCCATTGAAGTGATAGTGCTTCACCAAACATGATTCGAATTTACCTGGGTTCGCGCCATCCCTGAACAGCTGGGGCTGCTCAGCATACTGCAGATAGTATTGTATATGAGCCATTTCATGATGAGTTGAGATCAGGTCTTGCATCGTCACCTCCGTACATTGTTTTATTCTGAAACAACGTTGTCTTATTGTCATAGTCATAGTAACGTCGCCATTGGGGTATAGAGCTTCTTTAAGAATGGAATCAATTTAGGAGAGGTGGCCAAAACCTAATAGGACGGATCCATATGCCCATGACTGCAGATTCAGCTGGGACCAATAGTAGCTATTCGAAATACGAAGAAGTTCGGCATACCCATTCTACGAGTATGTGTCCGTGTCAGAATATTAGTGTCTAGTAGAAAAGAACCAACCATTCACAATCGATAGTGTAGTTCACCGTGACTATGTGAAGTTACTGGATGTATTCCTACCTCCAGTAACATTAGTGCTGGACGCTGGATGGCTCAATAGTAATCCGGCCTTGTTTAGGTACTAGCACACTGTATACCAGTCATATAGCTAGGCGATGCAGTCGCTAAGCATAAAGTTTCGCTAGCACCATATATTGGGGTGGAGAGTAATACTTAAAAAAATCAATAATGATTAGTAAATTTTAAAATTCCATAAAAATGAAAACTTTCAAAAAGCGTGCGCTTTTTGTTTCAATGGAAAATTCCATAGAGCTTATGTGTTTTGGTTATAACTTTTTTATTTTTGCGAATTTTAAATTTTTTTGTCACAATTTGGTCCTTAATGTGTTCATTCAATTCCACAGAAAAATTATTAGAATCGGTTAAGAAATCGGGAAGTTATGGCGTAACAGACATTGCGTCATTGAAATTCGCTCTGCTCCAATGACCTATAATGGAATAAATGATGACATTTATCAAAACGTAACATAATTTTAAGTTTAAAGTTGTATGTATCCGCCCATAACTGTCGCACACTATTACGATAAGCTTGACGCACCGTTTAGAACACACTTTCCTACGCACGCCGTGCTGGTCTTGCTGCATTGAGAATGTGACCGCGGTGTAGCAACAAGTTTGCTGCAGCGATCGATATTTAAATCTTAATCAGATTGTTAAATTACCCTCATTATTACATATTACTGTTTTGTAATATGCGAGAGGAGAGTGGTGTGGTGTGGAATAAGATATAGTGGCAAAGATAGAAAAAGGGATGCTTAGATGGTTTGAACATGTAGAATAGACGAAAGAAAATTAAGACAAATATATGTGGCAAATGTGCATGGGCATGTCGGTTACGGTAGACTAACGCGAACTTTCATGTAAAAATAGGGGGTGTCCTGAAAAAAGCCAGGTCATAAATACCCTTAACCGGTGAGCTTGTATGAAAAGGCTGATGAGAGTTAAAGAAGCGAGAGATGTATGTCAGGATAGTGGAAAGGGGAAATCTGTGATCTCCGCCTAGTTCTGTGGGAAAAAGGCGTGATTGTATGTATGTACTGTTTTATTACTCACGCAAAGATCAATTTTGAAATTCCTGACTAAAATACCTGTAATCTATTCGGTTGCAGAAGTCCCAAGCACTAGCTGTGCATTGCACACTTCTCTGCGGTGGTCTCACTAACATCGACCCTCGCCAGAACTCTGGCGGAACCGGCTTCAGTCCTAGAGATGTGTAGAACTCTTCTGCCATTTGAAACATCCTGGAAATAAAGATAAACGTTATCATAAGTACATCTTCAGAAAAATATCGTGAGAAATTCGATATTACAATGATACGCGCGATCCGTATGTAATCGCAGATCTTCGCGGCCTTTTTCAATAGAAACAACCCAACATCTTATTCTGGACATTGCTAAACATAGGATAAACGAATTAAATAATCTTTACACTGATTGGTCCTGAATTGCTTGCATCCATGGCATTCCCATAAACATTACTCTGACTTTTTGTCGTCAGTCCAGGTCTTCCCTTCGACGATGCATCTTCCAATATGCGCAAGCACTCATGGAACTTTATACCAAGAATATACCAAGAATATACTCATGGATTATGCTTCATTTCCATTAAATTACTATTTACGATGTCATAAGAACATTTTGTTTTGTATTAAACCTTAGGTCAAGTTAAGATAGCTAACTGGGTTAGGTCAAGTAACTCATCTGATATAAATGGCTCGGGACTCTGAATAACAGAAAGCTGTCTGTTAATTTACAAAAAAAACTATTGTAAAACTTTATATCTCTTACCTTAATGGTGTAAATCCTTGTCGTAGCATTTCTGCAGTGATGTCTACGTTTGGAGCTTGAGGGAACGGCATCACCAGATCCATTATGGACTTCCAGTTTTGTGCCCACATGTTACCTGAGGATTAGATAAAAAAGATATTTCTTTAACTCGTAGTACACTTGCAACCTCATACTGAAATGTTTAAGTTATAGTTAACTCAAACACAAACTCCTTGTTCTAAACTAGTTCTTCTTCGTTAGGCGTTATCAGTAGTGTCGTCAGAGCTTCAAATAGTGAAGGTATAAATTTCATTTTGTAAGCATTTCCTTATTAAGTTAGCTACAGCATCACATGTTATTTTTAGGCTCTTAAAACTTATTTTTTTTTTGAGAAATGTGACTTATGCATACTCCGCTGCTTGGGTTGACAGCGGAGTTATGTGGGGCTCTCCTTCGTGCATTCACCCTATAACATTGAAGCCCAGTGGGTGATCGAAGGCATACCCACTAAAACTCGTCATTGTGCGTTCACACTGTTCTGCAGCTTTGGTCCCTTTGTCAGAAGGACTTCGGCTGGACAGCCAGCTTTTTTCTCTGTCGTACGATGCTTAGGCACAAATAAGGTATCATGCGACACCCTACGGGTGGCGCTGAACGGTGGATCTACCTACCTTTTTTTAATTGGTTCACTCTTGATCCCCATCATGCAGGGGCCAAGACAGGATCCACGATGGAACGAGCTAACCCAGAAGGTGCCTATTCACTCTTGCTTTAAAAACGAACGGTTTATAGGTACATGCACAGCAGCGCCTTCTGCCTTGTCAGTTAGGGATCTTGTTTCCGTTGAGGGCTATGAGCTCTACGAGCTACTATCTCCCAGCAACTTCCTCAGATAAGTAGGGGTGAAGATAGCCTGCCCCCTTTTTTATCGTGAATTGGAAAGCGCTTGACCGCTATCTCACGTGATGGTAAGCGACGTTGCGGTCTAGGATATGACGCGCCTGCCTAGAAGCTACCTATTCGCTACTGACTTGAAAACCCCTAAATTGTATTTATCAGGAAACACAGACTCAGGCGAAGAGTTCCACTCTTTAACGTTATAGATTACAAAATTTAAACCAATACGCTAAGTGCGACTCCTTGGTATATATAACGGTGGCGCCTATTTGTAAGTCTCGTTGTCCGTTGAAAAAATGGGGACGGTGGAACAAGGCTGTGCAATTCTACTATACACTCTCCGAAATGTATCCTATAAAAAAGGGATAAGATAGCTACCTCCCGTCCATGCCCCCCTCAACTGTAACATAAAAATTACCTAGTAGATGAGTTGGTATCGGCCCATCAGACCTGACTGTCGTTTCCCCGTATCTCTGCACCAGCCGTCTGCGGACGTAAGTGAACAACTGCTTGTATAGTGGAGCCACTTGATTGTAAACCTCCTCCACACTCGTCCGGAAGGATGGGTCGTCGTATGCTGCTCGCATTTGGTCGCCGGCGTCGCGGAAGCCTTGAAATGAATTTAAAGTCTTGATTTAGTGTATAGCTGCTTTGATGTTCTGAGGCTAAGAGTTTTTGGGATATGTGTCGAGTTACAATTTTGAGTTAAAATATTCCAGTCCAAAAAAATACTTTGAAATAAGGAAGCTGTTTTTTATGAAGAAAATACACTTAGGAATATACGTTGGTTTAAAAATTATGTAGCAAACAATTTTGAGATGTACCCCGATACCCATCTCATAACAAATCCGAAGAAAATTGGCCTTTAAACAGACATAGTTTCTAAGTGTTTATTATTTTCAAACTGGCTATAAACTCAAAACCTATTGACAATATTAGACAATATTATACAGTACTGAATCCAAGCAGCGAAAGCACTTCTGTCATGGAAATCAAGAAATAAGGACGATACCACAACAATTGGACCCGAACCGATATAAAAAGAACGATTTATATATGACCTGTCCAGGATCGAAAGCAGGATATCGGTTTGATGTATACAAGTCTGACTAAGAACTGGTATGCAGGTCACTCGACCAGGAGGATGACCTATTTGACAATTAATTAATACCTGTGGCAACAGCAGCTTGATTTGCCAATTGCACGTATCTCATGAAGCGATTCCTGAGCTTTGGACCAGTCTGCTCCCTAAAACTCTTCCACACATAAAGTAGTTCGCTCTCAATCCTAGAATGCGCCAGAATCCTGGATATCTCAGGGTCTAATTGCATATCACAGTAGTTTGGGTATTCTGTGTTATCCTGATGTGGTTGATAGTGCTGGTATGGTGTATTAGCCAGTTGGTATTGGTTGGTGTTCAGCTCCTGGTTGAACGGATTCTTGGGAATGTGAGGATCATATGGTTTCTGGCCGTACGGGCATATCTTTGCTGAGTTGTAAACCTCTTTCATTTCCGTTATAAGTTGCTGTATCTGAAAAGAAGAATGAATATAAGTATTGCACCGATATTAAAAACACAACTATATAAATGGCGGACTTAATGCCATAAGCCTTCTCTACTAGTCAACTGGAGAGCTGAGTTTAGAAATTGTATGTCGTAACTGATAGACATACGTATACGATACGACTTAAGTACAATTACTCGATTTAATTACACAAACATCTACCCTTCTGGGACTCGAACCCAACACCGTGGGCGCGAAACGCAGGAGATAAACTATTTCAGTTTTGTCTTTTGTCGGTCTTTTGCAGGTCGAAAAAATTGTTTGTCGGGATAGAGTTTATCGAGATTTTTCAGTCGGAATCAGGTGGTTATAGTGAATTTTTTATACATCTAAGCAGCTAAAGAAAAGTTTTCTTAAAAGTTTTATAACTATGTAATGTGACACATAAAAAGGGGAAAAATACAGTCCTTGCCGAGTTTCTTGCGGCTTCTTCGTGGTATAAGGCGTTGACGTTCAATACACGCATTGTAAATGGTTAAAAAATTATTTATTATTATTTTAGTTTTTGTATAATCAGCAAAAAAGAGCATTGCAAAGCATGCCGGGTGCAGCTAATATAAGCCAAACATAAATAAACAAATAAATAAAAACCGGCCAAGTGTGAGTTTGACTCGCGCACGAAGAGTTCCGTACCATTGGCTAGGTAAACAACAGTAGGTACACAAACCTATTATTTATTACTAAAGTTAAAAATACAACTGAGTATTTTGTGAATTTTTCAAGTGCCTACCTGTTGCCATTATTTATATCGAGCAAAAAAATCGCGTTTGTTGTATGGGAGTCCCCCTTAAATATTTATTTTATTTTGTTTTTAGTATTTGTTGTTATTCGGCAATAGAAATACATAATTGAAAATTTCAACTGTCTCGATAGACACGACGCGATCGGTTCTTGAGATACAGCATGTTGACAGATAGACGGACAGAAAGCGAAGTCTTAGTAATAGGGTCCCGTTTTACCCTTAGGGTACGGAACCCTAAAAATTACATATTATTACTGAGAGGCGAGAATTTAAAAGTCATCCTGATTTAACCATGAATTACCTCAGTAAACTTATCATCTGTGAGGGCAGCTCTGCTCGCTTGTACTACTTTCATCAGTTGCCTCCTACCCTGAGGGTCTGGCAGCCTTGAGGCATCATAAGCAGCGGCTTTCCTCCACGACAACCTCTCAAACTTGGAGCTGAGAGCCAGTTCTTCAAGCATTCTCCGACGATTATACTCTGTTATATTGGTGACGAATTTCCATTGGGACATGGTGACTCTGAAAGATATCGAGAGGAATTCCAATTTTAAGACTTCAAAAGGCAATTTTTATTCTTGGGGAAAGGTATAGCACTGTTTAATAAAGGGGTTTGAAGGTTTTTGTATGGAGGGTGGCCCTAACGTCGGCCGCCATTTTGTTTTTTTTTTCAAAATCGCGGTGCACAATGAAAGTTATATATTTAGATGGAGGACACTTATACAAACAAAAATGTTATATAACATGATATCCTAAAGCGACACGTTTCGGAGTTATTCGCCAAAATTAAAGTATAGGTAATATAACAAATCATTATAATTAAACACATTTATATCTGATTCCTACACTGAATTGTATTAAAAAGTTATTAATGAATAAAATCAATTATTAGTATTAAAATATTTGTTTTCTTTCTTTGTCTAATTCAGGTTAAAAATAAAAACTTAAACAACATGTAATAACTAAAAAATAAATAAATAAATTCGTTATAACAACTGTTATTTATACCTTTGAATAATTCAGAAACATGACGCTTTATGATGTTATGTTACATAACATTTTATGCTTGTATAAGTGTCCCCTATCCAAATATGTGACATTTATTGTGCACCGTGATTGTAAAAAAAATGGCGGCTGCTGTTAGGGCCAAAACCTTCAAACCCCTTTCACAAGGTATAGTTGATTTGCCTTAATAAATTTAAAACGTATGTGAATAATAAGCTCATGTCCAAAGCTCATCAACTATTTAAAAGATCGCGATGCATGGAAGTAATATGTGTCGTTTCAATGTGACACTATTTATTAGAGGTTGTGTCATACAACATTAGCATTTGTTAATTTTAACACTAATTTATTACTGGTAGTTCTCAAATTGAACGTAAATTCTCATATTGAATAATAATAACACTAGATTTAAAAATCTAAAAATCCTGAAAAAACGTGGGATTTTTAGATTTTTAAATCTAGTATTATTATTTTATTCTTTTTAATTATTAACTCAACGAAGTAACCATGTGCTACGCAACAATCGGATAAGCCCCATACAAAAGTGAAAGTTGCCGAAAGTGACCTGAAAGTGCACCTAGAAAGTTGAAAGTTGTTTAAGCGTGCATTGTCATCGGGTTCTGAGCTACCCTGAAAGTTTCAACTCGCTAGGTGGTCGGGAAATGCCTCAAAATTGAGATACAAGATTCCAACCGGACAGACAAGACGACAGACAAGAAAGCGACCTAAGAAAAAAACGTGGGAAAAATATATATTTTTAATTGCAACACTGAAGTAATCGGTTCAAAATATACTTATAACCCGTCCATTTTGAAGTCTTGGATGAATAGGCACCTTCTGGGTTAGCTCGTTCCATCGTGGATTCTGTCTTGGCCCCCGGGCTTGATTGGGATCAAGAGCGAACCTTTTCTAAATAAAAAAAATATAGAATTTACTTACCTATAGCACATTCCTGACGCTTCTCTGTCATATTCTCTTAAGAACTGCATAGCTTCAGCTGAATTGGTGTTCACACCCTGGAAGAAACAGAAAATTATGTTAATATACAAACGTACTTAACATTTTTTTTTATTTATTTATACTTTGTTGCAAACAAAAAATATATATAAATGGCGGACTTTATGCCATTAGGCATTCTCTACCAGTCAACTAACTGATAGCGTATTGGAGGTGCATTGAAATGCTATAGACTACATAAACAAAGATTTACATACATACTGACATTGTATAATAAACTAATAAACATATATAAAATAATAACCTACTTAAATATGGCACTGATTTAAAGAGGCAGTTGTAAATAGCAGTTTTGGTAAGTTTAAAATTATAAATGGCACGTTTAATAACTAGTTCAGCAATTAAAACTAAGCAGTAAAGTAAACAAAAATGAGAACTAAAAAATAATGAAATGAATCAGTGAATACATAATTGAGCAGGAAAATAATTAAATGTGCGGTAAAAATGATTGAACGAGCGGTTACGTGTGGGCAGTAATAAATCGGAATTTGTCGGTAAGAAATCTCATTCTAAGCAATTCTATAACCTAACCTAACCTAACCAACCCTGTGATTGGTCGCTTCCGCCACCCGCGCTAATAAGCTCCGTCCAACTAACGAACATTTCCCTCTCTTTTCAATGAATTTCAGTTAATTAAATTAAATAACTGCTCAATATATTTTCCAACTGATCATAATAACATCTCGAATATTTAAACAAAAGCTCAAAAAATTTGTTCCCTTAAATATCTATAAGTAAATAACATTGGTCAGATTTGGAAGGAATGACGGTCCCGGCTCCAACTCCCGGATGGGGCAGACGTTTTTGTAAGAATAAATATGCCTATACATTTTTAATCCACGACCTTTCGTTATCCGGGCGACCGCTGTGACCATAGGAGTATATAGAGGAAGGGTCGAGTGGGCCCACCCCAGTATGTTCTGGTGCCCAACCCAGGCATTTCTTAATTCTATGATGCACGCCAAAATACTGATGACTTTACAGAAAAATCATTTAAAACATTAAATAATGATCTATATTTGAATAAAACAACTTTTGCACGGATTTTGCGCATAATTTATTTTAAATTTAATTTGATTTTTCGACTCCTTTACAGGAGCTTTTAGTTCTTTTTACGTCAGGATTAAATATAAAATAAATACGTAAAAAAACTGTTTTATTCAAATGTGTAATGCGCGCGAAAGTTTAAGACCTTTCCCTTTTTCATTTTTTTTCTTTATTTGTGGCTTGCACGATTTGTGCATTTAGCCAGTGTCAAGTAAGTATAAATTGTAATCGCCAGTTCTTGAGTAATTCCTTTTCTTAATTTGATGATGATGAATGAACAGTAAAATATATTTTCATAGTTTTTATATATTTTATGCATTTTTCATTATCTTATAAGATAAATTATTATAATAGGAAAATACTAGAAAAAATCGACTCGGGTCACAAGTGAATTCTTAGTAAAATATATATTTCCCTAGGTTTCAGTAAATGTGTAGGGTTTTGCTGAAACCTCCCCGTGGAAATCTTGAGAGAGCAAAAGAGGAAAAGACAACTTCCTCAGCTTTGTTACACTTGTCAACACTCTTGTATGTTCACAAACACTTAGTGGTTAATAATCCACCATTATGACGCACTAATATCCAAGACAACACAAATTTTAACAAGAGAAACAAAACACAACAACGTGATGCTTCCCGCTCCCACCAAAAAGTCCTACATAACATAGTTATTATATCAGTATTACTGGATTGGAACTATTGGGACTCAGAGGACATACTCGCATGTATAGAATAATTTTGATGACGCATTTTAAGGGCTACACAATGTTCTGAATATACTTGGACAGATAATTTGGCATTTTCTTCTTTTTTTTGTAAACTTTTATCTGATTAGACAAATATTTTTATTAAATTATTTTAATAGAAAAATACGAGAGAAAATCGACTCAGCTCACACGTGAAATCTCAGACGGGAATCGAACTCCAATCGAAGTCCAATGCTCTCCCAATTGAGCTACCGAGCCTTGCGAACACCTATGGAAATTTCCTGGAGCCTTTCTAATTTTGCGCTGTAGGCCAGCGTTGTCTCATCAATGAGGGGAACATCCTCTCGTATTCGAAAGAAACATTTTTACAAATGTTTGGGAAATCGATTAAGATGATACAGCCATTAAGTTTTATAATTATATATTTATTGACATGTAAAAAATGAATGAATTCCATGACACTTAAACTTATAGGATAATTTAAAATGGCGGGCAGTCGTTTTTAGTTTTTTGCTTTTTGAAAAGTTGAGAATTTTAGAATTAACAAAAAACGGATTTTATACTGTACAGTATTTAAAAAAAATAGTAAATTCTGTAATTATTTGCGACATTCCCCATTATGATTACATAAGATTTCATTAGAAATGAAAATAACTTTATTCAAATGCGCTTAAAATAAGTTGTTTTGAATCTTCCAACATTTTTACCTACCATCCATTCAGGACATCTTTTAACTGACAAGAAGAACGGGAGCAAGAAACTCGTCAGATTTAATAGAAGTAACGACATTTACAATATTGTACATCGTCACAATAAATAATCTACAAAATTATTCTGTTATCACAATAATAGTAGTGTTATGGTTTCATCACATCTTTGATTACAACAAAGTCAACAAGTATCTGTTTTAAGTAACTATCCTTAAACATTGCAATGATATACAGAGTGTAAACAACTTTCCAAAAGTAGTAGCAACAGTGAAAGAACAGTTTTAAGAGATTCACGCAAAAACTTTACAAATAACGGAAGCAGTGGCCCTTCGCTTTCATTCCGAATAATTACTTATAACGCTCTAGTTCCGATACATGTTTTTTGATGACACTATTTACACCACGTCATATTTTATGGTAAATTTTAATACTTACTGCCAGTGGCGGATTTACCATAGAAGCTGAAGCTTAGGGCGGCAAAATTAGGGGGCGGCAAAATTGGCCCAGAAAATTGGTACAGAAAAAAGTAAGAAATAACCCTTTGTAATAAAAACAAAGCTTTGCTTTTCTTAGCTTAAAAATATACCCAAAAAGTTGTAAAAATAATCATGAAACTAAATTATTCCCTAAAAAAGGAATAAACGTTATTGTGAATAGTGAATCTAATTTTAGAGGTCAGTAGGGGCGGCAAAAATTGTATAGCTTTGGGCGCCAAATGTGTAAATTCAGCACTGCTTACTGCGCTGTCTTAGCGATCTTTGACAAGTCAAGAATTTTTTCAATTTTCCTTTCAAAAATTTCTAAACTTTTCAGAAAGCAAAAAAAACTAAAAACGTTATTGCCCACCCTTTCCTAAAAATCACGTCACTACTCCTTACTGCGGTTTTTGTTACGACGGCAGAGAAGCTAGTTGACGTTGAAGTTTTCTAATTATAAAAAAAAAAAATATTTAATTATCAATTTTTGATTTGAATTATTTCATTGTAATTGCTTATGAACTTAACAGATTTTCAAAAAGGGCTAGATTGCCCTTTTTAGGCTAAACACCGGAAAGAGGGGCTATACAACTGTTAGAATCCGATACATTTTTTAGGGGCTTGGAAGGCAGCGGGTTGGAAATAGCAAACTTACAAAAATATTATGTTATCTTTACAAATTTTACAATTTTTATTGATCAAAATTTGCATTTTAACAATATTTTAAATAAAAACTTCTTTAGCATTGTTGTGATTTGAAAGTCGATGAAAAGAAAAGGCGACATAGTAAAAAAGACAGACACATCAATTCATAAGATTTAACGTAGGAGAAAATGAAATAGGAAGCGTTAAAAAGCGTCTCTGTGAAACGAAAAAGTGACAGTAAAAAGAGTTAGCTTATATTTTTGAAGGGAGATTCTATTTTTGAAGTGAAAACTTCTTTAGCATCGTTGTGATTTGAAATTCGATGAAACGAAAAAGCGACGGACACATAAATTCATAAGATTTAACGTAAGAGAAAATGAGATAGAAAGCATTGTGTACATGTGTTAATACGTGTTTGTGTGTGCATGCGTAGTACAAAACTTAAGAGAAGGCATCACAACAACCGTGGTATTTATACGTATTATTTTTGAAGGTTCCACTACTACCACGTGTGAATTGCACACATGCTATTTTTATGATTTCGTTACAAATGTATAGTTTTCGGATATCGCCCTGTATACGACAACATTACTTGCCAAATTTCATAGTTCTAGGTCAACGGAAATCACCTTATAATTTTTGATTCCCTTGAAATTGCGGCATAAACGGCAGTTTCTTTTTGACGTGACAACGTCTTATAAATTGGTTGCGGCTGGGAGTCACTTATGAAAAAGTGTAACGCTCGGTAACGTTACGATGAGTCACCGAACGAGAGAGAGGCCCGCCGAATGTTTTCTCAATATTTAAAAGTTTATTGATTTTTAATATTATAATAATATATATATGAAATTGTAAACTCTTTATGATATATATAATACAAAAAAATTGTTTATATCGATAAATTTTGATAACCATCCAAGATTGTTCCATTTAAATCATTAATGTATAAATCACTTATAATATAAATATTTAATAGTAGTAGATATATTTCCTATATAACCCAAATTATTCATTTATTAATTTTCGAAATATATTACAGGCATTTATATTTAAACATCCTGTTACATAATGATTTATAGTTTTTTTTATCCCCAACAAAATCACTCAAATAGGAATTAGTTAAGTTTAAGTTTACATGTACAATGTTTTAGTAAACAAAATATATTTCTATAGTTAAAGGCCATAGGACGATAAGAATACCGAATCGGCCCCAGAGAGGTATCTGGCTCATAATTTTAGGAAATGTTGGTACTCATAAGATACGTCGATGCTGAAAGTTTCAGCTTTTTATCTATTACCGTTTCTGAATAAATCTAAAAATACTGAATTTCAGTAAAAAAAATCATTCTCAGCACCATGTGAATCGATTGATCTAAATACAGGATATGTTTTGGGGCATGGTGGTAGCTTCTAAGAAAAAAAATATAAGCAATATCTGTTCATAAGAACCTATAAAAAAACGAGGTTATTTTCTTGATTTTAATTTTTAATCATGTTACGGGAACGCTAAAAATATGAATCTATTTTTTTTGAATTCCTCATTAAATTTTCGATGAAATTGTGATCCTGGGATTTTTTTTAAAACGTTACGCCATATTGAAAAAAAATAAAAACCGATTAGCTGCTCAAAAATTGATTTCTTATTATGATTTAACTCTTGCAATGATAAAATACAGAACGTTTGCAATTATTGTACTAGTGAAAACAACAGAATAAATTATGAACACTCATATAAAAATAATTGTTCTTCATATCATCATATCAGCCGTACGACGCCCACTGCTGGACATAGGCCTCCCCCAAGGATCTCCACAACGATCGCTCCTGTGCTGCCCGCATCCAGCGTTTTCCCGCGACCTTAACCAGATCGTCGGTCTACCTCGTAGCGGGCCTACCCACTGAGCGTCGTCCGGCACGCGGTCGCCATTCGAGAACCTTTCCGCCCCAACCGGCATCAGTTCTCCTTCCTATGTGTCCTGCCCATTGCCATTTCAGCTTCGCAATTCTTTGAGCTATGTCGGCTGTTTTTGTTCTCCTACGGATCTCCTCATTTCTGATTCGATCGCGTAGGGAAACACCAAGCATAGCTCTCTCCATTGCCCGCTGGGCGACCTTGAGCCTTCTTACAAGACCCATAGTGAACGACCACGTTTCACTGCCATAAGTCATCACTGGCAACACACACTGGTTAAAGACTTTCGTCTTAAGGCACTGAGGTATTTTGGACGCGAAAATGTATCGCAGCTTCCCGAACGCTGCCCACCCGAGTTGGATTCGACTAGAGATCTCTTTCTCGAAGTTGGACTTACCTTACTGTATTGTATGTCCTAGGTAAACATAGTGGTCAACAACTTCGAGTGTAACGTTCCCAACATTTACTGGAGCGGGTGTAACATGGGCGTTGAACATAATTTTCGTCTTGTCCATCTTCATCTTAAGACCCACTCGTTGGGATGCGTTACTGAGATCTTCGAGCATGGTGCTCAGGTCTTCCAAGGTCTCAGCCATTAGGACCACATCATCGGCAAACCGAAGATGTGTCAGGTACTCGCCGTTGATGTTGATGCCAAGTCCATTCCAGTCCAGAAGCTTAAAAATATCCTCCAACGCAGCAGTGAACAGTTTCGGAGAGAAAACGTCTCCCTGTCTCACTCCTTGCTGTAGTTGGATAGGATTAGAGCTCTGGCTCTGTACTCGGACCGACATAGTGGCGTTTTGGTATAGGCACCTTAACACTTCGATAAACCTGCAGTCCACTTGGCACCTCTGGAGAGACTGCAGCACCGCCCAAGTCTCGATCGAATCAAAGGCCTTCTCATAGTCCACAAACGCCAAGCAGAGTGGCCGATTATACTCTTCAGTCTTCGGTATAACCTGCCGCAGCGTATGAATGTGGTCTATGGTGCTAAAGCCTTTTCGGAAACCGGCTTGTTCGGGAGGTTGGAAGTCGTCAAACCTGCGAGCAAGACGATTCGTAATGACCCTCGAAAATAGCTTGTAGACATGGCTCAGAAGCGATATGGGTCTGTAGTTCTTCAGTAGGGTATTATCGCCCTTTTTGAAGAACAAAATCACCTCGCTTCTGCTCCTTGCCTTCTGCGTTTTGCCCTGGACGATAACAGAATTGAAGAGCTTCTGGAGGACTTTAAGTACCGCGTGCCGCCCGCTCTCAGAAGCTCTGTTGTAATTCCGTCATCTCCCGCCGCCTCGTTGTTCTTTAGCTGTTTGAGGGCCATTCTAATATCGTACAGGCTGACGTCCGGGATATCTTCGGTATAGTGTCGGGTAAGCTTGGCTCTAGGATCTCGAGCTTTGCTTTGGCCTGGTGTAATACTGGAATACAGCTGCCTATAGAAACCTCAATCTCTCTCAGGATTTCAGGAGTCGATGATATGATACTGCCGTTCTCAGTTTTCAGCCTCGTCAGTTGACTTTGCCCAATAGACAGATCGCTAGCGAACACTTTGGAGCCTTTGTTCCGCTCTATGGCCTCTTTAATACGCTCGGTATTAAATTGGCGAAGGTCGCTCGTCAGCGACTTCGAGATCTGTCTATTAAGCTGTCTATAACGTAGGGCATCCGCTGAGTCTTGCAATCTCATTTCATGTCTCTTATCCATGAGTTCGAGTGTATGTGCGGAGAGTTTCTTCAATTTGGGACGGTGGGTTTTGAAGTATTTTGACCCTCCCGTACGGACAGCATCCACCACCAGGTCGTTCAGATCGTTCTTCATATAATGAACTCTAATCATTATTATAAACTTTATTTATCACTATAATTATTAAATCAGTACAAAACAATATTGTTTATATAATTCAACTACGTTTTAGGGAATTTAAACTTTCCCGCTCAATTATTAGTTAATTCAGCACCCATAAGATGGCACTGTAATTCAAAACTGGTGATACTGTTTTCTATTTTCATGAAAACCCGCCAGATTTGTAGATAACCTTAAAATTATTTGTTGATATTCTATACAAGTATTGGTCGTACTTTTTCTGTTTTTAATAATTAATTTTATCTAATTATATAATTATATAAGTGAAAATATGTCGTCATCTAAAACATATAATCCAAAGTGCTGTATTTGTTCAAAATTCATTAAACAAACGCGAGGTACTCCAAAATATATATAATCTGATGAAGATGCTGAAGACTTTTCAACGATCTTTGATCATCCAATTGTAGTTGGTGATGTTTTGTGGAATAATTGTCGATCAAAAAATATAAGAAAACGAAACTTGACGACGAGGATCAGGATACATCGTTGGAGAATGAATTACCTTCAGATACAAGTGAATTGTTGAATCTCAATCAAGTACTGATTATTCATCATTTAATTTAGAGGTTGTATGTGATTATGATACAGAAGAATGTATTGAAGTTCAAATTAAAAGAACTGTTGCAACTCACAAATACTGTTGTGGATTAAGGACAATTGGTTGTTGTTCACACTAAGCTGCAATAATTTTTTACCTGGCGCATGGACGATATTTGGCTAAAACCCCAAACCAGCAGCAATACTTAATACTTTATTCAATTAAGACAATATCCCCACTGTGATTGATGAAGATAGCGACGAGGACTAGTCACAAATTCATAAGAAGATTTTATTATTTACACATTAATATAATTGATACATTTGAATAGTTTATAATTAAATATTAATATTAAAGTTATTGAAAAGAGAAAAAATATTTTTATATGAGTGTTCATAATTTATTCTGTTGTTTTCACTAGTACAATAATTGCAAACGTTCTGTATTTTATCATTGCAAGAGTTAAATCATAATAAGAAATCAATTTTTGAGCAGCTAATCGGTTTTTATTTTTTTTCAATATGGCGTAACGTTTTAAAAAAAATCCCAAGATCACAATTTCATCGAAAATTGAATGAGGAATTAAAAAAAAATAGATTCATATTTTTAGCGTTCCCGTAACATGATTAAAAATTAAAATCAAGAAAATAACCTCGTTTTTTTATAGGTTCTTATGAACAGATATTGCTTATATTTTTTTTCTTAGAAGCTACCACCATGCCCCAAAACATATCCTGTATTTAGATCAATCGATTCACATGGTGCTGAGAATGATTTTTTTTACTGAAATTCAGTATTTTTAGATTTATTCAGAAACGGTAATAGATAAAAAGCTGAAACTTTCAGCATCGACGTATCTTATGAGTACCAACATTTCCTAAAATTATGAGCCAGATACCTCTCTGGGGCCGATTCGGTATTCTTATCGTCCTATAGCCTTTGTGCAATTCTTATTTTCATTCAATTCCTTGTTCCTATTGTGCAATTTAATTATATTCATATCAATAAATATTCTACCGAGAAAAAGACGTTGTCACGTAAAATCTTCGCCCGTAAAACCGACTTTACAGGCAACCATTTTTTTACGTTCACTTAGAATTGTTTGATGTTCACAACTTTAAGGGACTGTAGACCTAAATATATAGTTTTAATTTCAATTCGATACATCCGCGTCTTTCCGAGATAAATTATCTCAACAGACAGATGGAGAATAAAGTGTTTTCTTTTTGAGGGACGGCACCCTAAAAAGCTTTTTCTATCACCCCCGTTTTTTGTCTTGTAACAATTTCTTTTGATATAAAAGTCAACAAGTATCTGTTTCAAACAATTATTAAGTCATGCCTTAGTGACAAATCGAATAAATTTTGTATATACTAGGTTTCCATATAATTAAAGAGTAAACAAAACAATATGTTTATGTACATTTTTACCTAATATCCGTGGAACGACATAGAGTCAATAACAAAATGTACATAAGCCACTCAGATCGATATGACAAGCAGTGCTGAATTAACACATTTGCCGCCCCAAAGCTATAAAATTTTTGCCGCCCCTACTGACCTCTAAAATTAAATTCACTATTCTTTATTACAACTTTTTGGGTATATTTTTAAGCTAAGAAAAGCAAAGCTTTGTTTTACTGCACTATTACTTACTTTCTATTGTACCAATTTTCTGGGCCAATTTTGCCGCCCCCTAATTTTGCCGCTCTAAGCTTCAGCTTTTTCAGCTTCAATGGTAAATCTGGCACTGATGACAAGTCAAAGAAAATGTTAAAAGACCTGACATAGGTACTTTATGTTAGGTCTCTTTCAACCTAAACTAACACTTACTTTTTAGAAACTAACAACAAATTTAGAGAAACGGCTCAAAGTGTGCTCCGCCTTGCTCAATGCACTACCTCACTCGCCGCGATATGGCTTGTGTGACATTTAAGTTGCCAACTTCAGCCACTTCGGCCAGTTTTTCAGTTTAGCATTAATGTTGGTTAAAACACGAAATAATTGTGAGATATCGATTTGAAGATACAGAGAATTAATCCTTTTTCGAAGCCATTAATTCCTCTTATTGAGTTTTCAAACCTATTTTAATGAAAAACTTAAAATCCGTTAAAGATAACTACCAGAGTGTATACTCTGTTAAAAAATCTATGATAACTTCAGTTCTATGCAGTAGCAGCATACTAGGGTTGACAATATTCTTCGCTTTAATAACACTGGTCAACAAAGGTCAGGTTTTTGAGATATTCTAACCTAAAAGTGCAAAAAACGCCGTTTTCGCCCATTTTTGAGGTTATGTAATTCTTCAGTTTTTAGTATACCTAAAAAACTACAGGGGTCTTCTTAAAGTACAAGTCTTGAACTTTCAAATGGCGTTGAGTTTGTTTACAAATTCTTCTTTTTTTTTTTGATGAGATATCGTATTTTGAAGTTCATTTTTCTCAATTTTGCTTCATGCTACCTATACTGTTATCAGTTTAGTTTAGATCAGTTTCAGTGACGTGATAGAGCAATTCTGCGACCGGATTTGGATTCAGCACACCAAAATCCTTCGGGAAAATATACTCAGGTGTCTGGGTAAGAAACTTTGTCAAATTTTGTTGGCTTGTGTAATTTTTTACGGGGTTTTTCGTAACACGTTGTATATTAAAAAAACACTGTAATTCTGTTCGTCATGGGCTTATACTCCAAGATTGTCGTAACAAGGTCATCAAGATAGCAACGGTAGTGAATCATTAAATATTCATTCCTTTAGTTTCCAGTAATTTTCGTTAAAGTCACGACTTTTATAACTTATGACACCGGAAGTTAGTGATAACCAGGGGTTCTGAACACTGTTTTAAAAGTTAAACAGAAAGAAGCTGTAACACTTTGAATCAGTTTTAGAGAATACCGGTTCATAAGTGTTAATATTTGTTACAGTCAATAAGGTTCACATTGGCGTAACTATGCGACAGCTCACTAATGAATTGGGTACTCTGAAATGCCTATGTTGGTGTACTGTGTATACACATAGATAGTTAAACTTAAAACAGTTTCTAACAGATTGGTAACAGAAAACATTATATCTGTTACACTTTTATAAGTGTTCGACGCAAAACAGGTTCAAAACACAAATAAGTGATACAGGAATAATTCTGTAACAGTTTCAATGTCTAACCCTTATGAAAGTGTATCCTTATAAAGGTGTTTTTGAATCCCTGGTGATGAGTACCTCGCATACCGGTTCTCATGGTTATGCTACTCTAAGGTCCCAGGTTTGCATCCCGGCCATGTCAATGTAGTAATCGGACTTTTTTTATTGGGTCTTGTTGAAATGATTGGATAAAATAATAAATAACTTTTTGATTTATTAATTGAGAGCACATTTTCCTTACAACGCAAATCAGAACCAGAGACAAAGAAAAAAAAATAGATAACACAAATTGTGCGGGATACTTTTCCAAGACTACGATAGATGGCGCTACGTGTATAATTTACATATTTTAAGATTATAAAACTTACCTAATTACAACAGGTCTGAGTATTGTGGTGTCGTCGTTAAATAAATGAACAATAGTTATTTGTAATGCAAGGCTGCAAAGTTGAGATTTGGCGTGAGTTACTTCTGCTGAATCATTTTTTTTTCGCAGGAAATATATTAGGCATTTGCTCGTGCCGGGAGAGCATGAGACCATATGTGGGACTCTCCTCCTTGCCCCTACCCGGCCTAGTGCCCGGTAAAGGCTTGGAGGCCTACCCACTAAAACCTGCGGCGTTCCACAACACATTGATTTGGGTCACGTGGCCCCTTATCGGAATCGGCCGTGACCCGGACCAGTGTAATTCCGCCCCTTGGGCGTTTTTAAATTACAAATGAAAATTATATTTTCAATTGGCGAATTTGAAAAACATTTCAAAAAATATGTTAACTAACAGAGTATTTATCTTTGTATAGTAAGAATAAGAAAAAAAAACTTGCATGGAAAAAAATAGTTTGCTGAAAATAGGACTTTTTTTGTTCCCACTATGCGTTCCCTTACTTCTTATTTTACCAATACATCACTGAGTACAAATCATTATTCATCACACAAACATTGTCGGTAAGAGTAGGATTGCTACTGACGCACCAAATGGTTGTTGTTATTTCTGAATTCCATAACACAGGTGTTTCAGCCACTTACATTTGGTTCAGAATAATGTATTTAATTTGTTTTTTTATTTATATGTAAACCGGATTGGTACCCTACATTAAAACATCTGTCATAAAAAGTCCATTGTTACAACAGATCCTGTCGTTTGTTTTAGACGCTTTGTTGTGTAATATGAAAACAATGGATTTCAAACAACAATTTGTTTTCGGTTCATTAAAAAAACTATCTAATTGAGCGACACTATGTTGAAAAATTTTAGATCGTATACAGAATTTGGTTTTATGTATTTATAAGGACCACCAACAAAACATATACTATACCTATCATATAATTTTATTATACAGCTTAGTGCTGTCTTAGTTAAAGGCAGCCACGACAATACACAAAAAACATTGAGAAATAGATGTAATCATTTACTTAAATTACACAAGACGAGTAAAAGAGATTTATTCTAAAGTAATATAATTAATTTATATATCTAGGTACTATATAAAAGAAGGACTTTGTGGGTTTGTTACAATATAGTTACCATAAGCCTCAGAATAACAGTTTTTATAATCAATTAACGTTACCATAGCAACGCGTGGCCGGGTTAGCTAGTTTATAATAAATTATATTATGACAATATTTTGTATGTGTGTGTGTTTGTTACCATATTGTCAGTAAATGCCTAAGAATAACATTCAAGAAGGCTAAGAACGGTTAGCTATATGTGTAGTCGTAGAACCGAAAGAGTTTTGGCACATGAGTTTCTTGCCCGATTCTTCTCATGTTAGCCCCTACGTTCGGAATCGGGTCGCTCGTGGCGATTACATGCGCGGCATCAACTCCGCGGATGTACTTGCCGCTAGCGCACGGGCTATCTTTATTATAAAAGAATATTATCTTGATTCTTCTATGTAAAATTGACGATTTTAAGTGCCCGCAAGGGCCTATGAAATAAAGTTATTTTGATTTTGATTTTTGATTTTGAAACGTTGGCGCGATTCATTTCGGTACAGCGACATCTAGTGTATATAAACATATACCTATACAATATGAACAAAAACAGACCACATGTCTTGTTACCTATATAATATACGGACAAAAGATAAAATCAAAGAAAAGTAAGTCATTATTAGATGACTGTAATAAATAATTCCTTTTTTTATAGTAAGTAGCTAAGCGCTTGACCGCTATCTCGCCTGATGGTAAGCGACGATGCGATCTAGGATGTGACGCGCTTGAACAGAAGATACCTATTCACTCGTGACTTGAAGACCCCTAAACTGTATGTGTCAGAAAATCAACACTTCCAATATACAGCGTATCTTTTAACGGCAAAAATGAATTCGTTCAAACTTCTATAGCATGTACTTTGGAGTGTGTGCTCATAACGCCATCGCCCTTTTAACATCGGAAATCCAGATAAAATGCGAGCTACCGCCCTTTCTTGGTTGCTATTCCTACCTGTCGCACCAAGCGCTTCTCAACATCTTTTATAATCAGAATAAAACACTTTTTTACGGATTTTTGCGCATGTTTTATTTTATTTTATATTTAATCCTGACGTTTCGACCATCAACCATCATCTTAGTCATCCTGTGATCACGGCTCCTGTAAAGGAGTCGAAACGTCAGGATTAAATATAAAATAAAATAAAACATGCGCAAAAATCCGTAAAAAAGTGTTTTATTCTGATGTGTAATGTGCGCGGAAGTGTAAGAACTAAATATCTTTTATAATGCGCACAGCAAAGGAGTGGAACTCCCTCCCTGCGTCTGTATTTCCGAGTACTATAACCCGTCCGTTTTGCAAGCTAGGGTGAATAGGTACCTTTTGGGTTAGCTCGTTCCATCGTGGATCCTGTCATGGCCCTTGGGCTTGATTGGGATCAAGAGCGAACCCATTCAAAAACAATAAATAAAAAAAAAAAAGTAGGTCAGGAAAAACAATGTCATTTTCTTTTCCCGTAAATCATCTTTCAAAAATACTATTATTATTTTTATATACAATGTCTCCCGTTACCAGTGTCGAAGCCTTTAATGGTGTGAAATATGGTATTTTTTATCGACAAATTGCCCCTCAAATTTTGTTTTTCTCTTACGGCCGCCATTTTGATTTCTTGGTAACCAAGACTTGGGTTCTCATACTAATTCGACCACCACTACTCATGTAAATGTCCTATCAACATTAAAAAGGTGTAATTTGATAGCTAAACATGTAGACAACAGTTACACAGCCATCATGTTTCAATTGTCATGGAATAAAAATAGAAAATGATAATTAAAGAAAAACAAATAGATTCCTTTTTGTGTATTTTTTAATTATTGGCTTTTTGAGTAAAAACCAACTGTGCAATTTATCGATAAAAAATGCCATATTTCACACCATTAAAGGCTCCGACACTGGTGACGGGATACATTGCATAATTGTACTAAACTGATCTTTGTCTGAATTATTCATATTCGCTCCGTGAAGGTTAGCAAAAATTGTCACATATGCTTAGAGAAGGCACGGCAGCGGAACGTACTGGATTCGGGTCTTGACTCAATTATTTTGACCTTGTTAATAATTAGGTATACTTTTATATAAAAAAGACATTTCAAACAATGGGCTATTTATGTCAAAATTAATGGGACAAAAGTATTTTTGTAGATGTTTATTATTTTATAATGATAATAATATTTTTGTGAATTTATTTATTAATAACAGATTAACACAACAATATCAAACTTAAAACTTATTATTAAAAATTAACCCTAAAATATTTAAATACACATTCACAAAATGAACATGTCATCCAAAATTCCAATTTGGGGCATGGTACCCAGAACACTGGCAGCATTACCTCGCTGAATAGCTAAACTGATTCTCTGCGAGAAAAAGCTGCCAGCCCTCTGATCACCCGAAGAGAGAATTAGTCGATTCGAGATATCCATACTAATATTATAAATGGGAAAGTTTGTCTGTCTGTTTGTCTTTCTTTCACGGCAAAACGGAGTGACGAATCAACGTGATTTTTTAACTGGAGGTAGTTGAAGGGATGGAGAGTAACATACGCTTCTTTTTGCCCCTTTCTAACCCCCCACTTCCCAAAAATGGGGGGTGGAAGTTTGTATGGAGCATTCCGCAATTTTCAAGGTAGAAAGCTAAAAATTGGTATGCTGACTATTTATGAGTACCAAAAAAATCGCCCATCATTTTTTAGTTTAATCTGCACCCAACCCCTTAAAAGAGAGGGTGAAATGTTATATGAGACCTTTCGCAGTTTTCAAGGTAGAAAGCTAAAATCGGCACGCAGAGTCTTTGTTACTAACGAAAATACCTGCCATTTTTTAGAAATCCTCCCCCAGCCCCTAAAATAGGGGATGGAAATGTGTGTGAGACTCCGCAAAATTAGAACAGGTTCTTTAATACAAACGAATAATAAAATAATTTAATTAAAACGAATTAAATAAAACAATATTAAAAACAACTATTAACAAAGCGCAAGGACAAACATTAAAGGTGGCTGGGGTGAACTTAGAAAAGCCGTGCTTTTCCCATGGACAGCTGTATGTAGCATGTTCGCGTGTGTCCAAGGCCCAGAATCTTTTTATTCTGACCCCAAATGGAAAGACATATAATATAGTCCATAGTAGTGTGTTAAAATAAAATAAATAACGTGTAAAATTCTGTTCCGAGTTCTCTTCTGTGTTCAGGAAAGGGGAACAGTGCTACCCCGAATTTAACGCGAGCGAAGCCGCGGGCAAAAGCTAGTCCTTCATAAACCGCTTCATGTCAGCCGACCACGACCCTAACGTCTCGAAAGCTAACGCCGCAAACTCATAATCTTCAGATTTTTTTGTTTTCATTTATTATTTAACATATTAAAAATAAATTACATTGTATTGTTCAAAAACAGCGTATAGAAATCCACGAAGGTTTATAGCAACGCTGTTTAAAGCAAGCGTTAAGATACAATAAATACACTAGAAAAAAGAAATCAAGTTGATAAACTCTTTTACAAGGAGCAAATTAGGTGCATAAAAAGGTCTTGAAAAAGTACTTATTCAATTCGTACCTTAAATTCAATTAAGTCAAACCAGCAACAAGATCTGCGGGTAGTTGATTTATCAAGCGCGGTACGAGGTATGCGGTAGTTCTTTCGCCGTAGACGTTATTCACCTTTGTTGTAAGCATTTTGTTTCGAGCGATCCCACGAGTAAATATAGGGTGATTCAATTTTTTTTAATTCTTATTGAAAAAGTTATAATATAGAAGAGTATTTACGATGCTTCAGAAACCAGCCCCAGCTTTAGTACAAGTTTCATGTATATCAGATGGAGCCAGTGCTACGCAAGTTACATCCCACACCAGAGTGAGGCCCAGTCTCCATGGCACAAGCGTAGTAATATTTCTAATATTGACACCAATAAGCCTAGCCCAGAGGTAGCAATGTAAGGCTATGAATACTAGGGTAACGGTAACGGTAGGGTAAGATATACCTTTATGTTACATAAATAAGTATTTTTTATACTAATATAGTGCCCGGGCCAAAGACAGAATCCAGGATTAAACGAGCTAACTCAGAAGGTGCCTATTTACCCTGGCTTTTAAAACAGACTTATCAGTGCTCGGAAAAACAGACGCTGGAAGGGAGTTCCACTCCTTTGCTGTGCGCTTTATAAAAGAACTTAAAAAGCGCTTGGTGCGACAGGTAAGAATAGCAACCAAGAAAGGGTGGTAGCCCGCAGTGCGTCAGGATGTCCGATGGAAGAAAGGTGATGGCGGTATGAGCATATGTAGCGCGCGCTCCTGAGCACACTCTCCAAAATACAATCTGTAGAAGACATTTTATTTTAAGCGAACGTATGTTTACGAGAATAAATACCTTTAAACCTTTACCTAAGAATAATAATTTAACGCAATTAAATGAATATGGTAAGTATTAGATATAAAATACGTGTGTAAAAAACAACTACGCCTCCGAACCCTCAGATAGGATTCGAACCCACGACCTTTCGCTATGCGGGCGACTGCTCTGACCGCTAAGCTACCGAGACGCTGGCAAACATGTCGAATTTTTTAAACGTATTTCAACTTCTAGTATATGCTAGTATCGTTTCACCAATGTTGAACGCTAACTGACTTCAACATTGAAAGTAATATTTTTACAAATATTAAACAATCGATTAAGATGGAACCAGCTATAATTATGTTTTTTAATTTAATTTTTTGCATTCACAATGCAATAGTTCTATAAGATATAAATGGGATTCGAATCCCACCTGAGGGCTCAGAGGCGTAGTTGTTTTTTACACACGTATTTTATATCTTATAGAAATATTGCATTGTGAATGCAAACAATTAAATTAAAAAACATATGGTAAGTATTGTTGTAAGTTGATGACCGTTTGGTGCAATGGTAGCGATCCTGCCTTTCGCACCGACGGTCTCAGATTCGAATCCCGGAAATGATTGTGTAATGAATACGAGCATTTGTACCTGAATCATGGGTATTTACATATATTTCTATTAATATTTCCTATTTATGTATGTCTATCCGTTACCCTAGTATCCATAACACAAGCCTTACAGTGCCTTCCATAATTGGTGTGATTGTAAGAAATATTATTACATTACTAATAGCTTTTACCCGCGGCTTCGCTTGCTTTAATGTTGACACCGGTAGTCGCCTGGCGGGAATAACTAATCGGTCAATTATCGACCGCCGAGAGAGTAGAAAATTATTAAAGTACAAGAGTGAAAATTTTGTGTTTTATGTACCTAAATCATAAAAAAATCAAATATATGATTTGTCCAAAAAATACATTTTTTTAGGTGGACCACCCTTACCAATTAGTGGTTTGAAAAACAGTTTACGTCCTATTCTCAGACCTATTGAATACACACAAAATTTCATCAGAATCAGTGAAGCCGTTTCAGAGGAGTTTTCTTAAACACTGTGACACGAGAATTTTATGTATTAGATTTTATTAGAATTTATAGTTAAGAAATTAGGAATATATTAATCTTATTAATTTATTTAACTTGTTTCAGACATCTCATCGCTATTTGGGGAAGTACTTCCGATTGAGCTATCTATGCCATGACAGACACGTCGCAATTTTCCAAGTCTTTCTTTTTGTCTCTTTATGTTATAGGTACTACCTATAGTCCAGTCATTACGTCGGAAAAATCGGGAAATAAATGAAAATGAACCGAGAAAGCCAAATTTTGGATATTACGTGGGGGATGGCAAGAAAAGCTTAAGTTCAAATTGTCGACCAAAATAACCTTGTGCAATTTCCGCCATCTTGAAAAAACCCTTAAATTCAGTTTTTTCATCATAACTCGGTTCCCCGTTGAGATACGAAATTTTTTATGGAATACTTTTTTGTTGCTCTTCTTGCGATCTACAATTAAGGTCCCATGCATTTTTCACGTATCGATCGTCGTTTTCGAGATATCGATCAAAATTACAAAAATTTGGGGAGAATTTTTAAATTCGCCGTTATTTTGCAAATACCGGGATAAAAGTAGAACAGGCTTTTGAGGATGCTGACACTCTCATCGTAACCACAGCAATTAAAGAAGCATGGCTCCATGACTCTGTGGAAATCGTTGGCGAAGATATCGATCTTTTGGTCCTAATTTGCGGACTTGCAATGGAGAAAAAAAATATTAACTTCCACAAACCAGCCAAAGGCAAAAGTGTACTCTCCAAATTGTTTCAAGCATGATAAGTCTGTTCTTGAGAACATTCTTTTCATCCATGCTTTCAGCGGTTGTGACACCACGTCATCTTTTTATAACATTGGAAAGTCGAAGTTCATCAGCACCCTCGAGAAGAATCCGAATCTCCGGTCATCGGTAGAATTATTCAAGCAAGAAAAGGT
This sequence comes from Calamotropha paludella, assembly GCA_927399485.1. NCBI lineage: Eukaryota > Metazoa > Arthropoda > Insecta > Lepidoptera > Crambidae > Calamotropha > Calamotropha paludella. The sequence goes on along the minus strand of OV656830.1, from coordinate 2,025,236 downwards.
CGATCCGGAGATGCTAGCTTGCGCGGGAAAGCTGTTCCTTATCGCTCTTTATGGTGGTCGTAAAGAGGACACGACGATGGATATTTTGCGATTCCATCGCTTCGCAAAATCAATGACGACAAGCAAGACGAATAATCTTTCACTGCTCCCACCAACGGAAAGTGCAGTCCGCCAACACGTTTTCCGGACATATTTACGAGTACAAACGTGGCCCGGAATTTTTAAAGATCCTCAAGAATGGGGTTGGCGACAAACAAATAACGGGCTCGAACCAATTTGCACCACAGCCGCACCCGCTCCACCTGAACTTTTGAAACTCATTTCGTGCAAATGCAAAGGAAAGTGTGGAGCTGCTTGTGGCTGCAGGAAAGCAGGAATCCATTGCTCCGTTATTTGCCTGCACTGCAATGGACAGACATGTGACAATGTCGCCAGAGTCGAAATTTTATTCAACGACGATCACGACGATGACGATGATTACGATTTATCGACCGTCACAACATCATTTCCTGCGATTGAAGAGGTTTTACGATTCGAAGAGTCTACGGAGGAGGAACTTGAACAGCCAGGACCATCCAAACGACGAAAAACGTGTGAAAAAAATTACCACTTGTAATCATTATGTTTGCTGCATAAAAATTATTTCATCAATAAATTTCATGTATTTGATTTCTAATTTGTAAATAGCGAAAACAGTAAATAGCGAAAAAAAAAATTCTCCCCAAATTTTTGATATTTTTGATCGATATCTCGAAAACGACGATCGATACGTGAAAAATGCATGGGACCTTAATTGTAGATCGCGAGAAGAGCAACAAAAAAGTATTCTATAAAAAATTTCGTATCTCAACGGGGAATCGAGTTATGATGAAAAAACTGTATTTAAGGGTTTTTTCAAGATGGCGGAAATTGCACAAGGTTATTTTGGTCGACAATTTGAACTTAAGCTTTTCTAGCCACCCCCCACGTGATATCCAAAATTTGGCTTTCTCGGTTCATTTTCACTTTTAAATGTATATAATGACTGGACTACTAAAGGATATGAGTTTGAGTCTCACCTGACAACTGACAGTTAGATTTTTCAGTTAAACTAATTTCTTTAGATATAAAAAAATTAATTATAAAATTTTAATTATTAAATAATTTAATAAAATGAATGTAGTGAATATATCTTTATATTTCTCAATTGATGTTAAAGTAAACAATAATTTACCGTAATTTATATAAGAAATTGAGATTACTCACATTTTTAAGTTACAATTAAATAAATTTCTAGCTGACAAAGCATATTACTCGATATCAATGACAAAGTATAATCTAATTAATCAGTAAAATTTTGTACATCTCATTTCCTATGGCATGTATAATTTACTTTATAAACTGACAAGCGGCCCGTCCCGGCTTCGCACGGGTGGACAGAATTCTTTAAATTTTTTCTAGCATTCAATATAGCCTATGACACTCAGCAATAATGTGCCTTTCTATTGGTGAAAGAATTTTTAAAATCGGTTCAGTAGATCCCGAGATTACCCCTTACAATTTAACAAATATACAAACACACAAACTTTACTTCTTTATAATATACAGATGTCTCTAATTATTTTTATATAAATTAATTGTTTGCTTTTTAATGTTTTTATAAATTGATAGCATTGATTTGGCTATAATATCTTTCTCTTTATGTTCTTTGCACACCCGTGAGGGTTAGATGTGTGATTAGATTATTTTAAGTCATCATTTCTGTACCCATATTCTATGCAAATATATATTTTGATTTGATTTGATTATAAAAATTCCCTGTCACAATGTTTGACCGCGATTAACTCCGAAACTACTTAACCGATTTTGATGTTTTTTTCTCATTTTGCTGGATTTGTTCCCATTTAGGACATAGGATAGTTTTCATTTTAATTTATAACAAAGCAACGCGTGGCCGGCTCAGCTAGTTGATTACAAAATTGAAATAATTTCTTTTGCAATTGTTTAGAGTTAGTCCACAGATAAAATTACTTACAGTCTGTCTTGAACACGGTATTATGAAAGTGAGAAGAAAATCGTTGAAGACACGGCATTCAAATAACACTAATGTATATAATTGGCATAGATAATATCTTAAAAATGTTTAATTGATCAACTTACCATTCGAAAATAATCTTCAGAACACGCATACCTCGTGAAGAAAGCAATGAGCATGAGCAGCGTTGCGCCTTTGCCTGCATCCATTTTTAAAAAGTAAACTTTCAGTCCAACCACCTTATGCACATTTAATTTATTCAAAAATATTCACGTATGCAATTCTAAATGTTTAACTAACATTTTTAAATTAAATTACACAACAGTTTTACATAATGAATTTCAATTTGATTTTATCGCGTTTGTTGCGTGATTCGGATTACAGCTGACTTTTTGGCGGGAATTTTGACACTTGTAACTTTTTTACTTTTTTTTTTATTTATCAAAATATTATTTATGCAAAGAATATTTGTGTTTTAAGGCAGTTTTTGTGTCGAACATAAGACATTTGGATTAGAAAACTATACTCTTGTCTTTCTCGGAGTAGACTGTAGGAACGTTTCCGTTGCTTTTGTTTTCTGCACGGTTTGATGAGCACGACTGGATTGCATGGGAGGGGCATGTGCCAAGACTGTTTATCTTGAGATATATCTTTTAAAATATACCATTTTTTATACTAACTTTGCTTAATAACAAACAGAACGTATTGACCTTCAATTATAAAAGTGACTTATTCATATTTTCATATGTGAAATTATGAAATATAGTGTGAAATTATTTTTTTGTACTTGTTTACTGAATTGAATACTTTATAGATGTATTTTATCATGATAAAAGTATTTAATTTCTAAAAATAAGTGTTTTATAAAAGATATATGACAAATAATTTACTATTAAAATAATTTATCATACACTCATTTGCAAAAAAAACGGGCGGTTTTGATTTTCATTCATCTTTAAAAAGATACAATACAAAAAAGATTTCAATCGTTTGTACACGTTACTGGCCGGTTTTAAAAATGCCGTGGTATTTAAAAAAGTACGTTCCTAATTCAAATTTTCATTTGATGCTCATTTTTACAGAAAACCCCTTTTTATCCTATATTTTTGGCGCGTAGTTCCAGAAGTTAACATCGACTTTCATAACTTTTATTCAATTTTCATCGATTAATTTCATATCCTTGACTGTCAAAGCTTTATTTATTGCTGTTTGGCTGTATCAAAAATGGTAGATAAAGTGGTAAAAGCTACCAAAATTATCGCGCTGCTTGAAGAGGGTTGCAGCCAATGCTTCGTGGCTAGGAGGCTAAATGTTAGTCGCTCGACGGTCTAAAAGACCTGGCAGCGATATCAGGAGACTGGTTCCGTCGAGAGAAGGCCTGGTTCTGGAAGAAAACCATGTACCCAACCACGGGATGATCGTTTTCTTGTGAGTCGCGCATTGAGAAATCGCAAATTTTCGTATTTGGATCTTAAGAACAACCTCCAAGAAGTAAGAAATGTGCATATTAGTCTATGGACGGTCAGGAGGAGGCTTCTCGCTGCCAATATACGCAGTCACCGCCCGGCCCGCGGCCTCAAATTACTCCGTGAGCACCGAGTTCACAGGCTTAGGTTCGCTAGAAATTGTGAATCATGGACTCAAGAACATTGGAATAGGGTTTTGTTCTCTGATGAAGCCAGGATATCTCTGTTCGGTGAAGATCGACGTCGGCGAGTGCTAAGAAGACAAGGAGAACGCTTTGCAGAGGCATGTTTCGAAGAAATCACACCTTATGGTGGGGGCTCTGTTATGTTTTGGGCAGGAATAAATTCAATGGATCGTACAGAGTTAGTCTTCATTGAAAACGGCTCACTGACTGGGCATCGATACATAACGGAAATTCTAATTCCTCATGCACAACCCGCATTGGCCGCTCTAGGTGAAGACTCGATTTTTATGGACGACAATGCTCGCGCCCACAGATCTCGCGATGTTAAAACGTATGTTCAAGAGGTCGGCATTCGTCGTTTGGATTGACCAGCTCGAAGTCCCGACCTCAATCCCATAGAGCATGTCTGGGACGTTCTGAAACGACGTGTGAGATCAGTACAACCGGCTCCGCAGATCATCAGAGAGCTGAAGAATGTGATTACTGCGGAGTGGGAACGTATTCCTCAAGCAAGTATCCGGGATATACTCGCTAGCATGCCCAAACAAATTCCAGCTGTGATTTTAGCTAGAGGGGGTCACACTCGATATTAAACATTTATCTGCTTTTACTTTATTAAAGAAAAACAAACAAAAAAACTTTTTTATTTTTACTTCATGAGCATATGTACTACTAGCGAACATACACTACTAGTGAGGTTTCGCATTATTTCCCATAAATTGTATCAAAATTTTATGAAATACTGATGAAAACGATTATTTGCTTATTAATTTACCAAATTGTGAGGATAAAACTACCTATAATTATCAAACAAAGCAATATTAACATTTGAAATGGTTCATTGCTTAGGTGCCCGTTTTTTTTGCAAATGAGTTTATAAGATAGAATTAAAAAATAATTTGTTTCAGTTTAAATATTTATTAAAAATACAGTATTAAAAAAACGAAAAAGAAAATTAAGTACGTAAGTAAATTACAAAAAAATATATGTATCCTTTGATATTTAATCTCATGTGCGATTGTTAGATATATGTCGGAACGTCGCGTGCGCTGTGACATTACTGTCATAGACCAATAATGTAGATAGGCCGTTCCTTACGCTAATCTTTACAAAATACCTAACTTCGTAAATACCGTACCGTATGGTTTCCGTTAATAGATCAACTCTTTACACTTATGGGTGTTGTAAAAGGCGACCATATGGTACTAGAGGTAATCACATAATAATAATAAATAGCCATATTAAACACATATCACATAGTTCGGATTTTTTTGGAAATGGATGAAAATCTGGCAAAGTATACAGTTTAATACTGGGAATCATAATAGTCATTACTTGGTTTAGACTCGTTGTGACTATCAATGCCAGCATTATAAGCTTAGTTAAAAATCCTATAATAATAATAATAATAATATTAGAGAATATTCTCTAATATTTGAGTTCTCTAATAACTTGAGTTTAAAAAAATGTATTTGATGTTAAATACATTGTTTTAAACTCAAGAAGCAAATGGTTTTAGGCCAACTCGATTTCCGCATTCACTGGAGTCACTCCGGCTCTTCAGTTTTCAATCGGCCGGACTGTTAGGAAGAGTACTACTTGTTTGTGTTGGATTGACGATCAGCTTGGCGCGACGAGCCGAGTTGGATTTATGATAATCTCGGAATTACGTGGCGCGTCGTCAGTTAAAACACTGGAATGATGATTCGACACTCACGATCTAATTTTGGATTGACGTCAGTTCAACTGATGCGAAAAACTGACCGTCAATTCGCAGCTTTAAACACTTGTGTTATGGAATTCGGGATAATGACGGTACCACAACACCCAGACAAGAGCAATGTAGAAAAACTCGTTTTCTATATTGACAAATCTCGGAATCAAACCCGGGACCTTGGAGTGCTTTACCATGGAAACCGGTATGTGAGTCACTCCGCCAGGGATGTCGTGGTATAGTAACCCTTTATTTTTTTGGCTTGTTTTTCGCCGTCAAAATATGAACGTTAATAAATATCATAGGTAATATAAAATGCAGTGTTATTTAGAAGCTAGAGTTGTAGGCATAAATGTAAATGATTAAATGCGTCCGTTCTGTTTTTTATCAACGATTTTTTAATCTTTGCGAATGTTACAGCGATAGATCTTCATACCGAGCATGAGTTTTCTATTTTAAGATATATGAGTTCAATTTACTGATATTTTCTTAATGTACTGATGATGTTTTGATTGGTATACCTTTGTGATAAGGTTGTTTTTTAAATAACCTTTACATTCTGCATTATAGTGTATACTTTAAAAGTACCTATCAAGCAAGAATAATTTGAACGAAAGGATTATATATATTACTTTAAATAAATTAATATATTTAAATTAAAAAATATAGCATACCTAATGTTGTGATAAAAATAAAACCTTTCTTTTGTATTTAATCCATTTTTTATTAGGTAGACTTTGTTCATATTACATATTTTCAAATAGCCTATCTTGCAAAACGTCTTCTTTGCGAACCGGCTGTTTCAAAAACAGCCTTTTTTTTACATTTGTTTAACATTTGATAATAGAGCATAAAGTATCTTGGTTGTGAATATTTGCTTGATGACTCAAATGCGAAAAAAAAACTGGCCAAGTGCGAGTCGGACTCGCGCACATAGGGGTTCCGTAAAATATTTTTATTATATGATGTAACTTTACGGTTTTCGCAATTTTTCCTTTGTTTGTGCTATAAGACGTTGCTTCGTATCAAATTTCAAGATTCTGAGTTTAAGGGAAGTACCCTTTAGGTTTTGCTTCCCTTGCGAGTGTCGAAAATTTGCGGAATTTGCGGCATAAACGGCTGTATCTTTTGATTGCGTTGGCTTAGAAGTTTGATTTTTTCCCAGTTCTAAGGGACAGTAGACCTCAGTATTTGATATAAATTTCAGCTTGATACGTCCACGCGTTACTATAAGGGTCCACTATAAGGGTTCCGTTTTATCCTTTTGAGGAACGGAACCTTAAAAATCAGCGCAAAGTGCACTAAATGCGTAAAGGAGTGTTCCTTTTAGAGAAGTGGCAAAATGCTAATTGGTCCTAGCGCATAACTGCCGTGTCTTTGTCTGTATCAAATACTACGAAAGGTAATAAATTATACACCTAATAGTGATTGTCCCTAATTCGTTCACGTTAAATTAGGTTATATATTCTGTTTACTGAAGTTTTCGAAGTCACTTATAATTTTTTAAAGGATAAAGATGTCATGTCCTTCCACAGGCAATAGTTATACCAAATTTTTATCAAATCTACACAGCTGTTGCGGTAGCGCCGTAAAAATGTAAGAACAAATTATCAAATAGATTTTCGCATTTATAAATTAAATAATAATATTAGTACATGCATTGTTTGCATGCAAACTTATTTTATTTTTAATTATATCATCACCATCATGAAAATGTCCTATCTTATGGGTAAAAACCGTAACTATACTTTGTCAAATGTAGGATGATACTTTTGTCAGGTGTCACTGCCTTATTGCTACGTACTAAGGTTGCGTTTGTTTCCTTATGATTGGCGTGACATTGCAATAGCAACTTTATATCCTCTATATAGATGTCAACTGTCAAAAGTATCATCCTACATTGGACAAAGTATAGATTACGGGTCATAACCCTCTGCGGGCAAATATGTTCATTTAAAAAATATAAAAAAAATATATCTAAGCTAATTGCCTTGTTTCTATTTATTTCCCTTCCTTGTAGCTTATAAATTAATGTGTCTTACATGTTCCGAGGCAAGATGCGCTGTAAGCTGAAATACAGGTTATGTATCACATAGTTCGGCAACAGATGCTACATTTTTAATCTACACTAATATTATAAAGAGGAAAGATTAGTATTTTTGTATGTTTGAAATGAATAAACTCAAAAACTACTAAGCCGATTTCAAAAATTTTTTCACCATTGGAAAGCTGCATTCACGTTGAGTAACATAGGCTATATTTAATGCTAGAAAAAATTTAAGAATTTTGTCCACCCGTGCGAAGCCGGGACGGGCTATATTTATAAGCCAGAAGTAAGTTAAGTAAGAAATGTAATCGTTTATTGTCAAATAAAAATATTATTATTATTATTATTGTAATAGTACACTTTTCTTTTACTTCTTGGTAGAACAAGCTTTTATTTTGAATAGAAAAATACTAGGAAAAATCGACTCTGCTCACGATTGCATTCACAGGCGGGAATCGAACCCGCCACCTTTGGATGTCCGGTCCAATGGTCTCCCAATTGAGCTACCGAGCCTTTTGAATACTCGTAGAAATTGTCTAGTACTTTTCTATTAAAAATATTTTATAATATAAGAAATATTTGAAAAATGCAAAAATATATAAAATCATAAAATAAAAGTTTTTAATTTAGAATGAATTCGCTCTCGATCCCAATCAAGCCCGGGGGCAAAGACAGAATCCACGATGGAACAAGTTAAACCAGAAGGTGCCTATTCACCATGGCTTTAAAAACAGACGGGTTATAAGTACTCGGAAATACAGACGCAGGGAGGGAGTTCCACTCCTTTGCTGTGCGCATTATAAAAGAAGTTGAGAAGCGCTTGGTGCGACAGGTAGGAATAGCAACCAAGAAAGGGTGGTAGCCCGCAGTGTGTCTGGATGTCCGATGGAAGAAAGGTGATGGCGGTATGAGTATATGTAGCTCCTGAGCACACTCTCCAAAAGACAATCTGTAGAAGACCAACAGACAGGCAACTTTGCGGCGGTGAGTTAATGTGAAGCTTGCTCTTCACCAATTTGCTATCACCAATGAGCCTCTCAGCTCTGCTGAATATTGTTTAATAATATAACACATAATAAAAGGGAGAAAAAACCCAGTCCTGGCCGAGTTTCTTGCCGCTTTTTCTGGGTACAAGGTGTCACGAAACCATGTATTCAGTACTCGCATTGTAAATAATAATAATAATATTTCTTACATTCACACCAATTAGCCTAGTCCAAATTAAGCATTATAAGGCTTGTGTTATGGATACTAGGTGTATAAACTCATAAGTATACCTAGTGTATTCCTTATTTTAGTTTCATAGTTCTTAAAATCGTCAAAAGATGACGTTATCCCATTAAACATCACGCTTACTTGTTTTTGTTTTTCTATGTATATAGCCTAACGGTACTAATAAATTTCTGGATTCACCTTGGATACAGTTGTTTTCTTTTATCGCCTATCTGGGATTTGTAACTAGGGTAACGGATGAACATACAAATATTTTACTTGGATATTTAATATTTATAGATACTAGCTAACCCGGTCACGCGTTGCTGGTATAAATCTATAATCTATGATCACAGTGGTTTGTGTGTTTGTCTGTCCGCTCTTTTTCTATTGTATTAATAACGTTACCATAGCAACGCGTTAACCGTAAGTAGTTCGCGGACGCTAGATGGCGCTAACGAAAAAATATTTAATAATAGAAAAAATTTAAAGAATTTTGTCCACCCGTGCGAAGCCGAGACGGGCCGCTAGTATATACTCTAAGAACACAAATTTGTTGTTTGTGTGTTTGTCTGTCCGCTCTTTTAACGTTACCATAGCAACGCGTTACCATAGCAACGTGTTACTATAGCAACGCGTTACCGGGTCAGCTAGTTGATTATAGAAACTGTTATTCTTAGGCTTATGATAACTATACATGGTAACAAACCCACAAAGTCCTTCTTTTATATAGTAGAGATATATATAAATAGCCATCACTCAGGCACAAAAAATGCTCGTATTCAACACACAAACATCTGCCCAACCTACAACGAAAGGCAGGCTCAAATGGTCGTCAAAATAGTAAAATAGATTTGAGAAGTGTCATAGTCTAATTACTATAGTTTTACAGATAATTATACTACAAAAATGATATATTTCCACTTTAAAAAGAAATTTAAAAAGATCACTATTGTCAGAAGTGAAACAGTCCGTCGGCCATTTTGTTTTCTCGTAGGACAATATCACAATAGTATGACGAGTTTTGTCATGCTCCAAATGACGCTTTGTTTTAATCACAAAACTAGCATGCGAGACAGTCGCTCAGTCGCCTGGCGAAAAGAGCAGCATTGTAAAACAGTAAATATCAAATACGGTGTTATACCACTTATGTATTTTTTGTCAAAATACACCTAATCTACCTCTTTAGTTTGTTTGCTTTTACTTTAAAATGAAGTTCAAAGTTGTAGTTTTATTATCATTTTATTTGTTTAGTCGAGAAGAAGTTTGTGTAGTAGTTCGAATTGTTTGTTTTGTCACTTATTGAAATGATCACACTGATATTTTTTTTTTGTAATTTTTAATTTCCCATAAGTATGTTTGTTTTCCACGATTTGATCACGTAAGAATTATTAAAAATTTATTGTGAATTTTGGGCACTGTAGGTCTTTTATTTATATTACTTTTTTCTCAATAATTATTGTAATTATGTATGACTGTTTGTTGCCAAAAAAAAAAGTACTATACGTTGTAATAGGATGTTGAATTTTCAAATGTTTCCCCTGAAATATTACACCATTTGCGTAAGAGACTTTAATGCACCATATGTGCGATATAGTTTTATACTTTTTATGTGTTTTTTTTTCCATTTTTTCAATGCTATCTTATAAGATAAAATATTTTAATAGAAAAATTCTGTGAATTCTGAGAATTTACTTATGAGCCGACTTAAAATTTTCTATTAAAATAAATCATTGAAAAAATTAAAAAAAAAATCAAAAATGTAAAACTAAAATGGCTGTTTCATCTTAATCGATTGTCCAAACATTTGTAAAATGTTTATTTCGAATACTAGAGGACGTTTCTCATTGATGAGACAACGCTTGCCTACAAGGTAAAATTAGAAAGGTACTAGAAAATTTCGACGGGTAGGTATACAATTCGGTAGCTCAATTGGGAGAGCATTTGACCGGGCTTCAAAATGCTGCGGGTTCGTTCCCGCCTGCGAATTCACTCGTGAGCCGAGTCAATTCAAAGTCTCATAATGGTTAGCAACAACAGTAACTTAAAACCTAGGTTAGTACAGGTAGTCATAATTATAACATATAGTTAATTAGGGCATGTCAAATAATACTAATAAAAATAAACATAAATTAGAAACTTTTACAAAATAATACTTGGCCTCACACAAAAAGCACTTTTGTCCAGTGCTAGCTAAAGAACATTCGCACCCCTCTGCCATAGCCCTCAATTAATAATTAAATCAGTAAATGATTATAGGTCGAGTAGCTAAGCATAAAGCTTTGCTAGCTCCATATATTTGAACGGAGAGGATTGGTGGTTTCAATAATATAATCTCTAGAGTTCGGTGTATCGCTCTTTTTGAAATTATCTTTTAAATTTATTTTTTGCTCATCCCAAAGAGTCAATGTTTTTTGGTCATAACTTTTTTATTTTTGCGAATTTCAAAATTAGGGCTCCGTCACGATCTAGTCCTAGTTGGTTCCATTCTTTACAAATAATACGAAAATCGGCTATGAAGACATAGTTATGGTGTTATGTGACACCATTTCGTTATTGAAGCTGATCCATGTTAGCTTCACTCGCTCCGCTCCAATTAAATACATATTTGAGTAAATTGAAATTATTACCAAGGTTGCACTGGATAATTATCGTGATAATTATCTTGATAATTGTCGTTGATAATTATCAATATAATTACGTATTGATAATAACGAGTAACTATTATTGTACAAAACAAAATAATAGTACATTGTTGTCGAGGCGCGGAAAACCAGCAAATTCTGGACGAGTAGAGTTTGAACTTTCTTTAATAATACGAGTCAGGCAGTTGCTAGTTCCGCCGAGGCTTACGTAGTGATTTTACTCAAAAAATGCAAAGAAATAAATAAAAATTCTGTAGAAAATTAAATCACAAATCCCCAGTTGTTTTAGTTTTCCCACCAATCGTCGTATTTTCGTTATTCTGTTTTTCATAGGGCAAAGGTTACAGCCTAATTAGTAATAGAGCAGTCCAAAATTACAATAATTAACCGATTCGTTGCTACATACACCTACAGAAACATGAAGATGATGATGAAACGTGAAAAATGAAGATAGTTTTATTCTGGGCTGATTTCCCTAAAACTTGATTTAAGGAGTTATCATCGATTTGAGAATGACACGGTTTCAGTGGCTAACGCCACACGAAAAAAAAGCGATGACACGACAGGCGTGCTATCAGCAACGAAGCGGTCAAGTCGTACACATATCAAAATTAATGGTTTTTTTAACAAAAGTAGTCTCAGACTCTCAGGTAAAAGTAATGTCTAAAAATAGAAAAAAAATCTTTCATTTATATATATGTTATTTGATTTGATAGTTGGATAATTATCAGAGAAAATAATTATCTTGATAATTTGCAACCCTACTAATGTGACAGCATAAAATGAATGAATTTAAGGGTTTTACATCAGTAGAAAATTAAAAAGCAAATAAATGTTTTAAATTTAATTTTGCATGATAGTTTTAAATGGGGAAATAAGTTAAGGTATAGAACATATAACATCTTATAACACATCTTGTTTAATGCAAAAACAAAATTGAATTGAAATTAATTCCCAGAAGTGGCAATGTTTGTGTGACGAATATGAGTCATGGGTATACTTCTATTAATATTAGGTACATATCTTTGTATGATATATCTATGTCTATACATTAACCTAGTATCCATAACACAAGCCTTACTTATTTGACAAATAAAATTGCTCTAAATTTTCAGTTCTAATAAAAATGTGCCTATGATAGACTGATATGTTTTTTATTTGGAAAAGTAGTTTTTTTTCTCATTATAATAAGTTGAATATATATTTAAGTTAGGTATAATCGAAAAAAAAGTTTCAAATCAGTATAAATATATATATTTATTTTTATACAACACTTTATTACAATTATTTAAATTATTATTTACAAACTTATATTTTAATAATAATATTGTGACATTATTTTAGTATTTATAACATAATTTCATTAAAATAAGAGTCAGTCCTTGCGTAAATATAATTTACATTGTAAAGTTCTTTCGACATTTTTTTTACAATTCTTTATTTATGGATAATAGTGATGTCGCTTGATAGTCCACTATGGTTAGTCTATGGTAGTCTATGGAGAATGTTAATAGGACTTTTATACAACTACATTCAATATGAATAAGTTAGATATTGTGCTTATGAGACAATTCATTGGTCTTCCGTGTAGCAGAAAGAGAAACTCGGAGTAGATCCATAGACTTGTGACATGGGTGTAGGTTAAAGGATACCCTTACCGATGAACATCAACACTCACCGTCACAACTCGTGTTTCTCTCCTTGCCCAGCCGATGTATGAACCTAATGATGTATGCTAATACAGCTTTAGATGCTTGTTCTAGTTGTTACTCAGAAATTTCCATAAAGAAATATTTTATGAATACTGTTTGTAAATGAAAAATAATTCATAGTTAAAAAGTGTTTCGTTTCAAATGTTAAAAAATTAAATATTAGAAATTAACTTCTCATTAAATACAATTTAATCAAAAGCTATTTTTATACATATTATTGTATATTTACAGAGAATTAAAATCATTAATGTTTGAAAATTAAAAATTATATAAGGTTATTATATTAAAGCAATAAATTCATTACATGACCTAACAACTCATGACTGAGGTTCAGTAATATCTTCAGAATGTTCAGTGTTTGACGAATTAAATTTAATTTTTTGCTTTGATGTGTCAATATTATGTCTACGCTTCATATGCTTTTTGAAGTTGGAACCGTTCGTAAAGTCTCGTTGACAATAAATACAAGTGTACGGTTTGGCACCTGTGTGTTGTCGTAAATGTAGATTTAAACGTGTTTTAAAACGAAATTGTTTATGGCAGTATTCGCATACATACGGCATAAGATCAGTATGGACTATGGAATGTGATTTTAAGTGTCGTTTCACTCTAAAACTTTTACCACATTGCTCACATACAAACGGTTTAGCTCCTGAGTGTAAACTTATGTGCGATTGAAGGTTGCCACGAGCACGGAAAGCCATTGAGCAGAATTCACATTTGAACGGTCTTGTGTCGTCATGTGTTGTCATATGTGTGCTTAATGTGCCTTTCGTAAAGAACATTTTACCACAAACGTGACATGAAAAGTCTCTACTGCGTTCTGTATGAACCAATTTATGTTGTTGTAGATTACTTCTTGATTTAAACTCTTTGTTGCAATCTTGGCATTTCAAATCCGTTTCTAAAGCTTCTTTTTTAATAATACGCTTTTTGACACCTTTAGCATATATAAGTAAGTGTTCTTTCATTTGTTCTTGTGTATCAAACACCGAACCACAATTACCACACATTGTTAAGTACGTATCTCGGTGAACTAAGTTACAATGTTTCTTTGTATAAGCTGATCGTGTAAACCTTTTATTACAAAACTCACAGCAGTATCTTAACAATTTGTTGTGCATACGTACATGATTGACGAACATACGAAAACTATGAATGACTTTACTACAATCGGAACACTTGAATGCACAGCAACAGGAATGTATTTGCACTGAATGAAGACGTAGTGATGCTATATTTTTGCATTGAGCATCACAACTCGCACAACGGCACATATAATCATCCCATGTTAATGGCTTTACTCCGAAACTGTCTTCCACTTCCGGGATTTCTGATAAAGAGCGTCTCTTCTTTTTGAACTTTTTTTTCTTTACTGCCAATCCTAATGGTAGATCGCTATCGGTGGAATCAAATTCATCATTATCGAATTCAACATCGGAAATTTGTTCACTTTTCACTAAATTAAAATCAATATCTAAGAAACTGTTTGGATCTACAGTTATAACCTGTAAGTGTTCTATAGGGGATTCGCCTTTAACTTCTGGTTTTGGATTCTGAAAGTCTTCCCAATCAGTGTTAACTGGTTGTCCTGAAATATCAGCATCTTCAGAGTTTTCTGGCTTTATTTTATTGTCTTCGATCGGCTCATTCTTCTTTATGAAAATTGTGTTTAGTTTCTCTTGTGCAGTGCGTACGTTGTGCAAAAATGACCACGTACGCTCCAATAAGTCAAAACATGAGAAACAGATAGTAGTCGGTAATATATCTGATGAGATATCTACGTTTATCCATCGCATCTTGGTTGTAATTTTTGAGTTTGTCCCGACATCGCCTTCTGCCGAAATTAATTGGTTATTAGGCGTTGGTTCGGCACAAAGGCGGCAATAACCGTCTTCCTTGTTAGACATTATATTTTGATTATCACAATTCCATGGGTATTTGAATGGAAATTATTGATAATTTAGCGTAAAAAGCAGCAAAAGAAATGTAATTCTTGATAAACAAACGTTGACGTTTCCTTGTCAGTGCTGCCATCGTGAATATTTTATTTATGATTTTGTTTGCAAAGTTTGCAGCTTTGGGTTCTGTTTTTGTATCATCGGCGAATTTGTTAATGGAAAAGAAAGTTGGTTGTGACTTAAAGGCATAATTAAATTATAGTAATAAAAAAAAGCTATATCAATATATTGACTGAACTTTGATTTGAAAAATTGGGGCTTTACCAAATTGTAGTTAATGTTTTTTAGAAGCACACAAGTAAAAGAAACAATTCAATCAATAAATCAATTCATGTATTGCATGCCACATAGGAATTATGTATGTAAATATGTGGAAACAATGAGAAACGCCAAAGAGAATACCGTCCTCCGGATTAGACGATCTTTGCTTGAGGACTGCGTTCTGACAGCTGTAATCAAACTTTGTTTTTATTGTTTTGAATTTGCGATGTAAGTTTTCACTGTTATTGTTCTGGGGGTTATATGTTTATTCCTAAGACCAATTAATTTGCTTTTCGCTGTCAATCATGCTTCAGCCATGATAATAACATAACATGTGCAGCGGTGTGCTGGTGTTGCCACAGATAAATAAAATATAAGAACATAGCTATATTGATATCAAAGTCGATTATTCCTTACAATATTTTCTTTATAAAAATATATCAAAGCATTTTAAAATTACACTCATTGTTTATATGTTTAAAGGTTTTCACTAAGTTTTTATATTAACCCTAGAAAGATAATCATATTTTGTAGTACGGAAGATATTATACAAGGCGTTACAAAAATAGCTGTAAAGCGGAAACGGGGTTAAATAGTCCCTAATATAGAGTCAATTTACAATATTTGAAAACCGTAGTATCGCAATATGACTTACTACCAAAATAAATAAAAGAACACTGTTATTAATAATATATCCATATTAATAAAGAGTAAATAACACAGAATGTTTATTTACTTTCTTCCTAATATCCACGGAACGACTAAGAGTCAATAACAAAATGTAGAGAAGCCGCTCGGATCGATATCATAAGTCAGAGAATTAGGGCTGACTGAGGCACCACTCGCACAGGTTCATTCTGGATGTAAGATCGGATTGCACCAGCTCCTGCGTACAGCGATAGTGATAAGGTTGACGATTGTCGTCACGAAGAATTCGCCAAACTGTAACATGGTTCATACCGAGTCTTGCTGCGGCTCGCCTCGTACTCGTGGTTGACTCTTCTTCAAAATGCTGCAATACTGATTCAGCCTATCTGGGACTGTGCTTGGACGTCCACTTCAAGTGGACCGATGAAAGAACCCGGTGGAATGTAGGCGTCTTGACATGTTGAAAAAGTATTGGTACGAAGGTAGCCGTGGCTGTTCAATGGGGGGGTCTACCATCAATAAATCGTTGCCGATACAGTTCGCGAGCACGATTAAGTTGCCATCTTCATGGCATACGCATAACATCATATCGTAATTCAGTTAAAAACAGCCATTTTTTCACTTTAGAAATAAAGTTGGTTAAAACACGAAATAATTGTAAGATATCGATCAGAAGATTTGAAATTGACATCATAATGTTTTTGTTTCGACTTGACGTTATTCGAAGCCATTAATTCCTCCTATTGAGTTTGCAAACCTTTTTGAATGAAAAACTTAAAATACGTTAAAGAGTACACTCTGTTAAATAATCTATGATCACTTCAGTTTATGCAGTGACAGCTTACTAGGGTTGACAATATTTTTCGATTTGATAATTTATTTAATTTTTTTACGGGTTTTTCTGTTACACGTTATTGGAGCGGAGCGAGCGAAGAGAGCGAAGCTCCCATGGATCAGCTTCAATGGCGCAATGTCTGTTACGCCATAACTGCCCGAGTTCTTAATCGATTTTAATATTTTTTGTGTGTTTTCGAATCAACAGGTTTAGGACCAGATTGTGACGGAGCCCGAATTTTGAAATTAGCAAAAATTACCATAAAAAAAATTATTTTTTCCTTTTTTTAGGTATTACACTCCGCTCCAATATATGGTGCTAGCGTAGCTTTATGCTTAGCGACTGCATCGCCTAGTATATAGGTAATATTAAATTTTTCACCATGGCGTTATTAATGCTTAGTTTTGACGAGACGAGACGAGAACGAGGATTTAAACAGGTATACAAAGAAGACAATAATAATAAATAAAGTCACTTATCGTTAATAAACGATATTTTTATTAAAATACGAATTAATGAATCCGTACTTTAATAAAAATACGCTTCCAGTCATCATACCTACCTACTTTTATTTACTGGTGGCTCAAATCAATAGAATCCATGTCCATAAATAAAATTACTATTTAAAGAAAAACTAAGCATTAATAACGCCATGGTGGAAAATTTAATATTACCTATATACTAGGCGATGCAGTCGCTAAGCATAAAGTTACGCTAGCACCATATATTGGAGCGGAGCGTAATACCAAAAAAAAGAAGAATTTTTGCGAATTTCAAAATTCGGGCTCCGTCACAATCTGGTCCTAAACCTGTTGATTCGATTCCACATAAATATTAGAATCGGTTAAGAGCTCGGGAAGTTATGGCATAACTGACATTGCGCCATTGAAGCTGATCCATGGGAGCTTCGCTCGCTCCGCTCCAAAAATAAAAACGTAATAAGTACCTAGGTATAATTTAGTGGTGTTTTTATTCCAAATCATGATTTTCTAATATCTTTCTTTTTTTTTTGCTACGGTTTGGTTTGGTATGGATTTACTATTTAATTTTTATATAGAAAATATGCGGAGCATTGCTTAAAGTCTAGATAATGACATTTTAAATGACGGCAAAGTCATCAGAACTGCTTTGTGATTGGTCGTAAGGGATAGGGCTTGTTTTCATTTAAATCTTTGTCTGTGTTTCCTAAAATATATAATTTACGGGTCTTCAAGTCACGAGTGAATAGGTGTTTTCTAGGAAAGCGCGTCACATCCTAGACCGCATCGTCGCTTACTATCAGGCGAGATAGTGGTCAAGCGCCAGCCTATTTAGTATAAAAAGGGTAAGTTTGAATTAAAATAAGAAAAACGAGAAATACGTTGAATTGAGGGCCGTTTGGTGCAAAGGTAGATTCTGCCATTCGTACCGATGGTTCTGGGTTCGAATTCCGGAAGGGGCAGGTGTTTGTGTGATGAATACGAGCATTTGTACCTGAGTCAAGGGTATTTTATATTTATTTTTATAATTATTACATATATTTTTATCTATTCGTTACCCTAGTATCCATAACACAAGCCTTATAGTGCTCACTTTGGGATCGGTTAATTGGTGTAAGAAATATTATTACTATTATACTTGGTACGGAACCCTAAATGCACTCGACAGGTATTTATAATTTCCCTTTATACATATTAATTTGTTATATCTGTATATGTTACTGATTTTTAAGTTATTAATAACTAATAAACTGTCCATTAATAAACAGAAATATGTCGTTTACTTCTACAAAAAACAAACAAACTGCAGCAAATAAAAGCAGAAACCGCAGACACCGACACAGCTTGCACCTTCATCAACTACTCTGCACGTGCTTCGCCCCCACACGGAGCATCATCAGAAGTAGTGAGACCGTGCAATATCGAGCACTATCTTGTCATAGAGAATTTTTTTTTTCTTGTAATAATTTCTTAAGATTTCGTCTTGACACCTACTTTCCGTTCCGTTTCGATCACAGACCGCCTTGAGCTTCTCGGCATGTCATTGTCACCAACTCTCAATTTTGGCTCTTTCATTAAGAATAAGGCTCAATTAGCTTCAAAAAAACTTGGCATTCTGGTGAAGGTGAGAAGGTACTTCACGCCAGAACAGTTGCTCAATCTTTACCAAGTCCAAGTTCGATCGTATGGAGTACTGTTCTCATCTTTGGGACGACTCCGCCCAATATCACCTCCAGAAGCTTAAGTTATTTGAAAAGAGAGCCAAGAGGCTTATCGCCAATGAGGATCTTTTCTATAAAAAGCTCAAAAGCCTTGAGCATAGACGGAAGGTAGAAAGTCTATCCGTATTTTACAGGATACATTTCGCAGAGTGTGCAGCTGAATTGCACAACCTTGTTCCGCCGTCCCCATTTTTTTATCGGACAACCAGACTTATAAATAGGCACGTCACATTCTAGATCGCATCATCGCTTAACATCAGGCGAGATAGCGGTCAAGCGCTTTCCTATTCACGATAAAAAAAAAGATGGCATACGGCAAAGTTGTGTAATCGACTGTACCTTATTTGTTCTGCTCTTGATTGTACTTGAGTGTGGCTCTCACATAACTCTCTTGGCACTACAGATAAGTTTCCCAGTACCTAAGTATTTTTGAAATACCACAGTCCAGATCTTTTTCTGAAGCACGTCGATTACGTGGTACGTTTACAAATAAGATTGCTCGTTTCCATTGCACTTATTCAAGGATCCACCACATTAGTGCGTTTTCATCGGTGAATATTGTGGTACGATGGTGAAAAACGTGGTAACTAGAACTCGGAATGAAACAGCGGTTAGTATGACGTCCATTTATTGAGAAAAGCAATATGACTTGAAGCTAGCTTATTTTTATGTTTATAATGGGTTCGCTCTTGATCCCAATCAGGCCAGAGGGCCAAGACCGGATCCACGGTAGAGCGAGCTAACCCAGAAAGTGCCTATTCATCCTGGCTTCAAAACAGACGTGTAAGTACTCGGAAATACAGATGCAGGGAGGGAGTTCCACTCCAATGAAGTCGAGAAGCACTTGGTGCGACAGGCAGGAATAGCGACCAAGAAAGAGTGGTAGCCTGCAGTGCCTCTGGATGTCCGATGGAAGGAAGGTGATGGCGATATGAGCATATGTAGCTCCTGAGCACGTTTTCCAACATATAATCTGTAGAAGACCGACAGACAGGCAACTTTGCGGCGGTGAGCTAAGGTGTGAAGCTTGCTCTTCGCCAATTTGTTGACACTAATGAGCCTCTCAGCTCTGCGCTGAATCGTGTCTAGTGCAGCAAGTTAGTATTTTGCTGAGCCGTTCCATAGGTGGCTGCAATATTCTGTTCCAACTTTCCGTCACTGAATAGAATTACAATTACGTACTTGTATTCACACATTAACACATTCAAAATCCTTAGTTATAATACATACTAACGTTAGATGTGGTGCACTTTTATTTTCATGTTATTTACAGAATTCAAATATAATTTATTTCATACTATCACAATGTTATTTTCGAATAAAATTATTGAAACATATATTTATGCATTTTTTTATAGTGAATAGGTAAGTGCTTGACTGCTAATGGTATAGTCTCCGGCAAATAAGTTGAACATGATTTTGAAATCACGTGACATGCGCAGTAGCAAGTTTAGGTACATTATTCACTACTGCGCATGTCACGTGATTTCAACTTCATGTTTAATTTATTTGCCGGGGACAATAAGAAACGGTGCGATCTAGAATGTGATGCGCCTGCCTAGAAAATACCCTTAGAGGTACGTATCACAAAATTGGAACTAAAACGCTTAGTGCGACTTTTTGATATTGTTAAGTTTCGTGTTTGTACATATGTAAGTTTAGTTCCTCATTCTCTCAAAAGATGGCATTGCATGTATTTTGAATCGTGTTGAGTTTGAAGTTTTATTAATTCAACTCGTGGATTTTGGGATTCCGTACCGATATCTTACAGATATCAACCATATAACGGTGGCGCCTATTTGTAAGTCTGGTTGCCTGATGAAAAAATACCTACTTTGTTCTCACACAGTTGCGTTTTTAATCGATATTCTTGTGAAAAGGGATATATATATTTTTTTGTTTTCGCACTTACAACTTCTATCTGCTTAGCTTAGTTTAATCTGCCTTTCGCACCGACGATCTTGTGTTCGAGTTCCGGAAGGGGCTGATGTTTGAGTGATGAATACGAATATGTACCTGAGTCATTGTTATTTTTATATGTTGCTATGAATATTAAATATATGTGCATCATATAATGCAGTGCTGAATTTACACATTTGCCGCCCCTACTGACCTTTAAAATTAGATGCACTGTTCACAATAACGTTTATTCCTTTTTTTATATCTCTATTTGCATAAAATATCTTTTCAAAAAAGTTACTTTATTTTTTGTTGCGTGATTAGGAATCAGCAAAGTCATCGATGTTATCATTCGTAAGAAATCCTATTCATTAATTCCGACTCTGTGGATAAAGGGCTAAAGAATTTCTGCCCCGCCACGCCACCGCCGCAGCCCCACCTCTGTCTGCAGCGCTACTTTTTTTCTGTACCTATTTTTTTTGGGCCAATTTTGCCGCCCCCTAAATTTTCCGCCCTAAGCCTCAGCTTTTTCAGATTCTATGGTAAATCCGGCACTGATATAATGTCTATCTGTTACCCTAGTATCAGTAACACAAGCATTACAGTGCTTACTTTGGTGCAGACCAATTAAAAAGAATTTTAACTTTTTCTTGGAAATTTTTAAAGTAAAAAAAAAATTTGAACAGCCAACGTAAATATTAATAAAATAATATTAAAATTTATGAAAGTAATACATTACAATACCATATGATCAGCGAATTATATATTTTTGTTACTAGTTTTTTATTTTCAGATTTTTCCGCGGAATCCTGATTTTTTTGCCTAAGTTCCCTTTCCTTCCCCTTCCGGAACTCGAACCTGGGTTCGTCGTATATTTTTCAGAAAATAATGTAATAATACTTACTTCTTTAATAAATTAATTAAATAATAATAATAGTTGTTACATTCACACCAATTAGCCTAGTTCAAAGTAAGCACTACAATGTTTATGAACATCAAGGCAGTCTTTCTCAAAGTGGGCGAAACCTTGTGGGCATTAGAGACCTAGACGTTAAGGGGCTCAGAAAAAAAGGGGGCGTTGGCGTGGTGTAGGGGGGCGATGGTTGAGTTGTAATGTCATTTACTTTATATTTTAAATTTCACTAAAATAAAAACCTACCTACTACTCAATATCGAATAATTAGTTTATATTTCTATCCTGTATGATGGTATGAAATACTTAACATAGATTTCATAGGATAGCCCGCACGCCGTACGCAATCAAGTTGTAACAAGTTTCTGTTAAATAACGGTATTGGTGCAATTCGGTAGCAACTGGCTGGTTCATCAATACTTGTCCTAACTTGCTCAGTACGATTGAGCATCGAAAGAGATAAACGAGTTTGTGCGTGTTTGTCTTATTCCTGTCGGTGCGTGCTATATTAAAATCTTTATATATATAATTCTTCTGTGAGTGTGTATGT
This sequence comes from Calamotropha paludella, assembly GCA_927399485.1. Lineage (NCBI taxonomy): Eukaryota > Metazoa > Arthropoda > Insecta > Lepidoptera > Crambidae > Calamotropha > Calamotropha paludella. The sequence goes on along the minus strand of OV656830.1, from coordinate 2,002,974 downwards.
CACTGAACTCCTCTTAAACGACTGGACCGATTTTGATGAAATTTTTTGTGTGTGTTCAAGGGGATCTGAGAATGGTTTAGATTCACAAATCAGCCCGGCAGATGACGCTGCAGTCGGCACAGCAACGCGTGGCCGGATCAGCTAGTCCTATATAAAAGCTCGTAACATTTCTTATATTTTCATTATAGATTTCGCACGCTTTCTTTAAATAAGTATTCAAGTTCAACACTTTATTTACATATTTGTGAAAACAAAGCCATTTCAGAAGCAAAAAAGATGCATTCAGATAAGAAGGACAAAAATATAGCCTATTTTCAAGATCTGGAAAAGAAGCATAATCAGACAACTTTTTTCGGTGGCTGCTAAGCAAGACGATGACGGACTTCGAGCTTCATACAATATCTCTTTGTTAATTGCTGTACATGGTGTTATACATCGACAACATTTAGTTGCTATAAATTTAAGTGAGCGACTGTTTCAATCATTGCAACATGTCATTAGAGCAGTCAATAAAATCTGAAACAACTCTTTAAATGACAGATTATTTAATCAGCTTTGTGTTGCTAATGATGAAGATTTCAACAGATTGATCTTTCACACAGAAGTGCGTTGACTATGAAAAGGAAATTGTCTGACTCGATTTAACAATCTGTTTGACTCTTGAAAACAAACAGAATTGCGCGACAATCTCATCACATCAAATAATGTTATCGCATACCTGACAGACCTTTGTAAATTGCTTAATGATGTGAATCTCTAATTTTAAGGCGATGACTTGAACTTAGTAAGAAGAAAAAATGTCCTCGCTGCTTTCGTAGCCAAGCTCTTACACAAGAAGAATATCGGTAGACGTGAGTTCCATACTTTTCCCAATTTATCAGTATGTATACTGCAACAACAACGACTTGCTTGTCTATTGCCAACTTTTGGAAAATCTTCACAGTGATTTCATTGAAATCTTACTTTACTTTCCTGCGCCCCATTTGGTCAACCCTTTATTATAAAGAAGTAAAGTTTGGGAGTTTGTGACTTTGTTTGTAGGAAGTATGTGGAACTACTGAACCGATTTTAAAAAATTCTTTCATCAGGAGAGAGCTACATTATTCTTGAGTGACATACGCTTTATTTGATTGTGATTAAAATATTCAAAGCCCAGCGAAGTGGGCATGAGCTAGTTAAAAATAAAGTAGTATATACTCAGAATAGAGATAAAACTGGCAAATAATATTTTGTCCAAATAGTTTTAAACTTTATATTCAACTAGTGAAGGTTTAAAATCATTCAAAAGAGAAACTTAATTTCCGAGATCGTTGTTACAATGGAGCTGTGCCCTAAAATCAACAATATTATGTAAAATTTAGCTACATTCAGATACAACCTAGGACATTGACATCCGCGTATACCACCATTTTACATTCAAAGCACAAATTCGTTTGCGATTCCTAAGTTTGTGTTGAATCTAAATAGTTTCTATGACTTCGATACTGTTTTGTAGCCAATAAACCCGATGGAACTAGAAACAATTAACGTATCTCAAAAAATCATTAAATGAAAATAACCGGCTAAGTGCGAGTCGGACTCGCGCACGAAAGCTTCCGTACAAACTTTGAGTAACGGTAAAAATCACGTTTGTTGTATGGGAGCCCCTTAGATTAAAGTAAAAATACAAGTGAGTATTTTGTGAATATTTAAAGTGCCTACCTGTTGCCATTATTGATATCGAGCAAAAAAGTTCTCGAGTGGCGACCACGGACCGGAAGACGTAGCGTAGGCAGTAGTCCCACTCGGTGGATCGACGATCTAGTGAAGGTCGCTGGAACAGCTTGATTCGGGCAGCGTAGGACTGGTTGCTGTGGAGATCCTTGGGGAATGTCTTTGTCCAACGGTGGACGTCAAATATATAATCTATACAATAAAATTGGAGTGTCTGTTTGTAATATTGAAATAATGTAATATTGAAATAATTGTTATTTACTACATGCATTTGAATATATATATATATATATGTATATATATATATATATATATATATATATATATATATATATATATATAAATACGGTACATACACCAAAATATCATTTTTTACAATTTTTGTCTGTCTGTCTGCCTATTTGTTCCGGCTAATCTCTGACATATCAGATATCAAATAAAAGGCCCGTCAAAATCGGTTCAACCATAGTTGAACCGATTTTGACGGGACTTTTATTGCCAGGTAGCTGATGTAATGATGAGTAATTTAGGCTACTTTTCTTTAAAATTACTGTGCCACAGCAACGCGTGGCTGGGTCAGCTAGTAAGTTATATGTTTGATATACCAAAGAGTCGCACTAAACGTTTTGGTTCCAATTTCGTAGTCCGTACCGCTAAATTCTTTCCGCTGAATTCTTTGCCTGAGTCTGTGTTTCCTGATAAATACAATTGAGGGGTCTTCAAGTCAGGCACGTCACATCCTAGATCGCATCAACGCTTACCATCAGGATTCATTCACGATAAAAAGAGTACTAGAGTTGTATTAATGTTATTTTTAAATTTTAATTAATTTGCATTTTGGAATATAGAAAAACTGGTAGGTAAGTTAAATATGATAATAGATATAAACTAGCTGACTTGGTAACGCGTTGCTATGGTAACGTTATTGATATATTGGAAAAAGAGCGGACAGACAAACACACACCACTGTGATCTTAGATTATAGACTAGCCGCTCGTCCCGGCTTCGCACGGGTGGACTAAAATTCTTCAAATTTTTCTATTATTAAATATTTTTCCGCTAGCGCCATTTAGCGTGCGGTAGACGAACTACTTGCGGTTAACGCGTTGCTATGGTAACGATATTGATACAATGGAAAAAGAGCGGACAGACAAACACACAAACCACTGTGATCTTAGATTATAGATTAATACCATTTTGGGCGCAGCGATTCAGAAAAGAAGATTATAATTTATTCATTATTTTTTATTAAATAATATCATTGTTTTATTATATCAAATTAATTAAATACATACACAAAATTATTTCTTTTTCTCGCAGAAGTAGACAGAGATCACAGATTTTCACTTACCATGATCCTGACATACATCTCTCGATTCTTCAACTCTCATCAGCCTTTTCATACAAGCTTGTCCGATAAGGGTACTTTTACTTAGCCTTTTTTCAGGAGATCCTCGATTTAGTCCCTGAAAGTTCGCCATGATCTGCCGTTACCGACTTACCCATTCACATTTGCCTCATATATTTGTCTTATTAATCTTTCGTCCATCATCTCTACATGTCCAAACCATCTAAGCATCCTTTTATCTACGAGTATATTTATATTAGAACACTGCACATAAACTCCATATTAAATTTTTTTATATATTTATTAAATGGATTTCCAAATATATATGTACAAAATATCGGGGTTATCAGACCCCTCTTTCCCACTGGGCACTCGTGATCGATAGGGGCTCCTGCCAGATCACTAAAGGAATACCGACATTTATTACTGAAAAACTAATTTTATAAGAGTAAATCGAACCTCAATTAGGGACTATATTATCGACTTGCATATTGGCTTTTGCATGCGCGAAGCTACTCTACTCTCGCCCAAAATAAGTTTATCGTAAAGTTTATTTTTTCTAATGCATTTTTACAAGCGCAAGAAAAAATCATTATTTTTCAAAAAATCTGTAACACATAAAAGGGAGAAAAATATAGCTCTTTCCGAATTTCTTGCGGCTTCTTCTGGTTACAAGGTCTCCTGTAGGACTTATGAAGGCATGACATAGTTGACTTTCAATAAATGTATTGTAAACAGTCATATAAAAAGCATTTTATCTTTATCTTTTTACCGTAGATACTTTAGACACTTAGTAACAGAGCGATGTGTGCGATTTTATCGTTTTATTTAGCGATTCCGGTCATGTACAATCGCCGCCGAAACTTTTGGGTCAACATTCGGTACAGTTACGCACACACGTACAGTTACGAGGTGATTTATGGTCGGCCGTTGGATAAACCGTTTTTGGCAAAAAAACTCTTTGAATATACCGCGAAAGTTATTAGGTCACTCGAACAGTAAACATTCTTTAAGATTATTCTTGAATTGTTTTTTAAAAACTGATTTTATCAATATTTTGATTTTTAAATGTAATTTATTTATTTATTGGACAAACAACAAGACCATTATTTATTATAAACGTATATATATTTTTATAATATACGTCTTAATTAAAGGCTTCCTCGACATGCACAAAAATGTTTGGCAAGCTATATTTATTTAGATCTTACACACATTGGAATCCCGGAAGGGGCAGATGTTTGTGTGATGATTACAAGCATTTGTACCTGAGTCATGGGTATTTATGTTTATATGATTACTAGCGGCCCGTCCCGGCTTCGCACGGGTGGACAAAATTCTTTAAATTTTTTCTAGCATTCAATATAGCCTATGACACTCAGCAATAATGTGCCTTTCTATTGGTGAAAGAATTTTTAAAATCGGTTCAGTAGATCCCGAGATTACCCCTTACAATTTAACAAATATACAAACACACAAACTTTACTTCTTTATAATATTAGTATAGATTACATATCTATGTATCTATATCTATGTTTATCTGTTACCCTAGTGTCCATAACATACAGAAGGGTCCGCATAGGGCATCCACCGGCAGGGCCGCGGGAGTTTCCGCAAGGGTTCCCGTGATTCCGCCTGGTGTCATTGCTTCGTCGAACGTCTTATCGTTTGATGAGGATGGGTGGTTCGTGGAGTTTTTAGTGGGTAGGCTCCCGCGCACCGACCTGACGAGCTTTTATCGCCAGGTAGGTCCGCAGGGGAGTCCAACACAACCCCACCCACATAACGTTGGGTGGACCCAACGATGGGGCAGGCGTACCGAATTTTCTCCACGTAAAAAAAAAAGTATTCATAACATAAGCCAAATCTAAGAAATATTTTTTCGTTCTTACGTATGTTGCGATCTAATAAAAAATATTACATTAAATTACTAAATGTTATCTAGAATAAATGTCCTTTATATTACCGTTTGTTTTTTTAATAAATTATGAAATAAAGAAATTCGATTTAACTTAAATTTTAGCAAATAAAAACAAAACTCTTGACGTAAAGCGTTTCCGCCAAAAAAGATCGCCATTAAAGGTTTATACGTCGGACTTTTTGGCGGGAGCGGGAAGCGTCACGATGGTGGTTTTGTTTCTCTTGTTAAATTTTTTGTTGTTGTGCGTAATAATGGTGGATTATTAACTACTTAGTGTTTGTGAACATAAAAGAGCGTTAGCAAGTGAAACAAAACAGCGAAAATTGACTTTTCCTGCTCTCTCAAGATGTCCACGCGGAGGTTTCAGTAAATCCCCACACATTTACTGAAACCAAGGGCAAAATATATTTTACTGTTCATTCATCATCATCAAATTAAGAAAAGAAATCACTCAAGAACTAGCAATTATACTTAATTGACACTGGCTAAATGCACAAATCGTGCAAGCCACTAATAAAACAAAAGAAAGAAAAGAAAAGGATTATGTATATGTCTTACGGTTAATATATACTCTATGATCAATGTCAATGGTATTTAAAAATAAAAATTTGAAGCATGTGACCTCCTTTCGCGACAATAGGTTTTGGCGGGCGCACCATAGCGTAATAATAATTATAATCTGTGTTTTAACGAATCGTTTTGTATTCAATATGCGCACCAATGTCGAAGTGTTGTTTTTCTCACGAGTGCAATCAACTTTGCTTTAGTATTTACTGTAGACATTGGTCTATTGCTATGATGGGTTAAATATTTTAAACAGTTAGTTCTGATTAGAAGTAGAAGAAGTATTTGTAGTAGCCGTCGATATGGCAAGTAGAACGATAAACTTATGAACAGAAAATAATATTTGATGATTTTATATAGAAAATACTAGAAAAATTTGACTCAACTCACAATTTATTCTCGCATCCTTTGGATATCCGGTCCACTGCTCTCCATTGGGAGCTCTATTGCTCAATTGTGTGCTACCGAGTCTTGTGAGCGCTCGCCTAAAATTTTGTAGTATTTTTTTTGAGGCTGTATGTCAGAGTTACTTTATTCAATAAAAACTTCCTCGAATTCGAAAAAAAAATACTTTTAAAAATAATATGATAGTAATATAATATTTCCCTCAATCATACCAATTAGCCTATATTTTTTGGACAGGTTTAATAACGAAATGTGTGTGAGGCCATAACTTTATGAGTTCTTCGCCGATTTTCGTATTTTTTTGTAATAATGAACGAACAGATTTAGGGCTTGACCGCTAACTCGCTAACCACTAGCCCGAACTCTAAATTTCACAAAAATAAAAATGTCATGACCAAAAACATTGACTCTGGGATTTCCCATTGAAAAAAGGCGCGAGCTTTTTAACAGTTTTCTTTCTTATGAAATTTTGAAATTTACTAAACATTGTAGAATTTTATTTCGGTTTTATTTAATCATAATACCATTACGTTTACTTATTGATTAAATATTGTTAACATTTACTGGTTAATGATTTATCATTGATAATAATTTTACGCTCCGCTCCAATATATGGTGCTAGCGAAGCTTTATGCTTAGCGACTGTATTATATGCTTATGACTGTTTAATACAAAAATAATAGCAAATAGGGAGGGATGACCAGTCCACTGTTCTCCCAATTCAATTTTCCTAATATCCTAATTATATTATGACAATACTTTGTGTGTGTGTGTGTGCGTGTGTTTGTTACCATATTAACCGCAAGTAGTTCGTCTACCGGACGCTAGATGGCGCTAATGGAAAAATATTTAATAATAGAAAAAAATTAAGAATTTTGTCCACCCGTGCGAAGCCGGAACGGGCCGCTAGTTTATAATAAAAAATATATTGCAAATTAAAATAACTGAGTCGGGTCAGCTAGTTTTTCTAATAAAAATGTATCATATAAAATTATATTGAAAATGCAAAGACATAAAAATCTGAATATTATTTCATCATATCAGCCGTACGACGCTCTCTGCTGGACATAGGCCTCCCCCAAGGATCTCCACAACGATCGGTCCTGTGCTGCCCGCATCCAGCGTTTTCCCGCGACCTTGATCGTCGGTCCACCTCGTAGCGGGCCTACCCACTGAGCGTCGTCCGGCACGCGGTCGCCATTCGAGAACCTTTCCGCCCCAACGGCCATCAGTTCTCCTTGCTATGTGTCCTGCCCATTGCCACTTCAGCTTCGCAATTCTTTGAGCTATGTCGGCGGTTTTTGTTCTCCTACGGATCTCCTCATTTCTGATTCGATCGCGTAGGGAAACACCAAGCATAGCTCTCTCCATTGCCCGCTGAGCGACCTTGAGCCTTCTTACACGACCCATAGTGAACGACCACGCTTCACTGCCATAAGTCATCACTGGCAACACACACTGGTTAAAGACTTTCGTCTTAAGGCACTGAGGTATTTTGGACGCGAAAATGTATCGCAGCTTCCCGAACGCTGCCCACCCGAGTTGGATTCGACGAAAGATCTCTTTCTCGAAGTTGGACTTACCTAACTGTGTTATATGTCCTAGGTAAACATAGTGGTCAACAACTTCGAGTGTAACGTTCCGTTATCCGTTATCCGAATATTATTTATTTAATTATAATTATACAGTACAATATGGAATAATCTTACAAATCATTCGTATATATAAACAACATAACTTATACGTATATATAAAAAATATAACAATACAAGCATGTAAATATAGCATGAGAGATGAAATTTTGAAGTATGTTATATATTCTTATTATGATGTTTAAATTTAAATGACACATACATAATGGGGTTTTTCCGATACTGGCTTCATACAGTGAAGCATGCCTTCAAGCAGTAGGAAATTTTCGGCATCAAACGTCAATTCTCCGTAATTTTCCCGCTCTTTAATCTTCGGCACGTTGACTAGGTAGTTCGGAGTCATGTTAATATACAACGCGATCACACCTGAATCTGTCAACTAAATTGCACTTTCCCTCGCTAAATCTAATAATTTAATTACTGGAGAGAAGAAAAAAGAACACTTTGTTTTAATTACATGGGACTGGGCCCATAACCTAAAAATAAAACGACGCTTGTAATGAACGAACAATAATGAATTGACAGATTTATTTCTTATTATTTTTTATTTGTGGATTGCACGATTTGTGCATTTAGCCAGTGTCAAGTAAGTATAATTGCCAGTTCTTGAGTATTTTCCTAGGTTTCAGTGAAGAAGTGGGGTTTAACTGAAACCTCCTCGTGGCCTTCTTGAGAGAGTGCGATAAGACACCTTCTACTGTTTATTTCACTTGTCAAGACTCATGCATATTCAGAAACACTCAGTGGTTAATAACCCACCATTATTACACACTAATATCAACCACAACACAAATTTTAACAAGAAAAACAAAACCACCATTGTGACGCTTCCCGCACCCGCCAAAAAAGTCATCTTTATAGTAAAAACATTACAGTAACACAGATAATTAACAACTCATACAGAGCTTACACATAGTATCAATAGATGGCAGTACATGCATTTAAAATGTCTTATTTTGATAATTCAACAATTTTGCTAATGTTAATACAGTAATTGCATCTCATTTGTTTTTTTTTTAATACTAGGCGATGCAGTCGCTAAGCATAAAGCTACGCTGGCACCATATATTGGAGAGGAGCGTAGTACCCAAAAAAGATTTTTTTTGTTTCGATGGGGATTTTTGCGAATTTCGAAATTCGGGCTCCGTCACAATCTGGTCCTAAGCCTGTTGATTGGATTCCACACAAATAATATTAAAATTCGTTAAGAACTCGGGAAGTTATGGCGTAACAGACATTGCGCCATTGAAGCTGATCCATGGGAGCTTCGCTCGCTCCGCTCTGATAAACAATATAGATATATGTATATATATATATATATATATAGTATTTATATATTATATATATATATATATATACTAATATTATAAAGAAGTAAAGTTTGTGTGTTTGTATATTTGTTAAATTGTAAGGGGTAATATCGGGATCTACTGAACCGATTTTAAAAATTCTTTCACCAATAGAAAGGCACATTATTGCTGAGTGTCATAGGCTATATTGAATGCTAGAAAAAATTTAAAGAATTTTGTCCACCCGTGCGAAGCCGGGACGGACCGGTATATATATTATCGTAACACAAGCCTTACAGTGCTGATGATTTACTGAAATATATATATACCGGTCCGTCCCGGCTTCGCACATACAAACAACTGCCTTTTCCGGGACATGAATCCAGGATCGCTACCGTTGCGAATTAAGTAAATGAATGATACATTATAATTAAATATTTAAAGAATCTTGTATTAACGAGATTTCTCCCTATATAGAAACTGTTGTTAATTTTTTTTAAAGGAATATTTAAAAAAAACTGAATAATTTAATTCGTACACTCCCATGCATACATTTAAATAAAACAATTTTTATCTGATATTGGCGAATATTCCATATTCAATCGTGACGTTTCGACTCCTTTACAGAAGCCGTGATCACAGGATGACTAAGGTAATGGTCGTCATTTATTTTTTACAACCTTCACAATATTTTAATCTGGCCCAATTAAATTTAAGTAATATAAAGGATTATTGTAAATACACTCGAGAGCAATGAATCCGGGTCACTTAAAGAATGTTAAAAATCTCGGAAACTAAAAATGATAGGTTAATGCAATAAATTGTATTTAATAGACAATGTAATACTCCTTAAATGAAAGTAAAAAAAAAATGAGTCACCATACATTTTATTAACACAAAATTACATAAAGAAAAAAACTGCTGATCTCTCCTTAAAACAAAAATAGGAAACATGAAATGTTTGAACTTTATTACGATTTTCTTGAATTTTAATACTTCGTATTGCCTCCTCGTGCTTCCATTACTGCGTTTACGCGGTTTGGCATGCTGTACACCAAGTTCCTTATACGATTTTGGGGAATATTCTCCCATTCCTCTGTGAGAGCAATTTTGAGCTCACGAAGCGTGATTGGGGGAGGGTTTCGTTGTTTTACGCATCTGCCTAGCTCGTCCCAAGCATGCTCGATCGGGTTGATATCCGGGCTGCGCGCTGGCCACTCCATACGAGTAATGTTCATCTCTTGAAGGTAGTCATTCACAATCCTACCTGTATGAGGTCGGGCATTGTCATGCATAAATATAGCATCCTCACCTAAATTGACCATAAATGGACCAACGTGATCATTGAGGATTTCTTCCACATATCTTACGCTAGTTAAAGAGCCGTTTTCTATGATCACCAGCTCTGTGCGACTTTCAGAAGAAATTCCGGCCCACACAAGTACAGACCCACCACCGTAGGCTACTTTTTCTTCGATGCATGCTTGCTTGAATCTTTCCCCTGGTCTTCGATACACTCTGTGTCTTCCATCGTGCTTGTAGAGCATACATTTTGATTCGTCGGAGAACATAACTTTTGACCAATCTTCAATACTCCAATTTACGTGGCTCTGGGCATATCTTAGTCTTGAAATACGATGCCCACGCTCCAGTTTAGGGCCGTTTTCAGGTCTAAGGGGTTTTAAGTTAGATTCAGCAAGCCGACGTCTTACTGTCCATGCACTTGGGTTACTTCCTCCGAGGCGTCGAAACTGATTGGTGAGTTCAGTTCCTGTGAGAAAGCGATTTCGAAGCATGGTGTTCACCAAGTATCGGTCTTCTCGTGCTGTGGTACACCTGGTTCTGCCCGTTCCTGGTCTGCGTAGGTTAGAACCAGTTTCTTCGTAACGTCGGAGAACTCTTTGTACTGTTGACAGCGACACACCGACAGTCCTGGCTGTATCGCGCTGACTCCGGCCGGTTTCCAGCATTGTAAGTATTCTGGTGCATTCTTCAGGCGTAAGCGACATAATTTCAGCTTGAATAATGAATATAGAGCACTATCAACATGGTTTATGTACCCACATAAATGACAGATTACAAACAAAAGCAAAACCAAATGCTGTAATTTCGTAGTTCCATCTTCGAAAGTGGCCCTTTTTCAAATTTGATTTTTTTATGATATAACTTTACAATAACTAAGAAGTTTTAATACCTTCATTTAAGGAGTATTACATTGTCTATTAAATACAATTTATTGCATTAACCTAGCATTTTTAGTTTCCGAGATTTTTAGGATTCTTTAAGTGACCCGGATACATTGCTCTCGAGTGTAGGTTAGCACTTGACCGCTAACTCGTTTGATGTTAAGCGACGACGCGATCTAGGATGTGACGCGCTTGTCTAGAAGATACCTATTCACTATTGACTTGAAGACCCCTAAATTGTATTTGTAAGAAAACACAGACTCAGACAAAGAGTTTCACTCTTTAGCGGTCCGGTCCACAAAATTGGAACCAAAACGCTTAGTGCGACTCTTTGGTATATCAATCATACAATGGCGCCTGTTTGTATATTGGTATGCGCGAACATCTGATAAAAAGTTAAATTATTATAATAGAAAAATACTAGAAAAATCGACTCTGCCGCCTGAGAATTCACTTGTGACCCGAGTCGATTTTTCTAGTATTTTTCTATTATAATAATATATACTCTAAGACCACATATTTGTTGTTTGTGTGTTTGTCTGTCCGCTCTTTTCCCCGCTATTTTTCCATTGTACCAATTAACATTACCATAGCAACACGCTACCGGGTCAGCTAGTTTATCTTATACTAGCGACCCGCCCCGGCTTCGCACGGATGCAATGCTCTACTATATTATGCATGTATTATACATACAAACCTTCCTCTTGAATTACTCTATCTATTATAAAAACCGCATCAGAATCCGTTGCGTAGTTTTAAAGATTTAAGCATACATAGGGATATAGGGACAGATAAAGCGACTTTGTTTTATACTATGTAGTGAAGATCGTATTGAAAAATACATAAAATTACTAAAAATGATAATAAGTTGTTTTATTAAAGACTAAATAATATTTTACCCATTAATATAAGTAAATAATATTCACACCAATTAGCCTAGCCCAAAGTAAGCACAGTAAGGCTTGTGTTATGGATACTAGGGTAACGGATAGACATACATATATGATATATAGATATATCATATCTAAAGACCGGTCACTCAGGTACAGATGTATATATTCATTACACAAACATCAGCCCCGTCCGCGACTCGAAGCCAGGACCGTTGTTGCGAAAGGCAAGATCGCTACCATTGGACCAACCGGTTATTATAGAAGTTATTGACTTAGGTCATTTGGTATGGTTTAACTGAGATGCCTTCCAGATAACAAAAAGGTAGATTATCAAGATGTGATAGAATTTATAAGCTTATTATGATTTCAAGTCACATCGCACTTGGGCCAGCCAAAGTGCCAAAGCTGTGTACGGTCTGCATAACAACAACAGTACAATACAATATGTAGACAATTATTATACAAGAAAAAATCTTAATGTTGAATCCAAACCAACGCGGCTTTGTATATTGTCAGGCCCGGGTTTGGACGTGTGGAGGCAGGATCGCTACCGTTGCGCCAAACGGTCGTCTAAAGTAATGTATATGGTGAATGCACTGTCTTATTTAATACCAAAATACCTAAACGAATTACCCAGTGATATTCACGATAAAATAATTGCAAATTTAAACAACCCTTTAATTAATTAATTTAATTTAGTTTTGGTTTTTTAAATAAATATATGTATGTTGCTGCATGCGCACAACTTACAAAAAAATGTATTTCATAAGATAAATTATTATAATAGAAAAATACTAGAAAAAATCTCAGGCGGGAATCGAACCCGCAACCTTTGGAAATCCGGTCCAATGCTCTCTCAATTGGGAGTGTGACTGACGGGAGTGGACTCACTTGTGACCCGAGTCGATTTTTTCTAGTATATTTCTATTATAATAATTTATCTTATAAGATCGCATTGAAAATGCATAAAATATGTAAAAATTATAAATGTATTTCACTTAAAATGTGCATATTGTTAAGTAATTACGTGTAAAGTTGATATAAATGAGCCATATCAGCGATACATAGTAAATGGAGATAGAGATAGATAGAACGATAGGAAAGAGAGAGAAAAACAAGATGAAAAGAAAAATGAAAGTAGCTTTATTGAAAGCTATAAGCTGTTGTGATAGGTTTAAGTTATTACACAACTGTAAGTAGTTGCTGGTTAAATGGTTAAATCTATAATCTAAGATCACAGTGGTTTGTGTGTTTGTCTGTCCGCTCTTTTCCCCGCTCTTTTTCCATTGTATCAATTAACGTTACCATAGCAACGCGTTTATCGCAAGTAGTTCGTCTACCGGACGCTAGATGGCGCTAAGGGAAAAATATTTAATAATAGAAAAAAAATAAAGAATTTTGTCCACCCGTGCGAAGCCGGGACGGGCTGCTAGTAAGAATAAAAAAAAGTCAATATGTAATGTCATTCCGTTGTCTCAATAACGAAAGGAGGATGTTCAACTCATTGTTGAGACAACGCTGGCTTACAGCGTAAAAATAGACAAGACACTAGAAGATTTCGACGGGTGTTTACAAGATTGCTCAATTGGGAGAGCATCGGTTACGGGTTCGATTCCTGCTTGAGAATTTACTGGCCAGTCATGTAGATTTTATCTAGTTTTCTATAGATAGCATTATAAATTGCCAAAAATATATAAAAAACATAAAATTAAGTATTTATAATACGTATACTGTTTTGCTGTCGGTACCTAATCCTTCATTGGCGATTCCTGAGATAGCGTCGTCTCTCCTAACGTTTATAAAAGAGTGTAATGTCACGAAAATATTCGCATTCTCATTTATTTCGCGAACTAGTGTAGTTTGTGGCGAAAAATAAAATTAAATTTAAAAAAAAATTGTTAAGACTTTTGTAAGTGATTGTACTAAAGTGATGGTGATAATTTAAAAGGTTGTTAATATATTTCAAAGGTATTTTTTATATTTATTTTACTAATTTAATTTAATTATTTCGTATAATTTAATTGATTCTGTTTATAAAAATAAAACATTTACTTTTGAAGATCTACCCTCATAGCCAAACGATCCTGGGTTCGATTTTCAGTAGAGGCAGATGTTTGATTGATGAATACGAGCATTTGTACCTGACTCATGGGTATTTATTTATATTTCTATAAATACTTCAATCAGCCTAGCTTAAAGAAAATACATATATTGGCCTAATATCCATAACACAAGTCTTAAAGTGCTTTCTTTGGGCTTGGTTAATTGGCGTAGGTTAGAAATACTCTTATTATTATTACTAGCTTTTACCCGCGATTTTACCCGCATTTTTAAAATGTTTTATTTCAATGCATACTTTTAATACCTCCAAGAATATATGTACGAAGTTTTATGATGATCGGTTTAGTAGTTTTTGCGTGAAAGCATAACAAACAAACTTACATTCACATTTATAATATTAGTAGGGATATATTTCAACAAACAAAATCCCTTAATTTAAAATCGATTGATTTAAAAAACTTAATAAAATTATTTCATTTTAACCGATTACAAAAAAATAGAAGTAAATAATGATTTTTAAAAACCACGTTTCGATAAGCGGACTAAAACAGAAGAAAATAAACCTTTTCTCGGAATGATAAAAATTTCAAATATATATGTTCAAATACTATGATGTAATATTACAAAAACTTGGGGCTAAAACTCATTTTCTAACTCGTTATTTGTAAATGCTAAACATCTCAGCTAAACGCCTGAAAACGAATTCACCAAGTGATTTTAAAATAGTTTAACCTGAAAAAATCAAAACGTGGTTTTTAAAAATCATTTTTTACTTCTATTTATTTTATTATTTTTAGTATGTTAAGTTAGTTTATTAAGTTTATGTTGGTGATGACTGAATAATGTCATCCATGATCTACGTGTGGTAAAATTTTGAGCTCTTAAGGAGCATCAGAAGTGGTCTAATTTTGAATTTTAAGATTAGAAAATTTTGGGGGCAGTCAGAAGGACAGACACGAATGAAAGCAAGTTAATAAAAACGTGGTAAAACAAGGAAGTTATCAATTCAACCCGAATGTATGTAATATTGTCAGAATTACACTTAAAACCGGTTTCATAAACATTAGTGCCAATTTTTTTAAGTGTATGCATGTATGTTCGATTCAGCGCAGAGCTGAGAGTCTCATTGGTGACAGCAAATTGGCGAAGAGCAAGCTTCACACCTTCGCTCACCGCCTTAAAGTTGCTTGTCTGTCGGTCTTCTACAGATTGTATTTTGGAGAGTGTACTCAGGAGCTGCATATGCTAATACCGCCATCACCCTACTTCTATCAGACATCTAGACGCATTGCGTTTGTTTTTTTTTAACTTTAATATATTTTTTGGTTCGATCTACAATAGAAGCGTGATTTATTTTTTTATCATATTATTTATTATAATTTTTCAGTTATTTGTATTTCGTTATTTTTTTTTTTTTTTTTATTGTTATATTGGTATCGGTCTCTAATAAGTGTGTAAAATTACAAATTAAACTGACGTATTGAAGTGGATAAAAATCGCGTTACAATATTCCGTTACAAACAAACATACAAACATACAGTGGTAATAAAAGCGTGTTAAATAGAAATAACCAAGTTGCTGCAACCGTCTTAAATTAAAGAAAAAAGTTATTTAAATCCCGGTGTCTGTAATGAAATCTTGCAAGTTAAATTTGATCCACTTCATGGTGTCCAATTGAGCTGAACTTTTGCAATTTGGAGCTGGAAGGTGGATAGGAAGTAAGCAATAAAATAACACAACCCCATCGAGGTTCGTTTGTATGGATTTGTATGAACGAGTACTTTGATCTGATGTTGGAGCTAGAAGGTCGCTATAGGAACTCTGAGAATGACACAACCCGACACAACAGTCGAGTTTGGGCTTTTAAACTTTTAAGTTCGTTTTATTATTAACAAGTATTAAAAAGCTTTATTTTTTTATTTGTGGCTTGCACTATTTGTGCATTTAGCCAGTGTCAAGTAAGTATAATTGCCAGATCTTAAGTAATTTCTGTTTTTAATTTCATGATGATGACTGAACAGTAAAATATATTTTCCACCTAGGTTTCAGTAAATGTTTGGGGTTTTACTGAAATCTCTCCGTGGACCTCTTGAGAGAGCAGGAAGAGACAACCTCCGCTACTCTGTTACACTTGCCAAAACTCCTGTATGTTTACAAACACTTAGTGGTTAATAATCCATCATTATTACACACTAATATCCACCACAACACAAATTCCAACAAGAGAAACAAAACCACCAACGTGACGCTTACCGCTCCCGCTAATTTAACTTATATCTTGTTACAGATTCGATGAAAATGGCTGCGGCGACTTACATAATATTATTAATAAGCATCACATATGCAATTTCAAATGAAGTCGACATATATAGAAGTTACAATGTACAAGAGTTTCTTAGGGTAAGAATGAGTTTTATAAATATCACCTTTGTAACTTTTGCTTCCATGGTTTGGATATGTAGAGAGGACGAAAGAATATTGACAAGACAAATATAAGCCCGGTAAAGATAGACCAAGGCGAACTTTCAGGGACCAAATAGAAGATGTTCAGAAAAAAAGGCCAGGTCAAAAGCACCCTTAACCGACGAGCTTGTAAGGTCTGATGAGAGTTGAAGCTGCAAGAGATTTATGTCAGGCTCGTGGAAAGTGGAAATCTGTGATCTCTGCCTACCCTTTCAGGAAAAAGGCGTGATTATATGTACATTTGTAACATTAACGACAGGACAAAAGTTAGCGTCAGCTCTACTTACTTCTACAATCCTTACAGAAAGAGCTTCACTGACTTCAACAATCATTACAAAAAAGCTCTACTGACTTCAATAATCCTTAAGAAAGGAGCAACGACTGCAACAATCTTTACAAAAAAGTTCTAATCACTTCGACAATCCTTACGAAATAGCTCTACTGACTTCGATAATACTTACAAAAACAGCTGTACTCACTCCAACAATCTTTATAAAATAGCTGTACTTATTTAGACAATCTTTACAAAAAGAGCTTGAATGACTACAATAATCCCTATAAAATATTTCTACATACTTCGACAATCTTTACAAAAAGAGCTTTACTGACTGCAACAATCTTTACAAAAAAGCTCTACTCACTTCTACAATCCTAACGAAATAACTATACTGACTTTGACAATCCTCACAAAAAGAGCTGAAATGACATCAACAATCCTTACAGAAAAGCTTTACTGACTTCAACAATCTTCATGAAATCCACGAAAAAAAAAAAAACTTCCACCTCGATAATCACTTCGATAATCCACTTCGATAATCCTTACAAAAAGAGCTTTACTGACTTCAACAATCCTTACTAAATAGCTCTTCCGACTTCGAAAATCTTTACAAAATAGCTCCATTAACTTCAACAACCTTCACTGATTTTGATAATTATAACAAAATTACTGAACTGGATTGCAAGAAAGCTAAATATAATTTTTATTAAATATTATTTCAGGCAATGAAAAATGACACAAATGCGGTGGATACACTCAATTTGCCAGCTAACGCCACATCCATCAGAGAAAATATAACAGACACATTCAGGTAAATATCACGTGGTAGTTTTAGCGATCGTGCCTTCCTGGGTTTGAGTCAAGAAGGGACAGATGTTTGTGTTATGAATACGAGCATTTGTACCTGAGTCGTGGGTATAAAATAAGGTGGATTCCTGACACTGAGTAAACCCGGAAATACCCTATGTATGTTCCGCGAATTTTCGTAGTTTTCGAGTTATATATTTTTTTTACATTTTGCGAATATTTTAACTTAACCGACTAGTGGAGAATGGGAATTTCCTCTTGAAAAAAGTACATATGGATCTTGCCATTTTATATTTAGTATTTACGATTCTGAAATGATAATAATCCGAAAGCTACTTGGTGTGAAATAAACATATATATATATCGACGCGAGAATATCGACGCAACTCAAAACACTGTCAAATTGAACTAAATATGCCAAAAAATCTTAAATCTTTGATATATTATCGTGAACAGAAAGAGACGCAACGCAGATATCACGCCACCGTTTACTCGAAAGAGATACAATCACAAATTTGAAAACCTTATTCTATAAAATGAAAAGTTTTTAGTTCCTTCGCTATTCTCGCAAAACCAGCGATATTATGCCCTCTTAATATATTACTTAATAAATAATTGTAATTTTGTACAGTCAATTTATCTGATGTATCTTTAGTACCACTAGTAAATTGTCTTTAATTTAAATACTTCTGTAACACATTTTAAAAGGGTGAAAAACAACCCCTGCCGAGTTTCTGCGGTTTCTTCTTGGTATAAGATCTCCCGCTGTAGGACTTACGAAGTCGTAGATACTGACGTAAATACACGCATTGTAAAGTTTAGATAATCATTTTAATTAGCAAAGTGAAAATGAAATGTTTTTATTATTATATCATAATTATATTATGACAATACTTTGTGTTTGTTATCATATTAACCGTAAGTAGTTCGTCTACCAGACGCTAGATGGCGCTAACGGTCTTGAGTAGACATTCTTGATCGGATTACAACTTTTTCAGTATACAATTGTGTCGAGAGAAGCAACATCTTTATTGCCCAAGAAATGTATGTCAATTTAGATGATTTTTTTTTGTTTCAGTTGTGAGAACCGTACATATGGATATTACGCTGACGTAGACAATGATTGCCAGATATTCCACGTGTGTCTACCATCTCAGACTCCCAGCGGAAGAAATGTCACTTACAGGTGGAGCTTTATATGTCCAAAGGAGACTATATTTAATCAGGTATGATAAAACTAGTGTTGCTTGAAAATAGATTGTTTGTAGTAGTGTCGATGGGCTATCGAAGGGCTATAATCACTCATACTATCGATAAAGCTATCGATAATATTATCGACAATTCTTACAGTTTTATTTATAGTATTGACCTGTTTTCAGGATATGATACTAGTTTTTTAGTTTGATAGGCAAAGACTACGAAACCTATACAGCTTCGTCCTCATTTATATGACTTCTAAAAGTATTTAGTTAAATTATAAATATAAGATACTAGGAATTAGATGCTAGATATTAATGCTTGGTTTCAATAGCAATCTTTTAGGCATTTTTAATAATCAATGATTAAATGGAAATAAAACCGCTTGCGACGCCACTGCTTCGCATATACATACACTTACGTTTTATTTATTTTTTTACGCAAGTGGTGTTACTTATAATTACTACAGTAATAAGTTTCTTAGTATATTGTAGTTAGAAGGATTTCAAGAATTTATTACTTGGTACATAAGTCGCTATTTAAACAGTAAATACGTAAAAAACCAACAGGAGCGAGCGTCATGCTCGTGAACGGCTGCTGTCTATGGAATATCTTATGTACTAAGTAATGCATGCTTGAAATCCTTGAAAATATTAAATATAGGTGCTGCTAGTTTTTCATTGATTTTATGATAGTTTTAATTTTGGAAAGTATACTTAAATTTAATAAAAAAATTACAATCCTATATTTTTATTGAATTCTATATATGATGGAAATTGGCCCTGCATTTTGATCTCTTTTCAGTTTCATAGGTATAGTGTGTGTACCTGTGTATACACACATAATCAACTACCGTAACCGTAAGATATTTATATACATAAATAATCAACTACCGTCATAAGAGTTAGTTAGAACGCATCACTTCTTTTATTCGAACGTCTTCCAGGGTCCGACATCGCATGGCGAACCTGCCAGAGATGGTTTTACATATAGTTACATTAATATATTATAAAACATGAGGAATTAATTGGAAAGTTAATTCACTAACTATAAGTACAATAATAAAAATATTTCTTTTACAGGAAGTGTTAGTTTGTACGAGACCTCGAGATGCAATACCATGTGAAGAAGCTGAAATGTTCTACTATGTTAACATGGATATCGGAAAAGTTTCTAATGACACACAAGACCAGACGAAAGACCCAAATAAGCAAGTGGAAAATGTAAAAGAGAACAAATTCAACAGGAATAAAAAAAGACCAGTTCAAAGAAAACAAAATATGATTGTTCAAGACCTCCTACAAAACGTGGTTGATGATGAGATGAGGAAACTAGATGAAATGGAAATTGTTGATGAAGAATTCGAGCCTATTGTTGAAGAAATCGTTCCAGTTATAGTTGATATGCCAAACGATAAAGGATCTTATGTAGAAAATGTTGAGAATCAATTTGAATCAGATAAAGATGGGTACGAAAGGATTCTTGAAGAAAGGAGTATGAATTGGTATGGAAAGAAGACAAGAAGAGGCGGATTCAGATTTAAGGCTGACGTTTGAAGGTTTTTAAAACAAAATCGTGGTTTTGTAAGCTATTATTTTTAAGTTGTATTGTAAATATGAAATGGAATAAAATGAAGTTTTATTGAATTTGTTTTTTAATAATAAAATAATAATATTTCTTACTTTCACATCAAAAAGCCTAGCCTGAAGTTAGGACTGTAAGACTTGTTTTATGGATACCGGGGTATCGAAACAACATCTATGAAATATAGAAATTTGATATCATTATAGATTGATTTTGATGAGAGCTCATAGAAATATAAAAAATTACACAAAAACAAAAACATTTGCCCCTTCCGGGACTTGACCATAGATAATCGTTGCGAAAGGCAGGATCGAAACTGTTATGCCTGATGTTTTAGGCGTCTTGAAATTTAAATATGATTGTTAAATATTAAAAGAAATCTGAACATAATTAATTCACGAGATGTATGTATGGTAGGAGCTGCTGCTCGCCAAAGATGCTCGGTAAACTGTAAAGAAAGCTGTAAGCCGCACTTCCGAAACCTCAATATTTTAACCTTGCCTGGCATCTACATATTAGAAATATGTAAATTTATGAAAAAGCAAGCAAACTTGTATGTGAAGGTAGGAGACGCCCCTCGATGTTACAATTCGCGATACAAGAATAATATTGTGCAAATAACTTCTAAATTAAAACTACATAGTTCCGGACCATATTCAATGTCTATAAAAGTCTTTAACAAATTGCCAGAATATTTAAAAGCTGAAACCAATATAAATAAATTTACAAATACTTTAAAAAAGCTCTTAATTACAAAATGCTACTACTCAGTCGACGAATATTTTAAAGATAAATTTTAACAAATGTCTGCCCCTCTCTCTTCCTTGTTGCTGTGCCTATCAAGGTACATGCGATTGTTTAGAGCCTAGAAACAATGTATTTAGACTGCTATCGATATCGCATGTAACGCAATTATAAATGAATAAACAGTTGACTGAGAGGGTACGGGAAGCGCAGGCGGATGCTTTTGTGTTCAGGATAGGCGAATGTTGCCCTAGGGGCAATAGATGCACGCTTGCCCCCGCTTTATCCGTCGCTCTTCTCCGCTCTCGAAAGAGAGTGGAACGGGCAGTGCTGACCTCCCCGATGATCCGACTACTTGGGCCAATTCCGCCCATTCCTCCCACGCAGGACAGACATAGTCCTGACTCACCACGTTCATAGTCATGTAGCATCTTTTCACAGCACCCGTAGGCCCAGAGTGCGAAGACCCGGTCTATTCAATTTACGCTTTACC
The DNA here is from genome assembly GCA_927399485.1 of Calamotropha paludella. Classification (NCBI taxonomy): domain Eukaryota; kingdom Metazoa; phylum Arthropoda; class Insecta; order Lepidoptera; family Crambidae; genus Calamotropha; species Calamotropha paludella. The sequence continues at coordinate 1,981,377 of OV656830.1, read as the reverse complement.
AGGTACAGACACCATCATGGCCGAGGTCCAAGCCATTAGAGGCGCCCTATAGCACCCTGTGCTCTAATTCCGGCTAGAGCGCCGTAGTAATTCTTTGCTGGTTCGAAGACTCCCTTAAGATGGCGTCCATCTAGAAAACCACTACGATGGCTCGCTACTCTTGGCTTGAGCTCTATTTAAGGATCCCGCTGTCCCAAAACCCGGTATCGTTGTTGAGGTCATCTGCGACCAACAACATTTAAACATCAAATCCAAGGTTAAGTAAAGAGGCAAGGCGTAGCACGAACAAGCGTAGCTGGGTCAGATTAAATAGACTTGAACCGTTGATCTGCAGCTCAAAGACAAAACAGATAGCCCACGGCTCACTAGGTGAGGTATATTCCCACAGAGGCTCAGTTTCACTGAATTACAGACACGCGAGTTTTGTTATCGGCGAACGGCGGAACGGCTCTGGTGTCGTAGGTCAGAGTAAATAAAGTCAACACTCTGCTACTCTCGTGCAAAGCAAATTTACAAACGTTTAGATTTAGGTACTGAGTGAGTTGATCTGTGAACCGGTTTGCAGGTCCAACTCACATATCTGAACCGTAAGCTGATCTGCAGCTCACAGTTTTTTGTTGAGTAACCCATGTCTACTGGTTATGTACCACGGGTGTTCCCCACCCTTGATGAAGCGTTTTGGCCATTCCGTTGCTGTTCATGGCGGTGACTGCCACTGACAATACGGCCCCACCGAATTTCAACAGAACTGAGGGTACATCGGAGATTATAGTTAATTTATATCCAGTCGACCGTTTGGTGAAGCGGTAGAGATCCTGCTTTTCGCAACGATGGTCCTGGGATCGAGTCTCGGAAGGGGTGGTTGTTTGTGTGATGAATACGAGCATTTGTACCTAAGTTATTGGTATATGTAATATGATCACAGTAGAAGTTGAAATGCGTTTGCTGCCAGCGTCTCGGTAGCTCAGCGGTCAGACCGCTCGCCCGGATAACTAAAGCCGTGGGTTTGAATCCCATCTGAGGGCTTGGAGGCGTTGTTGTTTTTTATATTTTAAAGTAATATTGCGTTGTGAATACAAAAAATAAAATAAAATACATTATTTCTATGAATATTAAATGTACAAGGGCGGGTCAAAAAGTTCGCGGAATGAGGGGCATGGAGGGGGAAAGGTGACTTTTTACTACCTGCACTAGTTGTGACACTCATTAAGAGTATAAATACTAAATTAAAAAAAAAATTGGTCATAATTACCTGAGCTACACATCAATCAACAAGTCAATACGGAAGAAAATTCGCAACATGGAGAAAATTGAGTTTCGCGCAGTCATCAAGTTCCTTACCAAGCAAGGAAAACCTCCCCAGACTATTTTGGAAGAGATATCTTCTGTTTACGGGGACTCTTGCCCTGGTAAAACCATTTACAAGTGGCACAAACTGTTTAAGCAAGGCAGGTATTCGATTGAAGATGATCCAGGCCAAAAACTCATGGCTACTGTTTTCTGGGATTCAGAGGGAATCCTCCTTATTGATTATAAAGAAAAGGGTGTCTCTATCACTGGAGAGTACTACGCTGCACTATTAGAACGTCTGCGAGATGCTGTGAGAGAAAAAAGACGGGGAAAATTGACTAAAGGTGTGCTCCTTTTGCACGACAATGCACCCGTGCCCAAGGCGCGATGGCTGCTGTTCAAAGAGTGGGCTTCGAAATCTTGGAACATCCTCCCTATAGCCCAGATTTAGCCCCAAGTGATTATTATTTGTTCCCAAAAATGAAAAAAGAGGTCCGAGGGAAGAAGTGAAGAGCGCATTTTCGGCCTATTTTGACGACAAAGAGAAATCATTTTTTTCTAAGGCATTAATAAATTAATTGATAAATTGATAGGTCTAATAAATGTATTAGAGTTAAGGGGGGTTACATTGAGTAGGAAAAATAATTTTGTGTTTTATTTCTTACTTTTTACCCTCCATTCCGCGAACTTTTTGACCCACCCTCGTATGTATCATATCGGTAAGTCTATCCGTTACCCTAGTATCCATAACACAAGCGTTACGGTACTTTGGGCAGAACTGATTGCTGTGAACGTATGAAAAATGTATTTGTTAAGCATTACTGGAAAATTGAGTTTTGGCCGCGAATTAGCTCTATTGAAACCTGAGTAAGCAAAGGATTCTAGGTGCGTTGCGAGGGTTGCAAAGACACGAGATGCTATAAACTTTGCTTTTCCTCACTCCAGCGAAGGAAATTTCAAGTCAGTAAAATGATAATTTATTTAAATTAATAAAATTAAGTAAAATTGTTACAATTGGTGATTTTTTTAAATTGGTTTCAATTCAACGTTTATTCACTAAGAATAACATAGATCACTTTGATAGTTCTTCTGCGGGTGTGGCCGAAATTCGATCATATGTTATGAAATCTCACCCACCATACATATAAAATTCTTATACTTCACAAACAAATATATTCTTAATAATTTTTTTTGTTGTTTTTATGATTTATGGATTTTAAATTATTTAATAAAACTGAAATAGAGTATAACAGTATTCATTAAAATAATAATAAAATGTAATAAAATACCATGTGTGATTTTCTTTGTTTTCATATTAAGACACTTTTCCATGCTAGCAGATAACAAGCAATTTTCCACGCAGAAATTGAATGACAAACCAAACTTTTCCGAGCGCGTGAGGTGAAACATTATTACGTTCGAGTTCATCGACAATGACGATGATTTTGAATTAGTGCTAAAAGCCTTGAATAGCTTAGCGTTTTGGTTTCAATTTGATGATCCGTACCGCTAAAGAGTGGAGCTCTTTGCCTGAGTATGTTTCCTGACAAATACAATTTAGGGGTCTTCAAGTCACGAGTGAATTGGTATCTTCAAGGCAAGCGCATCACATCCTAGATCGCATCATCGCTTACCATCAGGCGAGATAGTGGTCAAGGGTAAACGCTTAACAATAAAAAAAAAATATGATCAGTCTCCACAGTAAGATTGTATGTCACTGTGCCGGGAGGCTAGAACATGAATAGATAACTGATAAAAAAATCAATGGGTAAATAATTCTCTCTATCTGATGTATCCTACTAACTAGACGTTATGTATGTGTATTATATACGTATGTATGTATTTTTAATTTAGGTATATGTGTTTGTATGCTATGTATTTATGTGTATGTGTGTATATGTATGTATGTATACGTATGTATGTATATGTGAATATATATTTATCGTTTACACCGCCGCCTCTTACGCTTCCTTCCAGTCCTATCCATCCAAAGGTTGTCTGGAAGAGATCGCTCTGAGCGATAAGACCGCCCATTGTAACACTATTTTAAGTTTTCTCTTGTTATCTTATTATTTCAATGTGGTGTTATCAATAAAGTGTTTTGTATTGTATTGTATTGTATTGTATCTCGATAATTGAATGCTAAGAGTAATCATCCATATGGCGACGGGTTCCGACTTGGAACCTGTCTGATAAAAGGGATACGTTTCTAAAAAATCTAGCTGTTAATTATTTAAATTACAAAAACTATAACGAAATAAATATTTATTTTATTTAAAAAAAGTGATAACAAAGATGTAACAAACATTAAAGGATTGTACAAAAAGACAGGAATATTCATTATCAATATAAATGAATAATCAATTAAGATGGAACCAGCTATAATTATGTTTTTTATTTAATTTTTTTTACACACGTATTTTATATCTTATAGAAATATTGCATTGTGTATGCAAAAAATTAAATAAAAAACATAATTATAGCTGGTTCCATCTTAATTGATTGTTTAATATTTGTAAAAATATTACTTTCAATGTTGAAGGTAGTTAGCGTTCAACATTGGTGGAACGATACTAGCTCATAGTAGAAGTTGAAATACGTTTGTAAAATTCGACACGTTTGCCAGCGTCTCGGTAGCTCAGTGGTCAGAGCAGTCGCCCGGATTGCGAAAGGTCGAGGGTTCGAATCCCATCTGAGGGCTCGGAGGCGTGGTTGTTTTTAACACACGTATTTTATATCTTATAGAAATATTGCATTGTGTATGCAAAAAATTAAATAAAAAACATAAATGAATAAACCAAACTACATACCCGATACTACTACTACTAGTATTTTTCAGCTCTAGGCAACAGAATAATAAAATACTATTCCAAAGTACCATACAAAACTCAGTACCGGATGACAACCATGAAATATCTATAGCTATAATTTTGGATTGGACGATGAGTTTAATAAAAATAAGAATCGTAAACAAATGTATAGAAATACATTATTTAATTATTCTGTAATGTTGGGTCAAAGCCATGTTTAAAACAATTTGACAATAAATATTAAAAAAAAGCAATGTAAGTTGTAAACTTCTATATAAATTGAGAAAATGCATCTTAAGTGATAATAATATGAAATTACACTTAGTAATATATATATAGGTAATAATTTTTTACCCTGACTCATTCTTATTTATATGCCATGTAAGACGCCGTCCGCTTTGAATATATTGACATTTTATTGATTGAATTAATAAATCCCATATTCTTCCAAACTAAATACACTCGTAGATACTGTACGGCTATGGATACTAAGTAACAGATATAGCGCATAAATCGATAATATTTTTTTTTATATTAATCGCACAGACATACTTGCCTACCAGGATTCGAACCTAGAACTATAAGGGGTATAAGCAGGATCGCTATCTTTGTACCAACCGGCTATTTAGCTAACGATAGTCACTGTAGAATTAAAAAAGCTATCACCGTCAAAAACAAAAATATTTGAAAAATCTCAACCAATCATTGCAAAGCGAATTACAATCCCATACGTTATTACACAGTATCTTATGATTTTTATCAATTTCACGCTCCACGCTCGATGAAAAAAGTTAATATGTTTTATCAGTTTTACACAGCCATTGTCCAATCATGAAACCCGTGTAAAACAATGGAATAGTTTACCAAAATGAATTTTATATTTTTGGCTATTCTTGTAATTGCTAGTTCTGTAAAGTCAGAAGAAGATGACATAAAATACATAGATTTACTTCCAGAATCGGAGAAGCAGGAATTTTTAAATAAAATTGCAAGACGTCTACTAAGAGAAGTTAACAGTAAAGTAACTAATATGAAAACTAGTGTTGAAATTCCTGAAGAGGAACTGGATGAACACGGAGATTTTGTAAAAAAAATATTGGCTGAAGAATCTAGTAACTTAAGGCGCGATAATGATGAAAATGAAGAAGCAGAAAATTCTTCAAACTTTAAAGGAGTAGATGAAAGCAAATCTGAAGAGATGCCTAGCGGTCATATAGATTTGACTTTAAGAAACGGACATAGAATAAAAAGAAATAATACTCCAAAACAATTATCAGATAAGCAGCTGCTCACATCTAAAGAGATACCAACAAAAGTAGTACACAATGATGTTAAAAACAGAATTGCTGATAGCAATATCACAAACATTAAAATCAAGACTTTGAATGGAGAAGAGTCAGATGGTACAGATATTCAAGTTAAAGGTTTAAGTCGAAATTCTCGAAGTGGAACTTGGGACCATACTATTATTAGTAATTATGACCCTGATGAAACCACCGAGAAAATTAAAGAAAACGTTGATTCTAATAGCAATGAGACGCCGCTCGTACCTAAATCCAATGGAAATGGCTTTACTGCATCGATATACGAAGAACAACGTAGTTACGAAATACCAAGTGATGTAGATGGAATTGATGAAACGACAAAGAGTTCATCCACTGTTTCTTCTGAGCCCATAACAACTGAACCTACTAAATTGGATAGCACTACTGAAGTTCCAACTGGTACTACACTGACAACGCAAGTAGTCGAAAAAGTTATAGAAAATACTACTGAATCCAAACAAAAGCTATATTTGAGATTAGCAGACAAAAAATCTCTGACGGATGATATGAAAATATCCTCACTCAACGAAAGTACAATAAACAGTATCAAAGTATCTTTAAACGAAAGTAATGAGACAACCAAAATGGGTATTTTTCATACTACAGAATCACCATTAAGTGATGTTAAATCTATTGAACATAGCGACACAGAGAAGAGAAATGAAACTAAAAACCCCTCTCTTAAGGATGACGAATCTTCATCAGACATAGTTGTTGAAAATGCTACTACTACAAAGCTGCCTATAGCAGTCACCAGTCATTCTTTTTTAGCCAGTATGGCGAGTACAGTGTATAAAGCATTAGGCGATATTATGTCAAGCAACAAAACAAGTCCCAAAGGCAAAACAAATGAAACTAAAGAGGTGGCAGTTTTAAAAAATATGGTAAAAGCTCTAAGAAGTGGTTTAAAATTTGATTTTGAAGAAGATGAAATAGAAGAAAAAGATGACGGCAGAAAAAAATCTAAACACTCTCTTGAAAATCTGCAACCGCTTACAGTTTCTAAAACATATGAAGTGTATGAAATACGTAAGTAGTTACTGATTATTTATTTTTCATAATTCAATTTAATTTATTTCAAGAATCAAAATCTCATAATGGTCTGTAACAATGGAAACTTAAATTTAGACTGGTATATGTATTGCCAGTTATAAAAATAATTAAATAAAAATAATACTAATAAAAATTATATAAATTAAAATTGATATAGACTCGTACAAAACAATACTTGGCCTTACCCAATAAGCACTGTTGTCCAGAGTAATCAATGATATCGTAATCGAAATAGAAATTATTTCGGATCATAAACAAGTGTATCAAAATTAGGATAAACTGTTAAAATTGTCGCATAAAGCCGATGTTTAGACTGTAAATAATTATCTGGTACATAAGTACATCTACTACATAGATACGCAACACCTGTTCAACAAATTTAGGCTAGCCATACACCCACGCTACAGCAGCAATGATAATTCAACCTCATCATCCCTATCAGAACAATCACAGCATATAGGAAGGAATATAAATCATAATGGTTATTTAAGTCTGGCATTTGCACGCTTATCTATTTTACATTTGTTTCAAACCACTTAACTGATTAACGACACGTCGCAGTTTGGTGCAACGGTATCGATCCTGCCTTTTACACCGACGGTCCTGGGTTCGAGTGTCGGAAAGGGCAGATGTTTATGTGACAGATACGAGCATTTGTACCTGAGTCATGGGTTCATTTCTATTATTACTTATAATATGTATGTCTATCCGTTACCCTAGCATCCATAACACAAGCCTCGCAATGCTTACATTGGGATAGGCTAATTGGTGTGATTGTAAGAAGTACAGTCATCCTGTGATTATGGTTCCTGTATAGGAGTCGAAACATCTTAAATATATTAAAAAAGCGTCGTTAATCCAGTAAAACTGATAAAGTTTAAATCATATTGTTTATTTGGTAAGAAAGGTCTTCTGTGTTTTCTCGTGTTGCTTCCACATTATAGATTTCTGTTCATTGATACTTTTTGGTTGATCATGATCCGTTCTTCCCATGTTGACTTCAAGACTTCTATCGTAGTACAATTGTGAAGTTGACTCTATATAGCAATATTATTGATCATCATGAGTATCTACGATAAATTTCCTTTTACCTACAAAAACATCTAGTTAATCAGGCGATGCAAGAACCAACGAACTCATTCCTTGTTGTTGTGGTTAATCGGCTGGACCACTTCGTTACCACAGTCTCTAATGCACTGCCTATTGGAGAAGATATAATATGAGAGCTGGTGACATCTTTTATCTTTGTCACCTAAACGACATGCTCCGTCGGGCTTTCTTGTCGCTTAATTACCAGCTGTCTTGGAACCAAGTAGTATCTTTTGGGATGATAGAAAAGGTCCGGATATAATGATACTTTTTCCCTGTCGTCAAGGTTTGATTTCGCATGCAACCTGTATCGACAATCTGGCACCATCACACATTGAGGTTATCGCAGCAGCTGCAAAAAGTCACATAGTTCGAAAGTTCGCAACCCTTGAGGAATTTACATCTTTGTTTCCTATATGTGTGGGCACTATGGGTTCTTGGGGCCCGAAAGACAAGCTTTTTCCAAAGAAATGTTCAACTTTTTGATTGAAGCGATGGTAGAAAAAAGATCTGGCATTCTTCAGCCAACGCAGAAGTATAGCTATTCAATAAAACGCTGTCAACCTTTTGGGCACCTTTCTCAAAATCAGCATTTTCATAGTATTTTTCCAATATTTTGATTTTTTATTGTATCTAGTTTTAGTTTATAACAATTGATGTCCGCAAAAAGTTTTTAAATAAATAAAAACTGAGAAATGATGTACATTGTACACTGATAATTTACGCTTTTGATCTCAAATTTTTAACTATCCATTGCATAATCATAAACCGTAAAAATGTTTGCATCTTATTCATTTGACTACCGTTTGGCGCAACGGTGGTGATCCTGCCTTTCGCTCCGTCGGTCCTGGGTTCTGGGCGCAGATGTTTGTGTAATAAATACGAGTATTTCTACCTGAGTCATGGGTATTTATATATATTTCTATGAATATTATTTATTTATGTATCATATATGTATGTCTTTTCGTTACCCTAGTAATCATAACACAAGCCTTAAAGTGCTTAATTTGGGCTAGGCTAATTGGTGTGAATGTAAGAAATATCATTATTATTAATATTTAACTAAAATAAAATGGTCAATCTCAGCATTGAATCATTTCATATATTAAGATAATTTATTTTATTATTTAAAATATAACTGCACTTTTTGAATATTGGATTAATCGAATCATATGTGTATTATTTCTAAACGGTTTCTTCTATATTTATGTAACTAGCTATATGTAATATATAGTATTTATTCGGATGTATTGATAATTTTTCTGTTTATTTCTGTATCTCTCTCTCTCTCTGTCCTGCCCTTTTCCCATTATGTGGAGTCGGGTCTTCTCACTCTTTTGCGCCAGGATAATCTATCCTGGGTTGTCCCTTAAGGCAAATGGGATTCCTTGAGGTCTCTTTGTATTTTAGACCACCAGGTCAGTGGCGGGCGGCCTCTACCTCTCTTCTGTTCAGGTGGTCCTAGTGCAATATTATCATCATGGATGAAATGTCCATACAATCTGAGGCGGTTTTCGGAGAGTTTCTGGGTGATAGGTGCGACTTTAAAGCTGCCTCTTATATATTCATTATATCACCTACTATTTAAACATTTTACTTGACTGCTTGTCTGCACTTTGTGACACCTACATATACCACCAACCACACTTATTTTGGGTTTACTGGAAGAGATCTCTTTTAAAGATAAATCCACCCTTGCGAACAATTTTACTTGTCATTGTAACTTGTTATAAATATGTGTGCAATAAATAATATTATAATAAGACCTCTTACACATATATGCTCAGAAATAGCATGTGAGAACTACTTCATATAGAATAATAAGTGTTACATAGAATAATATAGTTCTTAAGATTTTTTCTTCAATATTTTAGCGGCTGATCAAGCTCCTTTCATAAGAGATGAAGAAAATGACAATCTTGAAATAGAACAGACACCAGTAAATGAAGAACAACCCTACTATGTTCCCATTTATAATTACTCACCAGAAAATGCCTATTTCAATTCATATAACAGACTTGGCCCTAATTACGACCAAACTCCTGAAAATATGGAAACTAACAACTATTTCAAAGACAAAATAGAGAACAAACATATACAGCGCAAAAGAAAAACAGATGGACTCATCAAAACGTTCAAATTCGATAGAACATCTGATAAGAAAAAGAAATACACAACAAGAGTGTCAAAACCGAACAGAGAAAAACTAAAACTACCTTTGGTTATTCAAAATCCAAAATTTACAGAGGTATATTTTAATCCTAACGATTATTTAGATATGGATTACTATTTTGGACGCTCCATGCACTCTAGAGGTAGAAGTAAATCTGACTATACAGTATTAGCACAATTTCCCAATTCCGATGATGAAGACCATGTCTATAATGCTATGAGAGGCGGTAAAGCAAACACTCATGCTAATGCGATCAGACAAATGTTATATAGTCGTCATATCTTTGGTCACATACCTGATACAACTACAACGAAAGCCCCAGAAATAGAAGAAGTATTTCTAAGGTCTAAGCAACACAATAACAAAATACTTTTTAAAAGTACATTAAAAAACTCAGTGCCGGATGACAACCATGAAATATCTATTGACTATTATTTCGGATTGGACGATGAGTTTAATAAAAATAGGAATCGTAAAAAAATATCAGGTGAGTAAAAATCAACAGATGAACCAAAAATCAAAGTCCTTATCCATTCGTAAAACAAAAATATGTAGCTTACTTCCGCAAAATCCAAGCAAGGTGTATCCACACGGACTTAGTGCTCGGTATTGCACGGTCTAACAGCTCCTGATGATGCTCCGTGTGGCGAATCACTTGTAGAGTAGTTGGTGAAGGTGTCGGTGTTTGCAGTTTCTGCATTTATTTCCGGGCGGGCGGTGCACCTTGCTTGGATTTTGCGGAAGTACGCTACATATTGTTGTTTTACTAATCGATAGTCTGAAACCTAAATAAAATGAAAGCCTTGATATCATTTCTCACTTTAGTGTAAACACCGTTATAATAGTTTACAAACCGATACACTAGTTATCTCTGTTTACTTAATTAAAGTCTTGTGGGAAGCCATGTTTATAATTTATTTAATTTATATAACTCAAAACACTTGTTTTAATATATTTGAATAATTATATTATTCTAATCATATAACATTATTCGATAATTATTGCAATAATAACACTGGTCAACAAAAAAAAATATTTTTCTTTGCTGCGGTTTGAAACTTGTATTTTTCCATACCTTGCTATGAGATTAGTTAAAATACGTCTATGACAAAATGCTTGTTTGAAAAAAATAATTAATGAAGTTTTCAAGGCAATAAAGTTTAAAAAAATATTTTGAAGACTTTTTTCATTCGTTTTTTCTTATGATTGTAAGATGGTTAATCTCGTTCAGCAAAAATCTGCGAGCCTTCCTGATGACCATTTTCCCTAGTATCTTTTTTCCATCGCCATGATATCCTGGTGAAATCTCTCTCCGTGCTTGTCACTTACAGCACCTAAATATTTAGGGAAAAAGTCTAGATGGGAATCAAGAAAATGAATCTTCAAAGACATATTACATCCCTTTATAATCCTCTGATAGTTTAAAACCAATCTCCTATAGTTTTCTGATTTTGTATTTCTATACATGTACATATTAAGATATTTCGATGTAATAGTTTTTTTTGCAATATTTTTCCGTTTATATATATACATAAAAGATACCGAAAAAGTACAATTGGATTAACGGCAAAAAGTCATGTTGACCAGTGTAGTTGCATAGTGGTATTAAAATGTAATAATACAGTCTCAAATAATATTTTTACAATCATTCTTTCAAATTTCTTTCAAATATGCAAACATTATTTACGTGTTTGAGTCAGGTTTTCTTTTTATTTAAAACTTATTGTTCTAGAAATTTATTGTACATACAAATATCATTGGGGTCTTCAGATCACGACTAGGTGTCTTTTAGGCAAGCGCGTCACTTCCTAGATCGCATCGTCGCTTACCATCAGGCGAATAGCGGTCAAACGCTTACCTAATCACGATAAAAAAATCCAATCAATCGCAATAGAAACAGTGTTGCATAAATTGAGACTGCGTTTTGTTATTGTTAATATATAAATTATTATAAATGAACAAATAGATGGTTTTCCTTTTTCAGCTGAAAATTTTTCCTTTAAAACTGTTGTTAACTCATATAAACACCATGGTAGAGAACAGACACCAAAAAACATTCAAAGGGAAGCATTAAATCCAGATGATACACCACCGGGGAAGAAACAAGAAACAATTAAAGACATATTAAGTATAGATCCAACAAATGCTTTTCTCTATATCGACGAATTGCTTAAACACAATATACCTTTGAGTAGATCTGTAGAAGATCTTAAAATCAAGCCTTTTGTAAATGTCTTGAAAGATATGATTGAAATTAATAACGAGGCATTAGAAAAGTTCGATTGGTTAGGGACCACTGTGGATATACAATCTGCTTTAGAGAAATTGTTGGATATAATGTAAGTAATTTGTTTTTTTATAGTTAACTTAAATACGAACCACTGCTGGCTACCACACTTTCTTGGTTGCTATTCCTGCCTGTCGCACCAAGCGCGCCGTAACATCCTTCATAATGCGCACAGCAAAGGAGTGGAACTCCCTCCCTTCATCTCTATTTCCGAGAACTTATAACAAAACCAGGGTGACTAGGCACCTTCTCGGTTAGCTCGGTCCATCGTGGATCCTGTCTTAGCTCTCGGGCTTGATTGGGATCAATACTGAACCCATTCTAAATAAAAAAGTCTTTTAATATGTTACTACTGAAGGAAAAGTACGTTGGCAAAAGCTGCATTAGAATTCACTAGTAACCAGCATTGAGGGTACGTCCAATTCATTGAGATTATATATTTTCTTGCTTTTTAATCCGTGTTGTGACTGGCAGAGTAAAATAAAAACAAACTTCTCCACATTTTTCTTTCGAAGGGAAAAAATGTTATTTACTAAAATCTGATGGGTAGTCTGACAATGAGTTTTAATTTTGGATGGGTTTGCTCTTGATCCCAATCAATTAGCACAAAAAAATGACTAACATAGATTAAGATGGCTTTTGTTTTTTAGTCTTTTATTTTTATGCTTCCCGTGACAACCTTTAAGTCAGGCAACACTTAGTTTAAGCAGTTCATACCATTGAGCTTTTTTACATCTATAGTGTATGACTTTGTTGGTTGTTCTAATAAATAAATAAATTTATGTATATGTCCATCTGTTACCCCAGTTTCAATAACACAAACCTTACAGTGTTTACTATTAAGCTAATAGGTGTGGGTCTAAGAGGCGCTATAATTCTTTCCCATTCTATTCTGATATTCAAAAAACACATGAAAATCTTAATATTTCTACCATTCCAGTGAAGCTTTGCAAGACGGTGACACGGTCCATCCATCAGATTTACAATTGTTGGAATATATACAATATTTGTATGTAATTTCTAAAACATCAATGGACGAAATACAACATTCTAGAGGAAACCAGGAAAATACGGATAAAACAGAAAATAATCCAATTAGAACCGCATTACCGAGAAATAAGAACAGAAAAAAGGAATATTTGAAAGCCAAGGGTTTGTTACATAGAGCTTGGTTGTTTATTAGAGCAAGATTGGATGAGAAATTGCGAGAACAGAGAAGATTTGAAGATTTGCAAAAGTTTTTGGATGATCTTCAGACTGGTTTGTATGATGTGAGTAATATAATCATATATTGTATTATATAAGACATTAATAAGACAAATATAAAACAAGATACCTAGCTAACACTGAAAATGTTAAGAAAATGAAAAACGGCTTAATGTAGAAAATTGCCAATACTTTAGTTTTAGATTTGTCGCCAATTCACAAAAACAAATGACAAATGAATGCAATATACTACATTAGGCTACCAAAAAGTTCTAAAATTGAAATTCAAAAAAGTTTTTATTAGCATTGTTTCTAACTGGCCAGTTCAAAACATTTTCAGTGTTACCCACTTATAAGTTTAAAATATATTTTTTTCATAAACAAGGTTTTATAATTACTTGTTAATAAAACGAACTAAAAAGTTAAATAGCCCATATTCGATGGTGTTGTGTTGTTTTATTGCGGAGTTCCTAAAGACAACTTCCAGCTCCAGCATCAAGCCCTTAGTTATAATATAGGATCATAGAGTTTTAGCCCTATTTGTTTTTAACACACGAACTTTTGGCACAATTGATAAAGCTTGCTGGCTAGTAAGGTACAAAAAAATCTGTAACCCAACCAAACTTGCAATGTACAACAAATTATAACAAGTGATTAGAATACTAAACGAAATCAGAACCAATTATTTTAGTACCCATAACACAAACCTCATAGTACTGCAGCGCCCTACGCGTGCTCCAGGATTGTTGGGAACTTGGGACGTTAATTTAAACCATTTAGAGATATCTCAATTTGTTCTTTTACTCAACTCTCTTTACCATGTCTTAGCTTACAATCTCAGATACTCCTGGTCTTATATTCGTCTAGAATTCTAGAATATTCTATATTTAAACGGGTGACATTCCTTGTCATTAATCATATCTACGCAACGAGAATGCGGAATGGAATGGAATGCGGTGTCATAGACGCAAGGAGGTCACCACAGTACCCAATTTTAGCTTAGCTAACTGGTACGAATTCACGATTATTATAATTATTATAAACACCATTGCAGCTTCACAACGCCTTGAAGAGCATCGCATCAATAACGAAGTTCAATAAACAAAGGTGGTACCAAAATTTAAAAGAACTTTATCTTAAAGATGTCGAAGAAAAACAAATTCTGGAAATACTACTACATTTGTCTGCTACAAGACTCCTTGGTCTGATAGAAGATGCAGCGAAAAATGGTTTGGAAGATGGCTACACTCTTTATATTGAGAAGAACGAAAATGATGTAATGAGAACTAAAGACGAATTCCTATTCCTACTGCAAATTTTGAAAGAATTAAAAAATATATAGAAAAGTTCTTGAAAAAGTTCAACGTCCTTTTAATTAGTTTTAAACAATAAACAATAATGTCTTTCTATGGCGTGCATTATTTATTTTAACATAATTAAACGGGGTTAACACAATTACATAATTATGAACAGCATGGTTACTTTTATCTACTTGTCAGTCCACTAACGCGTGCCCACCCCTCTCAAGTCCCAATGCTGCGTTGAATTGTAAAAAAAATATAGCACTCTTAGATAAAAATGTAATTTTCTCGCTAAATAATGAAGCTAGGACCATACAAAAATTAAATAAAGAATCAACCATAGAATATTTGGAACTCTGTTACTCGAAAATTAATACATAGTTATTAAAAAAACAGCAGGCCACGCGGAAATTCTTAACCGATTTCCATATTTTTTGTAATGAACCAACAGATTTAGGACTACATCGAGCCCGAATTTTGAAATTCCCAAAAAAAAAAAATTATGACCAAAAAACATTGGCTCTTTGGGATTTCCCATTGAAACAAGCGTGCGCTTTTTGAAAGTTCTCATTGTAACGGAATTTTAAATTTGACTAAACATTATTGGATTTTTTTTAAGTATTACGCTCTGCTCCTATAGATGGCGCTAGCGAAGCTTTATGCTTAGCGGCTTCAACGACCTAGTTATTCATTCATAGGCTTCTATCTATTTTTTTCAAATAGGATCTGAGCTCATCAACAAAGATGTCAAAATCTGGATAAGTCAGCCAGCCAATCGCATGTGTTGATTTGATTACAAAATTATTAAAATCGGTTAAGAACTCAGGAAGTTATGGCGTAACAGATATTGCGTCATTGAAGCTGATCCATGGGATCAGACGAGATAACTGCTCGACACATCTCCGCGCAAAACTGCAATGGCAGTTGACAACTCTTTCTTCTAACTTCCAGCGAATTCATCATTAGCATCGTTGTTTTACGGTGTTTATGATTTTCCTATCGACGCGTCTAAGTACCTATTAGGATAATTAGTAGGTAGATAGGTTAATTTTTCCAATCAACTTCAATAAATTAGTTTAACTGTTCAGTTTTGTACCCTATCCATCTCATTTGGCACTCACGTATAGTCACGTATTTGTAGTGCGCTTTCATCAGGCTTATAGTATAAGGTATAAAATACACATGTAAAAAACAACTACGCCTCCGAGCCCTCAGATGGAATTCGTACTCTTTCGCTATCCTGGCGTGCACTGACCGTTGAGCTGAAATTTACAAACGTATTCCACCAAAGTTGAACGCTAATTACCTGCAACATCGAAAGTAACATTTTGACACGTTCGCTGCGGCAGTAACTTTCCAATACTTTCCATTCCTTCGGTACAAGGCCAATAAAACTGATAATAAAACCTGGTAATAAAACTTCCACTGTGGTGGCACAAGGCTTATAGACCCCGTATCATTTTAGAAACTTAAATCCTTTTTTTGGCTTCCGTGCGGTGCCAGGTATCTAAACCTGGTATTTAGGTAGGCACACCATTGGATTCTATTTTAATAATACATCTTAGATATATATTCATCTTTTTCCTACACTGAACCAAATTGAAGTTATGCCTTCCGCACGACAAGGAATGCTATACTTTTCTTAGCCGCACTGTAAGCGAGACATATACAAGATGTTTAGACATGGTTTCGCACTCAAGGTGTTAAAAGAAATAAAATTTATTTAAAAGCGTTATTATAGCTGGTTCCATCACAAGACATAAGCCAAAACTTCGATTTTTTGTTGGGCAATGAACGCGTTAACTAATCTTATATTTCCCTCATATAACCAACCTTTTTTTGAAGAGTGGAAATGCTATACGCATAACCCTGTAACGAGGCGCCATAGCTATATTAGCGACTCGTTGCTGTCATTGCGCTCTTCTCTGGCCATTTTTCTCTTGGTCTCCGTTTTTAAATTTACTGCCTGTCTCTTTTTATTTGTTTTGTTCTCGAAGTTCATTCTTACCAAAGTCAGCGCGTAGAGCGGTTGACTCACCGCTAGCAATTATTTTTAATATATTTATAAAGTGCTGAACAGTTATAATAAGCTTATACTAAAAGTTACAACAACCCACAAGATTCTGTATCACCAGTTCCTGATATATAACAAAGTCACAATCCACGACAGTAGATTATCTCTCGCTTCTTCAACTTTCATCAGGCCTTCACACAAGCTCGTCCGTTAAAAGTGCTTTTGAGCTGTCCTTTTTTCAGGACATCTTCTATTTAGTCCCTGAAAGTTCGCCTTGGTCTGCCTTTACCGAATTGCCCATGCACATTTGCCTCATATAATTGTTTTGTCAATCTTCTTTCTTTGGAATAAAACGCATTTTATCTTTAACTTTTAAAGGGAAATTTTGGGCAATAATAAAAAAAAACAAATCTCAGCTGGTCTTCTTAAATAGTTACAAATGTGATGCTCACAGCAAATTGGTAAACAGCAAGGTCTTCTACAGACTGTACTTTGGAGATGTGCTCAACAGCTGCATTAGCTTATACCGCCATATCCTTTTTCCACTGGACATCCAGACGCACTGCATGCTACCACCCTTTCTTGGTTGCTATTCCTACCTGTCGCACCAAGCGCTTTTCAACATCCTTCATAATGCGCACAGCAAGGGGTGGAACTCCCTTCCTGCGTCTATATTTCCGAGAACTTATAACCCGTCCATTTTCAAAGCCAGGGTGAATAGACAACTTCTGGGTTAGCTCATTCCATCGTGGATTCTGTCTTGGCCCCCGGGCTTGATTGGGATCAAGAGCTAACCCATCCCAAATTAAAAAAAAATATCTTTAACGTTTTTTTTTTTTTTTTTGAATGGGTTCGTTATTGATTCCAATCAAGCTCGGGGGCCAAGACAGTATCAATGGAAAGAGCTAACCCAGAAGGTGCCTATTCACCCTGACTTTGAAAACGAACGTATAAATACTCGGAAATACAGATGCAGAGAGGGGGTTCCACTCCTTTAGTTTTAATTACAAGTTTAAGTATAATTTGTATTTAATTATAAATGTATATTTTTAGTCGTGAAATTGGTAAAATGTTGTTGGTAAATAAATTTATTTAAATAAATAAATAAAACAAACCAAATGATCACAACAAACTTATAATTTATCGTAAATACATATATTACAATTTATTATTGAAATAAGGTATTTTTTTTTATTCTTTTAAAAATATTTACTAATGTATTTAATTTTATTTTTTACATTCACAATGCCATAAAGATATAAAATACGCCCGTATAAAACAACTATGCCTCTGAGCCCTCAGGTGAAGATGAAGGTAGTTGAAGTTCTTTTTTTTAATTTCTTATTTATTAAAGTTCAGAGTGAATATTATTTTTTTTTGTTATGTTTTTAAGAGTAGGGTTCTTGTTTTGGAAAGTTAATGCAACCAAGACAAGGACACTAATCACCTAGGAGCAAAAACAAGTGAAAAAAAGAGAATAGAAAGAGACAGAGACAGAGACAGAGCTATATAACAGAAAGAGAAAAAAAGGTAGTTGAAGTTCAACATGGAACGATACTAGCTCATAGTAGAAGTTGAAATACGTTTCTAACTTTCGACGCATCTCGGTAGCTCAGCGGTCAGAGCATTTGCCCGGATAGAGATAGATCGTGGGTTCTAATCCCACCTGAGGGGTAGGAGACGTAGTTGTTATTTACAGATGATTTAATGTGTAGAAATAAGGTAAAAAATACTTTCCACATTTATTTATTTGCGATATTGGGTCGCCGAATTGTTTTTAGACCTATTCATCATTTAGCACAAAAATTTTTGGCATGATTAGATATAGCTTGCTGGTTGGGAATGGATATGAAAAATAACTTAACTAACTTTGCCTGTAATGTATATCAAACTGTTAAATCCATCAATGTGCTAAAAGAAAATAGGACCATTTTAACCTATGCTATAAGTAAAAACTTCTTAGAAAATCAAGCTGTAGGTTTTCCAAAAAGTTTTTAATGAAAATACAAGAGACCATATAGTTTTTTTTTTATAAAACCTTTTTTGTTTTTTTTCCTTTAACCCTGACGTTTCGACTCCTTTAAAGGTGCTGATAATTATCTCAAAGTGGTTTTATTTTAACCTGTAATAAGTTCAGAAGAACTAAATAAATATTTAATTGTTGAATGAAAATTTATATAATTTTATAATATACACTGATAAAATTATTAAAACAAAATTGTATCTAATTAACATCTTATTAAATTGAATTATTTAAACTTATTAAAATACTTTAATATACATATATTTCTGTGTTCACAATGAAAAAATAAACAATTAATAATTTAAAATAATAACCTCAAGCTAAATTGCTTATGTGGGTATTTTCAGCTGTTCGTCCCGTATTTACGCCCACCGATCCGCATTGGACCTGCATGGTGTTTACGCCTTATTTTACAGTGTTTTTAATCGCAGCTAAGTCCTATGCCTAGCAATGGAAATATTAAACAGGCTGACGATAGCTAAATATTGAAAAAAGATATTGCTTAAAGTCAGAATCGAACCCACACGCTTTAATTTTGAAGCGTCTGCGCTTATGTGTTTATTTATGTTGACTTTTTAACATTTTGGGGTGATAGTATTATAGGGGAATAAGCTTTTATACATGTATACATTGAAAACGACTTTCACTATTAACTATGAATAATTCTTATCATTTTTTAGCCTAGCCCAAATAAGGCTTGTGTTATGGATACTAGGGTAACGGATACACACACATATATGATACATAGATATGTAATATTCATATAAATATATAAATAATATATTTCTATTTATTACACAATATCACATACATTATTCTGAACCCAAATAGCTAATCATTTGCCCCATCCGAGACTGGAACCCGGTACTGACGGTGCGAAAGACGGTGATCGCTGCCGTTTTCCAAACGGTCATCGGAATGCTATGACATTATATTTTAATGTTAATCATATTTAATGTAGTGAAAGTCGTTTTAATAAAATTATTTGACATATTTTAATAATTTTATCTACTCTAATACTATAATACTAAGATTCTAAAACTGAAAACAAAATGCTTATGACAAACATTACGTACAGGCCAAAAATAATAAAAAAAAAGTTTCATTACGATACAGGTCTTGTACGGACACCTGTATCATAATATAACTTTTTTATCATAACGATACACCTATACAACCTCCAGCTGGACCAAGGAGGTTGAACCTCTACTTTAAAAAGGTTTCAATGAACGAGTCCTCGACGACCGACGCAACACGCATGCGCAATTGATGTTTGCACCTTGGCGCCAACATTTGACATTTAAATAAATTTGTTGTTATATTCAGCGTTTTATTTGCAATATTGTTTTACATATTATAGTATGAGAGTAGATAAAGTAGTGTATGACACTGTACATAACTTGGTCTTATAACACTCGTGTGATGCTATAAAAAAACTCGCCTACGGCTCGTTTTTTTAAAACACACTCGTGTTATAAGAACCCTTATTATGCAACAGTATCATAAACTACTAATATTTATCTACTCTGATACTATAATACAAAGATTCTAAAAATGAAAACAAAATGCTTATGACAAACATATACACATACGTACAGGCCAAAAATAATAAAAAAAAAGTTTAATTACGATACAGGACTTGTATGGACACCTGTAACATAATATAACTTTTTAATCATAACGATACACCTATACAACCTCCAGCTGGACCAAGGAGGTTGAACCTCTACTTTAAAAAGGTTTCAATGAACGAGTCCGCGACGACGCAACACGCATGCGCAATCGATGTTTGCACCTTGGCGCCAACATTTGACATTTAAAAAATCTTTTCAATATTTAAACAAAGTTTGGTTTTGTTTGCAATATTGTTTTACGTATTATAGGATGAGAGTAGATAAAGTAGTGTATGACACTGTACATAACTTGGTCTTATAACACTCGTGTGATACTATAAAAAAACTCGCCTACGGCTCGTTTTTTTAAAACACACTCATGTTATAAGAACCCTTATTATGCAACAGTATCATAAACTACTATTATTATATTACTATCCTTATTCTAATAGCTAAATCTTATAATATGCTTTGGTTTATTATATATAAATTTTTTTAGCGTTAATAGAGCTCAATAGAATTATTGAAAAATAAAAACATTATTTATCGGCATCAATTGAAAGACGCAAAAGATTTCTAATATTGAAACTTATTATATTAACAAAATGTTTTAAATAAATTATTGAAAAAAATATTATCTCAAACAGGATAAGCATTTGAGTCTTTCGGCAAACAGACATTTATTAAAAGCCAAACCGTTCAAAATAATGCATTACGGGTCAGGGACGGATTCGGGGATTGCAGCATATTGCCCTAGGGCAAGAGAGGGGCCCCCAAAATAGAGATAAAAAAATTCAAATTTCGACCGGTCAATTACTATCACGTTTTGTTTTAAACAATTTTTTTTTGAGAATTTTTATATGGTGGAATATAGATGACTTTTTCACATTGTTATAACAAGAATGGGTTCGCTCTTGGTCCCAGTCAAGCTCGGGGCCAAGACAGGATCCACGCTGTAACGAGCTAACCCAGAAGTTTGCCTACTTACCTTGGCTTTGAAAAGTGACGGAAATACGGACGCAGGGAGGGAGTTCCACTCTTTTGCTGTGCGCATTATGAAGAATGTTCCGAAGCGTGTTGTGCAACAGGCAGGAATAGCAACCAAGAAAGGGTGGTAGCCCGCAGTCTGGATGTCCGATGGAAAAATGGAGATGGTGTTCTGAGCCAATGTAGCTCCTGAGCACACTTTCTAAAGTACAGTCTGTATAAAACCGACAGACAGGCAACTTTGCGGCCATAAGCTAAGGTGTGAAGCTTGCTCTTCACTAATTTGCTGTCACCAATGAGCCTCTCAGCTCTGGGCTCAATCGTGTCCCGAGCAGCAAGTTGGTATTTTGCGGAGCCATCCCAGAGGTGGCTGCAATATTCCTTATATATCAATATATAACCTTACAGAGTACGGAAGTGATGGCGATCGGTCGGTAATTGCAGGGGTCAAGACTACCCTTATTCTGAATTATGATCTCCGCCATCGAAGAATCACTGCGAGGTATGTTTGGTGGTAGTTGAGAGCCGATTTCTAGACGGGAATTGTTCGCAAACAGAGAGGAAAATAAACTTGCTTTTTTAGCTCCAGAATGAGCCAGTGACCCGTCAGATTGGAGCTGAGCTATCTTGTCATGTTCTGGGTACTATTACCTACAACATCGAATGTAACACTTTTACAATTATCCAACAATCTTGATAAAGAAGTAACAACTACATTTATTTAAGTATTTAAGCTGAGACGAGTTGTAGTTTTTTCTAGTTATATTTTCTTTAGATATAAAACCTAGTAGTCAAATAAAATAATAACATATATCTTTATAATTATAAGAACTATCTGATAGTCTGAATCCCGAAAAACCCAAGTCTCAAATCCTGTTTTATATAATAACTTCTTTTCATCATAATCAAATATTTAGGTCCCAACATCAATAATAGGTCTAAATCACATAGAAAAACAGCATCATTGACTGTTCGTCAAGCTTCTGTCTCCAAATCAGCTTCAATCTCCTCAGGAGTTCGCAAATCGATGGCGAATCTCTTCCTCAGACTTGGTGGTTTTTCTTCTGGATCTGTAAAGATAAAATATTATTATTGGTCAACCAATGTCACTGATATTAAGGACATCTCTATGGATAAAAACAATGTATTAATTTTTCTGTAAGGGTAATTCTAAAATCTTCTCCCATAAGCGATGAAGCCAGATCCACTTTAACGTTTCGTTTTAGATGTAGAACTTTACGATAGTAAACATAGGTATATGACCACTTGTCAATCCACGGTAGCAATTGCTACCGATAGCTAACACCCCTCGTCCCGGTAGCAATTCTTACCATATTCGAATTTCCGCGTGGCCTGTTGTATTTTTTTAAATAACTATTTTTGCGTAACAGAGTTCCAAATATTCTGTGGTTGATTCTGTATTTAATCAGCTTTACAGTAGTATTTTTTGTATGATCCTAGCTTCATTATAAAGCGAGAAAATGACATTTTTTTTCACAGTTCGCGCAGCATTGGGACTGTTGAGAGGGGTGGGTGCGCGGTAGTGGACTGACAAGTGGTTAAGGTTATGGGGCTGACATAACTTTTATGTGTTAAAAGCCCCTAAATTAAAAAACACTATTTTTTTGAACTCCTTGCGCTTGTTGCTTCCGTTTTGCAAGCTTTTGGGTACACTCTCAGCACAGTTTGATTTTATAATAGGTGAAAAGTCTGTTTTTAATCAAAGTTATTGGATTTAATTTTTAAAGTTACGCTTTCACGACTGGAACTAAAACTAGTTTTGGTAGTATGAGTGAGAATTTTAATTAAATTTTAAAATGCCTTTCCAGTGGTCACAAAAATGTGTTTTGTAAATCTACTAAAATATTTTTAGCAATAGTTTTCAAGACGAAGGTTCCGTGCATCCTTCTTACTTTTTTTGTTAAAAAGTATGATGGAGTAAAGAACAGTATAATTCTGTTATTAACTCTATAGTTTGCAACCCGGTGGCAACCTTAAGAAGCTCATCGTCACTGGAAAAGTAGGCGTGGAACGCTTTGCCCGAATCTGTGTTTCCCTACACACACAATTTAGGGGTCTTTAGGTCACGACTGAATAAGTATCTTTAAGGCAAGCGCGTCGCATCCTAGATCACGTCGTCGCTTACCATCAGGCGAAATAGTGGTCAAGCGCCTACCTATTTGCTATAAAAATTGATGGGAAAAGGCCTCGAGGATGCTGTTCAACGCTATGTTCTGAACAGATCCGCACTGCTCTTAGCTCTACGATTCACAACGCGTTCCAAACCACCAAGGAAATTTTTTCTCCAACTGTTTCAGATTTCAGAGACTTTTCAGAGAAACATTTTGCTAGAGAAAGTGATGCAGAAGTCACTACCCTTGATACTGATCTATACGACGAAAGGAGGTGTTAGGAACCTTAGTTACTATACTTAGCATGTAACTTAGTTACATAGAAACAATGAGTGGGACATTGTTTTTATCCATAGGAAAAACTAATATTCCTGCAGGTGGAAATTTTATAAGGTGATGATAATGAATTGTATATCAATATCAAAAGTAAAGGAAATAAAGATAAAAAAGATAGCAAATAGAAACAAGAAGACGTACAGATAACGTTGAAGATATGTACAAAAAAGCAGAAGAACATGGCAGAACAGGTGAAAAAGACGACAAACTTACTACCATCTTCAATGACCTATTCCCAATAATAGATAAGGCTGTTAAATCCAAAAGAGAAATGGCTGCATAGAAAAACACTGAAGGACAAATTTTTCCAAAGAGTTCAAAGCTTCGTTTGTATCCAAAGTATAAAAATTTACAGCGTATAGAAAGAAAATTATACCTTAAAGATTGTAATCATAGAGTAAAAGACCACAAGCTGAACATAGACAATAAAGATAAATATGGAAATGAACCTGTTATATTTCCAGCTATATGTCTTCAAACGAAGTCCCAAGAATCTGCGAAACTTGAAGAAAATACCCATAAATAGGTTGAATATAATAAACACAGAAAGAGTTGGAAAATTAAAAAAAGTCTAAAGAATACATTGACGCCATTTTAGAAAAGTGGTTTAGTAGTCTATGAATTCTATTTATGCTACGAATATGGTAACCTCTTTGGCGCGAAATTTCAAATTTGTAATGAGATCTGTAGTTTATCTACTTGTGTTTCCTAAAAACAAACTAAGTTAAGAGAAATAAATATTGTTCTGAAATTAAATAGCTAAAGCACTTATGTTATAAAAAAATCACGAAATTCCTAATTCTAAATTGGGTATCTAAATGTATTGATCTAGGATTGGGAAATAAGGAAGGAGATAGAAGATATAAAATACTTCTTTCAAAAGCTGAATGACTAACCTTGAGATGCTTGCAGCTCTTTCACCCTTCTAGAATAGTCTTGGAAAGCAGCTGCCAAGGAGTACGTCAACCTTCTTGCAGCATTTCTGGAATAACAAGATATCAACATTTTAATACTTTTCAGAGTTTACTCCTTAAGAACTGATTTTCATGTTAGGCGCCCGGTATATAATTTTTAATCAGTAGCCTAAATTAACGCGAGTGAAGCCGCAGGTAAAAGTCATCAAGTTATAGTAGTTGAATTTTTGCAAAAAAGTTTTTTTAAAGCAAAAAATTGTAATACGTTGAAATGAAATGAAAATAACTTTATTCAAATGCATTTAAAATAAGTTTTTTTGAACTGTCCAACATTTTTACCTAACACCCATTCAGGACGTCTTTTAACTGACAAGAAGAATAGGCGAAAGAATCTCATCAGCTTTAACAATAGTAACGACATTTACAATATTATACGTCGTCACCATACGTAATCCACAAAAAAAAAACAAAATTATTCTGTTATCACAATAATAGTAGTGTTATGGTTTCATTACATCGACGCTGGAAAGGCAAATTGTATTAACAGCCAATTTGGTCGAATATGAGTTATATACATCGTTGGAATCGCCTGATTTTTCTCTTTCGATTGGTCTTGGAATCGATTTAATCTGAGCACTTTCATGGTCGTTAATACACCGGTGATTTTCGTCATTTACCTATATTTTTTTGTCTTAAATCCATTCACTTTTTGACTTTGTTTCATAAAGCGTACATGATAGTAGAAAAATTCTTATAAATCATTTATGCCTGCCTATGCTTGAAATAAGAATAATTTTAAAACACTTTACCATTCCATTTTTTGAAATATTCACGCAATAAAACATTTTAGTGGTTGGCCATAATTTTCAAATTTAAAAATAAATCAATTTTCTTGTAAATAAAATATAATTAATTGTCGTTTAAAACCTTTTACTTTTCTGCTAATTACAATCATTTTGACGTTAAGCCAATTTTGTCGACAGCCCTTAATAATCTATTGGTCGATCATACAATTTTACCTGAAACTATTCTAATGTGATTATAGCACATAAGATACTTTACTTAATGCAAAATTTATTACATTAGTGTGTTAAACCTACCGAAAAAAAATGATAAATATGAAACAATGGTGGTTAGAGGGTACATCAAGGCCGATGTTTACGGTAAGCTGCGGCTGTTAGCTAAGTGCCGAGCGTTGTGCTGGCGCTTCAGTCACCCACGCGCTGTCGAAAAGGGAGGTACCCTAATTAATGCACAACACCACCTGATACATGTAGTGCACAAGCTCAAAAAATATTATAAATTACATTAAAAATTACCAGCAGTTCCCTCTCATTACTGTCACAAAGACTCGACGCGTCTCTAATTGTTTTACCAATTATAAAAAACAGATTTTAGCTCAAAAGACAAGGTTTGTATAGGAGAAAATGTGTTTAGAAATATTTTTACACAGAATTTTAACATTTCATTTCATGTTCCGAAAAAAGATAAGTGTCTCAAATGCATCTCTTTTAAATATAATCCTGATGGGTTCACTGTAGAAGAAAAACTTGTCCACGAAAAAGAACTTCTTTTTCGTGGACTTCTAAAAATCGTTTCAAGTACCACCAAGAAATAACAAATCAGGAACCACAAACTTTATGCGTACTAGGGTAGGTCAAAAACTTCGCGAAATGGGTGGGAGGAAGGTTGAAAAAAAACACCAAATTATTTTTCTTTTTCAATGTATTCCCCCTTAACCCTAATACATTTCTCAGATCGTTCAAATAATTTGTTGAAAAAAAACACCAAATTATTTTTCTTTTTCAATGTATTCCCCCTTAACCCTAATACATTTCTCAGATCGTTCAAATAATTGTTAATACCATAAAAAAAACGATTTGTCCTAGCGTAAAAAAAACCGAAATTGGCGACTTCACCTCTTCATCGTCGTCAATATTGTTTACCACGCAGCTCTTTTTTCATTTTTGGAAATAAATAATAAACATCCTAAGCCAGGTCTGGACTATAAGGAGGGTGGTGGTTCGGGAGTTGTTCGAAGCCGCACCGGTGAATAGCAGCCGTCGCAACATGACTCGTATGCACAGGTGCATTGTCATGCAAAAGGAGCACGCCTTTGGTCAATTTTCCTGTTCTTTTTTCTTTAATGGCCTCCTTTAACGAAGCGTAGTATTGTCCTGTTATATTAACACTGCGTTCTTTATAGTCGATGAGTAAAATACCTTATGTATTCCAAAAATATAGTCGCCATGATCATTCCAGCCGATTGTGAGACTCGGTACTTCTTGGGCGGCGGGGTGCCGTTTTTATGCCACTGCATCGACTTTTGCTTCGACTCGGGTTCGTAGTGAACCCAGGTTTCATCCCCAGTAACAGTTCTGGCCATAACTTCTCCCCTGTTATCGCCACAGAGCTCCAACAACTGACGAGAACATTCGACACGTTGTCGTTTTTGAAGGATTTTCGGAACCCACCGTGCGCTGACCTTTGTCATCCCAAGATAATTATGTAAAATGTTCAAAATGGTTGTATCGGATACTCCAACCATTGCTGCTAGCTGGTTCTTCTTAGGCGGGAATCTTCCAAATATATTTTTTCTACTTTCTCGATGATTTCGGGTGTGGTGGCCTCAATTGGCCGTCCAGAACGTGGGTCATCTTCAATTGAGTCTCTTTTTTGATTGAAAAGACCATGCCACTTATAAACCGTGGTTTTACCAGGGGCAGAGTCTCCGTAAACCGCTATTTTTTTTTGACCTCCCCTCATAACTTTTGGTTTACAGAAAGTACTCAACACGCCAAACGGTGAGATTATGCTATTTTATTATTCTCGAAAATATTCGGTGTACAATTTAACAGTTTACGAAAGTCAAACGAGGGAGGTTTATTGCTACTCATGGGGAGAGGCTGATGCTAAAAGGGGAGGTAATGAGATTGCGATGATTCTGAATAATTATATAAAAACTGTAGACCAGCGTCAAACAGTGAGGGATTTACTTTTGTATAGTGATTCTTGTTGCGGCCAAAATCGCAATAAAAAAGTTTTTGCGGCAGGTCATACAGCGTTACAATCCTGCGAAATTATATAATGAATAAATAAATAAATGAATAAATGAATTTTCTAAAACCAGGGCACACTTCTATGCCAGTTGATAGTGTCCATGCAATTTTAGAAAGGAGTGTAGAACATTCGATAATTTATGCTCCTTCACAATGGGATACGATATTTCATCTGGCCAGGATAAATCCAAAACCATACAACGTGGAAATAATGTGTCATAAGGTTTTTGAATCCTGGTATTCTACCTCAGAAAAGTATTTTAAAAACAATTTAGTTGGTAAGATAAGTAAAAGAAGTATTATTACAAAAAAAAATGTTAAGCTAATATTTTGATCTAAGATGGGTTAAATTCAGCATGAGCACAGCAGTTACTGAAGAATTTAAGTATTATGTAAAAATAAGCGCCCAGAGAGATGATTTGTACAAAAACCGTCTTCCTTTGTCTAAACAAAAACATTTGGTTAAACTTTGTAATACTGTTAAAATCCCGCGCAGATATCACGAAGATATCTAAGTTTGCAAACTTGCAATGCTAGAGAAATTTTACCAGACACTGATGTACAAGATGTTAACAATTTAAGTAATATTAATGATATTTTTAAAAATTAATTTTTATGTTATGGAGACAGCGCACTTTGTGAAAATTATTTTTAATGTCATATAAGAGTAGATAGTACTTGTAACATCGGACTTCTTCAAGTTTGAGAACCTATAAAATATTGCCATTCCATTTTAATAAGACTGTTTGATCTCAGAATTGTGTACTTTAGTTTTTGTAATGGTATAAAGTTATGTTCATGATTTTGTGATTAAGTCATTATAAAAATATATTTATGTGTAGTTTATTAATTCCTAAAACTTTCTCATGTCATTCACATTGGGAGATAATACCTAGAGCCTAAGAGTAACTTTAGTACAATGAAAGATCAGACAATCTGGTTGTTTTCGTTTCACTTGTCCTGACCCGATAAAATATTTTACTTGGGTGTTAAAGTATGCTAAACAGCATATAACATATTTTTCTAGTTCATTTAATGCAGCTATTTGATCATTAAAACATACTTTACCGGACCACAGTGATAATGTTATAGTGACTTAAGTCAATTTTACTTAACCAAGATTATGTACTGCATTGTATTATCTCCAAAATATTGGACAGGAGGACACCTACATTATTTTTAACATTTACATTTCATAGTAAACGTTATCCGAAATAACTATTCTAATTTTCAAAGAGAAAACTCAATTAGTTAATTATTTATGATTTTTTTTCCAAAATTTGAAACTTTAAATCGTTCTACTGAACAATTCATACAGTGGTCGTTAATACAATTTGCCTTTCCAGCGTCGACATGATTACTACAAAGGCAACAAGTATCTGTTTTAAGTAAGCATCCTAATGCAATAATATAGAGGAAATAAACGGCAATTTAATGAAGCAGTTGATATGCGCTGACATGCGGTCGACAGTACAACAAACATTTTCTTCAATACACAGAATGGTTGTTGAGATTTTGCCAAATTTCTCACGAACCACATAGATAAGATTGGATGATGGAATTTCGTTGAGAAATATTTACAATTTAGATAAGATAGTTGTAACATATTTTAAGTCATACATCGCGAAAGAAAACACTTCAGAATTGATTATGTTTGTATAACATATTTGATTTATATACATACATATTTGATTTATGTATATGTATATAAATATATATACTAGCTGACCCGGCCACACGTTGCTGTGGCTCGATTATTATAATTTACAAAAAAAAACTTTTTTGGTTATTAATTGAAGTGAATCCCACCCTATGTCCTAAGTTGGAAGAAATCCAGCAAAATGAATAAAAAATCATCAAAGTCGGTCGTGTAGTTTTAGAGTTTATCACGGTCAAACACTGTGATACGGAATTTTTATATATATACAAGGTGTTACAAAAATGACCGTAAAGCGGAAACAGGATTTAATGGTCTCTTATAAAGAGTTAATTTAGAATATTTGAAAACCGTATTATCGCAGTATGAGTAAAATTAAAAATATATTAAAAACTAGCTGTTGCTCGCGACTTCATCCGCGTCAATTTCTGTTATTATGATTTTTCACTGTTGCTTCGCTTCTTTTGGTCGCAACGTGATCTTCTAGAGTCTAAAGCCTTTCTCGATAAATAGACTACCCAACACTGAAAGAATCATTCAAATCGGACCGATAGTTCCAGAGAATAGCGCGTTCAAACAAACAAATAAACAAACTCTGCAGCTTTATAATATTAGTATAGATAATTTATGTGCCAACCTTATTTCCATACAATAAAAGAGTAAATAACACAGAATGTTTATGTACATTTTTAGTTAATATCCGCGGAACGACACAGAGCAAAAATAAAATGTACAGAAGCCGCTAAGATCGATATCACAAGTCAAAGAAAATATTAAAAGACCTGACATAGGTACTTTATCCAAGAATCCTCGCGGAAAGCGACCGTTAAGATACTCTCGCACCTCCTAGATTCAGGTTACAGGTTACAGATATCCTTTCTGTATTCGAAACCTATATCAGTTAGTCCAACGACATAATCTTGGGAACGGAAGCTGCGTATCAACTTTCAGATAATGAAAAGTCAGGAGTTCCTCGAGATCTTCGTACGTTTCAGACTCAAGCTCCTTACAATCATACGAATTCTTGGAGAAGATACTAATTCTTTATTCATTTGATTATAAAGACTTAGAAAAATCTTTTTGGATCTGTTTATGAGTCATATTTCACGGTTTTTGAATTAGTTCTAGTAAAAACAACAATTTTGAATATTTTCCGTAGTTTTCGATGATATCTCGAAAAATGATATTGTTGCTTTACAACGTTTTATACGAACGGCATTATTATATTACTAGCTTTCCGCCCGCGGCTTCGCCCGCGTGGAATTCGGTTATATTGCGGTATAAAGCACAACTATAACAAAACTTCTCATTCCCATGGAAAAATCTAAAAAGCGCGATGTAACGCTGGACACAATTAGTTGTTAAACCAAAACTGAATGGTACACTATATTATATGTTTTCCCTTGTGGAGCAAAAACATGCAGATTTTGGGCACTGAAAACCCGGGAACACGCTACATAGAGCTGACCATGAGAAAAACAATGTTTTTCAAAGCTATCATTCCACGTCTTATGTATTTTAAAAAACACATCGTTACCATGTTTTAAAAAACACCCAGCGCCATCTATCGCATACCTCAAGAACTAAATAACGTAACTAATACTTATACCAATTAGTAATTCGTTGACTTTAGTGATTTCAGTATAAGTAGATGTAAAAAAAACAATTTAGACGATAAAACAAATTGTACGTCATCCTTCGAGAATTCCTCATTTTCGAGGATTCATTTTCGTATCATTTAGCTTCAAAATTTACATGTTCATATTCGTTTGCAACATATAAGTAGATGTAAAAAAAACAGTTTAGCCGATAAAACAAATTGTACGTCATCCCTCGGGAATTCCTCATTTTCGGGGATTCATTATCGTATCATTTAGCTTCTAAATTTACATGTTTACATTCGTTTGCAATATTTTACCTTGTTTTAAACGACACACAGCGCCATCTACAATCCATCCATCAAGCAAACAATATTTTTGTTTTTCTTCGGGAATATCATTTTTTTCCAGGATAAAAAGTACCCTATTATTTAATCCGGACTATTATCTTTACGTCTGCAAAATTTCAAAGCAATCGGTTCAGTAGTTACGGCGTGAAAACGGAACAAACAAACAAACAAACAAACAAACAAACAAACAAACTCACTTTCCCATTTATAATATTAGTAAGGATAAGGAGTGATGAGTAACGCTTTGTAAGTATAAATATACTTCTTTCACAGTTGATTATTAATTTCCTAATAATTGATTAAACTTTATCATCAAAGAACCGATAAAAGGACAGATAAAATGTTGTATAATGGTGGATTTTAAATTATTTTTTTTACTTTATTAAATATATTGTTATTTTCGTATTTATGTATTAGTTTTATTATATCTTAAATCATTATTACTATTAATCAACTCGTTTAAAGTATCAAATGTTTATTTAGATATAAAAAATTGCAGTAAAATGCTTTTGGGAGAACAGCAGACGCGTTATGTGTGACCCTCCTCCATGCTCCCCACCTGGCCTGTGCCCGGTGAAGGCTTGGAGGCCTACTCACTAAAACCTGCGGCGTCCCACGGCACATTGGCGGGGGTCGCGTGGCCCCTTGTCGGATTCTTTCCGCGACCTGGACCAGTGTGGGTGGCCCCTTGGGCGGACGTATCCTATTCTCCGTGGGGGACGGAGCAACGGAGTGAGCCGTGACGCCCTGAAGGACTAGTGAAATGCAGCTGCCGGTCTCCCACCCGACACTCGCTAGCCCCCTTTCGGTGGGGAGAAGAAGCGCCATACCCCCGAACAAGGCACTGCCCCTCCCCACCTCAACAGGGACCTTGCGTCCGCGGAAGCCCTCCGGAAACAATAGTTCCCGGGGGGCTTCCGCAGTTTGGTAGTAGTACCTAGAAGATGCAGCGATGGCGCTTATAAGGTTCGGTAGATCATTTGGGTAAGCATTGGACTGGACATACCAAGGTAGCGGGTTAGCATCCCGCCAAAAAATACCTTGTGAGTCGAGTCGATTTTTTTATAATTGTTCTATTAAAATAATTTAAGAAAAGTTACGAAATAATGGATCAGCTTCAATGACGCAATGTTTGGTACGCCATAACTTCCCGAGTTCTTAACTGGTTTTAATATTTTTTGTGAGGAATCGAATCAACAGATTTAGGAATAGAATGTAATAGACCCAAATTTTGAAATTCGCAAAAAAATTATGACCCAAAAATATAAGCTCTATGGGATTTCCTATTGAAACAAAAAGCGCGCACTTTTTGAAAGTTTTCATTCTTATGGACTTTTAAAATTTACTTAACATTATTTTATTTTTGTATTACGCTCCGCTCCACTATATGGTGCCAGCGAAGCTATATGCTTAGCGACTGCATCGCTTAGTATGTTATAACATATAATTTTATGTGTATTCTAGCTAACCCGGCAAACGTTGTTTTGCCATGTATATTATTTCTAGGAAAAGTTTTTAATTAATTAATAAAAATCAAAACCATCAACCCCGATGGTAGAGGAGTGAAAATTTAGGGTTGTATGTATTTTTGTATGTTGTATCATAAAAAAAAAGAAACTAAAAATTTTGTCTAAAAATAAAAAAAAATATTTAGGGGTGGACTACACCTAACATTTAGGGGGATGAAAAATAGTTGTTGGCCAATTCTCAGACCTACTCAATACGCTCACAAAATTTTATGAGAATCGGTCAAGCCGTTTCGGAAGAGTATGGGAACGAAAACTGTGACACGAGAATTTTATATATAAGATATAGATAACTTTCTCACCTGGACTCACATACGAAGGCGTGGCATTCAAATGGATTCAGTCCTTTCACATCAGCGCTGTCTTTCACGATGATCATGGAGAATACCCTGGTATACACCAAGTCCTGGACTCCATAGGATATCGACTCGATATTGAAGAAGACTGACATGTGATCGAATTCATTGCGACGTGTTTCTTGGTCGATAGTTTCAAGATGGACGCCGTCTACTGATATGGTGAGCTTGACGATTGGTAGAATTTGACCTGGAAATTGTGAAGTAAGAAGTTAATTATATAATAATATTTCTTACATTCCCACAAATTAGTCTAGCTCAAAGTAACCACTGTTAGGCTTGTGTTATGGATACTACGGTAATAGATAGACATACATATGGGTCGTTCTTCTTTTTTACCAACAGTGAAACGACGTTTTTCTGTTTTTTTGGTTTTTGAACTATCCATAATTCTGGTTTCTGTGTGGAATTTAAAAGAAATTGCATCTGTGTTGTCATTAGGACTAATTAAAGTTTCCTTTGCGGCAAATATTAATTCTTTTTTAATGTTGGTTTTTTTTAATTGTAATAGAGTGGCGTTTTCCTGTGGAGACCACATTTCGGTTTACCACTCTGTCACGGCATTCTACCGAAAACAAACGAAAAAATATGTTGGTTGGAGAAAATGAAAAATTACATAATATTAATAGATAAGAAAAATATGGACGTCTATTCGAACCGAATTAAAAAACCGTAAATATCAATACTCCAACGAGATGCCATAATAAGACGAAGGACAGACCATTGTCGGTAAAAAAGAAGAACGACCCATATATCATACATAAATAAGTAATATTTATAGAAATATATATAAATACCCATGACTCAGGTACACATGCTCGTATTCATCATACAAACATATGTCCCTTCCGGGTTTATAATCATAATCATTTATTGCCAAAATATGGTACATCAAGATGTTAAACAATAATAAATTATCCGCATATTTTACCATTGGAGGCATGCAATTCTTAATCAATAAATTAGTCATTAGTAAACTATACAAATCAATAAATTTAACTTAATTTACTTCACAAATATGTCACGAACTTCATAGAAATTTTTGTCCTTAAGCAATAACTTTGGCCTACTGTTATATATATATATATATATATATATATATATATATATATATATATATATATATATATATATATATATATATATATAAGCATGGAAGGGGCAATATGCCCAGAGATTTAAATAGAGGCTTGCAAGACTCACGGGGTGATAAGCCACATATTGCCCTTACACATTTCTTTTGAGTTCTAAACAACTTATCAATATCTGTTGAGTTTCCCCAAATTAAAATTGCGTATCTCAGCATAGACGAAACGTAGCCATGTTATGCAGCTAGTGTTGTTGAAATTGCACAAGTCTCTCTCAACCTATTTAATACGAACACATAGCGGTTTAATTTATTTCTTATAAGATTTATATGCTGTTTCCAATCACAATTGTCATCTAGTAATACACCCAAAAATGTTGTCTCACTTACTTCACTAATTGCCTCTTTTCCATGTTTAACATTAAGTTTTAGTTCAGTCTGTCTGTTTGTTCCAAATTGTATATAATTGGTCTTTTGAAGATTTACTGTCAAGTTATTTAAGCCATTTTATTATGTTGTCAATAGTGTTATTTAGATCATTTTCATAATATTCCTGACTATTTTTATATGGTATGATCACGGACACGTCATCTGCAAATAATACGCAGCTATGAGTGGTTACTTCAGGGAGGTCGTTAATATATAGCAAAAATAATAACGGTCCTAGTATACTGCCCTGAGGCACACCACATGTATTACAATAAATTCTGATTTACATGATGAGACTAGTGAATTTTTATCCAAATGATCTATTTCTACTGCTTGTTTTCTGTTACTCAAGTAGGATTTTAGCCAGTCAAGGGCTACGCCTCTAATTCCAAGATTATTTAGCTTGCAGAGAAGTAACTCATGGGAAACAAAATCAAAAGCGCGTTTCATATCAAAAAATACTACTACCGTCGGTATTTTCGCGTTAATGTGTTCGACTACATTTTGTACCAAATTAAAAATTGCCAATGTAGTTGATTTTTTACTCTGGAATCCAAATTGCTCTGGCGTCAATATAAAACGATTCGAACCCAAGACGCGAATGCGTAAAGCAGGTTTGCTACCGTTGCACCAAACGATCGTTTTACTCACGATAGGTTGCGCACAAAATACGTAACATTGTCATTCGATCACTAAATTTTATTCTTCATATTTTTTTCATACCGGGCCCCTTATATGAAAGTCATTTCTTAAAGAGTAAATTTCAAAATTAGCAGGTATACAAAATGAATGAGATAAACCCAATTATCTGTCATTAGAGCATTTTTTATATATTTTGAATAGGTTCGCTCTTGATCCTAATCAAGACAGGATCCTCGATGGAACGAGCTAACTCAGAAGGTGCCTTTTCACTCGGCTTTGAAAACGGACGGGTTATAAGTACTCGGAAATACAGACGCAGGGAGGGAGTTCCACTCCTTTGCTGTGCGCATTATGAAAGATGTTGAGAAGAGCTTGGTGAGCATATGCAGCTTCTGAGCACAGTCTTTAAAGTACATTCTGTAGAAGACCGATAAACAGGCAACTTTGACAATTCGTCCAATAATGCGCCTTTTAAACTTCTTGAAGAGACACTAAAAATCGACATGGCTAAAGTAATAGAGATGAATTGGTTTCTTTACCTGGTGGTAGAGCTTTTGCCGCAGCCACCATCAGGTCCACCGGTTTTCTGGTATGCTTGATACCCCATAATCCTCGTGCGTCGCTCTGACCCAAGTACTTCACCTGGAATCATAAATTACAACTTGATCTCACATGAAACTGTAAACCGCATATTTGTTTGATTGTTTGATATTTGTTATAACTAGCTGACACGGTAATGCGTTGCTATGGTAACGCGATGCTATGGTAACGTCTTGCTATGGTAATGCGTTGCTATGGTAACGCGTAAACAATGGAAAAAGAGCAGGAAAAAGAGCGGACAGACAAAGACACACGCAACAAATTTGTGTTCTTAGATTATAAATTAAACATTATTATAACCTATTAGCTGGCCCAGCCACGTGTTGCTGTATAATAAATTAAAAAGAAACCTAGGCTATCTTTTAAGTTAATTCAAATAACAGATAGTTACGAAGTTTGTTCAAAATCGGTCCAGTAGTTTCAGAGTTTATTACGAACATACATCGTGACACGAGATTTTTATATATATAAAGATAAGATAAGATAAGATAGACAATAGATTGGTCACGCTATAATATCGCTATAAAAATTAATTGTATTTGAGCCCTTTGGGGCTATTTGGGGAATATTGGGGGAAACAATGGGCTCATGGGCTCGATCGAGAGGTCAACTAATCGGAAGACTGGTTTGTGCCTTGCCCAAAGAATAAGTTTAGCGATACAACGGGGTTACGCTATCAGTCTTCTGGGCGCATTACCTAGGAGTAAAGATGCAGGGGACATTTTTTTTAGTTTAGCGCCTAAAGTTTTGTTTTTAAGTTTGTTAAATTTTGTTTATAAATTACACTTCTTTAAGGGGCGTTATGAAAAAATGATGAGAGTGAAATTTTAAGATGCGCGCGCATCACTGTAACACAAAAGTAACAGGTTGAAGTTGCCCTCAAAAGCGACATTGAATAAATCAGCAGGATGAAGTTGGCCACTAATTGGCTTAAGGTGGTAAGGCTTTAGTACTCAATTATTTATGAATGTGTGTGTGCCTGATTTTAATTATTTGTGATGGATACAACAATTTATGTAATATAATAACATTATAACAATTTTATTAAAAAGTGGTTTTTATATTATATACTTTTTTAAGTGCGTTGAGTTATGCAATTCAGAAATATTGACGGTACCATACTCAAACTGAAACCAATATAGTAAAGATTATTTTCTACATTAATTGCCGAGAATCGAACCCAGGACCTAGTAGTGACGTAACCATGCAAAACAGGAGTTTAAATTTTTTAAAATTAAATTAATTTAAATCCTGAAAACTCACAACCATTATTGGGCTAAACAAAGCTTAAGTTGGTACTAAATATAGAAAACAAAATAATTTATTTATTTATTCATAACAATTAAACGGGTTTTAATCCCAGTTACAATATTGTTTTTCATAATATAATCATAGAATTATAAATACTGACCAATTAAAACATAATATAATTAAATAAAATCATCCATTCTCCATAACTTTCAAAGACGCATTCATTATTGGCTTCCACTGGTCAGCAAACAAGTCCAGTTCAGGAAACTTCACTAGTAAAGCATTGAGGGCCGTGTGCGTTCGGCAGAGTGAGCGCGTACTTTGGTGCGGCATGCAGGTCTAGCAAGTAATGGATGCCGCTGGTTAGCACGATGGCGTAGGTACTTGTCAGGTACATAGAGCCTGGAAAGCTGCTCAACTGCCTCAGATTATTGAGCGAAGCTCTCTTTTAGGCAACTCACAAATTTCGCTTGTCTCCCTCCTGCTACTTAACGGTTCAACCGATTCTAACGAATTTTGGCATGAACATTCATGATTATAACCTGACGGACATAGGCTATGTAAAAAAAATATAGACTTTATCATGGAGGAATAATCACCGAAAGAAAAATTCAAAAGCTGATCACAGCTAAACCACTGATACTACATTCATGAAATTTGGCGCCAAAACTCACATTGTGGTCGTGACTAATGTGCAAAAAAAGTTTTGAAATCGGACATACCATCCAGGAATAATCACTCTTCAAAAATCAGTATTTGCAAACAGCAGCATGTATTGCAGACCTAGTATAAACGATCATGAATCATCACACAAATATTTGCCCCTACTGGGATTCCAATCTGGAACCCTTAACGGAGAAGATAGGATCGCTACCGAGCCATTCGGCGACGAAGGTCGTCGACTTCATAAAGTTCATCTTTTATACTTTCACAAGCCAAACTTTTATGTAGTAATTCGGATTACCACTCCACTAATAAGTGTCATTAACATAGCCAAAGAAGTACAGCCATAAACCTTCTAAATTAGGACATCACTTTCTAAAGAACTGTATACAAATTAGTTTCTTTTGACAATGAATGATATATGCGTTTCAAGTCACGTAAATTCAACGTTTTAAGTGAATTCAACTTGTCTGGTCTGTCAAGGTATCTGTTATACAATTGAAAGAGTCGCCTGGATAGCAAGGGTATGTTGGTTCGAATCCTGACAAGACGATTTTTGTAGTATACTGCTTGAGAACTCATTTTTGTATGAAAAAAATATGAAGAGAAAAGGAGACCTTTCTTTTCGGGCCAAAAATGTACCTTGGTACAAGTTATTTGAAAATATTCATAATAATGTACAAACACTTATTTCATATATAATATACCCATAAATTAGATTTTTATAAAGATAATAAAACACAATAAATTATACACTAAATCACAACTGCGTAGAACGAAACGCTAATGTGGCACTTGTGTGTGACAGTCGGTTAGATTTTAACAAGTTTTTCGCGGCTCTGGAACACGGTATTTTAGTAAAGTCCTGAAGGCTGATAAAATAACTAAACGCTTAGAATGATTCGCAATAGCAAGAAATATTTATTTTTGCTCTTGATCCTACTGTATATATTAAAAACAGAAGAATTCATAAAGCAGTATGTTGCTGATAAACTTGTATACATTTTATGTTTAAGACTGAATATCGAAAAATGTTTATATAATTTTAAGCTACAAAACGCTTCATAATCAAAATAATTTTGCTTGCCAGCTTAAAAAAAACATTTGACGCAAGTAATGTATATTTTTGAATGATTTTTTTAGTGGTACAAATGTATTTAAAAATAAATAAGTATTTTTTTCGGAAGACACACTTTTTGTCTTCCGAAGAAAGAAAGGCTCCTTTAGTGATCGAATGACAGCGTTACGTTTTTTGTGCGTATCCTATCATGTTTTGGTGGTGGTCTTTGAACAGAAATCGTGACTTTAAGACCTCTAAATTGTATTTGTAAAGAAACACAGACACAGGCCAAGAGTTCCACTCCTCAGCGGTACGTATAACAAAATTGGAACCAAAAACGCTTAGTGCGACTCTTTGGTATATGAACCGTATAATGGTGGCGGCTATTTTTAAGTCTGGTTGTCCGATGAAACGAGTTACGAAAATTTGCGGAAATTTGCGGCATAAACGTCTGTATCTTTTGATTGCTTTGGCTTAGGAGTTTGATTTTTCACAGCTCCAAGGGACAGTAGGCCTGAGTATTGGATATAAATTTTAGTTTGATACCTCCACGCGTTCCTGAGAAAAACGGTCTTGACAGACGGACGGACGGACGGAGAACAAAGTGATCCTATAAGGGTTCCGTTTTGTCCTTTTGAGGTACGGAACCCTAAAAATATGGACGGCGGAATAAGGTTGTGCAATTCTGCTGCACACTCAGAAATGTATCTTATAAAAAAAAGGATAGGCTAGGTACCTTCCGTCTATGCTCAAGACTTTTGAGCTTTTTATAAAAAAGGTTGGTCATTGCCGACAAGCCTCTTGACTCTCCTCTCAATGGACTCTATATACATTACTCATGCGTTTGGAACTTTTTGAAACCGTCTGCGTTTTAAAAGGACTTGTTATATAAATTAGTTTCAAGGTTAAGGCTAATTACAGGTTTTTGAATTTAATCTTATCAAATAGACAGATTTTAATCGAATCAATTTACAATGATGCAAAGTGTTATCGCATTTAAAGTGTTCTGTCATTTCTGATACGTCAACGGAAGTATTAGGGGTTAAAGTATGAAATTGCCGATTTGTACTGAAAATCTATATTGTTTATTTTTTAAATTTTTAACAAATTTATTTAATCAAAATAGTTGCCATTATTATCTATACATTGCTGCCATCTAATGGGAAGGTCATTAATGCCTTTGCGATAGAATTCCGACGATCTAGACTGCACAAACTGTGTGAAAGCATTTTGTACTGCCTCCTGGGAAGAAAACTTCTTGTCACGTAGATAATTGTCCAAATCACGAAAAAAATGGTAGTCCGTTGGAGCAAGGTCTGGTGAATACGGAGGATGACGAATGGTTTCTAACTGCAGTTCCTGAAGGGTCAAAATGGTTTCTCGTGCTGTGTGAGGTCTCGCGTTGTCGTGGAGCAATAATGGTGAAGATCGATTCATGAGTCGGGGCTGTTTTACTGCTAGTTTTGTCAACATGGTTCGGAGTTCGGCACAATAGACATCTGCCGTTATTGCTTGACCAGATCGGAGAAAACTATAGTGAATAACACCATGCTGAGACCACCAAACAGTTACCATTACCTTTTTATTGGTAAGTTTTGCTTTAGGACACTGTTGTGGCATTTGACCTGGGGTCAGCCATTGCATTTTTCTTTTCCGGTTATCATAAAGAATCCACTTTTCATCACATGTTACAATTCGATCCAATATTCCTTCATTTCTGTACCGGTTCAACAAGGCAACACAAGTTTCAACACGCGTTTCTTTCTGCAGATCAGTCAAATCATGAGGCACCCATTTTTCGTATTTTTTTATTTTATTGATTTGACGCAAGTGAGTCAATATTGTGGGTAAGGTAACGTTAAACCATGCCGCTAATTCCTGGGTACTTTGACTAGGATCGGCTTCCACTATCTCTCTTAATTCATCGTTATTTACCTGTGTGGGCGGTCTTCCTCGTGGCTCGTTCTTTAAGTCGAAATTTCCATCACGAAAGCGTTTAAACCAAAATCGCACGGTGCGTTCATTAGTAGACCCCTCTCCAAACGCAGCATTGATATTGCGGGCTGTTTCTGCCGCGTTAGTTCCGCGTCGGAACTCGTATTCAAAAATAACTCGAATTTGCGCAGTATCCATCTTTCTTGTCTAAATTGAATAACAAAAACAATTGAAAGTCGATATTCAAATGTTTTACATTTTTTAAAAAAAGAACATCATAGAAACCATTTAAAAAAAGTTTCATTCGAAAACCTCAAACCATGAAGATTCTATGTCAATTCAAAGAACCTATTGCAATAAAACGGCAATTTCATACTTTAACCCCTATTATTAATGATAATGGGACATTATTAATATTATAAAATAAATACGATTTATCTATATTAATATTATTATGACATAATTTATTGTATGTATTTATATATTACAATAGTTTGTGCTATATTATATATTTAATAATTAATTAATAATCTGAATATTTGTACATCGCCCTATCGATAGAATATGCTGGTCAATTTATTTTAAGATATAATGTAACCATATTCTTACAAATAAATAATTAAGATGTCTATATAAATCTCATATTTATAACGATTAAAAATAAACAGGGAGGCCAGAGAAGTAACTTCTAAAATTTTTTATTTTGATGCCTCGTGTTGAAATGTATCTGAATCACCCCTATGTATGTTCTACGATTTTTCGTAGTTTTTCGTAGATTTTCGTCGTTGTCGAACGGACCAATCAGATGGCCACCACGGTCTCCTGGCCTCAATCCCATCGATTATTTTATCTGAGGCTATTACAAGGAGATTACATATGCCCGAGAATGTTTGAGCGAAGAAGAGCTTAGAGGGAAGATTGAAGAAGCCGAAAGAGTGGTTAGAGCGAATCGGAGCCTTCAGACATTTAAAAGATATTTTTTTACGCAGGTGTAGATTATGCATTTCTGTAGGAGGGGGCATATTGAAAACGTATTGTAAATAAATTTAATTTTATTACAATCATCTTTGTTTTATTGAATCAATTCATCCAATGTACCAAACCTCATAAACCATGTTTTGGTTAGTTTCTAGTATTTTCAATAATTAATTTTGACCTTATGTTATGAATCATAAAATTTAATAATTTTCTACCTCGCTGTCTTTGATGGCTGATTTCAGCGAAAAATAGCCTATGAAGTACTACTTTTTTATTATACTTATGAAAACTTAAGAGTCTAGCGCATTTTCTCAAGCTATTTAGAAACTAAGAAATTGCCAGTTTAGATTTTTAATTTAAGTTGAAAATTTAAATGATAATTGACTAAACATAAATTCTCAATTTTAAGTAATTTTTTTAGTAACGTAGTTACGTGTTAGTAGAAGAAGAAGAAGTACTCTTTCAATAACGCTACTAGGACCGGGATAGACCGTACGATTATTCCTCAAGTCTTTGTTGCGGTGGTGTTTAGTCAGTACAAGTCTGACATAACTTCGAAGCCAGGACGGAGTATCTATGAGGATTCACCACCTCCCTTCCTCGCATCCGGAGGGTGCCGAAGGGGGCGCAAAGAAAGAAATCTCAAGTATGTCTGGAGTTGACTTTTTACGATACTTTTAGTAAAATATTTAACCTTGGCATCATCGTGTCCTCTGAAATCTAGCGAGATTTTTTGACGGAAGAGTTAAGTGTTTAGATTTTCAATAATTTATTATTATGTAAAATAATACTAGATTTAAAAATCTAAAAATCCCACGTTTTTCAGTAACCAAAAAAGAATAAAATAACCCGGCGGGGTCAAGCGAGGGGCGCATCAAAAGTGGGGGCGCATATTACTTATGGATATGTAATGAGATGTAGGTACGTTATGCATAGATGTTGAGAGTATTTGTAAAGATGCGCCCCCACGTTTTGAGTGGCCCCTCGCTTGGCCCCGTCGCTACGACTTAAGTGAAATTTCGCAAAATTTGGCCTGAAAGTGGCCGTAGAAAGTTAAAAGTTGTTTTAGGATGCATTGTCATCGGGTTCTGACTTGCTCCAAAAATTTTAGCTCGCTAGGTGGCCGGGAAGTGCCTCAAAATTGACTTGCAAGAATCCATCTGCACAGACAGACAGACAGACAGACAAACAAGAAAGCGACCTGAGAAAAACGTGGGAAAAAAAAATTGTGGATTTCTTACTATTAAGTTTGTTGTCACTTTAAACAAAACAGCGGAAGGTGTCTTTTGATGTTCCATCAGAACGTCGACCAAAGTTTTCTGATACCTGAGTTTTAAGTTATTTTTCATTATTGATTCCCACCCTCATCAGAATAAGAACAGCAATGACTGACGAGGCCGTATGGGCTTTGTACCCTTTGCCATCAGGTTTGGGAAAATATTAACAAAAAAAACAAATAAAAATCTAGAGATTCATCCACTTGTGTCCACAACAATTAAGTGCAACTAGAGCGAGGTCATATGGAAACGGATGTGACGTCGCCC
Source organism: Calamotropha paludella (assembly GCA_927399485.1). NCBI lineage: Eukaryota > Metazoa > Arthropoda > Insecta > Lepidoptera > Crambidae > Calamotropha > Calamotropha paludella. The sequence continues at coordinate 1,938,089 of OV656830.1, read as the reverse complement.
ACTTTGTGTGTGACCACATACCGTGGTCGATCATTGCTGTTGATCATTATCTATGCACAAGTGAACAGGTAAAAAATACAAAATTACCGTTGCAAAAACCTTTCCCTAGTATAGTTTTACTAGCTGACCCGGCAAACGTTGTTTTGCCATGTATATTATTTCTAGGAAAAGTTTTTAATTAATAAATAAAAAATAGGGGTTTATCGTAAAGGGGTAAAAATTTAGGGTTGTATGTATTTTTGTTTGATATATCATAAAAAAAAACAAAAAATATTGTTCAGAAAAAAAATTAAGGGTGGGCCAACCTTAAAATTTAGGGGTATGAAATATAGATGTTGTCCGATTCTCCACCCTAACCGATATGCACGCTAAGTTTCACGAAAATCGGTCGAGCCGTTTCGGAGTAGTTCAATTACGCACACCGTGACACAAGAATTTTAAATATTAGATTATGTTACGTTCTCTAAATGTTTTGTTGTCTGTTTGAGTATACCATTTAAATAAACTCCTCCGAACTCCTTGCCTGAATCTGCGTTTCATGACACATACGATTTCTTCTTCTTCTTTTCCTTCTTCAAGGTCTTCAAGTCACGGATGAATCTCGTGTCTTGAAGACCTTGTTTCATAGTGTTTGACAGCGATGAACTCCGAAAATACTCAACCGATTTTGATGATTTTTTTTACATTTTACTGGATTTGTTTCGATTCAGGATATAGGATAGGTTTCATTTATAACTCAGCAACGCGTGGTCGGGTCAGCTAGTATTTTTTATATTGAGGTGGAATTCGTTATTGCATTGACGCACTAGATGCGTTTTCCAGTCCCTGTGAAAATAATTTCACGCCCTTTTTAGGGTTCTGTACCCAAAGGGTAAAAACGGAACTCCATTACTAAGACTTCGCTGTCTGTCCGTCCGTCTGTCTGTCACCAGGCTATATCTCAAGAACCGCGGTATCTAGACAGTTGAAATTTTTCATAAATTATGTATTTCTGTTGCCGCTATAACAACAAATACTAAAAATAAAATAAATATTTAAGGGGGCTCCCATACAACAAACGCGATTTTTGCCCTTTTTTCTCGATATCAATAATGACAACAGACAGGCATTTGAAATATTCACAAAATACTCAGTTGTATTTTTACTTTAATAATAAATAATTAAATTAAATTAAAATAAATATTTATTCCCATACAACAAACGTGATTTTTTTACTAAACTAAAAGTTTGTCCGGAACCCTTCGTGCGCGAGTCCGACTCGCAATTGGCCGGTTTTTATTAAAGGCATGTTTGCTTCTGGATTACCTATCATAAGTTCGAAATTTTTTTTTGCCCAAATTTCATTTAACAGAGAACTTTTCGAAAGTATTCGTTTCATAATTTTTACTTCATCAAAATCATATTTGTCACTGTATCAGTTGTCTTATTATTAATTCGTTATCTTTCCCTACTCCGTTAGTCGGCTGATATAAATCTAGGCAAGAGCCTCCAAATTCTAGATTGTATCATTACTTACAGGGAATCAGAAACACCATAGGCACCATAACACTCAGACCCGAAGCAATAAAGAAAGACTGGTTTTCTATATTGATCCATCCGGGTATCGAACCCGGGTCACTATGGAAACCAGTATATACGAGCCACTCGGTAAGCAAAGGTTTGAATGCGCAAAAACTGTAATGCAATGATTTAATCCAGCAAAGATTGGCGTAACATACAATATACCTAGATATAATTATGTATGTAATTTACCAATAGTTGCGTTACAGGAAACCCAGCGTTGCGTATTAGGTTACGAAAAGATAATAACACAGCTAAACGGAAACGATTACGAATGTTAAGCACCGTTCATAATGGTCAGTAAAGAGATGGGTGACCGATAACGTTAATGGAAAGAATTAGGCAATATCATCTCTTACGACGTCTGTGTACAGTAGGATATTAATAGCAGGATAGACATCTCCGAATTAAAAAAACGTAACTGCTAGATTTTAAACGTTACTGGAAAAAATTAACTTATTATATTGGCAGAAAACAAAATCTTAATTATTTTATCAGTAAAGACAATCCGGTTCGGTTCTGGGTTTAAGTCCCGGAAGGGGAAGGCGTTTGTGTGATGATTCCGAGCATTTATACCCGAGTGATAGGTATTAATATCTATTTAAAAAAATCTATGCATCATATAATTATGTGTGTATTCATGACCCCAGTATCCATAACACAAGCCTTACGGCGCATACTTGGGGCTAGGCTGATTGGTGTTAATGTAAGAAATATTATTTACTAGCTGACCCAACCACGCGTTTCTGTGTTAAAAATTAAAATAAAACCTGATAGTTACGAAGTTTGATCCAAATCGGTTAAGTAGTTTAGGAGTCCATCGCGGGCAAACAACGTGACACGTAATTTATATATATTAAGATTATTATATTATATTAAAATGTTTGTACTCTACTTTAACTCGGCCGGATTTGAACCGGGGACCTCGTTAACAACTATTCATCGTAAATTGGTGTTAATTTATTAAACCTATTAGTCATGGCATGGCGATTATATCTACGATCATATGCCAATCGCAGGGTTTTTTTTATAGTAAATAGGCATGCGCTTGACCACTATCTCGCCTGATGGTAAGCGTTGATATTTATCTAGATATACACCAAGATGTCCTTGAATATGTATCAATGATATATTAAAATTACCCAGCCACGCCTTACTGTGTTAACATACAACCATTCATTTTTACTTTCACCTTCGCGGTGTCCGATTGAGCTTAAATTTTGCATGCATATGTATATCGCGTGACAATATTATGATGATATGGAGCTGATCTGATGCTTGGGCTGGAAGATGGCCATAAGACAACAATAAATCGAACTATAAAATAGACCATAATTTCACATCGCAACCGCACTATCCACATCTCAGTCCGCTACCACGCGCACCACCCCTCTCAACAGTCCCAATGCTGTGCGAATTGGGATGATGACTGAATTTTAATTTTCACTTCTCGTCATAATATATTAAAATACCGTGGAAAAAGATACAATCGTGTGAAATCAGAATTAAAATCGGCTTAGAAATACATTAGATACAAGCATTTTAAGTTGTTCATTTGGAAGCGATTAGACAGAGAGATTCGACATCAACAGTGACGTCACTGTTTAGTACGGCCATGTAAACTCCATGTAAATTTCCGTTTTGCTGGAGAGAGATGGAGCAAAATATTCAATACCTTATATCTTGCTTGTTTTTTAAGTTATTCGAAAACCGATTTTTCTGTCTGTTTATTATAGAAATAAGCTTCTATTAAAGCAAAAAATTTTTTTTTGTCATCTAGCCTATTGTGAAAAAAATGTCCGTCCCTCGATAAAAATGCTTTTTTTCTTACTAAATAATGAAGCTAGGACCAAACAAAAAATACTACCGTAAAGCTGATTAAATAAAGAATCAACCACAGAATATTTGAATCTCTATAACTCAAAAATTAATGGTAATTTAAAAAATAGAGCAGGCCAAGCGATAATTTGAATATGGTAGCAATTGCTACCGTGGACTGACAAGAGGTTATAGAGTTATTGATGTGTTAATAAATCGAAGCCTGTAAAGCCTTCCTAGTCTTTGGCATTTCCTAAGTGGTGTTAAGTTTGTACGGTCGAAGTATTTATGGGGATTCTCTTCTATTTAATAATAATAAATTGATTATAAGTGCGGAGTGTGGCGTTTCACTTCATTCCCGCCTAAGTACGCCTTTGGACAGAAAATATTATTTAGACTACGTCGTATATACAAATAAATATGCATTCGAATTATGTGCTGTGAAAATAGTCAAATTTCAACAACCGCCTTTGGGGGGCAAAAAAAAGTTTTTTTTTACCTGGAAAGCGATCGGCAAATCGTTGATTGTAACTGGTCCTTCGTTTTCCGCCATCTTGTTTAATCCACAACACTAATTTTGCTATCACATCACTATATTTTGTCGTGTTAAGGCATTCAAGCTTCAAAAAATCTTCAAACACATCCTTATATTGTCGTAAATATCTGGAAAAGAAGAAAAAAGAAAATGTAATATAAGGTTTTCGTTAAACACTTTTATCTACGAGTATATGTATATATATAAAAATTCCCTGTCACAATGTTTGACCGCGATGAACTCCAAAACTTCATAACCGATTTTAATGTTTTATTTTGCTGGTTTTTTTTCGACTTAGGTCATAGGATAGGTTTCATTTTAATTTATAACACAGCAACGCGTGGCCGTGTCAGATAGTGTAATATAAGTTTTTCGTGAATCTATATTTTTGATATGAAAAATTATTGTCGCTTTTTAAAAGACAATCATTCAATACAAAATTCAATAATTTATATCAATTGTTATTTAATTATTTCTATATATTCAAAAATTGTACAATGAGGCATAATAGCTAATACTTTTACATATCGACGATTAAAAAATGTTAGTAATCTAATCTGTGACAGTCTGTGTGCTCGATACTCAGAGTAAATCTGAGGCTCGATATCAAAAAGAATAGGGAAGGACATTTTAGCGGGAGCGGGAAGTGTCACTTTAGTGGTTTCGGTTTTCTTATTGAAATTTGTGTTTTGGAGGATATTAGTGCGTAAAAATGGTGGATTATTAACCACTAAGTGTTTGTGAGCATGCTAAAGTGTTGGCAAGTGAAACAAAGCAGCGGAAGTTGTCTTTTCCTTCTGTCCCAAGAATTCCACGGGGAGGTTTTACTAAAACACCAAAATAAAACCTAGAGAAAGAAGTCGTGTTCGTTACACTTTTTTGTGCGCATGTGCGGGATTTTGCACATGCGCATTGAATAAAATCAGTTGAACGCATGCGTTCTCATGACATTACCTGCCATTTTTAAATTTCATAATGACAGTTTTAAAAAAATAAATTTAAATAAATTTAGTCATGGGATCGCATGAAAAACTGTTATTGTACTGTTAAAAAATTATAATATATTCTTTGCATTTGTCAATGTTATCTTATAAGATAAATAATTTTAATAGAAAAATATTATAAAAATCGACTCGTCTCACAAAATTCTCGGGCGGTACCTCAATTGGGAGAGCATTGGACCGGACTTCCGAAGGTTGCAGGTTCGACTCCCGCCTGAGAATTCTCTTATGAGACAAGTCGATTTATATAATATTTTTTATTATAAGAATTTATTACTAAGCATTTGTAAAAATGTATAAGTGTGGGCAAGTACAATAAAACAGCGGACGGTATTTTTTACTCTTACTCAAGGAGTCTATGGTCTGGTTTCAGTAAAGTCCCGCATCTTTATTAAAGTTAAGTTAAAGGGATTAATTTATTAATTATTAATTATCCATTGATCTCTATCATTTGTAAATCAGCTCTCATTTTTGACGCGATAGCGTCTTATAAATCGATGAACACCGGCTGCATGCACGAAAAAGTGTAACGCTCCGCCTGAGCCGAGCGTGCAAGCGAGAGCGCGGAACAAGCGATAGAGAGGCACGACCGGCCTAAGCGTTCGACTTGTGGCGCATCTATCTCTCTTCCACTTCATGAAGTGAAAAGTTAATGTGGTTTCCAATGTTTATTACAGCAACTTAATGTTTGAACTCCTTCTCTGTTTTATACAAAATAATGATAACTCAGTGATAAATAATAATTCAATTCATAAAAGTATGCAATTTTTCATCAATGTTTTCTTATTACGCTACCACGTAAAATTATCGTCCGTAAACTGACTTTACAGACAATCATTTTTTTTTTACTAAATAGGTAGGCACTTGACCACTATCTCGACGATGCGGTCTAGGATGTGACGTGCTTGCCTAGAAGATACCTAATTACTCGTGACTTGAAGACCCCAGAGTTGCATTTGTCAGGAAACACAGATTCACGTTTCACGAAAATGTAACTTAAAAGCTTAGTGCGACTCTTATCATTTATCATTATGTAATTAAGAAAAAATTCGGAATTAAAAGACACGTATCCAAGCCTAAATATATTATAAAATAAAATAGAGGAGCGAAATCGTTTTCCTCATTCAATTATTTTGGAGGAAAACCAACGTTTACACAAAGTCTTTTATATACTAAATTATTAATCTGTAGGTTTTGTCTGTACATTTATTTTTCTCTACCAATTTATGTTTTATGGCACATTAATACAAATTCTATGATTTTTTAACTTTTGTCTGTATGTCCTTGTAACGAGGCGCCATAGCTATATTGGCGACTCGTTGCTTTCATTGCGCTCTTCTCTGGCCATTTTTCATATTTTCTTTTCTCTTCGTTTCCTATTTTAAATTTACTGTCTGTCTCTGTTTCCTATTTTAAAATTTACTGTCTGTCTCTGTTTATTTGTTTTGTTCGAAGTTTATTCTTACCAGAGTCAGCGCGTAGAGTGGTCGACTCACCGATAGCAAATTATTTAAATATATTTATAGTGCTGAGCAGTTAATAAGCTCACAAGTATAGTAAGCTCATAAGCATAATTCACAAGTTTCCTGTATATATATTCTTTACTACCAGTTCGTTTCTAAGTCTATAAGTTTCTTTAAGGCACTATTGTAAGTAGCCCTACCTTTTATAATATGTTTTTAGTGATAAATGTGAAATTGTTTTGTATTCAGTGTAATTTACCTTTTTTTATATAATTGTTTCAGTTGTGCCTTAATTTCATAAATACAAAACTTAAGTGACTTTGAGTGCTTTTATTTCTCCGGCTGCACCCCGTCGCATCCTTCTATAAGTCAAGAACGGGTCGACTAATTTCGATGGAATTTGGTATGTCGAAAGAACTTGTGATCGCACTAATGATAGGCTATATATTATATCAGTAACATATTTTAGTTTGTCTGTTTGTTGCACTTTCACGCCTTAACTACTCAACCGATCATCATGAAATTTTGCATACACTTTGACAGGGGTACAGAAAAATACATAGGGTACCTTTTATTCTCAAAAAAGTACTGTTCACGAGGGATCGAAATTCATTAACGCGAGCGAAACCGCTGTTAAAGACAGTTATATTATGTCTGTTAATGATGTTGAAGAATGTAACTGCACCGAAATATCGAAACTAAATGATATGATAATAACTTTATTCAAATGCTTTAAAAAAAAGTTTTTTTGAGCCGTCCTACTTTTATACCTACCACCCATTCTGTCTTTTAACTGACAAGAAGAATGGGCGCAAGAAACTCATCAGATTTAACAGAAGTTACGACATTTACAATATTACCTGTCGTCACCCAGTGCTGTATTTGGGGGAGGGCAGGCGGGCAGGCTACTGCCCTGGGGCCTCCACAAGAGAGGGGCCTCCAGACCAGAGGTAAAAAAATACAAATTTCGACAGGTTACTTGCAATTATAAAGTTTTGAAAAAAATATTTTTTTGTAGAACTTCCAAATCCGGGCCTGTCGTCACCATATATAATCCACAAAAACGATATTATTCTGTTATCACCATAATATAAGTGTCAACAAAGTCAATAAGTATCTGTTTCTATCAGTTTCAATTAAAAAAACATAAGATATAAAATACGTGTGTAAAATACAACGCCTCCGAGCCCTCAGGTAGGATTTGAATCCACGACCTTTCGCAATCCGGGTGAGTGCTTTGACTGCTGAACTACCAAGACGCTGGCAAACGTGTCAAATTTTACAAACGTGTTTTAACTTTTACTATGAGCTAGTATCGTTCCACCAATGTTGAACGCTAACTGCCTTCAACATCGAAAGTAATTTTTTTACAAATATTAAACAATCGATTAAGATGGAACTAGCTATATTTATGTTTTTAATTTAATTTTATCTTATAGAAATATTGCACTGTGAATGCAAAAAAATAAATTAAACACATAATTAAAAACATGTTAAAATTCACTTTAAAATTAATGCCCTCAATTTTATATTTAAACCTATTTGTTTAATGGTTTAGAAATTTTATTCACCGGCTTTGGAATGGCTTCGTATCGAATTATGAAGCCACATTACACTCACAAGCCATTCAAAATAGATCCGTTAAATTTTTACAGTTAAAATGCTTTGTATAGTAAATACGTTGATACTTGAGCAAAGACGGGTGTAAAAGTTACTCATTTTTTTGATTGGGTTCGTTCTTGACCCCAATCAAACCCGGTGGCGAAGACAGAATCCACGATGGAACGAGCTAACCCAGAAGGTGCCTTCACCCTGGCTTTGAATATGGACGGGTTATAAGTACTCGGAAACACAGACGCAGGGAGGGAGTTCCACTCCTTTAGCGCATTATGAAGAATGTTGAGAAGCGCTTGGTGCGACAATTAGAAACTGCAACCAAGAAAGGGTGGTAGCCCAGAGTCTAACTTTTTTTACCTTATGGTTAAAGAGTGGAACTCTTTCCCTAAGTCTGTGTTTCCTGATAAATACGATTTAAGGATATTTAAGTCAAAGTGAATAGGTATCTTCTAGGCAAGCGCGTCACATCCTAGCTAGCATCGTCGCTTGCCATCAGGCGAGGTAGCGGTCAAATGGTAAGCATTTGACCGCTATCTCGCCTCAATTCACGATAAAAAATTAAAAAATAATAATATTTCTTACGTCTGCAATATAATTATTGCAGACGTAAGAAATATGCGCACAAAATAAGTACTAGAGGCTAATGTTATGGATACTAAGGTTACTGATAGACATACATATATGATGCATAGATAAGTAATATTCATAGAAATATATAGAAATACTAGCCGACCAGGCCACGTGTTGCTGAGCCGACTGCAGCGCCATCTGCCGGACTGATTTGTGAATCTAAACCATCCAGGGCACCACCGAAACGCATATAAAAAAAATCATTCAAATCGGTCCAGCCGTTTAGGAGGAGTTCAATGACATACACACGTACAGTAGAATTATATATAAAAAGACATATAAATATATATACGAATGCTCATCGCACAGACATCTGCCCCTCCCAGGACTCGAAACCAGAACCGATGGTGTGAAAAACAGGATTGCTATCGTATAATAATAATATAAATAATTATGCCACTTTTTACAGTTACTCTTCGTTCCATTTCCATTCTGAATGTTATAATTTTTTCCAAGTACCCAACTTGTTTTTTATTTGAAATGTTAAAATTCATACCGAGTCCTTTTCAAATTAGATCGGGGAAAAAATCTTTTCGCAAATTAATAGTATGTATAAACTTGTAATAAAATATTTTTGACTGTTCTATTTGTACCTGGCTGGTTTTCATATCATTAAAAAGGTGACATTTCAATAAAGAACGAAAATTTTGTTTCCTGCTATTTTTCATTTGTTTTTCTTTCTGTCAAAATGAGCGAACCGAATGAAGAAATTAGATAAATTTTAAATTTTTATTACAAAAAAGGAAAAATGTAACGCAAGCCGAAAAAAATATTTGTGACGTAAACGGCCCTAATGCAGTCTCAGTAAGAGTAGCATAAAGTTGGTTTAAGCGTTTTCAATCCGGGAATTTTGGTGTCAAAGGTGCACCTCGCTGTGGTCGCCCTGTTACGGATAAAATGGACGCTATTTTTGAAAAAGTATAGCAAGATCGGCATAACAGCATTTACGACATAGCTGAAGAACTGGGAATCGACCACAAAACAGTTTTGGGCCATTTTAAAAAACCTGGGTACACAAAAAAGCTCGATATTTGGGTGCCACACGAGCTCACTGAAAGAAACCTAACGAATCGTGTACTCATTTGCGATTCTCTATTGAGACGTAATGAAACCGAACCGTTTTTGAAGAGATTGATAACTGGTGATGAAAAATAGATCATGTATGACAAGAAAGTGCGAAAAAGGTCGTGGTCAAAGGTCGGTCAGGCTTCACAGACTGTGGCAAAACCTAGGTTAACTCGCAATAAGGTGATGCTGTGTCTATGGTGGGATTGGCAGGGCATTGTTCATTATGAGCTTTTACCGCCGGGCAGAACCATCGATTCGGATCTCTACTGCCTCATCTTTCATCACGATAACGCCACTCAGCAAAAATTAAGAGTGTTTGGCTGGGAGGTGTTAAGGCATCCGCCATATAGCCCTGACCTTGCACCTTCAGATTTCCACCTGTTTCGATCTCTTCAGAATTCTTTAGGCAGTGTCAGTTTAACATCAAGAGAGAACTGCCAAAACTTCTTCTTGCGTTTTTTTTTTATCAGAAGTCCCAAATTTTCTACAGTAACGGTATCATGTCTGTACCTTCAAGATGGCTGAAAGTCTACAAACAAAATAGCACATAAATACTGGAATTAAATGTAAATCAACTTTAAAAAAAAGTCTTGAATTTTCATATAAAATTCAAATAGAAACTTTTTCCTCAACTTATTATTTACTATTACATACGCCTTATATTTTTCTTAAATTTAAATTTATTTAAATTACTAGCTGACATTTACAGGTGTCGCTGTGGCTCAATTGTTTAAATCTGCATATATTTTTTTAATTTTGGTAATAAATCAAAATGAAAATCATCAAATCGGTTGAGTAGTCTCGGAGTTCATTGCGGTCAAACACTGTGACACGGATTTTTTATATAATTATATATATACTAGCTTTTACCCGCGGCTTCGTCCGCAGTTTTTCTTTTTCAATAAAAAGTATCCTATGTTACTTCTAATACCTCTAAGAATATATGTACGAAGTTTCATGATGATCGGTTTAGTAGCTTTTGCTTGAAAGCATAACAAACAAACTTACATTCACATTTATAATATTAGTAGGGATATATATGTTACGGTAAATGTAAGCAATCGGTAATTATCTATAATCACCGGTAATTATAGATAATCACCAATACATATGGTAAATGTAGTGAATTATCCACATTTACCGGTAATTATATAAAACTTCCGCGCGACCGTGGTAAATGTCGACTTAAGCTTTGGAATTTGTTTGGAATGGAGAGCGAATGGCGCGGGCGGGGCGCGGGGAGGGTGATACTTGCAGCCGCGCACGTCGTGACCTGTCATTTGTTAGCGTATAGCGATTGAGAGCGGTTCGTTGAATTTTCGTTGCAGTAGTAAGGCTATTTTGAGTTGTATTGTGAATTTATTTGTGTTGTATTGTGAATTTATTTGTGTTGTTTTTTGTATTGATACAAAAAGGGAGATATCGAGTCTACTAAAAAACGGTTTTATGAAGAAGTTGAAAAGTTAATTTCCAAAAAAGCACCAAATAATCAACTGTTTTCCAAAGATGCATATTATTCGCTTTTGGCTTATGTAAAGGCGTCCAAGGACAAGAAAACGAACAAGAAACCTGAAGATTATCGAAGATTATTAAGGGATGATACAGTAGAGATTGGAAATGTCCAAAAACTTGTAGTTCCAATAAAAAATGAAAGAGACCCAATAATTTACTATACGTACTTAGAGGAGGTATTTGATACGATCCATATAAGTCACCTATCCATAGGACATGGGGGCAGAAACCGAATGATGGCGGAACTTAAAAATAAGTACAAAAATATCACCATAGAGCTAATTAATACATATTTAAATCTTTGTGAACCGTGCCAGAAAAAAATGAGTATCTCTAAAAAAGGGCTGGTTGTTAAGCCTATTAAAAGCAACGAATTTAATTCAAGATGCCAAGTTGACCTCATTGACATGCAGTCGCAAGCAGATGGCGATTACAAGTTCATTATGGTATATCAAGACCACCTAACAAAGTTTGTTCAACTTAGAGCTTTAAAAACCAAGACTGCTGAGGAAGTGGCTTACCATTTGCTGGAAGTATTCACAATATTTGGTGCACCGTGTATATTGCACAGCGATAACGGACGAGAATTTGCAAACAAGGTGATTGTGGAGTTGTGTCTTATGTGGGATGAACCAAAGATTGTACATGGAAAACCACGTCATAGCCAATCACAAGGTTCAGTAGAAAGGGCCAACCACGATATTGAAAAGATGTCGGCTACTTGGTTAGAAACAACTAAAACCACAAAATGGTCCGAAGCAATAAAATTTATTCAGTTTATGAAAAATAAAGCTCATCACTCAGGAATAAGTCGTAGCCCCTATGAGGCTATGTTTGGATGTAAAGCAAAAGTGGGCTTGAAAACTTTCTTGCCAGCTCTTGAAACAATGTCAGATATTACGAGCGAAGAAGATCTTGAGGCAATAGTAAAAAATCAAAATGGACAAGCCAGCGAAGATATTGACACTAATTTAGAGGGCAGTATAAATAACGACATTCATACCGAGATTACAACACAACATGAGACTAGTAAATCAGGACCTTCGGATAGGGAGGAGTCAATTTCGATAATCCACTAAAGGAAAATGATGATGGTAATAATGTAGAAAAAGATAAAGATGAAGAGAATATTTATGAACCAAATGAAACTGAAAATAACCCTGAAAGTGACAATGAACAAGTTTTTAACGAAAATACAGCTGTACAGGCAATACATGTATGTTCTCGAAAAATTGAAGAAGCTAGAATCGGTGCTAGGCAGTCGCTAGAAAAGCAGGCTGAAAAAATGATAAAAGCCTCAAATGCTAAATTTCCCGCTGTAGAAATAGGCCAATGCGTAAGAATTAAGGTACCAGACGTAGATTGAGCCAAAGCAGATGGCCGAAATATAATAGCCGTTGTAATTTCGATCGAGAATGAAAATCTTTACAAACTCGGTACGAAATAAGGGATTTTAAGCCAGTTGTACTTAAGAAATGAATCCGGTGTCTGCAAAGAAAGATTTATCACAATTGAAGAAGTTCCAGAAACTAATATAACTCTGAGAGAATGCGCTCGTAAGGATTCAAATTTAGGTGGACAAGGTTTTCAGCATTGCAATTGTACTTCAGAATGCAATTCAAATCGCTGCAAATGCAAAAAAACACAAGTACTTTGCAATTCCAAATGTCATAAATCTCGGACCTGCAGAAATAAATAAAAGATAAAGAATTTTAAGAGTCTTACTGATAGTTGCCTGTCAATTTGTTAATTTTGTTTGATTCTATTTTTATAAGTTTATTTTTTTTAACCAAGCAAAAAGTTTGGTTTCTTGATATTTGATTTGTTAATTTAATGAGAATATATTTTATGTTTTGCTTAACCAAACAGAAGCTTTGATCTCTTGATACTTGAGAAGTATTCTTATTGTTTGACTGATGTTGTTTGTAACCAAATTTTATTATTTTTAAGACTAGAATTGTTTTTATTTCAATAAACATTTGATTCCGATGTTTGATTTACTACATTTACTAAAGGGGTATGGTAATTTTATATAATTGCCGGTAAATGTGATTAATTTGAAAGTTTTTACTACTTTTACCACGAGCACTGGTTATTATGCATAGTTCCCGGTAATTATACATAATAACCACACTATCCACATTTACCGTAACATATACATATATTTCATAAAGCAATTTCATTATTGTCACAAATAATTATTTTAACTTATGCACCTGTTTGTTACAAGGTGACTTGAAAACTGATAAGAATAGATAAAGGCAACCTTGTGAACAAAAACCGATATATACGTGACAACTATGATAACACTCATATATTACTAAAAAAAATAACTAGAAAAATTCAACTTGACTTATGAATCAGGCCGGACTGGAACCTACAACCTCTCGCTATCCAGTCCAGCTGTTGTTAACTTATAGTATTAATTTTTTTAAACCAATGAAGCTAACAGATACTGTAAATATTTATATGATAACTAGCTGACTCGGCCACGCGTTGTAATTATAAATTAAAATGAAACCTATTCTATGTACTTAGTGTTAATAAATTCAGCAAAATGAATAAGAAAATATCAAAATCGGTTAAGTAGTTTCGGAGTTCATCGCGGTCAAACACACACACAGGTATTTTTTAAATATTAGATTTTTTTTTATTTACGATGGGTTTGCTCTTGATCCCAATCAAGCCCGGGGGCCAAGACAGAATCCACGATGGAACGAGTTAACCCAGAAGGTGCCTATTCACCCTGGCTTTGAAAATGGACGGGTTATAAGTTCTCGGAAATATAGACGCAGGGAGGGAGTTCCACTCCTTAGCTGTGCGCATTATGAAGGATGTTGAAAAGCGCTTGGTGCGACAGGTAGGAATATCAACCAAGAAAGGGTGGTAGCCTGCAGTGCGTCTGGATGTCCGATGGAAAAAGGTGATGGCGGTATGAGCAAATGCAGCTCTTGAGCACACTCCCCAAAGTACAGTCTGTAGAAGACCGTCATACAGGCAACTTTGCGGCGATGAGCTAAGGTGTAAAGCTTGCTTTTCACCAATTTGCTGTCACCGATGAGCTTCTCAGCTCTGCGCTGAATCGTGTCCAGTGTAGCAAGTTGGTATTTTGCTGAGTCATCTCAAAGGTGGCTTTTTGTAAGTTTATTTAAAGTATATACGTTTTGGTTTATCGTAAAAGTGTTTTATGTCAATGTCAAAATGTATAACTTAATCAATATATATTATCAATTGTTTTGGCGCTTGAATAAAAAAACTTCCGTCTACGGCTAGAACACCGGTCTCAAAAACATATGATCCAACCTTTAAATTATATTAATAAAATTTTACGTCCTACCACGTGATTTAAAATGCACGGACTTGGCCGAATGACGGAGTGACGTCACCTTACTGCTTACAGTAATTGTCAGTCTTTTTACGCATGGAGGTTAGAGAGAAGGAGAAAGATTGCTGTAGAAAATAGTGGATCCCAGAAATATGGACAAAATAAGTGTGGCGCTGCGATCGCTATGTTGTCTCAATAAAAACGGGCTGTTGTTAAATTTGTACATTATGCAACTAACTTCATCTTCTTGTACTCATAAACAGCTAACTTCGCAGATACTACTTACCACAGCGCGGCTGGTGACTGAAAAATGAACTATAAATTCTACGAATCTTCAACGACAGGCGGGTCAATGCTTATGCACGTAGCGATCGTTCTTCTTCTCTCTAACCTCCATGGTTTTACGTATTACAATTTGACAGCTAAAAGTTTGTTTACTAGCATGTGACGTCATTACATCAAGTAATAGATGAAAGTGTCTTTAGCATTTTATATAACTTCTTTTTTTAAGGTTTCGTACCCATAGGGTAAAAACTGGACCCTATTACTAATACTTCGCTGTCTGTCCGTCCGTCTGTCTGTCACCAGGCTGTATCTCAAGAACTGCGATAGCTAGACAGTTGTAGTTTTCACAAATTATGTATTTCTGTTGCCGCTATAACAACAAATACTAAAAACAAAATAAAATAATTATTTAAGGGGGCTCCAATACAACAAACGCGATTTTTTTTACCTTTTTTGCTCGATATCAATAATGGCAACAAGTAGGCACTTGTTCATTTGTATTTTTACTTCAATAAAAAATAATAAAACAAATATTTAAGGGGGGCTCCCATACAGTAAACGTGATTTTTTTACTTAACCAAAAGTTTGTACAGAACCCTTCGTGCGTGAGTCCGACTCGCACCTGGCCGATTTTTTTCTATTGTCAGTTGTTTTGGAGTAATATTTAGGCGTGATACCAACTAAGGGGTGGAAGTCAGCCTTGCGTGGAGCTAAAATGTCACGAACATTATAAGTATATCCGTAGAAAACCGTAGTGTAACAGAATGTCAATACTTTCTCACGTTAGTTTTTATCATATTTATTAAGTTAATTAGTTTTAACACTTTCGCCATTTAAAAATAATCACTTTTTACTGAGTTGACTACACATAGAAAATCTATAACGATTAATTTACATATTTGGATTTGAATGGATCAGCTTCAATGACGCAATGTCTGTTACGCTATAACTTCCCGAGTTCTTATCCGATTTTAATAATTTTTGTGTGGAATCGAATCAATACATTTAGGACCAGTTTGTGACGGAGCCCAAATTTTAAAATTCACAAATATAAAATAGTTATGACCAAAAAACATAGGCTCTATGGGATTTCCCATTGAAACGCGCGCGCGTTTTTTGAAAGTTTTCATTATCATGGAATTTTAAAATTTACTAAATATTATTAATTTTTTTCTTACATTTTTACGACCCGCTCCAATTTATGGTGCTTGCTTAGCTTTATGCTTAGCGACTGCATCGCCTAGTTAATTTCATACCATAAACATAGGGTTAATTAAAAAAAAGACATTAATCCATAACATCCATATTAAATATACATACAGGGCGTCCCAAACTTATGGGACATGAAGGGGAAGTACCTTAAATATCGTAGATAGTGAATTTTGCTCAAAGAAGACTTTGTTATTTTTAAAAGTTAGTAATTCTGCATTCATAGATTTTCTAAAAATTACTTGCTTCGTCTGGGAATCGAACCAACTTAAATGTCAAAAAAAAAATCACCCTACTTTTATGATGCCAATCGAAAGAATAGCTATAAATAATAAATTAATGTAGTTCTAAAATTTGAAAATGGAACAGTCTGTGCGAGCGTTGAAGGCAAATTTAAAACGAAAATAATGTTGTTCTTAAATTTGAAAATGGAACAGTCTGTGCGAGCGTTTATTTTTCGGATATTGATCTGTTTAGTCTTAATTCACTTACACAAGTGTTATTGTGTTAATTTATTGCGAACATGGCATATCAAGTAAGTTTTGATCTAATGGAAGCATATTTTTTGAATGATAAAGATATCTCTAGAAGTTTGCGGTGGTATAGCGTAAAATATCCTGATAGACAATTACCGTCTCGTAAAGTTTTGAAAAGGCTTGTGAACAATTTGAAAACTCTGGGACGTTTCGATAAACGCCCAAGAGAACCACAGCAAGAAAACCGTACGATCAACGACGAAGAACTTGGTATTTTAATTTACTTTTCGGCTTTTCCGAAAGCATCGGTGAGAGAAGGAGAACATGAAATTGGAGTTTCGAAAAGCAAAATACACCGTGTATTAAAAAAACACGGTTTTAAGAGTTATGTTGAAGGACGATTGGTTCAAAAATTACTTCCGGGCGATACAGAAAGGAGAAGAAATTTCTGTCTTGATATCCAGGCACGCTTGCTAGAAAATCCAAATTTTTTGGATAATATTATTTGGACAGACGAATCTAACTTTAGCAATAACGGTATGAATAACCGCAACAATAATCGTATTTGGTCTAAAGAAAATCCCCTACGAGTCACTGAAACGAATAACCAAGTGCGTTTTTCACTCAACTGTTGGTGCGGACTTTTAAAAAACCGGGTTTTCTTAATCCATTTTTACCAAGGAACCTTGAACACGGAAAAGTATTTAGGAATACTTCAAATTTTAAGGGATAAGATAAGAAATCTTTCCGCGGCGGAGCAAGAAAACTTAATTTTCCAACAAGATGGAGCTCCGGCTCATAATAGTCGGAGAGCAGCAGATTTTCTAAATGAATGTTTTCCTACATGGATTGGTACAAATGGACTGATTAGATGGCCGGCCAGATCCCCGGACCTTACACCATTAGATTTCTTCTTTTGGGGATACGTGAAAGATATGCTATACAAAAAGCGATACGAGAACGTGGGCGAGTTGCAAACAGAATTGTGCCATATCACATCGAGTGTTCACCATAAAATGATAAGAAAATCAACAGGCAGCGGACTCATTAAAAGATTGGAGATTTGCGTAAGACAAGAGGGATCACATTTTGAGCATTTAATTAATTAATTTACAAAAAAATACCTACTTAATTGACTACGGCAGTTTCATGTATGTTTTTAATTTGATTAAAATATTAATGTGTAAAATATAACTTAAGCATAGTTATTATTTTTTAGCTATTCTTTCGATTGGCATCATAAAAGTAGGGTGATTTTTTTTGACATTTAAGTCGGTTCGATTCCCAGACGAAGCAAGTAATTTTTAGAAAATCTATAAATGCAGAATTACTAACTTTTAAAAATAA
Organism: Calamotropha paludella; assembly: GCA_927399485.1. Lineage (NCBI taxonomy): Eukaryota > Metazoa > Arthropoda > Insecta > Lepidoptera > Crambidae > Calamotropha > Calamotropha paludella. Next base: position 1,920,243 of record OV656830.1, on the reverse strand, counting down.
CATAAAGTCTTCTTTGAGCAAATTTCACTATCTACGATATTTAAGGTACTTCCCCTTCATGTCCCATAAGTTTGGGACGCCCTGTATACTAGCTGCCCCGGCCACGCGTTGCTGTGTTATAAATTAAAATCAAATCTATCCTATCTTTTAAGTTAGATCAAATAACAGATAGTTACGAAGTTTGATCAAAATCAGTTATGTAGTTTAGGAGTCCATCGCGGACAATCAACGTGACACGTAATTTATATATATTAAGATAATATATGCACATATATAAAACTGATTTAATAAAATACATACTCAATCAATATAATTAAACGTGGACCTAACCGTCTACCAAAACTTTTCATTAGGTTTGCGAGAAAATCCATTATAATGCGCACAGCAAAGGAGTGGAACTCCCTCACTGCGTCTGTATTTCCGAGTACTTATAACCCGTCCATTTTCAAAGCCAGGGTGAATAGGCACCTTCTGGGTTAGCTCGTTCCATCGTGGATTCGGCCTTGGCCCCTGGGCTTGATTAGGATCAAGAGCAAACCCATCCTTAATAAAAAAAAATAAAAATAGAGAATAAGGAATTAAAATCTTTTGATTTTTTAGAATAAGGTTTTCAAATTTCCTAATAAATCTTTTATCGCATATCAAAAAATGTAATTGTTTCTCTTTCGAGCGAACGGTGGCGAGATATCTGCGTTGCGTCTCTGTTCACGATAAAATATCAAAGATTTAAGATCATTTGGCATATTTAGTTCAATTTGATAATTTTTTGAGTTGCATCGATATTCTCGCAAACCAGCGATGTGTAATTAGGTGTGTAGTTTGGTATTGAGCGGTCTCCCGACACGACAAAGCTTTAATTTTAATAATTATATAATCTTATATCATAATTTCTAATATAATGTATTAGCTCGTGATTTTAATATAAACCTTACTATTAATTTTTGATTGTTAATACATTTATAATCTTCATATTATTAATTACTTTTTAGTTTTATTTTTTATTTTTTTACCAATTCAGACTTTTATTTTGTTTTTATTGAGTCGGCTTTTTAAGTTTTAATTGCATTTGGATAAAGTAATTTTTATTTTTTGGATAAGCAGCAGATAGGAAACAGTGGTAATAGTTGGAAGAGGCCGTAAGGCATACCGAAATTAGAGACATTTTATGACCTAAGTGCAGTTTTGTTGAATTAATGTTTCAACTTCTTATTAGGTTTATGTACAATCATTTCCATTTAAAATGAAAGCAGTGTATTTTTTGGAAATAATGGGCTTTATTATTATTATTATAATTTTTATTTTGTTTCAATAAACTTGAGATTTTTTAAGTGGAGATATATAAGAATTTAATAACTTATACTTATGAAATCCTTTTTTATTAAAAATTAATGTTGTATTAATTTGTATTTTTTTATAAAATTAGAAAAATGCGAATTTGTAATATTTAACCCTTCCTTTATTATAGAAATGCAAAAACTTCAAAAAATGGAAAAGGTTCTAAATAATACTGTCTTTTTTTACAAAAAGACTGCAGACACTATTTTACCGATTCTTCGAAACCTTAAGAATCACATGGCATTGTTTTTTTTAATCTGTCACGTGGTTCTGCACCTGTATCGAAATTTAACGGTTGGCCCATATGTTCTTGACAGGTGTTCTAGCCATAGACGTAAGTTTTTTTTTTATTTTGGCGCCAAAACAATTGATATACATTTTTACATTGCAATAAAAAGTTTTAATGGTGAATTAAAATGCGTATGTTTTAAATAAACGATTAATATCACAATGGCGAAAATGTTGTCTGGTACACGATATCTCCCCGAGTTGTAAACTGATTTTAATATTTTTTGTGAGTAATTGAATCAACACATTTAGGAGCATATTGTGACGGAGCCTACATTTCGAAATTCACAAAAAAGAAAATCATAACCAAATAATGTTGTCTCTTTGGGATATCCAATTGAAACAGAAAGCTAATTTTAAAATTAACTCAACAGTATTGATTTTTTTTAGTATTACGTTCCTCTCCAATGTATGGTACTAGCGAAGCTTTATGCTTAGCGACAGCGACTTTGTTTAAAAGGAGAAACAATGTTAAAATAGACAGTTTAAAAAATTAAAGAAACATTTCTTGTACTATTAAGAGTGACCGAGCATACAAACGTGTCATTCTTGTGTCAAGTTGACACGGATTTAATTGTTCAGACTTGGACTGTGACAATAGTTGTCGTGATTTCGTGACATCGTGAATTTGATGTAAAAACAAATTGACCAAAGACACGAACGGGTACTCGACGGTAAGCGATTTTTGTCTTCTAAAAAACAATAACTAGGTCTATAATGCATGCTGCTGTTTGCAAATACTGAGCGAAGCAATTACATTTTTGAAGGATAATTATTCCTCTATGGTATGTCTGATTTCAAAACTTTTTTTTGCACATTAGTAACGACCACGATGTAAGTTTTGGCGTCAAATTTCATCAATGTAGTATCAGCAGTTTGGTTGTGATCAGCTTGTGAATTTTTCTTTCTGTGATTATTCCTCCATGGTAAAGTCTATATTTTTTTACATAGCCTATGTCCGTCAGGTTATAATCATGTATGTTCATGCCAAAATTCGTTCGAATCGGTTGAACGGTTAAGTAGCAGGAGGGAGACAAGCGAAATTTGTGAGTTGCCTAAAAGAGAGCTTCGCTCAATAATACATAGTTTATGAGCAACTAGCTGACCCGGCCACGCATTACTGTATTATAAAAAACTGTTCCTCAAAGCTCGTATCCACAAAAAAAATAAAATTTATTAAATAAAAAAAAATTGTAGATACGAACAGATAAATCATGGTTTGATGATAAGTTGGCAATTAAATGTCAATTTTGTAAAAAGTGGAGTTACGAGGTTTGCTAATTAGTATGACTAAAAACTGTTATTCTTAGGTTTATGGTAAGTTTGGTAACTATTTATGGTAACAAACAGACACACAAAGTATTGTCATAATATAATTAGGATTGTAACTCATTATAGTTTTATCGTACACTAAAGTCGTCTAAAGCGAAGATTTCAAACATTACTACGCAGATAGTAATTTTTTATTTATAATTAATTGCACAGAAAACTGTTCAATGGCGGACTTAATGTTATAAAGCACTCTCTACCAGTCTAGTGGAGAGTTAAGTAAACAGTAAAAGGCGGTGCATACTTATTTTATTTATATTATTGTGAATTAAATGCAATTCCATAAAAAACAAATTTATTAAACTCAGTTATAATAATTTGCATTTTTTTATTTATTGAAGTAATACTTCTTTAGGCGCGTTATGAAAAAAAGATGTTAAGATGTGAAACAAAATTATCATGTTGAAGTTGGCCGCAAAAGCGACATGGAATAAACCAGCAGGATGAAGTTGGCCGTTAATTGGCTCAATGTAGTTACTTAAATATTTATGAATGTGTGTGTGTGTGTGATTTTAATTATATGTGATGGTTAAATATAATTTCTTTAATATTATAATAACAATTTCATATTATATAATAGCATTATAACAATTTTATTTAAACGTGGTTTTTATATTATAAACTTTTTAAGTGCCTTTATTGATTTGAGGTTAACTGTGGGTATGTATTCTTTTTAATTTAAATTAAAATAAAACCTATTCTATGTCCTAAAATGGGACAGATTCAGCAAAATAAAAGAAATCGGTTGTGTAGTTTCGGAGTTCATCGCGGTCAAACACTAAAAGGATTTTTATATATTAAGAATACTTACTATAAATAAATATTATAACTCTAAGGACGTACAAACAGTAACACTCTTAACTGCCCCTTGAAGACCCAACAGACAGAAAGGTAGAAAGAGATGAAATTATTTTTCTCATGACAACTTCATAACAAAAACTAAAGTTTTTATGACATAATATCTTTGTGTGTGTGGTGTGTGTCTCTTGGCGCCAGAGAACTGTCAATGCTTGACGCAGAGAATTGACATGCCTGATGACGTGCTTTCAGTTGTTGCCGCTCTTCCAAAACAAAGAGCAACGGCAACGTCGCATGCTTTGGATAAAATAATGATAAAATTTAATTTTACTTATCCTGCATCCATAGACTTAGAAAGGTATAGATGCAGCAAGCAAATAACAATAAAGATTTCTTACACTTGCATTATAAAAAAAATATTATTAATATTATATTACTCAAATAAAACATATACTAACTTAACAAATAAACAAATCGAAATAGCGCATAATTATTGTGATTTTTTATTACACAAACATTTGTCCTTACCGGGACTCTAACTCAAAATCTTTTCTGATTTATAATTAGTAGGATCATTGCCAAACTCGACCTCATGTAGTTTGTCCTTAGCTCTTATTCCACCACGCATATGGTTTCCTCCGTTCCCAAAACTTTATCATTTCTGTTATTTAAAATATGAAGTAATAATTTTTCAGACATGCGGTAATCTATTCAATTCTACTCAAATTTTATATCTGTGACAGCGTGTCTTTTTCTGTTCAAAAACCTCGGTGTTCGAAATGCAAAGATTAGAATGGTTTTAAGCTTCAAATGTGTCTTGCTTTTAAATTTCAGGTTAACAAAAGTGAAGAAAGTAAAAATTGCATTTTTTGTAGTGCAATATGAAATAATATTTTATTAAATATACCTATTCTTTTGCTATAATGTTAGAGCGCAAAGCGCGTAAATAATTTGTTCGCCAGTCCGACTAAAAGTAAAATAAAAAACCAACACTTTTTTTGTAGCAATATATAATTATAAACTTTAAAAACCTTACTTACACAAAAGCACAAAGAAGATAGAATTGCCTTTTGTCTTCAATATTATAATTTTGATTGGAAGGATAATATCGTAGTCCTGGTAATTTTAAAAACCAATACGCTGTTCAGTAAAAATATATTATTACCACTTCATAACAATGTTCAAACATTATTATGAAGAAGCAACCGTTTGTGCGTTCTGCCTTTTAAAAATCGCTATCATACGAAGATAACTGGCACCAACAGTAATAAAAAACTGATGTTGTGTAAGTGACAATTTTCGGGCTGGTACGAGGGCGGCACTGAAAATTTTGGGAATCAAGGAAGTGACACAACTTTACTATTTAAAAATGTATTTATTGCTTTTCGAAGTATTCTCCGCGAAAGGGTATAGCGAGGTAAGGAGCACGAAATGGCCCCCACGGCCCATGACGGAATTATCATTTGTACTGGTATTGGCACTCTAAAACAATACGAAATGTAAGGTCGTTGACCCCTGACCTTGACCTGTCTTTGAGATATTCGAGAAAGTTCGTATGCGCGCCGATTTTTTTCATAATTTTTTTTTCCGTAAAACTATAAAAGCTAGAAGGATGGGACCAATTGCATATAATGAGGGATACTTTGAAAAATATTCTGTATTTTTTTCAGAGTTCTCGTGAAATGACAACTGTGTAAAATAATTAAACAAAATATAAATAATGTTTTTTAGTACTGTTCTATTATGTCTACCGCGCCAAAAAAAATATATAATACTCTTTGATTTATATACTTATACCATACAAAAGCTGATCAAAATCAAAGAGGCGCTTCTTGAGTAATTATGAGAATTACTTAGTGTGCGTACGGCTGGTAGGAACTAATTAAAGAGGTCATTTTTGGATTAATTATTATAATTAAATGTTGAACATAATTTTAATCATCATCATCACTATTTTCATTTATCACAACATTGACGGCATCATTTGAAAATATTTTCGACAGAATTTCAGCAGGACGTAAAATTCGAGATAGATATCTCGCATGAGCTAAATAATATATTACACTTGCGACATGAGCGCAGCATCCAACTGTCCTGTTTCCATTCGGACAATCACAACAATATCCTCGGATTCCTTCGACACTGTTCATATTAGGAACATAATCAATGAACAATCGGTAATATTTACTATTTACATGTCTGGAACGAACATTTAACTTGATGATAGTTGGGGTTTGTTTGACGTAATATATATAGAGATTGCTCTTGTCGTCCATTATTTCAGCGAGGTATGAAACAGCTAATGAGAGCTGATAGGAACCTGTAAATAATATTCTTAATTGTTCTTCGTTTAGTCTTGGAAAATCTAAAATTTCTGATGACACCAGTTGTTGAAAAGCCGTTTTTCTTCGATTCCAGTGCTGCTTTTCTACCTCTTCACTTAAAGAATTTGGTAACGCCAGTCGCTCTTTAAAGTATTGAACAATTGTCTCATTTAAGCCTGTATCAGAATCCAATCGCTTACTGAATTTGTTGTGTAAAAATCCATCAACTTTGCATAATAGACTTACTTTTGGAAGCATTTTATTATCAAGATTGTTATGAAGCAAATTATATTTCTGAGCAATAGCTCCGTGCACAGCTTCGACTACCCATCGGATTTTAGTCACTTGTCGTGACATATTGGCTTCATCGGTAGGTAACTGGGCTCGATTACCTTTAATCGCCGGCATTAACACGGTGTAGCCTTCTTTGGTGATGTCGCCAACGGCGTCACGAAATCCACGATCTACGACAAATACATCATTCCGACGTAATAGAGTTTTAAGTTTAGCATCCTGTAACACTTTCTTCATAATAGTGGCATCATTTTCCGTTCCATAAAATGGCCCAGCAAAATCAACTATAAACCCGTTCGTAGTACAGATTGTGAACGGTTTGCATAAATGGGTTTTCTTTTGCCCAGAATACGATTTTCTCTGGTATTCATTGTTAAAACTTTTTTGATGCCTGATATAAGTGCCGTCAAATATCAATACCAGCTGATCATCTCCAAGGTTCCATAACATTCGAGCTGTTAAACTTGTGTTCTTTATTAAATCTTCTCGAGAAACGGAGGTTAATCCAAAATGAAGCAAAATATCAGTCTTAAAACTTCTTAATACTTCCTTAAAAAATGTCGACACATGTTGTTCGTATGGTAAACCCAGCACTCCTGCTATCACTGAATTAGAATTTCCAGTTTTTAATTTAAACAAGAATACAACTAACGCTTGAGTCACAGTGCGTATGCTTGTGTTTCGCATAGAAGTCAATAGCTGTCTTAATTCAATAATGTTTTGCCAACAAAGCCCTGTCAATATCCTTATCTGATTTTCAGACATATCATTTTCAATTTTGTCGAAAAGCGACATCCCTGCTCTTTCTGAAAGTGATTTAAAAAAATGAGCAACTTCTTTAGAGTTCATTTTACTGGTGTTAGATACTACACGTAGGTGCACCAACTCGTCTTTATAAAAGTTTTTTCCTATTATATGTGTGCAGCAACAACGGTTATCCTCTGGTATAAAAATCCCAATGTTTGTATAAGCCTCGTAACGCGCTTCAAAAGGTACTCGCATTAAGTTTGTTGTGGATCGACATATACAACAATACTTGTGGGTGGATACAACACGTGGTATATATACATATATAAATTCGTCGTTTTGGGCAACATGCGAAAAAACATCATCGCCATCATCATCATCATCATCGTGGTCGCTTTCGGAACTGCATGGTAAATTCATTTCACATTCTTGTTGGAATGAAGCATTAGAAGATGTTTCCCCAACTGCTAAGTGTTCACCAGACTCCTGTTCGCCTTCACACTCTACCAGGGTAGATGCCGCAGAAGTTGATGCAACGTTTGATTTGCTATTGTAAATAATTAGCCGACACTTTCCACACAATACGTCACCAACAGAAACTGTTTTTTTACTCGAGTCACTATATAGTCTAGCGTCCTCTTCACTAGTGATAACTTTTTTTCTTCCGCGAACTTTATGCACGAAAGTGTCACAAATAATACAGTTCACAAACATTGTTATCACCCGTGGTTATCACCATACAACTTGCGACAGGCATACGCAATTATTCTCACCGAATGAACTATTAGGTAATTTATATTTGTGTGTGGTTTCCTTAACACGGAAGACTAAAGCAACCATGCGTGAAATCGTATTTGTAATGACACGAATACACTTATAATAATCTATTGAACATGAATAAACACGTTTGTTTTCTAGTCCGCGCGAAGCGGCTGGGCGGGCGCCCACTGTACACGATCGAACAAGTTTTCTTTAGATATTACTCAAGAAGCGCCTCTTTGATTTTGATCAGCTTTTGTATGGTATAAGTATATAAATCAAAGTATTATATATTTTTTTTGGCGCGGTAGACATAATAGAACAGTACTAAAAATCATTATTTATATTTTGTTTAATTATTTTACACAGTTGTCATTTCACGAGAACTCTGAAAAAAATACAGAATATTTTTCAAAGTATCCCTCATTATATGCAATTGGTCCCATCCTTCTAGCATTTATAGTTTTTCGGGAAAAAAATTATGAAAAAAATCGGCGCGCATACGAACTTTCTCGAATATCTCAAAGACAGGTCAAGGTCAGGGGTCAACGACCTTACATTTCGTATTGTTTTAGAGTGCCAATACCAGTACAAATGATAATTCCGTCATGGGCCGTGGGGGCCATTTCGTGCTCCTTACCTCGCTATACCCTTTGACACATTTTTCCATACGATGGAACCAATCATTGAAGCAACCATTCCATTCGGAAGTTGGAGTCTCCAAAATGGCCGTTTCGTAGGCGTCCACAGCTTCTTCAGGTCATGAAAATCTCTGACCACGCAATTTTTTCTTTATTTTAGGGTAAGTATAGTAATCATTAGGGCTTAGGTCGGGGCTGTACGGTCTAAAAATTCTATGTTTTCTTGCTCCAAAAACTCTTTTGTTCTGTGCGCGGTGTGAGAACTCGCATTGTCGTGATGGAGGATGATGCGGCGGTTGCAGTTCTCTTTACGGAGTTCAGAAAAGACCTGTGGCAAACAAATGCTAGCATACCATTCTGCATTAACCGTTCTTTGTCCCTCAAGAGGAATAGTCACAACATGGCCGGTTTTGGAGACAAACGTGATCACCATTTTTTTGGAACACTCCGTGAACGAACAATTTTTATTGGCTTTAACTCATTTTCGAACACCTAAACTCGTGACTGGTTTTTTGTTTCGGGTTCGTACCCGTATATCCAGGATTCGTCCCCTGATACGATGTTGTATACAGCATTTGAGGATCCTTCGTGGAATCTTTCGAGTGTTCTGACGCACCAGGTAACGCGAGCCGCTTTTTGCTCTTCACAGAGCGAATGCGGTATCCATCGGGAAATCAACTTTTTTTACACCTAGTTGTTCATGCAAGATTATTTGTATTTGACTCATGCCAATGTCTAAAGTTGTCTGAATTTCGCGGTATGTCACATGTCGATCTTCCTCAATCAGCTTACGCACAGCATCAAGGTTTTCTTGGGTGACTGCAGTTTTTGGACGACCTTGACGGGGAACATCACTGAGCTTGACACGTCCACGTTAAAATTCAGCAAACCAGCGATAAAATGTGGTTTTGGATGGGGCTTCATCACCAAATGCAGAAAGCATCCGATCAACACACTGTTTTTGTGTTAAACCACGTCGAAAGTCATAATAAATCATCGCTCTTGATTTTTCTCGAGTCAATTCCATTTTCTCAACGACTAAGTTTGACAAGACCTTGTGACAAGACCGAGAATCTTTTTTTTAAATAAATAAATGGTATTTGATTTTTGAAACCAAGGAGTTTTTAATTAAAAATATTTCAATATGACAGGAACAGTGGAAATATTCCATTCCCGATACTTTTAGTGCAGCCCTCGTATGTGATGGTGTGGGCCACCTTCATTTAGCCTACGCCGCACTGTCTGCATTGATGATATCTAGCGACCGAAAAAATTTGACAATGATTGTTCTGACATTACTCTTATTATTGAATTGAAACAATCCCACCTTTTTGATGCGAAACTCATAAGGGTCTTAGAAAAAAGTATTAGTTTCAGTTATTATGGTTCATTTCAAAACTTTGTAACGTTACACACACATCTACAATAAAAATAACATTTATGAAGACGTCATACATCTATTCTCACTTTCTTTCAAAAAGTTGGTAGTCACGGGACAGGGGCAGTTAAGGTTGTTGCTGTTTGTACACCATCAAAAGAAAAATAGCCAGTAATTAGGTTAGAATAAAGAGGGTGATTACGAAAAAACTGCGAACCAATCTTTAAAAAAATAATCTATAAGGAGCTTTTTGAATATGGAGAGGGAGGGAGTGCGTTCTATTGAATCGCCTGAAGAGTAAAAGAGACACAAAATCAGTGCGATGGGAAGGACTATTATAATATATACATACACAGGCAGAGATCACAGAGTTCCACTTTCCACGGTCCTGACATATCTCGAAACTTACGTTCCTCGAAAGGAAAAAACGGAACCCTTATAGGATCACTTTGTTGTCCGTCCGTCCGTCTGTCAGTCCATTAAGACCCTTTTTCTCGGGAACGCGAGGAGGTATCAAGCTGGAATTTATATCAAATACTCAGGTCTACTGTCCCTTGGAGCTGTGAAAAAATCAAACTTCTAAGTCGACGCAATCATAATGCAGATAGAGCTGTTTATGCTGCTCTATTTGCGACACTCGCAAGGGAATCTAAACCTACAGGGTACTTCCCGTGAACTCAGAATCTTGAAATTTTGGTACGAAGCAACGTCTTATAGCACAGATAAAGGAACAATTGCGGAAACAGTTAATTTTTAGTTCCATCATATAATAAAAATATTTTTAATAATTTTCAACTTACTACTCCTTTCCTCATGAACGCGTAGGTATTAAATTGAAATTCACATGAAATACTCAGGTCTATAATACCTTTAAGCTGTAACAAATTCAAACTTTTGAGTGAACTTTTACTTATATACCTACAGGTTTGTACGTAACTCTCGTAAAGCAAAGATTAAAGAAGAATTGCGAAGACCGTAAATTTTTAGTTACATCATATAATGAAAATATTTTACGGTGCGCGAGTCCGACTCGCACTTGGCCGGTTTTTTTTTAATTCTCATCAGACCTTTTATACAAGCCTCAGTGATTAGGTAGGTGGCGGAAAAAAAAAACATAATTTGAAAATTAAAAATTGCTAAGAATTTTTCGAGCTACTATTTTTCATAATTTCAACAAGCTTCCAAACATATTTTTTCTTTTTATAAGTAATATTTGTGTAGATTGATATCCCAATAAACACAGACATTTACACAAATAGATTAAAATTACTAAGGTTACCGCCAAAAATAATCGCGCCGAAAAATTCCCGCTAAAAAGCTGCAAATTTTGAGGTTACTTTACTGACAGAAAAAATGTGCTAACGAAAATAAAACCTCCTTTTATTCCTCCAACAACGTTTTGCTGGTAATATTAAATACAGTCAGGTTATATTTCGTCAGTCTTAAAACATATGAATTTAGTTTCTCTATATTCTAGTTTCCAGTAATTGCATTACATTGTAACTCAATTATTCACACAAGTCTTATATGAAGACACTTGTTCAAATAGAGACAATAACACTGAATAAAGATATGTTCGCTTTGTGTTCTCAATGATTTCATATTTGTTACATGGACAAATCAAAATAAATATATATAATAAGACAAATTTAAAAAATAAAAAAGTGTGTGTCAACAGGCACAGAAAATAAAAAACTTGAAAATAAAATTGAGAGGCGCGCACGACAAGTTGCGCACAAATAAGGTAATGCTGTCATTCGATCATTATTTTATTATTATTTAATTTAGAGCTCTTTTATTATGTAGTTAAGATTCAAAATGAATTCACAAATTATTTTAATAGAAAAGTACAAGAAAAAATCGACTCTGCTTACTAGTAAATTTACAGGCGGGATTAACTTGGGAGCCGAATCGATTTTTGAATCAAAGCTTCTATAGAGACATTCGGTTGGGCCACTCGGATCAAGGCGCTCGCCGCGCGGCCTCTCTATCCGTGCTAAGCGTCAGATTTTACCGTTACGCGAAAGCGTCAGATTTAATATAGTTACCAAGGAGTTCTATAGAATATATAGATCTCTTTGTGTTTTTTTTTTCTCCTCCGGACTCGGGGGAGGGAGGTGGTGAATCCTACATGGATACATCAGCCGGACGAGAGGTTATGTCAGACTCGTACTGACGAAACACCACCTGAAGTAGGTGTTTCTTTCTACTCTCTCTTAAACTCTTAGTTCCTACGCTTTATAGTATAAAGCTTAGCTTCTTTTGGGCGCTCCTAGATGGCACTGATAGTTTTTTTAGTATTTTTCTATTAATGTAATTGAAAAATGTAAAAAAAATATAAAAATTTGAAACAATGTTTTCACAAAACGTGTTGTAATAGTAGATATGCTATTGCCTGTACATTATATTTATCAGATAATAATTTATGATAACATTAAAACAAGACTTGATAAATACTGAAAATCTTTTCATATGATAAGTGTTTATCAGTACTGTTATATACATAGATAAACAATATTCTACTATACGCTTCACTCGTTAACAAAAATGTTATAATGCTAGCTTTTAACCGGGTCTACCTTTTCAAATGCATAATTTTAAAACACATACTAATCATTTGGCAAAATTGGAAATAGCTTGCTGGCTGGTGATGAATAAAAAAATACCTAACCTTACCTGAAATGTATGCCAATTTATGCCTTTTGATTAGTATGCCAAGTGACTTTATGTCTATTGAAATTATACGTTTTTTTAATTTAGTATGGGTTCGCTCTTGATCCCAATCAAGCCCGGGGTCAAAGACGGAATCCACGATGGAACGAGCTAACCCAGAAGGTGCCTATTTACTCTGGCTTTAAAAACAGACGGGTTATAAGTACTCGGAAATACAGACGCAGGGAGGGAGTTGAACCTCGTGTTAATCAAGACAACCGACTACCACTTTTGTTTCTATCCCTCGGGAACAGTGCTTTTTTTCTGGATTAAAGGTACCCAATATCCTTCTCTATACCCCTGACGAAGTGTATGCAAAATTTTATAAGGATAGGTTGAGTAGTTATCATAGAATCATATCTAATAGTAGAAGTTAGGATAATCTTTGTGTTATTTTTATGATAACAGATAAAAATAACCTCTTTATTCATATTTTTTTTTCTTTATTTATGGCTTGTACAATTTGTGCATTTAGCCAATGTCAAGTAAGTATAATCTTTCTTCTATGTTCTTGAGTAATTTCCTAGGTTTCAGTAAAGTGGGGTTTTACTGAAACCTCCTCGTGGCCTTCTTGAGAGAGCGCAAAAAGACACCTTCTAACCTGTTTTGTTTAACTTGTCAACACTCATGCATATTCAGAAACACTCAGTGGTTAAAAACTCACCATTATTTCACACTAATATCAACCACAACACAAAATTTAACAAGAAAACCAAAACCATTAAAGTGACGCTTAGCGCTCCCGCCAAAAAGTCCTTTATTCATCATTATCATCTAAGCTAAAAGTCTGGTGCTGGATGGAGGCTTACCTCAAAAATGATTGTTTTTATCATACTTTAATTAATCTCTTAAAATAGTTTGAATTTCGCAGTAAAAGAAGAGTATAAAATTAGGAAAATGCTGCCGCCCTTTTTGGTTTACGAAAAGTGTATAATTCTTTTTGTTAATTTTTCCCATACGGAAAGCAAAGGGTATCACAAGTTATACAGCCTAATCTTTACTTAAAGTGATGATGAAGCTGATATACGTCAATTATGCATATTCACCAATTCTTGCTTAGTTATAATTTCAATAGAAATGTTTTCAAAGAAAATATTTAACCACAAAATGTAAATTCTAATCGGTAGGAATGTTAGTAATAAATAATGTTACTGTTATCTCGCCAACAAACTGCTTTGTAGTTTGATGACAAAATTTAAGTACATTTATTAAAGTAAGTTCGGATTTAAATCAAAAAAAGGGCTGGTAAATGAATTAAGCACTTCTTTCCCTAGATTCCAGTATGTGTTCGGTTTTACTGAAACCTCCATGGTCAAAAGATACCTTCATTTGTTTTTATCCACTTACTTACACTCATACACACTTAAGAATACTCACTGGTATATAATCCACCATTTTAACACTCATATCGATAACAATTTGAATAACAATATTTCTTACATTCACACCAATCAGTTTATTAGCCCCAAGTAAACCACTATAAGGATTGTAATATGGGTACTAGGGTAACGGATAGACATACATATATCATACATAAATAAGTAATATTAATAGAAATACCCATGACTCAGGTACAATTTCTCGTAATTATCACATAAATATCTGCCACTCCTGGGACTGGAACCCAGGTCCGTCGGTACGAAAGACAGGGTCGCTACCATTGCACGGTGTACGGCCACCTTCAATATCATTTTAGTCACCGTTTACTCTTAAGTGTGTGTTGGTATTATTCTACTATATTTATCACTATTTGGTATATTATTAAACCTAATATAATTAATTAACCACTTGTCGGTCCACGGTAGCAATTGCTACCATATTCAAATTTCCGCGTGTCCTGCTGTTTTTTTTAAATTACGATTGATTTTTGAGTTACAGTGATCAAAATATTCTGTGGTGGATTCTTCATATAATCAGCTTTACGATAGTATTTTTTGTTTGGTTCTAGCTTTATTATTTAGCGAGAAAATTATATTTTTTTCACAATTCGTGCAACATTGGGACTGTTGAGAGGGATGGGGCGCTCGGTGGCGGACTAACAAATGGTTAAAGGAAATCAATAATCTAAGATCAAAGTGGTTTGTGTGTTTGTCTGTCCGCTCTTTTTCCATTGTATATGCGTTACCATAGCAACGCGTTAATCGCAAGTAGTTCGTCCACCGGACGCTAGATGGCGCTAACGGAAAAATATTTAATAATAGAAAAAAATTAAAGAATTTTGTCCACCCGTGCGAAGCCGGGACGGGCCGCTAGTTAAATACAAAGAAAATGAAAGAGTAAAAACATTACTTAAAAGTTACACACATAAAAAAATCACACTTTTTTCTTTTAGGGGTAGGCAGATTCACAGATTTCCATCACGATCCTGACATAAATCTCTCGCTTCTTCGACTCTCATCAGCCTTTTCATACAAGCTCATCGGTTAAAGGTACTTTTAACCTGGTCTTTTTACTGAACATCCTCTATTTGGACCCTAAAAGTTCACCTTGCTCTGTCATTATTGACTTGCCCATATATTTGTCTTGTTTTCCTTTCATCCATCCTCTCTACATGTCCAAACCATCTAAGCAACCCTTTTTCTATCTTTGCCACTATATGTTCTTCCACACCACAAATTTGATAACCAAATATCGATTATATCATCAATATCCATTAATATCCTTTATGGTTTATGATTCATACTTCCTACTACTTTTATTAATCGATAGGGTAGGCTTCCCCTCAGCAAAACTTCACGATGTTTATCTTTAGTTTGAATATACTAACTATATTTCTATAGCAGCTACAGTTTGTTCATTCTAACTTGTCCTATTTGGTAACAATATTGGCACTCCTTTTTATTGAAAATGCAGCATTAAAAATAAACTGATAACTCGATTCAATAGGTCTATAAAAACGATTTATTGTAATGGATCATAGATTTTGTTATTATTTCATTTTTAAATGGGTGATTTTGTAAAAAAGTTGTGCCAAGATTGTTTACAAAATAGGACAAGTTAGAATGAACAGACTTTAAAACAGTGTTTACTAGAAGAAAATAACTTGTTTGTGGAAACAGACGAGATTTGTACCCGTAAGTTCACGCTGTCCAGGTGATTGTGGTCTATTTGAGCTACCAAGTTCTTGATTCGGGTTTGAGACTCACCTGACACAAGTTGAAATATTTCTAATAAACATTGATTTAAATAAAAAAGTGTAGCAGTTACAAGAATCATAAAATGATTGTAGTTAGACTTATCTATATTAAAAACAAAGATGATATACTTACAGGCTAAGCGACCAAAAAGTATTTATGCTCTCCAAAGTCACATAAAACACAAAACCTCTATGCCTAAATCACTCAAAACACACACAACTTTTAAAAAAAAGTTTAAATCAAAATGGCCGTTACGCGCGTCCGCACCGTTGTGGCGCGCAAATGTGAATACGAATACGAAATTGAGTTTTCAAATTCAGAACGCATAACGACCAATTTAGACGGAACTCTGCGTTAGTATACGTTTTCTGCTCTATCGTCATAGATGTAAGAACAATGGGAGGGAAGGAGGTTCAACGTGAAGTGGTCGCTTCGAAGCCTTACCAAATGATGATAACAATCGTGTCCGACGAAAATAAACTTTAACGTAAGTCATTAGAGTGGTGTTCGTTAAATTTGGAGGGCAAATGATAATTTTGTAGATTAGTCATCCAAAGGTAGAGCAGTGATAAGAAAATAAAAGGTGTGCTTTTTAAATGAGGTTTTGTCTTTTTCATTCTTATATAACAATTTAAAATATTTTATTAAATTTTAATAGAATAATATCAAACTAAATATTTGAGGAGATACAGTAGAAATTTATTAAAATAAGTTAATTATATTATTATAATAATTAGATAGAATTCGATGTAACTATAATGGTACCTAATATTAATAATACTTAAGCTAATTATAACTACCATTATGAAGAAAATAATGTTATTTTATTTTTATTAATAAATTGTCGCGTAAAGATTTTATTTTAAGTCAATAACTAGTTCGGACCCGCTGTTTTACCCATTTTCTTATATTTCTTCGGCTACTAAATATTAAATAGCCTATCACTTTTTCACGAATGTATTTTTTTATTAGGATTAGTAGTTATAGATATTAGTACGTTCAAACATACAAACAAACACGGCTGTTTGGTGCAACTGCAGTAATCCTGCTTTTCGCATAGACAGTACCTGGTTTGAGTCCCGGAAGGAGCAGATCATTATTTGGTAAATACGAGCACTTGTAGCTGGGTGATGGATATTTTATGTATTCCTATGATGGTGATACATGTCTATCCGTTACCCTGGTATCCATAACACAAGCTTTATAGTGCTTACTTTAGGCTAGGCTAATTGGTATGTCTGTAAAAATATTATTATTATAACAAATTTTTCTATTGCATTTAAATTTTTTTTTTTAAAGTGTAAAATAAAAGCCGCTATTTTCATAATTTTTTTGTCAAATTAATAACCATTAATTTTTTGATAGCATTTGTTTTGTCACCTATCGAGAGGCATAATTTTAAAAAGCAATCCTTGTGTTTGGCAGAAAGAAGCGCTTGCGAACGCTTACCAGCGCTGAGAAACAAACTGTCAGTTTTCGGCAACGACACGTTTGCTAACTTCAGTAGCGCTGACACAATCCGCCATTTTGCTTATTCATTTGGTTTGGTTTGAAGTAGAGTTTATAAGTTGTTTTGTGCAATTAGTTTCAAGTAGAATTTGTTTTTTTTTAATATGAATACTTTTCAAACATTAAATTGAAATTTATTAATATTTAAATTAGGTTAGGTTCCCAGGTTAAAGCTAAGTGTGTCCTAGAGGAAAATAGCTATTTACCATTTGACAGCGCTTACCGCTTAGCGATCGCCATTTTGCTTACAAGCGCTTCCAAGCGCTTTTTTCCGCCAAACACAAGGAATGTCTGGATTTATTCAAGAAATAAAAAACTCCTCGGTAAACGTAAATAAAGTTTTGATAATAGTATAAAAAAAGAGTTTTTTTAATAAATATGAGCACCAAAACTGCATGCATTAATATACCTATTTAATTCAATGGTTATGTAATGACTTCGTAACATTTAAAATATAATAATATCAACCAATTTTAGTAAGAATAAACATCAGCCTGTGTAATGTTAAATGTGTACACCTGTTGTGTAGAAGACGTCAGTGTGTGTGAGTGTGTGCGTGTGTGCATATCTCACATAATATTGTGTGCGCCAGGCCGAGCGGAACGGATAGGGAAAGTTGCTCTACTCATTAGTGTTCGAAATTTTTTTAGTAATAAAATATTTGTAATTTGTAATAAATATCAATATGTCTAGTATTTATGATATTATATCGGATATATTTAAATTTTGCATATATATCGATCAATAAGACTAATTTTTGTAAACACTATGTATATTTGTCGCAGAGTCGTCCCTTTTTTTTCTTTCTGAAGCTGAAATTTGTTCCTGTTTTTCGATAAATATTAATATTGCTTGTAAAAATAATGATCTGTAATTGGCAGAGATACTGAATTACACTTTTATATATGTTATTTGTGAACGACAGCTATGGAAATTTGTTTAGCTCCAATGGATCAGCTTCAATGGCGCAATGTCTGTTACGCCATAACTTTCCGAGTTCTTAACCGATTTTAATATTTTTTGTATGGAATCGAATCAACAGGTTTAGGACCAGATGATGACGAAGCCCGAATTTTGAAATATTCAAAAATTCACATCGAAACAAAAAAAGATAATCTTTTTTTAGGTATTATGTTCCGCTCCAATATATGGTGCTAGCGTAGCTTTATGCTTAGCGACTGCATCGCCTAGTAAATAAATGATTTGATTCGTAGGATCAAATGTAGGGAACTTTTAGAACGAAGTTCTATATGGGGCGTTGCGAAGGGGTACCCTAGCCTGGAAAAAACGTCCGTAGCGTTAAACAAAAAGGGTGTGATTTTTATGTATAGTCTATGTGAGATGGCTATACAGTGTCTAATGTATAGTCTTCGCGATGACTGTTATCATATATTTTTATAAATCATTGTAAATAAAATAAAAGTGTTAAGATAATTTTGTAAAGTAGTTTCTTTGTTTTTTTTCCTACACTGAATATTGCATTGTTATATGTCTTTGTATGGATGTACTAAGTAAAGACAGCAGTATGTATATAATAACGTACGATGTCTCACTTATAACAGTAAGTATTGGAATCGCTATTGATGGTTGCGCGAATGCAGTGTCATTAAAACAATAATAATACAATACGTGATTTAGTACGTTTCTTCTTAGAGTTATGGATAGGCATACAAATATAACACAAAGAGAAGTATACATATATAGATATCGGTGAAGGTAATTATTGAAGTACGTGAGCTAATGTTGGTTGAAATCACAAGTCTGGATATATTTGAGTAAAGTGCAATTCTTATCACAAATCGGTAACATCATAGGACGCGTATTGATGTTTCGGTTACTACAACAAGACTGAGCTGCGTTCAGCCAACTGTTACGTCATAGACTCCATCGAGTGCCGACAGATGGCTCTAGCATTCGATTTAATGTAAATTCCAACATATATATATTCCTATGTTTATTATTACCTATCTATGTATCATATAAGTAAATCTATCCTTTGCTCTTGTATCCATAACACAAGCCTTGCAGTGCTTACTTTGTGCTAGGCTTAATAGCCGCTTGTCAGTGCTACCACGCGCCCCTCCACACTCAACAATCCCAATACTACCCAAATTTTGAATAATATGTCGGATGCTTAGTTAAAAATGCCATTTTTTCGCTAAGTAATGAAGCTAGGACCAAACAAAAAATACAACCGTAAAGCTGATTAAATACAGAATCCACCACACTGCCGTTCTTATGAAAAGTGCAATAAGTAGTTTCAGCTACTTTCGAAATAATAGCGATTAAAGATTTTATTTTTGTTTTTTTGTGTATCATCGTAACTATAATAGCTATTGACTTGAAACTTTTACTATACGACTATAAAATGAAGCGGAATTTTATGTACTATATTATATTTGTACATACATTTGTACGTAAATTGTACGTAAGTCAATTTGCCCAAAAACTCGACTTATTGCACTTATCGTAAGGACAGCAGCACAGAATATTTGTAAATATGTAATTCAAAAATTTATCGAGATTAAAAAAAACAGCAGGGCACGCTGAATTTGAATATGGTAGTAATTGCTACGTGGACTGACGAGGGGTGCTGGCTAATGGTAGCAAATGCTACCATGGACTGACAAGTGGTTAGTGTGAATGTAAGAGATATTATTGTTATTATTATTATATACGTGGTTTAGTACGTTCCATACTAGGGTACGACTACACAAAGATAAGTTGTATATAAAAATACCCTTGAAATTGGAAATGTAGAGCATCCTGCGCTTCAGTTCACTTGCACCGGTAGAGTTTCCACGCATGGCGAGGTAACACATCACCCCTTTTAACCGACTGAACACGGTTCACTATGGTTCAGCGGTTATAGGTTCGATGCCCGGTTTCGTCTGATATTGTTTGATGGACAATAAAATACTATCTCTTAATTTACCATATCAAGTTCTTACACTTCCGCACATTATACATTTGAATAAAACAATTTTTATACGATACTTATAAAACAATTTGATTTATATAAAACTAGCGACCCGCCCCGGCTTCGCACGGATACATATAAACCTTCCTCTTGAATTACTCTATCTAACTAAAAAAAACCGCATCAAAATCCGTTGCGTAGTTTTAAAGATTTAAGCATACATAGGGATATAGGGACAGAGAAAGCGACTTTGTTTTATAGTATGTAGTGATTTTAACAATTAGAACGTGCCCGATTAAAATATTGTGAAGGTAGTAGAAAATATATGACGACTATTGCCTTAGTCATCCTGTGATCACTCCTGTAAAGGAATTGAAACGTCAGGAAAAATAAAATTATGAAAATACATTGAATAATAATTGATAAATTAAGTCTGTATTATAATATTAGAAGCAAGGTGTGTCTTCTTGTAAGTAGTTTATGAACTTAGTTAAGACTAGCGGCCCGTCCCGGCTTCGCACGGGTAGACAAAATTCTTTAAATTTTTTTATTATTAAATATTTTTCCGTTAGCGCCATCTAGCGTCCGGTAGACGAACTACTTGCGAACGTGTTGCCATGGTAACGTTTATTGATACAATGGAAAAAGAGCGGATAGATAGACACACAAACCACTGTGTTCTTAGATTATAGATAAGATTATTAAGTAATGATGTATTTAGTGCATAAGCTGTGAGTAGACCTTAAAAAAAAACAAAATATGCGCAAGATCGGTAAAAAAGGTGTTTTATTGAAATTAAAATATCAACAAACAAATGTAGATGGTATGGTTTATGCCTATGATATTTACATTTTTTGCCTACACTTCAGTATGTTGAATTTATTTGGAATCCAGAACCATATTTTCTGTAACAAGAAGACAGACAGACAGGCAACTTTCCGGCGATGAGCTACGGTGCGAAGCAAGCTCTTCACGAATTTGCTGTAACCGATGAGCCTCTTAGCTCTGCGCTAAATCGTGTCTAGTGCAGCAAGTTTGTATTTTCCTGAGCCATGCCAAAGGTGGCTGCTATATTCCATGCAAGATCGGACTTAAGCTTTGTAGAGATATTTATTGTAAATGAATTTTAGATTATTTATTTATATTTGTTTTTATATTAATTTCATTACTAAGGAAATTAAATAATAGTAGTGCCATACCATATATATATATATATAGTACTCCTATATTGCTAGTAGGGATCTAGAAAAATATATATGTCTGTCGACTTCATTTAAACTTTGAACGTTGCGCGCATGTCCGATAGATGTCGTGTACATGTTTGAGAGATGAGAGCTTTCCGCACTACTGTTCCTACGCATGCGCATAACTCGTCAAGTATAATAGACTGTCTCTCTTGCTCGTCAACGCTGCCACTCAAAGGGGCTAGCAATATAGGAGTATTCAGTATATGTACCATACAATACATCGCGTTAAGCGCCTGCAAAACAATTATGAGCAATGCATTCGCTTTGCGTTTAACTAACATATAATTTCTTTAGGCACTACTTAGCTATTTCAATTCTGATAATTAGCTCTTTGATTTGTCGCGTGACAGTTTTAATTATAATAATCACATTGATTAGACCACGTGTCTTATATAGTGGTTTACAATAATCATTTGTCAAGGCATGGCTTTACACGTGATAACAGAAACCTTACGGATGCAACAATTATTAATTTTACCAATACACACATAAAATGCCTCTCATATTTTGCGAAGTGTTGGCGATAGATGGCGCTAGTGATATTTTAACGCTCAGAAAGTTAATTTAGAAAAAATCTACAATAACAATTGATGAAACTAGAAAATTTCCTCATCCTCATCTTACTTAAAAATTAATAACAAATAATATTTAAAACTATGAGTACTTTCTTTTTAATGTGATTCCATAGTCTTACTGAAAAAATACTTAAAATTTAGGATTACCAAGTTTTAACTTACAAAGTATTCACTAGAATTTGTCACATTTTTTTTATGTTTTTGCTCTTTATTCCAATCAGTCCAGGGGCCAAGACAGGATCTGACGGATCAACCGAGCTAACCCAGAAGGTGCCTATTCACTGTGGCTTTGAAAAAGGATGGGTTATAAGTAATCGTAAATACAGACGCAGGGAGGGAGTTCCACTCCTTTGCTGTGCGCATTAAGAAAGATGTTGGGAAGCGCTTGGTGCGACAGGTAAGAATAGCAATCAAGAAAGGTTGCTAGTCCGCAGTGCGTCTGGATGCCCGATGGAAAAAGGGAGATGGCGGTATGCAGCTTCTGAACACACTCTTATGTACTTCGACATTCTATAGAAGACCGACAGACAGGCAATTTTGCGGTTATAAGCTATGGTGTGAAGCTTGCTCTTCATCAATTTGCTGTCTTTAATGAACCTCTCAACTCTGCTCTGAATCGTGTCCAGTGCAGCTTTGGTATTTACATTTAGTATTATTCGTTCCCTATGTGTTTTTTATAGTAAATAGCTACGCTTGATCACGATCTAGGATTTGACGCGCTTGCCTAGAAGATACCTATTCACTGTTAAGTTGTTCTCTTCTCTTGCATGCAAAAATAAAGCGTTGGAACTAAGCGTCAAAAAACATTAAAAAATACGAACCAGCTGATCGCAATGGATATTAAAAAGTGACTGGTGTGGATGCATAGAGTAGAAAAAGAGATAGACAGCCGCATCAGTCATTCACACTGACATGAGTGAAAGCGAGACAGAAGGCCACACACACTGAGGTGGGGAGCAGCTTTTCCCGCGGTGATTGCCAAAAACGGCCCCGTGGGACCAATGGCAGTGTGAGGATGCATACTAGGGTTTTTAGTGGGTAGGCCTCCAATCCTCCATCGGGCATTAGGCCGGATGGAGGAATGGAGGAGAGTCCCACATAACTGCGCTGCTCGCCCGGCGGCGCAGTATGCGTAAGGCATTTTCCGTAGTATAAAAAAAAAAAAAAAAAAAAAAAGGTGGGGAGCAGCTGGATCCTATATATATCTTTATTTATTTATTGTGGTTACATAAGGATGTTTACAAAATATATAAAAAGGAACCTCACAAATAACCTATTATTATGTGTATAATGTTATTACACAACTATAACTACGAATTATTAATTTCATTTAAACTTTCAATACTTTACTTTCATAAAGAAATTACTATATCTATACATATAAATAAAATTGGAGTGTCTGTTTGTTTGAATATTTATACGGTACATACAACAAAAAACATTTTTCACAATTTTTGTCTGTCTGTCTGTCTGTTTGTTCCGGCTAATCTCTGAAATGGCTGGACCGATTTTGACGGGACTTTTATTGGCAGGTAGCTGATGTAATAAGGAGTAACTTAGGCTACTTTTATTTTAGAAAAGATATTTAAAATTACTGTGCCACAGCAACGCGTGACTGGGTCAGCTAGTTATTTATATTTATAAAATCCTTTTCTAAACTCTAAACTAATTTTGA
This sequence comes from Calamotropha paludella, assembly GCA_927399485.1. Taxonomy (NCBI): domain Eukaryota; kingdom Metazoa; phylum Arthropoda; class Insecta; order Lepidoptera; family Crambidae; genus Calamotropha; species Calamotropha paludella. The sequence goes on along the minus strand of OV656830.1, from coordinate 1,896,575 downwards.
TGTTAACAATTAAATAAAGGGCACAATAAAACAGCACATAGATAAAACGAAAGATAAAAATTAAAACAATGTATCGTATAACGGCACTAAATGTGATGTTCTCGTGTGACGATAAAATCTGACGCTTAACGCGGATAGAGTGACCGCGTGCCGAGTGCATATATGTGAGCATCCCGAAGGTCCGTAAGCTTCGCTTCAAAATAAAAAAGAACAGCAAGAAAAGCATTGCAAAGAATGCCCGGTGCAGCTATAATCAAATATTATCGAGACCTGCTTTTTACGATGCCCTAAACAGTGAAATATTTGTACTATTTTACCCGGACACAGTAGTATCAACCCATTATAAGTAGTAAAAAAAGATTGTTAGTTATTCGATTATTGCAATTATAATCTTATTTCCAAGTTAATACGAGTTTAATTACGACTAACAAGAAAGGATTATCCAATTAAAAATAATATTTTCTGTTTTCCTCACGCCATTTTTATTGTAAGTTATTGAGTATGGATTATTAATTTTAATTTTTAAATGTTTATTATAAAGTACTACCTAATTTCTGGAATACGATCGGAATTTATAATTGTGTTTATAAGTTTATTTTTATTGCTAACTCTTTGAAAAAATTGTACTAACGCAATGTTAGTAATTAGAAATTAAATTAAAGTAATTTTTCCTCACGCTTCAAATAGACATATACATAATTCACACAGACAAACGATCCAGTACTAACATTAGTATTATATATATATATATATATATATATATATGTAAATGACAGGGGTCATAGTGTTTGACCGCGATGAACTCCGAAACTACTTAGATTTTTGAAGAGTGATTATTCCTCGATGGTATGTCCGATTTCAAAACTTTTTTTGCACATTTGTCACGACCACGATGTGAGTTTTGGCGCCAAATTTCATCAGTTTAGTCTCAGCGATTTGGCTGTGATCAGCTTTTGAATTTTTCTTTCGGTGATTATTCCTCCATTGCAAAGTCTATATTTTTTTACATAGCCTATATCCATTAGGTTATAATCATGTATGTTCATGCCAAAATTCGTTCGAATCGGTTGAACCGTTAAGTAGCAGGAGGGAGACAAGCGAAATTTGTGAGTTGCCTAAAAGAGAGCTTCGCTCTATAATATCATCTAACTTAACCAGATTATTATAGGATTCTTTGTTATAGATTGGAAATATAGTGTTACTAGTATATACAACAAAAAAAGATTTATTAAGTATAATCTATATAATCAATAGATCCACAAAACGAATCAAAGCATCATTATCATTGAAGCAAAATAATTAACACATAGATCGTCAATCATTCATAACTAATCTGGTTTGTTTTCCGTGGGAAATTGAAAAATAATGTTATTGTTTTTTCTTTTTATTTTGTTCTTACACTTCCGCGCACATTACACATTTAAAAATTTTTTTTACCACGTTTTAATTAACTTGCTTTCGTTTGTGTCTGTCCTTCTGTCTGCAAATTTTTCAAATCTTATCACTCAAAATTAGACCATTTCTGATGCTACTAAAGAGCTCAAAGTTTTACCACACGTAGATCATGGATAAAAGTTCATTATTCAGTCATAATCATCATAAACTTAATAGTTAGATAAACTACAATACATTGATTAAAACACCTATATAATCCGGGAAGAAGTTCAATAAATCCTCGGATTAATCCTGAGATTCAGGAAGTACAAGTAAAAAAAGGATTTTTAAATCCACGTTTTTATAAGCGGACTAAAAGAAGAAAATATTTTTTTTCCCAGAATTGTGATGGAAAATTCTTTTCCCGGAATGATAAAAATTTTAAAGAGAATTATTTAAAAGTAGTACTTGAACTACTAAACATCTCAACCAAACGCCTGAAAATGAATTCACCAAGTGAATTTGAATTAGTTAAGCCTGAAAACCGCCTTTTAATTTTTTTATATATTTAATCCTGACGGTTCGCCTCCTTTACAGGAGACGGCTCCTGTAATGGAGGCGAAACGTCAGGATGACTGACGCAATTGTTGTCACACATGTTCTACTACCTTCACAATATTTTGATGGGGCCTATCGGATATAGAAATCAAAATTGTTTTATTTTGCATTTTATTTAATAAGTTTAAACATAAAAAGCATTCTTGTATACGAATTACTTTTCGACAAATGTTTCAGCTGGCTTTTCAGTAACTTCTATCCAATTTTGTAAAAGATTCAATACAGGTCAATAGTTACCAATATTTTGCGTCAATTCCGGGATAAGGGGTTGTTACAATTGGCGAAAGAAAAGAAAATGTAGGTAGTAGTATTTAGAACGTATAAAGATGGCGCTGGCATCGTTTAAAGAATACTTGGAACAAATTGAAGGGTCTCAAGGTCTCGGCAGCTCAATTGGAGTAGTACTCGCCCGGATAGCGAAGGAATGTGGGTTCGAGTCCTCATAGCCGAGACAAGTTGGGGATTAGACCGGTCATCTAAAGATGCGGGTTCAATTCCCGCCTGAGAATTCACTTGTCAATTTTTGTTTTTCTATTAAAATAATTCATCTTATAAGAAAGCTTTAAAAAAAAGGAATCAAAGAGTTATTAAATATTTTGTAAATTTACAATCTCTTACACCTAAATTATGTTAGTTGGAGGGAAAAATTCGCGCCAAAACTGGTGTCGACAACTTTTTAATCTGTGCGCCATAGACAATACTTACGTTTCTTGCGTCATTGCTACATATCCCAAACGCAAGGCTGAGTTCAGTTTCCCACAACAATTTGCCTGCAACCCGAGATGAGTCTATAAAGCGACTTATGCGTTTTGATACTTGCATTTTTTTTATTAACATGACATACATTTTAACAACCCACGTGGCCGTGTGGCTTGAGTATCAATTTTTAATATGACGCTACTTCGAAGTTCCGGGTTTGATTCCCGGTTAAGTCAATATAGAAAACTAAGCTACTTCATTTGAATTTAGAAAGATATACCTATGTGTTGGTGTCTATTATTTATTTAATAAAAAAAGGTTCTGAACTCAAGGTAATTAGTTAAAGCACTTGTGTGCATTTCCGAAATAAAGATGGTTGCGGGTTTGAGTACCGCCGGAGAATAACTTTGAAACACGCATTGGAATTAAAAAAAAATGGTTTTCTGTAAAGTTAGTTCACGGACGATAATTTTACGTGATAGCGTCATAAGAAAACATTGATGAAAAATTTCATACTTTTATGAATATTAATTATCACTGAATTATTATCTTTATTTCGTATAATACAAAGGAGTTAATTGAAAATTATTATTTTTTTCCAAAAGTAAACATTAAGTTGTTGAAATAAACAATGGAAACTTATTAAGATAGTGTAATATTGGTAATAGTTTCGATATACCTATAGTATAAAAATTTATAGCCAAAACTTTCGACTATAGCGATTATCAATGCTTTCTATTCTCATATTGGACAGTATAAATGATCTTTTCTTGTTTTTTACTCGCTTGTACTATAATGTATCGAGTTTTTTGAAATAATCAATGTACCTATATCCCTACTAATATTATAAATGTGAATGTAAGTTTGTTTGTTATGCTTTCACACAAAAACTACTAATCCGATCATCATGAAACTTTGTACATATATTCTTGGAAGTATTAGAAGTAACATAGAATACTTTTTATGGAAAAAAAAAATGCCGGCGAAGCCGAGGGTAAAAGCTATTATATATATAAAAATTCCCGTCATAATGTTTGACAGCGATGAACTCTGACACTACTCAGGTGATTTTGATGTTTTTTTTCCTTTTGCTGGATTTGCTCTGACTTAGGATATGGGGATAGGTTTCATTTTAATTTATAACACAGCAATGCGTGGCCGTTTCAGCTAGTAATTTTATGAAAATTAGCTGCTGTCAGCCATTTCACCCTTTGCTTTCAGATCACAGAAAGTTTATGTATATTTATAAACATATATGTGTTCTATGTTTGAATTCAGGTTATAAAGCAGTGAGTATAAGAGAAGCAGCATAATTGCACAGCTTTGCTCCACATTTTTGCATCGGACAACCAGACATACAAATAGGGGCCACCTTTATATGTTTGTTTTACCAAATAGTCGAAATAAGTGTTTTGGTTTTATTTAGTGATACATACTGCTAAGAAGTAGAACTCTTTGTCTGAGTCTGTGTTTTCTGACAAATACAATTTAGGGGTCTTCGAGTCACAAGTGCACAGGTATACGCGCACACGCACACGCGCACACGCACACACTCACATGCACGCACGCACGCACGCACACACGCGCACACACACACACACACACACACACACACAACCCTGCACGCGTACTGGTCCTCATTTTTTTTAATATTATGCTATTATTATTTTTAACTCATGTTTTTTTTTAACTTTGTGAGGAAGTTGTACAATTAGTTTGTTTTGTTAGTCTGCTCAGGCGCAAATTTATTTGTATCTTACTTTGGGGAGCAACTGTCTCCTGACATACAGGCTGTGCCTAGTTCAGGAGACAGGGCACGCAATGAAATGTACCATTTATGACTAATAAAGATATATTATTATTATTATTATATTCTAGACAGGTGCGTCACATCCTAGATCACAACGTCGCTTATCATCAGGCGAGATAGCTGTCAAGCGCTTAACTATTTCCCACTAAATGGCACTGCGAATATAGAGGTAGAAATGGAAATAAGTTGCGTATACCAAATAGGAGAGTCGAGTTATACTCTAAAAATTCATATTGCATGGCAATTACTATCTTTAATAAATTGCCAAATAAGTTGACTCGAGTGCCTTATAATAAATTCAAAACTGATCTTTTTCATATTTTGGTAGAAAAAATATATTATTATGTCAATGAATTTCTAAAAGATGATTTGAATTACTGACATACACTTTGTAATATTATTTGCCCTTTGTATTCGTTTGTTATACGACGTTATTTGACATTTGTATAGTTTAAAATAATTTATTTTTTAATTTATGATACTTATAGGATTTAGATTTATATTTAATAAGTTCATTGAGTATTGGAAATGTTTTAAATATTTGCACGTCGACAAATTCGACAGGTCATGTTGTACTTTGAAATTATGTTATAAGATGTATTTTACCATGTCCTGGCAAATAAATGAGTTATTATTATTATTATTCCAGTTTACGAGTAATTGTTGCACTGATTAATGTATATATGAATACAAAATTGTTTATAACATATAGTAAAGTGTATAATAGTAGGAGAGAATGGAATAGGCCAGGAAGATATACACATATACAAAGTCAGTAGATAACATTTTCGAAATGTTTAACATCAAAATAAATAATTTAAAAAATCTGTTTCTAAGAAAACCTTGAATTAGCTCTAATTGACGAAGCAAAGATTTTCCGCGCGCCTCTAGCGGCGAAATTTAGAAGTTGTCTAAGAACTACACTGCTTTAAAGTTGAGGTTAAGTTTAGACATAATGAGATCACGATTACATTCAGAAACCAGTTGTTAATAAAAGCTGAAATACGAAATGTTGTTGCGTTCCTCAATGTAATACTTACGGAGATTCGGGAATAAGTTTTTATTGAAAAAGACAAAATTATGAAGAAACATGGGAGACTGCTTTCAGAATAGGCAAGCCGATTTCACCAGCAATGAGCGTTGTTCATCATTTTCAAGCTTCAAACTATTTTCCGACGTGCGCAGTATCAGACTTGTACATGAATTTTATTTTTTTCCTACAGAAATCACCATTCCACTCCGTAATAATTCTTCTCCAGAACGCATTAGTTTTATGTATCCTGCAGACGCTTTAATTACATCTACTATTGAAAACATAATTATTGTGACGTCCAGCATTAAAACACATAAATCTGATTTATATTTAACTAGCTTTCCGCCCGCGGCTTCGCCCGCGTGGACTTCAGTTATATTGCGGTATAAAGCACAACTATAAGAAAACTTCTCATTCCCACGGAAAAACCTAAGAAGCGCGATGTAACGCTGGATACAATTAGTTGTTAAACCAAAACTGAATGGTACACTATATTATATGTTTTCCCTTGTGGAGCAAAAACATGCAGATTTTGGGCACTGGAAACCCGGGAACACGCTACATAGAGCTGACCATGCGAAAAACAATGTTTTTCCAAGTGTACTCCAGCAACCCTTAGAGTTTGGCCTTGTGCTTTATTAATGGTCATTGCAAATGAAACCCTTATAGGAAATTGTAGTCATCATTTAGCTTCAAAATTTACATGTTCATATTCGTTTGCAACATATAAGTAGATGTCAAAAAAAGAGTTTAGACGATAAAACAAATTGTACGTCATCCCTCGGGAATTCCTCATTTTCAGGGATTCATTATCGTATCATTTAGCTTCTAAATTTACATGTTTATATTCGTTTGCAATATTTAACCTTGTTTTAAACGACACACAGCGCCATCTACAATCCATCCATCAAGCAAACAATATTTTTGTTTTTCCTCGGGAATATCATTTTTTTCCAGGATAAAAAGTACCCTATTATTTAATCCGGACTTTTATCTATACGTCTGCAAAATTTCAAAGCAATCGGTTCAGTAGTTACGGCGTGAAAGCGGAACAAACAAACAAACAAACTCACTTTCCGATTTATAATATTAGTAAGGATAAATAAATTGTCCCGTGACGTAAATTGTATCGAAAACTGTCAAAGTGTCGTTCTTAGACAGTTTCTCTATTTTGACGCTTGAGGCGCTAGTTAGAATCTTTGCATCGCCAATCCTTACTAATATTATAAATCGGAAAGTGAGTTTGTTTGTTTGTTTGTTTGTTCCGCTTTCACGCCGTAATTACTGAACCGATTGCTTTGAAATTTTGCAGACGTATAGATAAAAGTCCGGATTAAATAATAGGGTACTTTTTATCCTGGAAAAAATTTATATTCCCGAGAAAAAACAAAAATATTGTTTGCTTGATGGATGGATTGTAGATGGCGCTGTGTGTCGTTTAAAACAACGTAAAATATTGCAAACGAATATAAACATGTAAAGTTAGAAGCTAAATGATACGATAATGAATCCCCGAAAATGAGGAATTCCTGAGGGATGACGTACAATTTGTGTTATCGTCTAAACTGTTTTTTTTACATCTACTTATATGTTACAAACGAATATGAACATGTAAATTTTGAAGCTAAATGATACGAAAATGAATCCTCGAAAATGAGGAATTCTCGAGGGATGACGTACAATTTGTTTTATCGTCTAAATTGTTTTTTTTACATCTACTTATCCTGAAATCACTAAAGTCAACGAATTACTAATTGGTATAAGTATTTGTTACGTTATTTAGTTCTTGAGGTATGCGATAGATGGCGCTGGGTGTTTTTTAAAACATGGTAACGATGTGTTTTTTCTGCATCATCCTGCAAAATCTGCATGTTTTTGCTCCACAAGGGAAAACATATAATATAGTGTACCATTCAGTTTTGGTTTAACAACTAATTGTATCCAGCGTTACATCGCGCTTTTTAGATTTTTCGTGGAACTGAGAAGTTTTCTTATAGTTGTGCTTTATACCGCAATATAACCGAATTCCACGCGGGCGAAGCCGCGGGCGGAAAGCTAGTATAAAATAAAAAAGAATTTTATTCAAAACATTTTCTACTTACTTTTTTTTATACTCGGTGTGATATAAGTCTTAGCGAATCCAGTGATATATTGATTGGATAGTTACGAAAAAGTAATCAATTTAATGTTTAATGACATTTGAAGTGACGTCATAAAAAGCATAAAAACTAATGATCATTTAAGAATGTCAGTTAGACAGAAAGTTGTAAATTCGATTCTTGTTTTAGAATGTTCATCTTCTTTCATACAAATTTTCAATTCGAAATACTTTTAAACTAGGTCTGCAATACATGCTGCTGTTTGCAAATACTGAGCGAAGCAATAAGATTTTTGAAGGGTGACTATTCCGCTATGGTATGTCCGATTTCAAAACTTTTTTTTTGCACATTAGTCAGGACCACGATGTGAGTTTTGGCGCCAAATTTCATCAGTGTAGTCTCAGCGATTTGGCTGTGATCAGCTTTTGAATTTTTCTTTCGGTGATGGTAAAATCTATATTTTTTACACAGCCTATATCCGTCAGGTTATAATCATGTATGTTTATGCCAAAATTCGTTCGAATCGGTTGAACCGTTAGGTAGCAGGAGGGAGACAAGCGAAATTTGCGAGTTGCCAAAAAGAGAGCTTCGCTCAATAAGGAAATTGATTTTTGTGACCGATTCTTCCTTTCACACCAAGAGTCGTGGGTTCGAGTCCCAGAAAGAACAAATGTTTGAGCAATGAAAACAAGCATTTGTACCAGAATATTGGACTCATATTTTTTTTTATTAAAACATTTAATAGTTATAAATAAAGAAAGATTGAAAGAAAATATTCAACTTATGTTTATATTTGATTTAAATAGTTATATACCTGTTTCTGTATTATCGATTGTTCTATATTTGACATATATATGTCATATGTATATATAATCACCCTAGTATCAAAAGATAAGCCTTACAATGCTTACTTTGGGATAGACTAATTGGTTTTGAATTGTTTATCGAAGAACTGTTCACCGAAAATTAATTTTGCCGAATAATGTTTTGTTAATAGATTAATAGATATAATAGAATATTTTTCTAATAGATTGAGCTTAAAATAAAAACGGACTAGGTCTTAGTTATATTGAATGAAGTATAATTAGGTAAGTTTGGGATATAAAATACTATTATTCTTCGAAATGAGCTTCGGTAAACCATTTTAAGATCGAATGTAGGAGTGACTTAAGTACAAATGCTTGTATTCATCACACAAACATCTGCCTCAACGGGACTCGAATCCAGAACCGTCGGTGCTAAAGGTAGGATCACTATCGTTGCACCAAATGGCTTCCCAAAAGCTATAATAAATTTGAACAAGTTTAAATAATAATATATTAAAGTATCAAGATAATTTGATCACCTATATTAAAGTATAGTCAACGAAATTACAATGTTGATATACAGGGTGATTACTAACGGTTTTGTTTCGACACGGACGGACAAACCTTTTATTAGGAATCATGATTAATGAATGAAAGTTGTTGCAAGGTCAAACTTGTAACTTTTGTAAGGTATATCTGAAGAATTAGCAGGAAAAATTATAGTAATAAGAAATTGGTTGTCTGTAAAGTCAGTTTACAAACGATAATAGGCTAGGATAAATTATTATAATAGAAAAATACTAGAAAAAATCGACTCGGGTCACAAGTGAATCTCAGGCGGGAATCGAACCCGCAACCTTTGGAAATCCGGTCCAATGCTCTCCCAGTTGAGCTACCGAGCCTTGCGAACACTCGTCGAAATTTTCTAGTACATTCCTGATTTTACGCTGTAGGCCAGCGTTGTTTCATCAATGAAAGGAAACATCCTCTCGTATTCGAAAGAAACATTTTTACAAATGTTTGGCAATCGATTAAGATGAAACAGCCATGTTAGATTTATAATTTTTATATATTTTATGCATTTTCAATGCGATCTTATAAGATAAATTATTATAATAGAAAAATACTAGAAAAAATCGACTCGGGTCACAAGTGAATCTCAGGCGGGAATCGAACCCGCAACCTTTGGAAATCCGGTCCAATGCTCTCCCAGTTGAGCTACCGAGCCTTTTTCTAGTATTTTTCTATTATAATAATTTATCTTATAAGATCGCATTGAAAATGCATAAAATATATAAAATTTATAAAAGATAATAGGCTAGTTGACAAAATTTGGAAATTCGTTTAAAACTATAGTTTAGTACCTATTTTACCCCAAATATATATTATTTTTAGAAAAATAGGCCTTTTTCATAAGTATTTTGCTTTTTTAGAAATGAACTTATAATTGACTTCGAAAAAGGCCAAGACTGTCATGGCGTCTTGAATGACGTCACTCCTCGCGAAACTATTATAAAAAAACAGCACAGATTAGATAGATGATGTACAGCTACGACCGGTGTTTTGCGAAGCGTGACGTCACGCTTCTCTGATTGGTATTTAATGTCACGTGATTAAATAAGTAATTTTGCCGATTTTAATTTCCAAAAATATTAGTAATCTTATATTATTTTAATAAAAAAGTTGTTTTTTTGTTTACTGCAAATCATGATTAATCATTAGAAACTCTAAGCCATCCGATTCATTCTTAGTGGAAACAAGGCTATTTTACGTGATAGCATCATAAGAAAGCATTGATGAAAAATTGCATAATTTTATGCATTGAATTGAGTTATTATTACTGAATTATCATTATTTTGTATAATACAAAAAATTAATTAATTGAAAGAAATTTTTTTTCGATAAATTAACATTAAGTTATTGTAATAAACAATGGAAACCACATTAACTTTTTACTTCATGAAGTGCAAGAGAGACAGATGCGCCACAAGTCGAACGCTAAGGTCGATCGTGCCCCTCTATCGCTTGTTCCGCGCTCTCACTTGCACGCTCGGCTCAGGCGGAACGTTACACTTTTTTGTGCGTGCAGCCGGCGTTCATCGATTTATAAGACGTTATCACGTCAAAAAACATGCTTTTATGGTAAACCGAATCAAGAAGTTAAAAAATTAATGTCTATATAACAATTAAGCTTTTAACGAGAAAATTAAAAGCGTGGGGTGTTATGTACGACGTTCTTCTTACACTAACTCTACATTTAGAAATAAAATAATAAATAGTATTTTGATAATAAAATTAATACAAAAGATACAAAAATCGATATCGAGCTCATCTTGCTTTTCTTTCAATGACATAAATTTTCTCGTAATAATCTATAATTGTTATATTGTTTCTTTTTATTTCGGTTAACCATAAAACCGTGTTTTCTGTTTTTTTTTTAACTAAGAAGCCATAAGGACCATAAGAATACCGAATCCGCCCCAGAGAGGTATCAGTCTCACAATTTTAGGAAATGTTGGTACTCATAAGATACTTCATTGCTGCAAGTTTCAGATTTTTATCTATTGCCGTTTCTGAATAAATCGAAAAATACTGAAAATCAGTAAAAATAATCATTTTCAGCACCTTGTGAATCAATTGATCTAAATACAGGATATGTTTTGGGGCATGGTAGTAGCTTCTAAGAAAAAAAAAGCAATATCTGTTCCTAAGAAACGAGGTTATTTTCTTAATTTTAATTTTCAACCATGTTATGATAACGCTTAAAATATGAAACAATTTTTTTTTAATTCCTCATTCAATTTTCGATGAAATTATGATCTTGGGGATTTTTTAAAACGATACGCCATATTTAAAAAAAAATCTAATAATCTAAAAATTAAAAACATGGTAGATGTGAAACCCTTAAAAATAATACGTACACGTATACAAAATACCACGGTTGTTGTGATGCCTTCTCTCAAGCTTTGTAATATGCATGCACACACAAACACGTATATACACATCCATAGTACATACGTACATAATGCTTCCTATCTCATTCTCTCCTACGTTAAATCTTAAGAATTTATGTGTCTGTCTTTTTTTACTGTCGCTTTTTCTTTTCATCGACTTTCAAATCACAACGATGCTAAGGAAGTTTTCACTTCAAAAAAGACTAGAAAGAACAACTTGTCTAATGTCTCAGGTTGGAATCGAACTCACATTCCCTTGCTATTTGGGGCAAGTGCTCTGCTATTTGAGCTCTAAAGAACTTGACAGAACTGTCGATTTATTTCATTTTTTTCTTAAAGTGACGCCAGCGCCATTAATTCATGTTATAGTTATTCCTACCCACAACATCGAATGTAATACTTTTACACATATCAAATAATCGAAAAGAAAAAACAGTTTTAATATTATTATATTTTTTGTTATTTCCGCATTTATTGTTATTTTCATATATAAAGAAATTATTTACAGGCGAGTCCGCTAAGATAAGTAGATAGGATAAGTTTTTGAAGTTATACTTCTTTTGGCACATTGAAGTTGAAATTTTTCATGTAACGGAAGTTGAGCACGGAGCGTGCAACGAAAAAGCGACACCATGAAGTTAGCTGTTATAGTGCATAGGCCTACTTCAAGATGTCTCATTTAAAAATTTCACAAAGAAGTATATAACTTCTGCTTCTGCCGCATGTACATAAGTACCCGCCCCTTTTTTCCTTTAAGTGTTATAGTAAGTTAATGGTAGTTTATTACATTGATTTATTTAAAAAAAATGCCTTATTGACCCTTTCTTGGTCGCTATTCTTACCTGTCACACCTAGCGATTTTCAACATCTTTCATAATGCTCACAGCAAATGAGTGGAACTCTCTTCCTGCGTCTGTATTTCCGAGTACTTATAACCCGTCCGTTTTGAAGGCCAGGGTGAATAGGCACCTTTTGGGTTAGCTCGTTCCATCGTCTTGGCCCCGGGTCCTTTACACCTTTATACCTTTACTTTATCATATCGCTGGTTTGCGAGAATATCGACGCAACTCAAAAATCTGTCAAATTAAACTAAATATGCCAAACGATCTTAAATATTTTATCGTGAACAGAGACACAACGCAGATATCGCACCTCTGTTCGCTTGAAAGAGATACAATTAAATTTTTTTGTATGCGATAAAAGATTTAATAAGAAATTTGAAAAACTAATTCTATAAAATCAAAAGTTTTTTTTCCGTTGCTATTCTCGCAAACCAGCGATATGCCTATATTCCTGTCGCTGAAAGACTGCAGTGCTTACTTTGGACTAGGCTAGTTGGTGTAAATGTAAGAAATAGTTTTATTATAATTTATCAGATCATGCATCCGTTTTTAGCATAAACAAATCAAATTAAAAGATTATGTAATAATTTCTTTATTAAGTTTAATTTGAGATTTGTCATGGATGAGCTCAGGTGCTTTATGATAGCGTAATCTTGCTTCATTCATGAAATAATAATTCTAATTTTGAATTAAGAATAATTTAATTTAGTTCCATCAAAATGGCTCCCCAAACTAAATTAGTCAATTATATAATTTAAACATTTCGTCATGAAATTACTCAAAGCGGCGGGCGGCGCGCCATTTTGAATTCTGATATCAAATCAGACATAATTAACTGCAAACAATTTGAAATTATACGAAATTACGTCTGTAATGTGTGGCAAAATTAAATATTATAGTTTTAAAAAACTATAAAACACGCTTTTATGGTAAACCGAACTAAAAAGTAATGAAATAAATTTCAATATGACAATTCAGTAATTAATGAGAAAATTAATGTTATCGTAAGAAAAGCGTGGGGTGCTTAACGACGTACTTGTGTTTTTTTTTTTTTTAACTTTTTTTTTATTTATTTATTATTAACAATGATCACATCCCTTAAAACTACTAAAAACTTTTATTTAGTGATTCAAACAACCAATTTAGGTTCGATTCGATCTTCTACGGAAGTGATTTTTTATAATTAATGTCTTTTATTATAATTTAGCTTATCGCTGCAAAGTTGCCTGTCTGTCGGTCTTCTACAGACTGTACTTTGGAGAGTGTCCTCAAGAGCTGCATTTGCTCATACCGCCATCTCCTTTTTTCAATCAGATATCCAGACGCAGGCTACCTATTTCTTGATTGCTATTCCTGCCTGTCGCACCGAGCGCTTTTCAACATCTTTCATAATGACACAGCAAAGGAGTGGAACTTCCTCCCTGCGTCTGTATTTTTGAGAACTTATAACTCGTCCATTTTCAAAGCCAGGGTGAATAGGCACCTTCTGGGTTAGCTCGTTCCATCGTAGATTCTGTCTTGGCTCCCGGGCTTGATTGGGATCAAGAGCTAACCCATCCTAAATCTATAATCTAAGATCACAGTGGTTTGTGTGTTTGTCTGTCCGCTCTTTTTCCTGCTCTTTTTCCACTGCATATGCGTTACCATAGCAACGCGTTAATCGCAAGTAGTTTGTCTACCGTACGCTAGATGGCGCTAACGGAAAAATAGAAAAAATTAAAGAATTTTGTCCACCCTTGCAAAGCCGGGACGGGCCGCTAGTAAATAACTTTTTTTTTCCACTTATTCGTATTGTGAAATGTTTTTCTAAATTGCTCCGATGTTTTTTTTATTATTGCAATGTCTTCGGTCTGTTATAACTGTGCTAAGCACATCTATACACATACCCGTTCAATCATTATGTAGGGACTTATTTATTGTATTCACACATGTATTTACTTAGCACTAACCGCCTGGAATGTTTTTTTATTGTAAATAGGAAAGTGCTTGACCACTATCTCGCCTGATGGTAAGCGTCGATGCGATCTAGGATGTGACATGCTTGCCTAGAAGACACCTATTCACTCGCGACTTGAAGACCCCTAAATTGTATTTATCAGGGGACACAGACTCATGCAACGAGTTTCACTCTTTAGCGGTACGGATCACAAAATTGGAACCAAAACGCTTAGTGCGACTCTTTGGTATATCAACCATACAATGGCGCCTATTTGTAAGTCTGGTTGTCCGATGAAAAATTGGGGACGGCGGAACAAGGTTGTGCAATTCTGCTGCACACTCTCCGAAATGTATACTATAAGAAATGGATAGAATATTCGGAGGTGGAGAGGCTGGCAATCTGTCATACAGGTTTTCTAGTAAAGATGCCAGTCTCTCGAACAGATTTCCTTAGGTACAGTTTTTAGGTTAAGTATAATTGTATTTATGTTATCTGTGTAAGAGATGTCAATGTCGTTTGATGGTAAGTGACGATGCGATCTAGGATGTGACGCGCTTGCCTAGAAGACCTATTCACTCGTGACTTGAAGACCCCTAAATCTTTTTTGTCAGGAAACACAGATTGTTATTATTAATATATTGTATAAAGAAAAAACTGTAATGCTGTAATTAAAATTTTTGGCTACATTAAATTTGTAAAAAGAACGCAAGACAAAATCAAATTCTACGGCTGTGCGGGGCAGTACTTAGCATTTCTTATGGAATTCCTTATTTAATTAATACCTTAATTACTTATTAATTAGATAATTTGGTGCAATGGTATCCTGCTTTTCGCATCGACGGTCCTGGATTCGAATCCCAGAAGGGGCAGATGTTTGTGTGATGAATAAGAGCATTTGTACATGATTCATGGGTGTTTATATGTACTTCTATGAATATTACATATCTATGTATCATATATGTATTTGTATCCGTTACCCTAGTATCCATAATACAAGCTTTACAGTGCTTACTTTGGGCTAAAGTAATAGGTGTAAAGTAAATGTAAGTAATATTAGTTTGTTACGCCATAACTTCCCGAGCTCCCTTCCCGATTTTAATATTTTTTGCGTGGAATCAAATCAACAGGTTTAGGACCAGATTGTGACGGAGCCCGAATTTCGAAATTCGCAAAAATTCCTTTCAAAACATTTTTTTTTCTTTTTTTTAGGTATTACGCTCTGCTCCAATATATGGATTTAGCTTAGCTTTATGCTTAGCGACTGCATCGCCTAGTTTAATTATTGTCACAACACAAGTCGATAGTAAATAAACCAATCCGATTCAGATACACATAGTGCCATCTAGTAACAGCTTTAGGAACTAACTATGTAGTGTTTAACGTTAACACGTTACGACGCGGTACTCCAGTCCACTATGACACTAACAATCTTCATACAAATGTTTCGTACACCTATACCCGTACTGTTTTTCACAGTATTTTAGTGTACACGTGTTTTTGACACTAGGAACACAAGCCTCCTTTACCGAATGACAGTAAGACTGCTCTCTATGACACTCTAATGTAAAATCGACGGTTGTTGCCGTAGTAATTTTTAGATTAATTTTCGTGAAAACGGCGATATCCGTACTGTCATAATATGAATTCCACCTTTACTTTATATGCCGTTACCGCGGCGTAACGTGTTAAAATGTGTTACACACTTATTTCATTATTATAGATGACATAAAGAGAACTAACTGTGAACAGAAGTTTTGTAATTGAAATGATAAACGAATTGCTTAATCAATTGTTTTGGCTATCATTGTTTAGTGTGTGAGAGATTTGTGAAAATCATGAAGGTAACTTTACATAAGAATTAAGATCGGAATCTAATAATTCATTAGGTTCATTTGGCGCAAGTTTAGCGGTCCTGCTTTTCGCACCTATGGTCTTGGGTTTGAGTCTTGGAAGGGGCTGATGTATTTCCATAACTATAAGAGATCTGTATCAATCAATACTACTATATAAAGCTGTAGGTTCTGTCTGTATTTTTAAAATAAATATTTGTTATATGACCAATTCTACTATTTTAAAATTTTTGTCCATCCGTCTGTATGTCCTTTTATAAGTCAAGAACGGGTTGACCGATTTACTGTCCTGTCTGTTTGTTACACTTTCACTCCTTAACTACTAAATCGATCATCATGAAATTTTGCGTACACTTTGCTAGGGGTACACTCAAGTACATAGAGTACTTTTTATCCAGAAAAAAATACTGTTCCTGAGGGATAGATATATAACTTTTAATCCGTAGTCTACATTAATGCGATTGAAGCCGTAAGTTAAACTTAGTTTATATATAATACTGTTTTTTTACTAACTTCAAGGTGTTAGGGGTAATGTTTTAGCTTAAACGTATTTTTTTAATCTTTATTAAAACAATATCATTACCAATTGTTCCAAATTGTTATTAACCTGGATGTACTGGGAATGGGAATGGGATGTAATCTGAAATCCGATAGAGCCAATGTTTTTTGGCATAACTTTTTTTATTTTTGTGAATTTCAAAATGAGCCTTAAACCTAATGTATCGATTCATTACAAAAAATACGAAAATCGGCTAAGATCTCGTAAAGTTATGGTGTCATTGAAGCTGATCCATGGGAGCTTCGTTTGCTCTGCTCCAATAAATAATATGAAAATGTTACTAAATAATTGTGTTGTAAATATTTATAATACGATACGATCCTGGGTCCTAATACCGGAAGGGGCAGATGTTTGTGTGATGAATACGAGTACGTCTATCCATTACCCTAGTATCCGTAACACAAGCCTTACAATGCTTACTTTGGGCTAGGCTGATTGGTGTGAATGCAAGAAATATTATTATATTTTATCCGATCTTTTTCCATCATGCCCTAAGATACAAACATTGATCCAAAACAGCTGTTTTATCGATCATTATTCAAACATAATCTATTGTTACATTATTGGATCATTGATGTTTAATTGTTTTTCGTGATCGTAAATTCGCTTGAAGCTAACGACGAATCGCTTTAAAAAGGTCAAAGCGATCTCGAGAGAATTTCTGATCGATAAACAATAGTACATGTATTGTTGTAGCTATAGAAATATAATGGCATGTTTTCCAACATTTAAATGGTGTTTTTATTAATTTGTTATAACAATGTAATATACGAGTATGTATAAGGTATAAAATACGTGTGTTAAAAACAAGTACATAATTATAGCTGGTTCCATCTTATACTTTGTCCAATGTAGGGTGATACTTTTGACAGGTGTCACTTCCTTATTGCTACGTACTAAGGTTGCGTTTGTTTCCTTATATTTGGCTTGACATTGCAACAGCAACTTTATACCCTCTATATAGGTGTCAACTGTCAAAAGTATCATCCTACATTGGACAAAGTATAATTGATTGTTTAATATTTATAAAAATATTACTTTCGATGTTGAAGGTAGTTAGCGTTCAACATTGGTGGAGCGATACTAGCTCATAGTAGAAGTTGAATTATGATGGTAAATTTCGACACATTTGCCAGCGTCTCGGTAGCTCAGCGGTCAGACTAGTCGGCCGGATAGCGAAAGTTCGTGGGTTTGAATCCCACCTGAGGGCTCGGAGGCGTAGTTGTTTTTACACACGTATTATATACCTTAATTTTTGGCGCAAAAACCTTTAGGTCTTGTTGGTAAGAAAAAATTAAAGTTTTAGTAAATATTGGTAAAAATAAAATTATGCGAGTATTTCGTCTTTCACGGAGTACATCAGAAGTTGTTAGATAGAGGAACATCCAGTGTATCTGATCTTAGACCTGTGGACGAGGTAAATGTTTTGCTGCTCGATCATTATACACATTTTTCATGGCTTGGTAAAAAAAATATAACCTGAAACACGATCGCAACACTTTTCTTCCGCATAATGTTATTTTTATATTAATTTTATTTTGGCATAAAATCAAAAGGTATAAATTTTTATGCCGTTGCGTAGGCTTTTGGCTGTCAGTGAGACATACGCCGCCGAGCACGGACTTCTGTGCAACACCAAAAGGAGCGAGTTAGTGGTGTTTCGTGTTAATAACAAAAATCCCTCGGTTGTGAATCTCAGCGGAGAGCCCCTATGTAAAGTGTCTGAGTTTAAATACACGTGGTAAATGAAGATCTCAGTGATAATTTAGATATTGAGAGAGTCATTAGCGGTCCGATGCAACATGATTGCACGAATGTTTGCATGGTGTACAAGGGACGTCAAAATAACCCTATTTAAGGCGTATGCCGTACCCTATTGAACGTATGTTCAAACTTTCTACACCTGCAGCTTGTGGAGTGGTTACACGCAGAAGATTTATAATGCACTCCGCGTGCAGTATAATAATACCTTCAGGATGTTAATGAGCCTTACCAGATACTGCACGCATCAGCTATGTTCCCTAAAGCTGGGGTTGATGGTTTTCAAAGCATCATAAGAAAACGAATTGCTTCAATAATGCCCTGATCACGGGAGAGCTCAAACGCAGTCCTGAGGGTATGGGAAGACAAACTTGACCGCCCTTTTCAGATGCATTGGACTAGGATGCATGTGGGTGGAACGCTCAAGTTTTTAACATATATATAGGGTTAATAATGCTTACTAACAATTTATATGGATTTTGTAAAAGATATGAAATAAATGTTTTATTATTATTATTATTATAAATTGATATACATTGAAACTTAGGTTAGGTTAGATATTTTTTGATTCATTCCCAGGCAGCAAACTATAATAATTATGCAAAAATGTGTTTCCAGGTGACATATCGGGGTAAAAACAATTCAACGATCCAATTTAGACTCAAAGTAAGCACTGTAAGGCTTTTGTCGTGGATGCTAGGCTGGCGAATAGATATACGATACATATATATGTAACTAGCTTTTACCCGCGGCTTCGCCCGCGTTTAATATATTTTTTTCAATAAAAAGTATCCTATGTCACTTCTAATATCTCCAAGAATATATGTACGAAGTTTCATGACGATCGGTTTTTGTCTGAAAGCATAACAAACAAACTTACATTCACATTTATAATATTAGTAGAATTCAAAGAAATATACATAAATAAGTAACTTAGTCACAAATGCTCCTATTCATCACACAAACATGTGCCCATTTTGGGCCTCGAATCCAGTGAGGTTATTCATAACCGTCGGAAGCTGCTCTTTCCGAATCCACGCGGAAACTTTTCGAATGTCACCTCCATAAGCTATTCACAAATCCGACATCGGAAACTTTTGACAGTTTGATTCGGAATGAAGGCTTTATCTATCGAATTCGAATCCGACATGTAATTGGTGGCGGAAAACGTTTCCGAATGAAAGAACAGAGGGCCTACCATCATCTTTTAGCGCATTTCAAGTTCGATTGTCAAAGTGGGACACCGCTATACGCTCTTTTTAACAGCTGAACTTGAATCGCTATAAGACGTGATGGTAGGGCCACAGGACCGTCAGCAGGCTCGCTACCATTGCATCAAATACCAGCGTTGTCAATCAATAACTCAGTACAAAATTTATAAATTCTGATATAGACTTCCGTCATATGACGCCTGATATTATCAAATACAATACAAAACATACATCTCTGTTGTATGTCTAAAATTTGTCGTTCATTCCCTGTATGTTTTTGCAATGGGATACTTACTTTAAACAGATACTTGTTGACTTTGTTGTAATCAACGAAATAATGAAATCATAACACTACTATTATTGTGATAACAGAATAATTTTGTTTTTTATATGGATTGTGTATGGTGACGACGTATTATATTGTAAATGTCGTTACTTCTGTTAAAGCTGACGAGTTTCTTGCGCCCTTTTGTCAGTTAAAAGAGTCCTGAATGGGTGGTAGGTAAAAATGTTGGACGATTCAAAACAACTTATATTAACTGCATTTGAATTATTTTTCATTCATTTAATAGTTATAAAGAAAAAAACGTTCCATTGAACTCCCATTAGCTTATCTAACCACTCAGCTGCCGTGTCATTGATTTCTTTATCGATTTTTTTTAACTTCTATATCTAATTTTACTGCATAATTTTTTTTTATAGTTATGAATGAAGTTGTCAGCGTAAAGTATATTTTGGGGAAGTTGGAAGCGATTTCTTTTAACGTACAGTCACGAACAATAAAATACACTTACTTATGTTTATACTAGATAGTAGATACACTCATGACATGTCATCGCCATGACAGTGGGCTTCAAAATATACGTGAAGCCTATTAGAACTAAAGGCCAAAAAAGACTGACCACAAACATAAATTAAAATTAAAATGCTGCCTTCCGCACCAATGGTCCTGGGTTCGAATCCCGGAAGGGGTAGATGTTTGTGTGATTAATACGAGCATATTTGTACCTGAGTCATGGGTGTTTATATGTATTTCTATGAATATTATATAAAGCGGCCCGTCCCGGCTTCGCACGGGTGGACAAAATTCTTTAAATTTTTTCTAGCATTAAATATAGCCTATATTACTCAGCGTGAATGTAGTTTTCCAATGATGAAAGAATTTTTGAAATCGGCTTAGTAGTTTTTGAATTTATTCATTACAAACATACAAATTTTTCCTCTTTATAATATTAGTGTAGATATATCTGTATCATATATGTATATCTATCCGTTACCCTAGTATCCGTAATACAAGCCTGACAGTGCTTACTTTGGGCTAGGCTAATTGGTGTGAATGTAAATAATATTTATTTATTTATTATTTATTTCATAAAATATGGTACACAAAGGAATGTTATTTATTAATGATAAGAGGAAGCACATATTTTACTGTCAGACAGCAAGCAATAATTAAATCATTTCTAAATACAGTTATTATTTAAAATTAATTTAAAATACAATTTACAAAAATAATTCAATCGATCTAGCAACACTATTATAATAATTTTCATTTTTCACATATTAAAATTGATAATTCAAATGTTCTAAATTATATTTCTTCGTTAAAAAAATAATTGGTTGTCTGTTAAGTCAGTTTACGGACGATAATGTTACGTGATAGCGTCATAAGAAAACATTAACGAAAAATTGCATACTTTTATGAATTGAATTGAATTATGATCACTGAATTATCATTATTTTGTATTATACAATAAATTAACATTAAGTTGTTGTAATAAACGATGGAAACCACATAAACTTTTCACTTTATGAATTGGAAGAGAGATAGATGCGCCACAAGTCGAACGCTTAGGCCGATCGTGCCTCTTTATCGCTTGTTCCGCGCTCTCGCTTGCACGCTCGGTTCAGGGGGAACGTTACACTTTTTCGTGCATGCAACCGTGTTCATCGATTTATAAGACGTTAACACGTCAAAAATTCATGTACTCAGTAAAAATATATGTCATGTAGCCATTCTTTTAATTCTTAATTTGAATAAATTTAGATGGAAAATTTTAAGTTCATCTGATATTGTAAGACAAAATAACTTTATAAAAGAAGGCTCTACTACAAACTCCAAGAACAAGCCTTATTCAATCCTGGGTACAGCACCTGACTGGACTATTTTGATGGCCACACATGAAAAGCACTATAAACTAGAGGATGTGGTTATTTCGTTATCCAGGCCGGCCATATTTTCTTCCCTCGTTTTTCTCTACTTTTCTTGATGTCTGTTTGTCTGTCTGTAACGTACAAATCTTGAAACTCAATTTTCACCCATTTCCCGACTAGCAAGAGCTCTGAAACTTTAAACATAGCTCAGAACTCGATGACAATATTTACAAAATTTAATTTCAATTGGAAAAAAATTAGTTCCGAAAAAATCTAAAAATGGTGCTAAAATAGAGGCAACAAATGTTGCATCATGACATACTAACTGCTACTTGACATTTTAGATCGAGCACACAAAACTATAAAGAAGAAAATAATTTACATTTAAAAGAATTTAAAAAGAACCCTCGGTTTTCAGCCCAACGTAAAAGAAAAAAAAAATTCTCTGCCATGTGTCGAATACGAAAAATGAGGGGCGCATAAAAGATTACATCGGTCGTTCTTCTTTTTTACCGACAATGGTCTGTCCTTCGTCTTATTTTAGCATCTCGTTGGAGTATTGATATTTACGGTTTTTTAATTCGGTTCGAATGAACGTCCATATTTGTTTTATCTATTAATAGTATGTAATTTTTCATTTTCTCCAACCAACATATTTTTTCCTTTGTTTTCCGTAGAATGCCGTGACAGAGTGGTAAACCGAAATGTGGTCTCCAGAGAAAAAGGCCACTATGTCACATATTTTTTTTAAAAACCAACATTCAAAAAGAATTAATATTTGCCGCAAAGGAAACTTTAATTAGTCCTTATGACAACACAGATGCAATTTCTTTTAAATTCCACACAGAAACCACAATTATGGATAGTTCAAAAACCAACAAAACAGAAAAACGTCGTTTCACTGTCGGTAAAAAAGAAGAACGACCCACATTTGGTATTTATAGTATTTATGAGCCCCCGTTTTTCGTATTGGACACATGGCAGAGAATTATTTTTTTCTTTTTATTTAGCCTGAAAAACGAGGGTTTTTTATATTTTTTTTTAATGTAAATTTTTCTTAGAGCTGTTTTGTAGATAGTACTTGTAGAGCTAACATACCTAAAGACGTGATGAAACAAAACAATTATTTTGATATCCTAAACGAATTAACAAAAAAACAGTAATATAGTTCGTGCATATGCTGTAGAAGTAGCACAGAGCTATACCAGCAAAATCTCTATAACATGTTGAAAGACCTTGGCTTGTCTTAACTGCAGTAAGTTCTATACTAGAACGAGCATCTAAGGCTGCATTAGCAGGTTCATACATTGGCTGGGCGGAAAGAGAAATACGAGTAGTGAAGGTGAGTGTAGATCAGTGTTGCCAGAAGTCCCGATTTTGGCGGGACGTCCCGATTTTCAAATCAACATTAAATGTCCCGCGCGGAACAGGCTCTGTCCCGCTTTTCGGCAATATCTCGGCCGGAGGATAACCCTCAGACTATTGTTTAAAACACAACATTATTTTAATTTCATTTTTGTTTTTTATTATTATTATTATTAAGACGAAGATGGCTATTTTTGCTATCTATCATATATCTAATAAATAGATAAATATTTAAAAACATCTGATTTTATACGTCTTTTTTATTATGTCCCGCTTGACGAAAGAATCACTCAAAAAGTTTCAAAATCCCGACCTGCCGAATAAAAAATCTGGCACGCTGGTGTTGATGTTCATCGGAATGGGGCCCCTTAAACCTACACCCGTGTCACAAGTCACAGCATCTACTCGGAGTTTCTCTTCCTGCCACACAATGGACCCGACACGGTAAATCAATGAAATGTAAAGAAGTTCGTCTCTTCTTGCTAGAACTATTGCAATAGCTTTCGGCTTATTTAATGTGACATAGTTCTACGGTGTTATCTTTTTGATCATGACTGTACACTTTTATGAATGAATTAGTGTTACATAACAATATGTAGTAAAAATATGACGTAACTTGCCTTGTTTATATTTATTTCAATAACAGTACTCCATTCATTGTAATAGTAAATTTTAGTTTATCTGGGGGCACGGCAGTGCCCCCGCCAAGTCAAGCAAAAAAGCGGCACGGACGTACCATCCTTTTCTCGAAGCAATTCAGGCCATTTTCGACTCCCTGTAACTTCGTTGTGGATAAAACTAGAAGACTGAATTTTCAGTAACCATGCAGGCATTGTAAAGACACGGTATATTTCAAATTTCATTCAATTTGAACTAGTAGTTTAAGAATTATAACAGGTCAAATTTCTTAATTTTGTCACTCACTGACTCACCGATCATCAAAATTCTAAGACACTTCTAGCAGACCTAGAAGCTTCAAATTTGGAATATAAATAGTGTTTGGTGTATGAATCAAGGAAAAACTAAAAAAACCTACAAAAATAAGAAAAGTTCATAAGTCAGAGAGAGGGCTTTAAGGAAATTCGTTTCTGGTAGATATACATATATACAATAAGTAGAAGGTACCGAAAAGGAAAAAAGTAGACTGTCTACAAAATACAAAAAGCAATGAGATCCCATCAAAAACAATACTTGTCAAAAAAAACCAAGTCTCGCAACTCAGTTGTTCTACGGTAAAAAGTTGTGAGATCCATGTAATACCAAGTCGGTTATTAATTTATTCAGTCCCTACTTAAGCGAACTTCTGTCTTAATACGTCCAGTCCCTAAGACCACGATCGTGGTCCATAACAATTGAAAATCAATTGTGTCTGGAATCTCCGTACTCGAAGCATTAAGTTGTTACGTAATAATTAACAGCATCTTATAGTGACGCATATCAATATTGAAAATCTTTATTGTTTTATATAAATAAATTGACTCGGCCATCGCATGAAAACACGTGTAAATTAAATTATTTAGTGCGATGGCCGAGTCAATATATTTATATAAAACAATAAAGATTTTCAATATTGATATGCGTCACTATAAGATGCTGTTAATTATTACGTAACAACTTAATGCTTCGAGTACGGAGATTCCAGACACAATTGATTTTCAATTGTTATGGACCACGATCGTGGTCTTAGGGACTGGACGTATTAAGACAGAAGTTCGCTTAAGTAGGGACTGAATAAATTAATAACCGACTTGGTATTACATGGATCTCACAACTTTTTACCGTAGAACAACTGAGTTGCGAGACTTGGTTTTTTTGACAAGTATTGTTTTTGATGGGATCCATTTGTCAGTCTGCTACCGCGCGCCCCACCCCTCCCAACAGTCCCAATGCTACGCGAATTGTGAAAAAAAGTGTCGGGCTATTAGACAAAAATGCCATTTTGTCGCTAAATAAAGAAGCAAGGACCAAAGAAAAAATACTACCGCAAAGCTGATTAAATAAAGCTTCCACCACAAAATATTTGGATCTCTGAAACTCAAAATTTAATCGTAATTAAAAAAAGAGCAAGCCACGCGGAAATTTGAATATGGTAGAAATTGGTACAAGGGACTGAAGAGGAGTGTTTTAGGCTAATACGTCTTTCCTCAGGCGTGCGGGGTGCTCAGGGCGTCACGGCCCACCCCGTTGCACCGTCCCCCACTGAGCATAGGACACGTTGACACGGACCCACACTGGTCCGGGTCGCGGCCGATTCCGCTAAGGGTCCACGCGACCCCCACCAATGTGTTGTGGGACGCCGCAGGTTTTAGTGGGCAGGCCTCCAAGCATTAACCGGGCACTAGGCCGGGTAAGGGCATGGAGGAGAGTCCCATTTATCGTCTCGTGCTCTCCCAGCACGAGCGAATGCCTTTCCTGCGAAAGTAGAATACGTAGAAATGGCGCTGAAGTTAGCTTAATAAACAATTTGATAAATTCAACGTTAAAGTAATCTTAATTAAGAGAAACTAGTAAATATGAATATGACCGTTTGGTGCAACGGTAGGGATCCTGCCTTTCGCACCGACGGTCCTGGGTTCGAATCCCGGAAGGGGCAGATGTTTGTTTGATGAATACGAGAATTTGTACCGTAGTCATGGGTGTTTATATATATTTCTATAAATATTACATATCTATATATCATATATGTATGTCTATTCATTACCCTAGTATCCATAACACAAGCCTTACAGTGCTTACTTTTAGGCTAGGCTAATTGGTGTGAAGGTAGAAAAAAAAATTGCTTAAAGGACACACATCCCGGCCATAAAATCTCATTTAAAAAATGAAAGGCATTACAAAGATATGCATGTGGGTAGGACATTTAGATTTCTTAACTAATCGCTCTATCGCCCTTAATATGGAACTGTAGTGTAAAAAAATATGTTTATCCTCATTATTTTATCATCTTCTTCTAACATAGTATAAGAAAATAACTAACAAATATGGATGTTTATCTGACAGAAATTTGGTCAAAAGTAAGCTTCACACATTAGCTCACTGCAGCATAGTTGCTATCGGTCGGTTTGCTACAGATTATATTTTGGAGATTATATGTAATGTAATGTAACTTAATTTAGCATCTAATTCCTACGCCAATTTTGGCAGAAGATGCCTGTACTAACCTAACTTGTACACCAACATTGTAACCATTTTGTAAGGATTAAATGATTCTGATTCTGAGAATGTGCTCAGGAGCTGCATATGCTCATACCGCCATCACCCTTTTTTCATCGGGCATCCAGACGCACTGCGGGCTACCATCTTGGTTGCATCTTGGTTGCTATTCCTATCTGTCACACCAAGCGCTTCTCAACATCTTTTATAATGCGCACAGTTAAGGAGTGGAACTTCCTAGATGCGTCTGTATTTCCAAGTACTTATAAACCGTCCATTTTCAAAGCCAGGGTGAATAGACACCTTCGGGGTTAGCTCATTCCATCGTGGATCCTGTCTTGGCCCCCGTGCTTGATTGGGATCAAGAGCAAACTAATTCAAAATAAAAAATAAGCATTACTAATAACCCTGTATTATTATGACGACTGTTTGATGCATCGGTAGCGATTCTGCCTCTCGCACCGACAGTCCTGGGTTCGATTCCCGGAAGGGGCAGATATTTGTGTGATAAATACGAGCATTTCTACCTGAGCCCTTGCTATTTATATATCAATCTATAATCTAAGATCACAGTGGTTTGTCGCTTTGTCTGTCCGCTATTTTTCCTGCTCTTTTTCCATTGTATCAATAACGTTACCATAGCAACGCGTTAACCGCAAGTAGTTCGTCTACCGGACGCTAGATGGCGCTAACGGAAAAATATTTAATAACAAAAAAAATTTACAGCAATTTGTCCACCCGTGCGAGGCCGGGACGGGCCGCTAGTATATATAAAAGTTCCCTGTCACAGTGTTTGACCGCGATGAACTCCGAAATTACTAAACCGATTATAATGTTTTTCATTTTGCTGAATTTATTCCGACTTACGACATAAGGTTTCATTCCTTGTCCGGTCAGCTAATATTTCTATAAATATTACATATCTATGTATCATATGTGTATGTCTCATATGTGTATCATATGTATAGGTACCCGTTACCTTAGTATCCATAACACAAGCCTTATAGTGCTTACTTCGGCCTAGGCTAATTGGTGTGAATATAAGAAATATTATTATTATTCCATGACAAGCAATTTTATGGATGATTGTTTTCAATAATATCGTTTATTTTATAATGAATACTATTCTTCAAAAGAATACCTAGATCTTAATTTTTTTCTATTTATTTGCTATCTACATCAAGTAGGGAAGGATTACTTTACATGGTGCAATTCGCGTGGGAGACCAGTAGTAATAGTGTGGATACGCCATGACTAAATCTTAATATTTATTTATATAGCTGACCCGGCTACCCGTTAGTGTGGCCTAGTAATTATAATTTGATTTTTTTTATAATAGATTAATATGAAACCTATCCTATGCGCTAAGTCGTAACAAATCAAGCAAAATCAAAAAAAATCATCAAAATCGGTTGGATTGTAGAGTTCATCGCGGTCAAATACTGTGAATTTATATATTTATACATGTAAAAATAAGATAAAGATTTAGATTTTAGGTAAAAAATTTACTATGCAAGAATGAAATGAAAATAACTTCATTCGAATGCACTTAAAATAAGTTGTTTTGAAACATCCAATATTTTTACCTACCACCCATTCTGTCTTTTAACTGACAAAAAGAACGGGTGCAAGAAACTCTTTTAAGCTTTAACAGAAGTAACAACATTTACAATATTTTACGTCGTCACTATACATAATCCACAAAAAAATCTGTTATCACACTAACAGTAGTGTTATGGTTTCATTACAAAATTGTTGATTACAAAAAACTCAACAAGTATCTGTTTAAGTGAGTATCCTTGAGAATGTGGTACAATTAAAGTTTTTAATTATAAGTATACAGTAAAAGCACATTCACCCAAAATTAAGAAATGTAACGCTTGTATTATGGATACCAAGGTAAGATAACATAAGATGTACCTGAGATGTCGTATAAGATTTTTTTATATGAAATAGGCAGGCTCTTGACCACTATATCGCCTGATAGTAAGCGACGATGCGATCTAGAATGTGATGCGCTTGCCTAGATGATACCTATTCACACGTGACTTGAAGACCCCGAGATTGTATTTGTCAGGAAACTGCTTAGTGGTATGAAATTGGAATCGGAACAATATTGGAACCAAAACTCTTAGTGAAACTCTTTGGTATGTCAACCATAAAATGATGGCGCCTATTCTTAAGTCTGGTTGTCCGATGAAAAAATGGGGGCGATGGAACAAGGTCGTGCAATTCTCCGAAATGTATCCTATAAAAACGGACTGAGGTACAAATGCATGCATATATAGTGCATCTATCACACAAATATCAGACCTAAGGCTTCCAATCGAAGCATGCCCTTTCGGTATCTTGGTATCGGTGGGATCAAGCAGCAGCAGCAGCAAGCAGAATTTTCGCAGGAAACTTATCAGTTCCGAAATATCGTCACCCAAACTACTTCGTAACTTGTTGGCAAGATAACCGCAAAGCTCTACTACCTGGCTTATAAAAAAATGCTTTTGAAAGAAGAAAAGAAAGAAGGAAAGGAATACGTACCACTACATTCGTTTCGATAAACCCCAAATTATTGCTAGAGAACAAAGATTTTTTCCTAGAATGCTACGCGAGGTTATTGAAATCAGGAAATATACTTATGGAATGCTCCAACCTTCGTCTCTATTGAAAGAGACGAAGGTTGGAGCATTCCACCTCCTTGGGATCCAATAATTAATAAATTAATACCTCCAAAAACACACATTGCAATACCTAATGATGTAGTTAGCTCTTTTTGCAAATAATAACAGTAAGATGGAGGTCGGCCCCCCTGCCCGAGTGTCTTTCGCCAGTTCTTCTCGGAAGGGCCTCCCAATTTCCGAACTGGTAGTAGACTCAGTAGTAATGTAATCGTAGTGAGAATTCTCGTAGTCATCCTGTGATCACGGCTCCTGTAAAAGAGTTGAAACGTCAGGATTAAATATAAAATAATTTTTGCTGAAAATCAGTAAAAAGTGTTTTATTCAAATGTGTAATGTGTGCGGAAGTGTAAGAACTGAATAAAGAATTTTTATTAATAAAAAAATCAATAAATTAAATACGCTCGAAAAATTATAACCTAATTTTTTTCAAAGAAATCATTATTGATTATGACTTTATATATTTTAATTCTATACTATATGATAAATAATTTTTTAAAAGAAAAATAATAAAAAAATCGACTCGACTCACAAGTAAACGCTCACAATTATTTTTCTATTAAAAATAATTCATCATATAAGATAGCATTAAAAAATGCAAAAATATTAAAATCCTAAATCTTAATCGATTGTCCAAACATTTGTAAAAATGTTTCTTTCGAATTGTTTCCAAAAATTTTTTTAATTAAACAAACCATAACATCCATTCACATAAAAAAGTAACTGGCATAAGAAGCGCTTTAATTTTTATTGCATCGTCTTATCCACGTTATTATACTCTTATATAAAACCTGCGCGCACGCACAAAGCCGCCAGTATCACTATAAGCGTGTTGTGAAGCATTTGTGTGCATTGTTGTAATTCACTGTTCCTGTAAAAAAAGGGTATGTCTATTAATTTAAAAAGTTGTCGAGATATAATCTATGGAATGCGGTTTAATATGGTCTGTGCAGTTGTCCGAATTTCCTTCGCTATTTCTGGTGGAGCCAGTAGAATTTAATAACTAAATAAAATTCAAAATAAAACAAATTAAAAGTTAGGAACGTGCCCGTTTAAAATATTTTGAATGTAGAAAATATGTGACGACCATTACCTTATTCATCCTGTGATCAAACATCATGATTAAATATAAAATTATACGCAAAATCCGTAAAAAACTAGTTTTATTTAAGGAATACTACTATTATTTATTTTAGTAACTAAATGATCTTTTATTAAAAAGAAAATTGCGTTATTTTTGACGTTTAGAAAAAGGAATAAATAGAAAACTGTATTAACAATGTGTCAAAGGATTTATTTTGCGAAAGCAAAAGCTTTTCAAATATATTTTTCGATATTAAGTTGAAACTGTTTTTTGAAAGTAAAAAAATACGATTTGGTAGATAAATTTTTTTATGTTTCATTTGTCAAACTATTTTTTTTAATTTCCTTAGTAACTGTATGATTTTTATAAAGAAAAATTGTGTAGTTTTTGATGTTTAGAAAAAGAAATATATAGAAAACTGTTTATATAGCAATTCACAAATTGTCAAAGCATTTATTCTGCGCAAAAAAAGTTATGTAAGTAGATATATTGTTTGATATCAAATTAAACTATCTGGCTTTGTTTGTAATATTAAAAATGTAATTTTCATACCAAAATTTATTACAAAAACTCATTTCACTATTAATTTGCAGGAATTAAATGTATTATAATGTGTAGTGTTGACCACTAAGATATAAGCAATGTTCCAATGAAACATAGGTTTACTTAAATTTAAAAACGCATAAATTCATAAACCGTTTAATTTTATTTTTATCTATAAGAATAATAATAATATTTCTTACATTCACTCCAATTAGCCTAGCCCAAAGTAAGCACTGTATGGCTTGTGTTATGGATATTAGGGTAACGGATAAAAATACATATATGATACATAGATATGTAATATTAATAGAAGTATATTTAAATACCCATGAGTGAGGTACAAATGCTCGTATTTATCACACAAACATTTAAGTCCTGTACCTTCACGTTATTCCCATTTTCAAAAGCTATCTGCTGATTTATAATTTTTACATCTGGCAAGTTAGGATTATTCTCATTTTGACAGCTTTTTAAATTCTGAACATCGGGAATAAAATAAGCGGGACGCATGGAGCGATCATCTGTTTCTATTTGATTGAAAAAGTTATCGTTTTGAGATAGTTTCAGTTCGAAATTCAAATATTTCTTATTTCTTAGTCATCGGTGTTTATATGTTTCTATGAATATTTAATATCTATGTATCGTATATGTACGTCTATCTGTTGCTTAAGTATCTTTTATTTAAATTAATTTAATTTTTTTCTTAAACCGACTTAAAATCTGTTACTTATTTAATTAATAAATAAAAGGGCAGAATTGAAAGTAAGATGTTTTAAAAATACAAGAAGGAAATATGTCATATTTTGAGGTCGCTCTGAGTACCAAGCGACAACTTTTGTTTTTAACATTGAAGTTAAAACTTTGAAAATTTAGGTTACCACAATGGGTGGAAATATTAGTAACTAGCATGCAAGCAAACGCACACACCCAAATACAGACATAAACTATACCACACATATATAAATAAATAAATATTTCTTACATTCACACCAATTAGCCTAGCCCAAAGTAAGCACCGTAAGGCTTGTATTATGGATACTAGGGTAACGCATAGACATACATATATGATAAATAGATATGTAATATTCATAGAAATATATATAAACACCCATGACTCAGGTACAAATGCACGTTTTCATCATACAAACATCTGCCCCTACCGGGATTCGAACCCAGGACCGTCGGTGCGAAAGGCAGGATCGCTACCGTTGCACCAAACGGTCGTCAATATATATAAAGTAGTTCTTTAAAATATGTTTTAAAATGTTTAATTATAAATAATGTTTATAAATACTTACTAAACTGAATAAGTGTAAAATGCTCACTTTTATAGAAGAGTGGATTCTCCTGACACAGGTCTATGAGCTTAAAATTCATAGCATTCTTGTAACTTGTTTTTTGAAAATAAAATATTTTGTATTTTTTTAACATCATGTAGACTATCAATTGACATTTATATTTCTATCCCTCGGGAACAGTACTATTTCTGGGTGTAAGATACCTTATATCATTTCCTGTACTCTTGACAAAGTGTATGCAAAATTTCATGATTATCGGTCGAGTGGTTAAGGCGTGAATGTGTAACAAACAGACAAACTCATTATCGTTTGCTTTGCAAAGCTCTTTTTTTGGTGATAGATATACAAATTCTTTGTTGCTCATATACACAATAGACCAATGTCGATATCTTTGAAAAAGGTAAAAAGTGAAAAAAAATATAGTAGGATGAAACCCATTGGTGAAACCCAAAAATGAACGAAACCGGGCTTGATTGGGATCAAGAGCGAACCCATTCTGAATAAATAAAAACTGTATTTTGGCCTCACGATAAAAAAAGGATGTGTTCATTTAAAAACTACTTTTTAACGGATATTTGCGCATATTTTTTTTTAATTCTGACGTTAAATGTATAACAAAAACAATTTGGATTTGTATAAATTTTGACAGGAACGTACCCGATTAAAATATTGTAAAGGTAGTAGAAAATATATGACGACCATTGCCTTAGTCATCCTCTGATCACGGCTCCTGTAAAGGAGTCGAAACGTCAGGACTAAATATAAATTATACGCAATAATCCGTTAAAAAGATTGTTTTATTTATATAATTAAAACAGAATGTTTGATAATTATCAAATAATATCCGGTGCGGACTTGTATCTTTCAATCAATACACAATGCATACAGACAGACAAAAAGACTCGTTTCTATGTAAGAAATGATCATTGAAAACGACAATTACGTTGTGGGAAAATGGCGTTTGATAGGAAATTATTGGTTAAATTTCAATTTGTCAAACGAATTTGAACCTTAAAAATAATGATTATTATTTCGTTTGATTATTCCATATAAAGTTACACGTCTCATTCTATTAGTAGCTCTTCTAATAAGTTTCCGTTCAAAAAGTCTTATTAGCGGGAGCGGGAAATCACTTTAGTGGTTTTGAATTTGTTTTTTTTTATTGTGGTGGATATTAATATTTAATTATGGTGGATTATTAACCACTAAGTGTTTGTGAACATGCATGAGTGTTGGCAAGTGAAACAAACCAGTGGGAGTTGTCTTTTCACGCTCACTCAAGAAGTCCACAGGGAGGTTTCAGTAAAACCTTACACCTTTACTGAAACCTGTTCTACCTATTTTAAATCTACTCTCACCATCATTCATCCAACATCGAGTCCAAGGCTCAAACTGCAGATAAAAAGCTGGGCGTCCTAAATAAGGTCAAGCGATATTTCACGCCGGGACAGCTTTCAATTCTCTATAAAGCTCAATTCCGATCTTGCATGGAATATTGCAGCCACCTGGCTGGATGGCCCAGCAAAATACCAACTTGCTGCACTAGACACGATTCAGCGCAGAGCTGAGAGGCTCATTAGTGTCAACAAATTGGCGAAGAGCAAGCTTCACACCTAAACTCATCGCCGCAAAGTTGCCTGTCTGTCGGTCTTCTACAGACTGTTCTTAGGAGAGTGTGCTCAGGAGCTACATTTGCTTATAACACTATCTACTATTTTCCATCGGACATCCAGACGCACTGCAGGCTATCACCCTTTCTTGGTTGCTATTCCTTGCGCACCAAGCGCTTTTCAACATCCTTCCTAATGCGCACAGCAAAGGATTGGAACTCCCTCCCTGCGTCTGTATTTCCGAGTACTTATAACCCATCCATTTTCAAAGCTAGGGTGAATAGGCACCTTCTGGGTTAGCTCGTTCCATCGTGAATTCTGTCTTGACCCCCGGGCTTGATTGGGATGAAGAGCTAACCCATCCTTAATTTTAAAAAAATATGTAAAAACCCATGACAGCTACAAATGCTTGTATGCATCATACAAACACCTGCCCATTCCAGGATTCGAACCCAGCACCGGTGCGAAAAGCAGGATCAATACCGTTTCACCAAACCGCAATAAATGAAATTTAAAGTTCAGTTAAACAAGTGTACAAATCGGGTTTGTAACTTAATACACCACAATTGCACTCACGATATACCGATAATGTGGTCAACCGCACTTTCGTCAGAGAAATGGTGAGAATATACATATAATGTAAATATTATAATATTGGGTAATTATCTAGATCGTATTAGGTGTAAAGGCGTAACTAGGGAACCTAGCCACTTGTCAGTTCCGAATTCAATCAGTTCAGAATTGTAAAAAAAATGTCGCATACTTAGATAAAAATGCCTTTTTCTCTCTAAATAATGAAGCTAGGACCAAACAAAAAATACTGCCGTAAAGTTGATAAAATAAAGAATCCGCCACAGAACATTTGGATATCTGTAACTCAAAAATTAATCCTTATTTATAAAACAGCAGGTCACGCGGGAATTTGAATATGGTAGCAATTGCTACCAGGACTGAAGAGGGGTGTTGGCTATCGGTAGCAATTGCTATCACGGACTGACAAGTGGTTAAGGCCTTGTTGCAAAAAAAACTGGAGCCTTTACTAAACTTGTGGGGGATTCCCCTGTATTCTTTTAACGAGTTGTCTTGGTGCAACTGTAGTGACCCTGCATTTGACACTAGTGGTCCTGGTTAAGAGACCGAGAAGGAGCAAATATTTGTGTGATGAATACGAGCATTTGTTTGTAATGAGTCATGAGTATTTATTGCATCCATAACAAAAGCCTTGCAGTGCTTACTTTAGGCTAGGCTAATTGGGGTGAATGCAAACAATAATATTTTAATTTTACTTAAGAAATATTATTAAAAGTAGTACTGTCGACATGGCAAGAGTCAAATGTAAAAACCGGTGAAGTGCGAGTCGGACTCGCGCACGAAGGGTTCCGTAAAAACTTTTAGTTAAGTAAAAAAATCATGTTTGTTGTATGGGAAATATTTAAATATTAAATATTTATTTTATTTTAATTTTATTATTTATTATCAAAGTAAAGATACAATTGAGTATTTTGTGAATATTTCAAGTGCCTACCTATTGGCATTATTGATATCGAGCAAAAAAGAGGAAACAAATCGCGTTTGTTGTATGAAGCCCCCTTAAATATTGATTCTATTTTGTTTTTATATTTGTTTATTAAATTTCAACTGTCTAGCTATCGCGGTTCTTGAGATAAAGCCTGGTGACCGACAGACGTACGGACAGACAGCGAAGTCTTAGTAATGGGGTCGCGTTTTTACGCTTTGGGTACGGAACCCTAACAACACCGTCTTATTCGCCTAGCCCAGAACTTAGTATAGGCGGAGTGATTGGACGGCGAATAAAGAGTATTTTTACAGTTATTTATCTACATATTATTACTGCCACATAACACACTACTGAAGCAGTAAATATGTGTGAAATATTTTATATACTATTTGCTTTAGTATCCCAATTTTATAAAATAAATTAAAAACTATGATTTTTCATGTTTGTTAAACGCAAAAAAGCTTTTTACTGGTTTTCTGAAGTTCTGAAGTTTAAAAAATAATTTGTGTTATGGAAAGAGAATTACTATTCACCTATCTTAGTTTAGCCACCTAATTTCTTTGCCACTCTAATTAAGGATTCTCCAGAATGCTTTTGAATTAACCCCCCGGTATTGATGTATAAATATAACTCGTTCAAATATATTCAAATATATAAATTCATTTTATTCAATGCTATCTTATAAGATAAATTATTATAATAGAAATATACTTTAAAAAATTGACTCGGCTCACGAGTGAATTCTCAGGCGGGAAACGAACCCACAACCTTTGGAAGTCCAGTCCAATACTCTCCCAGATAAGCTCCCGAGCCTTGTGAACACTCGTCGAAATTTTCTAATACCTTTCGAATTTTATGCTATAGGCCAGCGTTGTTTTATCAATGATTCAATTTCCGCCTGAGTATTCACTTGTGAATCTAGTCGGTTTTTTCTAGTATTTTTCTATTATAATAATTTATCTTATAGCAGCCTTGTTGTCCAATTTTTGACATAATTAAAAAAAGAGCTTGGTCTAGATTTAATTGAAATTTTTATTTCAGATCTATTACAAAATCCATATAAATTGTTAGTAAGCATTATTAACCCTATGTTAGTAAAAATAATATTTTGTGATAAAAAATAAATTTAATTTAGTTTAAAAGCTTGAGTGTTCCACCCACATGCATCCTAGTCAAATGCATGTGGAGGAGACAGTCAAATTTGTCTTCCTATACCCTCAGGACTGCGTTTGACCTCTCTCGTGATCTGCGCATTACTGAAGCTATTCGTTTTCTTATTGTAGTGTGAAAACCATCAACCCCAGCTTCAGCGAACAAAGCTGATGCACTGCAGTATCAAATATGAAATTTAATCTGGAAATCGGTGTTTTGCCGAGAGGCAGAAATTACACACCGAGCCTTAAGCCTTCTTGCTGCTCTACACACGTGTAATCCTCCTCTTTATTATCTCTTTATCAATTTTGTTTGTGTCTGTTCTTTTAGTCTTTAATTTAACGCAGAATTGGTGAAGAGCCAGCTTCACACCTTAGCTCATCGTCACAAAGTTGCCTGTCTGTCGATCTTCTACAGGATGAATTTTGGAGAGTGTGCTCAGGAGCTGCATTTGCTCACACCGCCATCTCCGTTTTTGCATTAGACCAACCCTTTCTCGGTTGCTATGCCTACCTATCGCACCAAGCGCTTTTCAACATCTTTTATAATGCGCACAGCAAAGGAGTGGAACTCCCTCCCTGCGTCTGTATTTCCAAGTGCATATAACCCGTCCGTCTTTAGAGCCAGGGTGAATAAGCACCTTCTCAGTTAGCACGGTTCATCGTAGGTCGTGTCTTGCCCCCGAATTTGGTTGCAATCAAGAGGCAACCCATTAAAAATAATGTTATATGTATGAATTGTGAATGCGTGTGTCGTAGCGAATGAACTTCTAATGTATCTTATTTAATACGACTAGCGGCCCGTCCCGGCTTCGCACGGGTGCACAAAATTCTTTATTTTTTTTCTATTATTAAATATTTTTCCGTTAGCGCCATCTAGCGTCCGGTAGACGAACTACTTGCGGTTAACGCGTTGCTATGATAACGTTATTGATACAATGGAAAAAGAGCGGGAAAAAGAGCGGATAGACAAACACACAAACCACTGTGATCTTAGATTATAGATTAGGTTAGGAACGTAGTTACAAAAAATAAAGATCTTGAGATGTAATAAATAATAATTTGAACAAGCGTTCTTTTGGCATAGTGAGTTTCAAAACAATTGTAAGCTCATAAATCATGAAAGTCATTGTTTATTATTGTAAGTAATATCAATTTATTCAAGCTCGAAAACACACTTTTCTTTTTTTAAATACGACTGAACTTGACAATTTAATTTTAGTACTATCTTACACTGACTTTCTTGCTTCTGGAAATATCTACTTCACCTATTCTTGGGTGCTTTTTTTGCATTGAGCTTTGAGCCTATTCGTCCTGCTGCACACAGATACCTACCTACCTATACTGTTATTTTTAACAAATAAATAAGTATGTCAAATGTCGCCTGGAATTCTTATTAATAGGTTGAGGAAAAACTCTAAGCATTTTATATGAAAATTCAAGACTTTTTTTTCAAAGTTAATTTACATTTAATTACAGTATATATGTGCCATTATGTTCGTAGACTTTCTGCCATCTTTTAGGTAGAGACATGATCCCATTGCTGTAGAAATTTTGGGACTTCTGATCAAAAAAACGTAACAAGTAGTTTTGGCAGTCCTCTCTTGAAGTTAACCTGACATTGCACGAATTCTGAAGAGACCGAAAGAGGTGGAAATCTGAAGGTCTGAAATCTGAAAACGACACAAATTATTATCTCTAGAAGATTGTCGCAAACAATTCGATTTGGATTTTCTTTTCAAATTGATAAATGACCACATTGACTCACCTAACCTTTTAGCTGAGATAAACTTCATTACTAAGACTAGCTTGCCTATTCGTCACATTCCTCGAGTATATTGTTTTCACCTCGATCTCGCAAGAACTACGCCCGCAACAATCATATTACTCACTGTCTTCATTCAATTCTGAATTCCCAGACTTGGATTTATTTAATAACATTCTCGCACACTACAAATCAAAAATATTTGAAAGACTAAGCTGATCCCATTGGTCTAGTTCATTAATATCATCTGCCATCATATTTAGTAAATTTTTGGCACTGTCTGACTTTTGATATGATGTGATGTCGAAAATGTGTATTTTATTACAATTACTGGTGTGTGTCAAAATAAATAAAACAAATTAAAACTGTGTGTAAAAATTGAATGAATAATCTTTATAATGGAAAGGGTTGTGGTCACCCATCATTTTCCCGACCTTTATATAAACTCGGCGTCAAAAAAATCGCACCTTATAAAAATCTTATTCAAAAATTCCTAAACCTTATATAGAGGATAGTGTTAGGTATCATTAGAAAGGTAACAAAAAGGAGCATCAAACAACAATTAAGTGCAATCTTTTTTTTAATTAAAATTATACAAAAAGCATAAAAATTTGAAAAATAATAAAAAATCTTAATTAAGTCCTAATTAATAATCGATAATTTACAAAAAAAATGTACAAAAAGTGTCTTAAAATTAACTCAAAATCTAGTGTTACCCCCCCTTGCCCTGATGACGGCTTCCATACGGTCCCTCATAGACCTCACCAACTTCAGGAGCTCTTCTTGAGGGATAAGACCCCATTCTTCAATCACCGCGGTTTGGAGTTCCTCTAGAGTCGAAGGAGCCGGATCCCGAGATCGAACCTTACGTTTAAGATGGTCCCAGAGGTGCTCTATCGGATTCAGATCAGGACTTCTCGCTGGCCACTGCATCACAGGAATTTGGGACCTCCGCAGGAAGTCGTTCACGATGGCTGCAGTGTGTGCGCGAGCGTTGTCGTGCATTAATGTGAACCCCTCGCCAAAAGATTCGGCAAAAGGGACCACATGCACATCCAGGATCTCTGTGATATAGCGGCGCGCAGTCAGCGACCCTTGTCCGCGAGCACCTCCGGTCCGGGAGACGCAGACCAGGTCGGTTTTGCCGGCAGCCGACATACCGCCCCAGAACATGCAGGATCCGCCTCCATATTCCACCGTCTCCTGGATGCAGGCTTGAGCGAAACGTTCACCCTGCCTCCGGTATACTCTTCTTCGTCGGTCGTTGCAGAAAAGACACACTCGTGTCTCGTCTGAGAAGAGAACAGCTCCCCACTGCTCAATGGTCCAATCGACGTGGTCGCGAGCAAACTGCAAGCGGGCTCGTCGGTGCGCTGCAGTCAATTTTGGACCTGTAGCAGCTCTGCGGGCTGCTATGTTCTTCTCCTTCAGTCTTCTTCTAACCGTGGATACACTCACGGTGCGTCTGCGAACTGCCTGGAGCTCCTGTTGCAGCTGAACAGCGTTTGAGAAGCGATTTCTCAAAGAGTACGACACAACGAACCGGTCGTCTCTTTCCGAAGTGCAGCGACGTCTACCGGACCCATGTCGCCGGATATAGCCACCGGTCTCTAAAAAGCGCTGGTAGACTCTACGAACCGAAAAACGGCTCAGATTCAGTTGCCGGGCGACATCACACTGCCGCACCCCTGCTTGCAGTAGTGCAACCACTTGAGCGGCCTCATCAGCTGTAGTGTCCATTTTCCAGATGTTCTTTCTTCAGTAAAATCAGTGCGTGTGTCCCCTTCAACGGTTTAATAGCGAATGACCCACATTGAACCCGTGTTGACCTCTTTATACCCACAAAGTTAGCGCAACTCGCGACTCTCCCGAGCAGCAAAATTTCCTTAGAATTTTTGTGACCCTTTATTTGTTGCTTTAGGTTTTATTTGATAATGAAAAATAATGTTTTTTTATTAAGTTAATTAAGTAACCTTTTAAATAAAATTATAATTAATACGACTGCATGTGCATATCCAGAGTTAATGCCATTTGAACGTGATTTTCTTAGAGGTGCGATTTTTTTGACGCCGAGTGTATGTAGCTTAGATAGATTGAGGTTCGATATAATGGAGATTATTTAAATTGGTAGGGTTTTGCGGTCACCCATCATTTTCCCGACCCTTATAAAAGCAGCTTATTTTTTTTACTGAGCTGCGAAATTGTTATTATTTAAGATAATTAACCTATATCATTATAAAAAGTAAGATAACTGATTGGAAGTATTTTCGGTCACCCATCATTTTCCCGACCTTTGTAAAAGTAGCTTAGTTTTTTTTATTGAGTGATTGTTCAAAAGATAGCCATCTAGGTAATGGTGATGTTCACAATGGATTGTGAGTGGTCATTGGGGCCAACTTGCGAAATATTCATTTATTACCCGCTATGAGCATAAACAATAACGTTAACGACCTTTGGTCTTGTACAAGCGGCAACATATCAAATGTGTATAAAAAAGTGAACTAGCGAATACTAATATTTCTTACATAGCCTAACCCAAAGTACTGTAAGGCTTGTGTTGTGGATACTGGGGTAACGGATAGACCTGGATGTGTCCTGTCACCAGTGTCGGAGCCTTTAATGGAGTGAAATATGGCATATATTATCGACAAATTGCCCCTCAATTTTCAAAAAGTAAAAAAAAAAATGATTTAAAGATACACAAAAAAGAATCTATTTGTTTTTCTTTAATTATATTTTTCTATATTTATTCCATGACAATTTAAACATAATGGCTGTGTAACTGTTGTCTACATTAGCTATCAAATGATACTTTTTTGAGCGAAGCTCTCTTTTAGGCAACTCACAAAATTCGCTTGTGTCCCTCCTGCTACTTAACGGTTAAACCGATTCGAACGAATTTTGGCATGAACATACATGATTATAACCTGACGGACATAGGCTATATTAAAAAAAAGGATGATATTTACCATGGAGGAATAATCACCGAAAGAAAAATTCAAAAGCTGATCAAAGCCAAACCGCTGATACTACATTGATGAAATTTGGCGCCAAAACTCACATCGTGGTCGTGACTAATGTGCAAAAAAAAAGTTTTGAAATCGGACATACCATAGAGGAATAATCACCCTTCAAAAATCTAATTGCTTCGCTCAGTATTTGCAAACAGCAGCATGTATTGCAGACCTAGTTAATGTTGATAGGACATTTACATGAGCAGTGGTGGTCGAATTAGTATGAAAGTTCAGGTCTTGGTTACCAAGAAAACAAAATGGCGGCCGTAAGACAAAAACAAAATTTGAGGGGCAATTTGTAGATAAAAATGCGCAAATTTCACACCATTAAAGGCTCCGACACTTGTAACGGGACACAATGTATATTATACATAGATATATGATATTTATGAAATTCTGGCTGACCTAGATAATTTGCAATATTTTTAATTTATAGATCAGAATAAAACCTATCCTAAGTCCAGCAAAGTGAAAAAAAACATCATAATCGGTTGAGTAGTTTCGCATCGCGGTTAAACACTCTGACATTGAATTTTTATATAAAAATATACTCAGCGATGCAGTCGCTAAGCATAAAACTACGCTGGCACCATATATTGGAGCGTAATACAAAAAAAAGAAATTTTCGATGTTAATTTTTGCGAATTTCAAAATTCGGTCTATCTCAATCTGGTTCTAAACCTGTTGATTCGATTCCACACAAAAAATATTAAAATCGGTAAAGAACTCGGG
Source organism: Calamotropha paludella (assembly GCA_927399485.1). Classification (NCBI taxonomy): domain Eukaryota; kingdom Metazoa; phylum Arthropoda; class Insecta; order Lepidoptera; family Crambidae; genus Calamotropha; species Calamotropha paludella. Next base: position 1,854,960 of record OV656830.1, on the reverse strand, counting down.
AAGTTATGGCGTAACAGACATTGCGCCATTGAAGCTGATCCAATAAACACCCATGACTCAGTCACAAACGTTCGTTTTCATCACACAGGCCAGATGTCCCTTCCGTGACTCGAACCCAAGATTATCGGTGCGAAAGGTAGGACGAAACGGTTGTTATCTATGTCTAAATGAATCTATAATCTATGATCACAAATTTGTTGTTTGTCTGTCCGCTCTTTATCCTGCTTTTTTCCATTGTATTGCGTTCTCCGTAAGTAGTTCGTCTACCGGACGCTAGATGGTGCTAACGGGAAAATATTTAATAATAGAAAAATTAATGAATTTTGTCCACCCGTGCGAAGCCGGGACGGGCCGCTTGTAATTATTAAAAAATAACTCTTTTAACGTTACCATAGCAACGCGCTACCGGGTCAGCTAGTAGTAAATAATAATAATAAAAGAAATAATTTTGCAAGTATCCAGCGATCGATAAAGAGGAAATAGATATGTAATTTTTATATTTCTTTTTAAATTGGAAAAGAAATCGGCCGTATAACGAGGGAATGTGGGTTTGAGTCCTGGCTGACACTTTTTGTCGTTAAAACGAAAAAGCGGCAGTAGAAAGAGACAGACACATATATTAATAAGATTTAACGTAGGAGAAAATGAGATAGAAAGCATTATGTACGTGTGCTAATACGTGTTTGTGTGCGCATGCGTAGTACAAAGCTTGAGAGAAGGCATCACAACAACCGTGGTATTTAGTATACGTGTACGTATTATTTTTGAAGGTTTCACTTCTACCACGTGTGAATTCTTTTTTTTTAGATATTTTTATTTTGTTCTTTTTAGGGATCCGTACCCAAAGGGTAAAACGGGACCCTATTACTAGAACTCCGCTGTCCGTCTGTCACCAAGCTGTATCTCGTGTGATAATTAGACAGTTGAAATTTTCAAAAATGATGTATTTCTGTTGCCGCAATAACAACAAATACTAAAAACCAGAATAAAAACATCCTCCAATACAACAAACGTGATTTTTTGGCTCGATATTGATTACGGCAACAGGTAGACGCTTGAAATATTCACAGAACGTTGAGTTATATTATACACTTTGAAAATAAATAATTAAATTAAAATAAAATTTATATTTTAGGCAGGCTCCCATACAACAAACGTGATTTTTTATTCCCTTAATGAACTTTACTTAATTAAATTTGTACGGAACCCTCGGTGCACGAGTCCGGCTTGCACTTTGCCGGTTTTTTGCTTTGCGTTACTATATTGGCTTTGAAACAATAACATTAATTTTATCGATTCTTTCTGTGTTTGCGAATTCGCTATTTATAACTGTATCGCGTGTGAATACCATCTTCCTACTTAAATTGACTTCCTAAATTTCTAAACGCGAACGATTTGAATCCGATAGTAGGTTAATGTGTTATGTAAATCGTATAAGTGAGGGCACTTTTTCATTTGGCTGGATAATTTTGCGATCATCGATGTTAAGCAACGTAGACAGGGGTGGGTTAATGGATGGGTGGCTGCATTGTACTTTCTGAAGCTGTTAAGTTTTAGTATCAGTATTGTTAGGGTAATGGGTAGACATAAATAAATGATACATAGATATGTAATATTTAAAGAAATATAAAAAAATCCTTCACTTCCACGCCACGGTACTGTCGTGTCTTCCTGTCCTATCCTTGTCAGTTATAAGACGTCCTGAATGGTAGGTTAAAAATGTTGGACGGTTCAAAACAACTCATTTAAGTGCATTTAAATAAAGTTAAACGCCAAACTGACATTAAATGTATAGTGTATTAAATGTATAATATTCTATCCACTGTAATGGCGTCAAATATTTATTCACAATTGAAATTTACGAGTTAATCTACTCCATTATGCGTGTGTAAAAGTTAAAACAACAGTTTAACTTAAAAGCACAATTTAAACCATAATCAAGCACAAGGTTTAGCTTAATAGCTTATTATTGCAGCTCGAGTTTAACGTTGAGAAATTTAATTATAAAACGAAACTGTACCATGTTGAAATATTCCAACATTACACTTGCAAGACGCTTTTTAAACATTTTACCATCTCATTTTGTTTGTCAATAACTTTTTTATGGTCGAAATTTAAGTAGTAAAAATAAGGTTAAGGTTTGACGACATTCGTGGTAGAGTCACTCTACCACTGTTGGTTACTGGATGGGTGGTGGGTTAGTTTTTTTGTGTATTTAACTAGCTGACCCGGTAACGCGTATACAATGGAAAAAGAGCGGGAAAAAGAGCGGGAAAAAGAGCGGACAGACAAACACACAAACAACAAATTTGTGTTCTTAGATTATAGACTAGCGGCCCGTCCTGGCTTCGCACGGGTGGACAAAATTCTTTAAATTTTTTCTATTATTAAATATTTTTCCGTTAACGCCATCTAGCGTCCGGTAGACGAACTACTTGCGGTTAACGCGTTGCTATGGTAACGCGTATACGATGGAAAAAAAGCGTGAAAAAGAGCGGACAGACAAACAACAAATTTGTGATTTTAGATTATAGATTTATTTCACTATCTGTCTCTCTCACACTTCGTAAAATGGCTCTCCCGGTCTCACTCAAACTAGAATGTTAAAGTTACGGCCTTAAAGCAAACTGGGTACACTAGAATTTTTAAGTAAGTGCAATAAATCTATAATCTCAAATTTGTTGATTGTCTTTCCGCTCTTTTTACCGCTTTTTTTCCATTGTAAATTTGTTTACAACTGCCTGTTTTTGGAAAAAAAAATATTATCCACAATTGAAGAAATTGTCTAGCAAGTATCATACCATTTTGGAATCCTTATTAAATGCGCCAACTTTTGCAGTTACTTGCCAAACTCACATAGTACATTTTTTTTCAGTACAGCTTGTTAAAACTATGCAAAAAATTAATTTTGATTATTTAATTTAGATAAAATGGCATATTCTTCTAATCTGGAGCAGCTGGCGTTAAATTTTAGATTAGAGTTAGAAGCATTATTCAGGATTACAAAACAAAAGAAAATGTTTAGAAAAGACAAGATTTGTAGCAACAAGAGTGAAAAAACCGTCACAGGGTGTAATTTTATCGATTTTTTTAAATACTTGATTTTTTTTTTTAATATATGACACAGATTTCTTTTTTTATATTTTCTGACAACTTATATGAGTTATTACCCGCTTTCGGCTTGACGTTGACTTCGGGACACCCTGTATAAAAAAAACGTGATGAAATCCGAAACTACTGAACCGATTTTGATATTAATTTGTCATTTTTTGGATTTGTTTTGACTTAGCACATAGGATAGGTTTCATTTATAACAAAGCAACGCGTGGGTCAGATAGTTTATTATAAATGAATGAGCATACATTGTTTTGAACCGTATGTATGTCTTTCCGTTACCATAGTATCCATAACACAATCTTTACACTGCTTTTTTTGAGCTAGGCTATTTGCTGTGAATGTAAGTAAGATTAATTTATTAAAACTAGATGCCTCGGCCACGCGTTTCTGGTTTATTATAAATTAAAATGAAACCTATCCTGTCCTAAGTCGGGGCAAATCCAGCGCATTATTTGTTGGTATAACCCGGCTACGCGTTGCTATGGTAACGTTTATTGCTGGTATAACCCAGCCACGCGTTGCTGGTATGGTAACAAACACACAAAGTCCTTCTTTTATATAGTAGAGATCAAGGGCGAGACGGAATTATGCATTTTATTCAAAAGTAAACCTTTGTGCACGGACTTAAATTCATAGTTACACTGCGTTTGATTCATGTGTTTAGAAAACGTGGTGTGCACAGACTCTTAGATATTATCATGTGACTGGCGCCTTACTTAATCTCAGTAAACAAAGTGTGCGCATAAATCATCGCAACTTTGACCAACATCGTGTGAAAAGATAAAATTATCGTAAACAATACCGATTACTATAATTTGGACCGTTACCAAGGTTAGTGGTGAACTCTCTCACGAGTTATATTGCAAGCATCTTAGATGGGAATATATTGCAATGGTTCTTTAGGATTCTGTATGTCAGACTGAAAAAAGCCTTTCATTATCTGATCTCTGTGGACGAGTGGCTCGGATGTTTTCATGGTAATATCACTCCGAGGTCTCGGGTTCGATTCCCGGGTTAAGAGAAAATGAACTTTTGTATATTGGCTTGGGGTTGGGTGTTGAGGTAAGGTTTTTTGAGTTCCATAACACAAGTGCTTTAAGTATGTATGTGATGTTGTTTTTTATTAATACTAGATGGCGCTGTAGCGGTGAAACACGCTATCATATTGTTTTTTGCTTAGGATTTATTATTAACTAGATGACTCGGCCACGCGTTTCTGGTTTATTATAAATTAAAATAAAACCTATCCTGTCCTTAGTCGGGGCAAATCCAGCGAATTAATTGTTGGTATAATCCGGCCACGCGTTGCTATGGTAACGTTAATTGCTGGTATAACCCGGCCACACGTTGCTGGTATAACCCGGCCACACGTTGCTGGTATGGTAACAAACACACGAAGTCCATCTTTTAAATAGTAGAGATCATATATACGTATATATTATATGATGACCGTTTGGTGGAACGGACGGTCTTGGATTCAAGTCCGAGAAGCGGCAGATGTTTGTATGACGAATATATTTGTATATCAATCATGGGTATTTCTGAACTCATATAATTACTATCTGACCCGGCCACGCATTGCTGTGTTAAAAATTTTAAATTTATTTCATAAGTATGAACTAGGGATGTTGCGGATGCATTTTTTTCACATCCGCGGATGCGGATGCGGATGCGGATTTTAAGAGGCTCACATCCGCGGAAGCGGATGCGGATGCGGAACTGTACAAAAAACCTAAGTTTTGGTTTGGTAGGGTAAAAAGCAATAATATTTATACTTTCTTTATTTATACATTAAAAATAAAATTGGAGTGTCGGTTTTGTAATATTGAAATAACCGTTTTTTACATGCATATGAATATATATACGGTACATACACCAAAATAACATGTTTTACAATTTTTGTCTGTCTGTCTGTCTGTCAGTGTGTTCGGGCTAAACTCTAAAATGGCTGGACCGGTTCTGACGGGACTTTTATTGGCAGGTAGCTGATGTAGTTAGGACTAACAAAGGCTACTTTTATTTTTTTAAATATTTTATTTTAGAAAAATAAATTAATATTGCCATGTCCAAGTACTGTCCAGTACCGCGCGCAACTCTCACCACTTCTCCCACCAACGAATCAATGCTGCCTATCGCGCGGGCTCAGAACGCGCGAACGGGCTATTGCTGATTTTTAATAAAAAAAAATATATTGCATGGCCGGGTCAGGTAGTTTAATAATAAAGTAGTGAGTGACTTACCATTACTGATTACTTGTTTTAGTAATGAAATTTAAATATGGAGCATTATATTTAATGAAAAGTAGAATGGCCGCCTTTTCGGACTCCTAACCTAATAAACCTCCTAAATAACTGTTCACTTGGAACACTGGCTGGTGGCGCTGATAAGAATTTGCGTGCTTTTTTAGGTAACAGTTTGAACTCACTTTGATTAACACTCCACCATTTAAGAGGACTCTTATTTAAATTAATTCACTTTTTATTACGGAAAGTAAGTAACTCCTTCTTGTGAATTGTGTCAGGGCTGACAATTTCTGGTGTTTCCTGACTCTCCTCAACATCACTTGATAAATCGAGCATAATCGAGATCACTAATTAAACAGGACTGACATCCTGTAACCTGAGGTCTCTGGTCGTTCCGTTCTGTTTCCATGAAATCTGTCATTCTCATTTTCTTCGCTCTTTCGGTACTTGGAGATATTGTTCGAGAAGCCAAGATATCTTCCGTGTTTCTGTTAATCTTCAATATACCTAGGTAACACTGAAAATGTTTAGAAAATGAAAAACGGCTTAATGTAGAAAGTTGCCAATACTTTTATTGTTTTTCGAAGTAATCTCTCTACACATCGTCGCATTCGATGGAACCACTGAGAAAGCAGTGGGCCCATTCTTCCTTAGGGGTCTCTTCTATGGCATTTTCGTACGCTTTCACCGCATCTTCAGGGCTCGTAAAGCGAATTTTATCTTTAGTTCTTGGGAATAAATAAAAGTCGCAGGGCGCCAGGTCAGGACTGTATGGCGGATAACTCATTATCTCGACACTTGCCAAATATTCAACAGTCCGTTCTGCGGAGTGCGCTGAAGCACTGTCGTGGTGAAGTAGGATCCTGCTTCGAAGGCGCTGCTGTCGAATTTTTTCTAAGACAACAGGCAAACAGCGATTTACATACCAGTCTGTAGTAACTGTCCTTCCATCTTCTAGCACAACTGTCGCGAAATGACCATTCCGACCAAAGAATGAAGCAATCATCTTTTTCCTTGACTTCTTCCTTTCTTTACCTTAGCTGGCCGATCCTTGAAAGGAAACACCCACTGAGCTGATTGTCTTTTGGTTTTGGGTTTGTAGCAATATAACCAGATTTCATCACTTGTGGCGATGTCAAATACAGCATTTGAGTCACCTCCGTTGAACTTATCTAATATTTGGCGACACCAGTCCATGCGAAGGTGTTTCTGGTCGTCGGTTAAAGTATGGTACAAAGGTTCTGGACGCCTAAATGTTCGTGTAATATTTTTTGAACTTGACTCATACCAATGGCTAGGCTTTGAGATTGCTACGTCCAAGCTTAAACTCGTTAAACTAATTGTAAATAGTGGCACGAGATGGGGCTTCATTAAGAAATGCTAATTGCAGCCTATCATAGCTTTGTTGTTGAGTAAGCCCACAACGAAAGTCATAATAAATCATTGACCGAAAGTTTTCTCGCGTTAGGTTCATTTTCACTAGTAACAAGAGTTTTAGATTTGCCGCCAATTCCCAAAAACAAATGACAAATTAATGCAATATACTACATTAGGTTACGAAAAAGTTCTAAAATTGAAATTGAAAAAGTTTTCATTAGCAATGTTTCTAACTGGTCAGTTCTAATTCTAAACATTTTCAGTGGTACCCACGTATCATCTTTAATCTTTTACTCGGTCGACACGCGCCACTCGCCGGCCCCTCCCCTTTCTTTCTTATCGCATCCGCATCAGCTCCGCATCGATTTATGCGGATGCGGATGCAGATGCGGATGTCTAAATCGATGCGGATGTTCCGCATATGCGGATGCGGATGCGAATATTCGCAACATCCCTGGTATGAACACATACAGCAAATTAAAAAAAATATCATCAAATTCGGTTGAGTTTTGGATTTCATCGCGGTCAAACAATGTGACAGGGAATTATTATATTTTTAGATTATTTACTAGCTGACCCGGTAACGCGTATACAATGGAAATAGAGCGGGAAAAAGAGCGGACAGACAAACACACAAACAACAAATTTGTGTTCTTAGAGTATATACTAGCTGACCCGGAAACGCGTTGCTATAGTAACGCGTTGCTATGGTAACGCATTGCTATGGTAACGTTAATTAATACAATGGGAAAAGAGCGGGAAAAAAAGCGGACAGACAAACACACAAACCACTGTGATCTTAGATTATAGATTTATGTACCATATGTGTATATCTATCCGTTACCCTTAGTATCCATAACACAAGCCATATGCTTACTTATTTAGGGCTAATTGATAGAATGTAAGAAATATTATAATTATTATTATTGTACCACTGTTGAAATTGCAGCCATCAAGTGTTGGTGAACGTAAGTGTTGGCTAGTTAAACGAAATGGCGGAAAGTGTTTTTTCCCGCTCTCTTAAATTCCATTGAATTTAAGAGAGATTTGGTTTCAATAAATCCTCAAACCGACACTGAAATTTAGGAGAACAGGATAATCTCATTTGATTTGATTATTTATTTTAATAGAAAAACACCAGAAAAATACGACTCGCATCACAAGTAAATTCTCAGACGAGAATGCTCTTCTATTATTTTGTTCAGTGGGTTGCTATGGTAACGGTTTAATTATTTTTCTGTATTTAACCGAAATAACTGATTCTATGATGTCAAAATAAGAACGTGAAAAGTTAAATAAGAAAACTGAAGGTGTCAAGCCAACAGTTAAGTGTAGACATTTATGTTTATACAGGCTTTTACCCGCGGCTACGCCTGCAATTTTTTTTTCAATAAAAAGTATCCTATGTTACTTCTTATACCTCCAAGAATATATGTACGAAGTTTCATGATGATCGGTTTAGTAGTTTTTGCGTGAAAGCATTACAAACAAACTTACATTCACATTTATAATATTAGTGGGGATGGGCTTATAGCCGGTGACGGCTAGTTTAGATCTAACCTTAAAAAATGGTCAATCCAAAATTGTTTTACAGATAAAAAAAAAAGATTTCTTGACCACAAAAATGTAACATTATATGTGTTCTTATTAAATAAAAACACATAATTATAGCTGGTTCCATCTTAATCGATTGTTTAATATTTGTAAAAATATTACTTACGATGTTGAAGGTAGTTAGCGTTCAACATTGGTGGAACGATATTAGCTCATAGAGTAGAAATACGTTTGTAAATTTCGACACGTTTGCCAGCATCTCGGTAGCTCAGCGGTCAGAGCACTCGCCCGGATAGAGAAAGCTCGTGGGTTCGAATCCCACCTGAGGTCTCGGAGGCGTAGTTTTTTTTTTACACACGTATTTTATATCTTCTAACATTATATGTAGTTGTATATTTATTTTATGTTAACTTTCATGTGCCATATTTCCATATAATTAAATATACCTATAAAAACAAACACATCTCCGACTACTTAGGTAGGCAGCTCAGTGGTCAGATCACTCAGCTCAGTGGTCAGTCACTCGCCCGGGTAGCGACAGGTCGTGAGTTTCTACGATTCTAAACATATTTTCGGTATAGCTAGTACTATCAATTCAAATCAATTTCTTGTCAAATAGGCTTTAGCCAATGTCAAGTTCAAGGAGGGATTTTAATTCTCTCCTCCTTAGCATATTTGTTTTTTTTTAAAGACAATGAAACACTATTGTCGTTTTTTAATAGTAGCGACGAAACATTGCTAGCAAAAAAGAACAATTAACTGTGTTGCCAGTTTGTGTAAATTGCTTATAGAATCTGCATAACTGTGACTTTTATTTGTTTTTTTTTTACAGAAATTTCAAGCTGAAATCCTTTTTAATGGCATTCTTGTTTTAAAAAAAAATGTTAAGTATTTTGTTACGACGACATTAGTTTTAAAATTAATGCAATATCCCTATTAATATTATAAATGTGATTGTAAGTTTGTTTGTTATGCTTTCACGCAAAAACTACTAAACCGATCATCATGAAACTTCGTACATATATTCTTGGAGGTATTACAAGTAACATAGGATACTTTTTATTGAAAAAAAAATTGTGGGCGAAGCCGCGGGTAAAAGCTAGTAATTAAACATTTAAACCTACCTCTTTTACATCTTTAATTTTTAATAGTATTTGTTGGTTTAGTCAATTCTTTTAATGCTATGTCTTACAATTATTAGATATCGAAAACTATTGCATTTAAACATTTGAATAGTTATTTTCATCGTTGTAATCCTAAGTAGCTCAAGCATTTGTGTGATTGAATTTACAACGTCGGTACCACATCACCCAGACTCGAGGCAATATATTTTTTTTTCTATATTGACTAAGCCAGGAATCGAACCCACGACTTCGAAGTGGTGTTACCATAAAAACCAGTATGCAAACCACTTGAGAATAACTCAAGATTTTTTTTCTCGTAATTGTAATTCAATCGAATTCCTAATTAAAACGTCATTTTATGAAATCGAATCGATCTATTGACCAATCGATATGTCCCACAGATACATAATTGCAACTCTGTAATTAGTCGAACAATCGCTATAACCGACTCGGATGTTTTTTTTTAACCACGCCTTGTCTTTGTTCTATTATGCCTTATAATTGCACAGATTTACTCTCATGGGTTTACTAAGTTAAAACATATACATACTCAGGGAGTGTACAGCAGCATTGCAAAGCCTTCCCCATTTTGACATCGGACAACCAGACTTACAAATAGGCGCCAGCATTATATGGTTGATATACCAAAGAGTCGCACCAAGCGTTTTGGTTCCAATTTTGTGATCCGTACCGCTAACGAGTGAAACTCCTTGCCTAAGTCTGTGTTTTCTGACACATACAACTTAGGGGTCTTCAAGTCACGATTGAATAAGTATCTTCTAGGCAAGCGCGTCACATCCTAGATCGCATCGTAGCTTACTATCAGGCAAGATAGCGGTCAAGCGCTTACCTTATACATAATTATTATTTATTTAGAATGGGCTCGCTCTTGATCCCAACCAAGCCCGGTTCCAAGATAGAATCCACGATGGAACGAGCTAACCCCGAAGGTGCCTATTCACCCAGGTTTTAAAACAGACGAGTTATAAAAGAGTATGTTACCTATTTATACTAAAAAACCGGTCTAGTACCTTAACTTAGCTTTGTAATTCACATAACAGTGTACCCCCGGTAATCCGGCCCCTGTCTAATCCGGCGCCCCCAGTAATCCGACATGTCTATCACTGTTGAATGTAGGTATACATAAACATTATCTTGGCAAATCTTCACTAATGTATTCTATTATGCTCGACGATTTTGTTTTGAGTCTGATTGCTCAGTTTGAATTTGACTACATTTGATACCCCTAGCGGCCTAGTTTCGTTCATTGTTTACCAGTATGATGTATGTGATCTGTAATTAGTCGGTTTACAAGGTAGTTACTCTGTTTCAAACAATTCTACCCTATAGCGGATCTTAGGGAGTACTCTGTTATCCGACAAATTCGATAGCCCGACACTGCCCTGCAAAACGTTTGTCGGATTACCGGGGATCCACTGTATATGAACTTACATACATTTCAACTGATGATGAAAAGATTTACAAAAAATATATTTATTGTTTTTTTCGGACATCCAGACACACTGCGGGCTACCACCCTTTCTTGGTCGCTATTCCTGCCTGTCGCACCAAGCGCTTCTCGACTTCTTTTATAATGCGCACAGCAAAGGAGTGGAACTCCCTCCCTGAGTCCGTATTTTCGATTACTTATAACCCGTCTGTTTTTAAAGCCAGGGCGAATAGGCACCTTCTGGGTTAGCTCGTTCCATCGTGGATTCTGTCTTTACCCCCGGGCTTGATTGGGATCAAGAGCAAACCCATTCGGAATAAAAAAAATAATAAAAAAATATGACAAATTAATGGTTTTATTTCCTTCTTTACTTGTGCTATAAGACATTGCTTCATGCTAAATTTCATAATTCTAGGTCAAGGGGAAGTATCCTATAGATTTAGATTCCCTTTCGAGTGTCAAAATTTGCGGTATAAATCCTATTATCTTTTGATTGCGTTTACTTAGAAGCTTGGTTATTTTACACCACCAAGGGACCGTAGATTTGAGTATTCGAAATAAATTTCAACTTTATATCTTCACTCGTTCCTGAGAAAATCTTGACAGACGTAAAGACCGACAAACAAAGAGTCATCTTGTTTTTAATTTTACTCCCTGACGACCACGCCCTGAGCCCTCACGTCGAACTCCAACCTCAGCTCAGCGGTCAAAACACTCGCCCGGATAGCGAAAAGTTTTTTACATGCGTATTTTATATCTTAAAGAAGTGATCTTATAAGGATTCTGTTTTTAGTAAGGAGTACGTAACCCTAAAAATCATTAAAAAAATTAGTTTAAATTTCTTTTCTTTTGTTACAGGTTTGTGAAGAACCCGACCTTTGAAGCAATTTAATAGAAATTCGGAAAAATGGCGCAGAAAAGAATTTGTAGCTTGCGGTACAGTTCTTTGGGATGTATCACAGTATTACTATATCTTATCGACAAAAGTATAGCTGTAAGTATGATTTGTTATTAATCTATAATCTAAGATCACAGTTGTTTGTGTGTTTGTCTGTCCACTCTTTTTCCCGCTCTTTTTCCATAGTACCAATTAACTTCCCGCTCTTTTTCCATTGTATCATTACCATATCAACGCGTTTACCGCAAGTAGTTCGTCTAGCGGACGCTAGATGGCGCTAACGAAAAAATATTTAATAAAAGAAAAAAAATAAAGAAATTTGTCCACCCGTGCGAAGCTGGGACGGGCCGCTAGATTTATATATATATATAACAGTGCCATCTAGGGAAAAGAAGCGAAAAAAATAGTAAAATAAAATTTCATTTGTATAGATGATATAAAACAATTAATGTTTTAAAAATTTCAATAGAGTTAATAAATGGATCTCAGTAACGTTAATGATTAAAAAAAATTAAAATTATTTGATTATTTTAATAAGATTTTAGACTATTAAAAATAAGCGACCTACTCTCCCCTAATTTGCTGTGCCCTACAGGGTCCATAATGTACTTACATAAATTACTGTTTAAGAACCATAAAAAAACAAACATTATGGGAAAGCAATAAAGTATTGAGATATATAGTATAAAGCGTAGGAACTAAGCGTTAAAAAAACTACGATTTACAATGTTTATTTATAACTATCGGCCGCCCGCGACTTTGTCCGCGTGGAACATTGCAACATTACTTTATTTTTCTTAAATAAAAGTAGCCTAAATTATTCCTTATTATATCAGCTACCTGCCAAGAAAAGTCCCGTCAAAATGCGTCCAGCCATTTCATAGATCAGCCGGAACAAACAGACAGACAGACAGACAAAAATTGTAAAAAAAATATTTTGGTTTATGTACCTACCGTATATATATTCATATGCATGTAGTAAAAAACGGTTATTTCAATATTACAAACAGACACTCCAATTTAATTTATATGTATAGATGGAGTTGTCAACTACCATTGCAGTTTTGCGTGGGGATGTGGACTTGCCCTAACTTGTACCTGATAAGTATCTGCGTATTCGATCCGGTCGCCGGCATCTGCTGTTTGCGTCTCCGCCATGTCACACTGTGGCGCGCGCAGTCACTGCTGTTTCGCATGCATCGGGCACGAATCGTACTCCTTGTGGCTTATCCAGAGTTTGACGTCTTTGTTGACAACCCTAAGCCCTATTTAAAAAAAAGATAGAAGTCTATGAATAACGTAACTCTGCTATTCATAGTTATGTAATTGGGTTAACCCCGTTTAATTATGTTAAATAAATAAATAAATCGACGGATAGGATAAACTAAGGTTGACAGGTAGAAAATGCCCAAGGCATTAAGTCCGCTTTTGTACAATTTGTGCGTAAAGTATAAATACATAAATAAATAAACGAAACAGGTGATCGCAACGGATATCCAAAAGTGACTGGCGTGGATGCATAGAGTCAAAAAAGAGACATTGTTTTTAAATTTATCTAAAGGCATGGTGTGGCATCTTATTGTCAAAAGCAATACATCTTTTTAAAAATGACCCTAAAGTTAGTATATTTGATAATTACTCCAGTTAAAAAAGGAAGAAACGCTTGTAAAGACTTGGATTATATTTAAGTGTTTCGATTGTTCTTTTTTGAAACTTTGGTAAGTTGCTATATGACAAAGTTCTTTAGGATTTTGCGTACTTTTATTGCGGAAAAACAAGTTCCTCGCTACAAAAAAGTGTTTCTACCCACAACTGTAGTTTACTACTTAAGAATGATTGTCTTTGAACAGGCACAGAAAATAATAAAACTAACCTTCGAAATAAAAGTGAAAGGTGCTCACGATAGATTGCTCGCAATAAACATAACGTTGTCATTCGATCACGAAATTTTACTCTTTAAATTTCCATACCGGGCGCCTTAATTAAGATTCTTTTCCAGAATTTCAAAGGAAAGGGGGGTAGTTAAGACTGGTTTTTGGCCTATTATATTTTTCACAAAAAATAAAAAAGATTTTTTGCTGGTAAGTACCTATAGATCATAAACAGTCGATTTGACCATAAACGGAACCTCAACCCACCCCCTCCACCCTTATTATTCCTAAAGTCTATTTTTCGGTGGTCCAATATTGCGTCCATAGACTTGGCTTCTTGCCCAGATCCTGAAAAGTCTGAAAAAGTAAAAAATAGACTATAGGGTGAATAAGGGGGGGGGGGGGGTTGAGGTTCCGTTTATGGTCAATTCGACTGCTTATGATATATACTTACTAGCAAAAAAAAAGATTTCTTTTGGTAAAAATAAAATAAGCCAAACCAGCCTCAGCTACCCTCCTCCTTATTATATGAAATTGTGTAAACGTAGCAATTTGAACATTGTAATTCAAATGTAACTGATGGTACATTTAAGTTTTTTCGATTTTACACTTTAAAAATTATTCACTTAAGGCGCCCGGTATTAAAACAACATGAAGAGTAAAATTTAGTGATCGAATGGCAGCGTTACGTTTCTTGTGTGCAACCTATCGTGCGCACCTTTCACTTTTATTTTGAATTTATTTTTTATTATTCTTTGTGCCTTGTGTCTTTGAACAAAGACAATCCTTCTAAAAGTGGGCATTGACGATCAGTTTTTTGTAAAACTGTGGCGTCAGACCAAATGGTTTTAGGCCAACTCGATTTACGTATTCAGTGGCGTCACTCCGGCTCTTCAGTTTTCAATCGGCCGGGCTGTTAGGAAGTGTACTACCTGTTTGTGTTGGATTGACGATCACACACTCACGATCAGTTTGGTGCGACGCACCGAGTTGGATTTATGATAGTCTCGGAAATACGTGGCGTGTCGTCAGTTAAAACTCTGGAGTGTTGATTCGACAATCACGATCAAGTTTTGGATGGAAGTCAGTTCAACTGATGCGAAAAACTGATCGTCAATTCGCAGCTTTAAGGCCCCTCGCCAACGGCGACTTTTTGTAGTGATGCTATCGCGCGTTTCGTAAATGAGCGACAGCATCACTACTTACGCGCGTTAGTCGCAATTGCAACGCGCTACAGAAGTGATGTCAACGCGCGACTGTATCGAAGCAAACATGCGCGTGTCAACTCTGGTTTTACAATGGAAAGCAATTCATAAAACGTCGAATATGACATTCTATAACAACTTCTGAATTTATGCTCATACTTTTTTAGTATTTTTAATGTTGTTACATAATGTCCGCCTAGTAATTTCTCTTTATTAAATGGTTGCATCCAATATTGACGGTACTTTCGTTGCCCACGCTTCGGCTGTCCACGCTTCGGCTGTTTACGCAAAAGCAGCTCCAAAAAAGTGACTAATATTGCCTCAACTGAGTCCATCCTGCAACTGTAGCGATTGCAGGTATTTTTGTGCAGTTACTTAATCGCGTTTGCATCGCGACAGAACCGCGTTTGTATCACGACTGAATCGTGTTTACGTGGGCGAGGGCACACAGCTAGCGACCGCATTGCGACTGTATCGATACGAACACGCGACAGAATCGCTACTGCATCACTATAAAAAGTCGCCGTGGGCGAGGGCCCTAAGGAGTAAACTGCAGTCGTGTCGGAGCTGAGAAACACTTTTTTTTAACTTATTTTTATTAACTGCGTTCTCTCTGTTAATCCGTCACAATAATGGAGAGTAATATCAGATAATCATTAGATTATCAGCTGATTAGCAACCCAATTATGTGGAGACCAGTATATAATTACTGTTCACAATGGTATCAAAAGCGCATGATTGCATAATTGCATTTTAATTTATTTGTGCACGACATTTTGTTATTTTATAACGCGAGTGCGCAGCGGGTTAACGATTACGGATGTTAAATAAAAAAAAACTTTTTTTCTCTTAAATAAATCTATACATATAAATAAAATTGGAGTGTCTGTTTGTAATATTGAAATAACTGTTTTTTACTACATGCATTTGAATATATATACGGTACATACACCAAAATAACATTTTTTTCAATTTTTGTCTGTCTGTCTGTCTGTTTGTTCCGGCTAATCTCTGAAATGGCTGGACCCATTTTAACGGGACTTTTATTGGCAGGTAGCTGATGTAATAAGGAGTAACTTAGGCTACTTTTTTTTAAGAAAACAATCTTTTATTTTATAAAAATAAAATTACTGTGCCACAGCAACGCGTGGCTGGGTCAGCTAGTATTAGATATAATCGCATATTTTGTTCTGAACTCAAGTTATGTATTTGAATCAAACACTTTTTTACGGATTTTGCGCATATTTTATTTATATTTAAGATTGGAGCCTTCCACCCGCTTGGGATCCAATAATAAATAAATGAATACCTCCAAAAACACACATTGCAAGACCTGATGATGTAGTTAGCTCTTTTTGCAAATAATAAAACAGTAAGATCGGTCCCCCTGCCCGAGTTTCTTTCGCCAGTTCTTCTCGGAAGGGTCTCCAAATTTCCGAACTGGTAGTAGACTCAGTAGTATACAATGCAAGCGTATAACAATTTTAACAATTAGGAACGTGCCCGATAAAAATATTGTGAAGGTAGTAGAAAATACATGACAACCATTATCTTAGTCATCCTGTGATCACGGCTCCTGTTAAGGAGTAGACACGTCAGGATTAAATATAAAATAAATTATGCGCAAAATCCGTAAAAAGTGTTTTATTCTAATGTGTAATGTGCGCGGAAGTGTAAGAACAAAAAAAAAGGTTGTAAATACCAAGTTATGTAGCTAATGCAGTTGTGTTATTGAATTCAGAAACAACGATGGTACCACAACACCCAGACACGAGCCAATATAAAAGTTTGTTTTATTACATCTATCCGGCCGAGAATCGAACCCGGAGTAGCGTTACAATGAAAACCGATATGCGAGACACTTGACTACGACGGATGTCAAGTAACGTTTGCGAAGGTTTACCATTTGATGGGTGACCAAAAAATGATTATATTGATTCATTTCAAGCTTTAGAATTCAAGAATCCAAGTGAACAAGCTTAACAAAAAGCATGAAAAACAGACCTAGCGCCGCTTCACCTTAATTGCGATAATAAAGTGAAACAAATTATAAATACTGCCTTTCGCACCGACGGTCCTAAGTTCGAATCCCGGAAGGGGCTGATATTTGTGTGATGAATTTATACCTGAGTGATGGGTATTTATATATCTATAAAAATGTCCTTCACATTCACGCGGTGAACTCTTAAATTCAACCGATCTTGGTGATTTATATTTTATTTTTAAACTCTATTTTATTTTTATAATTTTCATATATTTTTATGCATTTTTCAATGCGATCTTATAAGATAAATTATTATAATAGAAAAATACTAAAAAAAATCGACTCGGGTCACAAGTGAATCCTCAGGCGGGAATCGAACCCGCAACTAAATGGCTGTTTCATCTTAATCGATTGCAAAACATTTGTAAAAATGTTTCTTTTGAATACGAGAGGATGTTCTTCTCATTGATGACAACGCTGGCCTACAGCGTATAAAATCAGAAAGGTACTAGAAAATTTCGACGGGTGTTCACAAGGCTCGGTAGCTAAATTGGGAGAGCATTGGACCGGATTTCCAAAGGTTGCGGGTTCGATTCCCACCTGAGAATTCACTTGTGACCCGAGTCGATTTTTGCTGTACTTTTCTTTTATCATAATGTATCTATATTTTATTATTCATTTTTAGTTCGGTATACTAAAAATGCATGATTTGTTTGTGTGTGCAAAATTTTAAATAAATCCGACGTTTTTAGGTTGGTAAAAATCACGTTAGATACAAACAAACTTACAGGTGAAGTTAATAAAAATGTGTATTGTATTGCATTTTATTAATTAACATAACTTCTAATTACAGGCCTTGGATGGTTACGCTCCTGGAGAAGATTACCCTATATATAACGAAGTTCCCAGTGGATTATCATTCACATGTGACGACAAAATACCCGGATACTACGCTGACCCAGAAACCATGTGCCAGGTAACACTTCAGATAAGGTTATTTAAAGGGCGTGCTATTTTTTTATTGGAGCGGAGCGAGCGAAGCTCCCATGGATCAGCTTCAATGACAAAATGTATGTGACGCCATAACTCTATGAGTTCATAGCCGATTTTCGTATTTTTGGTAATGAATCGAACCACGGGCGAGGGGGAGGGTTTTGGGGGTTCAAACCCCCCCCCCCCCCCCGAAATGTTAAGATATCAACATCAATAATATCAAAATAAGGTGAGGCCGCGGTATTACTTCTTTTATTACTAATTATTACACTAATAATGTATTTTGAATTTGCCCTCTACCACCCGCCGCCGCCCGTCGTCATTTAGGGCGTACGCTAAATCTTGCGCGGGTACACGCCGCAGGCGCCGGCTCCGGCGTCCGACGCGGGCCTGGGACATTATCTGCGGCATATATTTTGCGGTCAGTTCTGAAATTGAAGACGCAATTTTATGTATTCGGCAGTGCTACCCGAAAGAAGTACATTCAGTCAAAAAGTATCGGGAATGGATGATTTGTTTATGGTTCCAAATTCAAATTTTTGTTTTTTTGTTGTTGTTAGATTGGCACAACTGTTTTAATTTTGGCGCGGAGTTTGAGTTGCATCTGTTATTAATATTAAATAAAGTGCTGTTTTTAGTTACTAGTGTGTATTGCGAATTTCATAATGGACAAAAATATCGAACAGAGAGTTTATCTTAAATTTTGCATCGCCATTGGAATTTCGTGTTCGGAGTCACTAAAATATTTAAGGCTTACGATGAATCGACTTTATCAAAAACACGTGCTTATGAGTGGTACAAAGCGTTCAAAAGCGGTCGAGATGTGATGGATTTGCCTTGCTCTGGTAGGCCATCATAGTCTGCAACTGCAGTTAACACCGCAAAAGTGAAGGAAATATTGACTGAAAATCCTCATTTAACTTTGAGGGAGATAGCCGCCGAACTTTCTGTATCTCACGAGTCGATCCGTACCATTTTAACTAATCATTTGGGTATGAAACATGTTACCGCTCGGCTAGTCCCAAGGACCTGAATTTTCTCCAAAAACTCAATCACATGAGAGTCACTGAGGACATGCTAGAACGAATCAATTCTAACATTCATGAAACGCATTGTTACTGGTGACGAGACGTTTACGAGTTTGACAAGCAAACTAGTCAACAAACTTCGCAGTGCCGCCTTCCAACTGAACCGAAACCGAAAAAACCACGCCAAAGTAGATCAAAAATCAAAGACATGTTGACTGTTTTCTTTGACTATCGTGGGTTGTGCACTCGGAATTCTTGCTGGAAGGTCAAACGGTAAATAAAGAATATTATTTGAGCGTTATGCGGCATTTAACAGAGCAAATTCGATGAAAAGGTCAGATTTGTGAAAAGAGAATTCTTGGATTTTGCACCACGATAATTGCGCCTTCGCACAAGGCCATCATTGTGAACGAATTTTTGACCAAACACTCAACAAATACCATCGAGCCACCACCATATTCACCAGATATGGCTCCAGCCGACTTCTTTCTTTTTCCTAAACTCAAATTACCACTTCGTGGCACCCGTTTTTAATCGGTAGAAGACATAAAGGAGAATTCGCGGCGAGAACTGAACTCAATTCCGGAAATAGCGTTTAAAAAATGTTTTGATGATTGGATTATTCGTTGGCGTAAGTGTATCGTTACTAAAGGAGCATAATTTGAAGGTGATAAAATAAATTTGGATGAATAACAAACATTTTGTATATTATTGATCTTTTTCCGGTACTTTCTTGACAGAGTAGTACATCTGTAGTCAAAACAGAACTTGTGGAAAGCAGCTATGACTATCACCTCCCCTACTCCAAAATTTGCTTTGGAATGCTTAGATAAGTGCGATCAAAAATTATATCCAAATATTAACACGTTGTTACAAATAATGGCTACCATACCTGTTTCCACTGCTACACCCGAAAGGACTTTTTCAAGCCTACGAAGACTTAAAAACTATTTGCGGAGCACAACGAGTGAAAACAGACTGAACGGCTTGGCTCTCATGAATATTCACTATGGGATAGAAATTGATGCGAATGAAGTAGTGGCTATATTTAAAAATATAAACAGAAGATTAATTCTGTAGTACATATGTAATCAAATGAACCTTCTGTTTCTTTTTTTTACATATTTTATACTTTTCATATAATATAAAGGTTATTGCATGCACTTTCAGTAGTTTTATTTTCTTGAACCCCCCCCCCCCCCCCCCCCCCCCGAAACTAAAACCTGGCTACGCCCGTGAATCGAACCAACTTGTTTAGGACTAGATCGTGAAGTAGCCCGAATTTTGAAATTCGCAAAAATAAAAAAGTTATGACCAAAAAAATAATACCTGAAATAATTTGTTCTTTTTTAAACTAAACTAAACAAAATAAAATATGAATGAAGTTCCTTATTATAAAAATATTAATTTTAAGTTCTAATCTGGGTATAAAGAAAATAATTATTCGGGTATACATTTTTCATTATGATTTTTTTATCGATAAAAAGCAAAGAAGCTACTTTACAAAATTATCTTAACACCTTTATTTCATTTACAATGATTTATAAAAATAAATAATAACAGACAGATAAACGTAGACTATACATGAGACACAGTATAGCCATCCCACATAGACAATACATAAAAATCTTACGCTTTTTGTTTAATGCTACGGACGTTTTTTCCCGGCTAGGGTACCCCTCCGCAACGCCCCATAAGGAACTTCGTTCCAAAAACATTGGCTCTATGGGATTTCCCATTTAAACAAAAAGCGCCCCGCTCCAATATATGGTACTAGCGAAGCTTTATGCTTAGCGACTACATCGACCTAGTAAATAGGCAGGCATATATAGTATAATAAAGTATTTTTTGAACCACAGGGTTTAAATAATATCTATTTTATTAAACTATATTAGCTACATCATGTGTTTTGATGACGGTACCATGGAACGAGCTAACCCAGTAAACGGACGGGTTATAAGTACTCGGAAATACAGAGGCAGGGAAGGAGTTCCACTCCTTTCTGATTTTATGGCAAAGTAAATTAAGAATAGAAAGATTATGCGAAAAAAGTTATCAATATTACTTAGTTACTTACACTTTACATATTTTTTTAATTCGGATAAAGTGAATTTCTACTTTAACATTTTACTTCACTATTTTGTAAATGAATAATTCTATTTAATGGCGACATTTTACTTAAGATGATTATGTTAAGCTTAGAATCAAACAACGAAAATTTATCAAATTTTACACGAGTCAAATGAATTACTATTTAATTAGCCCTATTGTTTTCAACAGAGTCAATAAATTATTACACTTACATCCCTTAACGTAACGTGAGTACAAAAGTAAAACGATTAAATGGCTTCAAATTTTGACATATATTTAGACTGAATGCTTCATTGAATGTTGATTTATAAGACCTTTTCGTATGTATATAGGTACAAGTAAGTGGTCATTATCTGTAGACTGAACTAAAAAAGAAAAAAAAACTGTATTTTTTTCATTGAACATAATATTAATGCGAATATTGTATTACGTTCAACAAGTTTTGATTTGGTTTTAGGTTATGTTTTATTTCTTTCTGCAGTGAGTTTAGTAGTTGCGACACAGTTTTAACTAATGCAGCTTCTATCATACACATCTTTTGCTGTACTTGTTTTTGGATAAACTAGGAAAAATATTGAAATCGGTTAAGAACTCGGGATGTTATGACGTTACAGATATTGCGTCATTGAAGCTGAACCAATGGGAGCTCCGCTCCAAACTAAAGACCAAACTTAAATCAGTATTACTGGAACAATGTTCTGAATATATTTTGACAGATAATTTGGATTTTTTTTGCAGATTTTCATCTAAATAGACAAAAGTTACTATGGTTTCATGACACTTAGTCTTATAGAATAATTTGTCAGTAATGTAGGCAATGAAACCCATTATAGCTAATTCATCATATTAAGATTCCCACGATACAAGCCTACCCTAGTGTGGAAAATTTAGTTTTAAGAATACAAATACTGTAATGCTTTTCATGGAGTTAATAATTTATTTATTAAAATAAAGAAATTTATTGGAGCGGAGCGAACGAAGTGAGCGAAGCTCCCATGGATCAGCTTCAATGGCGAAATGTCTGTTACGCCATAACTTAACCGATTTTAATATTTTTTGTGCGGAATCGAATCAACAGGTTTAGGACCAAATCGTGACGGAGCCCGAATTTCGGAATTCGCAAAAATTCCCATCGAAAAATTATTTTTTTCTTTTTTAGGTATTACGCTCCGCTCCGATATATGGTGCTAGCGTAGCTTTTTGCCTAGCAACTGCATCGCCTAGTTATAATATAAATTAAATACACTAATTGGCGATGCAAAGATTCTAACTAGCGCCTCAAGCGTCAAAATAGTGAAACTGTCTTAGAACGACACTTTGACAGTTTTCGATACAATTTACGTCACGGAACAAATTATTTATTAAATTTAAATCAGATTTATGTGGTTTAATGCTGGACGAGACGATAATTATATTGTCAATAGTCGATGTAATTAAAACGTCTGCAGGAAACGGAAAACCAATGTGTTATGGAGAAGAATTATTACGGAGTGGAATAGTGATTTCTGTAGGAAAAAAAGAAAAATTAATAACATAATTAATGTACAAGCACTGGTACTGCCCACGTCGGAAATTAGTTTGAAGCTTGAAAATGATGAGAACAAACGCTCATTGCTGGTAAATTCGGCTTGCCTATTCTTAAAGCAGTCTCCCATTTTTTCTTTATAATTTTGTCTTTTGAAACAAATGAAAACTTATTTCTGAATCTCCGTAAGTGCTACATTGAAGAACGCAACAACATTTCGTATTGCTGCTTTTATAAGCAACAGGTTTCTGTATGTAATCGTGATCCATCTAAACTTAACCTCAACTTTAAAGCAAAGTGTCGTTCTTAGACAACTTCTAAATTTCGCCGCTAGAGCGTGCATAATCTTTGCATCGTCAATAAAGTTTATAAGTCTATTTAATTTTAAGAAATTCGTATTTCCAGGTTTGGCACTGGTGTGTTCCTGGAATTGGTGGTAACACAATGTATTCTTTCCTCTGTGCTCCGGGGACAGTCTTCAACCAGAGATCGAGGGTATGCGACTGGTTCTTCAAGGTATGTAGACGACTCGTAGCGCAAGTAGGGAATAAGAACGATGAAAATCGAGATCAGTGAAAAGTACCAACACGGTGCGTAGACAGAGGAGTCTTTAGCTATGGTGCAGGGTATGCGTTGTACAAGGGCGACGCAATCCTAGGGGGCGCCGAGCACTTTTAATTACTTAAATGGAAATCGTAAAAAAGTGGACTCTCCATACAAAATGACCGATCAGCTGATCGAGTGAGAATAGAGAGTCGTTTTGTTTACAATTTCAATATATGACATTGATATCTCTTACATCTATATACAGACCCCTCTTTCCCACTGGGCACTCTGGGCAAATGCCTAGTTCCTGCCAGATATAAATGCCAGAATACCGACATTTATTACTGAAAAACTTTTTTAATTAGAGTAAATGGAATCTCAATTCGGGACTATATTATCGACTTGCTTATTAGCTTTTGCATACGCGAAGCTACTACACTCTCACCCAAAAAAAGGCTATTCAATTTCAGCATGCTTAGATAATTTTAAATATGTGTGAATCGCCCCGTTTGAATTAAAAATTATCTATTATACTATTACTGTCAATAAAAAATCTGAAACCTTGTTTATCTACTTTCTTTGTCTATTCTATTTATAAAAAAGTGTTCTGACAAAGTCATAGGGGCCCCATTATTCTTAAATGCCCAGGGCCTCCATTAGGTTAAAGATGGTCCTGTCTATATAGACATGTGTACGTTTTGGCTTGATAGTGATGTTTACCCTGTATAATTCTAAATACAGTCAGTCAGCATACATGGCATCTTTGGCAAATTTGTTCAATTGATTTTCAATTTTATCTTCATACAATAGAGTTTATTATCTAGTGGGGAATTTTTGCAGTTTGTGGTAATGTGCTGTTCTTTATACCCAATCCATTTTGAGAACGCGCTTACTAGATGGCGGTTGAGTAATGATTGCACACGGGCGCTACATGAGCTAGAGACACCTCTGTGCATAGACGTGACGTGAAAGCAATACAAGGAATACTGAATCACGCTCGCAAAGTTTTACGCTTGCTGGATATAAATACAAATTGGCCTGGGATTAATCCTGCGGCGCCCCGTCACCCTAGGTGCGACCGCTCATATTAAGCCTATATAGCCTTCCTAGGCTGAGGCACCTTCAGGTGGTGTTTAGTCAGTACGAGTCTAACATAACCCCTTGGCCGGCCGATGTAACCATATAGGATTCACCACCTCCCTCCCCAGAGTCCGGAGGGGAAACAAAAAAATGGGATTCATTCTTATCTCAAGGTGCCGGTCGATACCTCTTAAGCACGTCGTTCCTCTCCAGAAGGACGTCCACTTTCGATACAAGATTATGATATGTGAGACTATGTATAATATATGTATGTCTATCCGTTACCTTAGAAACCATAACACAAGCCTTACAGTGCTTACTTTGGGCTAGGCTCATTGTTATTATATGACGGCCATTTTATTAGAAATTATATATTTTATTTTTATTTAAATTACAGGTGGACTGTCCCAATGCAGCTGCGTACTACGGAGTCAATGAAGATTTATATAAAGACGAACAAGGCAACTTTATTGCAGGGAAAAAGTAGTTAAATTAACTATTAATATTATTATTATTTCTTGTGTTATACACTTTATATTTCAACACAAAAATTCACCGAATATTTCAGTACACTGATGTATAATTAATTTAAATTTTAGTTATTTTTTGCATTAAAAATGCAATATTTTATATCATATCAACTTATCAGTCCGCTACCGCGCGCTCCACCCCTCTCAACAGTCCCATTGCTGCGCGAATTGTGAAAAAAAATGTCGGCCGTCGGACTCTTAGATAAAAATGCCATTTTCTAGCTAAATAATGAAGCTAGTACCAAACAAAAAATACTACCGTAAAGCTGATTAAATAACGAATCCACCGCAGTATATTTGGATCTCTTGACTCAATAATTAATTGTAATTTAAAAAAAACAACAGGTCAATAAAATTTGAATATGGTAGCAATTGCTACCAGAGACTGACGAGTGGTGTTGACTATCGGTAGCAATTGCTCCCGTGGACTGACAAGTAGATATAGACATTGTTGTACAGTGAACGCAAATCGAATTATGCAAAAAAAAACTTATTTTTTACATCAAAATAATAAAAATTGACGTTTTATAATAAATTAATAATCTGTTGACTATTCAATGATGAACTAATTTTTTTTATATCATTTCTTAACAAACGCTTCTCAACATCTTTGATAACGTACTTTGATAATAACAGCAAAGGAGTGGAACTCCCTCCCTGCGTCTGTATTTCCGAGTACTTATAATCCGTCCTCAAAGAACGAGATAAAAGAAAATCCGTTAACCTAAAATAAAAAGGATCAATATCATAATTTTAGTACAAACTGAAATTACAAATTTGACGTGAGAGAATGACAACGAGACAGTAATGACGAACACAGATTAGGTATGAAGATACCTTCACAAATGTGACCTTACTCTGTGTAGTTTTTGGTCATAATTGGGTTTTTACCGAATTTTAAATAATACGTAGTATTCTACAAAAATACCATAATACCTGAAATCGTAATCGTTTTCCTTTTATTTAAATTCTTCAAGGGTTGGTCGAATTCCTTTCTTATTGAGCTATTTTATATATTACTAGCGGCCCTCCCGGCTTCGCACGGGTGGACAAAATTCTTTAAATTTTTTCTGGCATTCAATATAGCCTATGACACTCAGCAATAATGTGCCTTTCTATTGGTAAAAGAATTTTTAAAATCGTTTCAGTAGATCCCGAGATTACCCCTTACAATTTAACAAATATACAAACACACAAACTTTACTTCTTTATAATATTATATTAAATATATTAATATTATAAAAACTTAAACATCAAATCAAGCAATCTTAATTTAGTCGAACTAACAATTTGTCAAACTAAGTGAAGTAAAAATAAACTGTTATTTGAATAAAGACTTGTCTTGTGTCTTTAAAGCAATTTTTTTTAGTCTGTTATTTTTTTGTTAGTTTGCCTTTGCATTCCATTAACTAAAATAAATCTTGTATTATTCCTCAGATTTTAATTTACATAAAACGTCAACTTTAAATAAATATATGTATATAATAAAAATACGTATTATTAATTATAATGAGAAAGATTGTGTATATAAAAATTTTCTTTATCAACACGTGCATGAATATGTTTATTTTAAGCATGCAAGCTACCAGTTATTTTTGAACAACCATGCAATATTTGATAACGCTTTGCGCATGAGATGAGCATATGCAATTAACTTGAAAGTCATGCTAAATTGGAAGTGATTTTACAGTCAAAATTAGCTAAATATAATATTCATAAATCTGATGAAGGATAACTTTTATTTTTCACATAATAAACACTGAATTTTTAAATAATTAAAAATATTGTATTTTTGTCAAATAACTGTTGATTTTGACAATACAATTGAAATATTTTTTTAACAAACACGAAATAATTATAAAGTTTGTGAACTTAGTCAGTAAGTAACATATAGTTACCGTACATAGCCATAAATATTTTTTGTAAATTTATCTGAAAATAGTCGATAATCATCAGAAAATATATTTATTAAAGAAACGTAAATATCTAAATAATGTATTATTTGTAAGAGTACAAAAATATTAATTTAAAATAATAGTAAAAAATGTAAATTTTGATCAATAAAAAATTTAATATTTGTAAAGAAAACATATTTTTTGTATGTTAAGATTTCCAAACCGCGCATACCCTCAAAGATAGATAATTTTTTTTTATTCAATAAGATAAGAGCATTAAACGTCAAAGCTACGCCATAGCTTCTTAAGTCCTACGGGAGATTTTGTACCGAGAAAAAATTACAAAAAACTCAGCAAGGGGCCTTTTTTTTTCTCTCCCCTTATTTTTTTTTCATTACATATGTTGTTATAAAACTTTTAAGAAAAATTATCTTCTACTACCAAGACGTATGAAAAAAAATACTATTACAATGAATGAATTTTATACAGCATTAAAAAAATAAAAACAAAGCTATTAACTCCATGCATTCTTGCTTTTAAATATTATTGATATTATAATAGTCTTTGTTTACAACTGTATTTTTACCAATCGTTGTTGCGGATTCGATTCCCGCCTGAGAATTCACTTTCGAGCCGAGTCGACTTGTTCTAGTATTTTTCTATTAAAATAATTTAACATTTTACAAATTTTGGAATGGTAGTTTTCCTATTTCTAAGAATTAGAAGGTGTCAGAAGGTTGTTGGCGCATGTCTGGTTATCATGGCTTTGTTGAAATCAGCTTTGTATTTACCTTTTATTCTTCTTCTTCTATACGGATTTCTGCAATTTGACGATTTATTTCTTTTGACTGGAAGATATGATGCTACGAGGATGGGTCAAAAAGTTCGCGGAATGGAGGGTAAAAAGTAAGAAATAAAACACAAAATTATCTTTCCTTCTCAATGTATTCCCCCTTTATTGTAATACATTTATTAGACCTATCAATTAATTTATTAATACCTTCGAAAAGAAATGATTTCTCTTTAGCGTCAAAAACGGCCGAAATTCCGCTCTTCACTTCTTCATCGCTGGAAAATTTCTTCCCTCGAAGCTCCTTTTTAATTTTTGGGAATAAATAATAATCACTTGGGGCTAAATCTGGGCTATAGGGAGGATGTTCCAAGATTTCGAAGCCCACTCTTTGAACAGATTTAATTTTCTGAGAAAATCATATTTCTCCATGTTGCAAATTTTCTTCCGGATTGACTTGTTGATTGATGTGTAGTAACTCAGGTAATTATGTCCTATTTTTTTTGAAACGTAGTATTTATACTCTTAATGAGTGTCACAACTAGTGCAGGTAGTAAAAAGTAACCATTCCCCCCTCCATGCCCCTCATTCCGCGAACTTTTTTACCCGCCCTCGTAGCTCACTCCAGCCAGCCCAGCACTGCAAGGGACCTTTCAAGTGGGTCTAACTTCTAACTTTTCTCGCAGAAATTTAAAATGCATAATTTTAGTAAAGTTAATGAATAAAAAATACCTAACCGAACCTGCAATGTATGTCAATTTATGCCTTTTGAATAGTATGCCAAGTGACTTTATGACAATTGAAATTATGCGTTTTCCTTTCAAGTAGGGTTTCCAATCCTGCATGATCTTGGTATCGGTGGAATTTATCATTTTAATGGTGTGAGATGCCGGTATAAGGGGATTCCAAATTTATTAAAAATCAATATCAATTTACCTAATTAAACAAGAAACCGCATTTATCACACAATTAATTGATTAGAACAAGAAACAATGGTTCGTTAGTTAACTCATTATGGTTAGTGGCAGCGGAACTTAAAGCTACGTTATGTTTAATATTTTAATAATAATTTTGGCGGGAAACTCCCTTGGATCTCCCGAGTTCTTAACCGATTTTAATATTTTTTGTGTGGAATCCAATCAACACATTTAGGACCAGATTGTGTCAGCGCCCGAATTTTGAGATTCGCAAAAATAACTTTTTATGATCATAATAATTTAGCTCTATGGGATTTCCCATGAAACAAAAAGCGCGTACATTTTGAAAGTTTTCATTTTTATGGAATTTTAAAATTTACTTAACATTATTGATATATTTTTTATTTTATTTTATTATTTTAGGATAACGCTCCGCTCCTATATATGGTGCTAGAAAAGCTTTATGCTTATCGACTACATCGACCTAGTAATTATCATATTAAAAAATAAGTCAAATTATCAAAGAAAAATCGAAAAACATGGTTAAAACTAAATATCCAGTAAAATACGACATAGCATAACATAGTACAAAAATATGAAGAAATATTCAGAGAATTTACGTTTCATTTTGGAAGTGTATTCGCAGGAAATACAACATTCATAAAGCATCGTCACCCAAACTAGTTCGTATCTTGTCAAGCGATATTTCACGCCGGGACAGCTTTTAACTATCTATAAAGCTCAAGTCTTATCTTGCATGGAATATTGCAGCCATCTCTGGGACGACTCAGCAAAATACCAACTTGCTGCTTTGGACACGATTCAGCACAGCGCGCTGAGACATTAGTGACAGTAAATTGGTGAAGAGCAAGCTTTACATCTTAGCTCATCGCCGCAGAGATGCTTATCTGTCGGATTTCTACAGACTGTACTTTGGAGAGTGTGTTCGGGAGCTGCATGTGCTCATACCGCCATCTCCCTTTTTCTATCAGACATCCAGACACATTGCGAGCTAGCACCCTTTCTTAGTTGCTATTCCTACCTGTCGCATCAAGCGCTTCTCAACATCTTTCATAATGAGCACAGCAAAGGAGTGGAACCCCCTCCCTGCGTCTGTGCTTCCGAGTACTTATAACCCGTCCGTTTTTAAAGCCAGGGTGATATGCACATTCTGGGTTAGCTCGTTCTTTCGTAGATTCTTTCTTGGCCTCCTGGCTTGATTGGAATCTAGAGCGAACCCATACAAAATAAAAAACAATAAAAAATCTATTTTTAAATGGATTCGCTCGGCTTTCACACTTGAAGGTATTATGCATTAAAGTTAAATATTTACCTATCGCGCTACCCCTAATTATATATACTCTTTATTGCACTTATAAAGTAATTGAACAGTACAATAACATATATTAGTGAGCAATGGTGGGCTTGTATCTAAAAGAGATCTCTTCCAGTCCACCAAGGGTTTGTGGGTGACTTTACAGGTAAGCGGGACAACTTCAGAGTACAGATGATCTGCACTAATATTCATAAAATTAAAAATTTATAACTTCAAAAAAAAATCTGAAAAAGGTGTTATACTATGTCAATTTACTACATAAATACAATAAATAAATTAAATTACATATTGAGTCAATAGATAAAATAGATAACTAAAGTAAAAGTCATAAGTTGGTCATGTTCAGACTATGATAACTGTTCCAGAAAGACAGTCTTGAATGCCCAAAGAAAGTTTGTTCTAGAGTTGTACCGTTCAGAAAGA
This sequence comes from Calamotropha paludella, assembly GCA_927399485.1. Classification (NCBI taxonomy): domain Eukaryota; kingdom Metazoa; phylum Arthropoda; class Insecta; order Lepidoptera; family Crambidae; genus Calamotropha; species Calamotropha paludella. The sequence goes on along the minus strand of OV656830.1, from coordinate 1,824,983 downwards.
GAAGGAGTCTATAGCCCACAGGGACTGAAAGATCACGCGAGATCCCGGTATTGCGGGATCTTGGTATACCGATATTGGAAGCCCTAATTCCAAGTACAATTTATTTATTTTAGAAATCTGCGGTTGAATTTGTGACTGAGGATATACATTCTGTATTGTTAATTTTTATTTTTTATACAAGAGTTAATGTATTCTGACAATACAATTTAGGGGTCTTCAAGTCACGTGTGAAAAGGTATCTTCTAGGCAACAGCAGCACATCTTAGAGCGCATCGTCGCTCACCACCAAGCGAGATAGTGGTCAAGCGCCTGCCTATTTAGTATAAGAAAATACCTTGGGTGACTCATCTGACAGATGAGTATAAATGACTATATGATGTCTGTATATATATATAAATATTTATTGATAAAAAGGTGCTGGAGAGGCGTGTAAATAGCCTACACCAGGCGGGATCGTAACCGTGAAAATTTGTACACGATAAAAAATTAAAAACCGGTAAAAAGTCTCCACCGGTAAAAAAGTACGCTGTTGGCAGCGTATGACCATAATACCTAAGAGCGCTACAAAAACACCCACTAACCTGGATAATCTGCAAGAGGCGACTTCCTCAGTCGTATAGGCGCTGCAACAGAACCAAGGTGGAAGTCCAGCACGTACTCCAAGCCACAAATTAGCTTTTCACAACGCTCCAATTAAGTCCTTATCGTGCAGAGTTTATGTTCACCGTATAACGTCCGAGAGCTCATAAACAACAGCTAGCTAGCGTAAAGAAACACTAACACGAACACGGTGAAAGATGTAACACTTTCTCACATAAGATGAACCCAGAAGACGGACATCCCATCAGTGAAACAGTGGGAAAATACGAGACTGGAAAACGCGCACACAACTCGGCACGTTCCCGTATATCAAGGTACTCAAAAGAAGAAAATCGCGCGCGAGCGCCCTCTGGTATGCGTCGCTCAGAAACAGATACACAGATCAGCAAGTGCATTCGCAACGCTCCATAGATAAATAATTACGCCAGTTTGAGACGAATTATAGATTAAATTAATATCGAAATCTCATCAAATTTAGTAAACGAGAATATTCTATAGTTATTAAGGTTTATTTTAGATTAATAATTTTTATTTACGAAATATATTATATGGCTCAACCAGGTGCCATTGCTTTCGTTATGGTAATCTTGGCTTGTAGTAAGCCAAGATATTTAGTATAGTAGAAGATGAGGATATATTAGAACATTCGGCACACAAACTTTTGGGATTATTTATATAGCTTGCTGGCTGGTTAGTTTATTAGTTAGTTTTTTATTTTTATTTTGAATGAGTTCGCTCTTGATCCCAATCAAGTCCAGGGGCCAAGACAAGATTCGCCCTGACTTTAAAAACGGACGGGTTATAAGTACTCGGAAATAAAGACGCAAGGAGGGAGTTCCACTTGTTGGGTGCATTATAAATATCTTTTTCCGCACTTGGCCTCTCTCGTGGGACATTATGCTTATCTTGGGTTTTGTTTCTACTTCAACCATCCAAATTCATTCCAGAAGGTTAGCCTTTTCAGGCTGCTATAAGCCTCCGGGAGTGATGTTGGATTTAGCTTTTACCTTATTCTAACATAAAATGGAAAAAGCTTTTGAAACTACACATATAAACATTCTTAGGTTAATGTTGATGAAATAGACAGTTCCTGCAAAGTTATCCGTATGTTTTGTTTTTTAAGATTTTGTGGGCTTTAATATGTGTCCTTAAAGCCAGATCTTCATATTTAGTATTTCTTTTCTTAATTAGATGATGATGATGAGAGTCGATGAGTATATGATAGATGATCAATGAATGATTAAAGAATAATAAAATACTACCCTTCCTAGGTTTCAGCAAGGGTGTGAGGTTTTACTGAACCTCCCCCAAGATTTCTTCAGAGAGTCGAACTTTCGCTGTTTGAGTTCACTTGCCCACAGTCATGCATGTTCACAAACACTTAAGTGGTCAATAATCCACCATTATTATGCACTAATATCCACCACAACACAAATTTTAACAAGAAAACCAAAACCATTAAAGTGACACTTCCCACTCCCTTTAAAATGTCCCAACTGTATAGGGTTTTATGACCACATAGCAATGCCAACATATTTTTCTTCCATCTAAAATAAATAAGTAGTTATAAAACGCCTATGTATGTTTTATAAGCTTTCTTCATTAGAAATAAAAGTTTGCTATGTTACTTTTAGCAGGCGTTAGGCTTATTTCAAATTATTAATCTATTCAAACTTTATTGCACACAAAACATGTACAAATGGCGGTATTACCAGTCAACTCAAGAGTTGGATACTGATATTGAATCTGTGGTGCATTATTAGGATCTCATGGATCAGCTTCAATAGCGCAATGTCTGTTACGCCATAACTTCCCGAGTTCTTAATCGATTTTAATATTTTTTGTATAGAATCGAATCAACAGGTTTAGGACCAGATTGTGACGGACCGAATTTTGAAATTCGCAAAAATTCCCATAGAAACAAAAAAATAATTCTTTTTATGGTATTACGCTCCGCTACAATATATGGTGCTAGCGTAGCTTTATGCTTAGCGACTGCATCGCCTAGTATTTTATATAATAATAATATTGTAAGAGCACTGTATGACTTCTGTTACGGATTATCATACATATATGATAAATAAATATGTAATATTTATAGAAGTATATACAAAAACCCATGACTCAGGTACAAATACTCTTATTCATCACACAAACATTTGCTCCTTCATCGAAACCCAGGACCATAGGTGCGAACAGCAGGATCGCTACCGTTGCACAAAATTGTCGTCTTTTCTTTTGCATATTTATTTTTTATTTCTTTTATAATCTTGCCTGTTTATAGCTCCAAGATTGGCTTAATTTGTCTGTGAACCATCTGTAGTTTCGAAGATTCAGGTGCAATTCATAACGTAAAATTTCAATTGACATAAAGTCACTTGCCATACTAATGAAAAGGTATAAATTGACATGAATTGCAGGTTAGGTTAGGTATTTTTTATTCATACCAGCCAGCAAGCTATATCAAATTATGCCAGAAGATGTTATGCATAATAATATTATGATTTAAAAAGTTCTGCTAGAAAAGGTATACCCGATTCCCGTGAATGCACTAACCCACGTTTATTGCATGGTCTTCAACAAAGTAGATTAATACCAATTCTTCAGACTTATCGTATCGTAAAAGACCCGTAATGATCCTGGAGGCAATTTTAATATTTTGGCATTTTGAAGAAAACTGAAAATATTTAATGGATACTTTAATAATAGACGGATTCAAAGACCGACTACTTCCAGGTTACTGACTGGATTTCGTTTATTAAGAGTATTTACATAATTACTAGCTGACCCGACCACGCATTGATGTGTTATAAATAAAACCTATCTTATATCCTAAGTTGGAACAAATCCAGCAAAATCGTTTGAGTAGTTTCGGAGTTCATCGCGGTCAAACACTGTGAGAGGGAATTTTTATACAATGTGTCCCATCACCAGTGTCGGAGCCTTTAATAGTGTGAATTATGGCATTTTTATCGACAAATTGCCCCTCATATTTGGTTTTTCTCAAAAAGCCATTAATTAAAAAATACACAAAAAAGAATCTATTTGTTTTTCTTTAATTATTTTTTATATTTTTTATTGAATGACAATTGAAACATGATGGCTGTGTAACTGTTGTCTACATGTTTAGCTATCAAATGACACCTTTTTAATGTTGATAGGACATTTACATGAGTAGTGGTGGTCGAATTAGTATGGGAGCCCAGGTCTTGGTTACCAAGAAAACAAAATGGCGGCCGTAAGAGAAAAACAAAATTTGAGGGGCAATTTGTCGATAAAAAAGCCATATTTCACACCATTACAGGCTCCGACACTGGGGACGGAACACATTGTATAAATAGGTATTTTTTGATCCCACAGATATATCTCGTCACATGCAGAATTTAATAAGAGAAGATTAGAAGCAAGAAGGAAAAGACAGCAAGCTGCTAGAAGATCAACAAGTTGGACAGTGTGGAGAAAATAATAAGTTAATTAATTAAATTATAAATTAATTAATAAAAAACAAATGAAACTTATTTCGTCTTTTAATGTGTTGTAAATAAAATAAAATTTTGATACAATAATATTTACGAGAGCGGGATTTTTGTAAATGTTATAAATAAAATTATATCAAATGTGTTTTTAAATTATATAATATTAAAAGTGAAGTGAAGATTGTAAAAGCATTTAATTACTCGTTTTTTTTATTTACAAACAAAGAATATTTATTTTCGTTAATTATAGAACAGGGTTATTTATTATTTATTTTAATTGGCGGGTAATATATACACACAATAGTCAAACCAATTAGCCTAGCCTAAAGTACGCACAAACAGTGCGTATTATAGATACTAGATATAGGCTTGTGTTAAAGATACTAGGGTAAGGGATAGAAGTGAAATTGATTTGGTTTTTATGTGTGGTATCCGAACCCTCAGTTGGGATTCGAACCAACCACCTTTCGCTATCCGGGCGACTGTTCTGAGCTGAGCGATGCTGGTAGACGAGTCGATTTTTCTTTGCATTCATAATCCATATTTTCTATATATAGAAGGCGGCACGGCGTGGTTGTTTTATACAGGCGTAGGTTTTTTATATTCTTCTGAAAATTTTATTTTGATTGTCTCCCATTTGATTTATATAAAATTTTAACAATAATGAACTTGCCCGATCCAAATATTGTGAAGGTAGCAGAAAATATATGACGACCATTAGTCGTCCTATGATCACGGCTCCTGTAAAAGAGTCAAAATGTCAGGATTAAATATAAAATAAATTATGCTCTAAATCTGTAAAGAAGTGTTTTATTCAAAAGTGTCATATGCGCGGAAGTGTAAGAATTAAATATGACACCCGTTTTTTTGATGTTGGTAACCCTTAAATCAAGCATGGCAAGTGGCAACCCTTGATAGAAGATTTGAGATATAAGTTGATATCTCAAAAATTTTGTGGCTTAGCGATGTTTTAGCTAACAAAGCAAGCATAAATTAGTCAGTCGGAGAGTAAACTCTTAAAGCCTGATATTTTTTTTGTTTATTCTGTGTCATTCCTTCTATATTGTTTTTGGATTTGAATGTTTAAACACTCACGAAATTCTGCTATTTTAACCGTCAAATGCATTCTGAACGCGTCGCAACGACATAACTCGTAGTCTCCGTTTGTGTGTATGAGTGTAATATGCATATATAAAGCTTAGTTCACATTGTAACTTTCTTCGTATTTTTTTTGTTTTTATAAACTATAACTATATTTTATAAACTCGCTAAGCATAAAGCTTCGATAGCACCATATATTGAATCGGAACTTTTTTTAATTTAATTTAATTTATATAAATAAGAAAAAGAATTTTTAGTAAAATTTAAAATTCCAAAAGAATGAAAACTTTCAAAAAGCGCGCGTTTTGTTTCAATAGTAAATCCCATAGAGCCAATGTTTTTTGGTCATATGTTTTTTATTTTTGCGAATTTTACAATTCGGGCTCAGACATAATCTGGACCTAAATGTGTTGATTTGATTCCACACAAAAAGTATTAAAATTGGTTAAGAAATCCAAAAATAGATTTGTCATTTACCGAATGAGGTTATTGTAATAGAATTAATTATGTTGATTATTTAAAACAAAAATAAGCTTCGATTTTAATGCACCAAAAAAATGATTGTCTTTTCCTCTAAGATATAAAATAACTACGCCTGCCTCTTGTAAAAAACAACTACGCCTTCGAGCCCTCAGGTAGGATCTCAGAGGCGTAGTTGTTTTTTAAGGCGTATTTTATATCTTATAGTGCCATGCCATTGTGAATTCAAGAAATGAAATAAAAATACGAAATACACTTTTCTTTAAAACTTTACTATCAACTTATTATACAAGGTGTCTCAAAAGTAAGTTCACATTTGCTTATTTTATTACGCGAAAGCAACTATTCTGAGGGGCGCGGGGGGTATGTCAGTCGGTAGTCTGGCTCTTGGGAATTTAGTCGCTATGGAGCGTTTCTCTGGTGCGGACCGTGCGTTGTGCGTACGTGAGTTTTACAAAAACGGTAATTCGGCGACTGTAGCGCGTAGAAAATTCTGCAGTATTCGACATATTCGTCACTTAAATGATGCGCCTAGCACTCGACTCATTGCAAAATGGGTTAAGAAGTTTAAAGAGACTGGGTCAACTCTGGAGAAACCAAAATCTGGGCGGCCAAGAACATCAAGAACAGCCGAAAACGTGGACAGTGTTACTCAGTCTATTCGAGATGATCCAAACCTCTCGATTCGGAAGCGTGCTGTTGCTTTAAATGTGCACAGATCTTCATTATGCCGCATTTTACACAAAGATTTAAAGCTGCACCCGTACAAAATTCAGTTAGTGCAAGAACTGAAGCCTCAAGATGCTGGTCAGAGGCTTGCCTTTGTAAATCAGATGATTGAGCGCTTTCCAACGTTCACCAACATCTTGTTTTCCGATGAAGCCCATTTTCACCTGAATGGGCATGTAAACAAGCAAAATTGTCGTTACTGGAGTGCAACCAACCCAAAACAAAAACATCAGAAACCGCTACATTCACCCAAAGTCACCGTATGGGCAGCGATGTCGGCGCGAGGAATTATCGGCCCTTACTTTTTTGAAGATGCAAGGGGACGCACACTCACAGTGAATTCAGAGCGTTATGTGGAGATGTTAGACGAGTTTTTCGTACCCCAACTGCAAAACTTTCCTGGTTACAACCAAAGAACATGGTTCCAGCAGGATGGGGCAACTTCACACACGTCCAACAGATCTCTGCCTCGAGTTCGAGAAATTTTTCCGAACAAATTAATCTCCAGGCGAGGTGACATAAATTGGCCTCCACGGAGTCCCGATTTAACGCCTATGGATTTTTTCCTGTGGGGTTATGTCAAATCAAAAGTTTACGCTAATAAACCGACTTCCCTGGCACAATTAAAAGAAAATATCCGTCATGAAATGGCAGCCATCACGGAGACTACCTGCCGAGCTGTCATAGGCAATTTTAGTGCCCGACTAAATGAATGCCGAGAGCGCAACGGTTTACATTTGGACGATGTTATTTTTAAAAAATAAATTCCCAAACAGTGTACTTCAATATAAAATAAAAAATTTTTCAATAAAGCTAAGCTAAGACTTTTCTTTAAAAAAAAGATTTAAATGTGAACTTTCTTTTGAGACACCTTGTATCATAAGCAATTTATATGATACTAGCTGCCCAGCCACGCGTTGCTGTCTTATAAATTAAAATAAAACCTATCCTATCTTTTAAGTTAGATCAAATAACAGATAGTTACGAAGTTTGATCAAAATCGGTTGAGTAGTTTAGGAGTCCATCGCGGCCAAACAACGTGACATGTAATTTGTATATATTAAGAAGATAAAAGCTAGTAGCAAGATTTAAGTACTCGTATTTACTTGGTTTGAAATTTTAAAAATCTATCATAATAAGTTATTTAATTTAATTGTTACCCATAAGTGCTACCCATATTGTAGAATTGCATTAAAAATAACTAGTCCGCCATCTTGGGTGTTCCGCCATGTTGGAACGTCACACAGCTTACCATATATTATCTTCCAAACTGAACGCATATACCAAATTCTAGCTCAATCAGTTGAAGATATCTGCTTCAAATTGAGTTCCAAGTTTCCAACCGAATAAATATAGCTACATACATAGCAAATTAAATAAAAGCTTGTAATAACTACTCGTAGTAAAGCCAAACCATATTGCGATTTAATATCGCACAGCGCCATCTAGTGATAGACCAAGGAACTTTTTACACACAAAATATTATACATGCTTTATATTGTTTCATATCCTTTTTTATTTTAATATTTAATTGCTAGATTTTTATATCTAAACTATTTCAAGCATTAAGTTTACTTGTCTCAGGTAAAACGCGGGACCTGAATCCACAACCCTTTGCTATCCAGGCGAGTACTCTTATTTAGATTTTTTCTAGTGATTATTAAACTGACGCTAGCGCCTTTTTTTCATGTTCTAGGTACTACTATCTACAATAACCCACAAGTTTTTTTTTCTCACAATTTATTTAATATAGATAATTTGCAATACTCGCATTTTAGTGATGCAATAAATATATGGACTAGATTTCAATTGTACCAACTTAAAATTACATAATAATTTAAGTTCCATATAAAAATACAAATTGTTTGACGTGAATAAATAACAACGAGGGAGTGATTACGATCACAGATTAGATATGAAGATACCGCGACAAACGTGACCTTACTCTGTGTAGTTTATGGTCTTAATCGGGTTTTTGTTAACCGTGGAAATAATAAATACTATTTAATGAAAAAACAAGTAATCAAAATATTTTTGTAATCATAATATGTTTTTTTTAACTGCTATAAGTGTAGATCCAATTTAAAACAATATCTTGAGTAACTTTTAAGCGACAGTTAAATTAATATTGCTTTCTTTACGGTATCAGACCTTTTTCTTTCGTTTCAGTCAGAATAACCTCACTTTGATATGACAATGCAATCTTCCGGAGGTTCTCACCAAGGTGAAGGCGCTTAAAGTCGTTTAGTTGCGGATACCGCCTGTATTGGATGAAGAAGAAGAATATATGACAATAATATAATAATAATTATTTATTTATTCATTTATTAAAGTAACAAGACTCATTTTATTAGTTATATATATATATATATATACTTATCCTATGTTAGCATCAGTGACACAGCTGAGAAAAAAATAAAAATAAAAGAAAAATATTTGTATACTGCCCACATGCAATTAATTTCCTTACAACGGAAGACGTAGTGCATCCATGAGCCACCGGCAGTCCAGTCTGCTAGCGATCATTCTCCAGATGATACTACTTTTTTGGCAGAGAAAAACGTAAAAAAAACTATTGTATAAAGTTTCCCACTGTAAAAATACAGCAAAAATCACTTTAACTATACCTTTAAACGCATCAATAAAAACATTATTCAATAAACTATAATTTCAACAAACAATCGACACGCAATCGCTACATTCAAACATATTTTTGCCGGAAATAATGCAAAAGAAAATGCATTTTGTAACATACAGTCTGTACTGAGCTTAACTTTCCACCACTTAAATGATACTGCTAGCCACACACCAGTCCGATTCCAACGCTCGCCGCGGAAGGTCTACGCGGCCGTTTGAAAAGTTAAAAAAGCATAACGCGAGTGTATTCCTTCGCCCGGAAAAAAAGAAAACGTCAACCCGTTGATAATCCAAAGTGAGTTCTGTGGTGTTCGAAATTCAAAATCGTGTCGTGTTCCTTTTTCGAAATTTATTTTTATTTTTTTATATCACAGTTATGTAATTAGTTTTCGTAACTTTTTCGAGTTATACCTGTTTCCGATATTCAGGTCATACAGAGGCGATTGGTTATTACATCTATTTCATAAGCAATAAGGTTGATTATTCGTTTTCGCAATCAAAATTTGCGGCCAAATTTAATTTTGCGATCTTTATTGTGTTTTTATTTGGATTGCATAATAGAAAGCAGATGTTGTTTCGTATATTTATTATATTATCTATGCAAAAGCTGCTTCGCGTTGGTTTTAATTGAATTTTTAAAATAATTTAGCAAATTTAGACTTATATATTTACTATCTAATACAAATTACAATTTTTCTTACGAAATAAATGAGACTTCTTGCATTTATGCAAAAAATAAGAAAGCGTATTGATTTTTTAAATTTTTTATATAAAAATTTGTTCAAAATTCATTTTGAAATAGCAAAAAAAGTCAACTAAAATATACATTAAAAGTGTCAAGTTCATTAATTCCAGTTCGAGTCAATTGAGACCAAAATACTTAGACCTGTCTACCCATATAAAATTCATTCATAACCACATTCAAGATATACAAGCCAATAAACCAGTATAACAAGACCTATTTACTAGAACATTCCAATTGACGTCACAGTTCAATCTAATTTGGATGTTTTATCCATTATAACTTGATCCGTACTCGTTTTATAGTTGAACATGGTCGTAGTTCAAAGCGAACTGGTCTATTTGTGATACTTTCACTGGTTAAGGACGACTTAGCTGATATCTATGCTCTTATGTGACTTTTAGTTGTTATATCGACTCTGTTTGCGACATGGCAGTGAGTTTTATGACCAGAATAAGAATCATATATTTGGATAAATGTTTAAAAGAAAAATCGACTATGCCCAAAGTTTTTCTCAGGCGGGACTTGAACCCACAACCTTTGGATATCCGGTCTACTGCTCTCCTTGAGATAGCAGGTCTTTTGAGCACCTGAGCAGGACTACAGAGTAAAAAAGTAAAAAAAAATTACCCGCTAAAATACGTTAAATTAGACTTCCATATAAAAGACATCAACGTCGTACATAAAATCACTGTAGTTTTTTTTCATATTTTTTACATTTTATATTCTCAATTTTAATTGAAAAAAAAATCGACTCGGCTTACAAATAAACTAAATTTTAAGTTTCGACTTGAACCCGCGACCTTTGAAATATAATAAAAATTATCGTTCTTATAAAGATAAATTATTTTAATAGAAGAATATTAGAAAATATCAACTCGGATCATAAGTGAATTCTCAGCAAAAATAAGAGGGGTACTAGAAAAAATTATGTTCACAAGGCTCGGTAGCTCAATTGGGAGAGCATTTTACCAGACATGCAAAGGTTGCGGGTTCGTTTCCCGCCTGAGAATTCACTTGTGAGCACAGTCAATTTTTTTCTAGTATTTTTTATTAAAATAATTAATCTTATAAGAAAGCATTGAAAAATGCATAATATATAAAAAAATATCATTCTTTTGTTTTTTTTAATTAAGAACAATGTGAAAATGAGCACATACAGTCAAATTTTCAATAGGTAAGTGGAAAAACAATTCAAATATATAAATTATTTTTTTTGGTCATATTGAAACATGACGTCATTATCTAGTCAGTTCAGTGAATATTCGACGACCGTTAGTTGCAACAGTAGCGATTGTGCCTTTCGCAACGACGGTCCCTGTTTCGAGTCCCGGAAAAGACAGATGTTTTGTGTGATGAATACGAGCATTTGTACCTGAGTCATGGGTATTTATATAAGTATATTTCTATATATATTATATTATTATTTATTTATTTAATATCCATTACTAACATTGCTTTAAAATAAAATTTTAAGAGAGTTTTAAATATGAAATATACCTACATAACAATTATAAATGTCAACAGCATTCTAAAAATTTGGTAGTAAATCTATAATCTTACATCACAGTGGTTTGTGTGTTTGTCTGACCGCTCTTTTTCCCGCTATTTTTCCATTGTATCAATAACGTTACCATAGCAATGCGTTCACCGCAAGTAGTTCGTCTACCGGACGCTAGATGGCGCTAACGGAAAAATATTTAATAATAGAAAACATTTAAAGAATTTTGTTAAAATTATGATTTTAAAATTGAAATTAATAATCCATACTCAACAAGTCTTACAACCTACCTATATACGTATGAAATATTTTTATATTTTTTAATTTTTCATCGTGAATAGGTAAGCGTTTGACCGCTATCTCGCCTGATGGCAAGCGACGATGCTAGCTAGGATGTGACGCGCTTGCCTAAAAGATACCTATTCACTTGTGACTTGAATTCGTATACTCAGATTACTGCCACAAGTAAAAAATTAGGGATATTTAGTTTTAAATGCCATCTGATAGTATGATATGTGTTGAACACGGTGAAAAAGTGCCACAAATCTAAAACGAATGTTTACAAAATGGAAGATACATATGGCACTCTAGGTTGGAAAAAATATTGAAAACTTAAAAATTTCAACTCTGGTTTTCTCAGTTTGACACTTTTGGACATGTGTCAGTCTTAATTTGGGTGTACGAATTGTATTTATCGGGAAACACAGACTTAGGGAAAGAGTTCCAGTCTTTAACCATTCGACAAAAAATGTTAGACTGTGGGCTACCACCCTTTCTTGGTTGCAGTTTCTATTTGTCGCACTAAACGCTGCGAAAGAAGTGGAACTCCCTCCCTGCGTCTGTATTTCCGAGTACTAATAACCCGTCCATTTTCAAAGCCAGCGTGAATAGGCACCTTCTGGGTTAGCTCGTTCCATCGCGGATTCTGTCTTCACCACCGGGCTTGATTGGGATCAAGATATAAGTGTCAACGTATATACTATCCAAAACTGTGAAAATTTAAGTTTCGATGGCATGAATTACATCAAAACTCCAGTTTATTAATGCCCCATATAAGTATTCAAATAATTATTCAAACGCATTTATAATAACTTATTGAATCATTCAAAATTTTTATCAACCACCCATTCAGGACGTTTTTTAACAGACTGGAAGAATATACGCAAGAAACTCGTCAGCTTTAACAGAAGCGACGACATTTACAATATTATACGTCGTCACCATATATAATCCACAAAAACAATGACATTCCATTATTACAATTATAGTAGTGTTATGGTTTCTTTAAATCGTTGATTACAACAAAGTCAAATAAGTATTTTATACTGACACATATCCCAAGGCAGCACCCGTTCACGAGCATGACGCATGGTGCAGCCATCGCTTCGCTCAACCATATCTTAGGGGACGTAACCCGCACCACATGCCACCACCCAAGAGATGTTTTAAGGCAGCATAGTAGAAAATAGGTTACAACCCACTAAAAATTTGACAGTTGTAATTGCAGTGATAAACACCCGTTTAACCTAGCAGTGATTTCGTCTATAGAAATGACCTAACCTGTATTCATGCAGTGAGAATATAATAGGCTGAACATTAGGGTGGAGTGAAACATATACAAAAAAAATTTTTTTGCTCTTTTCAAATCTCCTGTATTATTAATTGGTGACCATATGTAAAAGCTTTATTCATGCAAAATATCAAATGTCTATGACTTTATTTTCAGGTGGCGCATTGAGATAATAGTTTCAAAAAAACTAATATTTTTACTTATAAGCGTACCCTCAAAAAGAGTTATTCTTACATTCTTTTGCTTACAAATATACTGTTTTTAACTTCGTCTAAGTGTGATCTCGAAACACAAATATAGTATTTTCTTATGAAACTTTAATATATGGTTTTAAAATAGTGCTAACGTTAAGTAAATTTTTATAAAAAATTCCTAAAACGCGTAAAGATTTCCGGTGTCCAATATTTGGTGATCCAATCTAATTCAGTGATAACATGTTACCTACATATTTTGATGTGATTAAACACTACTTATGGATAAGAAACGAAATGTTAGAGTTAAATAATGGAAAGGACCCTTCAATCAAAGACTTATGTAAAATGATTGCTTCCGATATTGAAGCAATCTGGAGTAAAGCAACTATCCCTACAATTACCCATCAACAAGTCGTCTCTAGGCTGATTTTATATTATCAAAAGTACAAGAATGTGCAAAAATTACGTAATGACTCCAAAAAGCAGATATTCTACGATGAATCAATAAATAAGTTGTTTGATATCGCAACATGTAAATGTGTATCCCGAGAACTATGCAAATGTGTGACTAAAGTACCCGTTGCTAAGAAAAACTTCTTAAAAGATCAACGAAATGAGCGCAAAATGTATATTGGTTCTGTGGATAAGGTGACAACTCAATCTATGCAACGTCGTGAAATTAGGAAGCGAAAATATGAAGAGTTTGCTGCAAAATGTAATGTCACTCCAAGTACATCATCAGAATTGCAATCTATAGAAAAACACGAACCTTTAACGGCTATTTATTTTTAAGGTCGTAAGGACAAAACTTCGCCTATAACTAAGGCTTATAATATATCCCAAAGGAAGATTATAGTTGAAGAACATATCTCAATCATAGGATATTGATTTGTTGAGCACTGATCAAAAATACCTTTATCGGATATGTTCTGCTATTTCTTCTGGTACAGATCCACCAAACTTAGCTAACAAAGACCCAGGAAAACTAGTCCATTCTCGATGGTTAACTTGTGCTAACAGGATTCTTCGCTTGTATATTGGCACAGCTAAACCGACAAATAATTTGAAAGAACTAGCCACTTTCACCATGAAAGTTTACGCACCAAATTGGTTTGATATCAAGTCATAATCCTCTAGAGTCCGATTTATCTTTAATATGGTCAAACGAAGTATGTATTTGCGAGATGACTTAAAAGTGTTGTCTTAAATACTATTCAAAGAAATGCTTTCTTTATGCACCCAGAAAATCTATTGCTGGCTATGTTACAAGATGATAATCAACAAGTACGAGAGCTGGCTCTTCGGAGAGTTTTAAAGGCAAGAAAAGAGTCCAAAGGCAAGAAAGTTCGTGAATTCCAGTTACCAGAGCTAAAAATAGATGCATTTACGACAAAATATTATGATTTGATAGAATGGGCGAAAGAGAAGATAACGGAACCTCCTGTAACAATGAAATATAGCGACTCGGAAATTACTACAAAAATTGCATCTGGAGGTAAATTGTTTGATATTGAGAAGAATGAGAAATACCCTTGTCACACTCAAGCAGTCGAAAGGTGTGTCAAACTTGTAACTGAGGCTTCGGCGTCTGTTTGTGGACCCGATGCTAGAGATGGTTTCATTCGTACTAGAATAAAATCCAGGTAAGAAATACCTATTTTTGACACCAAATCTCAGTATTTCCGTCTAAAAGAAGACACTGGGACTACTGGTACTCAACATTAAAATGTTATTTTTATGGTTATTTAATATAGCTATTCATTGTACTAGTAGTTTTAAGTATAAATTCAGTAGAATATAGAGTATTATTGTCAGTAATAAATGTTTATTTGTAACTCTTTTTTTTTCTTATTTTTCTACCTTCATACCTAATGCGCCACCTCAAGATATTGAGTTAGAAAGCTGATATTTTGCATGAACATTTCCATTATGATGGATCACTGTTTGAGAAACCAGGAAATATAAAATTCAGAAAAAAAAATTTTCACTCCACCCTACTGAACATGGACTACGTATAATCTTCTTATTAATATATATAAATTACGTGTCACGTTGTTTGTCCGCGATGGACTCCTAAACTACTTAACCAATTTTAATTAAACTTCGTAACTATCTGTTATTTGATCTAACTTAAAAGATAGGATAGGTTTTATTTTAATTTATAACACAGCAACGCGTGGCTGGGTCAGCTAGTCTTAATATATATAAATCTCGTGTCACAATGTTTGTCCTCAATGGACTCCTAAACCACTTAACCGATTTTGATCAAACTTCGTAACTATCTGTTATTTGATCTAACTTAAAAGATAGGATAGGTTTTATTTTAATTTATAACACAGCAACGCGTGTCCGGGGCAGCTAGTATATATATATATATATAGTTATATATTTGTGTATCCATAAAAACAATTTGATTAATTTTAATTGATTATATATGTTAATTTAGTTTTATTTAATTTGTTTTAATTTATAAAAATACTGCGTTGTGTAGTCTTCTTAATAGGGTAGTGACAGCAAGAGGATTTTTGCCGAAACAAAAACCAAGTGCACTGATTTTTTTGTTTAATTTTTTTTACCCAAATATATTGACAAATATTGTAAAAGTCTTTTACTAAATTGTGATGCCCAGGGCCCACAGAAATTATTATTTTTATAACATCTTATTAAATAAAATTAAAAAAAAACTTTTATTTCAGACTTAGGATCATATTCGGAAAAATTACATAATATAATATCAAGAAATACATTAAAACTGAAAATAATAATTAAAATTAATATTTTTTCATGAAATTAAAAGAAAAATAAATAAAATATATTAGTTAATAATAAATTTAAGGAATGCAATAATTGACCTCAGTTTCAAAAAAAGTTTTACATGCTCCAATTTTCCGCTCACCCATCGAAAAACCAACCTCTTCTTAAGGTGCTTAACATTACTATTTGCAGTCCCAACAGGCTAATCATCGGCTTTTAGTAAAATCAAATGCACGCCAAAAAAACAACAGCAGACAACCTATGTCGATCGGTTACCACCCGATAGACAAGGCTTTCACCCGACCTTGCTCGCTTCGATCTGTCAACTGTTGCGGCAAACGTTACGCAACAAGTTACGTAAACATATAAATCGGACTGTTTGTCAATATTGAACTGTGATTGCAATCTCGAATATGATGACAGTCTCGGCTTGATTGTTTTTAAAATTAGAAAAACCGGTCAAGTTTGAGTCGGGCCACTAGCAATGGAAGGTTCCGTAGCCCATTATGCCTACAGTGAACCCCCGGTAATTCGACAAACGTTTTGCAAGGCAGTATCGGACTATCGAATTTATCGGATTATAGAGTACTGCCAAAGATTCCCTATAATCAAGACTTTTTTGAAACAGAGTCCCTTGTAATCTGAAAAATTGATCTGACAACTGGAGGGAGACTCTGTACCAGGGTCGTCTGCTTAGGTACCTCCGTCTTACCTATTTCTGCCGCACTGGAGGGAGACTCTGTACCAGGGTCGTCTGCTTAGGTACCTCCGTCTTACCTATTTCTGCCGCACTGGAGGGAGACTCTGTACCAGGGTCGTCTGCTTAGGTACCTCCGTCTTACCTATTTCTGCCGCAAAGCAGCAGTGCTTGCATTGCTGTGTTCCGGTTTGAAGGGTAAGATATGGCAGTGAAATTACTGTGTACAGTGACTTTACATCTTGTGTCACAAGTTGGCAACGTACACTGTGGTTCTTGTGGGGGTTGCAGTTTTGCTGCGAATCTCCCAAGAGCCACATGTATTATAGGTGACTGTTACCACTTACCATCAGGTGGGCAGTTTGCTTGTTTGCCAACATTTCAGCAATAAAAAAAAAAATTACAGATCAAACTGATAATTTTTTCTCTGAACTAGTAAACTATGAACGCATGTTAGGCCGATCCGCTATTATAAATTATGTAGTCAAATTCAAACTGAGCTGAGCAATCAGAATTAGTGGTTGCAACCTATTCAATCATGCATTACCTATATTTT
This sequence comes from Calamotropha paludella, assembly GCA_927399485.1. Taxonomy (NCBI): domain Eukaryota; kingdom Metazoa; phylum Arthropoda; class Insecta; order Lepidoptera; family Crambidae; genus Calamotropha; species Calamotropha paludella. The sequence goes on along the minus strand of OV656830.1, from coordinate 1,807,946 downwards.
TGTACCTGGGTCGTTCTTCTTTTTTGCCGACAATGAAACGACGTTTTTCTGTTTTTTTGGTTTTTGAACTATCCATAATTTTGGTTTCTGTGTGGAATTTAAAAGAAATTGCATCTGTGTTGTCATTAGGACTAATTAAAGTTTCCTTTGCGGCAAATAATCATTCTTTTTTAATGTTGGTTTTTAAAAAAAATATGTGACAGAGTGGCCTTTTTCTGTGGAGACCATATTTCGGTTTACCACTCTGTCACGGCATTCTACGAAAAACAAATGGAAAAATATGTTGGTTGGAGAAAATGAAAAATTACATAATATTAATAGATAAGAAAAATATGGACGTTTATTCGAACCGAATTAAAAAACCGTAAATATCAATATTCCAACGAGATGCCATAATAAGACGAAGGACAGACCATTGTCGGTAAAAAAGAAGAACGACCCACCTACATTCAACAGTGATAGGCGTGTCGGATTACAGGGGGCGTCGGATTCGACAGGGGCCGGATTACCGGGGGTACACTATACTTAAAAAACAAAACGAGATTAACTTGCGAGTCCATGTTTATTATATAAGAATGCATTGAGATGAAAAAAAAATATTAGATTCACACCAATTAGCCTAGTCCAAAGTAACTCATTTTAAATAATAAAAAAGCAAGAGTGCGTAGTGAAACCTTCAAAAATTTTGGTTTTGAGAAAATGAGACGAATGTAAGAGGATAATTGTAAGTTTTAGTAATGATTATAGTGATACAAAGTTAGATAATTGTTTTACATTTTATTCGTATATATTATATAGATTTATTCGGACTAAGAGCTGACATTTTCGATAAATGATACAAGAGTACAATAATTATAATAAAGTACATACCACGAACATAAGAGACACTGTATAATGCTTCCTTTCTCCTTCATTAAATCTTATAAATTTATGTGTCTGTCTCTTTTTACTGTCGCTTTTTCGTTTCATCGACTTTCAAATCACAAAGATGCTAAAGAAGTTTTCACTTCAAAATTATTCACGCTTTAGAATGAAACGTTTACATTTGACTCGAATAAAAATTAATTTATCAAGTTTAATATCTGGCAAACGAATTTCTAAATCGAAAAATAGTCTTTACACACTGACAACATTTTTATAAAATCTATTTAACCCACCATCACATAGACGAGACAAAAATCCGTTATTTTGTTTCACTTGCCCACACCCGAGCATCTTCAAAAACACGTTGTTTAGTGCAATGGTAGAGAGCCTGCCTTTCGGACTGACGGTTCTGGGATCGCATTCCGGAATGGGGCAGATTTTCGTGTGACGAAAACGAGCATTCGTAATTGAGTCATGGGTTTTAATATATATTTCTATAAATATTACATGTCTATGTATCATATATGTATAGTTGATGTGAATGTAACACTTATATGTACCACAACACAAAAGCTAACAAGAAAACCAAAACGACTAAAATGACGCTTCCCAATCCCGCCAAAAATCTTTTTTTTATTTAAATTTTTAATGGCCTTGGAACCATACGGCCTATCCTCAATAATAAATTTCTTTTCTAAGATTATGATGGTGATAAGAGTTGATGATGATGATGAGACACGATTAATGAATAGTGAAATAATCCTTACGCTATGTTTCAGTAAAGGTGTTAGATTTTACTGAAATCTCAAGGACTTCTTAAGCGAGCGCTAAAAGACACCTTCCACTGTTTTGTTTCACTTGCCAACACTCATGCATATTCAGAAACACTCAGAGGTTATTACACACTTATATCAACCACAACACAAGATTTAACAAGAAAACCAAAACCATTAAAGTGACGTTACGCGTTCCCGCCAAAAATTCCTGTAGCATTTGACATTTATGGCAGCAGATAATTATAGACACTCAGTACTCTAAAAATGACATATTAAGATTGACTGCCGATTAAACTATTCAACTGGCGTTGTCTGAAAATCGATTGTGTAACGATAGGTTATCGAATAGGCCCCAAATCATTTAAACTATCGATAATAAAAGATAAAAATGCTTTTTATTCAACACTAGCTGACCCGGCCACGCGTTGCTGAGTTATAAATTGAAACCTATCTTTTTTCTGTGAATACGTAAGCGCTTGACCACTATCCCGCCTGCTGGTAAGCGGCGATGCGATCTAGGATGTGATGCGCTTGCCTAGAAGATACCTATTCACTCGTGACTTAAGGACCCCTAAATTGAATTTATAATAATATTTTATATAATAATAATATTTCTTATATTCACACCAATTAGCCTAGCCCAAAGTAAGCACTATAAGGCTTGTGCTATGGATACTAGGGTAAAGAATACATATATGATACATAGATATGTAATAATAGGGGTTAAAGTATGAAATTGCCGTTTTATTGCAATAGGTTCTTTGAATTGACATAGAATCTTCATGGTTTGAGGTTTTCGAATGAAACTTTTTTTAAATGGTTTCTATGATGTTCTTTTTTTAAAAAATGTAAAACATTTGAATATCGACTTTCAATTGTTTTTGTTATTCAATTTAGACAAGAAAGATGGATACTGCGAAAATTCGAGTTATTTTTGAATACGAGTTCCGACGCGGAACTAACGCGGCAGAAACAGCCCGCAATATCAATGCTGCGTTTGGAGAGGGGTCTACTAATGAACGCACCGTGCGATTTTGGTTTAAACGCTTTCGTGATGGAAATTTCGACTTAAAGAACGAGCCACGAGGAAGACCGCCCACACAGGTAAATAACGATGAATTAAGAGAGATAGTGGAAGCCGATCCTAGTCAAAGTACCCAGGAATTAGCGGCATGGTTTAACGTTACCTTACCCACAATATTGACTCACTTGCGTCAAATCAATAAAATAAAAAAATACGAAAAATGGGTGCCTCATGATTTGACTGATCTGCAGAAAGAAACGCGTGTTGAAACTTGTGTTGCCTTGTTGAACCGGTACAGAAATGAAGGAATATTGGATCGAATTGTAACATGTGATGAAAAGTGGATTCTTTATGATAACCGGAAAAGAAAAATGCAATGGCTGACCCCAGGTCAAATGCCACAACAGTGTCCTAAAGCAAAACTTACCAATAAAAAGGTAATGGTAACTGTTTGGTGGTCTCAGCATGGTGTTATTCACTATAGTTTTCTCCGATCTGGTCAAGCAATAACGGCAGATGTCTATTGTGCCGAACTCCGAACCATGTTGACAAAACTAGCAGTAAAACAGCCCCGACTCATGAATCGATCTTCACCATTATTGCTCCACGACAACGCGAGACCTCACACAGCACGAGAAACCATTTTGACCCTTCAGGAACTGCAGTTAGAAACCATTCGTCATCCTCCGTATTCACCAGACCTTGCTCCAACGGACTACCATTTTTTTCGTGATTTGGACAATTATCTACGTGACAAGAAGTTTTCTTCCCAGGAGGCAGTACAAAATGCTTTCACACAGTTTGTGCAGTCTAGATCGTCGGAATTCTATCGCAAAGGCATTAATGACCTTCCCATTAGATGGCAGCAATGTATAGATAATAATGGCAACTATTTTGATTAAATAAATTTGTTAAAAATTTAAAAAATAAACAATATAGATTTTCAGTACAAATCGGCAATTTCATACTTTAACCCCTAATATTTATAGAAATATATATAAATACCTATGACTTAGGCACAAATGTTTGTATTCATCATACTTACAATTGCCCCTTCCGGGATTCGAACCCAGGACCGTCGGTGCTAAAGGCAGGATCGCTACCGTTGCACCAAATGGTCGTCAATTTATAAGGGAACACAGGCTAAGGCATCTTTTAAGTTAGATCAAATAACAATTAGTTACGAAGTATTATCAAAATCGATTTAATTAAAATTTTATAAAAAATTAAAAAAAACTTCTAAATCTTAATAATTTTTTGAACAATTAAATGATCGCTTTTACTTTTGCGTTGAGTTTAATAAATTTTAAATTAAATTAAATTTTACCTGTTTTTTTAATATTTGCCTGCAATATCAAATAAATGAATTATCTATCTACAGATGAATAGTAACCGAGTTTCCTAATTCTGGTTTTTGCAGAATAGGCTTTCGAATAATGTAATAGTCTGCAACTAAACTAGATAAAGTATTCGCAATCAATTATAACATTCGCGACAAAAACTTGTTCCCAATTAAATTGGTATAAAATTGTGTGCAATTTCTGCATTCTTGCAATCTATTTGTTAAGAATTACTAATAGCAATCATTATCTAGCGGCTAGAATTCTACTAATGTAATTATTTATTAAATAATTATTAGTTCAAGTTAATATTAAAGATTCTACCACCCTTTCTTGGTTGCTATTCCCACCTGTCGCACCAAGCGTTTCTTAACATCCTTAAAGGTGCTTTCAGACTAGTGCCATATAGTATAGCAAGGAAGAACCTAATGCTATACAGGCGGTCCTCGATTTACGTCGTTTTGATTTACGTCGTTTCAAGTTACGTCGAACAATGTTTTGACACTATTCCTCAAACATACGTCAATTGTTTCGATTTCCGGCATATTAGAATTCACTTGTCACGAGGTCAATTTCCGTGGGGCCGGCGGGGCACGATGTCGACAAGCGGGGATTACCCCGCACATGCTGCTGATTTTGTTTAGTTAGTTCAGGGAAAACGAACAATCAAGACGTAATATCTATTAAAATTAATAACACACAAATACCAAAAATAACTAGAAATTTCATAAGTAGGTACATATCTAAATATTCTAAGAACTTACTTTTGATAATAAAGTGTGTATATCCTTTGTTATAAATGCATTTTTTTTTAATTTTGAGTCTGTGTGGATCCTAACCCTTGAGTTTTACATGTAAACATATGAAAAAATATGTCTCGACTTACGTCGTTTCGATTTACGTCGCGTATTTCGAGAACCTAACGTGCCGTAAGTACGAGGACTGCCTGTACTATAAAGCTTGGCGTTCACATTACGCGATATTATCGCAAGCATTTGGCGCCAGCGAAAACTCCGTCGCAGGCACAGGATAGTGTCCCGACGTGTTGTCGTTCGTTTCGCTTGCGGGACGGCCGAGGGTGAGGGAGGAGGAAGAGGGCGGTACGTGATATAGCACAGCATGAACTCAGCGCATTGGACAATTTTATAGCGTATACGAAGCCAATGATATATAGTACAGTACAGTGTGGACGTGTCCATAACAACGTATGGTGCCCGATATTGTTGTGCTATATGCTATATGCTATTATATTATAGCGTAGTCTGAAAGCACCTTTATAATGAGCACAGCGAAGGAGTGCAACTGCCTTCCTCCGTCTGTATTTCCGAGTGCATATAAGAAGTCCTCAAAGCCAGGGTGAATAGGCATCTTCTGGGTTAGCTAGTTCCATTGTGGATCATGTCTTGGCCGACCTTAATTGGGATCAAGACCTAATCGAAAAAATAATCTTCTCATGTTTGGATTCAGACGAGACTGGAACCCATGTCCTATGTCAGAGCGAATGGTCTTCCTTTTTATCTTTTTTTTAATAAATAGTTTAGTGCTTGACCGATATCTCACCTAAGCGATGCGATCTAGGATGTAAAGCGCGCACTTGGCCCTCAGGCGTGTGGGGTGTTCAGGGCGTCACGGTTCACCCCGTTACTCCGTCCCTCACGGAGCATAGGCGAGGTCCGCTCACGAGCGCGGACCCACACTGGTCCGGGTCGCGGCCGAGTCCGGCAAGGGACCACGCGACTCCCACCACTGTGTATTGGACGTGTATTGGTACGCCGCAGATTTTAGTTGGTAGGCCTCCAAGCCTTTACCGGGCACTCAGCCGGGTAGGGGCATGGAGGACAGTCCCTCATATCCATCGTGTTCGCCCGGCACGATGGAATGCCTAATGCCATTTTCTGCGAAAACAAAACAAAGAAAAAAAAAAGTATGTTAAGCGCTAACCTAGCAGATAAATATTCACTCGTGACTTGAACATCGGATTACTAAACTGGAACCAAAACACTTAGCGACTCTTTGGTATATTAACCATATAATGGCCTCTTTGAAAGTCTAGTTGTCCGATGAAGAAATGGGCACGGCGGAACAAGGCTGTGCAATTGTGCTGCACACTCCCCGCAATATATTCTAAATATATAGTTCACAAGGGGCAGATGTTTGTATGATGAATACAAGCATTTTTACCCGAGTCATGGGTATGTATATATATTTCTAGTAATGTTACTTATTCATGTATGATATATGTATGTCTATCCGTTACCCTAGTATCCAATATACATACAAGCCTATAGTTATATATAAAAATGTCAACGGCGAAGTGGCAAGACCTCCTTACTAAAATTCCTCGAGAAATTCACTTTTTTCATTTCATTTATTTGCATGTTTTAAGCGCAAGTAATTAAACGCCTTATTTAGCTTGTATATTATTTTGAATTTAGCAGTTAGGTGTTATTGGCACTTCGCCGTCGATATATATATATAAATATCCTATCACAGTGTTTGACTGCGATGAACTGGAAACTACTAAACCGATTTTTAAGTTTTTTTTATCCTTTTATTGGATATGTTCCAACTTAGGACATAAGATATGGTTTAATTTCATTTATTATACATCAACGCGTGGCAGGGTCAGCTTGCATATAAATAAAATCATCTCTAACATTGTAATTACTAAACACAGTAGTACCGTTTTACCGAAAACCCGCCATTATGACTTTCACTCGATTACGCAAAACTGTGGCAACACTGTGCAAGCATAGCATTTCAAAGAGGGGTGACGCGATCCGCAAATCGATTCGTCGCTTTCGGTTTCAATTATTAAATCGATCGACTAACGATTATTTATATTCGTGTACTTTGTTCGGCCCAAATACATGTTAAACCTCCAGTACTACAAAAACAAAATTGTCAAAATTTCCGAAATTAACTTAACAATTCAAAAATGTTAATAAATATTTTTGAGACATTCTGCCATTGTTAACGTTTTCTCACAGAAATGGTTTTATAAAATGCTGGCACTCTAATCTATCTTTAAATTTAATAAAAAATCCGTTGTGAGTACTTATATACGCACGTAAAAAGTTATACTTACTTCTTTAGCGTAACTAAACAAAGATAACTAAAATTTTCTTTCCGTGTGCCAGTACTCTTTGTTTGTGAAAAAAAGATAAATTTATAAATTATATAGTGATCAGTAAGAAGCTTCAAAAGATTAATAGATTTTCTATATATCTGTATACAGAATTAAGTAATATATCAAAATCCATTAAAACTAGGTCTGCATGCTTCTGTTTGCAAATACTGAGCGAAGCACTACCTTACCTTCGTTTGTGAGTTTTGGCGCCAAATTTCAGCGGTTTGGCTGTGATCAGCTTTTGAATTTTTCTTGCGGTGATTATTCCTCCATGGTAAAGTCTATATTTTTTTACATAGCCTATGTCCGTCACGTTATAATCATGTATATTCATGCCAAAATTCGTTCGAATCTGTTGAATCGTTAAGTAGCAGGAGGGAGACAAGCGAAATTTGTGAGTTGCCTAAAAGAGAGCTTCGCTCAATAAACAGTTAAACCAATAATAATGTAACAATAATAATAATTAATATTATAAACACATAAAAAGAATACATACCAACAATTAACCTTAAATCAATAAACACACTTAAATAAGTTTATAATATAAAAACCACTTTTAAATAAAATTGTTATAATGTTATTATATAATATAAATTTTTTATTATAATACTATATAAATTATTGTTAAGCATCACATATAATTAAAATCGCATACACACACATTCCTAAATATTTGAGTAACTACATTGAGCCAATTAGTGGCCAATTTCATCCTGCTGGTTTATTTTATGTCGCTTTTGCGGCCAACTTCAACATGATAATTTTGTGTCACAGTGATGCGCGCGCATCTTAAAATTTCACTATTATAATTTTTTCATAACGCGCCTAAAGAAGTATAACTTCAAAAATTCCCTGTCACAGGTTTTGACCGCGATTTACTCTAAAACTACTCAAACGATTTTGATGATTTTTTTCATTTTGCTGGATATGTTCCAACATAGGACATAGGATAGGTTTCAATTTAAATTATAATATTTTTTATTGCAAATTATAATAACTGAGCAACAGCAACGCGCGGTCGGGTGATCTAGTATGTTATATAAAAGATAAGCAGAAAAATTAATTGCAAGCCCAGACGATTTTTCTAGCATTTTTCCATTCATAAGTATTTTTATTTCTACTAGCTGACCCGGTAACGCGTTGCAATAGTAACGCTAATACAATGAAGAAAGAGCGGGGAAAAAAGCGGACAGACAAACACACAAACTAGTAGCGGCCCGTCCCGGCTTCGCACGGGTGGACAAAATTCTTTAAAATTTTCCATTATTAAATATTTTTCCGTTAGCGCCATCTCGCGTCCGGTAGACGAACTACTTACGGTTAATGCGTTGCTATGGTAACGTTGTTCATACAATGCAGAAAGAGCGGGAAAAAGAGCGGACAGACAAACACACAAACCACTGTGATCTTAGATTATAGATTAAATTACAAGATAGCATTAAAATGCAAAATTTACAAATCATGTATTTAACCCTTTATAACTCAACAAATATGTTGTAGTCTTCTTAAATACTTGTTATTATGGTAGGTAATAAAATAAAACACGTATTTTTTGTTACGCTTTTTTATTAGATATGTAGAAAATCATAAAAAAGGGAGTGTTACAAATACATAACACTGTGCTATACTATTCCCCTAGGATATATGAAATGCCTTGAAACAATTGTTCAACTTATTATAACACTAGCGGCCCGTCCCGGCTTCGCACGGGTGGACAAAATTCTTTAATTTTTTTCTAGAATTCATATTCTATTCATATCCTATGACACTCAGCAATAATGTGCCTTTTTATTGGTGAAAGAATTTTCAAATTCGGGTCAGTAGATCCCGAGATTACCCCTTACAATTTAACAAATTTACAAACACACAAACTTTACTTCTTTTTCTTCGAAAGACAGAGAGAGAGAACACAAGAATAGGAAAAGAAAATAAGGGACGTACAATGTAAACACACGGCGAAATTTTCTATACTCTTCTAATTTTCATCCTCTTCTTGTATTCGAAAGAAATTTTAAAACGAATTGGATCGGACTTCCAAAGGTTGAAGGTTCGTTTCCCGCCTGAGAATTTACTAATGCACCGAGTCGAGTATTATAGTATTAAAATGATTTATCATATATGAATCGTGTAATGAAAAACCTACAAGAAAATCAACAAACTACGATGAATCGATATAAAGATTCAAATATCGATCCAAAAGATCGATCAATGCAGAAAAATGGGCATTCTTACTCCAGAACTAAAGAATTTATTTGTTTCTTAACCTTTAGATGCACAAAAAACTCCGCTAATAACTATTAAAAGTGACATTCCGAATTGACTTGACCGAGATTCGAATCGGGGTACACGTGATTACATTCACTGTAATTTTCCATACAACTCGTTGTTTCCTTAGTTTCATAATTCAATATTATTGCGTAAGTCATATTGTGTTTGGCTTTTAAACGATTCAAATACAAACGATAGGAAGTTATCTATAAAATTAGATATTGGAGCTGAATAAGAAAAAACCTAAGCAAACCGAAGCTTGAAAACAAGTAGTTTTAATGTAGTTTATGAGATAACTAGTTTTTACTCTCGACTTCGCTCGCGTTATGTGTCCGAGCCTTTAATGGTGTGAAATATGGCATTTTTATCGACAAATTGCCCCTCAAATTTGGTTTTTCTCAAAAAGTCAATAATTAAAAAATACATAAAAAAGAATCTTTTTATGTTTTTTTTTATTATTTTTTTCTATATTTTTATTCTATGACAATTGAAACATGATAGCTGTGTAACTGTTGTCTACATGTTTAACTATCAAATGACACCTTTTTAATGTTGATAGGACATTTACATGAGTAGTGGTGGTCGAATTAGTATGAGAGCCCAGGTCTTGGTTACCATGAAAACAAAATGGCGGCCGTAATAGAAAAACAGAATTTGAGGGGCAATTTGTCGATAAAGAATGCCATATTTCACACCATTAAAGGCTCCGACACTGGTGACGGGACACATTGTATAGACTTCCGATACAAAGTTAAATTTATATCCCTTGGGAACTGTACTGTTTTTCTGGATGAAAGGTACCTTATATCCTTTTCTATATCCCTGAAAAAGGTCATGCAAAGATTCATGATATTTGGTTGAGTAGTTAAGGCGTGAGAGTGTAACAAACAAACACACAATTTCTTTTGAGCGAGGATATTCCTCTGATGAAGCAACGCAGGCTTACAGCGTAGAGTACTTGAAAAAAACGATTCTGTGACATGTTATTCTCAAGTGGGAATCGAACCCGCAACCTTGGGATGTGCGGACCAATGCTCTTCCAATTTGCTTCGTATAGGTATGAGAGGATGTTCCTCTCATTGATGAGACAACGCTGGCTTACAGCGTCAAAATTGGAAAATTACTAGAAAATTTCGACGTTCACAAGGCTCGGTAGCTCAATTGAGAGAGCAAAGGTTGCGGGTTCGCTTCACGCCTGACAATTTACTTGTAAGCCAAGTCGATTTTTTGTAACATTTTTCTATTAATATAATATCCTATATAAAACAGCTTGGAAAAAAATCAAAAAAAATATATAAAAATCATTTTTTTATGGTTCAGCTCATGAGCAAGTATTTTTTCGTTGTTGTTTTTTGTTAATGAAATGATTTTTTCTTTAGCTTTTTGACGACCGTTTGGTGCAACGGTAGCGATCCTGCCTTACGCACCGACGGTCTTGGGTTCGATTCCCGGAAGGGGCAGATGTTTGTATGATGAATACGAGCATACGAGCCCAAAGTATGCACTGTAAGGCTTGTGTTATGGATACTAGGGTAACGGATAGATATACATATTTGATACATACATATGTAATATTTATAGAAATATAGATAAACACCCATGAATCAGGTCCAAATGCTCGTATTCACCACACAAACACACATCGAACCCAGGACCATCGTTGCGAAAAACAGGATCGCTACCGTAGCGCCAACCAGTCGCCAATAATTATGTAGTCGTAAAAATACAAAAAAATAACTTTTCATAAAAAATCCTATCAAATTCACTGACGAAATAAACTTATTACCTAACAAACGCTGACCTATTACACAATTGAAAGGAATATGTTTAGTATCTGTCAATCTTCAAAAGCACCTGCCATTGTTACCGGAATTAAAGAAAGCGGACATTATGATTTATGTCCGATATCTTTGACATTTTCATAGTGGGATAAAACGTTTTTAATTTCAACGTGTCAAAAGTTGTAAATTCGGTTTTAATGTGAGTCAATTGTGTATTGAGTAAATTTAATTTGTATTACGCGTTTTATTTCATTGTGATGTCAATTGTTTTGGGGTTACATAATTTTCTTTATTATTAATTTGAAATGCTATGACCCGAACTATTAATTTTACGGATAATAGTAAGATTAATTTTGTAATAAAAACTTACAATATGATTTTTTTACCAGTTGCGTAAAGTAGATCATGTATACAATATATATATCTATTATAATATTGAGCCAGTACATAATCCTAGTTTAAATAGATATAATGGTTTCCAAATGAATTTAAAATTATCAAATACTTTTTCAAAAATATTTCATAGATATCAATAATATTATATCAAAAATATAATTAAATATGATTTTATAACTCTTGGATATAATTTTCAGAAAACTTGGTTTATCTTAATTAAAGTAATATAAATATTTTTTGTTGTTTAAGTATTAAACTGCATTTTTTTTAATCCTAAAGAAATTGTTATAAAAATCCAACATGTGTCAGGTGTCAGGTGGGATTCGAACCCATAGCCTATTGCGAACCGAGACGTTGACAGAACCTTAGAATTTAACCATGCGTTTCTAAAGTTGACTCCAGTGCTATTTGTTTATGTTTTTGGCTAGATTATCAAGAGGCTATTGGTTCAAGACTCTCTTTACGCCTGAGAAAAACAAAAACAAATCTTTTGAAGAAATAAACACTGTTTTACAAACTCCAATGAAAATACCTGTAATTTAACCATACTTACATTTATTAAAACAACATTCACCAGTATGGTCATAAACGAATATACAATAAGTATATGTGATTAATTTCGTTTATACTTTCATTATGTAATTATAAGCCTAGAAGCAATTTTAGGAGCTAAATAAAAAATAACTATTAAACTACGAATAAACGAATATTTATATAATATTTTAATAACATATACCTACATTCTTAATATATCTATACATAGATATATGGTTTTTTTATCGTGGATAGGAAAGCGCTTGACCGCTATCTCATCTGATGGTAAGCGACGATGCGATCTGAACGGCGAGCGACGTGACTTGAAGACCCCAAATTGTATTTATCAGGAAACACAGGCTCAGGCAAAGAGTTCCACTCTATCGGTACGGATGACAAAGTTAGAACCAAAACGTTTAGTGCGACTCTTTGGTATATCAAGCAAATAACGATGGTGCCTGTTTGTAAGTCTGGTTGTCCTGTGAAAAAATGGGGACGGGGAACTAGGCTATGCAATTCTTCTGCACACTCCGAAATGCATCCTAAAAAAACGGAATGCCTTCCGTCTATGTTCAAGACTTTTCAACTTATTAAATTGAATTAATTTAATTATGTTCAAAACATTAAATAATTATCAATGATAATATAGAAATATTTTACCGTTCTGTCAAAATTCCAGATATTTGCATAAAACTCCAAATTCTGTAATTCACTGTTACACTGTCAAGTCTTACAGACCGGTCCAAACCCGCAGGCAACTGTTTATACAAAATATGATTAAATATTTTTTGTCTCGTCTAAAGGTGTTATCATTTTTTGCCGTCTAGTCGTTACAACCTACTTTTCAAACCTGTTCTTTTTTAGTTACATGATTTTAAATGATGCGTTCTTGACAGCACAGATTAAAATAACGCAGAGTATAAATACTACCATGTTTCTTGTAAATCAATGATTGATTAAAAGCTTTTGATTTTCGTAGTAGTATAATCGATGACCAATTTGACAGAGCGGAAGTGACACTATCTTTGAAGACAAACATTTGCGGGTTCGAATTCCAGAGGGAAGATTTGGTATATATTTTATAAGAATTTTATATAGGTACTTATGTAATATATGTATGTCTATCCGTTACCCTAGTATTCATAACACAAGGCTTACATTGCTTCTATTGAATTAGGCATATTAGCGAAAATATAATGTGGTACGTAGAGATACCCAAAATTATGGAGTGGTTTCAAAATTATTTACACAAACTGTAATAACTATTTGCCTTGCAGAAATTTGTAATTATATATCAGTAGAGTTGTGTTATTGTTAACTGTTGAAAAACCAAATTTAAATATACGTTGAATTTACACGACCAAACACATTAAAAAAGTGAACACTATTTTTTTGTTGTGGAAACATAAGGGAAGGCAAAGCGCACAAAACCCATGCAGCCTGGTGTTGAACTATCACTTTTCATAATTTGATGATGATGAGATCTGATTTATGATTGGTCAATGGTTGGAGAAAAAATAATGAAATAATACATTTTCCTAAGTGTCAATACAAGAATGCGGATTTACTAAAACCTATTTGAACTTCTTGAAAAAACTTAAAAGCCTTTTCTCTATTTTTATTCACTTGCCAATACTTATGAATTTTCATAAAAACTACATGGTGAAGAATCCACCATTTCTTCAAATAAATATCTTTTAGAAAACTTTTTTTAAATTACCTGAATGACACTTTACTTTCCCGCCAAAACGTTAAAAAAACTAAAATTCCTTTTCTCAATTTTTATAACATTTAATATTATTTTATTAAAATTTAGTCACATTAAATTAATTGGTCGTAAAAAATCTTAAATGTGCGCTCTATTTAATATAAAAAGGTGTTATCTCACTTGAGTCAATGGCTTTCACTAACGCCTTCATTATTTATGGGCTAAAGAACAGTTTTACTGGATTAGTTACGGCTGCATCATTACGATTCTTAAACGATTGCAGATCAGCGATCAGGCTATTATTATATAAACATGACAAGAAGATGTGACGCGATGCTATACGTGAAACCTGGATATACGCCACATTTTTAACAAGAAAACCAAACTCAATAAAAGTGACGCTTCCCGCTCTTTCCCGCCAAAAAGTCCTTTCATTTATTCTTTATTTGTGGCTTGCACGATTTGTGCATTTATCCAGTGTCAAGTAAATATGATTGCCAGTTCTTGAGTAACTTCCTAGGTTTGAGTAAAGATGTGAGGTTTTACTGAAACCTGATCGCAGCCTTTTTGAGAGAGCCCGAAAAGACACCTTCCACTGTTTTGTTTCACTTGCCAACACTCATGCATATTCAGAAACACTCAGTGGTGAATGACCCACCATTATTACACACTAATATGAACCACAAAATAGAATTTTATAAGGAAACCAAAACCATTAAAGTGACGCTTCGAGCTCCCGCTAAAAAGTCAAAAAGTCCATTCAAATCTTTAAATTCAGTGGTTCAGAATAAAACGTATATATTTAAAATTGATTAAATCGTAATTTCAACAAAGTTTTTTATTAATATTTTAACGGCCTTGGCCTACGGCCTATCATCAATAATATTTCATCATTATATGAAACTCTATTAAACGACCTAACCTAGATTTCAGTAAAGGTGTGGGTTTTTACTGAAATCTCTTATGGACTTCTTGAGAGAACAGAAAAAGACAACTTCCGCTACTTTGTTTCACTCGCCAACACTCTTGCATGTTCACAGACACTTAGTAGTTAATAATCCACCATTATTACTCACTAATATCCACAACAACACAAATTTCAACAAAAGAAACAAAACCACTAACGTGACGCTTCCCGTTCCCGCCAAAAGTCCTTTTCAACGCCATTAAAATGGCGCCTCAGTTTCGCGCGCATAAAATTGACATATGAGTGTTGCCATAATTTTTTATTTAATCTGTTAACATTGAAAGTTAAATTTAATGGTTGTCGGGTTCAACGTTCTGAGCAAATCGTTAAAAGAGAAACAAAATGGGTGTTATTAAGCAGGTTACTTAACTCTTTGAGATTAAAAGATTTCAATAATAATTGTTTTGGTTTACTTGTATATTCTTAATGTTTTAAAAAGTGTTCTGTTATAAATACGTTAGGTCTCTTTTAACTTACGCATTACGTGAATAAAATTACCTAAATATTTAGATTTATTGCTTAATTGACTATTAAATAAGTCATTTTTAGTGAATTACTAATTTAGTAACAGTCATGATTAGTACATTTGACTATTTGAAGGATAAAATTTATAATTGTATTTTTTTCTTCATATATTTAATTTATAAAGACAATATGTAAATAATTCAGATGACATAAAACTATTACGTCAGTTATATTAATTTACAATTTTGAAAACTTACCCACAGATTAACAATGTAATTTTAATGTTTTTCTTTCAAATAAATACATAATTTTATATAAATAAAACATAACTAGGTCGACTCAGTCGTAGTCGTAAATATGTAGTTAATTAAATTTTAAAATTCCATAAGAAAGAAAAATCAAAAAAAGCGAGCGCTTTTTGTTTAAATGGGGAATCCCATAGAGCCAATGTGTTTTGGTAAAATCTTTTTTATTTTTGCTTATTTCAAAATTCGGGTCCGTCATGATGTAGTCCTAAACCTGGTGATTCGATTCCGGTCGAAAAATTATTAAAATCGGTTAAGCACTCGGGAAGTTATGGCGCAACAGACATTGCGTCATTGTAGCTGATCTATGGGAGCTCCGCTCCAATAATAATTCTTACATTCACATCAAAGTAACCATTGTAAGACTTCTGTTTTGGATACTATATTAAAGGATAGACATACGTATATGAAACAAACATTTACCCCTACAAAGATTCGAACCGTTGGCGTCGGTGCGAAAATCATCGTTGCACCATACGGTCAATTTAATCGCGTAAATTAGCCGATATGATTTCTCCTTCGCACGGTTGAATCAACAATACACGCAAACTCACCATTCATTACTTTTCCTACTTCAGTAAGAATCGATTATTTAAAGCATCGATTTAATAGTTAGTTTTGCCCAACAACGCATGGCAATACCAAAACATTTTTAAAACTATAAAATTTAAAGTACGCCTGTAAAAACAAACATGTCTCCAAGCCCCCAGGTAGTTTCAAAAACGTGATTGTGAATGCAAAAGTTAAATAAATATATTTTACATCTTACTAGCTAACCCGGCCACGCGGTGCTGGTATAACCCGGCCACGCGTTGCTATGGTAACGTTAATTGATTATAAAAACTGTTATTCTTAGGCTTATGGTAACAATATATGGTAACAAACACACAAAGTCCTTCTTTTATAGAGTAGAGATGAAAATTAAGCGAAATGAATGCGAAAAAATGGAATAATTTTTAAAACTATTACGATAAGTTCCGCCTTTTTGGCGGGACAGAGAAGCGTCACTTTGTTGTTTTCATTTTCTTGTTATAATTTGTGTTGTGTCTAATATTAGGGTGGAATAATGGTGGATTATTAACCACTAAATGTTTGTGAACATGCACGAGTTTTGGTTACTGAACCGAAACAGGGGAGTTGTCTGTTCACGCTCTCTCAAGACGTCCACGGAGAGGTTTCTAAACTGATACTTTGAATTCGTGACTTACTTGACGAAATTTTGGTGCAAAGGTAGCGATCCTGCCTTTCGCATCGACGGTCCTGGGTTTGAATCACGTAAGGGGCAGATGTTTGTATGATGAATACGAGATTTGTACCTGAGTCATGGGTGTTTATATATTTCTATGAATATTACACATCTATGTATCATATATGTATGTTTATCTGTTACCCTAGTATCCATAACACAAGCCTTAGCACTACTTTGGACTAGGCTAATTGGTGTGAGTGTAAAAAATATTTATTTTTATTTAATTCGCTGAAAAACGTGGTTACGTGACGTGAAATTTAACGGAAGTAAAGCAAAAAAAATGACAGTGAAAGATTTCAGGAAACGAATTAGGAAGGAAGCTTAAATGAATGTAAAAGGAAGTTATTATCACGCATATACTGTACATGCGATATATTCACGACGATGACGAACGTTTGGTGCAACGGTAGCGATCTTGTCTTTCGTGCCGACGGTCTGGGGTTCGAATCCCGGAAAAGGGCAGTTTGTATGATGAATATAAGCATTTATACCTGAGTTATGTGTATTTATCTGTATACAATCTGTCCCGTCACCAGTGTCAGAGCCTTTAATGGTGTGAAATATGGCATTTTTTATCAAAAAGCCAATAATTAAAAAATACACAAACAAATATGTATTTGTTTTTCTTTAATTATTTTTTTTCTATTTTTTATTCCATGACAATTGAAACATGATGGCTGTGTAACTATTGTCCACATGTTTAGCTATCAAATGACACCTTTTTAATGTTGATAGGACATTTACATGAGTAGTGGTGGTCGAATTAGGATGAGAGCCCAGGTCTTGGTTACCTAGAAAACAAAAGGCGGCCATTTTATAACCGTAAGAGAAAAACAAAATTTGAGGGGAAATTTGCCGATAAAAAATGCCATATTTCACACCATTAAAGGCTCCGTCACTGGTGACGAGACACATTGTATAATTCTATGAATAAAACATCTATATATCATATATGTACGTTTATCCGTTGCCTTAGCCTCACAGTGTTTATTAGTGGGCAAGGCTAATTGGTGTGAATGTAAGAAATATTTATTTAATAACACTGTGTGACAAATTTTTTTTTTGTGCTCTAACATTTAATGAAACGGCTATTTTTTATCAAAATAAACCTGCTGAACACAAAAACTTAAATAGATTTTTTGTAACACGTATCATTTTAAAGTTATGATAAATTAATGTACTATAAATAAATAAAGACAGTATCAAAATAGTATATCATATTTTTTATTTAAATTATTAATTTTACACAAAAAAAATATTATATATATTTACAAGTGACAAAGAATCAAAAAAGCTGAGGTTTAAGTGGTCAATATAAAAAATGAGCTAAATATTCCAAAAGAAACAAACAAAACTTGTCCGGATGATTTAAACACTTGCGGTGGTTACTTTTCTTCATGACTTTCGAAAAAAATGTTATGATTACCCAAATAAACTGTTAGAATTATCTTAAGACCACTAAAACTTTTAATTTATAGTCGTACAGAGTTCAGTATTAAAAGAAATCTGCAATTAACAACATTTGATCTTTTGTTTTTTACGAGGGTACACGTAAATAGTATTGACACTATAACTTAGAAACGTGACGTGTTAGACAACCATATCAATTGACAATGTTTTCAACAATGGAATAAGGAATTCAAAACACGTAATCTTATTTATGTTAGAAAAATCGTGTCACACAGTGTAATTAACCTGTCTGTTCTGAGATAGAGTCTTCAGATGGGCAGATGTTTGTGTGATGAACAAGCACTTGTTCCCGATTTTTAATAAAAATTACGTATATGTATTATGCATGGGCAAGTCGGTAAAAGCAGATCCAGGAACTTTCAGGGACCAAGAAGATGACCTGAAAAAAGGTCAGGTCAACGGACCTTTAACTGACGAGCTTGTATGAAAAAGCTGATGAGTGTTGAAGAAGCGAGAGATGTCAGAATAGTGGTAAGTGTTAATCTGTTATCTCTGCCAAGGGGTAGGCGTGATTGTATGTCTCTATTACCCCTATTTTTGGGTCGCGCTTTTAGTTTTTGAGCTTCCAAATATTCGCTCTTCTCTCACTAACACTATACCATAAAGGCGGTTCAAGTTATTTGTTGTTCCATTCAATCTATATAAACGTTGCAAGTGCACTTTTGCATAAAAAAGGTCATTTCCAACCACTGATCACCCATCCCATCCCCGACCTCCGCGAAGGTTGCTTAATATTTATTATTGTTCAAGTAAAGTTTCATTTGTTACCATTCACACACACATCATTGTTTTAAACAAATTAGCGATTAACACGTTTAAGCAAGGCCACATTGGAACCTGCGACCTTCCTTGCCAAGGCTGTTGTTTCACCCAAGCATGTCAATGTTCTATAGATACACACATTGTGTAAACTTATATATATTACCAAATTAACTTGCCTTCACTAATTTCAATAGTAATTGTCCAATTATTTTATTTAATAACTAGCGGTCCGTCCCGGCTTCGCATGGGTGGGCAATTTTTTTAATTTTTTTTCTAGCATTAAATATAGCCTATGTTACTCAGCGTAAATGTAGCTTTACAATGGTGAAAAAAAAATTAAAATCGGCTTAGTAGTTTTTGAGTTTATTCATTACAAACATACAAAAATACAAATCTTTCCTCTTTATAATATTAGTATAGATATAGATATAAACAATTCGATTACTTATTTATGTATCATATATGTATGTTTATCCTTTACCCTAGTATCCATAACACAAGCCTTACAGTGCTTACTTTGAGATAGGCTAATTGGAGTAAATATAAAAAAAAATACAATATCATACGTCGTCACCATACATAATCCACAAAAAATACTTTATCACAATAATAGTAACTTTATGGTTTTTATTACAACGTTGATTACAACAAAATCAACAATTATATGTTTATTTATAAAAGTTAAATATAAAAATACACATAATTTAATCTAATTTTTAAAAACTTAATTCAAACCCTTATTTTCAATTTATATATAATCCCTTCTTAATATGATATCATTTAATCTATACATATAAATGAAATTGGAGTGTCTGTTTGTAATATTGAAATAACCGTTTTTTACTACATGCATATGAATATATATACGGTACATACACCAAAATAACATTTTTTACAATTTTTGTCTGTCTGTCTGTTTGTTCCGGCCAATCTCTGAAATGGCTGGATCGATTTTGACGGGACTTTTATCGGAAGGTAGCTGATGTAAAAGGGAGTAACCTAGGCTACTTTTATTTTAGAAAAATAAAATTACTGTGCCACAGCAACGCGTGGCTGGGTCAGCTAGTCTATACATATAAATAAAATTGGAGTGTCTGTTTGTAATATTGAAATAACCGTTTTTTACTACATAAATATGAATATATATACGGTACATACACCAAAATAACATTTTTTAAATTTTTTGTGTCTGTCTGTCTGTTTGTTCCGGCTAATCTCTGAAATGGCAGGACCGATTTTGACGGGACTTTTATTGGCAGGTAGCTGATGTAATAAGGAGTAACTTAGGATACTTTTATTTTTGAAAAAAATCTTATTTGATTAAAAACTAAAATAGAGCAAATAAAAATTACTGTGCCACAGCAGCGCGTGGCCGGGTTTAGCTAGTTCAAAATAAATCTAGATGTCTGTTTATAGTATTTTTATTCAAATGTTACCGACACGTCTTATATTCAAAGTATTCTTTAACTGAGTAGAAGCATTTCTCTATAAACCATAATATAATAAACTCTCTTGAACTCAATTCTTCAAACTCAAACTTCAAACAATAACTCAATTGAGTTAATATTTTTGTTTACAACTCTTAACCAGCCATTAACGACCTAAATCCAAATAAAATTATACAATTTGATAGCTCAACTATGTTATTTTATAATAATGTGGGTTCGATTTCACGTCGACGTAGCCAACGACCATTGTGCGCACACGCAATTGGTTGTAAACACCACACCTTAAGATTTTTATGGACAAAATTAAAATCTCTATAAGGCGACATAAGAGATATTTTAAAATTAAACGTTGTGGTTTATATTTATCAAATTGTTTCTTAGCTCGTAATATTGCTTCTTATTTAATTTAAGTGTTGTATTTCCCTTTTTTGGTAACTTAAATAATTTATATTAATATTGAGTAATATTGTTTAACTAATACCTGGATAATGGTGTGGGTTTCATAATGAATCAAACAAATTATGTTATACAATTGTTATTGGGTTTTTTAATTAATTTATAACAAATTTTAAATGATGCATAGGCATTTAAAATTACGTTACGTATTTTTATGAATAAATAATCAATGAAATAAAATAATTATTACTAAAAAAGCATGTGTGCAATTCACACGTTGTAGAAGCGAAACCTTAAAAAATAATACGTACACATATACAAAATACCACGGTTGATGTGAAGCCTTCTCTCAAGCTATATACTACGCATGCGCACACAAACACGTACTAACACACGTATAACGCTGAGGCCCAAGCAAACTTCCACTATGTCTTGATAAACACGAGTGGAGGGGGTACGAAGCAGAACACAAAGATTCCTATCTCATTTTCTCCTACGTTAAATCTTATGAATTTATGTGTCTGTCTCAAATCGAGTTTCAAATCACAACAATGCTAAAGAAGTTTCCACTTTAAAAACTACCTTTTTGATTATTTAATAGTATTATAAGATCTTTGCCATGAAAAGTAAATACTTTTAAAATATAAGCTGACCGCCCTAATATAGCCTATATTGAAAGATAAAAGATTAAGAATATATTTATTTGCGTAAAATAGAGCAGTTTAAAACAGTAGTATAAAGATCAGTAACAATTTTGATGCTTTGTAATCTATATAGCTATAAAAATATATAAATAATTAAAGTAAAATATTTGAAATTACGGTTTATATAACTTATTTTTCAAGCTCAATCGTTAAAATTAATCGAAATGAAACTAACAATTTTAATCTTAAAATAAATAAAAAGTTACATTTATCAATACCAATTTTATGAAAGGAGACACCTCTTTCTTTACGTTTTACTGCAGTAATACCTCACTAAGAGCTAATGGCATAGTCTTACGACATAAATGAAAGTATAATTTCTAAAGTTTTTATTTTTGAAATATCTCTTAGTTTTATCCGATAAAATAGCTTTAATCCTTTTGTAACTAAAAAGGTTTTAAATTACTATTTACACGGTCCTGTCAAAATACAATTAAATGCACACCCTACCTCCCCACCTGCTGCGAGGCTGTGTAAGCGCAGACACGACAGTGTCTCTAATTTATAAAAGCAAATTCGATAAATCATTTTGAAATCGTCAAATTGGTAACATTTGTTAATGGCATCATTTGCGTCCATTAAAATAATGACCGAATGTTTTATTGTTACAATTTATAGTTTAAACAGCTGTTTATATCAATGTCGTAATATAATAATTATTAAAATTGAAATATATTTTTTAACTTTACAATGATCTCTTTATTACTATATACTATATATTATATATATAAGCGGCCCGTCCCGGCTTTTTCTATTATTCTTTATTTTTTTTCTATTATTAAATATTTTTCCGTTAGCGCCATCTAGCGCCCGGTAGACGAACTACCTGCGGTTAACGCGTTGCTATGGTAACGTTGTTGATACAATGGAAAAAGAGTGGGGAAAAGAGCGGACAGACAAACACACAAATCACTGTGATTATAGATATTATAGATTATACTTCTCTTTTTGCAAATAATAAAAGTAAGATGGAGGTCGTTTCCTCAACCCGTGTTTCTTTCACATGTTCTTCTCGGAAGGGCGTCCCAATTACGAAGTGGTGGTAAACTCAGTAGTGTACAGTAATAGTGACAATTAAATAATTATGCAAAGTAAAACAATTTTGAATTATATAACTTAAAACAGCACTATAAAGCTTGTGTTATAGATACTAGGGTAACGGATAGGTATACATATATGTTACAATGATATGTAATAATTATAGAAATATATATAAATACCCATGACTCAAATACAAATACTCGTACTCATCATATAAACTTATGCCCTTTCCGGGACTCGAACCCAGGACCATTGGTGCGACAGGAAGGATCATTACCGTTGCATCAAACGCTTCACACAATTAAGTAATATTCTTAGAAATATATATAGTTATCTCTCCGAAATAGTTTATAATTTTGTTCATAGAGCTCCTCTAGTATTCGATATACATCGAATTCATACTAATCTCGATTATTCTATGACTAATTTATTTAAAACAGGGGGACCATAAAAGTTTCTCAGTCAGGGTTATTAAGTCAAACACGCGAAACCCGTATGCACATTTTGCACTAAAATTGTGTTTCGTAATCTCTAACTGCCTAACCGTTCAGTTTGGTCACCCTATGCCCCCACTTCTCCAGTACACCGCAGTACGACGCGATATCACAGCCAAGAAAGTCTGTTTAGTTTACTGTGCAGTGAAAATAACCATTTTTAATCTAGTAAACAATTAAAATATCGCTTTTAGGTAAGGTTGATTCAATATTAAAATTGATAAGTACTCTTCGAATTTAATCTGTGACCAAGTGTCTATACTATTCTCAAATTAAAAAAGCGAATGAGTTTTTCGAGCAAAAAGTTTAGTTTATGATTCTTCACTTAAAAACCATTACCTAACTTTTTTTAGTCTATGATTTAATGTTTAAAAAAGTGTTCCATCAAAATAGTAATTAAGTTCTTTTCAGGTAAGATTTATTTGAAGTTTTGTGAAAATTTGTTTTATAATACAAAGAAATTTGCTAAAAAAAACACCTTTTGTCAATGGTTTTATGTTACAATGGAGGCGTGAGAACGTTACGTCCATGATAAAATTATGTAGATTGAGTCTTTTTTTTACATAACACCAACGAAAGTATTTCTTATGACGTCACTTATTAAGATTACTTGAATTTCTTGCATTTTAAAAGCATATTAAAAGAAAGTTTTACATATATTTACGTTATTAAACGTTTACCAAAGACATTGCAGTTTTTTTTGTTTTTTATAGATATAAAATAAATTCTTTAATTTCTCTTATTTTATTGTGGTTTATTGGTTGTTTACTGCACACGAATAGAAAAATAAAATACATAAATAGAAATAATTTTAACACCAGCAAAACTAAAAGAAGCCAAAAAAATAAAAATATTTTTTTTTTGTTTTCTTTTGTTAAAATACTTAAAAAACGGGGTCTGGTTTTCAATTAAAAATCTGTCAAGGGGTCCATAGCTTTATTGGAAGTCTCGCCCGGATAAAGAGGTATATGGATTCGAGTACCTGATACTTGAGTAAAGTTGAGTTTCTTCTTGTAATAATTTCTTTAATAAATATTGAAAAAAAAGAAAATTTAAAAGACTAAAGAATATATTTGATCTACGAATAAATATAGTATATACAATTATCTATATATATATAAAAATTTCCTGTCTGTGTTTGACCGCGATGAACTCAGAAATCTTTTTTTTTCATTTTGCTGGATTGGTTCTAACTTATGACATACGATAGGTTTCATTATGAGCTAATTCTGAGCAACAAATCAGCTAATATTCTGTATAATTAAAAATAACTTCCATAATCTATAGGTAATAAGTTGATTTTACATTGATTTATTATAAAATACATTTGCTATACCTTTTCAAGGTGATTTAACTTAGTCCACAAATATTTGAATTTTTTATCGTAAGCTAAAGAAGCTCTACGTATGGTCTGCAAAAAAGTGGTCATCATAAAATGTGGTCGGAAAAAAATGGTCAGCAAAAAAATGGTCAGCATAAAATGTGGTCAGCAAAAAAAGTTTGTTGTGAACAAAAATGGATCTTTTTATCGACTTCAATGACTTAATTGAATGATTTCTCACCAGTAGACCGTTGCAAATATGATTGATGCAACTCAAAACTCTGTGATCTGTGACGGATTTCCCATTGCATCGTTGCAAGATGGCTATTTTATTAAAGTTTGATTTTTTTATTGATTAAAGTGTAAATATTTCGTGGTAGAGTGGCTGACATTCCGGTTTTCATGGTGACGCCACTCAGAGGCCCTTTGTTCAATCCCCGACCGAGTCAATGTAAAAAAAACGATCCTTTCTTATTTGTTTTGTGTCTGGGTGTTGTGGTATCCTCGTTGTTTCTGAATTCCAAAACACTTTTAACATATCAAGTTGGAATTTATATCAAATACTTAGGTCTACTGTCCCTTGAAGCTGTGAGAAAATCAATCTTCTAAGCCAACTCAATCAAAAGATACAACCGTTTATTCCACAAATATCGACACTCGCTAGGGAATCAAAACCTACAGGGTACTTCCCATGAACTCAGAATCTTGAACGGTACGAAGCAACTTCTTATAGCACAGATAAAGGAAAAATTGCGAACACCGTAAATTTTTAGTTACATCATGTAATAAAAATATTTTACGGAACCCTCGGTGCGCGAGTTCGTCTCGCACTTGACCGTTTTTTTTACTTACATACAAACACGTCTTCTTCCCTCAGGGGTAGACAGAAATCCCAGATTTCCACTTACCAGTATCCTGACATACAACTCTAGCTTCTTCAACTATCATCAGCCTTTTCATAAAAGCTCATTGGTTAATCGTATTGACCTGGCCTTTTTTCAGGACATCCTCTATTCACGTCTTATAAATCGATGCACGAAAAAGTGTATTGTTCCGCCTGAGCCGAGCGTGCAAGCGAGAGCGCGGAACAAACGATAGAGGCATGATCGGCCTAAGCGTTCGACTTGTGGCGCATCTATCTCTCTTCCACTTCATGAAGTGAAAATTTAATGTAGTTTCCATTGTTTATTACAACAACTGAATGTTAATTTATCGAAAAAAAATCAATTAACTCCTTTGTATTATACAAAATAATGATAATTCAGTGATAGTAGTAATTCAATTCATAAAAGTATGCAATTTTTCATCATTGTTTTCTTATGACGTTATCACGTAAAAATTATCGTCCGTAAACTGACTTTACAGACAACCAATTTTTGTTTCTGATTTTTTTTTCTTGGTATATGTACAAGGTTTCGGGTCCGAACTATAGATATTTAGAACTCTGTTTTTGAGGCTTTAATATTCACTTCACGGAACTGTCTTCCGTGACAAATAGGGCAACTCGGTGACTCGGTTATTTCGTGACTATAGTGCATTCAACTGCACCGAAACATCAGACAGTAAATAACTAGGCGATGCAGTGGCAAAGCATAAAGCTACGCTAGCACCATATATGGGAGCGGAGCATAATACCTAAAAAAAGAAAAAAAATTTTTGTTTCGATGGAAATTTTTGCGAATTTCAAAATTCGTCACAATCTGGTCCTAAACCTGTTGATTCGTTTCCACACAAGAAATATTAAAATCGGTTTAGAACTCGGGAAGTTATGGCGTAACAGACATTGCGCCATTGAAGCTATTCCATGGGAGCTTCGCTCGCTCCGCTCCAATAATTTTGATTAATACTAACACGTTAAAATATAACAAACAAACCTTCTATCGTAATTCTTATAATAGTTAGGATATTATTATATCTAATATTATACAGGGTTAAACTTTGTGTGTTTGTTTATAGTAAGTAACCTCTGAAAATACTGAACCGATCTTAAAAAATTCTGCACCAATAAAAAGCTAGATTATTCCTAAGTGACATAAGCTAAATTTCTTCTTCTTTTTTTGGAGTGTCTCTTGACTACTGGAGATTGGCTGTCAGCTCTGCGAATCGCTTCTTTTCTCTCGCGAGGCGAATAAGTTTACGTTGTTGATACCGGTCCATTGCGTGATGTTGAGGAGCTAGGATAACTTTCTTCCTCCGACGCGTCTTTTCCCCTCAATCTTACCCATCATAATCATCTGGAGAAGATGGTACCGCTCATGTCTCAATACATGTCCCAGATAGGCAACCTTTTCTTAATGAGTGTCATGAGTTCTCACGATTTTTGACACGTCGTGGAACTTTGAATTTCATTAAAAATCATTAATTTCAGCTAGTAGTATATAAAATACAAATAACATATCAATAAGAAAGAAAAGAAAAAACAAATTATTAATATTAAAATGTTCTTTATTAATTGTAAATTATTATTAACGGAAAAAATATCAAATTCTTGTTTTTAGTCAGAAAATTATTATTTTTAATAATGTTATATTCAGATTCATACGATATATTAATAAAAAATTTAGCTTTTGTTTTTTCTTAAACGTCGACCCTGTACAATATAACACCTTGAATTAATTGTTACAGGGATCAAATTGGCTTACGCGATATAAATGCAAGAAGTCACAGAACCCCCTCAGACCGAAAACGGTGTAACTCGTCAAATTCTATTTTATATAAAAGACATTTTGTTCATTTATATCAAATTTGTTTTTTATGCAGTAGTAATTTATACATTGTTTTATTATTACGATTATTATTTTGGGTGATGAGCAGGCGATGAGCAATGTGAAGTGAACGCAAAAGTGACATAAGTGTTAAAAAGTGAAGTGAATAGATGTTTTGAGGAGTGACGAAAACATTTGTGCTTCAAAGTGGCTCCTGAAAAGTGTTTAGGTGAGTGACTACATTTATTTTAATTAATGACATATTATTTAAAAAAAAATACTATAAAAATTGACTCGGCTCACGAGGCTCGGTAGCTCAATTGGGAGAACACTCGACCAGTCGTCTAAAGGTTGCGGCGTCGATTTTTTCTAGTATTTTTTTAAATATATTATCATATAAGATAGCATTGCAAAATGCAAAACATATAAAAATCATAAAAAAGTAATTATGTTTTTTATGATATTAAGCATTTTTGATGCTATTGAAAAATCGAACCAGCCCACGTGATCAAGCCCTAATATAATTTAAAGTAAACTAAAATGTGCATACCAACATTAGTTCCTAACTTAGTCGAAAGATGGCGCTGATAATAATTTATCATATAAGATAGTATTGAAAAATGCAAAAAAACATATAAAAATCATATAGAACATTTATAATTTAATTCTATGTATTTCTAATGATAATATAAAAATTATTATTATTATTAGTCATATAATCAAACACGATTGTCATTTCAACAACTGCTGTTTATTACGATTATTCACAATTTTGAAACGGACTCGATATTAAATCGATTAACATCGATTCTGTAATCGTGATATTGCGGTGAAAATCGGTTGTGGCTTGCGGTGGAATGTGATGTAAGTGTAAAATTGTTAGTATTTGTCTATATTGTTTGTCAGAAGAAAAGAAACTGGTTTTGCCGTTTAAAATGTTTTTTACTGTTTTTTGAAAAACTGTGTCTTTGAGACAATTTGTTTATTAACAAATCTAGAAAAGAAAGAAAAACTTATGTCATAATGATATATAAAACTATTAAGTTTTTTTAATGGGTTTGCTCTTGATCCCAATCAAGTCCGGGGGCTTGCACGATGGAACGAACTAACCCAGAAGGTGCCTATTCACCCTGGTTTTGAAAACGGACGGATTATAAGTACTCGGAAATACAGAATAGGGAGGGATTTCCACTCCTTTGCTGTGCGCATTATAAAAGATGTTGAGAAGCGCTTGGTGCGATAGGTAGGAATAGCAACCAAGAAAGGGTAGCCCGCAGTAGGTCTGGATATCCGATGGACACATACAGATCCTGAGCATACTCACCAAAGTATATCCTGTAGAAGACTGACAGACAGGCAAGTCTGCAGCGGTGAGCAAAGGTGTGAAGCTTGCTCTCACCAATTTGCTGTCACTAATGAGTCTCTCAGCTCGTGCCTTTTTCCCTCGTTTTGTTCGCTACTTCTCTTGGTGTCTGTTTGTCTGTCTGTAACGTACAAGTCTTGAAACTCAATTTTCACCCATTTCCCGACTAGCTAGAGCTCTGAAACTTTAAACATAGCTCAGAACTCGATGACAATATATGATTATATACGTTCCGACATGATTCGATCACAGTTTCAGAGAATATTTACAAAATTTAATTTCAATTGGAAAATATTTAGTTCCGAAAAAATCCATAGATGGCGCTAAAATCGAGGCAATAAATGTTGCATAATGACATACTAACTGCAACTTGGCATTTTAGATCGAGCAATTGGAAATCATACACACAAAACTAAAACGAAGAAAATAATTTACATTAAAATAAAAATTAAAGAACCCTCGGTTTTCAGGCCAATTAAAAAGAAAAAAGTAATTAAAAATACTATAAATACCAAATGTAATCTTTTATGCGCCCCCCGTTTTTCGTATTGGAGACATCGCAGAGAATATTTTTTTTCCTTTTAGTTGGCCTGAAAAACGAGGGTTAAAAAAATAATTAATTAGAAATAATTATTCCAGTCATCCAATGACCGGGTTAAAGTTATTTGATTATTAAATACTAACTATTATTATTTATTGAATCTGTAAATTGAATTTTTCTATATACGGCTGATTATACAAGTAATTAATGGCAAATAGTACTTGTGTCGAATTGTCAATATTGTCACAAGAATACAACCAATCCGAAGGCTTACCTTTTATTTTCTCACATATGAAATGTCGCCAAAGGTTACTTGCTTAAGCAGAGTTAAGAAACTGTCAGACAGCGCACCTTTAAATTATGCAATATAATTTTACTGCGGATTTACTGTAACTATTTAGTTGAAATTGCATGTGCATAATAAAGAAATATGGCGATGGTAGTATATGTTGAACGGATGTAAAATGTAGTTACAGTGACAGGTAATAGATTGAGTGTTTGATAGGCGGAAACTTTGGGAAAGTTGAAGATTATGTATTTGTATTATGAATTAATTATGTTTAAGATAAAAAGACTGTACAATTAAAACAGTTTAATTAATAGTTTTAACACTTTATGAATAATGGGGTATGCTTATAATTATTTTCTAATACAAATTATAATAATAATAAATATTTCCTACATTCAGACCAATTAGCCTAGCCCAAAGTAAGCACTATAAGGCTTGTGTTATTGATACTAGGGTAACGGATATAAATACAAGAGAAGAGATAAATAAGACAGAAGTCGTCATCAATTATGGCTGTATTTCTTAGATTCAAACCAATTAGCCTAGTCCATACTAAGCACTGTAAGGCTTGTGTTATGAACACTAGGGTAACGGATAGACATACATATGTGATACATAGATAGGTAATATTCACAAGAATTTATATAAGTACCTATGACTAAGGTACAACTGCTCGTATTCATCACACAAACATCTGCTACTTCCGTGACTCAAACCTAGGTACGCCGGTGCGAAAGGCAGCATCGCAGGAGGTATTTTAACATAAATAACATTATATATCAGAAAAACATTTGAGAAATAAAATCCCAAGCCCAAACTGGGGGGATTTGATGTGAATATAATATATATTTTTATTATTTCGATATTTTTTTACAATTATTTGGTATTTTCATTTTTTTTATATAGAGATATTAACCAAGTGCAATGGTAGCGATCTTGCCTTTTACACCGGCGATCGTGGGTTTAAGTCCCGGAGGGGGCAGATGTTAGTGTGACATAGCATTTATACCTGAGTTATGGGAATTTATAATGTATATATTTATCTATATGTATGAAAATTCCCTATCACAGTGTTTGACCGCGATGAACTCTGAATCTAGACAACCGATTTTGATGATTTTATTAATTTTCTGGATTTATTCCCACTTAGGACATAGGATAGGTTTCATTTTAATTTATTAACAAATTTTTTTTTTATTGCAAGTCATAATAACAGAACCACAGCAACGCATGACCGGGTCAGCTAGTATTTCTACAAATATTACATATTTATTTATCATATATGCATGTCTATCCGTTACCCTAGTATCCATAACACTATCCTTACAGTTCTTATTTTAGGGTAGGCTAATTAGCCCAGCAATTGGTGCGAATGTAAGAAATATTATTTTTATTATTATTACTAGCGGCCCGTCCCGCCTTCGCACGGGTGGACAAAATTCTTTAATTTTTTTCTATTATTAATTATTTTACCGTTAGCGCCATCTAGCGTCCGGTAGACGAACTACTTGCGGTTTACGCGTTGCTATGGTAACGTTACTGATACAATGGAACAAGGGCGGGGAAAAAGCGGACAGACAAACACACAAACAACTATGATCTTAGATTATAGATTTAAGTGTTTGTGAAGCTTGCGGTCAATACAAAGAGGTTGGGGATAATCAGGGATCAATGAAGTTGTTCAGGATGAACACAAATTATTATTATTATTAATATGTTTTCTCATAAAAGCGAAAGTTGGAAAAAAATTTGGAAAAAGGACTTAATATTTAGTTTCTACACGCACAGATCTAAATAAAATAACTTTTTTACGGAATTTACACATAATTTATTTTATATTTAATCCTGACGTTTTGACTCCTTCACAGGAGCCGTGATCACAAGATAACTAAGGCAATGGTCATCATATATTTTCTGCTACGTACACAATATTATAATCGAGAACCTTCCTAACTGTTATTTTTTTATATAAATCAAATACAATAAATTATGTGCAAAATCCGTAAAAGTTGTTTTATTAAAAGGTACGACTTTATTTAAAAAAAGCCACTTCTTCCATATTTCGATGTCTATAGTACAAGTGTCTACAAATAGTTGTCGGCCTTCTGTGCGCCCGAGCAAGGTCGGTTGACCGGA
This sequence comes from Calamotropha paludella, assembly GCA_927399485.1. NCBI lineage: Eukaryota > Metazoa > Arthropoda > Insecta > Lepidoptera > Crambidae > Calamotropha > Calamotropha paludella. The sequence continues at coordinate 1,776,469 of OV656830.1, read as the reverse complement.
CATTCTACCAGCAAGAAAAAAAAAACACAAGTACCTACTTTATAATCTTAATCAGTCGAACTTTCGATATAAATACATCGAAATTGTAAGCAATAGATTGTAGAACATTCTACGTACTCGTCTATTACGTGACGACTGTTTGGTGCAACGGTAGCGATCTTGCCTTTCGCACCGACGGTCCTGGGTTCGAGTCGGATGGGGAAGATGTTTGTGTGATGAATACCAGCATTTGTACTTGAGTCATGGGTATCTTTATTTAAATAATTCTACTGTAAGTGTGTATATCACTGAACTCTTCCTAAACGACTGGACGGATTTGAATGAATTTTTGTATGCGTTTGGGTGGCGCCCCGGATGGTTTAGATTCACAAATCAGCCCAACAGATGGCGCATCAGTCGGCACAGCCACGCGTGGCCGGGTCAGCTAGTTTATATATATATATATATATATATATATATATATATATATATATATCCCCCATAAATGTTACTTATTTATGTAAGATTATTATTATAAAACTATTAGTTTTTTTACCTGTGGGTTCATTGGCGTTAATGTAGATTACCGATTAAAAGTTATATTTCTATCCCTCGGGAACAGTATCCTGGATAAATGGTATCCTATGTTCTTTTCTGTACCCCTGGTAAGGTGTATGCATAATTTCAAGAAGATCGATTGAGTAGTTAAGGCGTGAAAGTGTAACAAACAGACAAACTTTCGTAATTATTATATCAGTCAGTAAGGCTTTTACTGAGCGTTGCCAGATTTATTTTTTTGGCAATTGGATATTGAAATTTTTTAGTGAAAAAAGCGAGATTCTTTCGTCGAAAGCGGGCGGGAAAGACGTTTAATATCAGATGTTTTTAAATATTTATCTTTTTACTAGCTGTGCTCCGCTGTGTTACCCGCGGTTTATTAGGGAAAATAAATTGTGTATTAACAGTAAAAATAATTAACATTTTCCCGCAGTAAAACGTAGCCTATGTGTTAATCCAGGGTGTCAGCTAACTCCATACCAAATTTTATTAAAATCGCTCCAGCCGTTTAGACGTGAAGAATTAACAAACATACACACTCACAAACACCTTTATAATATAAGTAAGATATGAGTAATAATATTAGTAAGATATGAGTTTTAACTTATGTTTACGTAACAATATATAGCAATAATAGCCATAGAAAATGTATTTTAATAAAAATATGATATTTTAAATCAGATTTTCGCTATCGTTAGGTAGATGATTCTTCTTCGTTTTCTGAATAAAAAATAAATAAAAACGAAAATCAAAGTCAATAAACTTTTATTCAATAAAAAAATATGTAGTGTTTTAAACAATAGTCTGAGAGTTATCCTGAAGCTGATTTATCCCCGAAAAACGGGACTGAGTCTGTCCCGCGCGGGACATTTAATTTTGATTTCAAAATCGGGACATCCCGCCAATATCGGGACGTCTGGTAACATTAATCCATAGGACTTAATAAATCTGTAAGTTCTGTCAGTACATTTTTTTACAAATGTTGCCAGTATCCGTTTCATGTCCCACCGACACCAACATTACTATTTTCAAAATTTTTGTCTGTCTGTTTATCTATAAGTCAAGAACAGGTAAACTGATTTTAATGAAATTTAGTATGTAGTAAGAACATGTGTTTGCACAATTGATAGGCTATATATCATATCAGTAGAAATCTTAAAGTTCTTACTAATATTATAAATACGAAATGCCGAAAAAATATTCTTCAGAATATTCATAACAATAAAAAATGTTGAAACGAAATCGTGAATTTTCTACTGACGCCATTTTGTTTTCATTGTCTTTCAAATATGGCTGCTTTGTTACTATTGACTATGGTTTTACAAACACATACAAATAACTTTTGTGTTATAAGTTATGACTTAATAGTTATGCAACTTAGCTGTGTCAGTGCATATAGAAGTGTTGCTTCATCAAGTCGGTATTGTGCATATGTAACAGATATAAATAGGCGGGAATTAACATCTATGAATTTTTTTATGTGTTAAGTAGTTCCCATTTATCACGCTAGATGGCGCTGCACCTTTTTACATCACGCTAATGTGTTGTTTGGTGAGAAGCGTATAAACCAAAAATTTTTTGTAATTTGTACCTGGTACGTTAGCTACTAAATACTAGCGCCAAAAAACAGGTCTCAAAATACCAGCAAGTATTTTAGTTTACTTCATAAGAATATAGACTATAATAACGTTGAAATATGCAACATAATCGCGTACAGACACAATTAATTAGTCTCAAACATAGATTTCTTTACAAGTTTTAACAAAATAATTGTAAAGTTTTCTAAGTTCATCGTTATGTGATAATGATCCTTAAAATAATCTAGTTAAATCTCAATTTTCTAGTTATTGTATTTTTATGCACAGTAAGTTCGCGTACGTTTGAGTAAAAATACCTTGAAAGTATTTCAAGGGGCTGAAACGTGGTTTACGCACTTCGAAGCAAAAACCTGAGGCCCTAATATCATCTCTAAATGCGATTCAAGTTCGGCTGTTGAAGAGAGATACCACTATAGACCGCGTATAACGTTGTCCCATTTTGACACTCGAACTTGCATCGCTCTAAGAGATCGTGGTAAGGCCTCTGGTCGCTTAAATACGCAATTACCCTATTTTTATTGATAATAAATACACCCTAGAATCTATTTAATCAACTAAGGGTCGTTCATGGTCCTTCGAACCGGATCTAGGGACCCTCTGACTTGGTTCAGGAAGAATAGTCCTTTAGCCTATATTTTCGAGGATTATAATGAGGAAAATACTAGTTTCTAGAGCGAGTGCTTAGCGCTATAAAAGCGTCACTTTTGCCAGTTTTATTGAAAGAGATATCTTCAAGATATAAAATACGTGTGTAAAAACAACTATGCCTCCAACCCCCTTAGATTTTTTACACACGTATTTTATATCTTATAGAAATATTGCATTGTGAATGCAAAAAATTAAAATTAAAAACATAGAAACTTAACATAGAAATTAAGAACAATTAGAAAATAGGAACTATTTGGCGGGAACATAAATAGTTTTGGTTATCTTGGTGTATTTTGTCGGTTATTAGTGAATAATAATTCATTGGTTACCATTCAGCATTACTGAATACGTACCAGGTTAGCAAAGGAAACACTGAGGTTTCCATAAATCTCGACACCTTTACAGAAATCTAATTGAAATTAGTTTAAGTATACATATATGTATATAGAGGTATATGTAACCATATATTGACGACCATTTGGTGCAACGGTAGTGATCCTGCCTTTCGCAACTACAGTCCTGGGTTCGCAGTTCTAAGAGGCAGATGTTTGTATGTTGAATACGAGCATTTGTACTTGAGTCGTGGGTGTTTTTATATATTTCTTTGAATATCACATATCTATGTCATTATGTATGTCTATCCGTTACCCTAGTATCCATAACACAAGCTTTACTTAGGGCTAGACTAATTGATTTTAGACACCGTTAAAAAAGTGTAAAAGATTGTTGTTTTTATACTTTGACTGACACCAAAGGCCCGATATTTATAAATCTATAATCTAAGATCACAGTGGTTTGTGTGTTTGTCTGTCCGCTCTTTTCCCCGCTCTTTTTCCATTGTATACGCGTTACAATAGCAACGAGATACCGGGTCAGCTAATATATAGTCTTAGAACACAAATTTGTTGTTTGTGTGTGTGTTTGTCTGTTCGCTCCTTTTCCATTGTATCAATAACGCTACCATAGCAATGCGTTACCGGGTCAGCTAGTATACTCAAAGAATATAATAAACACTTATTTAAATGTTAGTAGGCAATCGGCACAAGTGACTATTATCAGAAGATATATTTGACATTGCATAATATAATGTTGTTGATTGAACACACTTTATTTGATTTACACTCTAATATTATGCAATGGGGACTTTTTGGCGGGAGCGCGAAGCGTCACTTTAATGATTTTGGTTTTCTTGTTAAATTTTGCGTTGTGGTTGATATTAGTGTGTAATAATGGTGAGTTATTAACCACTGAGTGTTTCTGAATATGCATGTGATGGCAAGTGAAACAAAACAGGTTGGAAGGTGTCTTTTCGCGCTCTCCCAAGAAGGCCACGAGGAGGTTTCAGTAAAACCCCACTTCTTTACTGAAACCTAGGAAATTACTTAAAGAACATAGAAAAAATATTATACTTACTTGACATTGGCTATATGCACAAATTGTACAAGCCGTAAATAAAGAAAATAAATAAATTATGCAGTGACCTTACTGTTGAACATTTAAACAAGATTCCATACAAAAAATCTTATTTTAATACAAGTTTTTATTATTATTAAAGGTACCTTTACATAAGGTACCTTTTATACAAAAAAAATACGGTTCCCGAGAGATAAAAATATAGTTTTTAATTGGTAGACTATATTAACGCGAGTGATGCCGCAGGTAAAAATTGGTCTAATATAATCCCATTGCCCATTGTAACAAGTTTAGTACTACAGATCAATATTTATGTAATGTTCTTTCAAATTAAATAAAATAACCTATAGCTTAAATTTTAAGTTAGTCTTTCAGCTACTAAATGATTGAAATGAAATTAATATTTGTTTAGTATTTTTTATGTGATGCACGTACAAACAGACAAAATTTGTATAGGAAAATATTTAAGAATGTTTACGTTCCAGAACCTATATTTTTTCTAGATTATCTTCAATGTATATACACTGTTTTTTCAGTTTTATAATAGTATAGATATAGATACTAATACAAAGAACATTATTAGTTATACCTGAGGTTCTGTGTTATTTAAATTTAGCATCTAATCACAAGGTCGTAAGAACTATTTAGAAATGTATAAAAAAAACCGGTTTGTCACAAACATGGCAATAGTAATTGTCGTATTGGATCGTTCCAGATGTAACCAAGACTAGTTCACAATATTACCAACACCAACAGGTTATTTTCTTTGCGGTTAAGCAATTAAAGTGTCCATTGTCATACGATTATTAAATTACTTCATTCTATTCAGTTTATACGACGGTCATTCGGAAAGAAGTAAGTTTGGAAATGTAAATAAAACTAGCACTTGTAAACTATATTTACAAATATCAACGTTTTATTGTAGCGAAGCTCCCATGGATCAGCTTCAATGACGAAACTTGATGAATACTTAACTGATTTACGTATTTTTTGCTATAAATCGAACCAACAGGTTTAGGACTAGAACGTGACGGAATTTTGAAAAACACAAAAAAGTTATGTATAGAAATCATTGGCTCTATCGTATCTATAGGATCTAGATTACAGAAAAAAAACTAAAATTTTAAATCTAAACTCTTTTGTCGATGATAGCTACTGTATCGGATTTCTATTACAACATCTTTTCATATTTATATTGTCTTTGGAATTATTATTGTAATATCTATACTTGACGTTACGTCAAACGGTTTCACACAAATGTCGTATGACAATGGAAACAAACAAAAATTGCTTAAAGATTAAACCGCTTCTGTATTACTATAATTAAATTTCGCTTTGGTAGTTTAATTAAAAATATATTTTTATAAATCAGTTTAATATTGTTTTGTAATTAGTCTGTTACTCAATAATTAAGCAATGCGGTTTTGTGGTTAGTTTTGAAATTAGTTCTAGTTTAGTTGATGCAAAAACAATTAGTTGTTGTTATTTTTGAAATGAAAACTTCATTAGCATCGTTGTGATTTGAAACGCGATGAAACGAAAAAGCGACAGTAAAAAGAGACTTACACATAAATTCATAAAATTTAACGTGGGAATAAATGAGATGAGATTAATACGTGTTTGTGTGCGCATGCGTAGTACAAAGCTTGAGTGAGGGCATCACAACAACCGTGGTATTTTGTATACGTGTACGTATTATTTTCGAAGGTTTTACTTGTACCACGTATGAATTGCACACATGCTTCTTTAATTAATATTGGATATAAAAATGGCGGATTTAATGTCACGTTTTGCATTATAAATAATTCGAAGAATAAATCTTCGTTCTCTAGCAATAAAATCTGGTTTATCAAATCTAATTAATAAAAAAAAGGAAGAAAAAAACAACGAGTTGCACTCCGTGAGTGCCGGCAGAAGCGAAAACATGAACATTAACGTTGTGCATTTTTGATATTTTGGAATGGTTAGGGAATAATTTCACACGAATTGCTTTAATTATCAGTATAAATGTACTATCATTTATGTGGTAAAATACAATATTCATTTATTGCGCTATCGTACACAAACATGACAACAAACACACACACACACTCGTGCAAGCGCCCTGCGCCGCTTAAACGAAACAGCAGGAGAAGGAATACATTTTCGCCGCGCGGTAGAAAGAGAGGGGATATTACTTCCTCTCCTACGCCGCGCCGGCGGTCTTCTCTCCCTCCGTCTTATGTTACTTCTAATACCTCTAAGAATATATGTACGAAGTTTCATGATGATCCGTTTAGTAGTTTATGCGTGAAAGCATAACAAACAAACTTACATTCACATTTATAATATTAGTAGGGATGTAGTGGTTCGGCCCTTCAAAAGCATACTGCAGATTTATTATATATCATATGTAATACGCGTCCGTAGACCTTTCTAAAAGGTCGGGATTATATATACAAAAACGGGTTTCGTACAAACTTTTAGTCAAGTAAAAAATAATAGTGCACGGTTTACGCATAAGTTTTATGTTTATAAAATTAAATGTTTTTTTTTAATTTAAGTCGATTGAATGAAAGATAAATTGCGGTTTACGGCTTATGACGTATTAAAAAAAATTACTTACTAGATCTTATTCAAACGAATTTTCGGTGGAAGTTTGCATTGTAATGTACATCATATATTTTTTTAGTTTTTTTCATTCTCTTATTTTAGAAGTTGGGGGGGGGGGACAAATGTCACCACTTTGGAAGTGTCTCTCGCGCAAACTATGTAGTTTAGAAAAAAAATATATAAGAAACCTCAATATTATTTTTAAAGACCTATCCATAGATATCCCACTCGTATGGGTTTGATGAAAATAAATTTTGAATTTCAGTTCTAAGTATGGGGAACCCCTAAAATTTTTTTTTTCTATTTTTGTGTGAAAATCTTAATGCGGTTCACAGAATACATCTACTTACCAAGTTTCAACAGTATAGTTCTTATAGTTTTGGAAAGTGGCAGTGACATATGGACAGACAGACAGACGGATAGACATGAATCCATAAGGGTTCCGTTTTTTGCCATTTGGCTACGGAACCCTAAAAAGATTTATATATGGTCAGCAAAAAAATTCCCATCAATAAATACTAAATAACGACAAATAGTGTCGTGTCACGTATAAATTGATGGTTTAACAGAAATGCCTGTGTTTTGAATGCAAATTGTTCAAACAAAGAAAATTCCATCGTTACCAAGTAATACGAACGTACATGGATATTTTGAATGACAAAGAATGGGGGACAATGAACCTTAAGTCAATGACATAAGGCGAAACAAACGGACTCCTAGGACACGTTTAATATTTCCTAGTAAAAATTTTATAAACAAAAACGTTATGGGACAACCCTAGATACAAGTAATATATTGTATATATATATATATATTTTTTAATTCACAATGCTATATTTCTATAAGATATAAAATACGTCTGTACATAAGGTGGGATTCGAACCCTCGACCTTTCTCTTACTTTCGATGTTGCGTTGCGTCTTGGTAACTTAGCGGTCGGAGCACTCGCCCGGATAGCGAAAGGTCGTGGGTTCGAATCCCACTTGAAGGCTCGGAGGAGTGGTTGTTTTTTTAACCAATCCACTTAAGATTGATTTAAATATAATTTTGCATAAGGGGTGCCACAACGCAGTTTTTATTAAAAATAAATAATTACCATTCCCCTTATTTTATAACGTATTTATGTTTTTCCTGTTACCGTTTTTATTAAAAAAAAAAAATCAAAATCCGTTGCATAGTTTCAAAGATCTAAGCAGACATAGGGACAACAGGAAGCAACTTCGTTTTATACTATGTAGAGATAGTGATAACGCGCAAAATTCAAAAAAATGCTTTTTCAATTTGTTTTTGCATATATTTTTGTGAGGTTTAATAAAAGATCTTTTGAATACATTATAAATATTACAAGACACGATATGACATAAGATAAATTATGTTAAAAGCAAAATCAACTCAGCTCACAAGTAAATTATTCTAGTATTTTTCTATTAAAATAATTTCCTTTAACCAGTCGTCAGCCCAAGGTAGCAATTGCTACCATATTCAAATATCCGCGTAGCCTGTTTCTTTTAAATTACAGATCCAAATATTCTGTGGTGGATTCTTTATTTAATCAGCTTTACGTTAATATTTTTTGTTTGATCCTAGCTTCATTATTTAGCGAGAAAATGGCATTTTTATCTAAGAGTCCGACATTTTTTTCACAATTCGCGCAGCATTGGGACTGTTGACAGGGGTGGGGCGCACGGTAACGGACTGACAGGTGATTAAGACAGCATTGAAAAAATACAAAAAATATATAATATTATAAAACAATATGACATTCTAAATCGTGACTATTTCTGTTTTCGCATACAGTAAATTGTATTCAATAACCACCTTAAGATTTGAATAGTTTTATAGCCATAAATCTAAATACATTCACTATTGTTCTACAACCTTGTAAAATGAATTTATTTTAAACTTTAAGACAATCGAACTTATAAACAATGTTCTGAAACAGAGCATCGGTTATGACAGCGATCTATGTTTCCTGACAAATACAATTCAGGGGTCTTCAAGTCACGAGTGATAGGTATTTTCTTGGTAAGCTCGTCACATCCTAGATCAAATCGTCGCTTACCATCAGGCGAGAAAGTGGTTACCTGCCTATTTAGTTTAAAAAAATTCTTATGCGACAACTCAGATACAATGTATGTCTATCCGTTACCCTAGTATTCATAATACATGCGTTACAGTTCTTAATTAATAATAAAAACAACCAACATAGGTCGCCTCGATATAACAAAATTCCACACTGGAACCTATTCCCGGGAAATATTCATCTATGAAGCACCGATTTTGGACCTTGGCTGTTATCTCGTAAAATCACGTAAGCTTTCAGTTTTGAGAAAAATATAATTTTTTTGTTATAATTATTTATTTACATTTTAGTAATTTTACTGTGACAGTAAATATATATATATATATATATATATATATATATATATTTGTTTATAATTTGTCTTTGTTTATCTATTTGTCAGTCCACGGTAGCAATTGTAACCGATAGCCAACATCCCTCGTCAGTCCCTGGTTGCAATTGCTACCATATCCAAATCCCGCGTGGCCTGCTGTTTTTTAAATAACGATTAATTTTTGAATTATAGACACCCAAATATTCTGTAGTGGATTCTTTATTTAATCAGCTTCACGGTAGTGTTTTTTATTTGGTCCTAGCTTCATTATTAAGCGAGAAAATTACATTTATATTAAAGAGTCCGACATTTTTTTCACAATTCGCGCAGCATTGGGACTGTTGAGATGAGTGGGGCGCGCGCTAGCGGCCTGACAAGTGGCTGTTAACTTGATAATTACAATTAAAATATTATATGCAATTTTAATTGTTAAGAAACATAGAGCTCTATGTTTCTTTATTACTAACCATAATGAGCCGTTGTTTCTTGATTAAATAAATTGCTTAATTAATATACTAGGCGATTCAGTCGCTAAGCTAAAACTACGCTATTGGAGCGGAGCGTAATACCTAAAAAAAAAAAATTTTTTTTTTTTTGTTTCGATAGGATTTTTTGCGAATTGCAAAATTCTCCGTCACAATCTGGGCCTAAACCTGTTGATTCGATTCCACGCATAAAATATTAAAATCGGTTAAGAACTCGGGAAGTTATGGGGTAACAGACATTGCGCCATGAAAGCTGATCCATGGGAGCTTCGCTCCAATCATATTGTCAATTAGACAAAAGAGCCACAGAAGCTGATATATAATAACAATATTTCTTACATTCACTCCAATTAGCCTAGTCCAAAGTAAGCACTGTAAGGATTTTGTTATGGATACTAGGGTAACGAATAGACATACATATATCTTACATAAATAAGTAATAATAATAGAAATATATATAAATACCCATGACTCGGGTACAAATGCTCGTGTTCACACAAACATCTGCCCCTTCCGGGATTCGAATCCAGGCCCGTCGTTACGAAAGGCAGGCCGTTGCACCACACGGTCGTGTAACACATGATTGATGTTAATCTATAAATCTAATATCACAAATTTGTTGTTTGTCTGTCCGCTCTTTTTCCCGCTCTTTATCCATTGTATTAGCATATCAGAGCAACGCGTTAACCGCAAGTAGTTCGTCTACCGGACGCCAGATGGCGCTAACGGAAAAATATTAAATAATAGAAAAAATTTCAAGAATTTTGTCCACCCGTGCGAAGCCGGGACGGGCCGCTAGTGTTATTGTAAATAAATATATGTAAGTTTGACTATGTTAGATATGTGGTCACCAGTCAGCCGTTAGACATAACTCAAATGGGTTATGCAAGACAAACTGTCAGACGTGACCTGACTGTTACTTGGGACCTACTTACAATGAAGCTAGTAACAATTGCCAATATATTTGCATTTTTTCGCTTGTGCAACAATAAAATGATAATTTATTCATTTATTATTTGTTACATTCTTTTTATATATAAAAAAACTCGCTGTCACAGTGTTTTTCCCAACTTAGGATAAAGGATGAGTTTCATTTTAATTCATAACCATTTTTCGAACGAAGTTCCTTATGGGGCATTGCGTAGGGGTACCATAGCCGAGAAAAAACGTCCGTAGAGATAAAAACAATCGTAAGATTTTTATGTATAGTCTATGTGGGATGACTATACAGTGTCTAATGTATAATCTACGTGATGATGTTACTATATATATTTATAAATCATTGTTATTAAATAAAGGTGTTAAGATAATTTTGTAAAGTAGTTTCTTTGCTTTTTATCGATAAAAAAATCATAATAAAAATGTACACCCGAATCATTTTTTTCTTTATACCTCGAATAGAACTTTAAATTAATATTTTTATAATAAGGAACTTCGTACCTTTCCGGTGTCTCAGGACACCACCCGACTTTTTTTTATGCAAACTACACTGGGCGTCAAAAATAAGTAGTACAGTTTTAAAATTGCAATATCTCCTAAACTACAGAAGCTAGACCTTTGAAATAAAAAGAAGTTAATAGAGAATTTAATTTCATTTAATAAAAACTTCATGCATAATATCGTCTTTTAAATATTGACTGAAAAAAACATAATGAACAAAAACACTCTATTTTTAAACTGTTGCCTTACTTTTGATTTTTATTGTTTTCACATTTATTGCTGATAAATCAATTGCAATTCAAAAGCAAAGGTGTCTACAGCGAGTAAACTTTACTAATCATGCCTCTTTCACCTGAAGAATGTGCAAGAATCATAACTTTTCTCGAAGTAGGCATCAGTATGCGTCGTACTGCAAGAACGGTGGGTGTAACACTAAGAACGATCCAGCAAGTTAAGCGAAGGTACGAAGAGACTGGAAACCATCTAAGGAGACCAGGTAATGGCAGACCCAGGTGCACTAGTACCCGAGATACCGCGTTATTGTCTCTACTGTGTTAAGAAATCGTCACCTTAATGCTGTTGAGGTCCAGAAACAGCTTCTTCAAACCCGAAGAGACTACATTAGTGAGAGTACAATGAGAAGAAGACTTGCTGAAGCGAACCTGAAATCCCACAGGCCAGCAAATGGCCCCAAACTTGAGACAGGGCATCGAGTAGCAAGACTACGCTACGCCCGTCAACACGTACAGTGGGGCGAAGATGAATGGAAAAGGGTTTTGTTCACAGATGAGTCTCGATACTCTTTATTGCATCTCGGATAGAGTCCAACACGGCGGGGGCTCTGTACACGTATGGGCTGGCATCTCTTCAGAAGGTCGCACAGAGCTAGTGGTCATAGAAAATGGTACTCTGACTGGTGAAAGATATGCTTCAGAGATCCTTTACGAGTATGCAGGGCCATATTTAGTAAATATGGGTGATGGAGCGATACTAATGCATGATAACGCCCGGCCACACACCGCTCACCTCGTACAAGAGTACATTCAGGAGGTTGACATCAGCTTGATGGCTTGGCCATCAAGAAGTCCTGATCTTAACCCGATTGAACACGCCTGGGATGAGCTTGGGAGGCTAGTCAGAAGGCGCAGACCAACCCCCGCCACCCTCAGGGCTCTAAAACAGGCCCTGATAGAAGAATGGGAGAATATTCCCCAAAACCGCCTCCGAAACTTAGTGTTCAGCATGCCAAACCGGCTCCAAGCTGTCATCAGAGCCCGAGGCGGCAACACAAGTTACTAAAGTACGAACAAGGCCCAAAACGTAAAAATTAAGCTCTTGACAGTTCCTTCAAAATGGATAACTTTTTAGTTTTTTCTTAATTGTAAGTGTAAAACTTTACTAATGCTAAATGAAATATAATTTTTAGAAAACTTTGTTAAATTTACTATAAAATGATTTTTATTTCAAAACTCTAACTTCTACAGTTAGAGAGTAATTGCAATTTTAAAACTGTACTACTTATTTTTGACGCCCAGTGTATAATAATTGAGCCACAGCGACGCGTGGTCGAGCCAGTTAGTATAAATATATAAATAACCATTACTCTGGTACAAATGCTCGTATTCATAACACAAACATCTGCTCCTTCCGGGACTCGAACCCAGGACCGTCGGTGCGAAAGGCAGGATCGCTACCGTTGCACCAAACGTTTTATTTTTTTTACCGACTTCAATAAAAGAGGTTACAATTTCGACCCGTATGTAAGATTCTAAACATGGGTGCCAATGAACAATGGCAAGTCTGCATACAAAAACGTCTGGGATAAAATTGAATCGTCCCGTTATAAAGATATACCTAAATATCTAGCATTACTTCCAGAGCATAGAGTTCTGTTCTCATCTTTGGGACGGTTCCGCCCGATAACAGCTCCAGAATTGCATAGCCTTGTTACGCCGTCCCAATATTTTCATCAGACAGCCAGACTTACAAATAGGCGCCACCATTATATGGTTGATATACCAAAGAGTCGCACTAACCGTTTTGGATCCAATATTGTGAAACGTGCCGCTAAGAACTAACTCTTTGCCTAAGTCTGTGTTTCTTGACAAATACAATTAAGGAGTCTTTAAGTCACGAGTGATATCTTCTAGGCAAGTGCATCACATCCTAGATCGCATCGTCGCTTACCATCACGGGATATTTATTCCCGCAGGGATAGGCAGAGATCACAAATTTCCACTTTCCACGACCTGATAAGCATCTCTCGCTTCTTCATCACTTATCAGACATTTCGTACTTTTGACCTAACCTTTTTTAGGACATGTGCTATTTGGGTCCTGATAGTTCGCCTTGATCTGCCGTTACCGACTTGCCCATGCACATTTTCCTCATCTACTTGTCTTAACAATCTTCTTTCGTCCATCCTCTCTACATGTCCAAACCATCTAAGCATATCTTTTTCTATCTTTGTCACTATATCGACTTCCACACCACAATACCCATCTTTTAAATTCTATATGCACATTGAAATGTTCTTCTTTTGTATTTACCATAATGCGCACAGCAAAAGAGTGGAACTCCCTCCCTGCGACTGTATTTCCGAGTACTTATAACCCGTCCGTTTTCAAAGCCAGGGTGAATAGGCACCTTCTGGGTTAGCTCGTTCCATAGTGGATTCTATCTTGGCCCCCGGGCCTCATAAAAACGAACCCATTCTAAATAAAAAAAAATCTGTAAAAACAGTAAGGCATAAGTTTTTGGTTTGTAACGCTGTATTTTACGTTGATGATCCAGTATTTTCATACGTCTTTAGTACAGGAAGTGATTTCAAGGCCTCATGACTTGACCTGCAGTCCATGAACTACTATTCGTAACCTATTTGACTAATATGGGGTGCAATGGACCACTTATACCTTTTAAGTCATATGATTAGCATATTAAGTACAGTTAGACTGCTATTTAGTTTAATTTAGGTGTCTGGAGGACAGAATAATGATTGTTTAGTATGTTACATTCGTAAAGACGTATAAATACTAAAAATTAATGAGGGGAACTCCCTCCTTGCATCTGTATTTCCTAGTACTTATAACCCGTCCGTTTTTAAAGCCAGTGTTAAAATTGTTTAATTATTTTCATTGAAAAATACAAATAACTTACATATTATACTCACAATCTTATAAATAGCATTGAAAAATTGCAAAAATCAGTACATGATATAATAATAATACTTTGTGTGTTTGTTACCATATATAGTTACTATAAGCCTAAGAATAACAGTCTTTATAATCAATTAACGTTACCATAGCAACGCGTGGCCGGGTCAGCTAGTATAAATAATCTTAAAAAAATGGCTGTTTAATTTTAATCGATTGGCCAAACATTTGTAAAAATTTTTGTTTCGAATACGAAAGGATGTTCCTCTCATTGCATTGGTGAGACAACGCTGTCTTACAGCGTAAAAGTAGAAGGTACTAGAAAATTTCGACGGGTGTTCTCGAGGCTCGGTAGCTCAGTTGAGAGAGCACGGGAACGGACATCAAATGGAAGAGGCTTCGATTCCTGTCTGAGAATTTATTTATGAGCTGAGTCGATTTTTTCTAGTAATTTTCTATTAGAATAATTTATCATATAAGATAGAATTGAGAAATGCAAAAAATATTTAAAAATCTTACAATTAATTTGTAACAGTAAAATGAAGCGAAGCAGGCGAGCTCCTGCCCGTATAGCGAAAGGTTGTGGATTCGAATCCCAATAAAAAATTAAATAGATTAATCTTATTTGTTAAAAATAAATACATTGGCATTCTTATAGGCACCGGTTTCATTTATTTTTTATTTTATTTATTCATTTTCTTATTTTTATGTTATTTCTTCGTTTTAAAAGGTATACAGCTAATATCAATAATAATTACCTCCACAGTTAAGTAACAAATTCTGATGAAGTTCCGAAAAAGGAAATAAAAAAATCAGACCGATACAGAGGAAAAAATACAAAAAAAAAAAGAAAAACAAGATGAACGTTTGGTGCAACGGTAGCCTTTCGGACCGACGGTCTTGGGTTCGAGTCCCGGAAGAGGCAGAAGTTAGTGTGATGCAAATATATATTTTTATAAATTTTACATATCTATGTATCATATATGTATGTCCATTCGTTACCCTAGTATCCATAACACAAGCCTTACAGTGCTTACTTTAGACTAGGCTATGTGGTGTGAATGTAAGAAATGTTATTATTATTATTATATTTGTTAACATTTCCCTTTTTAATACGTTATAAAATTTAGTTCTAATTATATATAATATCAGTTAAAAGGTTATTTAATTAATGACGAGCTAATTAAATACCACTAATAGTAGTTTATGATACTGTTGCATAATAAGGGTTCTTATAACATGAGTGTGTTTTAAAAAAACGAGCCGTAGGCGAGTTTTTTTATAGCATCACACGAGTGTTATAAGACCAAGTTATGTACAGTGTCATACACTACTTTATCTACTCTCATACTATAATATGTAAAACAATATTGCAAATAAAACGCTGAATATAACAACAAATTTATTTAAATGTCAAATGTTGGCGCCAAGGTGCAAACATCAATTGCGCATGCGTGTTGCGTCGGTCGTCGAGGACTCGTTCATTGAAACCTTTTTAAAGTAGAGGTTCAACCTCCTTGGTCCAGCTGGAGGTTGTATAGGTGTATCGTTATGATAAAAAAGTTATATTATGTTACAGGTGTCCATACAAGACCTGTATCGTAATGAAACTTTTTTTTTTATTATTTTTGGCCTGTACGTAATGTTTGTCATAAGCATTTTGTTTTCAGTTTTAGAATCTTTGTATTATAGTATTAGAGTAGATAAAGATATTAATAGAACTTTCTAACATAATAAATTATCTAATTAACATTACAAATTACGACATCAAAGTGTAATTATTTTTATTTTTATATATTTGCATTTTTGATTTTATGCTATCTTACGAGATAAATTATTTTAATAGAAAAATATTAGAAAAACCTTCAAAAGGTTGCGGGTTCTATTCCCGCCTAAGGATTGACTTGTGGGCATAGTTTTTTTTAGTAGAAAAATACTATTAATATAAAAAATATTTTTCTTATTATTTGTTTAAGCTTGGAATATCGTCCGAAGTACACACACCCCTTAAAAACCCTTTAGAAAAAATAGTTTTTGCGATAGTTAATATAACACTTACATATATTAATGCGTAAATAACATATTTGCGATAAATTACCCTCAATAAAGAAAAAAAAAGTGTTATGAAACTCGACGTACGAATGCGTGACGCGACGCGGGAATCGAACCAGCACGCACCGCTGCCCACTTTCACTCCCGTACATAGTTGATGCATTCCTAGCACTTTTTAAAACAATACCGCCATGCCTTAGCTAAAACATCGCTAAGTTAAAAAAACATTTTTTGAGATGTACGAAATAACATGGAAATTATTTAAAACTAGCTGATCCAGCCACGCTTCGCTGTGGATCAGTTATTACAATTTTCACGAAATAAAATATTTTGGTTATGAATTAAAATAAAATCATTTTTCTGAAATAAAAGTAGCTTAGGTTACTCCTTATTACATCAGCTACCTGCCAATAAAAGTCCCGTCAAAATCGGTACAGGCATTTCAGAGATTAGCCGGAACAAACAGACAGACAAAAATTGTAAAAAATGTTATTTTGGTGTATGTACCGTATATATATTCATATGCATGTAGTAAAAATCGGTTATTTCAATATTACAAACAGACACTCCAATTTTATTTATATGTATAGATTAATGGTTTTGCAAGTACTATAGAAATATTTGGTTAGAAACGTTTGGTGCAATGGTAGCGATCCTGCCTTTCGCACCGAACGGTCCTAGATTTGAATCTCGGAAGGGCCAAATCTTTGTGTGATGAATAAAAGTATTATATATAATATATAATAGTTGACCCGACCACAGGTTGTCGTGTATAAATTAAATTTATACATATCAAAAGGAAAAAAATAGATTTCAATAAATATTTATGTACGATATTGTATGTCTATCCGTTATATTAGTGTCTGTAATATAAGCCTTACAGTGCTTACTTTGGGCTAGGCTAATTAAATAAATATTTCCTACATTCACACCAATTAACCTAGCCCAAAGTAAGCACTTTAAGGCTTGTGTTATAAATACTAGAGTAACGAATATAAATATAAATAAACACCCATGACTCAGGTACAAATGCTCGTTTTCATCATACAAACATCTGCCCCTTCCGGGAATTGATGTGAATATAGGAAATATTATTATTATAATAGTGCCGTTCATGAGCTAAAAGATTGTTAAGTCAAGAATCATCATCTCATAAATGATGACTGATGATAGTCATCTTTTTTTGTTATGTGAGCGAAAAACAAGGAAAATTACCTTATACTAGCGGCCCGTCCCGGCTTCGCACGGATGGACAAAATTCTTTAATTTTCTTCTATTATTAGATATTTTTCCGTTAGCGCCGTCTAGCGTCCGGTAGACGAACTACTTGCGATTAACGAGTTGCTATGGTAACTCATATACAATGGAAAAAGAGTGGGAAAAAGAGCGGACAGACAAACAACAAAGTGATCTTAGATTATAGATTAATATTATTGCTACAAACAGAAAAGGGGGGCAGAAAAGTTCTTGGTATCCTCGGACATTGTCTCAAGTAGACAGAAATGGAATCAGAAATGAGGAAATCCGTAACCGACCAAAGTAACCGACATGGCCCGCATTGCCAAACTTAAGTGGCAGTGGGTGGGGCACATGCCTCGTAGAACTGATGGCAGAATACCGGAAGACGACGCGTAGATAGGCCTCCCACTCGGTGGACCGACGATCTGGTGAAGGTTGCCGCAAGCACCTGGACGCGGGCAGCACAGGACTGGTCGTTGGGAGACCTTTGTGGGAGGTCTTAGTCCTCTAGTGGACGGCATTTAGCTGAGACGAGACTATTTCAAAAATACAAATAATAGAAATATATAAATGAATCAACTTTTTAACGGGTACCTTATATATCATCCTGATGTTTCGACTCTTTTGCTGGAGCTGTGATTTTGAATGGGCACAAATATTGTGAATTGCCTTAGTCATCCTGTAATCACGGCTTCTGTAACCACTTCTCAGTCCACTACCACGCGCACACCCCTTTCAACAGTCCCAATGCTGTGCGAATTGTGAAAAAAATATCGCACTCTTAAATAAAAATGTCATTTTCTCGTAAAATAATGAAGCTAGGACCATATACAAAATACCACCGTAAAGCTGATTAAATAAAGAATAAACCACAGAATATTTGGAACTCTTACTCAAAAATTAATCGTTATTTAAAAAAAAAAACAGCAGGTCACGCGGAAATTTGAATATGGTAGCAATTGCTACCGTGGACAGACAACTGGTTATATAGTCGAAACGTCAGAATTAAATATAAAGTATGAGCAAATATCCATCAAACAAAAATAAACGGTTAACTGTAAAGTCAGTTTACAGACGATAATTTTACGTGATAGCGTCATAAGAAAACATCGATGAAAAATTGCATACTTTTATGAATTGAATTGAATTATTATCACTGAATTATCATTATTTTGTATAATACAAAGAAGGAGTTAATTGATTTTCTTTTCAATAAATTAACGTTTAGTTGTTGTAATAAACAATGGAAACGACATTAACTTTTCACTTCATGAAGTGGAAGAGATAGAGATACAAGTCGAACGCTTAGGCCGATCGTGCTTCTCTATCGCTTGTTCCGCGCTCTCGCTTGCACGCTCAGCACAGGCGAAACGTTACACTTTTTCGTGCGTGCAGCCGGCGTTCATCGATTTATTTAAATGTGATATGTGCACAGAAATGTAAGCAATGTAATGTAAGCACATAATAATAGAAATATGATTCTTAGACATATCGAAAGATATTTTTTTACATAATTTCGGCATTTAAATTCATAGGATCGCCATTAGGATAACGGATAATCATACATATATAAGCAGTGGAACTTTTTGCCTGAGTCTGTTTACTGGCAAATACAATTGAGGGGTCTTCAAGTCACGAGTGAATAGGTATCTTCTAGGCAAGCGCGTCACATACTAGATCGCTTCGACACTTACCATCAGGAGAGATAGCGGTCAAGCGCCTACCTATTTACTGTAAAAAACCGGTCAAGTGCGAGTCGGACTCGCGCACTGAGGGTTCCGTACAAACCTGTAGATATATAAGTAAAAGTTCACCCATCACGACATTTTGGTATTTTTATTGCAAAATGAAATCCATAAAATTACAATATGGAAAGCTGGAGGATCATAAGTTTAAAATAAAGGTCTCTTTATCGTTTCAGTAATCCTTTATTTTACATTAACACATATCATTTATTTAATAATTTAAATTGCTGTTTCTTTTGATTGTGTTGACATAGAACTTTGATTTTGTTACAGCTCAAAGGTATTATAGACCTGAGTATTTGATATGAATTTCAATTGAATACCTTTTCGCGTTCATGAGGAAAGAGGTAGTAAGTTTAAAATTTTTAAAAATATTTTTATTATATGATGTAACTAAAAATGTATTGTTTTCGCAATTTTTTCCTTTATCTGTGCTATAAGAAGTTGCTTTGTACCAAATTTCAAAATTATGAGTTCACAGGAAGTACCCTGTAGCTGATTCCCTTGCGAGTGTCAAAAATTTGCGGCATGAACGGCTGTATCTTTTGATTGCGTTGTCTTAGAAGTTTGATTTTTTCACAGCTCCAAGGAACAATAGACCTGGGTATTTGATATAAATCCAGCATCACTCCAATACCTCCACGCGTTCCCGAAAAAAAGGGTCTTGACAGACAGACAGACGGACGGACGGACAACAAAGTGATCCTATAAGGGTTCCGTTTATCCCTTTCTAGATGGAACCCTTAAAAGGCCAGGTCAAAAGTACCCTTAACCGACGGGATGCATATGAAGAAATTTGATACGTAGATGGCGCTTAACGCCGTTCAACATTATATTGTTTCTTCATAGCCATTCTCTCGTTATTATAATCTTATTTATATTATGATAATACTTTGTGTGTGTGTGTATGTGTGTTTGTTACCATATTGTCTCGCTATCCTAACATAGCAAAACTAAACTTGCCCTTACGTCCTCCCGCAAAAACAATACGATAGCGTGTTTCTACGCGCTACAGCGCCATCTAGTTAATTACAAATTAAACATACAGTTTGATTTTTTAAAGCTGTTACCATTAGTATGAAAGGTCTGATGTGACTTGAAGAAGCGAGGATGTCAGGATCGTGTAAAGAAGCGATCTGTGATCTCTGCTTACTCCTGCGGAACCCCAATAACACAAGCCTTATAAAAAAAACTAGAAAAAATCGACTAGGCTCAAATTATCTCGCCTGAGAATGATTTATGAACCGAGTCATTTATTTCTAATATTTTTCCATTAAAAATATTATTATGATTAGATTATTGTACTCTTAGTTGATCCTTAAAGTTTAATTTCAAATCATACAAAATATGCATGTCTATAAAATGCTTTTATACAGCTTAAACGTCTTATAGCAAGCGACTTGCAATAATATCGATACAATAATGGTAAAAGTTGATCGCAAGGACGCAGAGCCAGGTGAATGAACCGAACGCCATTCTATTGAGAACGTACAGACAGCTAACAGTACCTTACATTGTAAAATATATACATACGTGGAATAAGAGGTTACTTGTCGACGATAAACAATGTTAAGCGACTTTCTCAATGGTTTGGAATTGGATGGGTGACCATTTTCTAACCTTGCGACATCGAATCTCTAAAAAAATCTCTCTTTTAGAACAGGCAATGTCCTCTAATTTGTAGTCTAAAGGATTGAGGTCTGGGCTAGATGAGAGCCAGTCTTCAGATCTTATAAAGTCCGGAACTTTCGTTTCAAGCCTAATTAAATGAAAATAACTTTATTCAAATGCACTTAAAATAAGTAGTTTTGAATCGTCCAACATTTTTACCTACCACCCATTCAGGACGTCTTTTAACTGACAAGAAGAACGGGTGCAAGAAACTCGTCATCTTTAACTGAAGTAACGACATTTACAATATACGTCGTCACCATACATAATCCACAATAAAACGACATTATACGTTCCCCGAGTATCCATAACACAAACCTTTTTTACTATTTAGTAGAAAATGCTTGCTTTTTTTAATGAAAACAATTTGGTCAGGTTTTATTTTGGACTTTACAAATGGCGTCTAATGATATTGTTCTCAAGAACCTGGTAGACCTACATAACTACCTTGAAAAGTCTTACCTTAGAAGGTAGTGAAGGTAGTATTATCATTTCGCTTAAAAAACAAATATAGGAAATGAACGCGATACTACTACGCCCATTGTTTTGTCTGTAGTGATGTGCTTAACGAATTATCGATGTTCGGAATGTTATAAAAAATACTAACCTCATATAATAAACTGTTGAAACTAAATTTATAAAAATTTAACAGTTAAGAATGTGCCTGATTAAAATATTGGGGGGCAAACATTACCTTAGTCATCATGTAAAACGGCTCCTGTAGAGGAGTCGATACGAAACGATTGAATATAAGAAAAAACGTGCCGTTTATGCGTTAAAAGTGTGACAGGCGCAAAAGTGTTTTAACTCAAAAATTGTGTATAAATTTTTTACTTAGTTTTTTTGCACCCAAACAAAATAAAATCGTATTAAAATAAATAATATCACTTTAGTTCAATCATTGTCATCTTAATTCTCGCAAAAAATCGATAAAAAAATGCAAAAACAAACTTGTAGGTACTTATGAAATTCGTGATTAAAAACAAAATAACTCAAACAGAACCAAGATCATAAAATAGCTTTAATTAAAATAATTTTACTCGCTCATAAAAATTGAAGACATTAAGCGATATCGATAAATCTCAAAAACATGTCTCAACACCATATCAAGACAAAGCAAGGTCCAATCCATTATTTAAAGAAACATTCAGAAAACTTAAACTTCATCTTATTAGACAGTGTTAAGAGTGAATTTTGAATACACTATTTTTATGATATGTTTTGGGGTGAGAAATTTTATAATGCCAACGATCATATTCTCTTTAAAGACACATACCTTAATCTTTGTATGTTTTTCGAAAAATTAAATGTATTTTTTATAATGTAATCAATTTTAAAAAATTGAAAAAGTAGTCAAATTTAGCAAAGATTACGATGAAACTGGTGATCTATTGTCTTACCAGAAAAGGCTTTTTCTATCCGAGCGATTGCTCTAACCGCTGAGCTACCGAGACGTTGGCAGACGCGTCGAAATTTACAAACGTATTTCAACTTCTACTATGAGCTAGTATCGTCCCACCAATGTTGAAGTTAACAAATTCAACCAGCTGTAAATATTCGTCGTGGATTCTAATCCTATCAGAGTGCTCCAAGACTTGTTTTTTTTTACAGGCAATTTTATATTTTATAGAAAAAAAGAAATAGGCACCTTCTGGGTTAACTCGTTCCATCGTGGATCTTGTCTTGGCTACCAGGCTTGATTGGGATCAAGAGCGAACCCATTCTAAATAAAAAAAAAAATAAAAAAAATGGGATTGTGAATGCAAAAAAAAAATGAAATACATTAATGGTAAGTAATTATATGTTTTGGTTGCCATGCGAAAATACTGTTACCCCTAAGAGCTTTTTTTACCCGACTGCGCAACGCAAAAGAGGGTTATGTGTTTATCAGTCTATGTATGTGTTTAATTGTGTATGTATATTTGTTTCTATGTGACCCTTTAGAGTCTAAATGCGTGAGTCGATTTTTATGATTCTTGAGTCAATCAATTTGTCTTATTCGCTAGGACTACATTTCCCATAAGAAATCTAGACCGCGCTGGACTTGCCTGATGGTAAGCGACGACACGATCTAGGATGTGTTGTACTTGCTTAAAAGATACTTATTCACACGTGACTTGAAAACCCCTAAATTTTATTTATCAAGAAACCCAGACTCAGGCAAAGAGTTTCTCTCTTAGCGGTATGGTTTACAAAGTTGGAACCAAAACGCTTAGTGCGACTCTTTGGTATATCAACCATATAATGGCGCCCATTTGTAAGTCTGGTTCTCCAATGAAAAAAATAACCAATTCAAATCTTTCCAATAATCAACCCATTATAAGAAAGGTTTGAATCGGTCTTAAAGTCGCTATGTTCTACAGCAGAAAATAATTAATCAAGCGAAGCTTCGATACGGACATTCGGACCGTATCCTTGCTTAGCGTCAGATTGAACCGTTACACGAGAGCATCAGTGTGTGTGGCCTTTAAAAATTTGTAGAATTCATTTCAGTTAAAAAATATATTTTCTTCGGTCAGTGCGTTAATCGTAATTTGAAATGAATACTTGACATGACTCGTCACGTTACTATGGTTGAATCTTCTTACATTGTAATGCCGGCAAACGCATGGCTTCATGTCATGTGACGTCACAACCAATGGAATGGCGCTAAGTTTGTTTTGAAATTTACTTCCGTTTATGCACAATTTTTAACCAAAAAAAATACTAGACGATGCAGTCGCTAAGCATAAAGCTACGCTAGCACCATATATTAGAGCGGAGCGTAATACCTAAAAATTTTTTTTTTGTTTCGATGGGAATTTTTGTGAATTTCAAAATTCGGCGTCACAATCTGGTCCTAAGCCTGTTGATTTAATTCCACACAAAAAATATTAATATCGGTTAAGAACTCGGGAAGTTATGGCGTAACAGATATTGCGCCATTGAAGCTGATCCATGGGATCGCCTATCATTTCTTAAAAAATAATAAAAAATATCGATTTTAACGAATGCCGTCAGTTTTTTACATATAAGCAGAATATTTTTCAAAAATATTAGATTTTTTTTGAAATTACTTGCAAGAAACCTATTACGAATCAATGAGAGACAACATAATTTATATGGATAGTTTTAAATTAAAATTTAAGTAATAACTATTAAATGTCACATCAACAACCAGTTTCTGTGCCAAGGTTGTTTTAGAATCACATCAAATAATGATTCAAAAAGCGTTTAGAATTTTGCAAGTATTTATTTAAGACTCCAATATTACCATGTCCTTGCAAATAAATTGGTTATTATTATTATTATTATTACCTTAAAGTTTATAATCTTTATATATATAACTAGCTGACCCGGCAAAAGTTGTTTTGCCATGTATATTATTTCTAGGAAAAGTTTTTAATTAATAAATAAAAAATAGGGGTTGATCGTAGAGGGGTGAAAATTTAGTGTTGTATGTATATTTGTATGATGTATCATAAAAAAAATTAAATGTGTACCACCCTTAACATTTAGGGGGATGTAAAATAGATGTTGTCCGATTCTCAACCCTAGCCGATATGCACGCCAGGATTCACGAAAATCGGTCGAGCCGTTTCGGAGTAGTTCAATTACGCACACCGTGACACGAGAATTTTATATAGGTATTAGATTCTACTTTACGTGTGTATGTCACTGAACTCCTCCTAAACGGCTGGACCGATTTGAATGTTTTTTTTTGTATGCGTTTGGGTGGCGTCCTAGATGGTTTAGGTTCACAAATCAGCCCGGCAGATGGCGCTGCAGTAGGCACAGCAACACGTGGCCGTTAGCTAGTTAAAATATATATTTCTTACATTCAAACCATCATAGCCCAAAGTAAGCACTGTAAGACTTGTGTCATAGATACTAGGTTAACGGATAGACATACATATATATGTAATATTCATAGAAATATAAACTAAATTTATAAATTTTTTTATATATATTATGCATTTTCAATGCGATCTTATAAGATAAGTTATTATAATAGAAAAATACTAGAAAAAATCGACTCGGGTCACAAGTGAATTCTCAGGCGGGAATTGAACCCGCAACCTTTGGAAATCCGGTCCAATGCTCTCCCAATTGAGCTACCGAGCCTTGCGAACACTCGTCGAAGTGTAGTATTTTTCTATTATAATAACTTATCTTATAAGATCGCATTGAAAATGCATAAAATATATAAAAAATTATAAAACTGAAATGGCTGTTTCATCTTAATCGATTGACCAAACATTTTTAAAAATGTTTCTTTCGAATACGAGAGGATGTTCCTCTCATTGATGAAACAACGCTGGCCTACAGCGTAAAATCAGGAAGGTACTAGAAAATTTCGACGAGTGTTCGCAAGGCTCGGTAGCTCAATTGGGAGAGCATTGGACCGGATTTCCAAAGGTTGCGGGTTCGATTCCCGCCTGAGATTCACTTGTGACCCGAGTCGATTTTTTCTAGTATTTTTCTATAATAATAATATAAACTAAGTCATCGTGATTTTGGTTCAAATGCTCGTATTCATCACACAAACATCGCACCTACGACCGCCAGTGAAAAAGGTAGGACCTGTCTTTCGCACCGACAGTCCTCGGTTCGAGTTCCCGAAGGGGCAGATGTTTGTGAATACAGGCATTTATACCTGAGTGATGGGTATTTATATATATTTCTATTAATCTATACTAATATTATAAAACTGAAGAATTTGTTTGTTTGAACGCGCTAATCTCAGGAACTACTGATTCGAATTGAAAAATTACTTTTGTGTTGGATAGTCCATTTATCGAAAAAGGCTTTAGGCTATATAACATTACGCCGCGACCAATAGGAGCGAAGCATCAGTAAAAAATGTTGCAAATACGGGGAAAATTATCCATATATGAGGGCTTCCGTTGCGTGCGCTGCGTAAACGGTTTAAGTTACCCAAAAACTATGTATTAAAGAATTATTACTCTTTATATGATCTAAAAAAATGTCCGTGAAAGTATATCTCTATCTTTTAAGATTGACTCAATGTAACCTTTATTACGGTAATCAAATTTGGTCGAAATTAATGCATTATTTGCCAATTATTTGCCAAAGAGTTTTATCAACATAACATTATTATTAACCATATCCAAATAAATATGTTGTTGATTAAGAGTATTTAATTGTGAACAAAATTGTCCTTGACATCACTTAATTTCAATAAACATATTACATATTTATGTAGCATATATGTATGTCTATCCGTTACCCTAGTATCCATAACAGAAGCCTTACAGTGCTTACTTTGGGCTAGGCTAATTGATGTGAGTGTAAGGAATGTTATTATTATTTTATTGAATTTAGAATTATCTTCAAGCCTTGTCTCCATAAATTATCGAATATTGATTCTTACGAAATTCCTTATGTGTTCTTTCGTGATGTCCAAGGCTGTTGTATGTTTGTTAAATACAAATATATTCTAAGATTTTATATAACAATCTCTACTTCTACGTATTTTGTATTTTTGCATTTTAATGCTGTTTTTTATGATATTTTCAATAAAATACACAAAAAAATCGGCTCCATGTCCCGCGTTTGGGTTCCGAATAGACAGATGTTTGTATTTGAGTCATAGAAATTTATATTTATTTATAATTCTTAGCTATATTATATTAGTTATATTGCTGACTTGTTCCGACTTAATTTTAATCTATACATATAAATAAAATTGGAGTGTCTGTTTGTAATATTGAAAAAACCGTTTTTTACTAAATGCATATGAATATATATACGGTACATACACCAAAATAACATTTTTTTCAATTTTTGTCTGTCTGTTTGTTCCGGCTAATCTCTGAAATGGCTGGACCGATTTTGACGGGACTTTTATTGGCATGTACCTTATGTAATAAGGAGTAACTTAGGCTACTTTTATTCTATCTATACATATAAATAAAATTGGAGTGTCTGTTTGTAATATTGAAATAACTGAGCCACTGCAACGTGTGGCCGGGTCAGCTAGTTTATAATAAAAAATGTTGTTTATTGCAATTTTTATGAAAATAACATATATCTACTTATATATACGCATCTTATATTATTGGTAGGAAAGGGAGTGCTTTGCCGGTCATCTTTGTTGCTCACTCGTGGTTGTAGCTGAAAATCAGCAATTTACTCGCGATGCAAGTAAATACGATCTGAGCTGTGACCATTAGGTACTGTTGTGGCACACACACTCATTTTTGCTAAGGACGACTTTGTGTTGTACTCTAAGATATTTTTGTTAATATTTTTTGAAGTGAAAACTTCTTTAGCGGCGCTGTGTACTTTTTTGGAATGGGTAAAAATTTCTAAACTCGCGTCAGGACAAGTGACCTGATCGAAAATTCATAAGACGGCGTAGGGCGCTTCCGCGATGTGCGTATAGTCGTGTCATTTTTAAACTTCATAGTGACAGTTACATTTTTTTTTTTAAACTGTCATTATGAAATTTTAAACTGGCAGGTAATGTCATGAGAACGCATGCGTTCAACTGATTTTATTCATTGCGCATGTGCAAAATCCTGCACATGCGCACAAAAAAATGCAACGAACACGACTTGGTGTGTTTGTTGACATGTTTGTATACGATAGCGCAATAAATGAATATTGTATTTTACCACATAAATGATAGCACTTTTATACTGATCATTAAGCAATTCGTGCGAAATTATTCCTTAACCATTTCAAAATATCAAAAATGCACAACGTTAATATTCAAGTTTTCACTTCTGCCGGCACTCCCGGAGTGCAACCCGTCGTTTTTTTGTCTGTGGAGTAAGAAATAAGGCTTATCGATCTATCTAAACAAAATATCTTTCTTTTCGAACTAATACTCCGCTAATGTCACTCATGTTAGCTGTCTCATCGGATCCAAGTTCTTTTATTGGAAATATGTAAGCGTTTCACCGCCAGCTCGCCAGATGGCAAGCGGCGATGCGATGTGACGCGCTTGCCTAGAAGATACCTAATCAGTCGTGACTTGAAGACCCCTTAATTGTGTCAATAAACACAGATTTTATTATGTGTATTTGATGCCGGTTTTGTGGACGATAAATGAGGGATACTTTCGGAAAATGTTAGTCGCTATTTCGGAAATTATACCATGGTTTCGGAAATCTTTCCAACGGTTTCGGAAAGTCTTGAGTGTTGTATACTGGCTGGCATATATGTAAAACTACATGTTAATCAAAATTCTTACGATGTTCTATGTCACTATAGACATTAAGGTTTATTGACTTGGTTACCAAATATATTCTTGTACACACGCATTTATAAGTTATCTTTATCAAATAATATTATTACAACATTCGTTATCAGCACGAAGCTCTAGTATAATGAGTGATCAATTCAGTGGCATTAAATTATTGTCTAATCGAGATGGGTACAGCATCTGGAAATTTAAAATTCGAGCGCTGCTTATTCATGAAGAATTGTGGAAGTCCATTGAAGGCTACACTGATGGTGATCCTACCTCTGAAGATGTGAGAATTAGAAAGGATCAGAAGGCCTTGTCTAAGATTTCGCTCACGTTAGATGGTTCAGCCATTACTCATGTCAGATCAGCAAAATCAGCAAAACAAGCTTGGGACGCACTAGCAAATGCTTACGAAGACAAAGGGATGGGCCGCAGGCTATCACTCGAACGCCGCTTATACAGGTATGCTCTGAATGACTTTGTAAATATTGAGTCGTATATAAATGCTATTATGTGTACAGTACAAGATTTAGCAGACATTGGTAAAGTCATAGACGACGAGTCTGTCGCCGCTATTTTGTTAGGAGGTCTGTCAGTTAAATACGAACCTCTCATAATGGCACTTGAAAACTCCAATGTAAAGGTAACAAGTGATTTAGTAAAATCTAAATTATTGAACGAAATGGCCAAAGACGTACCTCAAAATGACGTCTTAGCGTTAAGTTCGAGGACATCAAAAAACAAAACTAAAAAGCCTATTGTTTGTTATAAATGTCATGAGCCAGGACATAAGAGTCCTCAATGCCCACACAAAAAGGGAAAGAAGAAAGCCAATATTGGCAGTGTAGTAGAAAGAGTTACTCAAGAAGATTCCACGTTACTCACTGCATTTGTTGCCGAAAATAATCATAAGAAATGTCAACGATGGTACATTGATTCTGGAGCAACTAGTCATATGAGTCCTTGTTTGGAATTTTTTGAAAACTATAAGCCGTTGAGTCATGATGCCGGTTCTGTCACTATTGCGAATGGAGACAAATTGCCAGCTGTTGGAACAGGTGATATAGTTGTTACAGGTATTCCAAGCATTACGAAAATAAAAGATGTTGTTTTTGTACCAGATTTACATTGTAACCTAATTTCTGTTAAGAAAGCTGTTGACAAAGGCTACACAGTTATTTTTGATAAGCGTGGTTGTAATTTTTATAATAACATTGATGTAACTTTTACTGGCAATTCTTTTTTACAGGGTACTTATAGTGGTGGTTTGTATAGTTTGAACTTAAATCCAAACAAAGCACAAAAATTTGCAGCATTAGATGTGGTTGACAATACGGAACGTAAAGTGCACTTTGAGTTGACTGAATATCAACTTTGGCATAGGCGTCTGGGTCACCTCTGTCGTATCGGGATGGACAAACTAAAAAGAGGCCAAGCAACTGGTATGACTTATGCTGATGTAGATAAGGATCCCTGTATACCATGTATAGAAGGTAAGCAAGCCAGAAAACCGTTTTTGAAAGTTAAATACAAACGTGCAAGTTCTCCCTTAGAACTAATTCACGCTGACGTTTGTGGACCATTTTCTACTACATCTTTTAAGGGCAATAATTATTTTATTTTATTTATTGACGACTTTACACGTATGATGTTTATTTATTGTTTTGCTTTGAAGTCTGATGTTTTTGAGATTTTTAAGACATTTCATTCTTTTGTTGAACGACAATCAGATACAAAAATGAAATGTTTGCGTACAGATAATGGGGCTGAGTTCGTTAACAAACAAATGTCCAATTATCTTAGCAATTGTGGTATTAAACACGAGACAACAGTACCTTATAGCCCGCAACAAAATGGAGTTAGCGAGCGAGGTATAAGGTGTATTGTTGAAAAAGCTCGTGCTATGCTAGCTCAAAGCAATCTTTCTAAAGCATACTGGCAGGACGCTATGGAAACTGCAGTGTACATCAAAAATAGGTCTCCACACCGAGCTTTAGTCAATGAAACTCCATATGAAAAATGGTACAGTGAGAAACCTAATATTTCTTACTTAAAAGTATTCGGGTGTAGGGCTCTTGTGCATATCCCTTCATGTCAACGCTCTAAGTTAGATTTGAAAGCCGCAGAATTTATTTTTGTGGGTTATTCTGACGATCCAAGGAGCTATTTTTTCAGGGATACGCGATACCCGAGAAAATTAATCAAAGAGAGAGACGCTACATTTTTTGAAAATATTTTTACTGATTTAAAAGCATTTGACAATCAACATTTAAATGCTTTATCTGAAAATCTCATGTCCGAACAATGTACTCCTTTGATAAATAGTGATATTTTAATGCATTCATCTGGTGTTGAAGTAACTGAGAATAGCAGTGAAAATTCTTTAATAGAAGACACCAGCGGACGTAGTCAGGAAGATGTTGTTTCTTCAACTGAACCATCTCATGACAACATAGATAACGCTATAGATCGTTACCCAAAAAGAGATCGTAAGCCTCCTGATTTCTTTTCTTATAATATTTTGGTGTCTAATTTTTTAGATGAAGAGCCAAAATGTTATTATGATGCTATAAACAGTGAGGATAAACATTATTGGATCTCTGCTATGCGGGACGAATATAACGCGTTAACAAAGAAAAGTACATGGACATTAGTTGATAAACCTAAAAATAAATCGTGTATCAAATCCAAATGGGTATATAAAATAAAAAGAGATGCTTCAGGTAATATTTTAAAATATAAGGCGCGCTTAGTGGCCAAAGGTTTTACGCAAGTGTATGGCGTAGATTATTTTGAAACTTATGCGCCTGTTGTACGTAATTCTTCTCTTCGAACACTGTTAGCATTCGCTGTTCAAGAAGGTTACAAAATTCGCCATATGGATGTCGATACGGCTTTCCTTAATGGAGACTTGGATGAGGAAGTCTACATGTTACAACCAGAAGGCTTCATTGATGAATTGCATTGTGACAAAGTTTGTTTATTAAAACGTTCCATTTATGGCCTCAAGCAGGCGCCGAGGTCTTGGAACATTAAATTAAAACAAACATTGTCAGCTATTGGTTTCACGCAGGCTCCCTCGGAGGCATGTATATTTAGAAAAACAATAAATGAAAATGAAACTCTTTTGTTGGCCGTGTATGTCGATGACATAATTTGTCTATATAAAGAAGATGTCACCTTTGACAATTTCAAAAGTGACATACAAAAATGCTTCTCTATTAAAGATTTAGGACAAATTGAATTTTGCTTAGGTATGAATGTAAAATATGAAAATAATTGCCTAAAAATTTATCAGAAGACATACATCGAGAAAATAGCAAAACGATTTAATATGAGTGATGTGAAAAGTGTATCTGTGCCGCTCAACAAAAGATTAGAGAAATCAAAGGAAGAATACTCTTACGACTGTCCTTACCAAGAGTTGATAGGATGTCTGATGTTTCTTGCTGTAAGCACTAGGCCAGATATTGCATTCACGGTGAGTTACTTAAGTCAGTTTAACACCAAGTATGATGAAAGTCATTGGAAATGTGCTAAACAATGCTTAAAGTATTTGATAGCAACTAAAGACTTAGGTATAACTTACAGAAAGAATACGGATTGGATACTTCGTGGGTATTCTGATGCTGACTGGGCAAATTGTACCGAAGATAGACGGTCATATACGGGATATTATTTTAGTATCGCGGGGGGACCAGTTACATGGGAAGCGCGTAAGCAGCCGACCGTAGCTCTATCATCTGCTGAAGCAGAATACATGGCCCTTGCCAGCGCTGTCAAGGAGGCTTGTTTCTTGAGGCGTTTATACGCTGAACTATCAGGTGAGCTTCACAAAGTTGTTTTGTATTCTGACAGTCAAAGTGCACTTACGTTAGCCGCCAATCCTGTCCACCACAATCGCACAAAACATATTGATGTTAAGTTTCACTTTATTCGTGAAAAGGTCAATGATGGAACGGTTACGTTACGTTTCTTATCGACGGATAAATTACCGGCTGACATACTGACCAAGCCTTTAGGGCGCATCAAACATAAAACCTGCCTAGATGGCATGGGCATAACATAAATTGATATCGACTGCAATTGTAACTTAAGTTTTGTTGTATTGTAGTGTAATTTATGTTTTAGTTTTATTTTAATTTGTCTATGCTATTATGTTGTTTCTTTTTATTGCGAATGTGCTACTACCTTGTTTATTGCTTTTGCGAATTTAGATTATGGGGGCGTATGTTGTATACTGGCTGGCATATATGTAAAACTACATGTTAATCAAAATTCTTACGATGTTCTATGTCACTATAGACATTAAGGTTTATTGACTTGGTTACCAAATATATTCTTGTACACACGCATTTATAAGTTATCTTTATCAAATAATATTATTACAACATTGAGGCCTTAGTCTACATAAAAATGCCTATGGATTTTTGTATCAGCGCCTCTAGCGGTAACCATCGGGAACTACGAATATTCATGGAAATCTGTAACGCGATTGATAACGGGCACTCTTTTTTTGATGGGTTCGCTCTTAATCCCAATTAAGCCCGGGGGCCAAGACGAGCTAATCCAGAAGGTGCCTATTCACCCTGGCTTTGAAAACGGACGGGTTATAAATACTCGGAAATACAGACGCAGGGAGGGAGAACCATTCCTTTGCTGTGCGCATTATGAAAGATGTTGTTGAGAAGCGCTTGGTGCGACCGATAGGAATAGTAACCCAGGAAATGCCTGCAGTGCGTCTGGATGAATGGAAAATTTCACTGTTTCCTATTTTTTTTAATTGTACTATGAGTCATCGATTTTGTTTAATTTTGCATGTTTAAAATGTTATTTTTATTTTGTTCCAGGTCACTCTAAAACCATGAAGCGGAGACACAGATGGCTTGGTATCAGTTTGTTTTGTAAGTACCATTCTCTTAATATTTTTAAACAACAGACGAATGTTTATATGTGTTAATGTGTCAACCCACAAAATGTCAAATGCATAGTTATTGATGTATTTACGTATTTAACATTTGACGATTGTTTGATGCAACGGTAGCAATCCTGTCTTTCGCACTGACGGTCCTGCGTTCGAGTCCCTGAAAAGGCAGATGTTTGTGTGATAAATACGCGCATCTGTACGTGAATCATGGTTTTTTTTATATATTTCTATTAATACTACATATCTATGTATCGTATATATATATGTCATACGTTACCCTAGTATCCATAACACAAGCCTTACAGTGCTAAATCTGGGCTATGCTGGGATGAATGTAAGAAATAATAGAGTTTCAAGTACGGAAAAATAATTTATATCGTTATAACAAATGGAAAATCGCACATACATCATTAATGAATACGGCGTCAAGCTCCTTAACACGATCATAAAACCTAAATCTATAATCGAAGATCACAAATTTGTTGTTTGTCTGTCCGCTCTTTTTCACGCTCATTTTCCATTGTATACGCTTTACCATAGCAACGCGTTAACCGCAAGTAGTTTGTCTACCGGACGCTAGATGGCGCTAACTGAAAAATATTTAATAATAAAAAAAATTAAAGAATTTTGTCCACCCGTGCGATGCCGGGACGGGTCGCTAGTTGGAACAAATCCAGCAAAATGAAATAAAAACGTCAAAATCTTTTGAGTAGTTTCGTAGTTCATTGCGGTCAAATATTGTGACAGGAAATTATTATATATATAGATATAAATATCAATGACTCAGGTACAAATACTCGTACTCACCACACAAATATCTTCCCCTACCAGGACTCGAACTCAGGCCCGTGGGTGCGTGAAGCACGATCGCTACCGTTGCACCAAATGGTCGTAAAATATATTATACACATGTATATAATTATATTAATGTTTTGTATTGTTATAATAAAATTAAAATAATTACTTTTGAAATAATGCGGGAGCTGGAAGTGACACGTTAGTGGTTTTGTTTCTCTTGTTAAAATTTGTGTTGTTGTGGATATTAGTGTGTAATAATGGCGGATTATTAACCACTAAGTGTTTGTGAACATACAAGAGTGTTGGCAAGTGTAACAAAGCAGCGGAAATTATCTTTTCCTGCTCTCTTAAGAAGTCCACGGGAAGGGTTCAGGAAAACCCCACACATTTACTGAAACCTATGGGGAAAAATATATTTCACTGTTCAATCATCATCAAATTAATAAAAGAAATAACTCAAGACCTGGCAATTAAACTTACTTGACTCTGGCTAAATGCACAAATCGTGCAAGCCAAATAAAGAAAAAATTAAAATAGGTGACGACAAAAACTGTGGAGCAGTTTGACAAGGCTAGTAGCGTCATCTAGCGAGCGAGCTCGATAACGTTTAGCAATACATTGTTTCCACCTCAAATGTCAATTGATTAGATGTTTATACTATACTATACATATAGTATATACATTTATATATATTCCATATACAAAATTATTATGCAAGGAAAACTACAAATACCTTTCTATAATAATTTATTTTGTTTTGTTTTAATATATCTAACAATAACTAATATAAGTTGGGAAGAATATAAGTTTTGTCAACGATTTGATTATTAAATAATGTTTATGGATAGGATTTGAATACACAGATTCTGAAGCCGAAACCACAAGAACGCTAAGCCCTTGGTAATAGTATCAAGGGCGTAGATTAACAGTTATACCACAATGTTTGACCGCGATGAACTCCAAAACCACTCAACCGATTTTGATGATTTGTTTTTTATTGTGCTGGATTTGTTCCAACTTTGGACATAGGATAGATTTCATTTATAACACAGCAACACGTGGCCAGGTCAGCTTGTTATTAATTAAATATTGCGGTAGAAGTTCGTAAATTTCAAAACCAAATTTTCCAGTTTCGTCGTAAGTAATTATTATGCAGACAGGTTTAAACTAAGAACTATTAAATGTCACATTAACATCCATTTTGTGTGCCAAGGCTGTATTAAAACATCAAATGATGAGTCAAAAAACGTATGGAAATTTACAAGTGTTTACGAACTCTCGGAATTTTATATTATGTCCTATAACAATACAGTTTATTTTTAATTGACAACTTTAAGTTTTTATCGAGTAAATTAAAAATATAATAATAAACAATAATTCTCCTCATATTTTTTATTTTAATTTTTGTTCTAATATTACGTATTTGATCTTTTTTCATAAAAGAGGAGGGTCCATAAGGCGGGTTTTCGGCCTCTTTCATTATCGACCTAAAAAATCCAAAAAAAAAAATTTTATCTACTATATGGACTAACGAATCGATTCAACCCCAAACGGAACCACCCCCAACCCAAAGAAGCATGAGAGCCCAGGTCTTGGTTACCAAGATAACAAAATGGCAGCCATTTTATAACCGTAACAGAAAAACAAAATTTGAGGGGCAGTTTGTATATGTAGCGTATTTATTAATGTCATTTTTAAGGTTTTCTTTCCCATTATTTTCACTCTATGTGTCTTTTTTCTAAAGCTGTATCACTTAAGATATAAATGTACTGTGGGACTATGACAGTTGCATTAATGAGTTTAGCTCGGAGATAACTGCATCGTAAGACTGTGCAGCGGCCATGAATCAGTTCAAATCACTTTGTTTACAATATTTTCACTGTGTAAATCAATAGTTTTTTAATCTCTTTTCTTGAACTCTATCATTTTTGTGCATGTTGAGGCAGCCTTTAATTAAGGCGTCACTTTGAAATGAGTCTCCTAAACTGATGTATATGCCTGTAATAAATGATAGTTTTGTTGTTTGTCCAATAAATAAATCGACTTATCCGTAGAACAGAGTTCGATGTGATCATGACGCAAAAACTAGTTTTTTAGCTAAATGAGACCTTATCGCATTTAGCTAAAAAAACTAATTTCAAAATCAAAACTTATGGATAAGTCGAAATACTCTCTATATTTTCCTATACAGCAAGGGTCTGGAAGAAATCGCTTCTAGCAATGAGGCCGCCTTCGTCCACATTAGTTTTAAGTTGCTTTCTGCGAATTGTCCTCTTGTATATGAGCTCCAATCACCTCCCAATACGGCCGGTCACCGCGGGAGAGTTCGACCAACACCCTCCAAAGAAAAACAAGGAAACAAAATTAACAATACATATTTGTACTTTCAACGTCAGATCACTTCTATCAGACATAAAACTTATAGAGCTCAAGGCTGCTCTACAAAACTACAAACACGACATAGTGGGGCTAAGCGAAGTACGTCGCTTTGGCGAAGACATCATAGAAGACCATGACTACATACTTTATTACATAAGTGAAACAAAGGGCCTCTTCGGGGTTGGTTTTTTAATCAAAAAGAAATTGAAGGAAAATATGATAGCTTTCGTTGGTATATCCGAAAGAGTTTGCGCACTACACATTACCTTAGAGAACTCGCCCTTTACAATCATTCAAGCATACGCTCCTACCGAAAGCTCAACGGAAGAGGTCATAGATAACTTTTATCGTGACCTGGCGAAAGCTCACGACTCCAGCCCTACGAAAAACATAATTACCATGGGTGATTTCAATGCCCGGATTGGAACCCCTTACAAATACGAACACGCGACTGGCAAATTCGGCTATGGTAAAAGAAACACGCGAGGCGAGAGACTTATTTAGTTCGCCCACGAATATAACCTAAAAATTATAAACACAATGTTCGATCTAAAACCCAAGAACAGGTGGACATGGGTTTCTCCTGACAAGAATACCAAAAGCGAGATAGATTTCATAATGTCTACCACGCCTCACCTGTTTACCAAATATGAAGTACTGTCGTCTTTCCCCTTTGGGTCAGACCACAGACTGCTAAGAGCCGGATTGCATCTCAAGACAGCAAAGAAAAGCAGGCGTAAATATTCTGGAGCAACAAAATCACTCAAATCACTGCAAGAACAAAGCACATATCTCGAAAACCTAAAAAACTGCATACCAGAGCTTCTAAACACACAAGACCACTGCAATAGCGACGAGTTTTGTCAAAAAATAGTGCACTCCATATCGGTAAGCTTAAAAAGCTCCTAATTGGAAAACAAACGTAATTGTATCTTATCAGACAAAGCTCTAAAACTAATGAAAGAAAGAACTCAGTTACAAAATAAACCAAAACTTACAAAATACGAAAAGGAAAAATTGAAGGAACTCTACAAAGCAACAAACAAAGAAATAAGAAGATGCTATAAGGTTCATAGAACTAGCACCATAGAAAGACACTTAGACAAATCCCGGTCAACGAAAAAAGCATACAAAGAACTGAATTTATCAAAGAAATGGTTTCATCACTTTCTCAGCCCGACTCCACCAAGACAAGTTCTAGAATAAACATCATAGACATAGCTACAGATTTCTATCCAAAACTCTACAGCCAACCGCATGCAGCATCGCCGCTTGCTACTATAATCCAACGTGAAGATCGTTTTGAAATTCAAGAATTCACCGAACCCGAAATCCTGAAACACATAACTAAACTAAAGTCAGAAAAAAGCCCTGGGCCTGATGGGATATCTAATGAATGTATAAAACTGGCGAAAACTCTGCTACTGACACCAATCACGATCCTATGGAACAAAATATTGTCAGCGGAAACCGTGCCACACTCATGGACAAAATCGGAAATTATCCTGCTATATAAAAAAGGAGATCCGTCAGACATAGGAAACTATCGACCAATAAGCTTAATGCCATGCCTCTACAAATTGTTCGCATCATGCTTGCTTGAAAGAATGTGCCCGAATATCGACGAATACCAACCCATCCAACAGGCCGGCTTCAGAAGCGGGTACAGCACAGCTGATCATATTCAAGTAGTCGACATCGTGATGGAGAAGTATGTAGAGTTCCGCAGACCGCTATATTTAGATTACAAAAAAGCTTTCGACTCTATAGCTCACAATAGCATCTGGGAAGCATTGAAGGCAGAAAACATAAACGAGAAGTACATAAACATTCTGAGAAATATCTACACCGCCAGTACGAGAAAAGTCAAACTCGATAGACTAGGCAAAACAATAAATATAAACAGAGGCGTCAGACAGGGTGATCCGATCTCGCCAAAATTATTTATCGCTGTCCTACAACATATTATGAAAAACCTCCCTTGGTCTAACCGAGGCGTTGTCATGAACGGCAAATATCTAAGTCACCTCAGGTTTGCCGACGACATAATCTTGTTTTCGGAGAGCTCATACCAAACACAGCTCATGATCGATGACTTACAACAGGCTAGCATAAAAATCGGATTAGAGATGAACCTGGATAAAACAAAAATCTTAACTAACCACCTCAAAAAGCCTATCGTGATAAACGATACACCTGTCGAGTATGTGGAAAGGTATGTCTACCTAGGTAAACAGGTGTCGTTCAAAAAAGAGAAACACTGAAGAGTTAGATAGAAGAATCGCCTTATCGTGGAAGAAATATTGGGGCCATAAAGAAATATTAAAATCCAACAACTTTCCGCTATCGTCAAAAAAATTAATAATGGATTCAGAAATTTTGCCTTGCCTCACCTATGGCTGCCAAACATGGACTTACGACCATAAGACCCGAAAAAAAATCCAGATTACACAGAGAAAAATGGAGAGGAGCTTACTGAACATAAAATTAAAGGATAGAGTCAAAAATACCGACATTCGCAATAAAACCAAGGTAACCGACGCCGCGACGCTCTGACATTTTCTCTTCAAAGAAAGTGGAAATGGGCCGGCCATATAGCTAGATACAGTGACGATGGACTACAAGGGCAATGGTGTGGAAAGGACCCACAGGTCCCAGAGGAAAAAGAGCGAGGGGTCGCCCACGAGCCAGGTGGGCAGACGAAATTGAGTCGGTAGCGGGAAAAGGATGGCTAGACCTAGCTAAAGACGGAGAGACCTGGCATTCTTTGGAGGAGGCTTTTACCCATAGGGGGTCCTCACAGTATAATTAATTCGCATCCAATTGTATTTCATTGTTTTTAGTTCGCTAATTTATTTAAATGCATAGTTATTATGGCATACTAATTTGTAATTCTATTGCTGTATCCATACTGTAAGGAACTAAATAAAGCTTTATTATTATTATTATTATTATTATATGAGCTCCAAAGACTTGATCTATCTAAGATCTGTCTAATCCTGTATAATCTCCTTGACATTATAAAGGATTGTAAAAGATGAGCAAGTTTTATATCGAATCCAATTTAAAATATATCGGTTTTATTAATATGTCAAGGCGAAATTCTATTACGGTACAAATGAAATGATATTTTTTTTGTGTCAAATTCTTGTACAGAGTATGGTGTACGAAGTATGAGATTCCGTAAAAGGAAGTGTTACAGTTTTGTATAGGACCCTGGTCTCAATATGTGTCATATAAAAACCAGTGAAAATGAAAAAAAATATAATAATATTTGTTACATCCACACTAATTAGCCCAAAGTAAGTACTGTAAGGCTTGTGTTATGGATACTAGGGTAACGGATTTAACATATATGATAAATTGATATGTAATATTATTCCGAATTATATATTTAGTAGATTTAGTAATTTTGAAAATACAAATGATTTTACGTGAAAGAATAGAGATGATGACGTTATACGTAAATGAATTGTGGATGATTTAAAATTTTTTTTTTAACGACCGTTTCTCCGAGTACTTATAACCCGTCCATTTTGAAAGCCATGGAGAATAGACACCTTCAGTGTTAGCTCGTTCCATCGTGGTTCCTGTCTTTTCCCTAGGACTTGATTGGGATCAAGTGGAAACCCATTCAAAATTTAAAGATTGTTTTATATGTGTAATGTAGTCCATTCGCACCGATGGTCCTTGGTTCGAGTCCCGGAATGAGCAAATGTTTATGTGATATATACGAGCATTTGTACCTGAGTATTTATATATATTTCTATAAACATTACATGTCTATGTATCATATATGTATGTATATCCGTTACCCTAGTGTCAAAAACACAAGCCTTATAGTGCTTACTTTGGGCTAAGCTAATAGGTGTGAATGAAAGAAATATTACTAGATGATGCAGTCGCTAAGCATAAAGCTACCCTAGCACCATAATAAACTCATTTGCAAAAAAAACGGGCACCTAAGCAATGAACCACTTCAAATGTTAATATTGCTTTGTTTGATAATTATAGGTAGTTTTATCCTCACAATTTGGTAAATTAATAAGAAAATAATCGTTTCATCAGTATTTGATAAAATTTTGATACAATTTATGGGAAATAATGCTAAACCTCACTAGTAGTGTATGTTTGCTAGTAGTGCATATGCTCATGAAGTAAAAATAAAAAAGTTTTTTTGTTTGTTTTTCTTTAATAAAGTAAAAGCAGATAAATGGTTAGTATCAAGTGTGACCCCCTCTAGCTAAAACCACAGCTTGAATTCGTCTGGGCATGCTAGCGAGTATATCCCGGATACTTGTTTGCGGAATACGTTCCCACTCCGCAGTAATCACATTCTTCAGCTCTTTGATGGTCTGCGGAGCCGGTTGTACTGATCTCACACGTCGTTTCAGAACGTCCCAGACATGCTCTATGGGATTGAGGTCGGGACTTCGAGCTGGCCAATCCAAACGACGAATGCCGACCTCTTGCACATACGCTTTAACATCGCGAGATCGGTGGGCGCGAGCATTGTCGTCCATAAAAACCGAAACTTCACCTAGAGCGGCAAATGCAGGTTGTGCATGAGGAATTAGAACTTCCGTTATGTATCGATGCCCAGTCATTGAGCCGTTTTCAATGAAGACTAACTCTGTACGATCCATTGAATTTATTCCTGCCCAAAACATAACAGAGCCCCCAGCATAAGGTGTGATTTCTTCGAAACATGCCTCTGCAAAGCGTTCTTCTTGTCTTCTTAGCACTCGCCGACGTCGATCTTCACCGAACAGAGATATCCTGGCTTCATCAGAGAACAAAACCCTATTCCAATCTTCTTGAGTCCATGATTCACAATTTCTAGCGAACCTAAGCCTGTGAACTCGGTGCTCACGGAGTAATTTGGGGCCGCGGGCCGGGCGGTGACTGCGTATATTGGCAGCGAGAAGCCTCCTCCTGACCGTCCATAGACTAATATGCACATTTCTTACTTCTTGGAGGTTGTTCTTAAGATCCACATACGAAGATTTGCGATTTCTCAATGCGCGACTCACAAGAAAACGATAATCACGTGGTTGGGTACATGGTTTTCTTCCAGAACCAGGCCTTCTCTCGACGGAACCAGTCTCCTGATATCGCTGCCAGGTCCTTTGAACCGTCGAGCGACTAACATTTAGCCTCCTAGCCACGAAGCATTGACTCCAACCCTCTTCAAGTAGCGCGATAATTTTGGTAGCTTTTACCACTTTATCTACCATTGTTGATACAGCCAAACAGCAATTAATAAAGCTTTGACAGTCAAGGATATGAAATTAATCGATAAATATTGAATAAAAGTTATGAAAGTCGATGTTAACTTCTGGAACTTCACGCCAAAAATGTAGGATAAAAAAGGGTTTTCTGTAAAAATGAGCATCAAATGCAAATTTGAATTTAGAACGTACTTTTTAAAATACCACGGCATTTTTAAAACCGGCCAGTAACGTTTACAAACGATTGAAACCTTTTTTGTATCGTATCTTTTTAAAGATAAATGAAAATCAAAACCGCCCGTTTTTTTGCAAATGAGTGTATATCGGAGCGGAGCGTAATACCTTAAAAAAGATTTTTTTTTTTGCTTTAATGGGAATTTTTGCCAATTTCAGAATTCGGACTCCGCCACAATCTGATCCTAAACCTGTTGATTCGATTTCACACAAAAAATATTAAAATCGGTTATGGCGTAACAGACATTGCGCCATTGAAGCTGATCTATGGGAGCTTCGCTCGCTCCGCTCCAATTATTATTAATACTCAATTAATTATTAAAAAAAAACATTGATTACGTTAATTAACAAAACAAAACAAAACATTAATTAATAAAAATTGTATGCAAATTAATATCACATATTAAATTAGTCAATCTTACACCGTTTTCCATTTGGTAAGCGAAGAAGCGAATAATCTAGATAGATTAGTTCCGCCAAGTAACGTATGATTCTATCAAATAATCTAGATAGCGTATATTGGAATAACCCCAATCTTATAGATGCTTACATACCAACTGATGTAATTGAAAATATGAGGAAAATAATGTTCCTTGTATACCTACATTTATACTTGACCATTTTTTGTGTTATAACAACAAAATACCCGACCACAGAAAAAAAATTACATATTATTGCAAATAGTTTCCTTATTGAACCACGATGACGAGAACATCTTTTTTTATTTGTTTACTAAGGAATCGTACAGTTTTATAATTTCATTGCAGCCCTTGATTTGTCCGCCTTCGAACAAAGGAAGGCCTTTTCCATTTTCTTCCACGACTCTCTATCTCTAGCCTTTTGCATCCAATTGTGGCCAGCAAAGGTCCTTATGTTGTTAACCCATCACTCTGGGAGATGCCCTGTTCCTCTCGTGGTTTCCCTGATTCTCCATTCTAGCACTCTTCTGGTCCACCGTACTGTGTCCATACGTGCAATATGCCCAACCATTTCCACTTCCGTTGCTCTATAGTTGTTATCACGTCTACAACCTTAGGCTTCTGCCTGATCCACTCATTACGTTTTCGCTCTATTAAAGCTATGCGGAGCATCGACATTTATTATTCCCACGTTTTTCTCAGGTCGCTTTCTTGTTTGTCTGTCTGTCTGTCTGTGCAGTTGGATTCTTGCAACTCAATTTTGAGGCACTTCCCGGCCACCTAGCGAGTTGAAACTTTCAGGGTAGCTCAGAACCCGATGACAATGCACGCTTAAACAACTTTCAACTTTCTAGGTGCACTTTCAGGTCAACTTTCGGCAACTTTCACTTTTGTATGGGGCTTATGCGATTGTTGCGTAACACATGGTTACTTCGTTGAGTTAATAATTAAAAAGAATAAAATAATAATACCAGATTTAAAAATCTAAAATCCCACGTTTTTCAGTGACCAAAAAAGAATAAAATAACCCGGCGGGGCCACCACTGAAAAACGTGGGATTTTTAGATTTTTAAATCTGGTATTATTATTTTTTAAACATCGTTATAATAGCTTTAGCTAAATGAAAAATATCTACAATAAAACCTAATATCCCATTTAAGTTTGTAATTGAGTATGAATTACTTAATTGAAACAGATAATTATTGACTTAACTAACTCTGCTATTAATGTGATAATTGAAAAAAATTGTTTCTTGTGGATTGTATATTGTGACGACAGAAGAAGCACAAATCAAATGTATAATTAATGCAGTGGAAATGAGAGCTTTAAGATGTTTAGCTGGAGTGAAATTGATGAATAAAATTAGGAATGAGCCGATAAGAGAATGGTGTAGTGTGGATGAAGATATAGTGACGAGGAAAAAGGGATTCTTATATGACTTGGATATGGAGAGAGGATGTACGAAAGAAGATGGACAAGACAATTATATGAGGCAAATGTGCATGGGCAAGTCGGTAAAGGCAGACCAAGGCGAACTTTAAGGGACCAAATAGAAGATGTCCTTAAAAAGATATTTATCAAGCCCGGGGGCCAAGACAGGATACACGATGGAATGAGCTAACCCAGAAGATACCAATCACCCTGGCTTTGAAAATTGACGGGTTATAAGTTCTCGGAAATAAAGACGCAGGGAGGGAGTTCCACTCCTTTGCTGTGCGCAATGTGAAGGATATTGCGAAGTACACTTAACCGACGAGCTTCTATGTAAGGTTTGATAAGAGATGAAGAAGCAAGAGATGTACGTCATGATCGTGGAAATCTGTGATCATCGATGTTTAATATTGTAAATTTCTTTACTTCTGTTAAAGCTACCGAGTTTCTTGCGCCTGTTTTTCTTATCAGTTAAAAAGACGTCCTGAATGGTTTGAAAAAAATTTGATATGAAGAACAAAATAGTTTCCTAGTCAAATATAATTCTATTTTCAGGTATAACCTTCATCGTTGTCGCTTCAAATCTCCCAACCGTATCCTCTGTCCGAGCCACATCTCTGATCTTCGCAAAGACCACCACAACAACTGCTGCCCCTGAAGAACCTTCAGGTCCTGAAGATGAGTCTCAGGTATTATTAACACATTGTTCTAACGTTTTGGATTATTGCCAATTTCCACATGGCTTTTTTGGTAGATAATGTTCTATCTTTGGGGGTATTATTTTGTGATTATTGGATCCCAAGCAGGTGGAAAGACGGGCTAAACCACTATATTCGATTTGATAAACCTGAAAGTCTCGCTAGAGAACAAAGATTTGTTCTTAGGATGCTACGCGAGGCTATTGAAATAAGGAAACATCCTAATTTCAATAGAGACAAAGGTTGGAGCGTTTCACCTTCTTGGAATCCAATTGTCAAAAAATTAAAATCTTCAAACACACACCGCAAGACCTAGTGATGTAGTTAGCTATTTTTGCAAATAATAAAAGTAAGATG
This sequence comes from Calamotropha paludella, assembly GCA_927399485.1. NCBI lineage: Eukaryota > Metazoa > Arthropoda > Insecta > Lepidoptera > Crambidae > Calamotropha > Calamotropha paludella. The sequence continues at coordinate 1,731,829 of OV656830.1, read as the reverse complement.
GAGGTCGGTACCCCTGCCCGAGTTTCTTTCTCCAGTCAATTCCCGTGCAATTTATAACATCTAGTATAATTCTTTTACAAGTATGCACAATCGATGCAAAGGAATCCAAACGTCATGATTAAATATAAAAAAATAAGAAAAATGGCGTCGTATATCTAGTAAAAAAATATTTTATTACGCAATAGATGAGGAAGTTTAAGAACTAAATAATATGATATTTCCTATTTTTATTAAACAATTCGTTTCATTAATATTCGGCGTTTTCAAGACCTATTTGAAGTTCATTCCCTCCAGGAATGAATCGAAAGTTCCACCCTATGTTTAATTATATATTAAATAACACAGAGTCAGGGTATTTGTTGACCTCACTCAATAGTGTTAAGTTTTTATTCCTCTGTATTTTTCACATTGATCGTCCCTTATTTTACTTTAAAATTAAATTAAAAGTTGCAGTTTCATTATAAACATTTTATTTGTTTAGTAGAGAAGAACTATACGTTGTAATAGGATGTTCAATTTTGAAATTCTTCCCCTGAAACCATTTGCATTAGTAAAGTTATAACACCGTATGTGCGATATGCTATCTGCACTTTTAAACTGTTCCATTTTATAATTCTTATATCAATGCATTCCGATGAAGAGGAAGTGAAAAGTAATTCGCCTTGGATAACCAACGTCCGATATTCGAGCGACAATTAGCATTGCCACATTTCCTATACAGCTGTTCAAGTAACTATTACTGTTTAAGCAACCTTGGAGTTACTAATCTATAATCTAAGATCACAGTAGTTTGTGTCTTTGTCTGTCCGCTCTTTTTCCCGCTCTTTTTCCATTGTATACGCGTTACCATAGCAACGCGTTAACCGCAAGTAGTTCGTCTACCGGACGCTAGATGGCGCTAACGGAAAAGACTTAATAATAGAAAAAAATTAAACAATTTTGTCCACCCGTGCAAAGCTGGGACGGGCCGCTAGTATACATACAATCACGCCTTCTTCCCGTAAGGATAGGCAGAGATCACAGATTTCCACTTTTCACGATATCTCGCTTCTTCAACTCTCATCAGACCTTTCATACAAGCTTTTCGGTTAAGGGTGCTTTTGACCTGATCCTTCCTCAGGACATCCTCTATTTGGTATCTGAAAGATCGCCTTGGTCTGCCTTTGCCGATTTGCCCATGCACATTTGCTTTATATATTTGTCTTGTCAATCTTCTTTTTACCATCCTCTCTACATATCTAAACCATCTAAGCGTCACTTTTTCTATCTTAGTCACTATATCTTCCTCACCACTCTCTTATCGGCCTCATTTCTAATTTTATCCAACAAATTCACTTCAGCTCTACTTCTTAAAGCTCTCATTTCCATTGCATTAGTCATACATTCGTGCTTCTTCATTATGCTTTTCAAAAATACGCCTGGCAATATGTCCAAGTGTTTCAGAAACGCAAAAAGGTAACAGTTCAGCATTTAAATTTAAGCATTCTGCTATGATAAATAATGTAACATTATCTTTTTTATTTCCAGATGGAAACAACAGCGGAAGGAGGCGACGCCCAAAACGCGACTAGTAAGCTGAGCGGGATACCCCAAATTGATTATATATATGACCCAAACCTGCCCCGGGAATTGAACGGGTACAATCTCTCAGAATACCCGTTCTACGAGACAGTACCACCTCCAGAGATGATGGACTTCAAGTGTGATGGTCTACATGACGGATTCTACGCTTCCGTGGCACACAAATGTCAGGTAAAATGTCATTCTTGACCAATAATTTTAACCTTATAATTATTTTATTTTATCCTCATATGAACATACAGTGACAATTATATTTCAAGTAATTAATGTAAAGACTATGCACTATTTATCAGTTACCGCAAATAACAACTAATGAAAATTAAATGGCTTGTTTCACCGGACATCTGGACGCACTGCGGGCTACCTCCCTTTCTTGGTTGCTGTCGCACCAAGCTCTTCTCAACATCTTTTATAATGCTCACAGCAAAGGAGTGGAGCTCCCATCCTACGTCTATGGCTTGATTGGGATCAAGAGCGAATCCATTCAAAATAGTCCATTCATCCAGTGCGTTTGGATGTCCTATGGAAAAAGGGAGAATACCTTCCCGTCCACATAGCTGAACACAGATATCCTCATAACAGATCCCAGCCTTAAGAATTTATTTGTATCTCAACAATATATTTTCCCTCTCTTTCCAGGTGTACCACCACTGCCTTTTCGGTACCAGATACGACTTCTTGTGCGCCAATTACACCGCCTTCGACCAAAAGACCTTCATCTGCCAGTTCGTTTCTGAAGTTGACTGCAAGAACTCTCCGAACTATTACAACAGGTATGATTTATTATTATACATTTTAATAGAATCAGGAGTCACTTGCCGGAAGTCCATACCCATTATAAACGACCGTTTGGTGCAACGGTAGCGATCCTGCCTTTCGCACCGACGGTACTGGGTTCGAGTCACGGAACGGGTAAATGTTTGAGTGATCAATACGAGCATTTATATATATCCGTTACCCTAGTATCTATAACACAAGCCTTACAGTGCTTACTTTGGGCTAGGCTAATGTGGTGTGAATGTAAAAAAACTATTAATATTATAATTTCTCCGTATTACAGGAACGAAGCTTTGTACAAGGCGACGACTACAGCACCCCCTCCTCCACCCCCCACCACGACCACGACCACGACTACCACTACCCGCCCACCACGACCACCCCGCCGTCGTCCTGCACACAGATATGATTATTACGATGAAGATTACTATGGAAGAGATGATTATGATTATGAAGAAAGGTGAGTTAAGGCCGCATATAATAATCATATACATTATATTATGACAATACTTTGTGTGTTCGTTACCTTACCAGCAACGCGTGGCCGGATTAGCTAGTAATAATAATAATAAAAGTATTTGGTTGCGCCAGTATTAAATTCAAATCTGCCGCGTTATCTATTTGTGTGTTTTGTAATTTTTGACGTGACAACGTCTTATAAATTGGTTTGCCGGGTGACACTTCAAGAAACTGCGTTACGCTCCGCTCACGTTATGCGCTCACAATGAGAGCGAGTGAGAGGCACGCGTCCCTTCCACTCGGGCATGGTTAGCCCGCCTAAGAGCGAGAGAGACAGACATAAAAAGTGGAAGGGACGCGTGCCTATAAATTAATGTTTTAAATATAATTCTTTGTATAAATAAATGTTTTAAATTGTTACTATTATTTCATCCTTCTTCCTACTATACGAATGAATATTCACATTTAAATTATTTTACCACTCAAAGTCGTTGTCACGTAAAACTTTCGCCCGTATACCGACTTTACAGGCAACCAATTTTTGGTAGATACTCTCAGCCTCCATTTACTGTGAAAAACAACTACGCCTCCGAGCCCTCAGGTGGGATTCGAACCCACGACCTTTCGCTATCCGGGTGAGTGCTCTGACCGCTGAGCTACGGAGACGTAGTTGTTTTTTTACACACGTATTTTATATCTTATAGAAATATGGCATGTGAATGCAAAAAAATAAATACAAATTATTTTAATCACTTGTCAGTCCGCTACCACACGCCCCAACCCTCTCAACAGTCCTGATGCTGCGCAGATTGTGAAAAGAATGTCGGACTCTTAGATAAAAATGCCATTTTCTCGCTAAATAATGAAGCTAGGACCAAACAAAAAATACTACCGTAAAGCTGATTAAATAAGGAATCCACCACAGAATGTTTGGATCTCTGTAACTCAAAAATGAATCGTAATTAAAAAAAACAGAAGGCCACGCGGAAATTTAAATATGGTAGCAATTGCAACCGTGGACTAACAGGTGGTTAAGTGCATTCGAATAAAGTTATTTTCATTTAATTTCACTGACTTTTTCTTCCATTTAAAAAAAAACAATTTTTGCTTGTGTTTCAGACCCAGAAGAACCAGACCTCGATCTCAAGGTAGACCAGGAAAGAGAAGACCCCAAGATGATTACGATGATGACAGGTATATGTTTGTTATTATAACAAATTACTGTTTGGTGCAACGGTATTGATCCTCGGCTAAAATCCCGGAAGGGGCAGATATTTGTGTGATAAATACTATAGTCCGTTCGCGTTAAGAAAATTGTGAGTCATCTGTGCAACTACAGGATTAGGGTGTATTCACAGTGGAGTAAAAGTACAAACATTTTTTTTACAAAGTACAAACCAAGCTCTTGCAATACTTTATGAAGTGTAGTACGTTTGAAAACAGGAATCTAGACACGCGGTAGCGTGTCAAGCCAAGTTCAAGAAACAGAACTGGCGAGCCGCACCGTGTGTAATATTACACGAACCATTTGGAGCCACTTTTGACCCCCTCATAAATCAAAAACTATTTCACATAAACTTGTCAAATTTGTCTCATGTATTGAGACTTGCGAGATACATATGTGTTCTAAATTTCATAAGCTTATCTCAAACGGTTATTTAGATATTAATGTCCAAAAATCCTCATTTTTATCATTGACTGACTGACTGACCTATAGATCAAAACTCTAACCTAGTTCCAGATGACCTAGAGAGTTAAAATTTGGTATGCAGATAGGTAATTAGATGAATACAAAGGAATAAATAAAAAACTGGCAATTTTTAAATAATTAAATTCTATTATTAACGCTTAACATAAATACCTAATTAGTGCCTGTACCTAACTATAGACGTAAGAATCAGTAAGTAATCAAAACTCATGATAGCCGGTCTTTATGTGATAGGTATATAATCACGCCTATATGCTCTATCGGGGTAGGCAGAGCACTAAGTGATCATAGAACCACTTGATGCCACATTCGACAAGTACTGTGAGGGTAGGTAAGCAAGTTGGAACATGTGTTTAGCGGTGATAGGTTGTCAGCTTTTCGCCCACCATACAACACAACTCTCATCCATTTTACTGGCTTTTTTTTTAACTTAACGTGAATCTTAAACAAGTTTAATACCTACCTACCACCCAATTTTTTTTTCATTCATTTAGGTACCTACTTAGGTATTTCCGTTTTAGTAAGTAAGTATCTAGGTACTCGTACTTATTTACAATTAAAAGTAGGTGCTTATAGTCGGTTTTCATATTTATTACTTAGGGTACCTACGTTATTAACTGGGATTAATTATTATTTTTATATTTAGCGCACATCAATAGTGTAAAATCATTACCTACCAATGACCTTATATTTGATTGTTTTTTTTGTGCTCGTGTAATGTTGCGGAGAAACATAGATGTCAGTAAAGGACTGGTAAACGGATCCATTGGAATAATAGTGGAGGTACATTGGGACGTCGACAACAGCAATTGTGCACGTAAAATTACGATACAATTTAATCATAATTTAATTTACGAACTAGAACGAGTTATGACCAAGTTTCAGATATTAAGTAATGTATATGTTCACAGGGAACAATTCCCTATTTGCTTAGCATATGCTATTATTATCCACAAATCACAAGGCCTTAGCCTTGACAGTGCTCTTCTCGACATAGGCTCCTCTATATTTAGTAAAGGGCAGGCTTACGTTGGACTCTCTAGAGTTAAAACTTTAGATGGAGTACATCTTATCAATTTAGACCCGAGTCAAATAAAGGCACAAGAGAGCTCTATTGTAGAGTACAACCGTCTACGTACGTTATACCGCCCCGACTTGGCCAAATTGAGTATAAACAGAAAACGCGTAAAAAAAATCCGGATACCGAATGGGCAATTCACTCAAATATTTCAAAGGTACAAGAAAATATAGAAAATAACACTGAGAAGAAAATTATACCCCGTAAACGTAGGAAAATACAGTAACTCATTCAATTGTTTTATATTTATAAAGTCTGCTTTTAGTTTTGAATTTGTCCTTTTAAAAGGACCCACGGCGTTACGAGGATATGTACTTACCTACAAAAAGTAATGATATCCCAATCAAAAACATAAATGTGAAATGAGAGCCAAGTTCAATAATGATAAATGCCTTGGTTGTTGAATTCAACGACAAAGAAGTGAGATCTTAATGGGTGCCAAGTTCAATGGTCAGTCCTGAAATGTATTTATAAGAAACAGTATTACATATCATATCTTCTTATAACATAAGATAATGTATTGTAGCCTAAGGTCTGTCTTGGCTAGTTTTTATAAACCTACCAACGAATTATTATGTTCGATCGCTAGTTTCTACCAACAATCCAAATTTTCGGAATTATAAAATAAGAACCGACAAATACTTGTAGGTTTGGAACTTGCGAAGGCTATAATTCATATATGAAAACTAGCCAAGACAGACCTTAGGCTACAATACATTATCTTATGTTATAAGAAGATATAATATGTTATACTGTTACTTATAAATACATTTCAGGACTGACCATTGAACTTGGCACCCATTAAGATCTCACTTCTTTTATCGTTGAAGTCAACAACCAAGGCATTTATCATAATATTGAACTTGGCTCTCATTTCACATTTATGTTTTTGATTGGGATATCTTCTTCAGCTTCGCAAATTCTCATAATTTTGTCCAATGTCGGGTAGTCGTTATTGAAATATATTGAGTGAACTTTTCTTCTTATTGCACATTTGTCTAGTTCATCTAATTTATCGACTGTGGATAGTCGAGCTCTTGTTTTCATTGGTGATTTTAATGTGTTGGTATCCTTTTGTTGTTTAATAATTTTATAAATAGTATTTTCGGACACACCGCATGCACTTGCTGTTTTTATGACTATGCTCTCCACAGTTGCATATAAATCACACAGTTTAAAGTACTTATAAATATTGTAAATTATGCGTCTCTCTCCGCTATGGATTATTGATCCATTTTTATTCTTTCGAATTGGTGAAGTATTCATTTTCAAAATTTAATGTTGAACGAGTCACGCAAAATACACAACCGTTTTGTTCGAAGGTCAGACTTCAACTGGTTACTGTGAACTCGACTTTCTAATTTTTAGCATTTTAATTGGCTAGGTGCGTGGGAGGCAGGCGGACAACGATGACTCACTATTTTCTTAACGCGAATGGACTATAGCATTTGTACCTGAGTTATGGGTATTTATATATATTTTTATAAATACTAGCGGCCCGTCCCGGCTTCGCACGGGTGGAGAATTTTTTCTGTTATTAAATATTTTTCCGTTATCGCCATCTAGCGTCCGGTAGACGAACTACTTGCGGTTGATATGGTAACAAACACACAAAGTATTGTCATAATATAATTAGGATTACTTATTTATGTATCATATATGTATGTCTATCCGTTACCCTAGTATCCATAACACAAGCCTTAAAGTGCTTACTTTGGGCTGGCTTAATAAGTGTGATTTTTTTTTTCTTTTTTCTTTTTTTTAGCAACAAACAGGCATACATAATTACAATAATTGTACCTAAGAATAGTGAATGTAAGAATTATTTTATTACATTATTATACCGTCAAACCACGGTCTTGGCTTAAATATTATAAGCACATAAATTGATAAAAGAGTCTTTTGAAAATAATTTAAATTAAATAAAATTTTTATTAATATTTTCATATTATTGTAATGTGTAACGCGTGTTTTTAAACTTTTAACTTTTTTATTTAATGCCTCAAATTTTTGTGTTTTACCCTGAAAATAGAGAATCAAATTTCGTAAAAGGGGTATCATTAGGACTTATAAAAAAAAATATCGAAGGGTTATTTAATTTTATATTATTACAGCAGTTCCCCGGCTACAAAGCGACATCTATAAGAGCATTTTTGTTTTTTTTTTAATTAAAAGTTTGAAAACACGCGTTTCAAATGGTGTATAATTATTGTCTTTATTACGAATTTTATGATAATAAAATTGTTGTTGCTAATTATAAATATTGTTAATTATATTAACAATTATTATTAATAATTGTTGTTGATTAAAATTCGTAAAATTTTTGAAATAAAAGTGTATGATTTCAAAATTGTCATGCCTTATCGAAGCTTTATGTATGACAACTATATACATATATAGTGACATATTACTAAAATCGGAATTAAGTATTTTGTTCATATTTACTAGCTGATCCAGCCACGCGTTGCAATGGCTCAGTTATTATAATAGGCAATATTTTTTTTAGTATAAATTAAAATGAAACCTATCACCTAATTTTGAAAAAATTCAGCAAAATATAAAAAAAGTTTCAAAATCGGTTGAGTAATTCGCGGTCAAAAACTGAGACAGGGAACTTTTATACATAAAGATAGATAGATTACATTTTATTGAAAACTATACTGATCTGTCATATTATAAACTATATCTTCTTTTTGTTAACGTAAAAAAAAACCGTAGATATAAACTCATTTGCAAAAAAAAAACGGGCACCTAAGCAATGAACCACTTCAAATGTTAATATTGCTTTGTTTGATAATTATAGGTAGTTTTATCCTCACAATTTGGTAAATTAATAAGAAAATAATCGTTTTCATCAGTATTTGATAAAATTTTGATACAATTTATGGGAAATAATGCTAAACCTCACTAGTAGTGTATGTTTGCTAGTAGTGCATAGCATATGCACTACTAGCATTAAGTAAAAATAAAAAAGTTTTTTTGTTTGTTTTTCTTTAATAAAGCAAAAGCAGATAAATGGTTAGTATCGAGTGTGACCCCCTCTAGCTAAAACCACAGCTTGAATTCGTCTGGGCATGCTAGCGAGTATATCCCGGATACTTGTTTGCGGAATACGTTCCCACTCCGCAGTAATCACATTCTTCAGCTCTTTGATGGTCTGCGGAGCCGGTTGTACTGATCTCACACGTCGTTTCAGAACGTCCCAGACATGCTCTATGGGATTGAGGTCGGGACTTCGAGCTGGCCAATCCAAACGATGAATGCCGACCTCTTGCACATACGCTTTAACATCGCGAGATCGGTGGGCGCGAGCATTGTCGTCCATAAAAACCGAAACTTCACCTAGAGCGGCAAATGCAGGTTGTGCATGAGGAATTAGAACTTCCGTTATGTATCGATGCCCAGTCATTGAGCCGTTTTCAATGAAGACTAACTCTGTACGATCCATTGAATTTATTCCTGCCCAAAACATAACAGAGCCCCCACCATAAGGTGTGATTTCTTCGAAACATGCCTCTGCAAAACGTTCTTCTTGTCTTCTTAGCACTCGCCGACGTCGATCTTCACCGAACAGAGATATCCTGGCTTCATCAGAGAACAAAACCCTATTCCAATCTTCTTGAGTCCATGATTCACAATTTCTAGCGAACCTAAGCCTGTGAACTCGGTGCTCACGGAGTAATTTGGGGCCGCGGGCCGGGCGGTGACTGCGTATATTGGCAGCGAGAAGCCTCCTCCTGACCGTCCATAGACTAATATGCACATTTCTTACTTCTTGGAGGTTGTTCTTAAGATCCACATACGAAGATTTGCGATTTCTCAATGCGCGACTCACAAGAAAACGATAATCACGTGGTTGGGTACATGGTTTTCTTCCAGAACCAGGCCTTCTCTCGACGGAACCAGTCTCCAGATATCGCTGCCAGGTCCTTTGAACCGTCGAGCGACTAACATTTAGCCTCCTAGCCACGAAGCATTGGCTCCAACCCTCTTCAAATAGCGCGATAATTTTGGTAGCTTTTACCACTTTATCTACCATTGTTGATACAGCCAAACAGCAATAAATAAAGCTTTGACAGTCAAGGATATGAAATTAATCGATAAAAATTGAATAAAAGTTATGAAAGTCGATGTTAACTTCTGGAACTTCACGCCAAAAATGTAGGATAAAAAGGGGTTTTATGTAAAAATGAGCATCAAATGAAAATTTGAATTTAGAACGTACTTTTTAAAATACCACGGCATTTTTAAAACCGGCCAGTAACGTGTACAAACGATTGAAACCTTTTTTGTATTGTATCTTTTTAAAGATAAATGAAAATCAAAACCGCCCGTTTTTTTTGCAAATGAGTGTATAAGAAATGCAACCTCTGTGACGTATTCACGGTGAATAGTTAAATCGATTTTGATAAGATTTTTACATCGAGATTAATTAGTAATTATTAACAATGCCAGTATTGATAAAATTAACAACCATTAACATAATTCGTATTATTTCAGATATGAGCGTAGACCGCGGCCAAGAGATGAGGCAGACCAAGACTTTGTCGAGAGAAGGCCTTACGATAGAAGACCAGCCAAGAGACCGCAATATGATCAGAGGAGACCATATGACGAGGAAGATGATAGAAGACCTGTTTACAGAAATAGACGGCCTGTTCGCCCTAGAGATGATGAAGAAGTCATATATGAAGAAGAAAGGCCAAGAGGTGGACAGAGGGATCAAAAGAGGGACGATTTAAGACCTAAGAGACCGAGAGAAGAATATAGGCCAAGGGATGACAGTCGACCTCGAGAGGAAATTAGGCCTAAAGAAGATGCTTCTGTAAGAGAGGAAATCAAGGCAAGAGATGACAAAAGACCTAGAGATGATATCAGACCAAGAGATGAAATTAGACCAAGAGATGAAATTAGACCAAGAGACGAAATCAGACCAAGAGATGAAATTAGACCAAGAGATGAAACCAGACCTAGAGATGATGTCAGAACTAGAGATGATGTCAGACCTAGAGATGATGTCAGACCTAGAGGTGAAGTCAGACATAGAGATGAAATAAGACCTAGAGATGAGTATAGGTCAAGAGATGAAATAAGAACTAAAGATGACATAAAATCTAGGGATGAAATAAGACCAAGAGATGAAAAGAGACCTCGAGATGAAAGAATCAGAGATGAAAATAGATCTCGCGAAAACATAAAACCGCGAGATGAGAGACGTCCGTCACGAGACGATGATCTAACAGAACCAAAAAGAGAATCAAGGCCAAGGGATGACAGGTATTCAGCGAATGAAGGTCGAAGATATCGTGATGAAAGACCTTACAGAAATAGAGATGACAGACCTTATTCCAAACCCGACAAAAATTATGATGATGAAAGAGTGCACGAAGAGAAAAGAGAGATTCCTTCAGCTCCAGAAGGGCAAGGTCTTGTAAAGCCTAATGGTCATGGCCTCTTTAGTAAACCAAGAATGCCACCGAAAATTAAGAGACCGGTGCCGGTTAACGCCAAAGAGAAATACGAGTACGTGACAGTTGCTACAACAAAAGCACCTCCTAAGGCAGATGAAGATTATGAATATTACGACGAATATGAAGATGAGGAACCCAGTAAACCGTCATCTTCTGGGAAAACATCGACCGTGCATCAAAGACCACGGCCGGAACCGGTAGAGAAGGAAAAGTTCAAGCCTTCTCGTCCACACGTGCCAAGTCAATCTGCTAATTATAAAGAACGAAAGGCAACTAAAAAACCTAGCTATGATGATGAGTATTATGATGATGTCCAATATAAAAGATCTCGTCCACAACCAAAAACTGAACACAAACCGAAACCTGCTCCGATAGACGATTATTATTACGACTATGAAGATGAAAAGGAAGAAAAGAAAGTGATTCCTAAGCAAGAAGAAGATATTACAAAAAAGATCAAAAATATCCGACCAAATGTCAAAGTGGTAAAACGTCCTTTTTTACCGTCTAGGGGTGGTAGTCCCTACTTACCTAGGGGCTTGCAGCCTGTTAACGGCAAAGATATGACTGCTCCCCCGAAAACCACCCCTAAACCCACTACAACTTCAACGACAACTACTACCCCAACTCCTAGGACTATAGCTACAAGAAGAACTACAACTTCCGCACGACTCACTACTACGTTTACAACAGAACCTGCTATAACAAGACATTATACCACACCCGAAGATGAATACGAGTATTACGATGAGGAAGATATTGAATACGACACTAAACACAAATCGTTACCTTTATCAACTATACAGCCAGATATAAAGACAGATGCATCAGAATTAGAAACACATTTACCAGTATTAGAAAAAAATGAACCAGAGCAATATTCTCATGAGCCAGAACTTGAGATACATAAACCAGAAATAGAGACGCATGAACCAGAAATCGATTCTCGTGTACCAGATATCGACACCCCTGAACCAGAAATTGAAACCTTACAACCAGAAATCAAGACTCACTCGCCAGAAATCAAAACCCACTTACCAGAAGTCAAAACATATTTACCAGAAATTAAAACACATGCGCAAGAAATCAAAACATATGCGCCAGAAATCAAAACACGTGTACCAGAAATCAAAACACATGCCCCAGAAATCAAAACACATGTACCAGAAATCAAACCACATATACCAGAATTTAAAACAAGTACACCTGAAATCAAAACGCGGCCATCAGAGGTCCAAACTTATGAACCAGAAACAAGAACATACAAACCTGAATTAAGAACGGATTTGCCTGAAGTGAAAACTTTTGAATCCGAAACAAACACACAAACTCGTGCACCAGAAGTAAAAACGAACCTACCAGAAATAATAACGCGATATCAAGAAGTACAATACGATGAACCAGATTTAATAACACTGGAACCGGAAATCAAAACGTATACACCAGAACTGAAAACTAATAAACCGGAAACGTCAACTTTAGATCTCACAACTCCAGAAGAACGAGCGAAAAACCTGGCGAATAAAGTTTTGCGAGTATACAACGATAATTATCACGCAATAAGAGATAAATTGAAGACGACACTTTCACCAGGAGCGTACATTAAGCCTTATTTAGATACATACAATTCTAAAGAACCTCAGTATGTCACTAATGCTCCTGTAAAACCTAAAATCGTACCGCATCCAGAAATCTCAAAACCATACACGGCTACAGGAAAACCTCCTAAAATAGCTGATATAAAACAAAATCTTGCTGATTCTATCGAAAGTGATTATGATGTTACACTGAACGAAGCAATAACTCCCAATTTGCCAAACGTTAATGTTAGAGTACCTAGTGGTTTTGTGATTCCTGAACGCGATTACACGTTCTCCAGATTTGGAAACAATTATGCCCATCATGAACCTCAGTATGCTGCGTCTGAATTATCAAACTATCAATTAGTGAAGCGCCCGCAAGTAAGCATAAGAACTCCGAATTCATTCTACTTACACCCTCAAAGGGTGGTACGTTTCCAAGATGATGGAGTACCGAGATATCCAAGACAACTAATGTACAGACAGGTCGTAGGTAATTATTATTGAATGTGATTTTTTGGTAACCTTTGAGAGATAAAAATTTGGTTATACCAAAACCTGTAAGTGTATATATATCTATATGTTGTAAAAAGATTTTTTTAATCGTGAATAAGAAAGCTTGAACGCTATCTTGCCTGATGGTAATCGACTATGCAATCTGGCGCGGCGCTTGCCTAGAAGATACTTATTTACTGGTGACTTGAAGACCCCTCAGTTGTATTTGTCAGGAAACACAGACTCAGGCAAAGAGTTCCACTCTTTAGCGGTACGGATCACAAAATTAGAACCAAAACGCTTAGGGCGACTCTTTGGTATATCAAACATATAACGGTGGCGCCTTTTTTAAAATTCTTTATTATACCAATACTTTTAACAGTTGCATATTAAAAAGCTTATGTCTAGGCAATGGTGGACTTATCTCTAAAAGAGATAGAGAGATTTTTCCATCATTATAATGTTATTTCAAATGATACATTTTTTATTAGCTCCTGTATAAAAGTCGAAACGTGAGATTTTAAAATAATGCCTCAATTATCCGGTAAAAATATTTTATTAGGCGCAGAAGTGTAAGAACTAAATATATAGTTATTGTTTAAAAAAACTAAAAGAAAACAAGCTTCAATCTCTACCGAATTGCACCAAAAAAGAGAAAAATCTCACCAGCCACATTTCAGTTTGCTCAGGTTTCTTGTCATCAGCTGCCAAATGATGGATACTAATAAGCATTGCTGGGTTCATTCTTCCAGGTCTTTTCTTTGATCATCGGACCAGCTCAGTTTATTATTGCATAGTCTTCTAAACTACATAAATTTTTATAATTTTTATTTTTTGCATTTTAATGCTATCTTTAATGATAAATATGATGATCGTTTGGTGCAGAGGTAGCGAACCTTCCCTTTGCACCGACGGTCCTGGGGTCGAATCACGGAAGGGTTTGCGGAAGGACGATCCACTGCTCTCCCGATTGGGCTAACGATCTTTATCGGTATTAGGAGAACAGGCCCGGAGATTCAAAGGTTGCTAGTTCAATGCCTGCGTGTGAATATTTCTATTAAAATATAAATAATCTTAGATTTAAAGTCATAATTTTTTGTTAATGTCTCCTCTGTCCATGACAAGTGCTTAATTACAATGTGTGAACGCAGAAGCGAGATAGTTAAATCTTTTTTCCTTTTCTTGTTAGCTATTATTAAATATATACCTTACAGGTTTTTGTTGAAATTTAAATAAGATAAAAAATAGTCATTTTTTAAACGAAATTATTTTTAAATATAATTAAAAAGAACAAAAATCGAAAGATAATATTTAAATAATTTATACAACGAATATTTTGTTTTTTTTTAATGGAGTGTAGATAACTTTCTTTACCATACAGCCACAATTATGATTTTTTTTATAAATATTAAACTTTTTTTTCGATTTTTATTGACAATGGAATTTTCTTTTTTTACTGCCAATTAATTAGTAAGATATACTTAGATATAATTAAAATTAATCAAATATTGTAAGTTACCCTACTTAATTTTTTAGTCGATTTTTCAAAGGTTACCTTTGTGTTAAATCTGTTCTGATGAACAAATTTTTTACCAAATATTAAAGAAAAAAAAATGTAAAAAAGAGAAATTATTTATATAGATTTTTATTGTGGTTCAAATTTATATTAATTCTGAAAAATTTGTTCAGTAGAATGTTTTTTTGTCAAAAATGTAAATTTTTATTAATAAAACGAACAATACTGTTAGATGTAAGACGAAATTTTAAATATACAAAAACTCAAACTTTTTTTTATTAATCTTTACCCTATTTATTTTAAGATTTAACTAGAAAATTATTTTTTTCCTAAATATTATTATCGAAGTAATTCCTTGGAAGCAATGCAAGCATTTAAATGATGAATTGCACGGTAGCGATCCTACCTTCTGCACCAATGTTCCTGGGTTCGAATCCCAGTAAAGGCGTTATTTAATACCCATTTTACAAACTTTGCTTCGTTTGTGACTTAATAATTGACGTGAATTGTGGAATAACCTAATCATATGCTAAGTTTAATCTTCTCGCTCTTTCTTTTCTGCTGATCTATCGCTCCTTCTGTCTCTCTTCTTTTTCTCTGTGCTGCTCTTGGGCGATAAGTATCTTTGGCTTTGTCCTTCGGATATAATAACGTCTTGTAACGATTAACGATTTTTTTTATATTATTAAAATAGTTACCCCTAATTTTGAACAAATCAGACAAGAAAACCATATGGTTTTCGCGCTGGTTCTATTTATTTTTCCCTCGTTTTTCTCTACTTCTCTTGGTGTCTGTTTGTCTGTCTGTAACGTACAAATCTTGAAACTCAATTTTCCCGCATTTCCCGACTAGCTAGAGCTCTGAAACTTTAAACATAGCTCAGAACTCGATGACAATATATAATTATTTACTTTCCGACATGATTTTTATTTTTTTTATTTTTATTTTATTTTTTTACAGCGTAACAATTTAATTTAACATAATTAGTTATAAATCTATGGTAAAGCTAATTACAGGTTTCCCCCAAAATCATCCATAATATTTTTGGACGTGTCACAAGTAATTATGAAAAAAAAAAACAAATAAAGACAGTCAGACAAACAGAATAAACTTCGATTAAGTTACTCAGATAATCCCAAAAATGTGCATTAAAAAAATGTGCCTTATTTAAAAAAAAACTAACAATTTGACATAAAAATAAGCTTAAAAAAAAACCAAACCCCAAAAAAAAAGAAGGAATTATATAATAATATTTAATAATGTTATAAGAAATCATATTAATTTAAATTTGATATGTGTATACTTACATGCATACATACACATACACATACATACACATATACATACATACATACATATATATACATATACATACATACACATACATATATGAATATTTACATGATATAAACACAAAAATTTAAATACATAAATACTTTAACCATTAAGTATTTCAATCGCCTTTTTTTTCACTGATAACTTACTGTGAATGAAAATGTCTATATCCCTAAACACATCGTTATATGTTCGGGGTAATCGGGAGATGGGCGCATTATTTGCATAGTTTGTGCTCTTCTTAGGGGCCCATAATAGCTTTGGGAATTCCCGACGACGAGCGCGCCGGGGCTGTGCATTGTAGGCTATACCAGATACCAACTCTGAGCAGTCTATATTACTTCTTACTACTTCGTATAAAAAACACAAATCCAGAAGTTTACGTCTATCAGCAAGGGTTAACAACTTATATTGCTTACATTTATCTTTGTACGATATTGATTCAAACTTACGATGACGAAAATTCAGATGTTTTAAAAATATCTATAAAAATTAAATAGGCGGTCTGAGTCCACAGCATATTGAGGATTCCAAATGGGACTGGCACATTCAACAACACTTCGAACATAAGCTATATATACTGCTTTAATTGCATTAATATTCGTGAAATATTTACAGGTCCTAATTACAAAGCCAAGGTTTTTATAACCTTTGTCCGTTATCATATCTATATGATCTCTGAGAAGCATTTTTTCATCAAAATGCACTCCGAGGTCTCTTACACGTGTCGATATTTATATTGGGATATCATTAAAATTGAAAGTATGTATGATGGGTCTGGGTTTTCGGCTAAAAGTTATACATTCACATTTGTTTATGTTTACCGTTATGTTATTTTTAATGTAATACTGCGATAGTCTATCTAAGTCGGCCTGTATTTTTAAGCAATCACGTTCATTATTAATTTTGAGAATTTTTTTTTGTCATCTGCATACATTAAATGATGTGCCGATTTAAAACAATCCGTAATATCTGCCACATAAACATTATAAAATAATGGACCCAAATGGGATCCCTGGGGAATGCCCGTGGGGATGTCAATATAATTCGATCTGTATCCTCCTACAACCACCGCCTGGCAGCGATTTTTGAGATATGATTCGATCCATCTGAGCAAGTCTCCATGGATTCCCATTCCATTGAGCTTACGTATCAGAATGCAGTGGTCCACGCGGTCGAATGCTTTTTCAAAATCCGTGTAGACCACGGCAATTTGTCCTCCTCTATCCATATTTTGCAATACATAGTTTGAAAAGCATGCAAGATTTGTAACTGTGGAACGGCGCTTAATGAATCCGTGTTGACTGGTTGGCAATTCTCTATTAATTATAGGATATCAAGCGTCAAACACTATTTTTTCAAATACTTTACTAATTGTATTTAGTATTGAGATACCTCTATAATTTTCTACTTTTGTTTTGGTTCCCTTCTTGTGAATTGGCACGATAAGCGCATTTTTCCAGGTGCTAGGAAACTCACCGTTGTTTAAGGAAATATCGAATAATAAAGCTATTTGAAGGCTAAGAGTTTTTGCGCAGCTTCGCCAGAAAAATGGCGGAATGCGGTCACTTCCAGGTCCTTTATTTGGGTCCAAGTGTTTTAATTGTTTTTCAACAGTGTCAATAGATATAGATATATTAGAAATGGAGTCAATGGATATTTTATTATCGTATCTTTCAGTTGGATCTGTGGATGGCACTCCGAAGACAGTTTTGAAGAAATCATTAAAAGCATTGCATATCTCTTCACCTTCTGTGTATTCTTTGTCACCATAAGTAAGCATTTTCGGGTAGCTTGATGAGCCGCGCAGCGACTTAGCGTATGACCAGAAAGTTTTGGGTTGGGATAGGATGGATTCTTCTACTAATTTTGTATACCTTTCAAAACATGCCTTTTCGACTCGTTTTTCCCGTTCTCGTAATAATGAAAACTCCCTATAATCCATTAAATTTTTAAACTTTATGCATTTATGGTGTGCCTTAAATTTTTCCCTAATTATTTTTATTAATGCGAGATTGTACCAAACAGGATATTTACGACGGCCTTGTTTTTTCTTAAAAGGGACATATTGTTCGATTGTTTCGTTAACAATTTTGTAAAATTCATGAATTGCCTCTTCTGTGTTGCACAGTTCCAATTCTGACTCCCAGTTAATATTGTGAAATATGTTATTGACAATTGTATAGTCACATTTTCTGAAATTACGTTTTAATACCAAAGCCTCTGCAAATGGGGTAATTTTAAGATCTAAAACCTGTATTAAAAGAGGTGGATGAGCTCGATCGGGGCTTACTAGTGGTAATGAGTTCGTGACCTCGAGAGGAAGATTTGAAAATGCTAAGTCCAAGGTATTGTCAGCGTGATTTTTAATTATATTGTATTGTTGTAGTCCAAATAAACTCAATTTGTCTGTTAATTTTATTGCAGCATTTTGTACCTCAGAAGTGCCGCTACTGTTATTTACAGGTCCAGTTATATTCCACGATAAGCAAGGTAAGTTAAAATCTCCTACTAGCAAGAAATTACTCTGAGAATTGTCAGTCAAATTGTTCATTACGCTAAGTACGCAATCTATATCGCTAGGTATGCGTTCGCGGTCGGGAGGGATGTAAACCACGCTTCGGATCGGCTGAAGCTCCGAGCGTACGCGCAGGTACTTTAACCGTCAACATTTCTAGTAGTTGCGGTTGACCGGTCACGGTGTGCAGCGTTGCTCCCAACATGCTACGAACCAACAACATAACACCACCTCCCGTTTTTTATCACTTAGAGCAAGATTTCGATCACAACGGAATACATCGTATCGGCTATCGCACAACTCCCTATCAAAAATCCCAGAGTGCAGCCAAGTCTCGGTAATCATAATAATGTCATATTCATTATTTAATATTTCCCACCTTAACTCCAAACATTTGGTTCGTAATCCCCGAACGTTTTGATAGAAAACCATTAAACCACTGTTTGTTACGGGATCAAGCATTATTGATATTTAAGAGAACCATAAGTACTAGATATACTCGTAAACAGGAAATATCAAATAACGAAATAGTAAATTCACAGTTATCAAAATAACAGTGCATAATTATTGAATAAAATAATAAATGATTATTAACTTTGATACCCATTAATAATATGTAAATTAATTGTATTTGAAAATTATATAAGATATTGTGTTCATTAATTGATACTGTATATTTACAGTATCAATTAATGAACACAATATCTTATATCACGTAGTAAAACACGCATACAAAAAGTAACAATAACATTATAAACAGTTGACTGTACCTTACTTGAAGGTAATCTAAAATAAACTTGTCGTTATTTGCTTTTCGGATTGACATTAAAGTAATGGATTTTACAACTCGTTCACTGCGTATAGGTACGACGTGTATTGCGCCCACGCCCGACCCCCAAGAACCACATAACGTGTAAAAATATAAAATATCATAATAAACACATAGCCATATGGAACAGGCTTTATTAGTTCAAATATTACCACATTATAAATATTAATATTATATAGATATAGTAATTTCTTATAAGTGTTCAGTAATATTCTTTCCTTTTTTATTATATTTAAAAAACAAGACATGTTAAAACTAAAAATAAATATACAATTTTGAGTATTTTGGTTCGCTTGATAATGCGAAATAACAACAATTTGTCGCATGTTTTCCAAGCGTTCACATAATGCAGTGTCGAGAGAAGTATCGTTTGCCATAGAGTTAACAATATTTCTGATCGAGACAAATAACACGAGTTTTAAATAATTTCTAATATAATGTTGAGTAAATAATTTCTAATATAATGTTGAGTAAATAATGTTAATGAAAAATGGAAAAAATATTGGAACAATAAACAGACGGTACTAACAAATTTGATCTCCATGCATTCTTTACTTCCCTGTGTGTATTTTCCTTATTAGGTCTTCCTCGTCGAATATTTGAATTACAGGGCTTATTTCGTTTTGCCGCATAAATATTCGACCGTTTTTTGACCAGACAAATTGGTAGTTCTTGCTATGTGCTGTATCTTTACATTTTTTTAAAAGAATTTTATTGTGTGTTGTGAGATGCTCATTAATATATATGGGTTTAGCGTCTCCAGGCAAGCCAATATCTTTGGTATGAAGGCGGGTTTTACGCCCTAGTACTATAATATTATCCTTTATAAGTCTTGTTTTCAATTTTGCAAGTAACACTCTCGGACGTCCTTGGACTTTTAGTTTTGGGGTAACTCGATTGACGTGCAGAATGTCACCCACTGTAACTTCCATACCGACATGCTGGCATATTTTTGAGATAAGTTCGTTGGGATCTTCATTCTTAAGCTCTATACCTATTACTTCAATATTTAGTAATCTTTCTCTTTGCTCATTTAAGTTAAGTACTGATGTTATATGTTTATTTTGAAGTTTCAGGTTTTTTACCTCCTGTTGGAGGTTATGCAGATTTTTAAATTCGCTGCAAATAGTATCCATTTTCTTTTTATGTTCATCATTCACATCCGATGTATGTTGCGCTGATTGTTAGAGTTCCGTTATATCTCTTTTCGAGTCTGTTTGCTGTTTATTCAATTTCACAATAGTTGTTTTTATTTCATTGTATTCCTTTCTGACTTTTATCATTTCATTTTTTATTTCTGCAAAATCATCCTTTAGTTTCTTCAAGTCGTCTTTTATGACTTTATTCAAGGTTTCGTTAATCTGAACCAAACTATCGTTAAACTCGGTTTTCCAAATGTCCATTTTTGCCAAAACATTCTCAGTGAAGGATTGAAGCGAATCCATTAGTTCATGGTCGTGTTTTCTTTTGCGTGCAGTAATGTTTGATAGGTCTGGATCGAATTCATACCGTTGTAACGAGGCGCCATAGCTATATTGGCTACTCGTTGCTTTTATTGCGCTCTTCTCTGGCCATTTTTCATATTTTCTTTTCTCTTGGTTTCCTATTTTAAATTTAATGTCTGTCTCTTTTTATTTGTTTTGTTCTCGAAGTTCATTCTTACCAGAGTCAGCGCGTAGAGCGGTTGACTCACCGATAACAACTATTTAAATATATTTATAGTGCTGAGCAGTTATAATAAGCTCACAAGTATAATAAGCTCA
The DNA here is from genome assembly GCA_927399485.1 of Calamotropha paludella. Lineage (NCBI taxonomy): Eukaryota > Metazoa > Arthropoda > Insecta > Lepidoptera > Crambidae > Calamotropha > Calamotropha paludella. Next base: position 1,710,719 of record OV656830.1, on the reverse strand, counting down.
TAAGCATAATTCACAAGTTTTCCTGTATATGTATTCTGTACCACCAGTTCCTGTTTATAAGTCTATAAGTTTCTTTAAGGCACTATTGTAAGTAGCCCTACCTTTTATAATATGTTTTAGTGATAAATGTGAAATTGTCTTTGTATTCAGTGTAATTTACCTTTTTTTATATAATTGTTTCAGTTGTGCCTTAATTCCATAAATACAAAAACTTAAGTGACCTTGGGTGCTTTTATTTCTCCCGACTGCACCCGTCACACCGTTTACTCTAAGACGGTGGTGAATGGCGTGTAGACATTTCGCCTGTGTTCGTTCTACAGCTTAATAGGTCTGTGGAACTAGAATGATGAGTAAGAACCGGTAGCACTTCACAGACACAAAAGGTAACCAGCACTAATTAACGTCCAATGGAAAGTGAAACTTATACTAGTATTTTTTTTTTTTTTTTTTTATAGAAAATAGGCATGCGCTTGACCACAATCTCGCCTGATGGTAAGCGTCGATGTGATCTAGGATGTGACGCGCTTGCCTAGAAGGTACCTATTTACTCGTGACTTGAAGACCCCTAAATTGTATTTGTCAGGAAACACAGACTCAGGCAAAGAGCTCCTTAGCGGTACGTATCACAAAATTGGAACCAAAACGCTTAGTGCGACTCTTTGGTATATCCACCATATAACGGTGTCGCCAGTTTGTAAGTCTGGTTGTCCGATGATAAAATGGGGACGGCGGAAGAAGATTGTACAATTCAGCTGCACACTCTCCGAAATGTATCCTATAAAATACGGATAGGCTTGCTACCTTCCGTCTATGCTCAAGGCTTTTGAGCTTTTTATAGAAAAGATCTTCATTGCCGATGAGCCTCTTTGCCCTCCTCTCAATGGACTCAAGCGTCTGGAGCTGGTATCGGGCGGAACCGTCCCAAAGATGAGAACAATACTCCATACACGATCGAACTTGTGCTTGGTATAGGTTGAGCAACTGTTCCGGTGTGAAGTATTTTCTCACCTTCGCCAGAATGCCAAGTTTTTTTGAAGCCACTTGAGCCATGCTCTCAATGAAAGAGCCAAAATTGAGAGTTGGTGACAAAGACATACCTAAAAGCTCAAGATGGTCAGTGATCGGCACGGATACACCTCGGAAAGTAGGAGTCAAGTTGAAAGGACTCCTTTTAGCGGAGAAAAGACACGCCTGGGTCTTTGCCGGATTGAACCCTACTAGATTCGCATCGCCCCATTCGGAGACTGCCTGCAGAGATAGGTTCATGCGGCTAACCATCGCCTCTCTATGACGCTGGATCTGTTCAGCACTGGCTCGTGCATCAGACATATAGGTCTCTACAACAGTGCTGTCATCTGCGTACCCCAAAATACCGGGCAACAGCAGGTCATTTATATGCAGCAGAAAAAGTGTTGCAGAGAGAACGGAACCCTGAGGGACGCCGGCATTGATAGCCAAATGGTCAGACGAGCTGCCGTCAATGACAACTCGTATTGACCGATCTCTCAGGAAGTCCGATATCCAGACACACAAACCAGTGGGAAGACCATATGATGGAAGCTTGCCAATAAGGCCCTCATGCCACACCCTATCAAAAGCCTTCGAGATATCAAGAGAGACGGCAAGCGCCTCACCGTGCCTCTCGATGGCTTCGCTCCATATGTAAGTGGCGTATGCTAGAAGATCTCCAGTAGACCGGTTCCGGCGAAACCCATATTGCCGGTCACTAAGGAGGTCATTTTCTTCTAGATACGACAGGAGCCTGTGGTTCAGTACACGTTCCATTATCTTGCAGAGAATGGACGTGACCGAGATGGGCCTGTAATTGATAGGATCAGCACGACTGCCCCTTTTAGGCACAGGTTGCACGTTGGCCAGCTTCCAGGACTTTGGCACTTGTCCTTTAGCCATAGATAACCGATATAGGCGTGTCAATACCGGAGCTAACTCAGGAGCGCAAGTCCTTAGTACTATGGCTGGTATACCATCCGGACCACTGGCTTTATTCACGTCCAGTTCCCGCAATGCCTTTCTGACTTCGGTTTGTCTTATACGAATTTCAGACATAAAAGTCCCACATCTTGACAAACCGGAAGGTACAGCATTGCCAGGATCCAAACGCGAACTTTCGGCAAATAATTCGGCAAATATATCCGCCTTTTCCTTGGCCGTGTGTGCCAATGATCCGTCAGGTTTCATCAAGGGAGGCACTGAGGAACGGCAGAAGTTACCCTCGATCGACTTAGCCAGGGACCAAAACGCTTTACTACCCGAAGGGTAAGAGGCAAGCTTCTTCCCAATTGTATGATTAAGGTTGAAATTTAAATACTAATAATTAATAAATAGATTAAATTTTTTGTCTCCAAACTTATGACACGTCCGTCCGCTATGCGTGCGTACGCGCGATAATTTTATTTATTCACAAATTCGCGATTTAATCACAATTTTAGGGAATATTTACAAAATTTAATTTCAATTGGAAAAAACTCTATCACTGATAAATGAACGCATACGGAACAAACATACGAACAGTGATTTTTATTTTCATTTTATTTTAGTTTCTTTTTTGTTTTGCAGATATAATGTTTTCATAATTGTTAAATGCACTAGATTGTTCTAAGTATTCACGCCTTCGTAGCGTGATGGAATTTATTGTAAAAATAAACTCGAATTGAATTTAAAATCCATTTAATTATAAAAGCGCTATCAGCGAATTTTGATGTTGTCACAAGTGAAGTGTGAGATGGAATTAATGATCCGTAATCTCGGAGCCAATATTAGTGACACGGTGATATGTTGCTGTAACGAGCTGGTAGGCGTTATAATCCCCGGCATTTAAGGTGAACATGATTTTGAAATCACGTGACATGCGCAGTAGCAAGTTTAGGTACATTATTCACTACTGCGCATGTCACGTGATTTCAAAATCATTTTCAACTTAAATGCCGGGAACTATACCACTAAGTATTTCTTAAACTGACGCGAGCGCCATCTGTCCATGTTTTAGGTAGTACCTCACCCTACATCTAATGCAGCATCTTTTAATAGTGGTGATTTCTTCCAGAACAGCTATAATGGACTGTATCCGAAGGATAGAAGTTATTGGTATTATTGAAATTTTATTTTGTAGCGATCCTTTTTTTTTTAACGTGAGGGCAAAATACGGTTATTAACGCGGCTGCAATAGCAACTCCGCCTGCGATTCCAGGCCTCCCCGATGGCGCCACAGGAGTCATCACTATGACGAGTCGTGTGGCGCTACCGGTATACTTACTAAAACCCCACGTGTGTCCTACACTGTCCTTTGGCCTCGTGGGTCCCTTTTTAGGAATCACCACTCAACAGTAGTGATCCTGCCTTTCACATCAACGGTCCTGGGTTCAAGTCCCGAAAGGTACTAAAGGTAAGGTTGTACCCGAGTCATGGGTATTTATATATATTTCTATGGATATGACTTATTTATCCAGTTGTCAGTCTACGGTAGCAATTGCTACCATATTCAAATTTTCGCGTGGCCTGCTGTTTTCTTTTTATTACGATTAATTTTTGAGTTACAGAGATCCAAATATTCTGTGATGGATTCTCTATTTAATCAGCTTTACGGTAGTAATTTTTATTTGGTCCGAGCTTTATTATTTAAGCGAGAAAATGGCACTTTTATCTAAGAGTCCGACATTTTTTTCACAATTCACGCAGTGAGCTTCACGCAACGGACTGTTGAGAGGGGTGAGGCGCACGGTAGCGGACTGACAAGTGGATAACTATGTCTATCCGTTACTCTAGTATCCGTAATACAAGCCTTACAGTGCTTACTAGGCTTTAGCCTAGCCCAATGTAAGCACTATAAGGCTTGTATTATGAATAATAGGGTAACGGATAGACATACATATATCATACATAAGTGTTGGACGAATGTAGACAAGACCCTAACTAGCCAATTGCCAATAAAAAAAGTTTGTTTTATTCGTCTGTTCTCCGCTTGGTGGCGCCGTTGTTGCGCGCTCTGGTAGTTTTCTGTCGAGTCATATTAACTTGTTCTTTTATATTTTTCTTTTAATAAAACCGTGTTGTAATACCTGAATAGTTATCATTTCTACAATAAGTAAGTACTAATTATTGAAATATATATAAATACCAATGACTTAGGTAAATATGTTCATATTCATCACACAAACATCTGCTGTTTTCGGGAATCGAACCCAAGACAGTCGTCACGAAAGGCAGGCTAACGTTGCAACAAAGCGAATAAATGAATTATTAATTAGTTATGTACAGAATTTTACAAGTAAAATTTAATAAGAAAATATAAATATAAAAAATTAAGTGGGTAAAGAAAAACTCACGTTTTTTTTTGTAATAATTTATTCTCATTTATAATTACCTTTCTGATACCTTTCTCAAAAATAACATATTATTTTGATTCTTGAAAGCTTATAACTAAATAAATAAATTTCAAATTTTCAATGAACAAAAAAATAAAATTACATTACGAAATAGTATTTATTATTTAGTATTTATTAATTTTTCGTATGAATATTTACATATTTGATATAAATATTGCAAAGAAAAGCCAAGCAATCTACAATAACCAACCAAGAGCGGAGATTATACCCCCTCTTTTTGGGTCAGACTTTCAACTAGCAGTGGACCATTTTTCATATAGTAAAAGCACAGTACCCTATTAGACATAACTTTCACAAAGGTACGAAAAAAATTCCATACAAATAAAAATAGTGCTGTCAAGAGACGCCCGAAAGAAGCGTAGGAACTTAGCGTTAAAAAGGGATAGAGACATAAGTGAAAGGGAGGCAGAAGGCCTATATTAAACTTTACTAAATGTGACGCTCTCGTGTAACGGTCAAATCTGACGCTTAACAAGGATAGAGTGGACGCGCGGCGTACGCTTATATGCAAGCGGCCCGTATTTATATCCATATAGAAACTAGGCTTCAAAAGACAATAGGGTATTTGGCTACATTGAAAATATTGATTAAATCGATGTTAACACCCTTTGCACTGCGTTGTCGCCGTATTTGCGACATTAAAATGCTAACATTAAATCCACTGTCGCGGCTACGGCGACACGGTTATTTTACTGACTCAGCGCCTAACACTTAGATAAACGAAATTGTCTGTGTTTATCTTATTATTTTATGATATTCTTTTTTTGCACTCCAGCCTAGTAACTCATAGAGGATACCAATAACTACAGCACTATATTAGTTACAAGTACATACCTGTGATGTAAAAAAAAATGGAGTTGTTGCATTACAAAACAATTATTTCTTAGCTATTTTATAAAGAAATATAATCAAAGTAATATTATAAAAGATAAATATTAGGGCTTAAAATTTCTTAAAGTGTGGAAGTGTGTTTCTTAAAGTAATATATTTTTGGAAAGTTATAACGTAAACATAATAAACATATCATAAACACTATAAGATAAACACAGACGATTTCGCTTATCTAAGTGTTAGGCGCTGAGTCAGTAAAATAACCGTGTCGCCGTAGCCGCGACAGTGGATTTAATGTTAGCATTTTAATGTCGCAAATACGGCGACAACGCAGTGCAATGGGTTAATAGTATACATTTTAAACCAATTTAGCCAACATATAATTTCAAAATTATTATAAGAAAATTCTGGAATTGGCTAAATGACGGAGTGACGTCTGCATTTTTATATTGAATGTCAGTATGAGTATTACGATTTGACAGCTAAAAGTTTGTTAACAAGTGGGTGACGTCATAATATCAAGTAACCTGCAAAAGTGTCTTTGGCGTTGGCGGCTTTTTTGTTCATTAAAACTTTGATGGTGATTTTTATAGAAAATAAAAAAAATAACAAAGAATTAATGAAATTGAAAATGTTTTAAAGTAATGACTAATAAAAAAATAAGATATTAAATTTGGAGATTTCACTTTGGCGGTTTAAAAAAAAGCAAAAATATAACACGATTTCAAAAAACAAAAATAAATGGTTGATAATTTTACTCCTAAATTAGTACGTATTATTTGAAGTCTTAGGAAAAACCCAATTCAGACCATAGACTACACAGATTAAGGTCGTGTTTGTGGCGATATCACATACCTAATCTGCGATCGTCACCATTCTTGTTGTTTCTCTCACGTCAAACCATTTGTATTTCCAGTTTGTACTAAATATTATTCAGAATTGATAACTGTTAATATTAATCGATTTATTTTTGATTTTCGGTCTTTTTTTTAATGAAACATGTTAAGGCCCAGATCGAAATTAAAGTGAAACATATCTGATAAATTCATTTTAATAGGAAAACTCTAGATAATATCGACTTGGCTCACAAGTGAATTCTTGGGGGAAATCGATAAGTGTCGGTAGCTCAATTGGACCGCATTGGATCGCACATCCAATGGTTGCAGGTTCGATTCCCGCCAAGTCGATATTTTCTAGATTTTTTTTTAATAATCTATAATATAGAATAGCATTGAAAAATTTAATTAATATATAAAATCGTGAATTATATCTTTTTATATTTTAAAAAGAAATTCCATTATAAATTTTTAATATGTTTTTTACAAAATTTACAAAATATTACATGGGAAGCAATTTTAACACATGATGTAATATCGTTTTTTATTTATTTATTTAGCATAAAGAAACAATGACGTAATGTAGTATAACTTAGCATTATTATAACAAATTAGAAACCAGTTCTAATTATATAACCTATTAATAAATAATGATACTTTTTTAAGTTTATATAAAAAAAGACACCAAACTGTTTTAAAACGAAATTTTACTATACTTTACTTTTATTGACGTGACATATAGCTTTAAGGTTTTATGTAAAATAAAAAAAAATACACCCTTTTCAGCATTCAAAACCAGATGAGAAAAACAAAGTAATAAATATCAAAAAAAAAAAAATCAAACTTGTAATGTACCCATCATATTTTAACACTATAAAATTTTAGCTAATTTTATCACCAAATTATATACCTAACCCCTAAAAATCCGGCCAAGTGCGAGTCGCTCTCGCTCACCTTGGATTCCGTACAAACTTGTAGGTATGTAAGACTTTTTTGTGATTTTACAACAAATTTATTATTGTCGGTTTTTTACTTGTATTTTATGACATTACTTCTAACCAAAATTTCATGATTTTAAGTCATCGGTACCTTTTAGATTTCGATTCCCTGGCAAGTATCAAAATATACTCAATACTTTTAATGTCTATTTGTATTTAATTATGATATTGCTTATTCATTATTATATATATATCAAAGAAGAAAGGAGAAACCCTCTTAATGAATATTGAAAATTAAATTGGCAATTATAATACAATTAAAACAGTATAATAGTTAATATGCGGCATAAAAGGACGTATATGTGGATTGTGTTGACTAAGAAGTTTGATTTTTTTTTTCTTCAAAGGATTGCTCAACTGCGTGTTTAAAACTTATTTCAAACCTCTGCGTGTTTCTAAAAAAGTGTATTGACAAAGAGATTTTTAAGGGTTCCAGTATTTTGCCATTTCAGATGCGGAACCCTAAAATATTAAAAAAAATATATTAAAAAAAAAACCAAACAAAATACATCGGTTGCCAAAACTACTATCACATTTCAAGTAAAATAATATTCTAGTTAGCACATTCATAAATATAGGCACGTGTGTCCTTACCACGAAAGTTTACGATCGAATCGAACTCGAAAGCATTTAATATTTATATTATAGACTTTAATGCTTAGGAAATAAGATATAATCACGTTTCCATACATTACACACGGCTTTTCGATTTGGCGCACGCGTCATGCTCGGGAACGGGGATAGCTTGTGAAGATAGAATTGTTTTTTAACTAACTTATAAACAATCCGCTTTGAAAGCCAGGGTAAAGAGCCACCTTCTGGGTTAGCCATCGTGGTTTCTATCTTGGCTCCCGGACTTGATCGGGATCAAGAGCGAATCCATAACAAAAATATTTATGGTTGAAATTGTTTTCCCCAACACTGGAGCATGGAGCGTGTAACGCTTCGAGATCCATCTTAAATACCAAATTATTTATTCAAAGAAAATTTCAATTACATCTCATCATGTTTATATTCTTCTAAGATTGGAATCCACTTATTTAGGGTCCACACCTACTAACACTTTATCCTTCTCTAACACAATGGAATGCTATTGATTAGAGCGAGTAAAATAATGAGCTAACGTATCGTCTTTTATACTCACATTCCAGAGCGACAGAAAAGAAAGAGCATGAAAACATGCGATTTCACGCTGACAGATATCGGTCCCTAATCCCTATTCTTTAAAGTTAAAAATACAATGGCATTATTTTTAGGACCTAAAAAGAATCCCTTTGAGACACTCATAATCTAGAATTCTCAAATTTATCTCTTAACGATCTATACTTTAAGTTCCAATTTTCTGCAGCTAAAGTTTCGAAGTCGGAACTTTTCTGGAGACTTCCGATTTCACCATTTTTGAGAGCACCGTTATCTTTGGGTATTTCCTCAGTTTGAGGTTGGTCTACTGGGTCTTTTTCAGGTTCTCCATGGAAAAGTCTGTTGATCGGGAAGTGAATGAAGTAGAAGACATAGCTGGAAGTCCAGATGAGGAGCTGGTACAAGCAGACTTGCCACCAGGTCATGACGCCGAAGACGTTGTACAGCCAACGATTTGTGATGAAGTAGATGGAGTAGTATCTGAAAAGATGGAGATTTAAATTAATTAAAGGATATAAGATTAAGTGCATTTTACCAAACAAATAACTCGTTAATCAATGCTATCTTATTGATAAATTTTTTAAAATTAGGAAAAACCTACTCGGCTTCAAACCCGGTGGTATTTTCTACTATAATTTATGATACAAAATACTATTGAAAATGCAAAATATTAAATAAAAAAACCTAAATAAAATAGTCCTAACATTAGTATTTTTTTAATGCAAGAGATATTCTTATTATTGATAAAACAATGCTAGTCTACAGCGTAAAATAATAACAGTACTAGAAAATTTCGAAGGTGCTCAGAAGGCTCGGTAGCTCAATTCGGAAAGCAGTGGATCAGTCATCCAAAACGGGTTCGAATCCGCCTGAAAATAACCAGCCGTGCGGCCACTCTACTCGTGCTAAACGTCAGATTTGACCGTTACACGAGAGCGTCAGATTTAGTACGGTTACATTATTTTATAGGAGCCAGCTGCCTCCCCAACTCAGTGTTCGTGGCCTTCTGTTGCTTTCACTCATGTCAGTGTGCGTGGCTGGCGTGGCTTTGTATCTCTTCGCTTCGCTTCTTTCGGGCGTCCCTAGATGGCGCTGTTATTTTTTCTATTAAAATGTATAATAAAAATATATTTTTACTTACACAACTGCATATCCAAATGCAACACTCAAATTAATCTTTATTTCCAAGCTTTTATTTATGGGATGCCTCCGAGCAGTGAGGATTGTCTCAACCAGAATAATGATGCAGATGTTTGTGTGGACGCAATGGTTGAACCACCAGGGCACGATGGTGTCGAAAACCTTTGGGAAGACCAGCTCTCGGTCGATCGCGTAGAGAGACCAAAACATTATGGACACGAACTGTGGCAGGAGAGAAAAGACACATTTAATTTTGGAATCAAGCGAAATAGTAGATAAGTAAATAAATTATAACAAAAATTATTTCAATAGAAAAATACTAGAAAAAATCGACTCGGGTCACAAGTGAATTCTCAGGCGGGAATCGTACCCGCAACCTTTGGAAATCCGGTCCAATGCTCTCCCAATTGAGCTACCGAGCCTTGTGAACACTCGTCGAATCTTTCTAGTACCTTCCTGATTTAACGCTGTAGGCCAGCGTTGTTTCATCAATGAGAGGAACATCCTCTCGTATTCGAAAGAAACATTTTTACAAATGTTTGGGCATTCGATTAAGATGAAACAGCCATTTAAGTTTTATAATATAAAATTCCCTGTCAGAGTTTTTGACCGTGATGAACTCCGAAACTACTCAACCGATTTTGATGTTTTTCTTTTTATAAAATATACTTTTAAATGTTTTTAAGGGGGGTAATCACTTATATAATTTACTTCCTGTTTCTCACTGTACAATTTTATCAGAAACGCATTTGTCCAACAGTGAACTAATATGGATGAATGAAGATAAGAAATGTCCTCTTACCAAAGTATACGGGAAAACAAGCGCGTTAAATATGATATCTCTCCAATACGCAATCTTCTTCGCTCTGGTGGATTCGTGTTTGTTCATCCATTCCAGCATATCGTGAGTGAGTGCTAGGAACAGGAACACGGTCTGGAACACCTGGAATGAGGAAGGAGATTACAATTAGTGCTATGTGTCTGGCAGACTAAAATAGCTCCTATTCTTCAGACTTAAAGGTGTAAAAGGGGACAGATACTGGAGGAAATAATAAAAGTAAGATGGAGATCGGTCCCTGCCCGAGTTTCTTTCGCTAGTTCTTCTCTGAAAGGTTTTCCTGGTGGTAGACTCAATAGTGTACAGTAATCGTAGTGAAAAAATAACTAAATAAAATGCATAATAATTTTTTTTTTTATTAATATCAATTTTAACACTTAGACGTTCCTAACTGTAAGGAAGGCCGATGGAAATATTGTGAAGGAATGAAATATATGACGACCATTGCCTTAGTCATTCTGTGATCACGGCTCCTATGAAGGAGTCGAAACGTCAGGATTTGTCAATACTTATTCAAAAGCATATTTTTCAGGAGTATGGTGTTAGATGCACCACAACCCAGCAACGTAACATTGGGCTGTCCTCTTTCAAGGCATTATAGAGGGCGTAATGAGTAAGACTTTTCTTTATTGAAACGAAAACTTCTTTAGCATCGTTGTGATTTGAAAGTCGATGAAAGTCGTTGATGTAAGAAGAGACAGACACATAAATTCATAAGATTTAACGTAGGAGAAAATGAGATAGGAAGCATTATGTAATACGTGTTTGTGTGCGCATGCGTTGTACAAAGCTTGAGAGAAGGCATCACAATAACCGTGGTATTTCGTATACGTGTAGGTATTATTTTTGAAGGTTTCACTTCTACCACGTGTGAATTGCATACATGATTTTTATGCATTTTATTTGTCACACAAAATAGATTTACAGCAAAAACGTTTATACATATTACAAGAACAAAACAACATGGTAGGCTCCAACGCCTAACATATGTGCGAACAGCATGTTTAAACAAGTCATATATTTATATTATACAATAATATTTATAAAAAACTAGAATTAAAAAAAATAAATCAAGTTCATTTGATTAAAATAAAAATAACATTAAATAGATTAAATAAAAAAAGAAAATAATAAAAAATACAATACATTTAATTGATTACAATTTGGAAGGACATCAGATTAATGTTTAATTATTATTAAAAAACACATTGATTAGCTTTAAAAATAAGAAGCATGAGTTAATAATAAATTAATCTATAGTCTAAGATCACAGTTGTTTGTGCTTTTTCCCGCTCTTTTTCCATTAATTTATCAATAACTTTACCAAAGCATTAACCGCAAGTAGTTCGTCTACCGGACGCTAGATGGCGCTAACGGAAAATATTTAATAATAGAAAAAAATTAAAGAATTTTGTCCACCCGTGCGAAGCCGGGACGGGCCGCTAGTGCATATAAATATCACATATTAAAATGGTCAATCCCAAGTGAAGCAGTTTTCCATTTGGTAAGCGAAGAAGCAATAAATTTAAAATTTTAATAAAACCTACTCCCCTATCACGCGCACAGTGCAGCCCCTTCCACTTTTTCCGAACCCCCTTTATCGCCGTACCCCCGCGCCCCTGTACCGTGCGGACGAACTCTCAGTAAAGCGGTCAACCTATAGTAATATTTATTTAGATAAAAAAAAATCATGCCTAAATATTTTTTTATCTTCCTTTTCTTTATCGTTAGTCATTATAATGGTACAAAGCTATAATTGTACTTGGAGACAGGTAATTTATTTAAAATTTAATCATCTTGGGTTATCATCGAATTGACCTACGAATCATGCCACGTTGATCAACGCTGGTGATCATTTATAAAAAAACCATCACTCAATACGTAGTTTTCACATACAATGAATAAGTTATAGTTCCCGCCATATAAGTTGAACCTGGTTTTGAAATCACGTGACATGCACGTGGTTCACGGAAGGTTAAATATTCCATTAATTCATTGTAAACTTTAAAAGATATTGAATATAATCCGGAACTATGTAGTTTTAATATTGACGTAATTTGCGCGGGATTATCCTTGTTTCGCGGATTATATCGTAGGGTGTCTCCTACATACAAGTATGTTTGCTTTTTAGGGTTCCGTACCCAAAGGGTAAAACGGGACCCTATTACTAAGACTTCGCTGTCTGTCCGTCCGTCTGTCCGTCGGTCCGTCAGTCCGTCCGTCTGTCCGTCTGTCCGTCCGTCTGTCTGTCTGTCTGTCACCAGGCTGTATCTCAAGAACTACGCTAGTTAGACAGTTGAAATTTTCACAAATTATGTATTACTGTTGCCGTTATAACAACAAATACTAAAAACAAAATATTTTTTTTTGTGCGAAAGGTGGTAGTTTGGAATACCATCTGAGGGTTCGGAGGCGTAGTTTCTTTTTTTTATCTGATGTCGAGTTATTATTTCCTAATATTAATCACCGTATCACATGCCCCTTCAGACCTATATTTGTTATCAAAGGGTTATTGAAGTTCAAAGTGTAATCACGTGTTGATAAAGAATTCGTGTCAAATATTATTACCATAACATCTTTATTTATTTGTTTATTGTATTTAAGCGTCGATTTAACCAGAATTAATTCTAATACATGAATCTACACTAATATTGTAAAGAGGAAAGATTTGTATTTTTGTATGTTTGAAATGAATAAACTCAAAAACTACTAAGCTGATTTCAAACATTCTTTCACCATTAGAAAGCTATATTCACGCTGAGTAACATAGGCTATATTTAATGCTTGAAAAAAATTTAAAGAATTTTGTCCACCCGTGCGAAGCCGGGACGGGCCGCTAGTAGAATACAATTGTCTTTACTTGCTTTTAATGATGTTTGGTGGAACGGTAGCGATCCTACCTTTCGCTCCGATTGTTCTGAGTTTAAGTCCCGGAATGGGCAAATTTATGTTTGATGAATTCGAGCATTTGTACCAGAGTCATGGATTGGATATAAATATCTCTATAAATATTAAATATGGATAAATATAGTATTATGTATGTCTATCCGTTAACCTAGTATCCATAACACAAGTCTGTAGTGCTTACTTTGGGCTAGGCTAATTGGTGTGAATTTAAGAAATATTACTAATAATATTACTGTTATATATTGTACTGTCGCTTGTGTTATGGTAACCTAGGGTTACAGATAGAAGTATTAAATAACTTCTATTCAACTCCTACTAAAGACCAAAACTAAATATAATGCCTACAAAATATACTGCGAAAATTTTATAATATACAGTGAAACAAATAAATTAGATAAAAAAACTTAGGGTTACAGATAGACATACATATATAGTAAATATATATGTAATAAGGTAAATTATTATAATAGAAAAATACTAGAAAAAATCGACTCGGCTCACAAGTGAATTCTCAGGCGGGAAACGAACCCGCAACCTTTGGAAATCCGGTCCAATGCTCTCCCAATTGAGCTACCGAGGCTTGTGAACACTCATCGAAATTTTCTAGTACCTTTCTTATTTTACGCTGTAGGCCAGCGTTGTTTCATCAATGAGAGGAACATCCTCTCGTATTCGAAAGAAACATTTTAACAAATGTTTGAGCAATCGATTAAGATGAAACAGCCATTAAGTATTATATTTTTTATATATTTTATGCATTTTCAATGCGATCTTATAAGGTAAATTATTATAACAGAAAAATACTAGAAAAAATCGACTCGGGTCACAAGTGAATTCTCAGATATGTAATAATCATAGGAATACATTTACACCAATGACTCAGGTAGGAATCCTCGTATTTACCACACAAACATCTGCCTCTACCAAGACTCGAACAAGACCTCGCTGCGAAATATGATTACATAAGTGTACATTTAAATCTGATATTTAATCTAAATATAATTAAGTTGATCTCCTAATGGTTTATAAATGTTATTGGTTGTTAAAAAACAAATAATTAATAAAGACCTGATAAGACACAAACTTTGTACCTATACAGATAAGAATAACAATCCGGATGTCTGTCTAAGAGCTTGTGTCAATGACATAGTAACAATCTGCTAGTAGCACATGTCCAGTCATAAGTAGATAGATATATTAATATACTGAGTCGATGCAGTCGCTAAGCATAAAGCTTCGCTAGCACCTTATATTGGAGCAGAGCGTAATACTAAAAAAAAAAAAATGATTAGTAAATTTTAAAATCCCATAAGAATGAAAACTTTCAAAAAGATCGCGCTTTTTGTTTCAATGGGAAATCCCATAGAGCCAATATTTTTTGGTCATAACTTTTTTATTTTTGAGAATTTCTAGATTACCATCTCCGCCACAATCCACTCCTAAATGTGTTGATTCGATTCCACACAAAAATTATTAAAATCGGTTAAGAACTCTGGAAGTTATGGCGTTACAGACATTGCATCATTGAAGCTAATCCATGGGTCAACTAGCTGACCCGGCTACGCGTGGCTGTAGCTCAATTAGGTGTTGTAATATGCAATATTATTTTAATAATAAGTTTAAATTAAATCTATCCTATGTCCTAAGTTAGAACAAATACAGTAGAATGGAAAAATATCATTAAAATCGGTTTAGAAGTTTCGGAGTTCATAGCGGTCAAACGATGTGACTGGGAATTTTTTCATATACAGACTATTTAAATTAAAATTTTCACATCCAAATTAAAATTTGCAATTCGGCAAAAAATTAAAAACTTTTAACTTATTCGTGTTAGGTTCAGTTTAAATAAAGTAATATTTTGTTTAGAATAAACAATTAATTTAAATTAATTTCCTTACATTGTTTAGAAATATAAACAATTTGCATTTTAAAAAAACTTATTAACTATAAGAAACAACACTTTTAGTAATTACATATTAATTGATACAGATAACAAGCATCCAAAAGCATTTAAAAGCTCATAAATCAGTAATAAATCATTATACAAAAAAAAATATGTGTACACATCAGCGATACCAGACTTCCCGATTTTAAAATGAAAATTAAATGTCCAGCGCGGGACAGGCTCTGTCCCGTTTTTCGGGGATAACTCGGCAACAAGATAACTCTCAGACTATTGTTTAAAACACTACATTTTTCTAATGAATATACCTTATTGACTTTGATTTTTGTTTTTAATTATTTTTTATTCATAAGACTAAGATCATCTACCTAACATTAGGGTAAATCTGATTTAAAATATCATAATTTTATTAAAATACATTTTCTATGGCTATTTTTGCTATATATTGTTACGTAAACGTTATTTAAAACTCAAATGAAAATATAGACATTTAAAAACATCTGATTTTATACGTCTTTTTTACTATGTCCCGCTTTCGATGAAAGATTCCCGCTTTTTTCACTCAAAAGTTCAAAATCTCGACTTACCAAAAAAATCTGGCAACGCTGGTACACGTCTACTAGAAGTATAATTTTAAGGGGCATTTTAAGTCCGCTTGACTTAAAACAATATCTGTGGACCTGGGATGTCGAGCCAGCCGTTAATTTATCATATAAAAACATAAAATTTATCACATAAAAGAATAAAAGAGAAAAAGTATAATATATTTTATTTATAGTTCATAATTATTATTGTTTACAATACTATGCCCATGATGCTTGTTTTGTGCACCGAACCTAAGCGCTGACGTGACGTCATCAGGTCCACAGATATTGTAACCGGGTTGTATGTTAAGATATGTGTCTTAAGATGCAAATAAACTAATTACCTATCAATCTACTCAAACCCAGGGCCATCGGTTCTAAAAGCAGAATCGCTACCGTTGCACCAAACAGCTATACACGTAGTTCACAGATAAAACATGTTCTTTTTAACCGTAGATAATTATAATTGGCTTAAAAGATTACAATAATTATATTTTCACTTATTAATTGTAAAATCCTGTTGATAAAAAGAAAAATAATAATATTCTTATCGTTCATTCAACCCATTATCGGTGAATATTGACATGTGATTCATACAATGTCATGAAAAAGAGATGTTTCGATTTTGTATGAAACTCGGACCTCAACATGTTGTATAAAAAAACACGAGAAACTAAAAAATTAAACAATTGAACTCAGCCGTTTTCAATTACGAATCATATAATTTTAGTACAAACTGAAATAGAGAATATAGAGTACGATCACAGATTAGATAAGAAAATTCAGCCACAAGCGTGACCTTACTCTGTGTAGTCTATGGTCTTAATAAGATTACTCTGTGTAGTTTAGTACTTTATGTTCTTAATCTTATCGACCGTTTGGTGCAACGGTTCCTGCCTTTCGCACCAACAGTCCTAGGCAGTGGCGGATTTACCAGGAAGCAAAGGAAGCAATTGCTTGGGGACCCGCTTGGAGAGGGGCCCCAAAATTTGAAAAAAAATTAAAACTTATTTGAAAATGTAAAATTAATTAAAAATATTACAATTTTTTTAAATAAAATGACATTGACATTTTCAATTCTTCGATGGGCCAATAAAAAGTCAGTGATTTAAACCTACTGTTTATCGAAAAAGACAAGCTTCGAGAACTTGACTTTGATGATATTATCAATCAATATGCGACTGAAAAAGTAGAAAGAAGTTGTAATGGAGATGGTTCAAATAATATATTGATTTTGCAAAATTGATCTGTTTTTTTTTATTTAAAAAGACGAGGGGGGGGGGGGGTTATATTAAAACGAGGGCCTCAAAAATCAGTTGTTGCTTGGGGCCCCGTCTGAGGTAAATCCGGCATTGGTCCTAGGTTGGAATCCCAGAAGGGACAGATGATTGTCTGATGATACGAGCATTTGTACCTGAGTCATGGGTATTTTATTTATATTTCTATTAATATTACATATCTATGTATCATATATGTATGTCAATCGGTTCATCTAGTATCCATAACACAAACCTAATAGTTGCTTACTTTGGGCTAGGCTAATTGTTGTGAATGTAAGAAATATTATTATTATTGATTAAGTTTTTAATCTATAATCTAAAATCACAATTTGTTTGTTTGTCTGTCCGCTCTTTTTCCTGCTCTCTTTCCATTATATCAATAACATTACCATAGCAACGCGTTAACCGCAAGTAGTTCGTCTACCGGACGCTAAATGGCCCTAACGGAAAAATATTTAATAATAGAAAAAAATTAAAGAATTTTGTCCACCCGTGCGAAGCCAGGACGGGCCGCTAGTAAAACTTAAAACAATAAGTAATTTCTTATGAAAAAAGAAATCAACAATTATTTACTTTATTTTACTCTATTAAACGGTAGCTTGTAACTTCAAAAATTACTTGTGCCGACGTAATCAAGACAAACAAAACACGAGCGTAACTGTCGGCCATTAATAATTACCAAGATATCTCATTATAATTCACATCAATGTAATTATGTCAATCTTTAATGATCATTTAAGTTTAAAATGTCATTCTTATCATATAATAATAAATAGTTGTAACCAACTCAGTTAACTAAACATAATTAACAAACAAATAAACGACGATAATTACGTGCAACATTCCTGACTTTTACACAACAATCCTGGTATCTAATCCCGGAAGACACAAGGCAGCACCGTCTTTAACGTATTGGAGGCCCTGGGCATATAAGAATAATGGGGCCCCTATGACTTTGATAGAACACTCAGTGGCGGATTTACCAGGAAGCAAAGGAAGCAATTACTTGGGGCCCCGCTTGGAGAGGGGCCCCAAAATTTGAAAAATTTTTAAAACTTATTTGAAAATGTAAAAATAATTAAAAATATTAAAAAATTTTGAAATAAAATAAAAATGAGAAAAAGTCAGTGATTTAAGCCTACTGTTTATCGAAAAAGACAAGCTTCGAGAACTTGACTTTGATGATATTAGTAATCAATTTGCGACTGAAAAAAGTAGAAAGAAGTTGTAATGGAGATGGTTCAAATAGTATATTGATTTTGCTAAATTGATCTGTTTTTTCGTTATTTAAAAAGATGGGGGGGAGGGGTTATATTAAAACGAGGGCCTCAAAAATCAGTTGTTGCTTGGGGCCCCGTCTGAGGTAAAGCCGGCATTGAGAACACTTTGTTATAACAAGAATAGACAAAGAAAGTAGATAAACAAGGTTTCAGATTGTTTATTGACAGTCAATAGTAGAATAGATAATCTTTAAATTAAATGGGGCGATTCACACATATTTGAAATTATCTAAGCATGCTGAAATTGGATAACCTTATTTTGGGCGAGAGTAGAGTAGCTTCGCGCATGCAAAAGCTAATAAGCAAGTCGATAATATAGTCCCTAATTGAGGTTCGATTTACTCTAATAAAATTAGTTTTTCAGTAATTAATGTCGGTTTGCTTTAGTGATCTGATAGAAACTAGGAGGCCCCTATCAATCACGGGGCCCTGGGCATTTGCCCAGAGTACCCAATGGGAAAGAGGGGTGTGACGCGCTTACCTAGAAGATACCTAAACATCCGCTAATAGACATCTGTACATCCATTTTCAAAATTTTATAAACAGGAAGAGAGTCAAGTAAGGCATGTCAATTTAATATTTGATAAGTGCACTTATAGAATAATGAAATGACATGTGATGTAGTAGAGAAAAATAGTAACAACCATTCAAAATTAAAAGCACTCACAAGTGTAGTGAGAGGCGACTTACTTATTACTTTCTTAAATTTGTCGTATATACTCTTTATATCATTGCAAGGTTTAAGTATACTTATCTTAAATAGATATTTTTCTATATCGTGAATAAGTAAGCGCTGGACCGCTATCTCGCCTGATGGTAAGCGACGCGATCTAGGATGTGACACCTATTCACTCGTGACTTGAAGACCCCTAAATTGTATTTATCAGGAAACACAGACTACCAATTACGACAGGCAGATTACCAATCTTTAGTACAGATCACAAAATAGAACCGAAACGCTAGTGTAACTCTTTGGTATATCTACACTAATATTATAAAGAGGAAAGATTTGTATTTTTGTATGTTTGTAATGAATAAATTCAAAAACTACTAAGCGGATTTCAAAAATTCTTTCACCATTGGAAAGCTACATTCACGCTGAGTAACATAGGCTATATTTAATGCAAGAAAAAATTTAAAGAAACTTGTCCACCCGTGCGAAGCCGGGACGGGCTGCTAGTCAACCATATAATGGTGACGCCTATATGTAAGTCTGGTTATCCGATTAAAAAATGGGGACGGCGGAACAAGGCTGTGCAATTCTGCTGCACACGCTCCGAAATAAGATCTGTAATAAGTTACTTACTTATAATATGAGGTAATTTATGATATACAATAATAATAATACATAAAAGAGTGATTAAATTCTTCTTCAACTATGAATTAAAGATAGAAAGTGACAATTCAAGACGCGGTTGCTAAGGCCGCCATCGGTTGTCCTAGCGACGACACGCGTCGCTAGGTCTCTTCCTCTGCAGCGTCCAATTGCAAGTTCATCATGTGACGCACCTTCATAACGACGCATGCGTCTTGTTACCAAAACAAGCAGCCATCATATTCGGACTTTGACTTTTTTATGATTTCAGTGTAGATTTTAAGTTATATTATTGTGTTTTTAAATTTGTTTTAAGTTATTATTTTTTGTGAATGTTTTTAACTGTTGTGGATGCAGTCCGTGACCCAATCTTGTGATGGCACGTCGAACGCGACCCATACATGTACACAGTGCAACAAATCGTTCAAATCTTTGAAAGGCCTCAACATACACACTACAAAAACTCACAGGAAATGTATTAGCCAAAACAGTTCACCTTTAGACATCCATCCCATTATTCGAGTGCGCCTACTTATGTAGCTCAAGTTCCAACTCCTTTCCACACATATCTTAGCCATTTGAAAAATAGCATTCCCATAGTGAAAAGAATCCCTCGAGGAGCTCGAATAACCGTTGCTACACATTTGTCTCAATTAATCCAGAAATGTTACATAAGCAATTGTACTCAAGACTGGCAGAACCTATTTTTATTTTCATACAGTACACTACATATATCAAAAACTGTTGAACCGAATTTATCCGTGACGCAAAAGATTAAGAATAACTGTGTTGTAAGCTCCTCGCCTTCTCCCGCACCTTTAATCAAACATGATGCACCTCGTAATCGCAACAAACTCATCGAAAACAAAATCTGTGACGGAGATCTCAAAGGTGCCGCTCGCCTTTTGTTCTCCAACGACGTGCTATCACCAGATACCCCTGACACCCTTCAGGCCTTACGGACAAAACATCCTCCAGCTCCAGTTAACCCATTTTTTCTCGACCCACCAACAGCAGGGCAAGCATGCCTTCAAATTCAAAACAAAGATGTTATGGTTGCCATTTTATCTTTTAAACCAGGTTCGGCTGCAGGTTTGGATGGAATCTCACCCCAACATTTGAAAGACTTAACATCGCATTCTGTGGGTGATGCAGGCGAGCAACTTGTTAATTCGATCACTAAATTAATCAACTTTATGTATTCCGGTAATGTAAATCCAGAAATTGTCCCCATTCTTTTCGGCGCGAACCTCATTGCCCTCACCAAAAAGGACGGAGGGGTGAGACCAATTGCTGTTGGATCTACACTACGACGTCTGGCCTCCAAAATTGCTGTTCGATTTATTTTACCAAAATTAAATTCCGAATTTGAACCCGTACAATTAGGCTTCGGTGTAAAAGGAGGGTGTGAAGCAGCCGTCCATGCCCTACGCTCTTTCCTAACTTACGGACTACCTGACGTGTTGCTCAAAACTGATGTCAAAAATGCTTTCAATTCGGTAAATAGGGATACCCTGCTGTCGGAAATAAAACAACACATACCGGAAATATACAATTATCTTCTTCTCAGTTACGCTGACCCAACAAAATTGTTATATCGTTCTAATGAACTGTCCTCAGAAGTAGGTTGTCAACAGGGTGATCCCCTTGGGCCTGCAATTTTAGTTTGTTTTTATAAATCCGATAATCAAATATTTAAATTCTAAATTCAACGTTTGGTATTTGGACGACGGAACCCTAGGAGGTGATGTGGATACTGTGTTTTTGGACCTTTCTTTAATCAAAAATAAATTTGAAGGTTTGGAGCTTAATTTAAGCAAATGCGAACTTTTTATAAATAACTGCGACTTAAATTTAAACGATGTAAAACAAAAATTTGATATTTTAGCTCCAAATATTAAAATAGTTAACAGTAATTCCCTTTACCTTTTAGGTTCTCCAATTTTTTGATGAATCTATTTCTGAATATTTTAATAATTCAATTACTAAATTTCAAAATTCTGCTTGCCGTCTCCTCGAAATTAGCCCACATTATGCACTTTGCATCTTAAAATTCTGTCTTTTCGTCCCAAAATCTACGTATGTGCTCCGCTGCTGCTCCTTTTGGAATCACCCAGATCTTTTGACACAAGTAGACGATTTAATCAAAATTAGCTTAGAATCGATTCTTAATATGCAGCTGAACGAGCAATCTTGGACCCAAGCATCCCTGCCCATCCGTTATGGTGGTTTAGGGATTCGCAAAATTTCCAGTGTCGCTTTACCAGCCTTCCTATCTTCTGTCCATAGTTCAGCAAATCTCATAAGTAAAATTTTAAGGGCATTGCCTTCAAACTTTGAGATTGCTGGCTTGGAAGAAGCTAGAAACGCTTTCTCAATTGTATGCCCAGGTCAAAATTATCCAGATTCTCCAAATTCACAGAGGAGCTGGGACGACATAAACTGTAAATTTACTTTTGACAATCTTTTAAGCTGTAGTACAGGTTCGGCGCGTGCTAGGCTTTTGGCCGTGGGTGCGCATGAGGCCGGTTACTGGCTTCACGCGTACCCTTCGTCAAATACAGGAACATTTCTTGAGCCTGACACGCTCCGAATCGCAACCTGTCTACGGCTTGGGGTTCCGGTCTGCGCTCCTCATAAATGTCCCTGTGGCAGTGATGTCGACAAGCTAGGACATCACGGACTGTCATGCCAAAAAAGTGCAGGCCGCTTCTCGAGACATGCCGCACTTAACGATATCATACGACGGTCCCTTGCCACCGTCAACGTGCCAAGTCTACTTGAGCCGACTGGTATTGCAAGAGACGATGGCAAGAGACCGGACGGTATGAGTTTGATTCCATGGAAGATGGGCCGGGTGCTGGTATGGGATGCAACCTGTTCAGACAAGCTGGCCCCTTCCCATCTACATGGAACCAACAACAGAGCTGGTGCGGCATGTGAAGCGGCTGAAAAAGCTAAAGCATGCAAATACAGGGGTCTAGGCTCCGAATATGATTTTGTCCCATTTGGTGTCGAAACCCTTGGTCCGTGGGGTCCTAGCGCAATGAGGCTTTATAAAGAAATATCAAAAAGGTTAGTCGACATCACAGGAGACCGAAGAGCTGGCAGCTACCTCGGACAAAGAATTAGTTTAGCTATTCAAAGGGGGAATGCTGCCAGTATCTTTGGAACCTTGCCTAAAGGGACTCCTTTTAGTAATATATTTTAGATATTATATTATATTTTTTAAGGTTTTTAGTTTTTAGGTTTAGACAGTAGTTTTAACTTAATTATTTCTTTATTATAGTTTTTAATTTATTATTATTGTATATCATAAGTTACTTACTTGAATTCAAAATGTGACTCCTAACTTTTAGATATCGAGAAGATTTTCTTACATATAATACTAGCTGACACGGCCACGTGTTGTTGTGACTTAGTTATTATAATTTTCGATATATTGTTTATAAATTAAAATGAAACCTATTCTATGTTCTAAGTTGAAAGAAATCCAGCAAAATGAAAAATAAATCATCAAAATCGATTAAGTAGTTTCGGAGTTCATCGCAGTCAAACATTGTGAGAAGGAATTTTAATACATATAGATTATTTAAGCCTATTATTATGGGGTTTTATTTAACTTAGCTTTAATGCTGGTATTCTTGATCTAAACCAAGTAATAAATATGTTTTATTATTATTATTAACCTATAGTAATTTACTATGTCTTAGAGTGTCATATAATTTATTTTAAGGGCGCTCTTTTAGGCAACTCACAAATTTCGCTTGTCTCCCTCCTGCTACTTAACGGTTAAACCGATTCGAACGAATTTTGGCATGAACATACATTATTATAACCTGACGGACATAGGCTAAGAAAAAAAATATAGACTTTACCATGGAGGAATAATCACCGAAAGAAAAATTCAAAAGCTGATCACAGCCAAATGGCTGAGACTACACTGATGAAATTTGGTGCCAAAACTCACATCGTGGTCGTGACTAATGTGCAAAAAATGGTTTTGAAATCGGACATACCATAGAGGAATATTATCACCTTTCAAAAATCTAATTGCTTCGCTCAGTATTTGCAAACAGTTTTCTAGTATTTATATTTTACCTATGTGCATTCGTTATAGAAAATATTTAAAAAAAATCAAGAAAATTAATGAGATTCATAACAATAATACCCGTCACAAAACAGATTATATATCACCCCTGAATGAATATGCTGTCCAATAGCTCATATTATATGACTGTAAAAATATTTAATAAGATACCTCTT
Organism: Calamotropha paludella; assembly: GCA_927399485.1. Taxonomy (NCBI): domain Eukaryota; kingdom Metazoa; phylum Arthropoda; class Insecta; order Lepidoptera; family Crambidae; genus Calamotropha; species Calamotropha paludella. The sequence continues at coordinate 1,686,998 of OV656830.1, read as the reverse complement.
AATATAAAAATAATTAAAAAAAAATCTCCATATTTAAAGCAAAAATTCACTACATAGTATAAAACAAAGTCGCTTTCTCTGTCCCTATATCCCTATGTATGCTTAAATCTCTAAAACTACGCAACGGATTTTGATGCGGTTTTTTTTAAATAGATAGAGTAATTCAAGAGGAAGGTTTTTATGTATAATACATGCATAATGTAGTAGAGCATTGCATCCGTGCGAAGCCGGGGCGGGTCGCTAGTGAAAATATATTATTAAAAACTGTTTCTACTCAATAAACGAATACTTGAATAAGCCAACTAAATAATAATAAAAAATGCATTTATAATAATTTATGTTCTCGTAAAAGTTGATATTATTATGCTACGTAAATTAATATTATTTTAATGTTTATGAATTTGTGTAAATTTTGACTATTTTTTTTTTATTTATAATAATTTTGTTAGGTTTTTTGTTTTCAATATTATTCAAATTTTTAATGAACTTTTGCTATACTCAAGAATTATTAAGGTATCCGTTCTAGCATTAAAATCTATTATGTACACTTAAGTTACAAAGGGCTCAATTAGTAATGCGTGGTGAGGTTCTAAGTTATCCCCTTTCCTAAATCACGTGTATTTATTTTATTTTTGAAAAAAATTTTTTTTCAACATATGCATTATTACATTTTTATATAAAAAAGACACATTTATCTTTTATGTATTCTCAGAATACGGTTTTGCTTGGCTATTTTCAACAGCGACTTTATAAAAATATACACGGGATATGTATCCAGCCCCCTCTCGTTTTGATCCATAGCGATGTTTTAAGAAACCCTCCAAAGATGACCCCAAATAAATAAATTGTTAGATATACTTTTATATATAAATACTTATATATAAATGTGTTGTAATTTACATGTGATAATGGTTGAATACTCACAAAATTCCATCCAGTGAGAAAACCGAATCTATATTCATACAGCTTCCTAAGTTCTTCTGCTTTATGGCTGCTCAAATCCAAACCAAAAGCAAATAATGAAACGTAAGCGTGATGTAGAATGAAGAATATACGGGTGACAGTTCGCCAATACAATTTTGAATCGTTTCTATCGAATAATTTCTCATTTTCTGTGATTAAAAAGCAAAGAACGTTGTAAAATATGTTTGTATCTTTCCACAAAGCGGGCACATCCATTTTGAAAAAAAAACTTAAATAAAAACTTTTTTCGATAATTTCTAATAACACTTATATACAACGACTAATTTAACTTAATAAATTAAAATTCAACTAAAAGACGCCGGTATTTAAATAAAAGGGCGACTGGATAAATATATTTAGAATGGCGGTGGTCGGTTAAAAACGTCAGTGTTGCTACAATAAATTTTAAAATTCCCAAAATGTTAATAAATATTTAGAAGCATAAAAGTCACTAAAAATTTTGCATATAGCAAGATTTGCTAATGATTTTTTTTCATATTTTACAAACGTAACGTTCAATTTACATACATCACAGCAAGAAAACCGCCAACAGTTGACGTAAAAATTATTAGGTATTTTTTATTGTCTTCGAGTAATGAGTAAAGAAATTGAATATATTTATATATAAACTCTTAAGTATCGTTATCTTTTTAAGGTAATTGTTTTAATTTATATGATTCCATTATAAACTTTTAGCAATATTTTTATATATCCTTATTTCTTAAATTAACATTAATTAGCCGAGCCCAAAGTAAGCACTATAAGGCTTGTGTTGTGGATACTAGAGTAACGGATATACAATACATATGTATATACATTACACAGATATGTAATATTTTAATAAAAAAATATAAAAACCCATGACTCAGGAATTCATCACACAATCATCTGCTCCTTCCAGTACTCGAACCCAGGAACATCGGGGCGATAGGCAGGATCGCTACCATTGCACCGAACGGTCGGTTAATTATATTAATATAAGTTGACTATAATATTTTACCTGTCAATAATTACTTACCTATTTCAAAAATGCATGCGGTGGCAACCTATTATTAAAACAATACAAGAGTTATAAATAGTACCCGGGCGAGTGTTCTTCCTATTGAATTACTAAGACCGAGCTTAAGTCTAAGGGAGTTGGGTTCGAATCCCGCATAACTTTAAAGACAAATCAATTATTTCTTGTAATAATTTTTTTAGATATCAAAATGTATCAGTAAAAAATCAAACTATCAAACATCAAAAGTTAATAACTACAGTTACTGGCAGTGAATGTTTGTTTACAGCAAATTAATGAGACTAAATAAAAATTTATATATTTTATATCTGGATTTCTATTAAATAATACAAATAATATAAACAAGTTTTACTTTGTTTGAATCAAAATATTGAAAAGAATAATTTATTAACTAATTTAAATTGTTTATTAACTTTTAGATACATGACTTATTAACCTTTAGATACATGAATTATTATTCTGAAATAAATATTTCATCATTAACATTGTAAATAGGGTTTAAAATATGTTACACCTTATAAATTTATAAGTTATTTAATATTTATATGCGCATATTTTATCTGTTAATTACCACACATTCTATAAACAAGTTTTGCTTAGCATTAATTTAAATATAATATTATAATAATATAAAAATAGACATCATTATTCTGAACCCAAACTTAGTACTTAAAGCACCTGATGAAATTTAGAAACATCGACGGAACCACATCACCCAGACCAGAGCCAATAGAGAGAAGTAACTTTTCTACATTGACCTGGCCGGGATCGAACCCGGGACCTCACAGTCGCGTTATTATTTAAACCGTCATACGAACCACCCGAAAACAAAGTCGTAACTAAATTAAAATATTACCCGAAAATTCGGCAGTTTTCCCCACGAAATAATTGGCAACTTTACCCCATATCAGCTGTAGTGTAGCTAAGTTTCAACTTGAGGTCAACATCGATTAATTATCTAACTAAATTAATGAATAAAAGATAATTTTATAAAACTTGTCATGAGAAATATTCATGATAGTAGACGCTGCGCCAGACAGATATTAAAACAATGTTGATACTGTGTATAGATTTACGACTTTTTTTCTCGAGGCACGAAAATAGGGTACATGACTATTTGGAAATATAGATCAAACTTTTATTAGATTACCAGTTAATATTTATTTAAACCTATTTAGCCCACACATTATTTTAAAATATATACAATGTGTCCCGTCACCAGTGTCGGAGCCTTATGGTGTGAAATATGGCATTTTTTATCGACAAATTGCCCCTCAAATTTTGTTTTTCTCTTACGGCCGCCATTTTGTTTTCTTAGTAACCAAGACTATGTAAAATGTCCTATCAACATTAAAAAGGTGTCATTTGATAGTTAAACATGTAGACAACAGTTACACAGCCATCATGTTTCAATTGTCATGGAATAAAAAATAGAAAAAAATAATTAAAGAAAAACAAAAAGATTCTTTTTTGTGTATTTTTTAATTATTGGCTTTTTGAGAAAAACCAAATTTGAGGGGCAATTTGTCGATAAAAAATGCCTTATTTCACACCATTAAAGGCTGCGATACTGGTGAGGGGACACATTGAATAGGATCATATCATTGGTGACAGTAAAGTTGCCTATCTGTAGGTCTTCTACAGATTGTATTTCGGAGAGTGTGCTCAGGAGCTGAATATGCTGATATGCTCATACCGCCATCACCCTTCCTCCATCGGACATCCAAACGCACTGCGGGCTACCTTTCTTGGTTGATATTTCTACCTGTCGCATCAAGCGCTTCGCAACATCATTTATTATGCGCACAGCTAAGGAATGGAACTCCCTCCCTGCGTCTGTATTTCCGAGTACTTATAACCCGTCCGTTTTTAAAGCCTGGGTGAATAGGCACCTTCTGGGTGTTCGCTACATCGTGGATCTTGTCTTGGCCCCCGGGTTTGATTAGGATCAAAAGCGAATCCATTAAAAAAAAGAAAGCGTGTGTGCAATTCACACGTGGTAGAAGTGAAACCTTCAAAAATAATAAATACACGTATACAAAATACCACGGTTGCTCTGATGGCTCTTCTCAAGCTTTGTACTACACATGCGCACACAAACACGTATTAACACACATACATAAAGCTTCCTACCTTATTTTCTCCTACGTTAAATCTTATGAATTTAGGTGTCTCTCTTTTTACTGTCGCTTTTTCGTTTCATCAACTTTCAAATCACAACGATGCTAAAAAAGTTTTTACTTCAAAAAGGATTGAAAAGAAATAAAGTAAAATTTATTTATTTGCAAAAGATATGGTTTTACATGTGTGTCATTTATGGTAATTATGTATGCTTATCTTATCTTGCCTGTTTAGCATCCAAAATGTTACACGAAACCATAAATTTTTGATACTATTAATAATTACACAAACATTTTAATTTAAACACATTTACGAGTTATATATTAAATATTTTGTAAATTAATAAAATAATTTTTAATTAAGAACTAAGTACTGAATTATTATTTTTTCCAAGAAATAGTCATTTAGAGAATAATATCATTAATCTATAAGCCATGTCTTTAGGTTATGTTTGAAATTTTCTGTTGATAATTTAATATATATCCTAACTAGGACCCGCTATGTCCCTTCATTTTAAATCTGTAATATCTTCGCAAATATTCATTCACATTACATGCTGTAAAGAGCCATATTAATCAATATTAAATTCATAATGTATTTAAGGTACTTAATTGGATAAGGATTAATGCTGTATTACTTTAAATCGCTTCCTAAATAACCCATTATTTCTCGTTAAAAGTAAAGGATAAAAATGGTTATTGTGGCTTATCCCTAAGAGATATACATTTACCATTGCTGACTTTTTTGTAGACCTTTTTAAGGTGTACAATACTGTAGTACATTATTGTGATCTATCTCGTAGGGTTCAGCCAGCGTTTGCTTTTATTAACGACATCACATTAGAAAATTCTAAAATTATCAGTGTTTCTCTATTAAATTATGCATGTATTATACATATACTTGACGACCGTTTGGTGCAACGGTAGCGATCCTGCCTTTCGCACCGGCGGCGGTCCTGGGTACGAATCCCGGAAAGGACAGATGTTGTATGATGAATACGGGCATTTGTAACTGAGTTATGGATGTTTATATATATTTACTAGCTGACCCAGCCACGCATTGCTGTGTTATAAATTAAAATAAAACCTATCCTATCTTTTAAGTTAGATCAAATAACAGATAGTTACGAAGTTTGATCAAAAGCGGTTAAGTAGTTTAGGAGTCCATCGCGGACAAACAACGTGACACGTTATTTATATATATTAAGATATGAATATCTATGTATTATCATATGCATATCTATCCGTTATGCTAGTATCCATAACATAAGCCTTACAGTGCTTACTTTGGGCTAGGCTAATTGATGTGAGTGTAAGATATATTTGAAAATAATATATATAAACCTTCCTCTTAAATCACTCTATCTATCAAAATCCGCATCAAATTCCGTTGCGTAGTTTTAAATGTTCAAAAATACGCAACGGTTTAAAACTATTTAAAACCTTATTCATAATAGTCCACAAATATAAACAAGTAATTTAAAATACATTAAGTAGTGATTAAACCTGATAGACTGCAGTATTCAGTCATCGATTATGAAAGGATAATTTCGTTAATAAACAGCATTTGGCAATATAAATATTAAGTACCTACCTATGACTACTGTGATATAAGGTAACAACTTAAATAAATATTTAAGTTATTATTTAACGCATTTTTAAGTGTATGTGATTTAAAGAAAAAAAAAATAGACCGATTATAATAACGTTTTCTTTATTTTTCCCGCAAAACATGATCCTTGTAAAATAATTTCGGTTTCGGCCGAAACTGAGACCGTTGCCGAAATTCGGTGTCGGTTTCGGTAATAAAAATCAGTTTCGGTCGGACAATATTAAAAACCTTATAGTTCAAATACGAAAATGAGTTTGTTTGTTAAAATTTCACGCCTTTACTCAATCGATTATCATGAAATATTATATACACTTTGCCAGGGGTACATAAAAGTACATAGGATACCTTTTATCCAGAATAAAAGTACTGTTCCAGAGGGATAGAAATATAATTTTTTACTCGTTAGTTTATATTAACGCGAACGAAGGTAAAAAAGAGTAAAATATAAAAAACGATGAGTACAACCTTTCATTATGTAATTCCTCTGCAAAGATGAAAGAAATCAGTTTTGCTATTATAATTTTGAAAGGCGTTATGTACAAGTTAATAAGTAAAATAATTATATAAAAAAATTTAAAAACCTCTAACGCATAAAAGAAAAGCGACCATAAAATAAAAAAAAAACCGTTGTGTTTACTTATGTACGCACGTAAGAAGTTATACTTCTTTATCGTTAGTAAACAAAGACAACTAAAATTTCCTCTTTTATAAATTTCCAATATTATAAATTATTGTTAACTACCATATATAATTTAAAATCACACACACACATTCATAATTAGCGGCCAACTTCATCGTGCTGGATTATTCTATGTCGCTTTTGCGGCCAACTTCAATATGATAATTTTGTGTCACAGTGATGCGCACGCATCTTAAAAGGAGCCTTCCTTTCTTCCATATAACTAAGGCTAAACATGTACCTAAGATTCAAAGATATCAAAAAATAGAAATAAAATTGTATATTCCGAAATAAATACTTATTTATTTTTAAATACATTTGTACCACTAAAAAAATCATTCAAAAATATACATTACTTGCAACAAATGTTTTTTTTAGCTGGCAAGCACAATTGTTTTGATTTTGAAGCGTTTTGTAGCTTAAAGTTATATAAACATTTTTCGATATTCAGTTTTAAACATAAAATGTATACAAGTTTATCAGCCACATACTGCTTTATGAATTCTTCTGTTTTTAATATATACATTAGGATCAAGAGCCAAAATAGATATTTCTTGCTATTGCGAACCATTCTAAGCGTTTAGTTATTTTATCAGCCTACGGACTTCACTGAAATACCGTGTTCCAGAGCCGCGAAAAACTTGTTAAAATCTAACCGACTGTCACACACAAGTGCCACATTAGCGTTTCGTTCTACGCAGTTGTGATTTAGTGTATAATTTATTGTGTTTTATTAACTTTATAAAAATCTAATTTATGGGTATATTATATATGAAATAAGTGTTTGTACATTATTATGAATATTTTGATATCTTGTACCAAAGTACATTTTTGGCCCAAAAAGAAAGGTCTCCTTTCACTCATAAAATATATGAGTCTTGTCAATCTTCTTTCGTTCATCCTTTCTACGTGTCCAAACCGTCTAAGCATCCCTTATTCTTTTTTTTCTCACTATATCTTATTGTGTTTTATAATATTCATTATTATACATAACTACCGTAAATGTTTGCAGTCATGTATAAGTGAAAAATAACTGTAAATTTATCCCTATCGTAACTAAAAGAACTGATGACCTTGAAGCTGAACCGACTTCGATAACCGAAGTCTGAAAACCACCACACCTGTTTAAGAGATACAGACACACACACACCCAGCGATAACGGGTTCAAAACCCGTATAAGAACTTTTCTATAGTTTTATATTTTTCCTTATAATATAAATAAAAATTCTGTACCACAGTGCTCGACCGCGATGAACTCCGATCTACTCAACTGGTTTTGATATAATTTTTTTGATTTTGCTGGATTTCTTGTAACAAAGGACATAGGACAGGTTTCATATTAATTTATAATAAAAAAGTGAGCCACAGCAACGCGTGGCTGGTTCAGCCAGTTATCTATATACAATGTGTCCCGTCACCAGTGTCGGAGTTTTTAATGGTGTGAAATATGGCATTTTTATCGACAAATTGCCCCTCAAATTTGGTTTTTCTCTTACGGTTAGAAAATGGCCGCCATTTTGTATTCTTGGTAACCAAGACCTGGGCTCTCATACTAATTCGACCACCACTTCTCATGTTAATGTCCCATCAACATTAAAAAGGTGTCATTTGATAGCTTAACATGTAGACAACAGTTACACAGCCATCATGTTTCAATTGTCATGGAATAAGAAATAGAAAAAATAATTAATGAAAAACAAATAGATTCTTTGTTGTGTATTTTTTAATTATTGGCTTTTAGAGAAAAACCAAATTTAAGGGGCAATTTGTCGATAAAAAATGCCATATTTCACACCATTAAAGGCTCCGACACTGGTGACGGGACACATTGTATATATCAAAAATTCCAGTCATAGTGTTTAACCGCGATGAACTCATAAACTACTCAACAGTTGTTGATGTTTTGTTTTTGTTTTGCGGATTTTTTTGCGACTTAGGCCATAGGATAGGCCACGCAGCAGCGCGTGGCCGGGTCAGCTAGTAATATTATATATTAATATGCAGTTGACCGTGAAAATAACTTGAATGTTTTTTCTTAATGTCATCTTATACTTCAAGGTTCAAGCAGTCATGTTAATTAGTATAATAGATACCCATCTGTATAAATCACAAGCCACATATAAATTACATGTTTAAAAGGTCATGTTCATTGACCGTTACACTCGCTAAGTCACTTTTGGTATGGTTTGGAAATGGATGGGTGACCGTCGTGTTTGGGTTAACTGCTTTTTAGTGATATATTCCTGGTGTTCCGCAATCGGAAACATTAAATATACATGCAGTTAATAAAAAAAAAAAATTTTTACACACACGAATTAGCCTAGCCCAAAATAAACACTGTATGGCTTGTGCAATGGATACTAGGGTAACGGATAGACATATGACACAAAGTTATTTATCATCTATGTAATATATATAATAACCAGTGTACTATGTTAGTGTTAAATAGAGAATATGTATCTTTATCTTGCACAATCTTGTTGCGCAGAAAATCTCTTGGCATACTAAACAAAAGCTATATTTTTTTTTCTTTATTTGTGGCTTCCACGATTTGTGCATTTAGCCAGTATCAAGTAAGTGTAATTGCCAGTTCTTGAGTAATTTCTTTGCTTAATTTCATAATGATGACTGAACAGTAAAATGTGTAGGGTTTTACGGAAATCTCCCCGTGGACTTCTTGAGAGAGCAGGAAAAGATTTTCGCTGCTTTGTTACACTTGCCAACACTTTTGTATGTTCACAAACACTGAGTGGTTAACAATCCACCATTATTACACTAATATCCACAACAACACAAGTTCAAACAAGAGAAACAAAACACCAACGTGACGCTTCCCGCTCCCGCCAAAAAGTCCAAAACCATAAATTGACATATATTACAGGTTAGGTTAGATATTTTTTTAATTATTACGAGCCATCAAGCTATTTTAAATTATGCCAAATGATTTTAAATTTCTGCGAAAAAGGTAGACCCGTATCAAAGATGTAGGCTTATTAAAAACCTGTAGTGGCGCGTTTTTTAATGTATTTCCTTGTAGTTAAGCAAAAACAAAAAAGTATGTGTCAGCTACGACCCACGACTGGAATTTATTCTTTTAAAACGATTCTCCTTGAACAGGCATTTTAAATAATAAAACAAAACTTCAAAATAATAGTGAAAGGTGCGACCGATATTTTGCTCTTTGAAGGTTTTTCATACCGGCCGCCTTATATGAAAATCTATTAATAAGGAGTAAACTCCGAAAATAAATTGATACCTATGACTCAGGTACAAATGCTGAAGCCTTCCAGGATTCGAAACCAGGACTGCTATATAAAAGGGAGGATTGTTTCGCGAAATTATATAATATATAAAAATTGTTACTAGCTGACCCGGTAACGCGTTGCTATGGTAACGCGTATACAATGGAAAAAGAGCGGACAGACAAACACATAAACAACAAATTTGTGTTCTAAGATTACAGACTAGCTGACCCGGTAACGCGTTGCTATGGTAACGTTAATTGATACAATGGAAAAAGAGCGGGAAAAAGAGCGGACAGACAAACACAGAAACAACAAATTGGTGTTGTTAGAGTATATATTTATCTTTAATTGTCTGAGTCTGTTACAACTAATTATTATTATATGATAATAAATGCATGACAATTCAACACATTTCTGCCCTGTCTGACTGTCGAACCCAAGACCGCCGGTAGGAAAGACAGTGTTTGCTACCGTTGCACCAAACGATAACATAAAGTTTATACAATAAATCGATATTTATAAATGAAATGATGCTGATCGTACTTGTTGACTTTTTGAAGCGCGTCTGTCGTCTATCCGCGCTAAGCAGCTGATTTGACCGTTACACGAGAGCGTCAGATTCAGTACCGTTACACGATATGCCAGCTGCCTCTGCCTGCGGTTTTCTATCTCATTTTCTACTCTATGCATCCACGCCAGTCACTTTTGAATAGCCGTTGCGATCAGCTGTTTCGTTTTTCCTTTCTGTAGCTTATAAATAAGCCGTTTAAATCGCTTATTTCCTACGCTCTATACAAAAAGTTACGTTACTTACAGGCGTCCCTAGATGGCACTGTTTTGTTTAATTGTACTAGCTGACCCTGTACCGCGTTGCTATGGTAACGCGTATACAATGGAAAAAGAGCGGGGAAAAGAGCGGACAGACAAACAACAAATTTGTGATCTTAGATTATAGACTAGCGGCCCGCCCTGGCTTCGCACGGGTGGACAAAATTCTTTATTTTTTTTCTATCATTATAGTATATTTTTCCGTTAGCGCCATTTAGCGTCCGGTAGACGAACTACTTGCGGTTAGCGCGTTGCTATGGTAACGTTATTGATACAATGAAAAAGAAGCGGGAAAAAGAGTGGACAGACAAACACACAAACCATTGTGATCTTAGATTAAAGATTGGCTACTTAAGTGTAGAACAATCATATTACTTCGACAATTAAAGTTAATTGACATGACATCATTAATAATAGCTTAATAACTGTATAAGAAATTGTTATGTGAATTAAATCAGTCGACATTCCAAGGCTATGGTAGGTAGCGGAATAATTGCTGTCTTAATTAAACGTTGCAGGTTGGATATTAAAAAGCGTAAAAATACCATTGATCAGTCTCTAATATAATAAATAAATAAAAATATGACAATATTTTGTGCGTTCGTAACCATATTAACCGCAAGTAGTTCGTCTACCGGACGTTAGATGGCGCTAACGGAAAAATATTTAATAATAGAAAAAAATTAAAGAATTTTGCTGCGTCGCCCCGCCACCCATGGGTGCGATCGCTCCTATTAAGCCTCCCAGGCTTTACTTTAGGTGGGGTTTAGTCAATATGAGTCTGACATAACCTCTTGGCCGGCCGATGTATCCATGTAGGATTCACAACCTCGTTCCCTCGCGTCCGGAGGGGCAAAAAAAAAGTAAAGAATTTTGTCCACCCGTACGTAGTAAATAAATAAAAAAATAATTTTGAGACAACATCACGATTGTTTGGAACCTAAAATTAAGTGGCTAAACCACTCGATATAGAATTCAGATACAACGTTACCACAATACTCGAAAAGCTCGTTTTTTACATTGACGCAGTCGGGAATCGAACTCGGTACTTCGAAGTGGCGTTACAACCGGTATGCGAGCCACTCGCCCAAGGAGTTCGTCATATATAATAATATTTCTTATATTTACACCAATTAGTCTACCCCAAAGTAAGCACTATAAGGCTTGTGTTATGGATAGTAGTATAACGAATATAGATACACATATGATACACAGATATGTAATATTTATAGAAATATATATAAAAACCCATGACTCAGTTCATGTTCTTTCAACAACAACGCTTGTTATTTGAAATCTTACTCCTAGATAAAAAAACAGTTTCTTGAATAATTGTATTGACTAATCTATAATCTAAGATCACAAAATTGTTGTTTGTCTGTCCGCTCTTTTTCCATTATATATGCGTTACCATAGCAACGCGTTAACCGCAAGTAGTTCGTCTACCGGACACTAGATGGCGCTTACGGAAAAATATTTAATAATAGAAAAATTTTCCACCCATGCGAGGCCGGGACGGGCCGCTAGTATAATAATAATGTTTATAATAATTTAATGTCAATTAAAATTACTTTTAATTAAAAATAGATTTTAATTAAAATCGAAGACAGTTTAGTGCAACGGTGCAATCCCATCTTGCGCACCGACGGTTCTGGATTCGAGCCCACGATGTTACAGATTTTTCGTGATGAATACGAGCTGTACTACCTGTCTCATAGATATTTATATGTTTCAATGAATATTATCTATGTATGATATATGTATGTATATCCGTTACCCTAGTATCCATAACACAAGCCTTACAGTGCTTTCTTTCGGCTGGGCTAATTGGTGTGAATTTAAGACATATTATTATCGTTATCAAATAACTGGCATTTTTAATTTGTATGCTAACATTTGTACTTAATCATTAATAATATTTCTCATTGTTATATAAAATTTAACATAATAACTATGATAATTACCTTTGATCTTGCAAATAAAAAAATATAAATATTGTAAACCGGATAAAGGTGAAATCACTTTTAATATCAACAACCCATACTATAAATGTGCTTTTTAATTTGGCTGCATAATTCAGTTAGAATATTTGCCGCGGATTTTTAGGTTCTTTTCATGTAGAGTTTTTGTTGGCGTTTAAAAATACGATTATATTTATTTAAGTTTTCTAATTATAACAAAAATAATTTTTTTTTTCAATAATAAACAACTAGGTAATAAATACTTAATAAAGCTAAATAAACGATAGTAATTATTTAATTTAAAGCAATACACGTACATATTGCCATTTATTTTACACTATAAAATACCTACTTTATGATTAATTGTTTCCGTTTGGTGAAATTCCTCGAGATTTGAAGAAGTACGTAATTCTTTTATTCAACATAGTTATCTTATTTATTAGTCACACAAAACAAACTTACAGCTTAACATATGTATATAAGTGATATAGAATGTAACTGAAAAAGTATGTGGGGCCGGCATGCAAAAAAGAAGTTCAAGTGCGAGTCGGACTCGCGCACGAAGGGTTCCTTAACATTCACTATACTTTATCCATTTCGACCTGAGACAAAAGGTAAACAAACCATAAAAAAGGTTCTTTAAGATGTCAAATTTCTTCATTGCCGAAAGGTTTGATCAAAAACATACAACTATTCAATATTTTATTATTCAAACTTTTAAAATTAAGATAACTAAGCATTACTTGTCACCTTCAATAATTTTCAGTATTTTTACATCGATATTATATTTTTTAACGTAAGTTTAGATAACTATATATTTGCTATTAAAAAGACCTAAAATGAATAGTGGTCTAAAACTTTTATGCATCTATAATACTTCCAAATGAAGATGAACAACCATCACATACTATAACGTAGAACTAAGTGACTTCCGGGTTTAGCCGGATTATATCCGCCATTTTTTATTCTCGATCAACTATTGGTGCGAGCGCGTTCTCTCCTTGATTATTTCGTTGTTTCTTGTTAATATTTGTTATAATTGTCGTTTTTATTAAATTTTATTGTTGTGTTACGTTGAAATATTTTGTATTGTTAAGTTTTTGTTATAGGTAACACTCTCGTTGCGGACGACGCACATGCGCGTCCAACTGAGCCCTTGCCATGTGCGGATGACGCTCGTATGAGCGTCATACGCGTATGCGTCCTCTGCTTATTTAGTTTCATTTTCGGTGCGAACGACGCTCATGTGCGTCCTCTGCTTATTTTGACATATTTGGCCTTATTTAGACAGTCAGTACGGTGCAAGTATTCGTGAAGGGCTGTTATTTTGTATTTAGTGTAGTGATTAGTCACTTTTGACAAACTTTCGTTCTAATTTTAGCTCCCGGCGAACGCCTACTTATTTTCGTCCGCAGCGAAAGTGGTAAACAACAGTAGGTACACAAATTTTATATTATTTATTATTAAAGTAAAAGTACAGCTGAGTATTTTGTGAATATTTCAAGTGCCTACCTATTGTCATTACTGATATGGAGCAAAAAAGGGCAAAAAAATCGCGTTTGTTATATGGGAGCCCCCTTAAATATTTATTTTATTTTGTTTTTAGTATTTGTTGTTATAGCGGCAACAGAAATACATAAGTTGTAAAAATTTCAACTGTCTATCTATCGTGGTTCCTGAGATACAGCCTGACGGACGGACAGACAGCGACGTCTAATAGGGTCCGGTTTTTACACTTTGGGTACGGAACCCTAAAAAACGAATTATGTATATATTTTCAGTAAATAAAAAACAATAAAATTACTGAAAATATATTGGAATGAAATCGCATTTATAACAATTTACCTTTTTGACTTAAAGAAACTACATTTGACCCAATTTATATGTTTTTAGCTTATTTACATTTAGCTGATTGGTGTCAATTTAAGAAATATTAGTTATTTTTTTGTTTTTTCTTTATTTGTGGCTTGCACGATTTGTGCATTTAGCCAGTGTCAAGTAAATATAATTGCCAGTTCTTGAGTAATTTTTTAATTTAATGATAAATGGATAGTAAAATATATTATTTCCTAGGTTTCAGTAAATATGTTGGGTTTTACTGAAACCTCCCCGTGGACTTCTTGAGAGAGCAGGAAAAGACAACTTCCTCTGCTTTGTTACACTTACCAACAGTCTTGTATGTTCACAAACACTTAGTGGTTAATAATCCACCATTATTACGCACTAATATTCACAACTATACAATTTTCAATAAGAGAAACAAAACCACCAACGTGACGCTTCCCGCTCCCGCCAAAAAGTCCAATGTTATTGTTATAATATTAAAACTTACCAAATTCCAATTTGTCCCAAAAGCTGGTCCAAAACGTGCCATAAAACGAATCAATTCGTTTTCATGTGCATAAGTATTAAGAAACAAAATGCCACCAAAAGCACTAAGTGCTATATAATATAAACAAATCACTAAATGGAACAAAGTAATAAACACACGCAAACATTTGCTTTTCTCCGGAACATTTTTATCGCAAGGAACACCGGTTTCCACGTCCATTTTAAACGAATTAAAAAAAAAAACTTCACAAGTCACATTAAAAAAGTTTTTAACACAAATCACAAAAGGATTCTTAATTCAAAAATGTATGGAACACCTTTTTTATTTTAGTTTTTTAGAGAATCCTTTTTCGTCATTGATTCCAAATTTAAAAATTTATGTAGCTAACACTTTTTTTTAATTTAGGTTTTTTCACATGTCATTTTTCAACACGGTTTCATACGACTTAAGTGATATGTAACCGTGAAGGAAATAAGTTTGCATTCATTTAATCACGACCGTAAATATAACCAGTTCTACTAACTGACTCGTTGAACAAGTTATTGTATTAATAAAAACGGGTAATATGATGCCACATGAATAATTATCATTAACAATTAAACATCATTATGTTGTAATTTTAATCACATTTTCATTTGTAACTTTCTAATTAAAGAATTTTGTTTAAAGAAATTTTTACAAGTTAAAAATCAACTTGTTATTTTAGCTTTGTATCTTGGACTGCCGTCGTCCCGGCAAACTAATCGAATAGTATGACGCGGCAGTTTAATTGGATTATGACTGTCGATTCGATGACCGCTGGACGCCAATTTGATTATTTTTCTAATAATTTCTTTGAATATAAAAAATTGGTAGTAAAATGTGTACATTACAAAAAAATAATCATCAAATAATTTCTTGAATTAATTCACTTTCTATGTATTTTTAAATGGAGTTTTTTTATTTAGCCTTTAAAGTTTGGTGTAAAAAAAATATTTTTTTTATATAAATAATTTTGAAATTAAATTAACTTTAATTAAATTGGGACTACCAAAATGGATGGAATGTCAGTAAATTTTAAATTATAATTTTGACAAGGTATATATTTAAAATATGTTCCAATTATTTCTAATTTAAAGCTAAAATCATAAAAAAAACATTTACAATATTACATGCCATTAAAAAACTATTAAAAAATATACACCTTATCATTCATGAAACGACTGCGTTTTATCACTTAATCCACTTGTTAATGTTTTAACTACCTAACCTAATAATATTTTTTAAATTGACATCAATTACCTAATCCAAATTAAGGGCTGTAAGACTTGTGTTTTGGATACTAGGGCTTACCCTTTATATATGATATATATAAAACATATATAAATAAGTAACATTATTAAAAATATATATAAATACCTACCCATAACTCAAGTACAAATGCTCGTATTCATCTCATCACACAAACATATGCCCCCGACCCGAGAATAATCCGCGACCTTTGGACCGTTGCACCAGGAGGCTGGCTAAACCATATATATTTAGTGTTATGGTTATAATTAAAAAGTATAAAATAATAATACTAGATTTAAAAATCTAAAAATCCCACGTTTTTTCAGTGACCAAAAAAGAATAAAATAACCCGGCGGGGCCAAGCGAGGGGCCACTCAAAACGTGGGGGCGCATGTTACTTATGGAGATGTAATGAGATGTATGATATGCATAGATGTTGAGACTATTTGTAAAGATTTTGATTTTGAGTTTTGGCGCCAAATTTCATCAATGCAGTCTCAGCGGTTTGGCTGTGATCAGCTTTTGAATTTTTCTTTCGGTGATTATTCCTTCATGGTAAAGTCTAGGTTTTTTTTACATAGCCTATGTCCGTCAGGTTATAATCATGTATGTTCATGCCAAAATTCGTTCGAATCGGTTGAACCGTTAAGTAGCAGGAGGGAGACATCGAAATTTGTGAGTTGCCTAAAAGAGAGCTTCGCTCAAAAATCAATGAGGGGTTTTGGAATTCACAATGACCAATTCTTAAATTGGGTTGATTGCTTTAGTTGTTTTAGTATTAAAAGAAATATTGTATGATTATAATAAACAAACTTATAACATTTCAAAATCCATGCGTTCTTTTTGCGCCACAAAGATGCCTTTTTTTAACTGAATATTTTAATAAGTAGTAAGGATAAAAAATTACACTTATTTTAGGTTAAAATGACAATAAAGTAATTTAACATTGATTATTATGATAAAATTGAATAATTCATTGATGTATATTGTACTTTCTATAGTTTTAATTTCATTTAATAACTAATGCTATAAGAAAATATTTTAAGATTTTTAACACATTGTATTATTTTTATCTGCCCTATTTGGAACTCGAACCTAGGACCGTTCGTTGTGAAAGACAGAATCGCTACCGTTGCGCCAAACGGTCGTCAATATATAAAAATCTAAAAAATATAATAAACATTGAAATTTTTCAGATTGTATTTAATAGTTTTGAATTCTTGCACGATCATCTCACTTTATCTCGTTTAGATCAATTTTTGATAAACATCACGTTTGCATGTTCATAATAAAGTTAATCTAAAATATCAAAGGCAAATTATAATGTAACAATAATAAAAATATTTCTTACATTCACATAAATTAGTTTAGCCCAAAGTAATTACTGTAAGACTTGTGTTATGGATACTAGGGTAACTGATAGACATACATATATGATACATAGATATGTAATATTTATAGAAATATATATAAACTCAGGTACAAATGCTCGTTTTCATCACACAAACCGTAACCGTAACTTTCGAATAAGAGGAGGTTCCTCACAATGATGAAACAACGCTGGCTTGCAGCGTAAAATCAGAAAGGTACTAGAAAATTTCAACGAGTGTTCACAAGGCTCGGTAGCTCAATTGTGAGAGCATTGGACCGGACTTCCAAAGGTTGCGGGCTCGAATCCCGCATGCGAATTCCAGAGTCGATTTTTTCTAGTATTTTTCTAATATAATAATTTATCTTAAAATGTCCTCCGATTGCAGCGTACGCAGCAGCGGTGAGTCGGCGAGCAAAAGGTCTTAAGCGCCGTGGAATGGACGACGCTTACGCGTAATATTATCACAGACACGATTTCAGTTAATACCGGTAATCTCGTATGCTGCACAGATTATTATTTGCTTATTTCGCCAATTATTAGCAATATTTTACCACCGATAGTATCACTCCGTAGATAGGCACAAACACAAAGTTTCATATAAGATTCTGCAACAAAGACTACTTTTTTTTAATAAAATCTAATTATTTCGTTTAAATAAAATGACAAAGGTTGCGTACCTATACGAGGCAGTCGCTTCGAGTACTGTATTTTTTTTTAAGTTATTATAACAATGTTAAAAGATTTTCTATTTTCTACTATCTAAATATTTTAAAGAAATCCGTTTTTAAAAAAAGTAATAGTTGCCGTCCCGTTGAAATTTTTGTTTTTTTTTATCTCAATTGTGGGATCCCCTTTCTTGTGGAGGCTCCAGGGCAGTAGCCTAGCCTGACCTCCCTTAAATTCGGACCTGATAATATGAGTTCGTATCGATACTATCGATAAGACGATCGATAATCAACACTAGTAGAATTGTGTTAGAACAACTAACTACATTTCAAATTATATTTACCTTGAACTGCAAGATCATAACATGTTAAGGAAAATAACATAGATCGTCATATACTGTACAATAAAAAACGCATCAAGGTGTTAAAAATTGTTGGAACGCGATGTACTCGGAAACTACTGAACCGATTTTGATAACTTTTATGCATTTTGCTGAATTAGTTGCGACTTAGGACATAGGTTAGGTTTTATTTTATTTTTCAATAAAACTAGGGCGATGCAGTCGCTAAACATAAAGCCTCGCTAGCACCATATATTGGAGCGGTAAAAAAATAAAATTCAACCAACAAATTCAATGAAAACTTTCAAAAACTTTCTGTTTTCTGGTCATAACTTTTTTAATTTTGCTAATTTTAAATTCAGTGTCTGTCACAATCTGGACCCAAATGTGTTGATTTGATTCCACACAAAAATTATTAAAATTGGTTAAGAACTCGGGAAGTTATGGCGTAACAAACATTGCGTCATTGAAGCTGATCCATGGAAAAATTACTAGTGTCCTCATCTTTAGGACGGTTCTGCCCTATACTAATTCCAGACGCTTAAGTCCTTGAGGAGGGCCAAAAAGCTCATCGGCAATGACGATCTTTTTTATAAAAAAGCTCAAAAGCCTTGACCATAGACGGTGTAGCTAGCCTATCCGTTTTTTATAGGATACATTTCGGAGAAAGTGCAGCAGTATTGCACAGCCTTATTCCACCGTCTTTTTTTTTATCTAACCAGATTTACAAGGCTCCACCATTATATGATTGACATACCAAAGAGTGGCACTAAGCATTTCGATTCCAATTTTGTAATCTGTACAGCTAAAGAGTGGAACTCTTTGCCTGAGTCTGTGTATCCTGATAAAAACAATTTAGGGGTCTTCAAGTCACGAGTGAATAGGTATCTTCTAGGCGCGTCACATCCTAGATCGCATCATCGCTTACCATCAGGCGAGGTAAAAAAAAACTAAAGACTAAAATATTTTTTTTGCAGGCAGTATCTTGGATGTCCGATCTACAGCGCTTCTAATCCCAGAATCGGTTTTTTCTTATACTTTTTTATTAATTTTTTTAGTATACACTACGGTATTGAAAATAGAAAAATATAAAAAAAATCATAATATTTAGTTCTTACACTTTTGCGAACATTACACTATTAAATTTAAAAAAAATTAAATGACTCAAAATGTCAGTATTAGATTGAGTTAAATAAAAAAGCATGTTTGCAATTCACACGTGGTAGAAGTGAAACCTTCAAAAATAATACGCACACGTATACAAAATGCCACGGTTGTTGGGATGCCTTCTCCCAAGCTTTGTACTACGCATGCGCACACAAACACGTATTAACACGTACATAATGCTTCCTACTATCTCATTTTCTCCTATGTTAAATCTTATGAATTTATGTGTCTGTCTCCTTTCACTGTCGCTTTTTCTTTTCATCGACTTTCAAAACACAACGATACTAAAGAAGTTTTCACTTCAATAATAAGTTTAATTATGTCAGATGTAATAATACATTTGGTAAATTTTTTCCATCAAAAAATCCTTTAAACAATTTTATTGTACCTTTAAAAATTGTGATGTTTCAGCCATCCATTGAGTTGACATTAACATAAACTATATAATTAGCTTTTATAATATAAGTTGATTTTTTGTGAACTATTGTTTAAGACCACTTTTAACTTTGAGACTGATATAAATACATGATTAAATTTACGAA
The DNA here is from genome assembly GCA_927399485.1 of Calamotropha paludella. Classification (NCBI taxonomy): domain Eukaryota; kingdom Metazoa; phylum Arthropoda; class Insecta; order Lepidoptera; family Crambidae; genus Calamotropha; species Calamotropha paludella. Next base: position 1,666,880 of record OV656830.1, on the reverse strand, counting down.
GACAAAATACAAACCGAATACAATGGTTTACTAGTCGTTCCAACTTATTCAAAAGGTCTTCATTCAAATCATAATAAAAGACATCAGCGTGCATGAGTGGAAATATTAGGGAAGTAAGCATACCCGTTAATGGCGGGGTGATGGTTACCCCGTTTTTTGAATACGGGGTAATCAAAGTTCCCATATTTTTTACAACAAAACGGGGTATTTTTGAAAACGATACGACGGACAATATAAATTAATAAGAAAAGAGTTTTATCATAAATCAATGCTATTTGAATTAACTCCGTAAAAATATCAAAACCCGTTTTTCTATGTTGGTAACCTTTAAATCATGCAGTAGCAGATGGCAAGTATTTTTAACAATTGGCTGAGCAGAGCTGGAAATTATTATAAACGTTTCGAGTGACAATATAAATTAAAAAAAAGGATTTTATCATAAAATAATGCTATTTGATTTGGCTCCCACAAAAATACCAAAACCCGTTTTTTTGATGTTGGTAACCCTTTCATTCAGTGGCAAGTGGAAACCGTACAGGGAGGTGACAATTTAAAAAATTAAAACATGCAGTAAATTTCCGTAACTATTGATGAAATGCAATGATGTAACTCGTCATCTTAATTCAGAGTCCAAGGTATTTAACGTTAGCACTATAACATGACAGAGAAGAGCGATTTATTGCCAATTTTGGATATCTGTTTGGATAATTAATGCTTGACACTTTGAAGGATTATTGAGTTTTATAATAATCATTATTCATAATAACCGTATATAGTTTGTAGTAGTTTATAAGTAAGATCACCTAAGAGTTCCTACACTTAAGAGCACATTACACATTTGAATAAATCAACTTTTTTAAGGATTTTGCTCATAATTTATTTTATATTTAATCCTGATTTGAGGTCATATAAATTTATTTTTAATAATAAGTAGCCTGGCCGATTAAAATATTGTGAAAGTAGTAGAAAATTATGACGACCATTGCTTTAGTTATCCTGTGATAACGGCTTCTATAAAGAAAATCTTACGTTTTTTGTTTTATGCTACGGACGTTTTTTCCGCAACGCCCCATAAGGAACTTTGTTCCAAAAGTCGAGTGGTGTCGTGGAACACCGGATAGGAACGAAGTTCCTTATTATAAAATATTAATTTTAAGTTCTATTCGAGGTATGAAGAAAATAATTATTCGGGTATACATTTTTTATTATGATTTTTTTTTCGATAAAAAGCAAAGAAACTTGTATGTCTGTCTGTCTGTTTGTTCCGGCTAATCTTTGAAATGGCTGGACCGATTTTGACGGGACTTTTATTGACAGGTAGCTGATGTAATAAGGAGTAACTTAGGCAACTTTTATTTTTAAAAAATCTTTTATTTTAGAAAAATAAAGTAATGTTACAATATCCAAGTACTGTCCAGTACCACGCGCAGCTCACGCGCATGCCACCACTATGCCGTGACGTCGGGCGCCTCCCACCACTTCTCCCACCAACGAATTAATATCACAAACACGCGAGCGGGCTATTGCTAATTTTTACTAAAAAAATATATTGCAAATTATAATAACTGAGCCACGGCAACATGTGGCCGGGTCAGCTAGTATTTATAAATAATACTTTATTTTATTATTTTTACCTTTATACATAAGCATACATTAAGTGTCGTGCTTAAATCAGTACAGAAACAATACGTGCGTGCATTTCTATTGATATTAACACAAGACATGCAAAATATTTAATAAGACCTGCGAAATAAAAACAAAACAGCTGACGCGAAGCCAAAGCGAATTTCAAAAACCCGTTTTTAAAAACGTAGTGTGCATAGGCCGTAATCTATAATCTAAGATCACAGTGGTTTGTGTGTTTGTCTGTCCGCTCTTTTTCCCGCTCTAATTCCATTGTATCAATAACGTTACCATAGCAACGCGTTAACCGCAAGTAGTTCGTCTACCGGACGCTAGATGGCGCTAACGGAAAAATATTTAATAATAGAAAAAAATCAAAGAATTTTGTCCACCCGTGCGAAGCCGGGACGGGCCGCTAGTTTATATCTAAGATCCCTACAGCTAAGAATAGTTGATGACCTTGAAACGGCTAAACCGATATTAACCCACTTAAACCTACCGACCCATGTATGGGTATTAAGAATTTTAAAAATCTACCGTCTTTTTTTGATACGTTAATAACAAAATACACATATTTTTAGAAAATTTAAGAGGTACTTGTTATTTATAATGACAAGTAACATAGTAAATCAAAACATTACCAGTTGTTATTTGCGGCCGAAAAATTGTGAATCGAAAATTGTAAAACATATTCTCAAAAAAGTAAGTTTATATTAATTTACCATTACTATTCTAATAAAACAGTAGTGAAATTAAAAAGTATATTACTTTAGTAATATTCATATTGTAAAGAGAATTAAAATTATCTTTATTTTTACCCTTTTATTCAGCTGTGCATTCCATGGACCCATACATGGGTACGTCGGCACGAATATAGTACTTTTAACTTTTTAAATGAATATAGTTGTTGCTTGTTATTTCAGAATATTTTCAAAATATTGAGTGAATTAGATGTTTATAATTATCTAGCTCAATAATGCATTATATTTGAACCACTTTGTAACGCAAATATTCCTGTTACAGATAGAGATACTGAGGAAGAGGGTGCTATTTCTTATACATAATCTACCTAGTACTATTCTTCGTGCATCGTAGAGGCTTTGCGTGTTATTTGGTCTATATCTGATAAGGAAAGTGAACATGATAACATTCCTTTGACCAGTTAACAAAAGAAATCTTTTTTTATATACAAAAGAAATAAGGCCTACCATTGTAGGACAAGACACAAATAATACTAGTTTTCTAGATTCCAACCTCTGGAAAGACCAAAAAACTAAATACGTTATAAATTACTTTAACCAATTATTCAATAGCATGGTAATAAACTTTATAGTGGAATATATAATATTTCTCAAATTGTCAAAATATATAATGTACACATAGGAGGCGTCAATCTTTCCGATCTGAATATAGGTCTATATCGAACTTCTATCAGAGGCAAAAAATGTTAGTTTCCTCTAATCTGTAATAGCATTGAAATGGCATAACATAATGTGTGGCAATATTCCGTAGTGACGGTGGAGATTTTGATCTTCTCGGTTTTAGCAGGTCAGTCACAAGAGCCTTTTTAGAAAGGTTTCTCACAAAACGCGGGTCTTATCCTATACCAAAAAGTAATGTTTATATATATTATCAATACCCGTTATCATAAATAAACTAATAGAAAGTTAGAAAACACAATTGTTTCAATTTTAAGCGTTTTATGTATATTTCTATTTATTACTTAAGCGTTTACTTAAACGCAGTGCTTATGCCGACCGACCCATATATGGGTCATCAATTTTCCAGCTTTTCTACGAGTGAAAATTTTTTTTTATATTTTTCCAAAGATACTGGGATAATAACAAACCTTATATCCAAAAATTTTCTCTTTCAAAGATAAAAATAGTTTCAGGCATATCTGGGTTAATAAAACAAGAACTACAACTCTAAAAACCACCGCTAGAAACCCTGCTTTGATATAAAAACAATCCTATAATGTCTACATCTATCTATACTATATAAAACTGTCTGTACATTTATTTTTTGGACACAATTATATGATAAATATTCGTTTTATGACTCACTGATAAATTTTACAATTTTAATTTTTTTTGTCTGTATGTTCTTCTATAACTCAAAAATCGATTCACCAATTACAATATGATTTTGTATATAGTAAGGACATGTAATTTCACAAGTGATAGGCTATATATTATATCAATTACCTTATATATCTAACTAATATTAAGAATACGAAAGTGAGTTTGTTTGTAACACTTTCACGACTTAACTGCTCAATCATCATGAATTTTTAGATACACTTTACCAAGAGCACAGAGAAGTTCATTGAATATCTTTTATCCAGAATCGTTAGTCTACACTAACGCGAGCGAAGCCGCTGGTAAAAGCTAGTATGGATACTCCAGAGTAAAAACACAGATTGTCTTTTTCTTCGAATCGAAGTTTTTTTTATCTTTTTCTAATCACTCTTAGTAGTTACGTAAATTTGACATTGAGAGTCGTGTCACATCGAGGTAACGTGAAAAGGTCAAAAGAATCTTTTAAATATTCCAAAGAATAATTCTGGGTACACCGGTCTACCAGCTTCAGCTCTGACGTATTTGTATTAGGCAACAAACGCTCTTTTATGATATTTTTTTTATTAAAATAAGCTTTTGAATCGCATTAATGAACAAGATTCTATTTAAAAAAACTTTTTTAGAAACAAGTTATTTTATAAAACAACTATTTCAAATTCAAAGTTTTTTTATTTGGTTTCGTAACTATAGCATATAAAACAAATTAAAAAAAGATATACGGCGAGACCAAAAGGCAACTACTCAGCATTTGTTGCAGCATGGACATGACCTGCAACGCTGGTATTACGTGGCAACCTAGATGCGTGCGTGTGCAGACCAAAAGAGACAACTATTGAAAACAAAATAAATACCTGTACATAAATAAAAACAGTTCCCATTTTACCTAATCACAGACTTTTTCCCACGTTTTTCTTAGGTCGCTTTCTTGTCTGTTTGCTTGTCTGTCCGGTTGGAATCTTGTATCTCAATTTTGAGGCACTTCCCGACCACCTAGCGAGTTGAAACTTTCAGGGTAGCTCAGAACCCGATGACAATGCACGCTTAAACAACTTTCAACTTTCTAGGTGCACTTTCAGGTCAACTTTCGGCAACTTTCACTTTTGTATGGGGCTTATCTGATTGTTGCACATGGTTACTTCTTTGAGTTAATAATTAAAAAGAATAAAATAATAATACTAGATTTAAAAATCTAAAAATCTCACGTTTTTCAGTGACCAAAAAAGAATAAAATAACCCGGGGCGGGGCCCCTCGCTTGGCCAAGCGAGGGGCCACTCAAAACGTGGAAACGCATGTTACTTATGGAAATCTAGTAGGTATTATTATTATGTATTTATTGTATTGAAAACCACACAAAGATCTCAATATATACTCGTACTATTCGTTTAAAAAATGGCAAATTATATGAATGAAAACTATTGTTGAACACAGGTATCTGTCATGTATAGATTTCATGGTTTTTAGCGCATAATTTATACTTAATCCTGACGTTTCAACTCCTTTACAGGAGTCGTGGTCATAGGATGTCAATTAATAAAACGATTTCTTGCCAATAAAACGAACTAAAAAGTTAAAAATGAGGCCTTATTCTGGAGTTCCTATGGCCATCTTCCAGTTCCAGAATCAGACTCTGGGATCAAAGTACTCAAAGTACTCAGATATAGGATCAAAGTACTCGTAAATACGAATCAAAGGAGCTCAAACTCGATGGGGTTGTGTCGTTTTATTCCAGAGTTCCTATAGCCACCTTGCAGCTCCAGCATCAGATCAGCTCCATATCATCATAATATTGCATTGTCACGCGATATACATATGCATGAAAATTTTCAGCTCAATCGGAAATCGGAAAGTGGATCAAATTTAACTTGCAAGATTTAATTACAGACACCGGGACAGCTGAAAGTAAATAATAGCTTGTAAAAATTAATTTGACCAGTTCAAAACCGGTATGATCTGGTAATGACCGGTACTCACATTACTGTAACCTATTCTTATTGTTAATTACGCGTTTTGTATAATTACTGTGTTTTCTGTTGGTCTCCCTTGGGACCTGAGATTAGTCATGCACAGACTATACTGCATAAAACCCTTTTATTATAATAGTAAATTGACAGACAGACATGACCGACCGTACAATTTTTGTAGGGTTCCGTTCCTCGAAAGGAAAAAACGGAACCCTTATAGGATCACTTTGTTGTCCGTCCGTCCGTCTGTCAAGACCCATTTTCTCAGGAACACGTGGACGTATCAAGCTGAAATTTATATCAAATACTCAGGTCTACTGTCCCTTGGAGCTGTGAAAAACTCAAACTTCTAAGCCAACGCAATCAAAAGATACAGTCGTTTATGCTGCAAAATTCCGCAAAATTTCGACACTCGCAAGGGAATCAAAACCTACCCGGTACTTCCCGTGAACTCAGAATCTTGAAATTTTGTACGAAGCAACGTCTTATAGCACAGTTAAAGGAAAAATTGCGAAGGCCGTAAATTTTTTTTACGTAATATAATAAAAATATTTTACAGAACCCTCGGTGCGCGAGTCCGACTCGCACTTGGCCGGTTTTTTTCTTCTTTATGTAATGTTCTGCGTGTAAGGAAAACTCTATACAAATTCCCTTTGATTAAGATATTTAATACCATTTCGCTACCACTAATGCCATCTAGTGATTGCAGATTTAAAACAACGTGATAATTCTGTTTGATTATTCGTTTCGTCACTTTTGAATTATAAGTTAATTATATCAATGTATAATTTAATTATTGTTATACTGACCTGAATATTTTATGCCTAGAGTGATAATATTTAACTGTAAGTCTATCTAATGACTATAAAATACACTAGCGCCACGATTATTTTTCAACAGAAGCAGCCATATTGCGCGGTAGCGGACTCGATGTGTGTTCGTCAATAATAAACGAATGTTTAATATTTACATACAGTGTTTTAGTTTGTAATGCGTTAGACTTCTTAAAGGGATTTGAAGGTTTTGGCACGGAAAATATAAAATATCTTTAAATAATATACCAAAAACAAGGATGAAAGAACAAGTAAGGTAATATTAAAACAAACAATAAAAGGGGTTTGAAGATTTTTGTATGGAGGGTAGCCCTAAACATCAGCTGCCATTTTGATTTTTTTTTCAAAATGGCGGTGCACAATAAATGTCATATATTTGGATAGGGGACACTTATACAAGCATAAAATGTTATATAACATAACATCATAAAGCGTCACGTTTCTGAGTTAGGTATTCAAAGATAAAAATGACAGTTGTTATAACGAATTTACTTATTTATTTTGTAGTTATTTCATGTTGTTTAAGTTTTTATTTTTAATCTGAATCAGACAATGAAAGAAAACAAATATTTTAATACTAATAATAGATTTTGTCCCTCAATAACTTTTTAATACAATTCAGTATGGCAATCAGATATAAATGTGTTTAATTATAATGATTTGTTGTATTACCTATACCTTTATTTTGGTGAATAACTTCGAAACATGACGCTTTAGGATATCATGTTATATAACATTTTTTGTTTGTATAAGTGTCCTCCATCTAAATATATAACTTTTGTTGTGCACCGCGAGTTGGAAAAAAAAATAAAAATGGCGGCCGACGTTTAGGGCTACCCTCCATACAAAAATCTTCAAACCCCTTTTATTGTTTGTTTTAATATTACCTTACTTGTTCTTTCATCCTTGTTTTTGGTATATTATTTAAAGATATTTTATATTTTCCGTCTACGTCGACCCGCCAGAATATTAGCGTTGCAACACAAGCTGAGGTTGGGTCTGATTAACCTTTTGTATTTGTTCGGTCATGCATGTCAAATATATGTAAATATTGTTATTTTTGTGTACATATTTTTTATGTGTTCTTAAAAGAAGAAAGAAACATTTATTTGTATTATGTACAAAAAAGTTGTATATAAAATAAAAAAATAACAAATATAAAAGAAATAAATAATACAATTGTCTGTTATAATTAACATAAAAAGTTATATACACAAAAAAAATATGGTGTGTTTGAGGCCAAAAGGACCCTGTCTCAATATAAAATACTTTGCTTGTTGTTTTTATTTGGACACTAAATATTTATCTCTCTCTCATATCTATGCAAGATAATGCAATGGAGATAAGCCCCTGCCTAGTTTCTTGTGGCTTCTCTTTACAAAAACCCATAGGACGAAGCCATGGCATAAATGCCCATATTGATTTTTTTTATCTTTATCCTTTTTCATTAAATTATACCAAGCGATTAGTGTGGCGAAGTTAGCTCGATGTCAACCACTTCTAGAAATATTGAATCTGTCATTTTATAAGTTACATAATTAATAAATTCTTGACACAATAATGAATATACAAGCAGAGACACAAGGTTATTAATAGATCAAACGACGTAGTTAAATCACTAATATCACAGTTAATATATAATTAAAGCAGTGAAATAACAACGTACAAACGTACAAACGCACGCCTCAATTAGATCCCTAAGAGAATGTCGCAGTGCTGTTAGTAGCGGGCATACTTTTGTATATACGGAATAACATTGGACCCCCGGTAATCCGGCACCTGTTTAATCCAGCGCCATCTGTAATCCGACATGCCTATCATTGTTGAATGTAGATTATGGCAAATCTTCACTAATTTAGGTAATGCTTAACCGATTCGTTGCTACATACAATTACAGTAGCGAAGGCTACGAGCTTGATTTACGTGAAAAATGAAGATAGTTTTATTCTGGGTTGATTTTCCTAAAACTTGATGTGAAGGAGTTATCATCGATTTAAAAATGACACGGTTTCAGTGGCTAACGCCACACGCAAAAAAAAGTAATGACACGACAGGCGTTCCATCAGCAACGAATCGGTTAATTGAGCAGGTTGCAACTTGAACGTGCCACAACTACACTGTATTGTGTGATAGCTTAGCGGCCTAGCGTGCGTTCAGTGTTTACTAGTTCAGATAGAATCTTAATATTTTGATCTGCAATTTATCAGATAAGGTACTCTGTTTCAATTACGAACTATAGGGGATCTTAGACAGTACTCTATAATCCGACAAATTCGATAGTCCGACACTGCCCTGCAAAAGGTTTGTCGGATTACCGGGGGTCCACTATAACTTGATATTGAACGTTTTCCATTTAGACATAATTGTCGACACAGTGCAACACAGTGTCGACTTTTATTTCTAAATGGAAAACGCTCATTCAGTAGTAGTTTATATTCATACTTTTCTAGACAGGCGAAGTTCTAAGTCATACTACCAGTTCTTGAGTAATTTCTTGATAACATGATGATAAATGATGATGAGAGGCAATGCTTGAACGATAGATGATTAATGAATGATGAATGGAAACCGCGAAGTATCGCTTTCCCTAAGTTTTAAGTTCGAAATAAATTGCATTATGCATATGACACAACTAGCGACATCTATGTTTTCCGATAAACAACACGATTATAATGCGTCTAAATTAGCGAAATACATAATAATATGATTTAATTGTATGTAATAGTCCTCCTTATTTTTATTGGTGTATATCTGCAATAATGCCTTGCCTTTCCATAGGTTTGTAACGCCTGATCGCGAGAGCCGCGTTAAAACGAGTGGTCACGTTTGTCTTTATTGCTATTTATTAAAATAAGGTTTTTAACACCAATGGTAAGGGTTCTCTTTGGCGTTGGGGCTTTTTAAAATTTGAATTAAATTTTTATCTTTGATACTTTTTGTGAAAGTTAATAACATATATATTGAGTTTTAAAGTACCCATTAAAGAATATTTAATTTTGATTTATCGAAATCGAACATTCACGTTTTTAAAATCGAACATTCAAACCATCGAAGCTCGGCACTGGATTTCATGCCAAAGAATTGAAAGAGCGAAAGTCTAAGAAAATCTTTCAATATAAAAATCCAGCATTAAAATACCTAAAAATACAATAAACACTAATAAAAACATTAAGATAAAGATAAAGATAATTTATTTGTCATTAAACATACTGTAAAGCCCAACACATGTATAGTCAATAAGATGATATGCAAATAAGGTAAACACAATATTTACAGAAACATTAAATTAAAAAAACGCATTACATTCCCAGTTAAAATAAAAAATAAAGTAATTAATATAGTAATTGATGTCAACAAAACAATTTTTATAATTTTAATACGGAGTTTCATATTTTTGTCACTAGATAGCGTTGTTATACACTTTAGTCTTGTCATAAAATCGACGCGGCTGTTCAATATGTTTGTATATATTTTCTTGGTAATGCCATTCCGAAGTCCCAGGTTCGATCCCCGGGTATAGAAAATGAATTTTTCTATATTAGCTTAAGTCTATGTGTTTTGGTACCGTCGTTGTTTCCGAATCCCATAGCAAAAGTACTTTAACAAGTTAACTAGGGTTCAGTTTATTATAACAATTTGAGCTTTAACAAACTAACGAATCTAATTAAACGATCGAAATTATTATTGACTTTTTTTATTAAGGATGGGTTAGTTCTTGATCCCAGTAAAGCCCGGGGGCCAAGACAGAATCCACGATGGAACGAGCTAACCCAGAAGGTGCCTATTCACCCTGGCTTTGAAAATGGACGAGTTATGAGTTCTCGGAAATACAGACGCAGTGAGGGAGTTCCACTCCTTTGCAGTGCGCATTATGAAGGATGTTGAGAAGCGATTGGTGCGACAGACAGGAATAGCAACCAAGAAAGGGTGGTAGCCTGCAGTGCGTCTGGATATCCGATGGAAAAAAGAAGATGCCGGTATGAACAAATGTAGCTCTTGAGCACACTCTCCAAAGTACAGTCTGTAGAAGACTGACAGACAGGTAACTTTGCGGCTATGAGCTAAGGAAGCTTGCTCTTCACCAATTTGCAATTATTGTGACATACCTAATTAATTAATAAGTCAACGTATTTGTTGTTTTTAAATGCCTAATTTATCACTTTACTTAAATATTTGCATGCCTACATTATAATGGCAAATACTTTAGACCTGCCAAACAATTATTTGTAAAAAACAACTTATGTACTCAGTATTTGCAAATAAATGATTCTATTCTATTCTATTAAGAACAATACATATTTGTATAATAAAAAAGATACTTACAAAAATCCACACAGTTCCAAAATATAGTTTAACGTAAAGAGTATTTTTACTGTAATCCAATTTATGTTTTAAAACGATCGGTTTCGTAATTGAATAAGAAAAATAAAACATGAAAATATTTACAGATAAATTCACGAAATGAAAAACTATCCTTAATGACCGATACTGGGCATAAACATTTTTATAATTCATTTTTCAAATCGAAAAGTTAAATTTTAAAGTTATATATTTTTAATACTGCTCTCTTCAATAGTTTTTTAAACACTGCAACAAATATTTTCTGAGAAAACTTCAGTTTTGAACTTTGATCTTGCTTAAAAAGGTATAGAACTAAAGGTGTATACATATTGGATTTATTTTAGTTTTGAAGTGAAGCCGAAGAACGAACGAACTACCCTATCTATAGAAATAGGGATACTTTATCCGTGCTAAACGTCAGAATTTACCGTTACACGAGAGCGTCAGATTTAGTACAGTTACTAAAGAGTTCTGTAGAATATATAGAACTCTTTGGTTTTTTCCCTCCGGACTCGGGAGAGGGAGGTGGTAAATCCTACATGGATACTTCGGGCCGGCCCGAGAGTTACGTCAGACTCGTACTGACTAAACACACCCGAGAAGATACCTTAGCCTGAGAAGGATGTACAAGCTTTTTACACGATATATAGGAGTCAGCTGCCTCCCCACCTCAGTGTGCGTGGTGTTCAGTCTCGCTTTCACTCATGTCAGTGTGCGTGGTTGGCGTGGCTTTCCATCATTTTTTCCTACTCTATACATCCACTCTAGTTTATTTTATTAACGCTTAGTTCCTACGCTTTATACTATACAGCTTCGGTTCTTCCAGGCGTCCCTAGAGGGCACTATTACTTTTTTATAGGTACCTTTTTCGGTTTCAGTAAATAAATAATAATAAGCTCTTTATTTAATGAGGTTTCATAAAACTAAAATTTCCACACTTGGCTAGAATCTTGATGTGAGGAATTAGCCATAATTATATTTCATGCGGTGACCACATTACTGACAAATTATTGGATAACTTTATTAACAGTTTAAGTGCCTTGAATCAATTATAACATTACACCTGTCCTTGACAAAAACAAATGTCAAATTATTTGTTGAAATATTCAGAACAAGAAACATCGAACTTTCACTCTTAGCCGATAAACAATGTACATTAAAACAAAACACACTAGCTGAAAAAAAATAAAAAAAAATATTTATTCAGTATCTTTTTAATACATATCATAACTAGTGGCTGGTGTCCTCTTTTAAGTATAAAACCTGTGTTAGAGGGCCCCGCTATTACGATTGCAAAAGATACATTTTGTTTACCTTAAAAGACCTTAAAAAGGTTTTGGTTTAAAAAACAATAGGATTTTGCTAGATTAATAAAGCCAGATATAATAATATTTCTTAAATTCACACCAATTAGCCTAGTCCAAAGTAAGCAGTGTTATGGATATTAAGGTAACGGATAGACATACCTACATATCGCAGCTTTAATACTATAGGGGCACAATTCGAAAAAGATGATTGTTGGAAAAACACCTTTAAAGGTTTTTGAGCCCCTGTATTTTTACAAAATCGGTCATAAGTAAATTAAACTATTGAAAGCAAAATTATAAAACATCATAAGAGCATGTTCACTAAATATTTATCGCATAATAAATTTATCCTAGTACTAGTTTATTTTACTAATTTACTTATGACCGATTTTGTGACAATACAGGGGCTCAAAAATCTTTAAAGTTGTTTTTCTAACAATCATCTTTTTCGAATTGTGCCCCTATAGTATTAAAGCTGCGATATACATACACATAAATAATAAAAAACTGTATTTTATATAATAATAGAAAAGTAATTTTAGGCGCTAATATCACTTACCATCATCCACGTTGTAACAAAACAGCAGTAATATGGCGCCCTCTCACTCAAATATTTTATATCACAGTATATTAAACGAATCCACAGTTTAATAGCAGTTACATCACAATCCAAAAAATGCATACACACTAATAAATGAAATGGCAAACTTAGCCATAAATGTTTCGATGTAGAAACAGAATAATTTTCCTGAAACTTCATTTTTAAAATGTTACTATTTTAATGTCAGAGTTTCACTATAACATTCCACGGTTTATTTTTGGCGAGATACGTTCGTACTTTCCCATTGATAAACAACAAATGATCCTTTTATAGTTAACCAAAATTTATTTATAACACATAAATTGAATAAAAAATAATTCGCATAAACATTGCGATTAACCTAACGTGAACCACGTGCATTAAAGTTAACATATCAAACCGTGCGGGGTCTCTTAGACCCCAAGAATTAAGAGCGAGTAATCTGAATTTGTTTACTTAATATAAAACAAAACAAATCTAAGTGAAATAATCAGCAATGACAAATTAAAAAATATAATATGGTATTAAACTTTTTTATAGTCATATAAGTTAAATCCGGATCATTACCGTGCCTTTTATTTTTGATATTCCGATATTTCGGTGCAGTTTTATGAACTTAAACACAACTCTTTGATATAACCTTCAAAATAAAAGTAATCAAACACGTACCTATCATGTGTCCTAAATATTCCAAATATTTAAATATTCTAGAAATAATGTATTTCACATTAAAATACTACTTACTTTTTAGACGATGTCGCACTGCATGGGGTTTGTGAGAACCGACAACACATTACACATTTAAAAATGAAATAACTTCTGAACGGATACTTGCGCATACTTTATATGAAAAACAATAAAACAATTGAAGCAATAAATAACACAAATATAGCAATAAGATGACCATAGATGACTAAAGTATACTGAGATCACGGCTCCGGAGGTATACATTAAAAAGTTGTTTTGTTTATAGGTGATTTGTGTCACTGGGGTCTGCTAGACCCCACACTGTTGTCGACAGGTTAATTGCGTCAATTGCTGGCGTCAGCTTAAGAGGTGCTTGGAAAACTTCGATGGGTCTATCAAGGTCTCAGTAGTCCAATTGGAAATATACTGGCATGGATAACGGGGGTATGCGGGTTCAGTGTCCGGTTTGACGCAAAAGATGTAAAAATTTCTTTGGATTTACGTCAATCGTATGAAATTTATGCAATTTTCAAATAATACAAATGTATCATTTGATTTTATATTTTATTCATTGCAATATTGTTTAACTTTCACATATACATAATATGTTTTAAAGTATGATGCACTGAATATAAGGCTGTAAAAACTTGTTAGTTTCGTTTAAAAAATTACTCATACATGTTTTTAAACAAATTATAGTTAACAAACACAAAAAAGGCCGATGAAATGTAATTTAATAAAAATTAAATAAATTTACAAAAATGTGTCATTTTCAATTAGTAGGAACGATTAAATTTGAAAGTTCTTATTCTGTTTCTGTAACTTAAAGGCTGGGCATTAAAAATATAAAATACCGAAAGATTATTCCGCGCATTAATTTAATTATATTATAAATATTTTGATTATTCGCCACACATGTATTTTTGAATTATTTATAGCATTATTTAATTATAAATAACCTTGTTTACTGTCTTTATTTATATCACGATAATATGTTAAATTGTAATTTTGTAATATTTTGTTGAGTATAAAAATCTATTTCATTTTTTTCACTAAATAAACTAAATTTTACTAAATTTATCTTAATATATATAAATTACGTGTCACGTTGTTTGTCTGCGATGGACTCCTAAACTACTTAACCAATTTTGATCAAACTTCGTAACTATCTGTTATTTGATCTAACTTAAAAGATAGGATAGGTTTTATTTTAATTTATAGCACAGCAACGCGTGGCTGGGTCAGCTAGTTACATATATAGTACTTAGATCTGTACCAATCCTGTATATTAGGAAACGTGTATTTTTAATTATTATATATATTACAGTAAATGTAGTTACTATGGTTATTTTTTATTAATAACCAGTTATTATTAATACTTACCTCTTGATTTGGTTAGGTTAGGTTATTGAAGTTTTATTATTAATAATTGTTGGTAATTATTAATAATTTTTAATTAATCTCACTTACCGTAACATATATCTTAGTGTTTTTTCTAGAAATACAGTTTTAACACTATACGAGTATAATGAATAATTAAAGTTATATAAAAATAAATAATGACAGTGAAGAAAGAAATAAAATATGTAATTAGCAATGTATATATTAATATTACTTAAATCATTAATATGTCTGTATTTTTTATTTCATTTAGGATGGGTTAGAGTTATCAAGAGGATCCTAATCAAGCCTGTGGGGGTCAAGACAGAATCCACAATGGAACGAGCTAACCCAGAAGGTGCCTATTCACCCTGGCTCTAAGATTTTTTTTTTTTTTTTTTTTTTTTTTTTATGCAAAATGCACCCTCCGGACACGGGGGAGGGAGGTGGTGAATCCTCTATGGATACTTCGGGCCGGCCCGATAGTTATGTCAGACTCGTACTGACTAAACACCACCTGGGATTGGCTTGCACCCGGAGAAGGTCATAAGCCGTCATCTGAGGCGACCACCCCTCTAGAGAGGGGTGGCGCAAGCGCTACTCACCTAGGTGAGAGAGCGCATAGAAAAAAACGATTGACTCCCAGAAGGGGGGGTCAGTCGTGAATGAAGTTAAGTCGGCTGGCTCCCAGAAGGGGGGCCAGTCGGCATCTGAGAGGACTGGGGTAGACCTGATGGGTCTGTATTGGCTCTACGTTTGGCTGATTCCTGTGCCTCTAAGAGGAGGTTCAGGTCAGCTGACAATTGACTGGGTTGGTCTGTCAGGACAGACCTAGGTCGCCTAGACAGAGGGTTCGTGGATGAGGAAAGAGTGTAGTTGGATGCGCCCCGGATAAGTGGATTAGAGTGGCTCTCTGCTGTTTCGAAGAAACGTTCAGAGGCCTTTATGAAGTATTGTTGGAGAGTAGGGAGTTCAAAGTCCCTGTGCAAGTCCGCGTTGCGGACATACCAGGGAGAATTTGAGGCCCTACGTATGAATAGGTTTTGAATGACCTGCAATTTATTAAGGACTGATGCCTTTGCATGTGAGAAGATCGGGGACGCGTAGGTCATCACCGGTCGTATGCAAACCTTATAAAGTGTTCGCTTGTTTCGAAGTGACATGCGGCTGTGACGCCCCAACATAGGGTTGAGACGCCCCAAGTAAAACCGCGCGTTACGAGACACTCTCTTGACGTGAGGAGAGAATGTCAGTTTTTGGTCAAGGGTGACGCCTATAAATTTGGCAGTGCGTTGCCATGGAATGGACTTCCCCTGGAGTCGGGGTGGGTTGTGGCGGGCCGGTACACGCGTGCGTTTTGCGTCGAAGCAAACAGCGGATGACTTATCCGGGTTTACATCGATACGCCACTCGCGGCACCAGTCGCCTAAGGAGTTGATGGAGGTCTGAAGCCTCGGGAGGATATTCCTAAGTGATGAGCCCTTGAGATACAGAGCAGTATCGTCTGCAAACAGGGACAGTTGTACCCCGTTTGTTGGGACGGGAATGTCATTTGTGTATATAACATACAGCAGAGGAGCCAGGACAGAGCCCTGAGGCACGCCCGCTGTTATGTTACGCGGAGTTGAGAGAGTACCTTCGTATCTGAAACGGAAGGTACGATGCTGGAGAAATGATGCTACTAGCCGGACCAGTCTCACTGACAGATTAAGTCTGTACAGCTTGACGGTTAGTCCAGCGTGCCAGACCTTATCGAAGGCCTTGGCTACATCAAAGAAAACCGCCACGGTCTTATATTTCCTAGGGAAAAAACCGCTCGAGATGTACTCGACTATGCGGTGAACCTGTTGGGGGCATGAGTGTTTGGTTCGAAAGCCAAACTGATGGGGTATGATAAGGTCATTGGTATAGAGATGGTCTTTTAGGCGGGCGAGGATACACCTTTCAAAGAGTTTCCCCATTGCCTTGAGGAGGCTGATGGGGCGGTGGCTCGCAGGGAGGTTTAAGGGTTTCCCCGGCTTGGGGATGCCTATTACGATTGCTTCCTTCCAGGCTGCTGGAAAGTAGCAGAGATCGAAGCAGGCGTTGAATAAAAGGGACAGTAAGACCAGCACTTGAGATGGTAGGTGCTTAAGGGCCATGTTGGAGACGCCGTCGGCGCCAGGGGCCTTTTTGGTCTTGAGGCCCTTGATGAAGGAATGAACTTCATCAGGGGACACTGTGATGGGATCAGAGTCTAGAGGTTTGGAGTTCAGCTCGCTGAGCTCCTTCTCAATCGACTGAAGGTGGGATGGGTCGCAAGTCTGAGTGCTGACTGAGCATTGTGAAGCAATGCTGTCAGCAAAACACTCCGCCTTCTCCTCGTCGTCGAAGGCTGTGGAGCCATCGGGACGGAGGAGGGGGGGTGTGAAGTTTGAGGTGTCACTACGGAGGGCTCTGGCCACTCGGTAGTAGGCTACATGGGAGGGAGTGATGTCCGCCATGAGGTCACCAAATTGGTTATTCCTCAGGTCGTTCAACTGAGATCTTACTAACCGTTGAAGACGGTTAGCTCTGGCTCTGTACTCAGGGGTCGGGTACCTAGCAGCTCTCCGGAGAGCTGCGTTTTTGGCCCTCATCAGGTTGCGGAGGGTGGGAGGAATGGCATTGTGATTTTTCACAGGTACCTTCCTCGCACTGTCCGCAGTCTTTCTTTGGACCAAAAGGGTAAATTCGGAAATGGCTGCATCTATTTTCTCCGAACTATCGTAATAGTCGGGGTCCATAGAGAGCGAAGGGTTGTCTACTTCCATTGCCGACTTGAGGGACGATCTGAACCGATCCCAGTCAGTAATGGTTTTGAAGGAGGGAGGGGTTGGCTCTTTGTTTCCCATAATGAGGGAAACCGGCCTGTGATCGGACCCGAGGTCTTGGAGGGTCTCAATCGTCCTAAATGGGAGGGAGACTCCCTTGACTAGAGCGAAGTCTAGTACGTCGGGATCATTCTGTGGGTTGTCTGGGTAGTGGGTGGGTTCGTACGGGCTGAAGACGTCTAATTCGAGATCATGTGTGATCTGAAGCAGACGCCGCCCGCCGGTGTTTGTCTTACGGCAGGTCCAGTCAGTGTGCTTGGAGTTAAAGTCTCCAAACAGAATGACTGAGTCGCCCAAAGACAGAAGGGACTCGAAGTCGCTCCGCAATGGAGTGGTGCCAGCGTGTATGTAGACAGAAGCTATGATCAGTGTTCTGTGACCCGACATAGCCAGTCTGCATACCGTGGCTTCCATGTTAGAGAGAGCAGGAGTGGGGATTGGTGAGCAGTGAAGCGATCTTTTGTAATAGATCGCCGTGCCACCAGAGACAATTTCCCTGCGGTTCTGGTCCGCTGGGGTGAAGTTGTCATTTCTGACTAGGGAGTATGAAGGAATCGATAGCCCTTTCCGTATAGACGGTTTGAGCCATGTTTCCTGAAGTAGGACAAGGTCGGGGTCCCTTTCGCGCAGAAACACCCTTAGCTCGGGAATGTTTTTGCGCAGGGAGCGGGTATTGAAAGAGATAAGCGAAACACCTCTAGGTTTCACTCGACCGGTGAGAGGAGCGACTGGTACAGTCGGAGAAGAAGAAGAAGAAGATGGGATCCTTCCTGGCATTGCGGACCTTAGTTAAGGGACCGGAGAAGGGCTTCGTGCTCACAGAGAGCTAGAGGCCGTTGTTGGGCGTTTTGGGCCATCCTGAGTTTGGATGCCAAGGCCGATATCTCATTGATATTGATGCCTTGCATCGTAGTGAAGATG
This sequence comes from Calamotropha paludella, assembly GCA_927399485.1. NCBI lineage: Eukaryota > Metazoa > Arthropoda > Insecta > Lepidoptera > Crambidae > Calamotropha > Calamotropha paludella. The sequence continues at coordinate 1,648,313 of OV656830.1, read as the reverse complement.
ATAGAGAAGTCATCCATAAGGGATGACTTCGGGGCTTGGGAGGCGGGAGCCGCCTTAGGCGGCGTCGCCTTGGGAGCTGGGCCCCAGGCCGGCCCAGGGGCCGGTGCCGGAGGGGCTGGTCCCCAGGCCGGTCCGGAGGCCGGCATGGGGGGGCTGGAGTGGTGGTAGCCGGCTGTCCCACCCCTTTAGGTAGGGGTGGGAAATTTGCCAGCGAAGGCTTAGGAGGGGCCGGGGGGCCAGAAGGCCTCTTCTTCTGAGAAGAAGATGCCTTTGGACCCCGGTTAGGCTTTATAGCCTTTGGAGGCTTGGGGCGAGGGGCGCGAGAGCCATACCTATAGTTCGCTGGGTGGCCGGATTGGCCACACAGCACACAGTCAGGAGGGGTGGGGGAGTCTCTCGTGCGAGAGCACTCCTTGGTCAGGTGTGGAATGAGGCACTTGACGCACCTCGGTGAAGCGTTGCAGTTCGCCGCTGCATGGCCGTAAAGCTGGCAGCGGTGACACTGCCCAGGATACCCACGCTTGTTTGGGGGCTCGGCTTTAATGCCAGAAAGGCCGCAGACCACGAGGTCTTTGGCGCGAAAGATGGGTTTGGCCTTTTCGTTGTTGGTCATTATGACCAAAGCGAGGGGCCAGGACCTCCCATTGCTCGCGTGCAACTTGTGCATGGCTCTAAGAACAGACGGGTTATATAAGTACTCGGAAATACAGAAACAGGGAGGGAGTTCCACTCCAAAAAATCTTATGGTTACCGCTAGGGGCGCTCATATAAAAATCCATAGTAATATTTTACGCGGACGATATCAAGTATCGAAACGAAAACTCTCACTAACGCCTCAGATGTTTGTGTGCTAAAAACAAACATTTGTACATGATTCATTAGTATTTATTTCTATAAATAAGCGTCCTCTAATTATGTTGATTAAGTTTATTTATAGAAATATATATTGTGTATAAAACACTATATTATAATACTAAAAAAAATGTTATTCATAACTTTTTTTGGTTATATTACGTCTTTTTATAATTAGCATATGTTATGATTCAGTTAAAACTAGTTTTATGCCCAGTATATATAGAGTCTATATTAGGTTGTATAAATTTACAAAGTATAATTCTAGAACGCATTCTTATCATTTGGCTTAATTTGAAATAGCTTGCTGGCTGGTAATGATTAAAAAAATACCGTACCTAACCTAACCTGCAATGTATGACAATTTATGCCTTTTGATTAGTATCTGGCAGAGTTCACAAGCTTTGTAGCTCATTGGACTTTTGAGAGAGCATTGGACCGGAATTCAAACGGGTTCAATTCCCGCCTGAGAATTCACTTGTGAGCCGAGTCGATTTTTTCTAGTATTTTTCTATTACAATAATTTATCTTATAACATAGCATTGAAAATTGGAAAAAAATTCTAAATTTTCTAGCTGATCCGACCATGCGTTTCTAAGTTATAAATTAAAGTGAAACTAATCCTATGTCCTAAGTCAGAACAAATCCATCAAAATTAAAAGAAATATCATCAAAATCGGTTAAGTTCTTTCGGAGTACATCGCGGTCAAACACTGTCATAGGGATTTTTTGATACTAGCCGACCTAGCCACGCGTTGCAGTATTATAAATTGAAATGAAATCTATCCTATGTCCTAAGTCAGAACAAATCGATGAAAATGAAAAAAAAATCATCAAAATCGGTTGAATAGTTTCGGAGTTCATCGCGGTCAAACGACAAGAAATTTATATATGTCGGGGGGAACGTCAGGATTTTGGTCCGAACCTTCCGATATCATATGGGCAGAGTAGAAATCGTGCACTGAGATGTTGTAATTTTTGGACACAGTATTAAGAACCACGCAGCACGTAACAAACTTGTTATAATAAGGCACTTAGCGAAACGTAGGACAGTTCCGTGACGACGTCTACACTTGATGGCGACTCGATCGAAAGTGAATCGGAGCTCGCACGTTGACAACATCAAGGCTCTGTCGCAGCGCGGGAAATCGTAGTTTCTTGTGTTCGCCGGCTAGAGGGCGCGTTTGCGTTTCGTTTAGTATCCGTACTCATGACCGGATACGACATCGTAGTTTCTTGTGTTCGCCGGCTAGAGGGCGCGCTTGCGTTTCGCTTAGTGTCCGTACTCATGACCGGATACGATACGGCCATCCTGCGAGACACACGTCCTCGTGTGTTATTCTGAAACAAGACAAAACAACAAAAAGTATCGCTCGGTCATACCTGACCTAACTTTTCAGAACTAAATAAAATGAACACTATTCATTTTTTTTACCTAGATTCTTGAACTGAAATATTAACGCTTCATTTGATAATCCTTTTCTAAACAATTGGGAACTTTACCAATTCATTACAACTCACAAATAAATCAAAGACTTTTACAATAAATCCGAAAATCTACATACTAGTTACATTAAGCTCTCTTATTATCATTGTTGCTCCGTAACAGGAAAATCGTTACTTCTCAATCATTAAACTTTATTCATTGACAACAAATCTAACAGTAATATTTCATTCACCAATTCCGTGTCACCCTGACACAACTGTGACATTACGCGCATCCCCTCATGGGATCGCCGAGTCCAACGACTCTACGGTTTCCTCCTGAAACCCGACCTCCGCCAGAACTACCCGCGTACCGCGTATCCACGGACTACCTCATGGTAGATGCCGATTTCTACTGGACTACGGCTACGAAATAGTCTGGTACGGTCAACTTCCGTGTCGTCCTGACACAACGTCACAACACATTGGCAACTCGAATGAAGTATTACCTACGCACTGACTGATCCAACTTCGTCATCCTCGCTTTGCTCTATATTATCGTCTCGCAAACGATTTTCTCTATTTCGGGCATCTTCTTAAACCTATCGTGAGCATACTTGTATGTGATTCTGGATTAGTGATAAACCCAAAAAAAAAAACAAAATTACTCCATATCGTATCGCCCTATATCCGACCAGCACCTATTCAGAATCTGATGGCCCATCATTATTCCTGTCTCCATTCATCCAGTGACAGCATCTGCAACTGCCCTCTCAAGAAAATGTGAATTCTCATACATATCTTGGCTTAAGAATCGAAAAAAAGTTTAATTGGCGCCTTCATATTGCTCATGTCTGCAATAAACTTAGACAAATTTTAGCAAATATGACTATTTTAGGGACTTATTCGAGTCCCTTTAAAGCAAAATTAATGTTATATAACGCACTTGCTGGTTCATACATACGTTATGGGTTAAGTAGCTACGGATGAACTTACAAAACATACACTAATCTAATTTATAATCTCCAATTACGAATAATAAAAACTATTGTAAGTAGAAATAAAAAAAAAAACAACATTCTTCGGATGAAATTAAATTATTTCAATTATGTGAAATATTACCTATCTAATATCAATTTCGGAAAAACATTTTAAGTGAAATTAACATTCTTCGGATGAAATTAAATTATTTCAACTATGTGAAATATTACCTATCCAATATCAATTTCAGAAATTTTTTTTTAAGTGAAAACTTTTTCAATAAAAATTTAAATAATTGAATCACCCTATATTTACTCGTGGTATCGCTCGAAACAAAATGCTTACGACAAAGGCGAATAGTGTCTACGGCGAGAGAACTACCGCTTACCTCGTACCGCGCTTGATAAATCAACTACCCGCAGATCTTATTGATGGTTTGACTCAACTGAATTTAAGGTACGAATTGAATAAGTACATTTTCAAGACTTTTTTTTATGCACCTAGTTTGCTCCTTGTAAAAGAGTTTAGCAACTTGGTTTCCTTTTTTCTAGTGTATTTATTGTATCTTAACGCTTGCTTTAAACAGCGTTGCTTTAAACCTTTGTGGATTTCTATACGCTGTTTTTGAACAATACAATGTAATTTATTTTTAAAACGTTAATAAACAAATGAAAAAAAAGTATGGCTAGAGTTCAATGCTTGGAGTGTGTAGAGGTCTCCATTTAAAACTTCAATTTTTTGAAACGGACCTCTGAATTTTGTGTCTAACTTTAACAGGTTCCGCTCTTCATTCTCAATCAAAACAAAATCTTATATTGAAAACTTTTGCATCACTTGTCATCAAAGCTAAAGGACGTGCTGCTTTTCTCATCACAAGCTACAACGGATTTGATTTGTTACCAGATTGACTGTACAATTTAGAGCGAGTTGCACATCTAAAGAGTCTTGCCACGATTTGTCACCGGCTAGACACCGTTGCAATAAGATGAAGATAGTTATTTTACTATCACAGAAGTCACGGAACTTTCACTTCAAAAGCAACGACCCTGATCAGCGATTATACGTATGGGAGCACCTAATAATGCCCCACTGTTCTTTATTACTTTGACAACTAACTAATTAAACTAAATTAAGAAAATTTAACTAAAAAAAAATCGTCAAAAGCAACATCACTTATGTATACAGAAGTATCTAGGCTATGTACCATGATCGTTCACGGCAACACTTCATTAACGTCAATCTCTAAATTTAGTTAATTGGACCCTCGAGTACCTCTATTTGCCACAATCTTCACTTCTGTGAATATTGAAATTGCTGTCCTTGTACCACTCTGTACATCCACAACATCGCGTGTATCACCCATTGACTACACACTACGGTCCCCCGGGACCACGACCTTTACCTAAGTCAAATGCACACCGCACACCCACGGACTACTTAGGTTTCCCCAATAGACACCGACTTCTACCGGGCTACGACTACATAATGACTCTAAGTACGGTCGACACCTTTACGGCTCAAGGACCCACTAGAGTCCCCACAAAAAAAGTAATTTATCATTGATCAACATGTAACTCAACTTCAACTTCGACTGGTACATAACCCTTTGGCATCCTTCTCAACCGATCATATGCGTACTTGTAAGGTTAGAATTGACAGCTTTCAAAGTTTAACTATTACCATACGTAACGATACGGACGTATCGATATTATTTAGATTGGGGTAGGTTTATAAAAAAATAAAAGAATTTAATAAAGTCATTCAACCAAAAAATGTTCCGGCCGATCTTAATATCATTTTGCAAATAAAGGTCTTGTAAAACATAAAAAATAATCTCAAATTGTTAATCGTTACACAACATTATACCCGTTCTGCGCTGAATACTCGTGTTTGACTTATACCGGTTATGACAGTAACATTATAAAACGTTTACCACTCAACTTCGAACAACACTATCCTTAAATTACGAGCATTCAGCACCAACATCGTATGAAAAACAATATCGCTCACCTTTATGATCTCAGGTACCCAACGACGCTAGCATCCACACGTAATTCATTCCGCACTGCTCCAGTGCCGCCATCCAAACGAATCCGCTGTCACGTACCACGATCTTGCGTGCATTTGTAGTTTTTGAATTTATAACAGTCTGTCATTTCATTTCATTTCATTATTATTATGAAGAAAATCATTTGCAAGATTCGATCCCAATTCTGATGTCGGGGGGAACGTCAGGATTTTGGTCCGAACCTTCCGATATCATATGGGCAGAGTAGAAATCGTGCACTGAGATGTTGTAATTTTTGGACACAGTATTAAGAACCACGCAGCACGTAACAAACTTGTTATAATAAGGCACTTAGCGAAACGTAGGACAGTTCCGTGACGACGTCTACACTTGATGGCGACTCGATCGAAAGTGAATCGGAGCTCGCACGTTGACAACATCAAGGCTCTGTCGCAGCGCGGGAAATCGTAGTTTCTTGTGTTCGCCGGCTAGAGGGCGCGTTTGCGTTTCGTTTAGTATCCGTACTCATGACCGGATACGACATCGTAGTTTCTTGTGTTCGCCGGCTAGAGGGCGCGCTCGCATTTCGTTTAGTGTCCGTACTCATGACCGGATACGACATATATATATCGTACTACGTAAACTACGATGTCGTATCCGGTCATGAGTACGGACACTAAGCGAAACGCAAGCGCGCCCTCTAGCCGGCGAACATAAGAAACTACGATTTCCCGCGCTTCGACAGAGTCGTGATGTTGTCAACGTGCGAGCTCCGATTCACTTTTGATCGTGACGCCATCAAGTGTAGACGTCGTCACGGAACTGTCCTACGTTTCGCTAAGTGCCTTATTATAACAAGTTTGTTACGTGCAACGTGGTTCTTAATACTGTGTTCAAAAATCTGCACAGTGTACGATTTCTAACTCTGCCCATATGATATCGGAAATGCCTGAAAATTTACTTTAGAGGTGACTCGATTTTTTCTAGTGTTTTTCTATTAAAATAAATTATCGTATAACGTAGCATTGAAAAATGCATAAAATAAAATAAAAAATATTATTTCAAACGGGTGGTTTGAAATAATATACATGTTTTATGTTTTTCACCTCCTCCTCCTCCTCCCATTATTGTTGCTATTAAAATAAATTATCATATAACATAGCATGCAAATATACACAAAAAATACTTAAAAAATCATAAAACGTGTATACATTTTCAAAACCCCCTATTTTTAAGGATTTTTTTCCAGAAGTAGACATTTTTCAGCTGATATTACGAAATATACTGTCAATATGCAATCGCCTTTATATATTTTTACTTCGTCAAATGAACAAAGCCTTGTAAAATATATTTGTTAGAATATATTGCTCTTGACTTCTTACGTCATTGATATGTAGAGACTGAAAGCGAAATTGAGGTATACTACCGTGACTATTGCATCATCATCTGCGTGCTACCACCCTTTCTTGGTTGCTATTCCTACCTGTCGCACCAAGCGCTTCTTAACTTCTTTTATAATGCGCACAGCAAAGGAGTGGAACTCCCTCCCTGCGTCTGTATTTCCGAGTACTTATAACCCGTCTGTTTTTAAAGCCAGGGTGAATAGGCACCTTCTGGGTTAGCTCGTTCTCTGGATTCTGTCTTTGCGCCCGGGATTGATTGGGATCAAAAGTGAACCCATTCTACATTTTAAAAAATCATAGATGACGACCGTTTGGTGCAACGGTGGAGATCCTGCCTTCGCACCGATGTTCCTGGGTTCGAGTCCCGGAAGAGGCAAATTTTTGTGTGATGAATACAAGCATTTTATCTGATTAATGAGTATTTATATAGATTAGTATAAATATTACATATCTATGTATCATATTTTTACACCACGCGCTCGGAAAAGTTTATCAAAGTGATCTGTATTCTTAGTCAATTCACATTCATAAAAAAACAATTTAAAAAAATTACATTCAACATTACTAATAGTAGAAATTTTACTTTTAATTTTCAATTTAAATAAACCAATGTACCGATTCATTTAAGCTGTTTTTTTTGCACCAAAAAATTTTCCTCGCTTTATTGAGGTGAAAAATTGTGTTTTGCTCGGGAGCAAAGTTCCTAGCGTCTCGTACCTTGTAAATCCTTCGCTTGCTCAGGTTTCAATAGAGGTAACTCGCGGACAAATCTCAAATTACCAGCCTTGCATTTTAAATAACTATTGTTAATATGTTAATATTGTTAATATGTAGGTATTTAAAATAAGGTTTTTATTTTGTTTAATTTTTTCAATATTGGAGCGGAACGAGCAAAGCTCCCATGGATCAGCTTCAATGACACAATATCTGTTACGCCATAACTTCCCGAGTTTTTAACCGATTCTAATATTTTTGTGTGGAATCGAATCTACACATTTAGGTCTAGTTCTTAGTCCGAATCATGAAATTGGCAAGAATAAAAAATAATTTTCCATTGAAACAAAAAGCGTACGCCTTTTGAAAGTTTTTGGAACATTATTGGATTTTTTTTGCATTTCGCTCCGCTCCAATGTATGGTGCTAGCAATCTTTATGCTTAGCGACTGCATCAACCTAGTTATCTTACATACATATTATCAAAGTACTTACCATATTCCAAAAAGTCATAAAGGCGAGACCTTTAGCTCCTATACCCCTAACAGCTTCTGATTCATGGTTCATCAAAGACGGTAACAAAGTGAAACCAAAATAAATGTAATACACTACACGCGAAAATAAAAAGAAATGTATCGGCAAACTCAACCATAACCTTTTTGAAACGTATTCCGTTTTTAAACTATGATATTCCATTTTGAAAAGTAAATTTAAAATTTACAAAAAAAAAGAATGTCTTCCCTATTCAACGAACTGTTTTTAATGGCGTTGGACACATTGTTTTTTAAGCAATTAGATTTTTTTATGTATGTACGTATTACAAGTTTGACAAAAATAAAAAACATCAATCAATTATCGTCTTAAAATTGTTTGAATGGAAAAATATGACAATCTGTTTTAAGTTGACAGCCGGAAAAATTTGTGCGTAATTGTAGCCAAGTCGAGTATGTTTTCGTTATATTTTAAATAGCTTTTTTCACGCGTAAAGCCACAATGGAACAGAAAGGAAATGTGTCTAAGATATGTAATACAGTTAACTGAATCGCACTTACAAATGTCAATTTTAATCGGCGCCGCAAAAAAGCATGTGCGCAATTCACACGTGGTAGAAGTGAAACCTTCAAAAATAATACGTACACGTATACAAAATACCACGGTTGTTGTGATACCTTCTCTCAAGCTTTGTACTACGCATGCGAACACAAACACGTATTAATACACGTACATAATGCTTCCTATCTCATTTTCTCCTACGTTGAATCTTATAAATTTATGTGTCTGTCTCTTTTTACTGTCGCTTTTTCGTTTCATCGACTTTCAAGTCATAACGATGCTAAAGAAGTTTTCGCTTCAAAAACTTAAGCCATTAGCAATAACACATAATATATTATACATCTCTGCGCAGTAAACTGTGTGCAGCATATTTTTATATTCTAATATTTATGGAAATTTTGCCTCAGAAGGGAGAAGTACGAGAATAGCATCATTATAGGTGTAGAATAATAATTAAAAAATTAGACCCAAAAAGGAACATATCCTTCGACAGTTTGTCTTAGGTTTATGTACAATATCTGTACATTCCTGAGGAGAACAATAGGACCTGATCCTATAGATAGATCCTGATCCTGATAGATTGAAGATGACGATGCCATGCGTATTTTATCCTGATGAAATACGCATGGCATCGTCATCTTCAATCTGTAAAACTCTATCAATAAAGTCTTCAAATTTAAATACTTTTAAACATTTTTATTCACCATGACTGTGTCCTGGGTTCTAATCCCGGAAGGTGAGGATGTTTTTATGATGAATACGAGCATTTGTACTTGAGTCATGGATGTTTATATATATTTTTATGAATATAAATATATGTATGTCTATCCGTTAACTTAGTATCCATGACACAAGCCTTAAAATGCTTACTTTGGGCTAGGTTAGTTGGTGTGAATGTAGGAAATATTAATTTATGTCTTGGCGAGTTATCTACCGCGCCCTGTTTGTTTATTTTTCGATCCGAATTTACATAAAACTTAAGATGGTGAAAAGGGAATTCAAAAAGATTGACATGACAGTAATTACATAAAAAATATTCAAGCACATATATCTGTTGCCCGTGGCATTCCATGTTATTTTAACACAAAACTATAAATTTTCACAGCGGATAATATTCAACTTAACATTTCTAAATACATTTCTGTTGTAAATTAATCATTTACAAAATTTTTATATTTTAAGAAATTATAAAAAAAAGCATGTGTACAATTCACACGTGTTAGAAGTGGAAACCTTAAAAAAAATCGAACACGTATACAAAACACCACGGTTGTTGTGATACCTTCTCTCAAACTTTGTACTACGCATTCGCACACAAACACTTATTAACACACCTACATAATGCTACCTATCTCATTTTCTCCTACGTTAAATCTTATGAATTTATGTGTCTGTCTCTTTTTACTGTCGCTTTTTCGTTTTATCGACTTTCAAATCACAACGATGCTAAAGAAGTTTTCACTTCAAAAAATCAACTTGGCGAGTAGTCTTCTAATTAAGCTACCAAGACCTAGGTCTATCAAGATAGACCTGTCGACTTTTATAAAGAACTTGTTTAGCTCCAGCGCCCTCTGTACATGTTTAAGATACATTTTAACTTCCTAATTACAGGTTAATGAAAAATAAGTGTCAATAAACCTATTTAACTGAGTTAATTTTGTTTTTTCGTTCAAACACAAATCATTAATCGAATCTACTTTTTGCACCGACTTTCCCGGGTTCAAGTTCCAGATGAGGCAGATGTTCGTGTGATGAATAGTACAAACGCTTGTATTCATTGAATACAAGCGTTTGTACCTGAGTCATAGGTATTTATATCTATAATCTAAGATCACAGTGGTTTGTGTGTTTGTCTGTCCGCTCTTTTTCCATTGTATCAATAACGTTACCATAGTAACGCGTTAACCGCAAGTAGTTCGTCTACCGGACGCTAGATGGCGCTAACGGAAAAATATTTAATAATAGAAAAAATTTAAAGAATTTTGTCCACCCGTGCGAAGCCAGGACGGGCCCCTAGTATATTTCTATAAATATTACATATCTGCGTATCATATATGTATGTGTATCCGTTACCTTAGTATCCATAACACAAGCCTTACAGTGCTTACTTTGGGCTAGGCTAATTGGTGTGAATGTAAGAAATATTATTACGATTTGTATTATTTTTTAACTTAAAAAGCGTTTGATTTATAAATAATACGTTTATTGTATAGAAGGCAATAACTTCACGAGTTGCACAAGCATAAAAGTCATCTAGTTACGATGCGATGCATAACGAATATTACAAGTTTATTGCACTTACGCAGGGCCGTCTTCAACCTATTGGAGGCCCTGGGCATATAAGAATAATGGGGCCCCTTTGACTTTGACAGAACACTTTTTTATTACTAGAATCTATTCTAGTAATAAGAAAGTGTTCTGTCAATTCTGTTGACAAAGTTTCAGATTTTTTTTATTGACAGTCAATAGATGAATACATAATCTTTAATTTAAATGGGGCGATTCTTACATATTTAAAATTATCTAAGCATGCTGAAATTCAATAGCCTTATTTTGGCAGAGAGTAGAGTAGCTTTGCGCATGCAAAAGCTTATAAACAAGTCGACTTGTTTTAATTCTCATTAAATGCATTGTTACTAGCTTAATAGGAAATGAATGACTTATAATATTCAAAAGCAAATAAAAATTATTCCATTCTATTCTAGTAAAATTTTAGGAGATTACTCCTTAAGAATAGATTTTCTTATAATGCGCCCGGTATGAAAAACATGTAAAGAGTATTAGTGATCGAATGACAGCGTTAGGTACGTTTTTTGTGCGCACCTTTAACTTTTATTTGGAAGTTTCGTTTTAGTATTATCGGTGCCTGTTCAAAGACAATCGTTATTAAGGAGTTTTTAAGGTGCAACATTCTTTAAATGGATTATACTGATGTATAAGTTGTGTGTATTTGTAAGCCTCACTTGATGCCATTTTTGTGTTAAAGTCATTGTGTACATGTTTTTTTTTTACTTTTTATCTTTAATTTAAGAGTATGCCTTGCACCGTAGCATCCAGCAGCCGTATGCGCTAGTATCATTTCAACAATACTGAAATTTAATTACTTTCAAAATCGAAATAATATCTTTTTGAATAACTAACAATCGAAGATGGAACCAGCTATAATAAAGTATTTATTTTATTTTTCATTCACAATGCCATCTTATATCTATCTATCTATATAAATATATATATATATATATATATATATATATAGATTTTAAATTGTAATAAAAAAAATATTGCAAATTATTCTAGCTCGTTAGGTATATGGCTCAGTTATAGCCACAACATCGCGTGGCCGTATCGTGGCTCAGCTTGTATTTCTATAACACTTATAAATAATAAATAAATATTTCTTACATTCACACCAATTAGCCTAGCCCAAAGTAAGCACTATAAGGCTTGTGTTATGGACACTAGGGTAACGGATATACATACATATATTATATATAGATATGTAATAATTCTAGGAATATATATAAACACCCATGAATTAGGTACAATGCTCGTATTCATCATACAAACATCTGACCCTTCCGGGATTCGAACCCAGGACAGTATGCGACAGGCAGAATCGCTACGATTGCACCAAACAGCCGTCAAATATAATAAGAATCGCAAAATAATATATCAAAATAGTAAAATTTGTCAATTTCAGCCAATTTAATACGACGTTAAAAAAACAACAAGATCTCCAAGCCCTCAGCCCTCCTACCTGAGGGCTCGGAGATATAGTTGTTTTTATAGATGGATATTAAATCTTAGATCTAGTATTACTCTTTGCCTTTTACGACTCTCTAAGAGTGAAAGATTGGTGATATTTGACTTTGCCCTACACAGTTAACTCCTGAAAATTATTAGTAGCAATTACTTATAAATGTACATTTTTACTTATTTATATGTAAGGTAGCTAGCCTATCCGTTTATAGGATACACTAGCTGACCCGGTAACGCGTTGTTAAGGTAACTCGTTGCTATGGTAACGTTAAAAGAGCGGGGAAAAGAGCGGGGAAAAGAGCGGACAGACAAACACACAAACAACAAATTTGTGTTCTTAGATTATAGATTAGCGGCCCGTCCCGGCTTCGCAAGGGTGGACAAAATTCTTTGATTTTTTTTCTATTATTAAATATTTTTCCGTTAGCGCCATCTAGCGTCCGGTAGAAGAACTACTTGCGGTTAACGCGTTGCTATGGTAACGTTATTGATACAATGGAAAAAGATCGGGAAAAAGAGCGGACAGACAAACACACAAACCACTGTGATCTTAGATTATAGATTTCGGATAGTGTGCAGCAGAATTGCACAGCCTTTTTCCGCAGTCTCTATGTTTTCATCGGACAACCAGACACACATAGGAGCCACCGTTAATTGGTTAATATACCAAAGAGTCGCACTAAGCGTTTTGGTACCAATTTTGTGATACGTACCGCTAGGGACTCTTTGCCTGACTGTGTGTTTAATGAGAAACAAAATTTAGTGGTTTTCAAGTCAGGAGTGAATAGGTATCTTCTAGGCAAGCACGTCACATCCTAGATCGCATCGTCGTTTACCATCAGGCCAGATAATGGTTACACATGGGGTTTTAGTAGGTATACAGGTGGCGCCACATGACTCGTCACATACTGACGACTCCTGTGGCGCCATCGGGGAGGCCTGGACTCGCCGACAGAGCTGCAATTGCCGCCACGGGTTAATAACCGTATCTTGCCCTCACGTTGAAAAAAGTCCAGATAATGGTCAAGTGACGACCATTTGGTTAAGCGATCCTGCCTTTCGCACTGACAGTCTCGGGTTCGAATCCTAAAGGAACAGATGTTTGAGTGATTAATACGAACATATATATTTTAGTCTTGGGTATTTATTCATATTTCTACTAAAAGAATAGACCAGATAATGATCAAGAGAAGACCGTTTGGTGCAACAGTAGCGATCCTGCCTTTCGCAACGACAGTCCTAAGTTCGAATCCCGGAAGGGGCAGATATCTGTGCTATGAATACGAGCATTTGTACCTGAGCTATAGGTATTCATATATATTTCTATGAATATTAAATATCTATATATCATATAATGTATGTCTATCCGTTACCCTAGTATCCATAACACAAGCCTTATAGTGCTTAATTTGGGCTAGGCAAATTGGTGCAAATGTAAGCAATTTACTATTAACTTTTAAAAAATAGTGGCTATTAGCTTCGCTTGCTTAGAAGCTTAGCAGTCTCGCTTGTCATCTATGTAATGTAAGACATTTATCACAAATATTTTATTTTAAAAATATAAATTTGGATCATCCCGTTTCGGAAAAGTCTTCCCTCTTTGTTCAAGGTTGTAATCAGATTGTCAACATTATTCAACAAAATTCTGTTATGAGTCGGTAAAGCATTACTTTGTGATTCTTCCATATCTACCCAAAGATGGCGTTAGTTGTCTTGTCATGGTCGAGTCATACATAACCTATCATAAAAACCTTAAAATTATAAAGATTGTATGCAGTGCCGGATTTACCATAGAAGCTGAAAAAGCTGAAGCTTAGGGCAGCAAAATTAAGGGGCGGCAAAATTAGCCCAAAAAAATAGGTAAAAAAAATAAGGCTGCGAACACGAGGTGGGGCTGGGTAGGTAGTGCAGTAAAACAGCTTTGCTTTTCTGAGCTTAAAAATATACTCAAAAAGTTGTAAAAATAATCTTGAAACTAGATTATTCCCTAAAAAGGAATTTACGTTATTGTGAACAGTGCATCTAATTTTAGAGGTCAGTAGGGGCGGCAAAAATTTTATAGCTTTGGGGCGGCAAATGTGTAAAAGCGCTGAGTATATGTAATAAACAAATCCAGTCCTTCTAATTAAAGCATCATTATTTCATAGGCACGAACCATAACAAATTCCATTTCAAATGATGATCTTGAATATGATCAAAAATGAAACCAAATAAAGATTCATGCCCAACTAGCAAAATAATGTCATATAAACGTTAAGTTAACGTTTCTTATGCGACTTTAAGTGATTATGTGACGGTCATATAGACATCAAGCTAACGTTTATAAAACGTGAAAAGGGCCCATTTTATAAAACTAAATAGTCATGTAGTAGTCCAGTAAAAGTCGTGACACCGACTAAAACGTTTTATTAAAGGTAGTTATAAGACTTCATTTTGATTAAAATGGTTTATTCATATTAAGATATGACATTTATAAAACATTTTTCCTCCATCCTAACTGTCAGTTTGTATTGTGCTCCAATTGAAATTTTAATATTGTGTTGACATAAAAAGGTAATTATTAAGATTTATTATTAACATGAACAAGTGAATGTGGAATTAAGCACGTTTGGGACTAGTTTCTCATGGGAACTTTACTTTGTCGGTAATGTATCTGACGATATGTACTATTTTCCTTAAGCCCTCTCGATATTCGTGATTTTTCTGCTGTATGAGAATACTAATTTCATATAAAACTAATCTTTAAGAGTAGCCATTTTTGTTTTAGTTATAAATAGACTGCTATACAACTACTAAACAACAAAATAGTCATGTACACGTTTTGGTGTGACTTGATAAGCTCCATGTTTTATCACTAGGGTTCACGAGGAGAATAAGTGAACCCCGTGGCAGAGTAGATTTATAATACCGAAATCTTGTACAGTATGTACGATATATGAATCTGTTAGGGCAGATTGTTGATACGTAAGAATAATCTTTCAAAATCTTTTAGTAACAACTAGCAAGTTTATACAGGTGCAACAGCGCAACCATAAAATTGTAAAATTGTTCGCAAGGAAAAAATAAATAGGATTTCACTTTCATGGGTAAGTATAACGTAATAAAAAAAATCTGAAAAACGGTTGACCCTAAAGGCCATCCCTGTAACTTCCCGCTAATTCTATGCTTTTGCGCTCAAAATTCCACTCAATACAATGTTTCTGAGCTCTTCGAGCTAAAAATATAATTTATGTGTTATTTTGAGCTCTCCGAACTCAAGAAGTAGCTATTCCATGATTTTGAGCTCTTCGAGCTCAAAAGGCCAATAAAAGTTTGATGTAACACGATTTTTAAAATTTTCAAACTGCCATAACTTTTGAATGAATCAACCGATTTTTACGCGGTTGGCCTCAATTGATGTAGATTTTCAAATTTCAGAAAAAAAATGAAACAAAAAAAATTATCAGATGAAAAATTTCGGAGTTATTACAAAAAAACACTTATTTCGATTTTTTTCGTCAACGATATCTCACGAACGAATCAACTGATTTTGACGCACTTGGACGCGATCGACGTGGTTTTTTAAGGTTAAGAGCTGATTAGTTTTTGGAATTGATCGGTATAGCCGTTCAAAAGTTATTTCAAAAAAACCACGTTTCAAAAAGTTTCTTTCTAATTTTTTTTTACTCTTTTTGAAATCTACCTGTACGAATCGGTTCAAACTTAGATTTCCTGAATCTAAGTTTGATGAAACTCTTAGGAACGCATTTGGTTTGGTTCGATTCGGTCAAACCGTTCAAAAGTTATAAGAGGATTACATACACACACACATACATACATACAGACACCATGGCGGGAAGGGTCAAGGAAGATTCCTAAGGCCTCAAAACGTCGAGATCTGTTGAAAACTCGATTTTTGCAAAACGGGGTTAAAACAATAACTTCCCGATTTCGAAAATCTTCGATTTTCTTAGCGGGAAGTTAAAAATCACCACATTTACTAACTTTTAACCCACCAATATAAATGCAAACTACAAAATTGTAATTTAACACTTACTTTCGAGATCTGGTGTATCTTTATCAAAAAGTGTTTGTACGGAACCTTTTGAACTTTCAGTGATCTTTCTTGACCAGCGTTGGAGTTAAATTTATATGACTGAATGTCGGAAAAGAGTTATATTAAAATTTTGTAAAAATGAAATGTTTTATAATAGTCAGGGTTATCCACATTATATAATTGTTATATTGCCGTTATATAAACGTTTTTCAAAAACGATTTTGTCTTTTATATGACTTTTATCTAACCAAAACGTTTATAGGACTAAATTGATGTTAGGAAAACGTTTTCTATAAGACCATTATATGAGCGTCGTATAAGAAAGTTGGTAAAACGTTTAATAGACGTACCAATACGACTAATTCGGTATACAACTATTATGTCAAATCTGCAACTTCTATATGACTAATAAGTAATGGTAAAACGACTATATAACATTTAAAGGACTGGAAGTCATACAATTACTGTATTATATAACCATTTTGCTAGTTGGGTGTTGAAACATCACTTACGGCAAATTCAGATCAGTTTTCACTTGTTTTAGCCATTAAACAAATAATGGGTCCGATTGCGTTTCTTCGTCGCACTTATTTAATGCCGTATAATGTACTTAATTTAGTTTAAAATTCGTACTAAAATGTTTAGTTCACATACGTATTTCGTTTGTAGACGAATTAGGTTCACAACACTATTTATGACGATTTTGAACCTATTTTAGTCTACCGTATGTCTATTGCTATTCCGTTTCTGACAGTTTGACAGCTGGTCGGCGTTAAATGAACCTATTTTTTTAAACAGTGAACTTGTTTAAGGTCGCTCTTAATTAGTCCGTACGTAAATTAATTTCTTAAGTAAATAATAGGAAAGAAAGAAAAATCAGAAAATAACTTTTAATTAAATTTTAATCGACTGTTATAAAAAGTATACTAACTCAATATGTTTAAATAATTTTCAAAAATTATAAAATAAATATAAAGTTATGAAAAGAAAATTAATTTCATTGCAAAAAAGCTTGTGGTGCTCGATATTGTCTGTTGTAAATATATAATTAAAACATTTGTAAACATAAAGTTAGTATAGAAATTTGATATAAAAAGCACCCCACGCTTTTTAACAATGAAATTAATTTTCTTTTCATAACTTTATATTTATTTTATAATTTTTGAAAATTATTTAAACATATTTTTAAACTATATTTTATTAGTAGATAGTAATATTTTTTGTCTCCATTTTGAATCCAATAAAACTATACGTTCCGATAGTCCTAAATAAATAAAACAACACAAGTTTTCTCACCACAAACAATGCACACGCGCGATAACAGCGTAAGTTCGACGTTTTTTTTGTCATTCGAAGCAGATGTTGTCATTTTCGGCGTAGAAACGAACTAAATTAGGTTCAAAACCATAGACACAGCAGTAAGTTAAAATTTAGTGACATGGACGTAATTTGACTGAAACGTAATAGCTCTAAGATAAAGACATGGACATAATTAGTAAAATTTTAGACCATCACTAATTAGATTCGGAGAGAAACGCAATCGGACCCAGTAATAATATTTCTTAAGCTCAAACCAATTAGCCTAGCTTAAAATAGGCACTATAAGGCTTCTGTTATCGATACTAGAGTAACGGATAGACACACTATATGATACATAGATATGTAATATTCAAAGAATTATATATTAATATCCATGACTCAGGTACAAATGCTATTATTCATCGCACAAACTTCTGCCCCTTCTGGGATTCGAACTTAGGACTGTCATTGCCAAAGGCAGGATCGCTACCGTTGCACCAAGCGATCGTCACTTGACCATTATCTGGACTTTTTTAACGTGAGGGCAAGATACAGTTATTAACCCGCGGCGGCAATGGCAGCCACCTACTAAAATCCCATGTGTAACCATTATCTGGCCTGATGGTAAACGACGAGGTAAGGATGTGGACGTGCCTGCCTAGAAAATACCTCTTCACTCCTAGCTGACTGGAAAACCACTAAATTGTATTTCTCAAAAAACACTCATTCTGCTGCACACTATCCGAAATGTATCCTATAAACCAGGGATTCCCAAAGTGGTCACCCCAAGGGGTCGATATCGGTTTCCTAGGGGTCGACATAAACGAAAACTGATTTTGGGGGTCGACAAGGTCTAACAATCGACTGTTCCACCAAACGATCGTCAAGTAAAATCCTCGTAAGCAATAGTCTCACATGACAGACCACTCAGCGCAATGATTCCGATGAATTATTCAGAGAAATCGCTAATTTTCGGCCTGGTACGTTCCGCTTGAAAACTGGGTTTGTAGGAAATGAATTCCATTGCAAGCATGCGTTTTTTTACAGCTTCCTGCATTTGCGAAACTTGTTTGTTTACTGTTATATGATTAAAGTGTCGTAGAAATACTTTATAGTGAAAATAAATATCATTTGTGTGAAATAGCTTTTTTAGTTCTTAAGCGCAACTCAATTAAAAAAAAACTACGTATTTTTTATTATTATTTTAGATGTATAACAACGTATTATATATTATTATCATTTTATATTATATATTTTTTATACTTTATTA
Source organism: Calamotropha paludella (assembly GCA_927399485.1). NCBI lineage: Eukaryota > Metazoa > Arthropoda > Insecta > Lepidoptera > Crambidae > Calamotropha > Calamotropha paludella. The sequence continues at coordinate 1,629,514 of OV656830.1, read as the reverse complement.
ACATCTATGTCTAAATATATAAAAAATTCTTGTCAGTGTTTGACCGCGATGAAATCCGGAACTACTCAACCGAATTTGATGTTTTTTTTATCATTTTGCCGAATTTGTTTCGACTTATGACACAGGATGAGTTTCATTCTAATTTATAACTAGCGGCCCGGATGAGTTTGAGGATGAGTTTCATTCTAATTTATAACTATTCTAATTTATAACTAATAAATTTTACCTATTATTTAATATTTTTCCGTTAGCGCCATCTAGCGTCCGGTAGACGAACTACTTGCGGTTAACGCGTTGATATGGTAACGTTATTGATACAATGGAAAAAATGCTGGAAAAAGAGCGGACAGACAAACACACAAATCACCGTGATCTTAGATTATAGATTATAACATAGCAATGCGTGGCTGGGTTTGCTAGTATTATATATACTCATTTATTCTTTTTTTTTTTTTATTAAGGATGGGTTTGCTCTTGATCCCAATCAAGCCCGGGGGCCATGACAGAATCCACGATGGAACGAGCTAACCCAGAAGGTGCCTATTCACCCTGGCTTTGAAAATAGACGGGTTATAAGTTCTCGGAAATACAGACGCAGGGAGGGAGTTCCACTCCTTTGCTGTGCGCGTTATGAAGGATGTTGAAAAGCGCTTGGTGCGACAGGTAGGAATATCAACCAAGAAAGGGTGGTAGCCTGCAGTGCGTCTGGATGTCCGATGGAAAAAAGGAGATGGCGGTATGAGCAGATGCAGCTTTGTTTGTACTAAAATAAAGGGTTCCTCTTCCCGCCCGCGTCTTGCGTCGACGGATACCTAGCGGTGTTAACGAAGTCGGCGGAGCAATCCCGGTTTTCTCTCTAGGGCCCTTCAGGCTCTAGGAAAACCGAAGGCCAAGTCCCATTGCACTTGGGCATAGCCCAAGGGGTTTGGCAGGCGGCTATCCGTTTAGGGATACCTGCCCTCGCGCGCGTCACCTCCCCTCCCCCCTGCCACCCGGCAGGGGGTGTCTCTTGCTTTTATTTTATTTTTTCTCTTTTCATTTCATTCTCTTATTAATTCAAATTAATTCCAGCGCTCGAAATGGAGTCTTCGGACCCAAGAGCGCTACTCGACGATCTTTCAGGTGTCGACCCGCTACTTTCGCAGCTTCCTGCGAGTAGTGTGGCGGAACTGCTCGCGTATTTTGAGGCGCGGTTCGGGCCCCAGCCCGTGCCGACGGTGGCCGTGCCGACTCAGTCCCTGATAGGAACCCAACGATCCCTTCCTATCGTCCTTTCGTCCCTGGTGTCTCCGGACGCGCAGGGGACTCTGCGGTCACCCATCCCGACCGTGGCCAGACCCAGCGATATGGATTGCGAATTCCTCGCATCCAAACGCTCGGCCCCGAGGCACACGCCTCCCTTCTCATCCGACTCTGCTGATGAGTCGTCCTCCACCCTTACCGATGGTTTCACCACGGTAGAGGGGAAACGTTCAATGCGCATTAAGCGTAGGAAGAACGTTTCTCCGCCCGCCACTCCAGTGGCTTCCACCACCACCTCAGCCGCCCCGGTTAAGGCAGCCCCAACGGCCCCGAGCAGGTCCACCGCGCCGCCCCGACTCCACGCCCATCCACCTCGCGTCCACTCTCAAGGTGCGACGCGTAGCCCACAAAGGTTGCTGCCCCCCCGCCGATCCAACTGCAGGACAAGGCCAAGTGGGGCTTAGTGTCCGCCTTATGTGTACAGGAGAAAATCCAGTACACAAAGGCTGTCAACAAGGGATTGACCATCGAGGTCAACACCCCTTCGCGGACTCGCGGACTTTAGGTCTCTCACGCGACTTCTTGCCAACAATGGCATATGCTACTACAATTTTGCGCTCCCCGAGGAGCGCAAAGTCAAGGCTGTTCTTAGGGGCATTCCCGAAGAACTTCCGAACGAGGACATCTTAAATGACCTCGTTCGACAGGGCTACCCTGTTGTCGCCGTGCACAAGTTGCACGCGAGCAATGGGAGACTCTGGCCACTCGCTTTGGTCATAATGACCAACAACGAGAAGGCCAAACCCATCTTCCGCGCCAAAGACCTCGTAGTCTGCGGCCTTTCCGGCATTAAAGCCGAACCCCCCCACAAACGTGGGTATCCTGGGCAGTGTCACCGCTGCCAGCTTTACGGCCATGCAGCGGCGAACTGCAACGCTTCACCGAGGTGCGTCAAGTGCCTGATCCCACACCTGACCAAGGAGTGCTCTCGCACGAAAGACTCCCCTACCCCTCCCGACTGTGTGCTGTGTGGCCAATCCGGCCACCCAGCAAATTATAGGGGTTGCACTCGCGCCCCTCGCCCCAAGCCTCCAAAGGCTAAAAAGCCTAACCGGGGACCAAAGGCATCTTCTCAGAAGAAGAGGCCTTCTGGCCCCCCGGCCTCTCCTAAGCCTTCACTGGCTAATTTCCCACCCCTACCTAAAGGGGTGGGACAGCCGGCTACCACCACTCCAGCCCCCCCTATGCCGGCCTCCGGACCGGCCTGGGGACCAGCCCCTCCGGCACCGGCCCCTAGGCCGGCCTGGGGCCCAGCTCCCAAGGCGACGCCGCCTAAGGCGGCTCCCGCCTCCCAAGCCCCGAAGTCATCCCTTATGGATGACTTCTCTATCATTTTCACCACGATGCAAGGCATCAATATCGATGAGATATCGGCCTTGGCATCTAAACTCCGAAAGGCCCAAAACGCCCAACAACGGCTTCTAGCTTTCTGTGAGCACGAAGCCCTTCTCCGCGCCCTTAACTAAGGTCCGCAATGCCAGGAAGGATCCCATCTTCTTCTAATTCTTCTCCGACTGTGCCAGTCGCTCCTCTCACCGGTCGAGTGAAACCTAGAGGTGTTTCACTTATCTCTTTCAATACCCGCTCCCTGCGCAAAAACATACCCGAGCTAAGGGTGTTTCTGCGCGAAAGGGACCCCGACCTTGTCCTCCTTCAGGAAACATGGCTCAAACCGTCTATACGGAAAGGGCTATCGATTCCTTCATACTCCCTAGTCAGAAATGACAACTTCACCCCAGCGGACCAGAACCGCAGGGAAATTGTCTCTGGTGGCACGGCGATCTACTTCAAAAGATCGCTTCACTGCTCACCAATCCCCACTCCTGCTCTCTCTAACATGGAAGCCACGGTATGCAGACTGGCTATGTCAGGTCACAGAACACTGATCATAGCTTCTGTCTACATACACGCTGGCACCACTCCATTGCGAAGCGACTTCGAGTCCCTTCTGTCTTTGGGCCAGACACCCACCCACTACGCTCTAGTCAAGGGAGTCTCCCTCCCATTTAGGACGATTGAGACCCTCCAAGACCTTGGGTCCGATCACAGGCCAGTTTCCCTCATTATGGGAAACAAAGAGCCAACCCCTCCCTCCTTCAAAACCATTACCGACTGGGATCGGTTCAGATCGTCCCTCAAATCGGCAATGGAAGTAGACAACCCTTCGCTCTCTATGGACCCCAACTATTATGATAGTTCGGAGAAAATAGATGCAGCCATTTCCCAATTCACTCTTCTGGTCCAAAGAAAGACTGCGGACAGTGTGAGGAAGGTACCTGTGAAAAATCACAATGCCATTCCTCCCACCCTCCGCAACCTGATGAGGGCCAAAAACGCAGCTCTCCGGAGAGCTGCTAGGTACCCGCCCCCGAGTACAGAGCCAGAGCTAACCGTCTTCAACGGCTAGTAAGATCTCAGCTGAACGACCTGAGGAATAACCAATTTGGTGACCTCATGGCGGACATCACTCCCTCCCATGTAGCCTACTACCGAGTGGCAAGAGCCCTCCGCAGTGACACCTCAAATTTCACACCCCCTCTCCTTCGTCCCGATGGCTCCGCGGCCTGCGACGACGATGAGAAGGCGGAGTGTTTTGCTGACAGCATTGCTTCACAATGCTCAGTCAGCACTCAGTCATGCGACCCATCCCACCTTCAGTCGATCGAGGAGGAGCTCAGCGAGCTGAACTCCAAACCTCTAGACTCTGATCCCATCACAGTGTCCCCTGATGAAGTTCATGTCTTCATCAAGGGCCTCAAGACCAAAAAGGCCCCTGGCGCCGACGGCGTCTCCAACATGGCCCTCAAGCACCTACCATCTCAAGTGCTGGTCTTAATATCCCTCCTATTCAACGCCTGCTTCGATCTCTGCTACTTTCCAGCAGCCTGGAAGGAAGCAATCGTAATAGGCATCCCCGAACCGGGGAAACCCTTAAACCTCCCTGCGAGCCAACGCCTCATCAGCCTCCTCAAAGCAATGGGGAAACTCTTTGAAAGGTGTATCCTCGCCCGCCTAAAAGACCATCTCTTCTCCAACGACCTTATCATACCCCACCAGTTTGGCTTTAGAACCAAACACTCATGCCCTCAACAGGTTCACCGCATAGTCGAGTACATCTCGAGCGGCTTTTTCCCTAGGAAATACAAGACCGTGGCGGTTTTCTTTGATGTAGCCAAGGCCTTCGATAAGGTCTGGCACGCTGGACTAACTGTCAAGCTGTACAGACTTAATCTGTCAGTGAGACTGGTCCGGCTAGTAGCATCATATCTCCAGCATCGTACCTTCCGTTTCAGATACGAAGGTACTCTCTCAACTCCGCGTAACATAACAGCAAGCGTGCCTCAGGGCTCTGTCCTGGCTCCTCTGCTGTATGTTATATACACTAACGACATTCCCGTCCCAACAAACGGGGTACAACTGTCCCTGTTTGCAGACGATACCGCTCTGTATCTCAAGGGCCCATCATGTAGCCATATCCTCCCGAGGCTTCAGATCTCCATCAACTCCTTAGGCGACTGGTTCCGCGAGTGGCGTATCGATGTAAACCCGGATAAGTCATCCGCTGTTTGCTTCGACGCAAAACGCACGTGTGTACCGGCCCGCCACAACCCACCCCGACTCCAGGGGAAGCCCTTTCCCTGGCAACGCACTGCCAAATTTCTAGGTGTCACCCTTGACCAAAAACTGACATTCTCTCCTCACGTCAAGAGAGTGTCTCGTAACGCGCGGTTTTACTTGGGGCATCTCAACCCTATGTTGGGGCGTCACAGCCGCATGTCACTTCGAAACAAGCGAACACCTTATAAGGTTTGCATACGACCGGTGATGACCTATGCGTCCCCGATCTTCTCACATGCAAAGGCATCAATCCTCAATAAATTGCAGGAGATTCAAAATAAATTCATACGTAGGGCCTCAAATTCTCCCTGGTATGTCCGCAACGCGGACTTACACAGGGACTTTGAACTCCCTACTCTCCAACAATACTTTTTAAATGCCTCTGAACGTTTCTTCGAAACAGCAGAGAGCCACTCAAATCCACTTATCCGGGGCGCATCCAACTACACTCCTTCCTCATCCATGAACCCTCTGTCTAGGCGACCTAGGTCAGTCCTGACAGACCAACCCAATCAATTGTCAGCTGACCTGAACCTCCTCTTAGAGGCACAGGAATCAGCCAAGCGTAGAGTCAATACAGAGCCATCAGGTCTACCGCAGTCCTCTCAGATGCCGACTGGCCCCCCTTCTGGGAGCCAGCCGACTTAATTTCATTTTCACGACTGACCCCCCTTCTGGGAGTCAATCGTTTTTTCTATGCGCTCTCTCACCTAGGTGAGTAGCGCTTGCGCCACCCCTCTCTAGAGGGGTGGTCGCCTCAGATGACGGCTTATGACCTTCTCTGGGTGCAAGCCAATCCCAGGTGGTGTTTAGTCAGTACGAGTCTGACATAACTATCGGGCCGGCCCGAAGTATCCATGGAGGATTCACCACCTCCCTCCCCCGTGTGCGGAGGGTGCATATAGCTTAAAAAAAAAAAAAAAAAAAAAACCATACAAAATAAAAAAATCCAAATGTGACCATTTGTGTCATGACCTCAAGAGTAATGTGGATGACCCCAAAATAAAATTGCAATTTCATATATGTCTATGTATGTAAACAGAATACAAATATCCGATTTATTTAGAAAGTCTTCATTTAAAGAAAATAATAAAAAAATACTGATTTTAATCAGATAACAGTGCTGCAACACGCGAATTTTAATTTAAAATTATGTCAATTGAATTCGAACTTTATTTGTTGTCATTAAAGTTGAAAACAGAATGAAGATACAGTAATGCTTAATTTTTGAGCTGTTGACATATTTTAGAATATATTAGACATAAATATATTAGAATTCATCACATACATTGTCCTTTAGATACCCAATTAAGCTAGCTAAAGCAATTTGTTACGGAATTCAGAAACAACTACGGTATTAAACAAATTCCAGACTTGAGCTAAAATATAATAGATAAATTCGCTTTCTACATTGACCTGGAAATAAAATTATATTTTTTCAAATTCAAAACACCGAGAACAAAAACAAGTTAAAAAGAAAATTAAATGAAAGAATAATAATAATCCCTAATAATATTGTAAATGTGAGTGTAAGTTTGTTTGTTCTGCTTTCACGCAAAAACTACTAAACCGATCATCATGAAACTTTGTACATATATTCTTGGGGGTATTAGAAGTAACATAGGATACTTTTCATTGAAAAAAATAAAAAACATGTGGGTGAAGCCGCGGGGAAACGCTAGTATTTTATACATTCACACCAATTAGCCTAGCCCAAAGTAAGCACTGTAAGGCTTGTGTTATGGATACAAGGGTAACGGATAGACATACATAATTACATACAGATAAAAAATATTCATAGAAATACATATATACACTATTATGACATATTTATGACGTATTTATGACACAAACTTCCCCTCCGGGATTCGAACCCAGGACCGTCGGTGCGAAAGGCAGGATCGCTACCGTTGCACCAACCGATCGTAAATAAATAACTTTTGAAGTAAGTTGCATTTTTTAATTATTATTAAAACTCACTTACTAATTTTTTTATCAAAATTTTTTAGCGACTGCATTTAAACATTAAAACAAGATACATAATGACATGTTGTAGAATTAAGTTGTTAAGCCAACGACATTTTTTCTTAGTGACTGATACTTAACTCTCCATCTCATAAACTACTAAACCGATTATAATGAAACTTACGCAATTCTTTAAGTTGGACTATACCTAATCTAACAAAAAAATATTTTTTTCAATTTAACTTATAACTTTTGAGATATACGACAACAAACATACATACATAAATACAATAATAATAATATATATACGCGTCGAATTATTAATTTCCATTTTTTTAAGTCGGTAATAAAAATATTGGGACTAAAATGGTAAGGGTACAGAAAAAAAACGATAATTTACAACAATCATTTAGTCCTAAACTTTATTGAATATCGTACAATAATATTTTTTTGTTAATTTTAAATAACTATACGATAGCGATCCTGCCTTTCACACCGACGGTCATCGGTTTGAATCCCGGAAGGGGCAGATGTTTGTGTCTGCTTTATAATAGAAAAACCTCAAAATAATATATAATTTCTGTTCTACGCTAATTCTTAAATATAGCTTTAAACTCTTGGTACGTATACAGTTGTGTCCCACATGATCATTTATAAAAATCTGTGAAAATGATAGTTACTGCCATCTCAACATCACAAATATGTGGAAAACAGTTCAACCGAAAAAACTAAATAACTTTCCCTCCTTTTCAATTTAATTACTAATCTATAACGAACGAAGCAGCTTTCTTTACCAAAAATGATCTTAAAAAATCAAAATGGCCGTGCGAATCCGCACACATGATTCAAACTTGTACAAAAAGAAAGTAGGTGTGATAAAAAGAGGTTCTGTGTCGACCCGCGCTCAGTATAACCTTGAACGCGGTAGAGCGCGCGCGTTTTAAAAAATAAAAAATCACTGACGTAACATTACGTCAAGATGGCTCCGAAAAAGACAGTTTTGTTCGTCTTATTTCTTGTTTTCTGTAACAATGTTGAGAGTGCGACAATTTTTGAGAGATCTTATGAGTATTTAATTAATTTTGGTAAAAGCTGGGCACCCAGTCTTATGCCTATTTTCGATTGTATGAGCGAAACTGATCCGTTAACGTGTGCTAAGGAAAAAGCGGGAAAAATTCTCGACAGCTGGGATGAAGAGGTTCAAAAGCAAAGAAGGAGTTGGCAAGGTATTTAAAATATTCCTTTTTTATTTCATATAAATAATCTAATATGTTTTTAAATATTTCAAACATTTTCTCAAATTCTGCCATTTTTTTAATATTTTTTATTTAATTCACCCTACTCAAAAGGGAAGGCAAAGGAATCTAGAATCCATACAGCCATGCTTATAGTGATTTTTCTTATGATAAAAATAATTTATTTAATATTTAAATCCTCGACTCTTGTAACTTGAAACCGAGTCGATTTTTTCTAGTATTTTTCTATTATAATAATTTATTTATGTAAAGTTTTATAAGATCAAATATAAAATAAATAATCAAATGGTAAAATCCATAGACAAATATTTTAAACTTACTTCTTTATGGTATTAGTAAAGATTTACAATTAAAAGAGGTTTAAAATAAACATAATAAATGAGTATCCTTTTTTCACTGCTGGACTCATGACACTTAGAGCACTGCAAGAAACAGCTATTACCAATTTACAGCTATTACCCTTCACAAGGTCATGGGTCTTTAACACGTTCTTATTAACTCCAACTGGGCACAATAATTTTATTTTTTTGTTGTATCGTCTCTGATGAGTGTACAAAATATCAAATTAAATAAACACACAGGTGAAGTTAATAAAAGCATGTTAAAATAATAAATTATCTTAATAATCTTAATAATCGATTACCCCACTCTTTTCTTACAATGACATTATTTTTTTCGTAAATTACTTGTTATATTGAAATCTATTTTTAACTTTTTAGTTTTATAATTTTTGTATATTTTATGCATTTTCAATGCGATCTTATAAGATAAATTATTATAATAGAAAAATACTAGAAAAAATCGACTCGGGTCACAAGTGAATTCTCAGGCGGGAATCGAACCCGCAAGCTTTGGAAATCTGGTCCAATGCTCTCCCAATTGAGCTACCGCGCCTTGTGCACACTCGTCGAAATTTTCTAGTACCTTCCTGATTTTATACGCTGTAGGCCAGCGTTGTTTCATCAATGAGAGGAACATCCTCTCGTAATCGAAAGAAACATTTTTACAAGTGTTTGGTCAATCAATTAAGATGAATCAGCCATTTTAGTTTTATAATTTTTATATATTTTATGCATCTTCAATGCGATCTTATAAGATAAATTATTATAATAGAAAAATACTAGAAAAAATCGACTCGGGTCACAAGTGAATTAAATATATAATTAAAACATTTGTAAACATAAAGTTAGTATAGAAATTTGATATAAAAAGCACCCCACGCTTTTTAACAATGAAATTAATTTTCTTTTCATAACTTTATATTTATTTTATAATTTTTGAAAATTATTTAAACATATTTTTAAACTATATTTTATTAGTAGATAGTAATATTTTTTGTCTCCATTTTGAATCCAATAAAACTATACGTTCCGATAGTCCTAAATAAATAAAACAACACAAGTTTTCTCACCACAAACAATGCACACGCGCGATAACAGCGTAAGTTCGACGTTTTTTTTGTCATTCGAAGCAGATGTTGTCATTTTCGGCGTAGAAACGAACTAAATTAGGTTCAAAACCATAGACACAGCAGTAAGTTAAAATTTAGTGACATGGACGTAATTTGACTGAAACGTAATAGCTCTAAGATAAAGACATGGACATAATTAGTAAAATTTTAGACCATCACTAATTAGATTCGGAGAGAAACGCAATCGGACCCAGTAATAATATTTCTTAAGCTCAAACCAATTAGCCTAGCTTAAAATAGGCACTATAAGGCTTCTGTTATCGATACTAGAGTAACGGATAGACACACTATATGATACATAGATATGTAATATTCAAAGAATTATATATTAATATCCATGACTCAGGTACAAATGCTATTATTCATCGCACAAACTTCTGCCCCTTCTGGGATTCGAACTTAGGACTGTCATTGCCAAAGGCAGGATCGCTACCGTTGCACCAAGCGATCGTCACTTGACCATTATCTGGACTTTTTTAACGTGAGGGCAAGATACAGTTATTAACCCGCGGCGGCAATGGCAGCCACCTACTAAAATCCCATGTGTAACCATTATCTGGCCTGATGGTAAACGACGAGGTAAGGATGTGGACGTGCCTGCCTAGAAAATACCTCTTCACTCCTAGCTGACTGGAAAACCACTAAATTGTATTTCTCAAAAAACACTCATTCTGCTGCACACTATCCGAAATGTATCCTATAAACCAGGGATTCCCAAAGTGGTCACCCCAAGGGGTCGATATCGGTTTCCTAGGGGTCGACATAAACGAAAACTGATTTTGGGGGTCGACAAGGTCTAACAATCGACTGTTCCACCAAACGATCGTCAAGTAAAATCCTCGTAAGCAATAGTCTCACATGACAGACCACTCAGCGCAATGATTCCGATGAATTATTCAGAGAAATCGCTAATTTTCGGCCTGGTACGTTCCGCTTGAAAACTGGGTTTGTAGGAAATGAATTCCATTGCAAGCATGCGTTTTTTTACAGCTTCCTGCATTTGCGAAACTTGTTTGTTTACTGTTATATGATTAAAGTGTCGTAGAAATACTTTATAGTGAAAATAAATATCATTTGTGTGAAATAGCTTTTTTAGTTCTTAAGCGCAACTCAATTAAAAAAAAACTACGTATTTTTTATTATTATTTTAGATGTATAACAACGTATTATATATTATTATCATTTTATATTATATATTTTTTATACTTTATTAACATCTATGTCTAAATATATAAAAAATTCTTGTCAGTGTTTGACCGCGATGAAATCCGGAACTACTCAACCGAATTTGATGTTTTTTTTATCATTTTGCCGAATTTGTTTCGACTTATGACACAGGATGAGTTTCATTCTAATTTATAACTAGCGGCCCGGATGAGTTTGAGGATGAGTTTCATTCTAATTTATAACTATTCTAATTTATAACTAATAAATTTTACCTATTATTTAATATTTTTCCGTTAGCGCCATCTAGCGTCCGGTAGACGAACTACTTGCGGTTAACGCGTTGATATGGTAACGTTATTGATACAATGGAAAAAATGCTGGAAAAAGAGCGGACAGACAAACACACAAATCACCGTGATCTTAGATTATAGATTATAACATAGCAATGCGTGGCTGGGTTTGCTAGTATTATATATACTCATTTATTCTTTTTTTTTTTTTATTAAGGATGGGTTTGCTCTTGATCCCAATCAAGCCCGGGGGCCATGACAGAATCCACGATGGAACGAGCTAACCCAGAAGGTGCCTATTCACCCTGGCTTTGAAAATAGACGGGTTATAAGTTCTCGGAAATACAGACGCAGGGAGGGAGTTCCACTCCTTTGCTGTGCGCGTTATGAAGGATGTTGAAAAGCGCTTGGTGCGACAGGTAGGAATATCAACCAAGAAAGGGTGGTAGCCTGCAGTGCGTCTGGATGTCCGATGGAAAAAAGGAGATGGCGGTATGAGCAGATGCAGCTTTGTTTGTACTAAAATAAAGGGTTCCTCTTCCCGCCCGCGTCTTGCGTCGACGGATACCTAGCGGTGTTAACGAAGTCGGCGGAGCAATCCCGGTTTTCTCTCTAGGGCCCTTCAGGCTCTAGGAAAACCGAAGGCCAAGTCCCATTGCACTTGGGCATAGCCCAAGGGGTTTGGCAGGCGGCTATCCGTTTAGGGATACCTGCCCTCGCGCGCGTCACCTCCCCTCCCCCCTGCCACCCGGCAGGGGGTGTCTCTTGCTTTTATTTTATTTTTTCTCTTTTCATTTCATTCTCTTATTAATTCAAATTAATTCCAGCGCTCGAAATGGAGTCTTCGGACCCAAGAGCGCTACTCGACGATCTTTCAGGTGTCGACCCGCTACTTTCGCAGCTTCCTGCGAGTAGTGTGGCGGAACTGCTCGCGTATTTTGAGGCGCGGTTCGGGCCCCAGCCCGTGCCGACGGTGGCCGTGCCGACTCAGTCCCTGATAGGAACCCAACGATCCCTTCCTATCGTCCTTTCGTCCCTGGTGTCTCCGGACGCGCAGGGGACTCTGCGGTCACCCATCCCGACCGTGGCCAGACCCAGCGATATGGATTGCGAATTCCTCGCATCCAAACGCTCGGCCCCGAGGCACACGCCTCCCTTCTCATCCGACTCTGCTGATGAGTCGTCCTCCACCCTTACCGATGGTTTCACCACGGTAGAGGGGAAACGTTCAATGCGCATTAAGCGTAGGAAGAACGTTTCTCCGCCCGCCACTCCAGTGGCTTCCACCACCACCTCAGCCGCCCCGGTTAAGGCAGCCCCAACGGCCCCGAGCAGGTCCACCGCGCCGCCCCGACTCCACGCCCATCCACCTCGCGTCCACTCTCAAGGTGCGACGCGTAGCCCACAAAGGTTGCTGCCCCCCCGCCGATCCAACTGCAGGACAAGGCCAAGTGGGGCTTAGTGTCCGCCTTATGTGTACAGGAGAAAATCCAGTACACAAAGGCTGTCAACAAGGGATTGACCATCGAGGTCAACACCCCTTCGCGGACTCGCGGACTTTAGGTCTCTCACGCGACTTCTTGCCAACAATGGCATATGCTACTACAATTTTGCGCTCCCCGAGGAGCGCAAAGTCAAGGCTGTTCTTAGGGGCATTCCCGAAGAACTTCCGAACGAGGACATCTTAAATGACCTCGTTCGACAGGGCTACCCTGTTGTCGCCGTGCACAAGTTGCACGCGAGCAATGGGAGACTCTGGCCACTCGCTTTGGTCATAATGACCAACAACGAGAAGGCCAAACCCATCTTCCGCGCCAAAGACCTCGTAGTCTGCGGCCTTTCCGGCATTAAAGCCGAACCCCCCCACAAACGTGGGTATCCTGGGCAGTGTCACCGCTGCCAGCTTTACGGCCATGCAGCGGCGAACTGCAACGCTTCACCGAGGTGCGTCAAGTGCCTGATCCCACACCTGACCAAGGAGTGCTCTCGCACGAAAGACTCCCCTACCCCTCCCGACTGTGTGCTGTGTGGCCAATCCGGCCACCCAGCAAATTATAGGGGTTGCACTCGCGCCCCTCGCCCCAAGCCTCCAAAGGCTAAAAAGCCTAACCGGGGACCAAAGGCATCTTCTCAGAAGAAGAGGCCTTCTGGCCCCCCGGCCTCTCCTAAGCCTTCACTGGCTAATTTCCCACCCCTACCTAAAGGGGTGGGACAGCCGGCTACCACCACTCCAGCCCCCCCTATGCCGGCCTCCGGACCGGCCTGGGGACCAGCCCCTCCGGCACCGGCCCCTAGGCCGGCCTGGGGCCCAGCTCCCAAGGCGACGCCGCCTAAGGCGGCTCCCGCCTCCCAAGCCCCGAAGTCATCCCTTATGGATGACTTCTCTATCATTTTCACCACGATGCAAGGCATCAATATCGATGAGATATCGGCCTTGGCATCTAAACTCCGAAAGGCCCAAAACGCCCAACAACGGCTTCTAGCTTTCTGTGAGCACGAAGCCCTTCTCCGCGCCCTTAACTAAGGTCCGCAATGCCAGGAAGGATCCCATCTTCTTCTAATTCTTCTCCGACTGTGCCAGTCGCTCCTCTCACCGGTCGAGTGAAACCTAGAGGTGTTTCACTTATCTCTTTCAATACCCGCTCCCTGCGCAAAAACATACCCGAGCTAAGGGTGTTTCTGCGCGAAAGGGACCCCGACCTTGTCCTCCTTCAGGAAACATGGCTCAAACCGTCTATACGGAAAGGGCTATCGATTCCTTCATACTCCCTAGTCAGAAATGACAACTTCACCCCAGCGGACCAGAACCGCAGGGAAATTGTCTCTGGTGGCACGGCGATCTACTTCAAAAGATCGCTTCACTGCTCACCAATCCCCACTCCTGCTCTCTCTAACATGGAAGCCACGGTATGCAGACTGGCTATGTCAGGTCACAGAACACTGATCATAGCTTCTGTCTACATACACGCTGGCACCACTCCATTGCGAAGCGACTTCGAGTCCCTTCTGTCTTTGGGCCAGACACCCACCCACTACCCAGACAACCCTCAGAATGATCCCGACGTACTAGACTTCGCTCTAGTCAAGGGAGTCTCCCTCCCATTTAGGACGATTGAGACCCTCCAAGACCTTGGGTCCGATCACAGGCCAGTTTCCCTCATTATGGGAAACAAAGAGCCAACCCCTCCCTCCTTCAAAACCATTACCGACTGGGATCGGTTCAGATCGTCCCTCAAATCGGCAATGGAAGTAGACAACCCTTCGCTCTCTATGGACCCCAACTATTATGATAGTTCGGAGAAAATAGATGCAGCCATTTCCCAATTCACTCTTCTGGTCCAAAGAAAGACTGCGGACAGTGTGAGGAAGGTACCTGTGAAAAATCACAATGCCATTCCTCCCACCCTCCGCAACCTGATGAGGGCCAAAAACGCAGCTCTCCGGAGAGCTGCTAGGTACCCGACCCCCGAGTACAGAGCCAGAGCTAACCGTCTTCAACGGCTAGTAAGATCTCAGCTGAACGACCTGAGGAATAACCAATTTGGTGACCTCATGGCGGACATCACTCCCTCCCATGTAGCCTACTACCGAGTGGCAAGAGCCCTCCGCAGTGACACCTCAAATTTCACACCCCCTCTCCTTCGTCCCGATGGCTCCGCGGCCTGCGACGACGATGAGAAGGCGGAGTGTTTTGCTGACAGCATTGCTTCACAATGCTCAGTCAGCACTCAGTCATGCGACCCATCCCACCTTCAGTCGATCGAGGAGGAGCTCAGCGAGCTGAACTCCAAACCTCTAGACTCTGATCCCATCACAGTGTCCCCTGATGAAGTTCATTCCTTCATCAAGGGCCTCAAGACCAAAAAGGCCCCTGGCGCCGACGGCGTCTCCAACATGGCCCTCAAGCACCTACCATCTCAAGTGCTGGTCTTAATATCCCTCCTATTCAACGCCTGCTTCGATCTCTGCTACTTTCCAGCAGCCTGGAAGGAAGCAATCGTAATAGGCATCCCCGAACCGGGGAAACCCTTAAACCTCCCTGCGAGCCACCGCCTCATCAGCCTCCTCAAAGCAATGGGGAAACTCTTTGAAAGGTGTATCCTCGCCCGCCTAAAAGACCATCTCTTCTCCAACGACCTTATCATACCCCACCAGTTTGGCTTTAGAACCAAACACTCATGCCCTCAACAGGTTCACCGCATAGTCGAGTACATCTCGAGCGGCTTTTTCCCTAGGAAATACAAGACCGTGGCGGTTTTCTTTGATGTAGCCAAGGCCTTCGATAAGGTCTGGCACGCTGGACTAACTGTCAAGCTGTACAGACTTAATCTGTCAGTGAGACTGGTCCGGCTAGTAGCATCATATCTCCAGCATCGTACCTTCCGTTTCAGATACGAAGGTACTCTCTCAACTCCGCGTAACATAACAGCAAGCGTGCCTCAGGGCTCTGTCCTGGCTCCTCTGCTGTATGTTATATACACTAACGACATTCCCGTCCCAACAAACGGGGTACAACTGTCCCTGTTTGCAGACGATACCGCTCTGTATCTCAAGGGCCCATCATGTAGCCATATCCTCCCGAGGCTTCAGATCTCCATCAACTCCTTAGGCGACTGGTTCCGCGAGTGGCGTATCGATGTAAACCCGGATAAGTCATCCGCTGTTTGCTTCGACGCAAAACGCACGTGTGTACCGGCCCGCCACAACCCACCCCGACTCCAGGGGAAGCCCTTTCCCTGGCAACGCACTGCCAAATTTCTAGGTGTCACCCTTGACCAAAAACTGACATTCTCTCCTCACGTCAAGAGAGTGTCTCGTAACGCGCGGTTTTACTTGGGGCATCTCAACCCTATGTTGGGGCGTCACAGCCGCATGTCACTTCGAAACAAGCGAACACCTTATAAGGTTTGCATACGACCGGTGATGACCTATGCGTCCCCGATCTTCTCACATGCAAAGGCATCAATCCTCAATAAATTGCAGGTGATTCAAAATAAATTCATACGTAGGGCCTCAAATTCTCCCTGGTATGTCCGCAACGCGGACTTACACAGGGACTTTGAACTCCCTACTCTCCAACAATACTTTTTAAATGCCTCTGAACGTTTCTTCGAAACAGCAGAGAGCCACTCAAATCCACTTATCCGGGGCGCATCCAACTACACTCCTTCCTCATCCATGAACCCTCTGTCTAGGCGACCTAGGTCAGTCCTGACAGACCAACCCAATCAATTGTCAGCTGACCTGAACCTCCTCTTAGAGGCACAGGAATCAGCCAAGCGTAGAGTCAATACAGAGCCATCAGGTCTACCGCAGTCCTCTCAGATGCCGACTGGCCCCCCTTCTGGGAGCCAGCCGACTTAATTTCATTTTCACGACTGACCCCCCTTCTGGGAGTCAATCGTTTTTTCTATGCGCTCTCTCACCTAGGTGAGTAGCGCTTGCGCCACCCCTCTCTAGAGGGGTGGTCGCCTCAGATGACGGCTTATGACCTTCTCTGGGTGCAAGCCAATCCCAGGTGGTGTTTAGTCAGTACGAGTCTGACATAACTATCGGGCCGGCCCGAAGTATCCATGGAGGATTCACCACCTCCCTCCCCCGTGTGCGGAGGGTGCATATAGCTTAAAAAAAAAAAAAAAAAAAAAACCATACAAAATAAAAAAATCCAAATGTGACCATTTGTGTCATGACCTCAAGAGTAATGTGGATGACCCCAAAATAAAATTGCAATTTCATATATGTCTATGTATGTAAACAGAATACAAATATCCGATTTATTTAGAAAGTCTTCATTTAAAGAAAATAATAAAAAAATACTGATTTTAATCAGATAACAGTGCTGCAACACGCGAATTTTAATTTAAAATTATGTCAATTGAATTCGAACTTTATTTGTTGTCATTAAAGTTGAAAACAGAATGAAGATACAGTAATGCTTAATTTTTGAGCTGTTGACATATTTTAGAATATATTAGACATAAATATATTAGAATTCATCACATACATTGTCCTTTAGATACCCAATTAAGCTAGCTAAAGCAATTTGTTACGGAATTCAGAAACAACTACGGTATTAAACAAATTCCAGACTTGAGCTAAAATATAATAGATAAATTCGCTTTCTACATTGACCTGGAAATAAAATTATATTTTTTCAAATTCAAAACACCGAGAACAAAAACAAGTTAAAAAGAAAATTAAATGAAAGAATAATAATAATCCCTAATAATATTGTAAATGTGAGTGTAAGTTTGTTTGTTCTGCTTTCACGCAAAAACTACTAAACCGATCATCATGAAACTTTGTACATATATTCTTGGGGGTATTAGAAGTAACATAGGATACTTTTCATTGAAAAAAATAAAAAACATGTGGGTGAAGCCGCGGGGAAACGCTAGTATTTTATACATTCACACCAATTAGCCTAGCCCAAAGTAAGCACTGTAAGGCTTGTGTTATGGATACAAGGGTAACGGATAGACATACATAATTACATACAGATAAAAAATATTCATAGAAATACATATATACACTATTATGACATATTTATGACGTATTTATGACACAAACTTCCCCTCCGGGATTCGAACCCAGGACCGTCGGTGCGAAAGGCAGGATCGCTACCGTTGCACCAACCGATCGTAAATAAATAACTTTTGAAGTAAGTTGCATTTTTTAATTATTATTAAAACTCACTTACTAATTTTTTTATCAAAATTTTTTAGCGACTGCATTTAAACATTAAAACAAGATACATAATGACATGTTGTAGAATTAAGTTGTTAAGCCAACGACATTTTTTCTTAGTGACTGATACTTAACTCTCCATCTCATAAACTACTAAACCGATTATAATGAAACTTACGCAATTCTTTAAGTTGGACTATACCTAATCTAACAAAAAAATATTTTTTTCAATTTAACTTATAACTTTTGAGATATACGACAACAAACATACATACATAAATACAATAATAATAATATATATACGCGTCGAATTATTAATTTCCATTTTTTTAAGTCGGTAATAAAAATATTGGGACTAAAATGGTAAGGGTACAGAAAAAAAACGATAATTTACAACAATCATTTAGTCCTAAACTTTATTGAATATCGTACAATAATATTTTTTTGTTAATTTTAAATAACTATACGATAGCGATCCTGCCTTTCACACCGACGGTCATCGGTTTGAATCCCGGAAGGGGCAGATGTTTGTGTCTGCTTTATAATAGAAAAACCTCAAAATAATATATAATTTCTGTTCTACGCTAATTCTTAAATATAGCTTTAAACTCTTGGTAAGTATACAGTTGTGTCCCACATGATCATTTATAAAAATCTGTGAAAATGATAGTTACTGCCATCTCAACATCACAAATATGTGGAAAACAGTTCAACCGAAAAAACTAAATAACTTTCCCTCCTTTTCAATTTAATTACTAATCTATAACGAACGAAGCAGCTTTCTTTACCAAAAATGATCTTAAAAAATCAAAATGGCCGTGCGAATCCGCACACATGATTCAAACTTGTACAAAAAGAAAGTAGGTGTGATAAAAAGAGGTTCTGTGTCGACCCGCGCTCAGTATAACCTTGAACGCGGTAGAGCGCGCGCGTTTTAAAAAATAAAAAATCACTGACGTAACATTACGTCAAGATGGCTCCGAAAAAGACAGTTTTGTTCGTCTTATTTCTTGTTTTCTGTAACAATGTTGAGAGTGCGACAATTTTTGAGAGATCTTATGAGTATTTAATTAATTTTGGTAAAAGCTGGGCACCCAGTCTTATGCCTATTTTCGATTGTATGAGCGAAACTGATCCGTTAACGTGTGCTAAGGAAAAAGCGGGAAAAATTCTCGACAGCTGGGATGAAGAGGTTCAAAAGCAAAGAAGGAGTTGGCAAGGTATTTAAAATATTCCTTTTTTATTTCATATAAATAATCTAATATGTTTTTAAATATTTCAAACATTTTCTCAAATTCTGCCATTTTTTTAATATTTTTTATTTAATTCACCCTACTCAAAAGGGAAGGCAAAGGAATCTAGAATCCATACAGCCATGCTTATAGTGATTTTTCTTATGATAAAAATAATTTATTTAATATTTAAATCCTCGACTCTTGTAACTTGAAACCGAGTCGATTTTTTCTAGTATTTTTCTATTATAATAATTTATTTATGTAAAGTTTTATAAGATCAAATATAAAATAAATAATCAAATGGTAAAATCCATAGACAAATATTTTAAACTTACTTCTTTATGGTATTAGTAAAGATTTACAATTAAAAGAGGTTTAAAATAAACATAATAAATGAGTATCCTTTTTTCACTGCTGGACTCATGACACTTAGAGCACTGCAAGAAACAGCTATTACCAATTTACAGCTATTACCCTTCACAAGGTCATGGGTCTTTAACACGTTCTTATTAACTCCAACTGGGCACAATAATTTTATTTTTTTGTTGTATCGTCTCTGATGAGTGTACAAAATATCAAATTAAATAAACACACAGGTGAAGTTAATAAAAGCATGTTAAAATAATAAATTATCTTAATAATCTTAATAATCGATTACCCCACTCTTTTCTTACAATGACATTATTTTTTTCGTAAATTACTTGTTATATTGAAATCTATTTTTAACTTTTTAGTTTTATAATTTTTGTATATTTTATGCATTTTCAATGCGATCTTATAAGATAAATTATTATAATAGAAAAATACTAGAAAAAATCGACTCGGGTCACAAGTGAATTCTCAGGCGGGAATCGAACCCGCAAGCTTTGGAAATCTGGTCCAATGCTCTCCCAATTGAGCTACCGCGCCTTGTGCACACTCGTCGAAATTTTCTAGTACCTTCCTGATTTTATACGCTGTAGGCCAGCGTTGTTTCATCAATGAGAGGAACATCCTCTCGTAATCGAAAGAAACATTTTTACAAGTGTTTGGTCAATCAATTAAGATGAATCAGCCATTTTAGTTTTATAATTTTTATATATTTTATGCATCTTCAATGCGATCTTATAAGATAAATTATTATAATAGAAAAATACTAGAAAAAATCGACTCGGGTCACAAGTGAATTCTCAGGCGGGAATCGAACCCGCAACCTTTGGAAATCCGGTCCAATGCTCTCCCATTTGAGCTACCGAGCCTTGTGAACACTCGTCGAAATTGTGACCCAAGTCGATTTTTTTCTAATATTTTTCTATTATAATAATTTATCTTTAGCTTTTTAGTTTGATTTCCGACAATAGCGTTTTTTTAGTTTTTTTTTATGCTATAATTTATTTCAAAATTGTTCCTAAACAGTAACGCAAAAATAATATTTAATTTTTTTTATCAGGTGTTAGGCGGGTAAAGTCTAGCTCAGTTCATAGAGTACTCCGAATAGTGAGAAGATGTAGGTTAGTTAGAATTTTTTTTTGTAGTAATTTCTATACATATAAAAACCATAACATTATCATTATTTTTAAAAACTATTCTTTCAAAAAGAAAGTTGAAAACATCTGAAATTTACAGAAGCAGTGTATATCTGTCGGTGTATCTTAAAAACAAACTTAATAAAGATGATGTGTTATTGATTGAGTGATAAAATATTATTAAACTAGGCGATGCAGTCGCTAAGCACAAAGCTACGCTAGCACCATATATTGGAGCGTAGCGTAATATCTAAAAAATAAAAAATATTTTTTTTTTGTTTCGATGGGAATTTTTTGCGAATTTTAAAATTCGGGCTCCGTCACAATCTGGTCCTAAATCTGTTGATTTCATTCCACACAAAAAATATTAAAATCGGTTAAGAAATCGGGAAGTTATGGCGTAACAGACATTTCAACATTGAGGCTGATCCATGGGAGCTGGAGCAAGCGAAGCGAGCGAAGCTCCAATAATGTTCTATTATTCGCTTTAATTTTTTTTTATGTCTGATTAAATAATTTGATTTTTGAGTATTGTTAGGCAGAATGGCGATTTCCTTGTACTATAATTACCGGAACTTTTTTATTTTAATTTAGTTTTTTTTAATTATTTTTAATATGCTACGTTTAAACTCAAACATTTTTAAATCTCTCTTAATATAAGTAAAAGCACGATATTCTAAATAAATACATTGTTTTGTTACGAATAGATATAGAAATTCCGAATGATTTTTCATTAATACAGCAGAAATATATTTTATGGTACACTAAAAATACAAATAAAGACAATAAAACAAAGAATTAAAATAAAAACGACAGATGGGGTTTTATCGCTAAAAACGATTTCTACCAGACAAACCAGTTATGAGATATAAAATACGTATGTAAAAAACAACTACGCCTCCGAGCCCTCAGATGGGATTCGAACCCACGACCTTTCGCTATCCGGGCGACTGCTCTGACCAGCTGAGCTACCGAGACGCTGGCAAACGTGTCGAATTTTACAAACGTATTTCAACTTCTACTATGAGCTAGTATCGTTCCACCAATGTTGAACGCTAACTACCTTCAACATCGAAAGTAATATTTTTACAAATATTAAACAATCGATTAAGATGGAACCAGCTATAATTATGTTTTAAATTTTAATTTTTTGCATTCACAATGCAATATTTCTATAAGATATAAAATACGTATGTAAAAAACAACTACGCCTCCGAGCCCTCAGATGGGATTCGAACCCACGACCTTTCGCTATCCGGGCGACTGCTCTGACCAGCTGAGCTACCGAGACGCTGGCAAACGTGTCGAATTTTACAAACGTATTTCAACTTCTACTATGAGCTAGTATCGTTCCACCAACGTTGAACGCTAACTACCTTCAACATCGAAAGTAATATTTTTACAAATATTAAACAATCGATTAAGATGGAACCAGCTATAATTATGTTTTAAATTTTAATTTTTTGCATTCACAATGCAATATTTCTATAAGATATAAAATACGTATGTAAAAAACAACTACGCCTCCGAGCCCTCAGATGGGATTCGAACCCACGACCTTTCGCTATCCGGGCGACTGCTCTGACCAGCTGAGCTACCGAGACGCTGGCAAACGTGTCGAATTTTACAAACGTATTTCAACTTCTACTATGAGCTAGTATCGTTCCACCAATGTTGAACGCTAACTACCTTCAACATCGAAAGTAATATTTTTACAAATATTAAACAATCGATTAAGATGGAACCAGCTATAATTATGTTTTAAATTTTAATTTTTTGCATTCACAATGCAATATTTCTATAAGATATAAAATACGTATGTAAAAAACAACTACGCCTCCGAGCCCTCAGATGGGATTCGAACCCACGACCTTTCGCTATCCGGGCGACTGCTCTGACCAGCTGAGCTACCGAGACGCTGGCAAACGTGTCGAATTTTACAAACGTATTTCAACTTCTACTATGAGCTAGTATCGTTCCACCAATGTTGAACGCTAACTACCTTCAACATCGAAAGTAATATTTTTACAAATATTAAACAATCGATTAAGATGGAACCAGCTATAATTATGTTTTAAATTTTAATTTTTTGCATTCACAATGCAATATTTCTATAAGATATAAAATACGTATGTAAAAAACAACTACGCCTCCGAGCCCTCAGATGGGATTCGAACCCACGACCTTTCGCTATCCGGGCGACTGCTCTGACCAGCTGAGCTACCGAGACGCTGGCAAACGTGTCGAATTTTACAAACGTATTTCAACTTCTACTATGAGCTAGTATCGTTCCACCAATGTTGAACGCTAACTACCTTCAACATCGAAAGTAATATTTTTACAAATATTAAACAATCGATTAAGATGGAACCAGCTATAATTATGTTTTAAATTTTAATTTTTTGCATTCACAATGCAATATTTCTATAAGATATAAAATACGTATGTAAAAAACAACTACGCCTCCGAGCCCTCAGATGGGATTCGAACCCACGACCTTTCGCTATCCGGGCGACTGCTCTGACCAGCTGAGCTACCGAGACGCTGGCAAACGTGTCGAATTTTACAAACGTATTTCAACTTCTACTATGAGCTAGTATCGTTCCACCAATGTTGAACGCTAACTACCTTCAACATCGAAAGTAATATTTTTACAAATATTAAACAATCGATTAAGATGGAACCAGCTATAATTATGTTTTAAATTTTAATTTTTTGCATTCACAATGCAATATTTCTATAAGATATAAAATACGTATGTAAAAAACAACTACGCCTCCGAGCCCTCAGATGGGATTCGAACCCACGACCTTTCGCTATCCGGGCGACTGCTCTGACCAGCTGAGCTACCGAGACGCTGGCAAACGTGTCGAATTTTACAAACGTATTTCAACTTCTACTATGAGCTAGTATCGTTCCACCAATGTTGAACGCTAACTACCTTCAACATCGAAAGTAATATTTTTACAAATATTAAACAATCGATTAAGATGGAACCAGCTATAATTATGTTTTAAATTTTATTTTTTTGCATTCACAATGCAATATTTCTATAAGATATAAAATACGTATGTAAAAAACAACTACGCCTCCGAGCCCTCAGATGGGATTCGAACCCACGACCTTTCGCTATCCGGGCGACTGCTCTGACCAGCTGAGCTACCGAGACGCTGGCAAACGTGTCGAATTTTACAAACGTATTTCAACTTCTACTATGAGCTAGTATCGTTCCACCAATGTTGAACGCTAACTACCTTCAACATCGAAAGTAATATTTTTACAAATATTAAACAATCGATTAAGATGGAACCAGCTATAATTATGTTTTAAATTTTAATTTTTTGCATTCACAATGCAATATTTCTATAAGATATAAAATACGTATGTAAAAAACAACTACGCCTCCGAGCCCTCAGATGGGATTCGAACCCACGACCTTTCGCTATCCGGGCGACTGCTCTGACCAGCTGAGCTACCGAGACGCTGGCAAACGTGTCGAATTTTACAAACGTATTTCAACTTCTACTATGAGCTAGTATCGTTCCACCAATGTTGAACGCTAACTACCTTCAACATCGAAAGTAATATTTTTACAAATATTAAACAATCGATTAAGATGGAACCAGCTATAATTATGTTTTAAATTTTAATTTTTTGCATTCACAATGCAATATTTCTATAAGATATAAAATACGTATGTAAAAAACAACTACGCCTCCGAGCCCTCAGATGGGATTCGAACCCACGACCTTTCGCTATCCGGGCGACTGCTCTGACCAGCTGAGCTACCGAGACGCTGGCAAACGTGTCGAATTTTACAAACGTATTTCAACTTCTACTATGAGCTAGTATCGTTCCACCAATGTTGAACGCTAACTACCTTCAACATCGAAAGTAATATTTTTACAAATATTAAACAATCGATTAAGATGGAACCAGCTATAATTATGTTTTAAATTTTATTTTTTTGCATTCACAATGCAATATTTCTATAAGATATAAAATACGTATGTAAAAAACAACTACGCCTCCGAGCCCTCAGATGGGATTCGAACCCACGACCTTTCGCTATCCGGGCGACTGCTCTGACCAGCTGAGCTACCGAGACGCTGGCAAACGTGTCGAATTTTACAAACGTATTTCAACTTCTACTATGAGCTAGTATCGTTCCACCAATGTTGAACGCTAACTACCTTCAACATCGAAAGTAATATTTTTACAAATATTAAACAATCGATTAAGATGGAACCAGCTATAATTATGTTTTAAATTTTAATTTTTTGCATTCACAATGCAATATTTCTATAAGATATAAAATACGTATGTAAAAAACAACTACGCCTCCGAGCCCTCAGATGGGATTCGAACCCACGACCTTTCGCTATCCGGGCGACTGCTCTGACCAGCTGAGCTACCGAGACGCTGGCAAACGTGTCGAATTTTACAAACGTATTTCAACTTCTACTATGAGCTAGTATCGTTCCACCAATGTTGAACGCTAACTACCTTCAACATCGAAAGTAATATTTTTACAAATATTAAACAATCGATTAAGATGGAACCAGCTATAATTATGTTTTAAATTTTAATTTTTTGCATTCACAATGCAATATTTCTATAAGATATAAAATACGTATGTAAAAAACAACTACGCCTCCGAGCCCTCAGATGGGATTCGAATCCACGACCTTTCGCTATCCGGGCGACTGCTCTGACCAGCTGAGCTACCGAGACGCTGGCAAACGTGTCGAATTTTACAAACGTATTTCAACTTCTACTATGAGCTAGTATCGTTCCACCAATGTTGAACGCTAACTACCTTCAACATCGAAAGTAATATTTTTACAAATATTAAACAATCGATTAAGATGGAACCAGCTATAATTATGTTTTAAATTTTAATTTTTTGCATTCACAATGCAATATTTCTATAAGATATAAAATACGTATGTAAAAAACAACTACGCCTCCGAGCCCTCAGATGGGATTCGAACCCACGACCTTTCGCTATCCGGGCGACTGCTCTGACCAGCTGAGCTACCGAGACGCTGGCAAACGTGTCGAATTTTACAAACGTATTTCAACTTCTACTATGAGCTAGTATCGTTCCACCAATGTTGAACGCTAACTACCTTCAACATCGAAAGTAATATTTTTACAAATATTAAACAATCGATTAAGATGGAACCAGCTATAATTATGTTTTAAATTTTAATTTTTTGCATTCACAATGCAATATTTCTATAAGATATAAAATACGTATGTAAAAAACAACTACGCCTCCGAGCCCTCAGATGGGATTCGAACCCACGACCTTTCGCTATCCGGGCGACTGCTCTGACCAGCTGAGCTACCGAGACGCTGGCAAACGTGTCGAATTTTACAAACGTATTTCAACTTCTACTATGAGCTAGTATCGTTCCACCAATGTTGAACGCTAACTACCTTCAACATCGAAAGTAATATTTTTACAAATATTAAACAATCGATTAAGATGGAACCAGCTATAATTATGTTTTAAATTTTAATTTTTTGCATTCACAATGCAATATTTCTATAAGATATAAAATACGTATGTAAAAAACAACTACGCCTCCGAGCCCTCAGATGGGATTCGAACCCACGACCTTTCGCTATCCGGGCGACTGCTCTGACCAGCTGAGCTACCGAGACGCTGGCAAACGTGTCGAATTTTACAAACGTATTTCAACTTCTACTATGAGCTAGTATCGTTCCACCAATGTTGAACGCTAACTACCTTCAACATCGAAAGTAATATTTTTACAAATATTAAACAATCGATTAAGATGGAACCAGCTATAATTATGTTTTAAATTTTAATTTTTTGCATTCACAATGCAATATTTCTATAAGATATAAAATACGTATGTAAAAAACAACTACGCCTCCGAGCCCTCAGATGGGATTCGAACCCACGACCTTTCGCTATCCGGGCGACTGCTCTGACCAGCTGAGCTACCGAGACGCTGGCAAACGTGTCGAATTTTACAAACGTATTTCAACTTCTACTATGAGCTAGTATCGTTCCACCAATGTTGAACGCTAACTACCTTCAACATCGAAAGTAATATTTTTACAAATATTAAACAATCGATTAAGATGGAACCAGCTATAATTATGTTTTAAATTTTATTTTTTTGCATTCACAATGCAATATTTCTATAAGATATAAAATACGTATGTAAAAAACAACTACGCCTCCGAGCCCTCAGATGGGATTCGAACCCACGACCTTTCGCTATCCGGGCGACTGCTCTGACCAGCTGAGCTACCGAGACGCTGGCAAACGTGTCGAATTTTACAAACGTATTTCAACTTCTACTATGAGCTAGTATCGTTCCACCAATGTTGAACGCTAACTACCTTCAACATCGAAAGTAATATTTTTACAAATATTAAACAATCGATTAAGATGGAACCAGCTATAATTATGTTTTAAATTTTAATTTTTTGCATTCACAATGCAATATTTCTATAAGATATAAAATACGTATGTAAAAAACAACTACGCCTCCGAGCCCTCAGATGGGATTCGAACCCACGACCTTTCGCTATCCGGGCGACTGCTCTGACCAGCTGAGCTACCGAGACGCTGGCAAACGTGTCGAATTTTACAAACGTATTTCAACTTCTACTATGAGCTAGTATCGTTCCACCAATGTTGAACGCTAACTACCTTCAACATCGAAAGTAATATTTTTACAAATATTAAACAATCGATTAAGATGGAACCAGCTAT
The DNA here is from genome assembly GCA_927399485.1 of Calamotropha paludella. NCBI lineage: Eukaryota > Metazoa > Arthropoda > Insecta > Lepidoptera > Crambidae > Calamotropha > Calamotropha paludella. The sequence continues at coordinate 1,602,258 of OV656830.1, read as the reverse complement.
AATTATGTTTTAAATTTTAATTTTTTGCATTCACAATGCAATATTTCTATAAGATATAAAATACGTATGTAAAAAACAACTACGCCTCCGAGCCCTCAGATGGGATTCGAACCCACGACCTTTCGCTATCCGGGCGACTGCTCTGACCAGCTGAGCTACCGAGACGCTGGCAAACGTGTCGAATTTTACAAACGTATTTCAACTTCTACTATGAGCTAGTATCGTTCCACCAATGTTGAACGCTAACTACCTTCAACATCGAAAGTAATATTTTTACAAATATTAAACAATCGATTAAGATGGAACCAGCTATAATTATGTTTTAAATTTTATTTTTTTGCATTCACAATGCAATATTTCTATAAGATATAAAATACGTATGTAAAAAACAACTACGCCTCCGAGCCCTCAGATGGGATTCGAACCCACGACCTTTCGCTATCCGGGCGACTGCTCTGACCAGCTGAGCTACCGAGACGCTGGCAAACGTGTCGAATTTTACAAACGTATTTCAACTTCTACTATGAGCTAGTATCGTTCCACCAATGTTGAACGCTAACTACCTTCAACATCGAAAGTAATATTTTTACAAATATTAAACAATCGATTAAGATGGAACCAGCTATAATTATGTTTTAAATTTTAATTTTTTGCATTCACAATGCAATATTTCTATAAGATATAAAATACGTATGTAAAAAACAACTACGCCTCCGAGCCCTCAGATGGGATTCGAACCCACGACCTTTCGCTATCCGGGCGACTGCTCTGACCAGCTGAGCTACCGAGACGCTGGCAAACGTGTCGAATTTTACAAACGTATTTCAACTTCTACTATGAGCTAGTATCGTTCCACCAATGTTGAACGCTAACTACCTTCAACATCGAAAGTAATATTTTTACAAATATTAAACAATCGATTAAGATGGAACCAGCTATAATTATGTTTTAAATTTTAATTTTTTGCATTCACAATGCAATATTTCTATAAGATATAAAATACGTATGTAAAAAACAACTACGCCTCCGAGCCCTCAGATGGGATTCGAACCCACGACCTTTCGCTATCCGGGCGACTGCTCTGACCAGCTGAGCTACCGAGACGCTGGCAAACGTGTCGAATTTTACAAACGTATTTCAACTTCTACTATGAGCTAGTATCGTTCCACCAAGGTGTTGAAGGTAGTTAGCGTTCAACATTGGTGGAACGATACTAGCTCATAGTAGAAGTTGAAATACGTTTGTAAAATTCAACACGTTTGCCAGCGTCTCGGTAGCTCAGCTGGTCAGAGCAGTCGCCCGGATAGCGAAAGGTCGTGGGTTCGAATCCCATCTGAGGGCTCGGAGGCGTAGTTGTTTTTTACATACGTATTTTATATCTTATAGAAATATTGCATTGTGAATGCAAAAAATTAAAATTTAAAACATAATTATAGCTGGTTCCATCTTAATCGATTGTTTAATATTTGTAAAAATATTACTTTCGATGTTGAAGATAGTTAGCGTTCAACATTGGTGGAACGATACTAGCTCATAGTAGAAGTTGAAATACGTTTGTAAAATTCGACACGTTTGCCAGCGTCTCGGTAGCTCAGCTGGTCAGAGCAGTCGCCCGGATAGCGAAAGGTCGTGGGTTCAAATCCCATCTGAGGGCTCGGAGGCGTAGTTGTTTTTTACATACGTATTTTATATCTTATAGAAATATTGCATTGTGAATGCAAAAAATTAAAATTTAAAACATAATTATAGCTGGTTCCATCTTAATCGATTGTTTAATATTTGTAAAAATATTACTTTCGATGTTGAAGGTAGTTAGCGTTCAACATTGGTGGAACGATACTAGCTCATAGTAGAAGTTGAAATACGTTTGTAAAATTCGACACGTTTGCCAGCGTCTCGGTAGCTCAGCTGGTCAGAGCAGTCGCCCGGATAGCGAAAGGTCGTGGGTTCGAATCCCATCTGAGGGCTCGGAGGCGTAGTTGTTTTTTACATACGTATTTTATATCTTATAGAAATATTGCATTGTGAATGCAAAAAATTAAAATTTAAAACATAAACCAGTTATGTTTTAAATACGATTGATGGTATTTAAATATAACTAAAAAAAATTAACTAAATAGGAATTATTTTAAATATAAACGACCTCCGTTGTCGAGTGGGTCGAATACCGATTTTCATGGTAACAACACTCCGAGGTCCCGGATTCGATACTCGACCGAGTCAAATTAGAACACCAGCTTTTCTATATTGGCTTGCGTCTGGATGTTGTTATCTATTTTAATTGACTTGTGAACTGAGTCGATTTTTTCTAGTATTCTTCTATTAAAATAATTTATCGTATTAGATATTGTCTAATATACATTTATTTAACCGATTCGTGGTGGATGGCACGTCTGCCGTGCTATCACTTTTTTACGTGTGGCGTTAGGCACGGGAGCCGTGTCATTTTTAAATCGATGATAACTCCTTCTAATTAAATTTAAGAAAATCTACCCAGAATAAAAGTATCTAATATTTAATATATAAAGAATGTTTATAAATACTTACCAACCTGAATAAGTGTAAAATGCTCGCTTTTATGGATGAGTGGAGTCTCCTGACACAGGCCTATGAGCTTAAAAGAGGATTCCAATTCATAGCAATCTTGTAACTTATTTTTTGAAAATAAAATATTTTGTATTTTGTATCTTAATTTTTCACGTAAATCAAGCTTGTAGCCTTCGTTTCTGGTAATTGTATGTAGCAACGAATCGGTCAAATATATATTTTTTTATTATTAACCTACTATTTTAAATCGATAAGTTAAGTATGTGTTATTATTTTTTAAAACAATCTCAGTATTTATGAGGTTTTGCGGTAATCGTGACCGCGTATGAACATAACTGCGGCTAGAAACTATGACACGGCTTCACACTTCCGGGTGCATTTAAACGGGAAAGTGTATTTAATGCACTTTTCACATTTTCTTAAGCATCTCAACAAAACTGATTTAACTGATAAACGAAGACGCTGCGCCAGACAGATATTAAAACAATGTTGATACTGTGTATAGATTTACGACTTTTTTTCTCGAGGCACGAAAATAGGGTACATGACTATTTGGAAATATAGATCAAACTGTTATTAGATTAACAGTTAATATTTATTTAAACCTATTTAGCCCACACATTATTTTAAAATATATACAATGTGTCCCGTCACCAGTGTCGGAGCCTTATGGTGTGAAATATGGCACTTTTTATTGACAAATTGCCCCTCAAATTTTGTTTTTCTCTTAGGGCCGCCATTTAGTTTTCTTGGTAACCAAGACCTGGGCTCTCATACTAATTCGACCACCAGTACTCATGTAAATGTCCTATCAACAATAAAAAGGTGACATTTGATAAATAAACATGTAGACAACAGTTACACAGCCATCATGTTTCAATTGTCATGGAATAAAAAATAGAAAAATATAATTAAAGATAAACAAATAGATTCCTTTTTGTGTATTTTTTAATTATTGGCTTTTAGAGGCAAACCAAATTTGAGGGGCAATTTGTCGATAAATAATGCCATATTTCACACCATAAAAGCTCCGACACTGGTGACGGGTCACATTGTATAGAAGTAAATATACATACTATAATGTTATTTATAGCAATACTAGCTTTTACCCGCGGCTGTGCCCGAAAAAAATTTTTGTTTTCAATAAAAAGTATTTTATGTTACTTGTAATACCGCCTAGAATATATGTACGAAGTTTCATGATGATCGGTTTAGTAGTTTTTGCGTGAAAGCGTAACAAACAAACTTACATTCACATTTATAATATTAGTAGGGATAATTTATTGCATAAACAATTTTATACTTATTTTTTTTTGTTAATATTTTAACAAAATATTAACAATCAGGAACGTGCCCGATTAAAATATTGTGAAGGTAGTAGAAAATATATGACCACCATTACCTTAGTCATCCTGTGATCACAGGACAAACGTCAGGATTAAATCTACGCTAATATTATAAAGAGGAAAAAAAATTTATTTTTGTATGTTTGTAATGAATAAACTCAAAAACTACTAAGCCGATTTCAAAAATTCTTTCACCATTGGAAAGCTACATTCACGCTGAGTAACATAGGCTATATTTAATGCTAGAAAAATTTAAATAATTTTGTCCACCCGCGCGAAGCCGGGACGGGCCGCTATTATAAAATAAATTATTCGCAAAATCCTTAAAAAAGTTGCTTATTCAAATATGTAATGTGCGCAAAAGTGTAAGAACTAGAATTATAACAGTGCAATGGTAGCGATTATGCCTTTCGTGCTGAAAGTCGTGGGTTCGAGTCCGGTAGGGATATATGCTTGTGTGATGAATACAATTGTTTTTAACTGAGTCATTGATACTTATATCATTGTGTCATATGTATGTCTATCCGTTACCCTAGTATCCATGACACAAGCCTTACAGTGCTTACTTTGGGCTAGGCTAATTGGTGTGAATGTAAGAAATATTGTCTAAAAGCTGATTATTTTTGACATAAAAGAAGCACTTAAGATGATTCAGTGGCAAAAAGAAAAACATTAAAATATGTTCTACTTGTTTTTTATTTAAAATTTTTAAGTTCTTTGGATCAAAATTTTCAAAAAGTCAGAAAAAAAAATATTACTCGAAAACTACGAATAATTGCCGAACATACATGGGGGTGATTCGGGTACTCCAAGAGGTGCTCTAACTCTGGACTACGCTTGACTCTATTTTTTGGGACATCCTGTATAAGGTGCATATATGCATCTGAATGCATGTGAATTTTCGCATTAATTTGATTTTATTTAGTCGCGTATTGCAAAAGGATATAAAGAGAAAAGCTTTGACGACCGTTTGGTGCAACGGTAGCGATCCTGCCTTTCGCACCGACGCCGACGGACGGTCCTGGGTTCGAATCCCTGAAGGGGCAGATGTTTGTATGATGAATACGAGCGATAAATGTATGATATATATCTATATCTTATATATAAAATTCTCGTGTCACAGTTTTCGTTCCCATACTCCTCCGAAACGGCTTGACCGATTCTCATGAAATTTTGAGAGCCTATTGAGTAGGTCTGAGAATCGGCCAACATCTATTTTTCATCCCCCTAAATGTTAGGGGTAGTCCACCCCTAATTTTTTTTTTTTTTAGACAAAATTTTTAGTTTCTATTCTTTTATGATACAACATACAAAAATACCTACATTTTCACCCCTCTACCATCAACCCCTATTTTTTATTAATTAATTAAAAACGTTTCCTAGAAATAATATACATGGCAAAACAACGTTTGCCGGGTTAGCTAGTTATTATATAAATGACACCATTAAAAACTAAACAAATCACACTTCAAAGAAAGAGTATGCAAGATTTTTTAAATGTATATTGAGTAGAAAATGTGTTGCCAGCAAAGAAATATTGTTGCGCCATATAAATTACTCTTTTCATATGAATTAATTTGAAGATTAAGGTCACTTGCCATTATATGAGGTTAATTAAAATCCGGTTTTTGAGTTGACTTATAAAAGCAATCTACTTTCACTTAACGCGTAAAGTTAAGAAGATAAACATAGTTAAGTATTATGTGTGATTTAAGTAACTCCTGATTTTAGAGTCTTAAGCCTCCAATTAATACTTGAGTTTTAAGCTTATATGATAAATTGTTTTAATAGAAAAATACTAGAAAAAATCGATACAGCTCACAAATTTAATTCTTACTAAATTTAAATAAAACAACAGCGCCTAAATAAAACAACTTTGAAGATAAAATATTTTTCCATTAAAATTATTTATCTTATAAGATAGCATTGAAAAATGTAAAAAATATATAAAAGTTGAAAGTAAAACATCTTTTTCATTTATACTAGCGGCCCGTCCCGGCTTCGCAAGGGTGGACAAAATTCTTTATTTTTTTTGCTATTATTAAATATTTTTCCGTTAGCGCCATCTAGCGTCCGGTAGACGAACTACTTGCGTTGCTATGGTAACGTTATTGATACAATGGATAAAAAGACGGGAAAAAGAGCGGACAGACAAACATACAAACCACTGTGATCTTAGATTATAGATTTAATCCTGACGTTTCGACTCCTTTAAAGGAGCAGTGATCACAGGAGGTGAAGGCAATGAGCGTCATTCATTCAAAATATTTTAATTTCATTTTTCTTTCTCTATTCTGCTGCTTTCACAATATTTTAATCGGGCACGTTCCTAATTGTTAAAATAATAAATAAACTGTTAACCAAAATCCATCATCCAGAGCGGGTTCGATTCCCGCGTGAGAATTTACTTGTAAGCCAAGTCGATAATTTCTAGAATTTCTCTATTAAAATATTTCATCATATAAGATGGCATTGAAAAATGAAAAAAGTATAAAAAACATATAATCTTAAACTTGTTCTTATTTAGTTGACTAAATATAATTCAAAGTAAAAAATAAAACAATTGAATTTATATAATGGAAGGTGTATGTATGACGACCATTACCTTGGTCATCCTGTGATCACAGCTCCTGTAAAGGAGTCGAAACATCAGGACTAAATATGAAAACCGGCCAAGTGCGAGTCGGACTCGCGCACGAGAGGTTCCGTACAAACTTTTAGTTAAGTACAAAATCACGTTTATTGAATGGAAGCCCCCATGAATATTTATTTTAATTTATTTAAGTAAAAATACAACTGAGTATTTTGTGAATATTTCAAGTGCTTACCTGTTGCCATTATTGATATCGAGCAAAAATGGGCAAAAAATCGCGTTTGTTGTATGGGAGCCGCCCTTAAATATTTATTTTAATTTGTTTTTAGTATTTATTGTTATAGCGGCAACAGAAATACATAATGTGTGAAAATTTCAACTGTCTAGCTATCGTGGTTCTTGAGATACAGCCTGGTGACAGACAGCGAAATCTTAGTAATAGGATCCCATTTTTACCCTTTGGGTACGGAACCCTAAAATATATACATTAGCTGACCCGGCCACGCGTTACTGTATCATAAATTAAAATAAAACCTATCCTTTATCCTAAGTCAGAACACATCCAGAAAAATGAAAAAAGACATCAAAATATATTAACTATAAATTATTATAATAGAAAAATACTAGAAAAAATCGACTCGGGTCACAAGTGAATCTCAGGCGGGAATCGAACCCGCAACCTTTGGAAATCCGGTCCAATGCTCTCCCAATTGAGCTACCGAGCCTTGCGAACACTCGTCGAAATTTTCTAGTACCTTCCTGATTTTACGCTGTAGGCCAGCGTTGTTTCATCAATGAGAGGAACATCCTCTCGTATTCGAAAGAAACATTTTTACAAATGTTTGGTCAATCGATTAAGATGAAACAGCCATGTTAGATTTATAATTTTTATATATTTTATGCATTTTTAATGCGATCTTTTAAGATAAATTATTATAATAGAAAAATACTAGAAAAAATCGTGATCGCATTAAAAATGCATAAAATATATAAAAAATTATAAATATATTAACGAGTTTCGGAGTTCATCGCAGTCAAACACTGAGAGGAAATTTTTATATACATAGATTTTTAAAATAGATGTTCACTTTATTGTAATTAACGATGTAATGAAACCATAACACTACTATTATTTTGATAACGTAATAATATTGTTTTTTGTGGATTATGTATGGTGATGACGTATAATATTGTAAATGTCGTTACTTCTGTTAAAGCTGACGAGTTTCTTGCTCCCTTTTGTCAGTTAAAAGACGTCCCGAATGGGTGGTATATAAAAATGTTGGACGATTCAAAACAACTTATTTTAAATGCATTTCGTTGCGTGTGAACTTGTAATAAAATTTTAGTAGTTAAAAAAAGAAAGTAAAGTGGCTTACTTTCGATTTCAACCAGTTTGAAGATCTAGATTTAACATTACACTTGTAAGCAAAGATTTAAATCTATGCTTGTATGAATATATGTACCGTTCTTATAACGAAGTGCGAAGTGGCAAAGACATTGATATTTTAATGCCAATTTGGCATAATATATGAGAAGAATTAAGGATTTTTATGAAAGCCAAAAGTGCTTTTCTCTTTGAATGATTTACTGCACATAACTCGCTGTTATGTGCAGTAAATCATTCAAAGATTCAAAATGGAATGACTTCTAAATATCTTGCTAGAGAACCGTATGCTGGTCATAAGGGCACATTATTTATCTATAGAAAAAACGTGTGATTATATGTATTTAATATAATAAATATATACGATATATATTAAATATCGGATAATTTGATATTTAATAATAATAAATAATACATATTTCTTACATTAACACCAATTGGCTTAGCCTAAAGTAAGCACTGTAAGGCTTGTGTTATGGATACTAAGATAACTTATGGACTTACATATATATGTAATGTTAATAGAAATATATATATAAACAACCATGACTCAGGTACAAATGCTCGTATTCATCATACCAAGATCTGCCTCTACCGGGATTCAGGGCAAAAGGCTACCGTTGCACCAAGCTGGTTGACTCCCTCTATGAAGTACATAGTGCAACTTTGCCAGATGGAATCTCTCTCTCTCTCTCTCTCTGTCTCTCTCTCTTTCTCAGCGAGTAATAAAATTCAAGTACTCAAGTGCTAACTAATAATTATATCAAATAAATATACCTAACAACTTAATAATATCATAAATTGCAGGTTTTAGCTAAATGAGATATCTGCCAAATTAATCCAATTAGATTAGTTTAGATTAGCTAAACATCAGATATTTGTTTGGATGAATAGATACCTACAGGGTTACCTCGTTCCATCTTGGATCCTCTCTTGTCCCCTGGGCTTGGATAGGATTAAGAGCAAACCCATTCAAAATAATGAAAATAAATAAAAAATAGCCAATTAGACTAGCCAAGATTAGATAAGCTTAGTATTAACCAAACATTAGATATTATCGTACTCTCGTTAAAAGTAAGAGTTAATCATTAGGTTATTACAATAGCTTAGATCTTGTGAAATTACCGAAAGCCGTGAAAATCGAGTTGAATCTCTATGGGAAAGATTTCTTACAACACTTTCACTGGCAATAGACAAACAATGACAGACATGTTTGTCTGTGAACATCGTGACTCGAATTTTCTTAACGATTTTAATAATAAACTATTTGGCAAAAATTAACCTTGTTTTATCTCGACATGGTATTTTCATTTTCACTGTTTTTAAACAGTTGTTTGTTTGATTAGGTTTCTGTGAATTATTTTGTTTTTTTACTGTTTTTGTTTGGTTTATTGACTGACTGTATGTCCTATGTTTTAGCACTAAATAAAATGGTTTATATCAATTACAAGTTGTCTTTATAAATCTTCTATAATCTCACATCACAAATTTGTTGTTTGTCTGTCCGCTCTTTTTCTATTGTATATGCGTTACCGTAGCAACGCGTTAACCGCAAGTAGTTCGTCTACTTGACGCAAGATGGCGCTAACGGAAAAATATTTAATAATAGAAAAAAAATTAAGAATTTTGTCCACCCGTGCGAAGCCGGGACGGGCCGCTAGTATGTCACAAACACCAGTTTACTTAACAATATTAAGAGCATATAAAGACAGCAGAGAGTGAACAATATATGTAGAAAAAGCAAGTCAGTAAAGGCAGACTCAGGCGAACTTTCAGGTACCAAATAGGAGATGTCTTGAAAAAAGGCCGGATTAAATGCACCCTTCGACGGGGTTGTATGAAAGGACCCATAAAAGTTGAAGAAGCGATAGACGTAAGTCGGGATAATAGAAAGTGGATATCTACCTACCTTTACGGGAAAAAGATGCAAATGTCATTCATTACAAGCTCGTCGAATAAGGGTGCTTTTGGCTTGGCCTTTTTCCAGGATATCTCCTTGTCCCACCTTGTCTGTTCGCCTTGCTGTGCCTTTGTTATTAAGAATGGGTTTGCTCTTGATCCCAATCAAACATGGGCCAAGACATGATCCACGATGGAACTTGCTAACCCAGAAGGTTTTGAAAATAGACGGGTTAGAAGTCCTCGGAAATACTAGGGGAGAAAATCAATTTTCCCACACACATTTGTTCCATAAACTTGTCTTGGCAATCTTTTTTCATCCATCATCTCTACACGTCCAAACCATCTAAGCATCCCATTACAAGCGCGAATGTATGTACTCGTATATACAATGTGTCCCGTCACCCGACACTGATGAGCCTTTAATGGTGTGAAATATGGCATTTTTTATCGACAAATTGCCCCTCAAATTTAGTTTTTCTCAAAAAGCCAATAATTAAAAAATACACAAAAAAAAATCTATTTGCTTTTCTTTAATTATTTTTCTCTATTTTCTATTTCATGACAATTGAAACATGATGGCTGTGTAACTGTTGTCTACATTTTTAGTTATCAAATGACACCTTTTTAATGTTGATAGAACATTTACATGAGTAGTGGTGGTCGAATTAGTATGAGAACCCAGGTCTTGGTTACCAAGAAAACAAAATGGCGGCCGTAAGAGAAAAACAAAATTTAAGGGGCAACTTGTCGATAAAAAATGCCCTATTTCACACCATTAAAGGCTCCGACACTGGTGACGGGACACATTGTATAAAGAATATTATACTTCTAGTTTTGCGAGGTGTGGTGACTTCTTAATGTCTTACTAGACAATCGTATGCTAGTCATAATCATGACCTGAAATGGCTGTTGGAATCACTAAATTATATTTTGTAATAGTTTTTTAGAGCTGTGGTCACTGTTACTAATAACAAATCAATCACCTTATCGTGCTGAAATTCTCTCAAAATTTAAAAAAGAATGTCATAATGTACGGAAAGAATATTGTAACAAAACCTCTTTAGAAAGAGGAATTTGGTACAAGACTGAGTGAGCCTCCTCGTATTCCTTGGTGTGTAAATATTAAGTGGTGGGGAAAATACGTCGTACTTTTACACAGACTACGGTCCGGACAATGTCCATGTAACAAGTTTGCACATTTAATGAGAAAAACTGTAACTGTGACGCGTGTGGTAAAGTGGAAGATGTGCAACACTTGTTGTTGGAATGTGTCAAAAACCAAAGCTAGAGTCAGCGACTTATTCATCATTTAGACCTAAAGGCGCTTTCGCGATTTGGGAGCTTTCTAAAGTATTTTGGCGGATCCTGCATCAGATGCAGCTAAACTTGTATGCGACCTCGTTCAATTACGTTTATGATGTGCTGCGGAAAAGCTTAGGATACAATGGGACTGACGTACTCTGTGAAAAAGTCCCTAAATGAAATAAAGAAACAAAACAAACAAATGTGTTTGCGGCGTTAGCTTTCGAGACGTTAGGGTCGTGGTCGGCTGACATGAAGCGGTTTATGAAGGATATGTCGAATCGACTAATTCTCTCTTCGGGTGATCAGAGGGCTGGCAGCTATTTCTCGCAGAGAATCAGCTTAGCTATTCAGCGAGGTAATGCTGTCAATGTTCTGGGTACCATGCCCCAAATTGGAATTTTGGATGACATATTATTTTTGTGAATATGTATATAACTATTATAGGGTTAATTTTAATGATAAGTTTTTAGTTTGATATTGTTGTGTTTATATTGTAATGTATATATTTGAAAATATGTCTAATAAACCGTTTAAATTGATAAAATGACAATTAAATTCAGTATTTATTTATATAATAACTCGCCGTTTGGTACCCGGATGAGTAGAATACCATCAACCCTTCACACTTTCGAGTGTTGTAAAAGGGAATTATGATATTTGAGATAATGGCCATAAACTTTCCGTAGACCAAATTAAAATAAAGATAAATAACTTGGCAATCTGGCGAAACTGAAAATATACTTTACGCCGGAAAACTTGCTCAAAGCTCAAAGCTCTTTTCCAAGCGCAAGTTCAGTCGTATATAGAGTACTGTTCTTATCTTTAGAAAGGTTCCGCCCAATACACTTAAGTCCATTGAGAGGAGGGTCAAGAAGCTCATCGATCTTTTTTATAGTAAGCTCAAAAGTCTTGAACATAGGCGGAAGGTAGCTTGCCTATCCGTTTCTTATAGGATACATTTCGGAGAGTTTACAGAAGAATTGCCGGACAACCAGACTTACAGATAAGCACCCCCAGTATATGGTTGATATACCAAAGAGTCGCACCAAGCATTTTGGTTTCAATTTTGAGATTTCTAACACTAAAGAATGGAATTTCTTGCCTTAGTCTGTATTTCGTCTTCAAGTCACGAGTAAATAGGTGTATTATAGGCAAACGCTTCACATCCTAGATAGCATCATCGCTTACTATCAGGCGAGATAGCGGTCAAGCGCTTACCTTTTACAAAAAAAACACATTCACATTCGGTTTAAAAAGTTGGTACATAAAAATAGTGTCTATGTGACGCCCTGTATGGGCATGGCAACATTCAAATAAAAATAAAAATTAGAGGGCTATGTATATGTCGCAGCCAACTGGTTAAAATAGCCGTTCAATCAAACAGCTAGCCCTTTGACTGAACAACGCATTTCAATCACACGGCTATACGTCGTTTAGCCGACTTGTTGACTGCAACGTTCAACACTACAGCTAGACGACGCTTAGCCAACTGGTTAAATGGTCAATTAACTAAGGTGACAATTAGTTTAGTATGTAATTTGCGAGAATAGGAAATTTTTTTGTAAGTCCTTGGGAGATTATTCTTGGATTAAGTTTAATCTAACCTTTTTTTTTTTAGTTCAATCTAACCTAACCTAACCTAATCAACTTCACTCGTATCACTCGTAAGTGCCCCCATAATTTCTGTCTCTTTAATAACACTAGTAACGTATATTTACTACTTTCTTTCCGAAAAATATCTTCAAACAATCACAAACACTGGCTAGTTGGCGCCATATTGAAAACAAAACGCACCTAGCGCCGCGGTGGTGAGCACTGAACTAATTCAATTAGACGGCGGCTTTTCAATCAGCTGTAGTGTTGAACGTTTTGAGCGACTTAAATTGCAATTAAAAAGCTAGACTTGTGGTTGAATGGCGTTGTTCAGTCAAAGGGCTAGCTGTTTGATTGAACGGCTATTTTAACCAGTTGGCTGCGACATATATACGACTCAGGTACAAATGCAAGTATATTAACACAAACATCTGCTCTTCCAAAAGTCACATCAAGTCACCGTTGCACCAAACGTTTCTCAAGTGTATGTCGTTTAATAAATTTTTATTTAAAATATTTTCTATTTTTTACAGAGGCAGCTGACGCTGAGCTCTTGACTTCGGGAAGGTCCATGGAAGAAATGCCTTCGAAAATTGGAAAACAGGTTGAGGATTCTCTCAACTCCATAGCTGAAATGGTCGGGAATGGAGTAGCAAGGTCAGTTTATAAAATTAATAAAGTTTATTACAAACTTATTTATTGAAAAATAATGATACTTAATAACAATATTTCTTACGTTTACACCAATTAAGATTAGGAATATAATAATTAACAGCCATTAACCCCTTGACGCCCAGCTTTGTGTTAAATGCGTTATTTCTCTCTCTATCGGGGAAAAAATATCGTTCAATCAAAAAGAACCATTACCAAAGCCGTAATAACGATTAAATCAGACTGCGCACTATAGAGCATTTTATAATGCTCGCGGATTTTAAGTATCGTTGTCGCGCGCATGATATAATGCTCTCGGGTTTTAAGGGGTTAAATTGCTACTATAGTGATTGTTAAAGTTTAGCTCAATACTTAGTCCGCTGCGCGTTGAAGTCTTTTGTACGCGCATCCGACCCCAGGTAAACTATTGGCCACAATTGCTCAACGTATATTTTTTTTCAAAAATTCATTATAAATTCAATTCTTATCCGATTTGCTTCGAGTAAACCATTTAAGATAAAGGGGCCCCTAAGATCTTTTAAGAATTTTTGAAGTGAAAACTTTTTTAACGGCGTCGTGCACTTTTTGGGATGAGTAAAAATTGTTAAAATCGCGTCAGGACATGTGACTTGATCGAAAATTCGTAAGACGGAGGGACAGTAGACCTCCGGCGCGGCGTAGGAGAGGAAGTAATATCCCTCTCTGTTCCTACCGCGCGGCGAAAATTTAGGCCTGCTCCTGCTGTTTCGTTTAAGCGGCGCAGGGCGCTTGACCGAGTGTGCGTGTGAGTTTGATGTCATGTTTGCGTATGAAAGCGTAATAAATGAATATTGTATATTACCACATAAATGATAGTACTTTTATAGTGATAATTTAAGCAATTCGTGCGAAATTATTCCCTAACCATTCCAAAATATCAAAAATGCACAACGTTAATGTTCATGTTTTCACTTTTGCCGGCACTCCCGGAGTACAACCCGTTGTTTTTTTAGTCATAACTTATTTCGGTTTCAACCGAACTTCAATTTTATAGTACCATATTACCATTGTATCTTACCATACCATAGTACCTTTTTATCCTTCAAATAATCATCAATTCCGTGATACTAAATATAATTTCTCTGAAGACATTTCACATGGCACGTTATTATAAAACGCAACAAATCTTAAAAATGAGCTCATTCTTTGCAATCTGAAGTTTAAAACGGCAATTTTATAAATGTGTATTTCGTAGCAAATGAACTTTCTATTTATCTATCATAAGTAGTCACGGTTCAAGTACAAATTCTCGTATTCATCACACAAACATCTGCTAACTAATCGTAAAAATACAAACCAGTTCTAGAAAATCGTACTAAATACCAAAATGACTTTTAACTTTCACTTAAAAATAATTTACTAGTCACCCTGATAAAATATATTTATAGGATAAAACTTGTTTAATGTATTTATAAATTTAATTTAATTTAAATTTAGTTCTTACACTTCCGCATCTTTAAATAAAACCGGTTTCACGACGCTTTTTATTCTTGGTTTTGAAATGAAACGGCTTCTTTACACGGCTATATATATATATATAAAAAAATCGAAGTTTAATATAATATCATTTATTTGGGATACCTAATACAATTAAAAATTAAATTAAATGTCATAAACATATGTTTATTAAATAGAATTTCACATAAAATTAAAATAAAAACAATGTGTACTTTTTTTATGCTAAATGCACCCTCCTCTAAACGGGGGAATCCTCCATGGATACTTCGGGCCGGCCCGAGAGTTATGTCAGACTCGTACTGACTAAACACCACCTGGGATTGGCTTGCACCCGGAGAAGGTCATAAGCCGTCGTCTGAGGCGACCACCCCTCTAGAGAGGGGTGGCGCAAGCGCTACTCACCTAGGTGAGAGAGCGCATAGAAAAATCGATCGAATCCCAGAAGGGGGGCCAGTCGGCATCTGAGAGGACTGGGGTAGACCTGAAGGGTCTGTAGCGATTCTACGTTTGGCCGATTCCTGTGCCTCTAAGAGGAGGTTCAGGTCAGCTGACAATCGTTGGGTACAAAAAACAATGTGAAAATAAGTACCTATAAATAAGTGGGGCTGTAGGAATGCAGCTTCATCCACGCTCTTAATGTGGCAAACAAAAATGTTTGCTAATTAGCCTAACCCGAAGTAAGCACTGTTAAGCTTGTGTTATGGATACTAGGGTAATGGATAGACATACATATATCTATACATATAAATAAAATTGGAGTGTCTGTTTGTAATACTGAAATAAACGTTTTTTACTACATGCATATGAATATATATATATATATATATACGGTAGGTACATAAACAAAAATAACATTTTTAACAATTTTTGTCTGTCTGTTTGTTCCGGCTAATCTCTGAAATAGCTGGACACATTTGACGGAACTTTTTTTTGCAGGTAGCTGATGTAATAAGGAGTAACTTAGGCTTCTTTTATTTAAGAAAAAATCTTTTTTTTGGAAAAATAAAGTAATGTTGTAATGTTCCACGCAGATGAAGTCGCAGGCGGACGCTAGAAACTGATACATAGATTAATATGAATAGAAAATTATATAAACACCCATGACACAGGTACAAATGCTCGTATTCATCACACAAATATCAACCTATTCCGGGACTCGAACCCAGGACGTCGGAGCAAAAGACAAGTTCACCACCATGGCACCGAACAGTCATATATAATCGTTTCTCGCTCGGAATTCACTGGCCACCGTAATGTTCATCAGTAAACCAAGATGCGTCACACTTGAGTAAACTTTCGATTTCACTGACACACAAAAACATCCTGTTCCTTTCCCATGTACGTTAATAAATAGAGAGAGAGTGAGACAGCTATACTCTTAATAGCTTTAACTACTATAAGTGTTTATCTTTAAAATAACTTTTTTTTTTTAAATCATAACATTTAGCACGGAAACTATTGCCCTAATTGTTGAGAAAAATACCTATAATACGTTTCATTACAGCGTAAGAGATGGCACTCTTGATTTATGCAAAAAATTTAAAGTGTAAACGGAACGCAACATATTTTAAGCGTATGCACCGATTTAAGCTCAGAGCTAATCCATCTTGTATGTGCGAACCGGTAGTCAGCGAGGACATCTACATCGTACTGGACTGCCCTTAGCACTTCGTCGATAGGCACACTCTACAACAGAAACTCAACATCACACTCAGGGAAGATTGCTTGAATAATCTCTATGGCATATGCTAGAGGCATAATAAAAATGGCGATACATATAATAAACATAAGTAGCTATACTTCCCAGTTGATCATGATTTTGAAATCACGTGACATGCGCAGTAGTGAATAATGTACCTAAACTTGCTACTGCGCATGTCACGTGATTTCAAAACCAGGTTCAACTTATATGCCGGGGACTACATGTTAGTAGAATTTATACAAGGAAAACGAAACAAAAAGAATACAAGATACCTGACTGTACTCAGGCATCACCGATTCGTGGAGGAGTCCAAATGGCCGTCACAGGTCACCGGGCTGTTGTAGTGATTCCTAAAACGGGTCCCACAAGGCCCACTGGTGATGTGAAGTACAGCGGGGGGTTTTAGGGGGTATGCCCGTCAGCCTTTTACTGACGGGTGAGATCCACATAACCCCACCGTCTACCCAAAGGTGGGGCATGCGTAAAGCATTTCCCCCCGGAAGAAAAAAAAAGGCCAAGATACGATGAAGCGAGCTTACACACAAAGTGCCTATTTATCCTGGCTTTGAATACGGACGGGTACAACCATTTGGTGCAACGGCAACAATCCTGCCTTTTCCACCGACAGTCCTGGGTTCGAGTCCCTCATGGGGCAGATGTTTGTACGATACGAACATTTGTACCTCAGTCATGGTTATATTTATTTCTACATACCCAATCGGTATCAATCCCTACTAATATTATAAATGTGAATGTAAGTTTGTTTGTTATGCTTTCACGCAAAACCTACTAAACCGATCATCATGAAACTACGTACATATATTCTTGGAGGTATAACAAGTAATATAGGATACTTTTTACTGAAAAAAAAAATTGCGGGTGAAGCCGCGGGTAAAATCTAGTACCTATACAATAAAATAAATAGGATATTAAACATTTTTTCACTTAATTACTATACCTACATACAAACAGAAAGTAATCACAAAGTTATGAAAGTATAGAAGGACTCCTATCTAACCAGTAATAATAAAAATAAACACACTTTTATATTGTTTAGAATCAGTAGTTTTGCATTGACACGTAAGAAAAATAGAACATTCCCTTTTCTACACTCCACTCAACATACACTCTTAATAACCCTTACATATTTAAATATATATATTTAACTACTAAGTTTATTATAAGTATACATGCATTTCCGTACTTGGTTTCAAATAGATACTAGGTTATTTCATAGCACAGTAAGAGAGGGGTCTCTTCTAATACAGGTTTTTTTAACTAAAAACATGGTAAAAACTACTTGTAAGAAAATAATAAAGATATTTTGATTTCCGATATCTATGTACCACATATGTAAGTCTAACTGTTACCCTAGTATCGATAACACAAGCCTTACAGTGCTTACTTTGGACTACGCTAATTGGTTTGAATGTAAGAAATATTATTTGCGCCCGCCGATTTATTCCAAATATTCACCGTTTTTTTTAAGTAGAACCCTTTAAACGAAAATGTCATTACACCCTTTTCCCGTTGCATAAATCAATGGTGACTTTCTCAACTTTCATGCGGTAAGTAAGCCACGCAACAAGGTCATCGGGTAGCGGGTTCGGTTACTGATTACGTCTTGAATGTCAAATGAATTCGAACACAACGAGGTACCATGGGAAATCAGATAATATCTATTAAACCTGAATTGATTATTAATTATTTTAGTGAAACCTTTTTAAGTTGTACTTCTTAAGGCACGTTATGAAAAAATGATGAGAGGAAATTTCAAGATGCGCGCGCATCACTGTAACACAAAAGTAACAGGTTGAAGTTGCCCGCAAAAGCGACATGGAATAAACCAGCGGGATGAAGTTGGCCGCTAATTGGCCCAAGGTAGTAAATTAAATTTCTAGTTGTTGATGTGAACTAATTCGTTTAACTTTATAATTAAAACTATAAATATTGAATACAATTTAAAATCTAGTTATAATAACTTTACTTTAAGCTACGTAGCATTTAGCAATAACTTAAAATGTCTTAATAACTTAATCGTCCACTGGTAAACCGTTTTCGTATTAATAAGTGCATTGATTTTGATAAATGCATTTTGCATAATAAACATTAAATCATTACTTAACTGGTTTATGTTCATTTGTAGCTAATAAAGGAATTCGAACGAAGTCTTGGGCAGAAGTTTGCAGGTGAAATTACTGAGAATGATTTGCTGTGAAGTGCCGTTAAATTACGTCAAGTAAACTGCAATGAACTCACAGAAACCGAAATTTAATTTATCTTCATATATATAACTAGCGGCCCGTCCCGGCTTTGCACGGATGGACAAAATTCTTTCAATTTTTCTAGCATTAAATATAGTCTACATTACTCAGCGTGAATATAGCTTTCCAATGGTGAAAGAATTTTTGAAATCGACTAAGTAGTTTTTGAGTTTATTCATTACAAACATACAAAAATACAAATATTTCCTCTTTATAATATTAATTTAGATTCTATTGTACGATTATATATCGTTGAACTCCTCCTAAACGGCTGGACCGATTTGAATGATTTTTTTGTATTCGTTTGCGTGGCTCCCTAGGTGGTTTGTTATAAAAATATTGTTATTTATTTGCTTTACATCAGAAATATTTGAATTTTTTTTTTTTACGGATTTTAGACATAATTTATTTTATATTTAATCTAGACGTGATCACTGGATGACTAAGGCCATAAGACTGTTAAAAAGTTATTTATTCAAATGTGTAATGTACGTAAAGTGAAAGAACTAAATATCAGAAATATTATTGAAGTGAAAACTTCTTTAGCATCGTTGTGATTTGAAAGTCGATGAAACGAAAAATGACAGTAAAAAGAGAGACACACATAAATACATAAGCTTTAACGTAGGAGAAAATGAGATAGGAAGCATTTTGTACGTGTGTTAATACGTGTTTGTGTGCGCATGCGTAGAACAAAGCTAGAGAAAAGGCATCACAACAACCGTGGTATTTTGTATGCGTATACTTATTATTTTTGAAGGTTTCACTTCTACCATGTGTGCATTGCACACATGCTTAATTTTTTTAATAAGAGGGTAATGTACTATGTTTGTGTGATTAATACGTATATAAGAAATATTGACTTAGGTACAAATACCTAAGTCAATATTTCAATGATTTATTTATTTAGCTTCACCAGTGATTCTTTACATTAAGTTGACATTCAAAAAACTTTTAAGACTTAGGTCCATATTCGGAAAAAATTACATTTTATCATTAAAAAAATACATTAAAATTGAAAATCATAATAAAGATTAATATTTCATTCATATAATTAAAACAAAAATAAGAAATATTTGTTAGTAAATCTTATATATAAAAAATTCCTGTCACAGTATTTGACCTCGATGAACTCCGAAACTACTGAACCGATTTTAGTGATTTTTATTTCATTTTGCTGGATTTTTTTCAACTTAGGACATAAGATAGGTTTCATTTTAATTTATAACACAGCAACGCGTGGCCGGGTCAGCTAGTATATCTCTACTATGGGTGGGTTTGTTACCATATATAGTTACCGTAAGCCTAAGAATAACAGTTTTTATAATAGTGTGGTCGGGTTATACCAGCAACGCGTGGCCGGGTTAGCTAGTAATAAAATAAAATAGATTCATACTTAAAAGCAATCATTGTCAATAGAAAAACAAATTCCTGGCATGGTTTGCTCTGGTTTCACAACAAACAAAATGGCGTACAAACAATATTTTATTTCGTACGTGGGTGTAAACGACCTGCTCTTTAGTATCGCACACACTTTCACTTCACAAGTTTCTAATAATGAGAGAATGTTCCTTAAGGAAACACATCACATATTAGAATGGCTGTATATATTTATTTACTTTAAATTTCATATATTATAATAATAATATTTCTTACATTCACACCAATTAGCCTAGCCCAAAGTAAGTACTGTTATGCTACTAAGTGGTGCTACAAGGCTACAGGACAGTATGAAGGCACAACGACGAGTTTTAGTGGGTATACCTTCGATCACCCACTGGGCTTCGTCGTTGTCGTTGTCGGATGGGTGACCGAAGGAGAGCCCCGACATAAGTCCGCTGTCTACCCAAGCAACGGAGTATCCATAAGGCGTTATCGTCGAAAGAAAAGGCTTTATAGATACTAGGGTAACGGATAGACATACATTTTATAATACATTGTTCTATCGTGTATGGAGTAATCTTCTCGTCTTTGGGATGTTTCTGCTGATACCAACTCCAGACGCTTGAGTCTATTGAGGAGGGCCAAGAAACTTATCAGCAATGCCGATCTTTTGAATAATAAGCTGAAAAGCCGTGAACAAAGACGGAAGGTAGCTAGCCAATCCGTTTTTATAGGATACATTCGGAGAGTGTGCAGCAGAATTGCACAACCTTGTTCCGCCGTCCCCATTTTTTCATAGGACAACCAGACTTACAAATAGGCGCCACCGTTATATAATGGATATACCAAAGAGACGCACTAAGCCTTTTGGTTCCAATTTTATGATACGTACCGCTAAGAAGTGGAACTCTTTGCGTCTGTGTTTCCTGACAAATACAATTTAGGGGTCTTCCAGTCACGAGTGAATAGGTATCTTTTAGGCAAGCGCCTCACATCCTAGATCACATCGAGGCTTACCATCACGCGAGATAGTGGTCAAGCGCATGCCAATTTTCTATAAAAAAATGGTTGATGTACCAAAGAGTACATGTTTGATGAATAACCCTGGGGAGCGGCCGCCAGCCATGGAGTTGCACTGTTATCGGCATTGTACTCGCTCCGATTGTCCGGTGGATGTCCGGAGCGTACACGGCATCCACCAAAGGGGAGGGGCTGATACGACCGACCCAGACTCTAATGGAAATGGTGGTAGTGCGCCCCAGGGTTTTAGTGGAGTATAGCCCTGGGAAAAAATTTGGTTAACTTTAAGTGTCCATAAACTTTTCGATAGTCAGGAACAATTAAATTGTATTGCGGCGAATTACATAAAACAAAAGAAGGCAATCTGTAGTGCTTAGTTTCCACATACTGCTGTAATCTCACAGTCATTTTCACCATTTTTTTAATTAATACCGGATTAATTATGCGTTTAATTGTGCTTTTCCATATTTAATCCTGATGACTCTCGCAATCATCCTGTGATCACAGCTCCTGTAGAGGAGTCTAAACATCAGAATTAATTAAAAAAATATATAATAAAACACCATCAATACGTACCTAAGTAACAAATCCGATAAAGATAGATTTATTTAAATGTGTAATGAACGCAGAAATGTAAGAACTAATTATTTATATCTCTCCTTCCTCAGGGCATTAGCAAGAAAGAAACATGAAGGCGGTGGTATAGACAGCATAACGATATCCACTGGAGGAGGAGAGAAAAAGAAGAAGATGAAGAAAAAGAAGACCAAACCACCAAAGATCCATCTAGTCCACCCTATGATGGTGCACGCGATGAAAAAACAAGAGAAAGGTGTAGAAACTTCTAGAGCATTCTCTACTGGAAAAGTTCAGTCTTGGGTGGTAGGAGAGAGGAGTGTTAACTCCTCTAGGAGAGCAAGGGGGTTGCTATCTGATCTTTGGGATGCAGGAGAGGAAGCGTTGGATACAGCGGCTGAGCATGCTATGAAGAGTGATGAGAAAGAAGATGGGATTGAGGATAAAAGCTCTCTGGAAGGTTGGTGGTGGTT
This sequence comes from Calamotropha paludella, assembly GCA_927399485.1. NCBI lineage: Eukaryota > Metazoa > Arthropoda > Insecta > Lepidoptera > Crambidae > Calamotropha > Calamotropha paludella. Next base: position 1,580,019 of record OV656830.1, on the reverse strand, counting down.
GCATCTTGTTCCTTTTCGAAAACAGACAGGACTTGACTCTTTTACGTGATGGTAATCAGAATTTTAAGGCATTGAACATACAGAAGTAAACTCTATTCAATTCGCGCTTTACCAGGTACAGACACGTACCTGGGCACTTCTCTCTCCGAAGACACGGTGTACCATAGCCGAGGTCCGAGCCCTTAGAGGCGCCCTATGGCACCCCGTGTTCCCTTTCCGGCTAGAGCGTCGTAGTGATTCTATGCTGGTTCCCTCATGGGAGATGCCATCCATCTCCAAAAACAAATAACGGTGGTCGGTCACTTCGGTGGCTTGCTACTCTCGGCTTGAGTTCCATTTAACCACTTTTCAGTCCATGGTAGCAATTTGCTACCGATAGCCAACACCCCTCGTCAGTCCCTGGTAACAATTGCTACCATTTTCAATTTCCCGCGTGGCTTGCTGTTTTTTAAATTACAATTAATTTTAGAGTTACTGAGATCCAAATATTGTGTGGTGGATTTTTTTATTTAATCAGCTTTACGGTAGTATTTTTTTATTGGTCCTAGCTTCATTGTTTAGCGAGAAAACGGCATTTTCATCTTAGAGTCCGAAATTTTTTTTTCACAATTCGCGCAGCTATGGGACTGTTAAGAGGAGTGGGGCGCGCGGTAGTGGATTGACAAGTGGTTAAGGTTCTCGCCATCTTCAAAACAACAATCACACATAAAAAATATAAAAAATAAATTATACGAAAAAATTAAACTGGTACTGGAGTTAGTTGAGATACGAACCCGCATCTTTTTGTTATCAGGGCTAGTACTCTTCCATTTAAGTTATTGATTCCTTGACAGACGCATTGAATTTCTCAAGACTTCTTAAGGTGAAACTAGCGCCATCTCTTAATATTAATAAACAACACAACATTTAACTAAGGCACATAGAACATATTAAGATGGCGCTGGCATCGGCATAAGAAATACTTCGAAAAATTTAACGGGTCCCGGGTCTTGGTGGTTTAATTGAAGGAGTATTGTTTAGCAAGGGGTGTGGATAATACTGGAGATATGCGGGTTTCATTTTATAACACAGCAACGCGTAGCCGGATCAGATAGTAAATATAAAATTCCCTGTCACAATGTTTGACCGCGATGAACTCCGAAACTACTCAATCGATTTTGATGATTTTTTTTATTTTGCTGGATTTGTTCCGACTAAGGATACCTATAGGATAAGTTTTATTTACGCAATGCGTGGCCGGGACAACTAATACAAAATGATCAAGATGATTTATTTTCGAAAAACCAATTTGAAGATCTCGCCGTTGATGCCACTGAACTAAACCAAAACTTTAAAGAAGCAATATCTGCTCCAAAGAAAACTGGTCACATTCCCCCCATAGTCCTGGTGTTAAAAAGTGAGTGGACTCATAATTCATTGCGTATCTTGATATCTAAATTTTCCAATCAATACCACCTCCAATACAAAAATGGCAACAAGGTTGCTATAGTTTGTTACTCACCTCAAGCACACCAAGCTACCAAAGATGGTCTTCGTGATCAGGGTATACCCTTTGTCACCTATACCAGAAAGGATGAAAAAACACCAAAAGTTGTTTTAAGAGGATTACCAGCTGATTTAGAACACGATATACCAAGTGAGCTCGATAAATTAGGCTTTAACGGAGTCACGGTTACCAAATTAAAATCGCAAACAGGTCAACAGCAACCTTACCCACCATTTTTATTGCATCTTCAAGCAGGAACTAACATTTCTAAATTTCGCAAAATTAAATACTTGCTCAACTGTGTTGTTTATATGCAAAAGTTTAAGCCAAAGCTCAATCTAGGTACCCAATGCTTCAGGTGTCAAGGGTTTGGACATTCATCTAAAAATTGCAATATGCCACCACGCTGTGTAAAATGTACTGAATCGCATTTGACCTCAGATTGTTCTAAAAAGGATCGCAAAGAACCGCCTAGGTGCTGTAATTGTGACAAAGATCATCCTGCAAATTTTAGCAAATGTAGTGCTAGATTAGCCTATCTTGACCGCCTGCAACGCAAGAAAAATCTGGAACGCAGGCCTCCCCTCTTGGACCCTATGCAGCTTAGTGACCTTCAGTTTAACTCACTGCCAAACAACGCAAAATCCTGGGCAACGATCACTGCTTCAGTTTCAAAATCGAATGTGGCTAAAAGCTTACCGCCGAGCAACAACTGTGTTACTACGACAGACGATCCTGTTATAAAAGAGATGCTGGATATACTAACAATTTTAAGAAGTGTGAAACACCAATTTATGTCTTGTACCTCCTCATTGGAGAAAGTCATGCTAGTGCTCACGCGTCTTGGAAATTATGTCTAAGAACTCGAAATTAAAGCTACTCTCATGGAACGCTGACGGACTTAGCGGTAAGATTCACGAATTAATTGATTTTACGTTACGCACCGTACCGGTTGATATTATAACCATTAGCGAGACTCGTCTTACTAACAATATCCGAATTGATACTCCCGGCTATATATGCTATCGTCAGGACAAGCATCATAGCGGTAGAGGTCAAGGAGTGGCTTTGCTCGTTAGCAGGGATATCAAACACTGCCTCGTTAAATTACCTTTAACAGCAAACTTAGAGGTAATCGGTATAAGTGTTCTTTTGGATGGTAGCGAACATATCATAATTTCTGCCTACCAATCCCCCAACTTGCCACTCTTACACAGTGATCTTGATATTTTATTAAAAGTAGGACATCACGTCCTCATAGCTGGCGATTTCAATGCTAATCATAGCTACTGGTATAGCAGTTATATTAACACTCGGGGCAGAGCACTTTTGCGTCACATGTTACTGCATGATTATACAATTCATTATTCTACATCTCCAACTCAGGTTAACTACTCTTCATCAAAAAAACCTACCAATCCTGACTTAATTCTCTGCTCTAATATTTACAATGTCAGCGAACCGGAAGCTTTTGTGGCCTTGTCGTCTAATCATTTTCCCTTATATCTTTGTATTGGTGGACAATTGGTCCGTCATTCGAAACTTAAGCTATTTCAATACCAACATGCAAACTGGAAACGCTATCGTTCGATACTGGATAACAACATATTCCTAACGCCAAAGGCTTTCAACTCGCCTGACGAAATAGATACAGCTATTTGCGACCTACAATCTACAATTCATAAAGCTAGGGATTTGTCGGTCCCTGTTGTAACTTCTAGGTCTGATGTAAAAAGGCTTCCTCATTATATTCGAAGACTTATCCAGTATAAAAATAATTTACGTAGGCTGGACAGAGGCTTACAGAACGGGCATTACAAAAAATATGTTCGCACGTGCATTAATCACTTGTGTGATCGTATAAAACATGAAATTAGGCGACATCTGGATACTGCTTGGAACAAAAGGTTGTCGAAAGTTGATAATCCGACCTCAGAGTTGTGGAAACTTTGTAAATCTATAAAACCAAATTCCACTCATTATCCTCCTCTTAAGCATTCCGATGGCACTTTAACAACCAGCGTCGAACAGCAGTGCGATACTCTTGCTACTGTCTTTCATGAAAACATGAAACTCACATCCAACTGGTCAGACTTATCTCTCGAGTCTGAAGTTCGAAAATACTTGGCAATAATTGACAACCATTCTGTAAGTTCCGAGTCCGACTTGGTCCATCTTATACGCCCAGCTGAAATACGTATAACACTCAGTTCGCTGAAGACTCGTAAGGCTGCTGGGGACGACGGTATAAATAATGTATTGCTTAAAAATCTTTCACAAAAAGCACTAGTTTATCTCACAAAGATTTTTAATAGTTGTCTGTTCATGGGTTATTTTCCAACAGCTTAGAAAACAGCTAAAGTCATTGCCTTAAAAAAGCCTGGCAAGGATGCTACACTACCTATTAACCATCGCCCAATTAGTCTCTTGCCATCTTTGGGTAAACTTTTTGAAAAACACGTTCTGAAACGTCTGTTGAAATCAACAAAGGACGTTCTCATTCATGAGCAATTCGGTTTTCGTTGTTCTCATTCCACCGCACAGCAGCTTGTTAGAGTTTCTGAACACATTTCTCATCATTTAAACCTTGGCGTGTCTACTGGTATGTTAATTTTAGATATAGAGAAGGCATTTGACACCGTCTGGCACGAAGGGCTCCTTTTCAAGCTTTTAAAAGCTGGTCTACCGGTTTCCTTGGTAAAACTCATCCAATCATATCTTAAGGATCGTAAATTTAGAGTCCATATCGGAGACACTAAATCTTCTGAACAGAATGTCCCTGCTGGCGTACCGCAAGGATCCATTTTGGGCCCTTACTTATTTTTACTATATCTTAACGATATACCAAAACAACCCCGCACACACCTAGCTTGTTTTGCTGATGATACTGCCTCTTATACTACTGCTAAAGACCTCGATCTCATAGTTGGCCGCCTACAGTTCTCCATTGATCTTTTGAGAGATTACCTAATTAAATGGAAATTAAAGTTAAACGCCTCCAAAACAGAAGCTATTATATTCACAAGACATCGAAACCTGCCTAAACGTTTATTAAAAATTGGTGATCATCCTATACCTTGGACTAGCTCAGTAAAATATCTTGGTGTCACGATGGATAGTAAGCTAAACTGGTCTAAGCACGTAGCTAACTTACGTGTCAAGGGTGCACAAGCGCTCGGTGCTTTAAGCCCAATATTGAACCGTAAAAGCAATCTCAGTCCTAAAACTAAGCTCAGAATTTATTCTACGCTTGTGAGACCTTGTATCACATATGCATGCCCAGCCTGGAGCAGCACGTGTTTAACAAATTATGATATACTTCAATCAATCCAGAATAAAGCCCTGAAAATAGCTTTTAATACACCTTTTAAAACTAATCTAAAGGATCTTCATTCCAAAATAAAATATCCCTTAATCATTAAATTTATTTTAAAATTATCAATTAACTTTCACAAAAAGAACAAAATGTCTAAAAATCCTCTCATATTCAATTTATGTAATACCTTAACTTCAGACCTCAAATATATCGATAAGTACGGTGCGTACCGCTTGCCTCATCACTATCTATTGTTCCCTCGAACCGGTCTTATCGGCGAAGACAATCCAGCGATGAGCATGCGCATGACCAATCCAATGTAACTTAGCGGTCTTACATCTCTCCCCTCTGTCGTCCATACTTAATATGGGCGCGGGCGGTGGGGAAGTTCTATTAGCTTACTAGTAACTGGTCGCTTCAATAGATTCATAGTTAGGTATCTTATCAGTTACCCGCTATTAACTTTTTATTACCCGCTCATGAATTAAGTGATTTTACCTTCAAGTAACTCACACTACAAAATTTAATTATTGTATATTGCTATATTGTATTAACTTCAAGTTGTAATGAGTAGTATTTTTTTAGCTTACACTATTGTAAACTTTTGTAGGCGTATTTAGCCCGATAAAGCGTTTTTTTTTTTTTTTTTTAACTAATATGTATTTGTTTAAATCTGTATTTGATAAACATTGTATTCATTTTATGTCAATAAAGAAATTTCACAAACAAAACAAACAATACAAAATAAATGGCTATGCATTGAGTAGAAATCGGAACCAGTTATTTCTAGTTTTGAAGTGTCTGTTGTCAATTTGTTTAGAAATCCAATACTTTGGCATAATGTTTTTATTTCTTATTAACTTTGAAAGTAAATCAAAAGGCATAAATTAATAAAAAATGCAAATATGGTTAAATTGGATATTATTTTATGCTTTACCAACCAGCAAATTATATTTAATTATGCCTAATTTTTGAAAAACCAAACAATTTATTTATGTGTAATTTTCACTAAATTGTGGTAAATTAAACTGCCTATAGTAACGACATCTAACTGCAATTTAAAAAATGAAACTCAAGTTAAGCAAATATATGAATATCACTAATGGTGAGAATAATGGCACTACGAAAGAAAGAGTTTTTTTTTTTTTTTTTTAATTTATTTAACAAAATTAAGTCATTACATTGTTAATCAGCGCACCAAAAATCGCTAGGATTTGTCCGGTGTGCTGAGAGTACATAATTGAATGACACATACATTTACACATATATCTACTACATTTACACATATATACATTGAACTGCATATGCAAAGTAAATAAACTAAGTATTTTTGTAATAAGACATCAAATTTCGATTCAACAATAAACAAAATTATAACATGTTCTAATTATTGAAAGTTATACAAATTAACATAATATGAATTGCCACAGTATATAATCTACAGGTCCACACATTCGTTTCCCACAATTTGTTAAAGTACGACAGCTATAAAATTGCGTGAGCAAGAGGGAGATAGTTGCAACTTTGGTGTGTCATGCACAATAGGAGTGAATGTGAAGGAATGTAGACTCGTATCGCTGGAGCCGGTATCGTTCCGTTCTTTTATTTATAGGGTGCTTAGAAAAAATAGTTTCAGACTAAATAAAAATAGTTTTCAGATAAAACTAAGTTTCTGACTATCTTTATCTCTCTCAAAATATATGCCGTACCTGTCATGAAAATTGAGAGCCAATCGCCTATAAGGAAAGAGATAGCGTTACTCTGAAAGCATACGCAATCTTCGTCACTCTTCTCAAACGAAGAAATTACTGCATGTTATACGGGTACGGCATGTCCACTAGTATATGTCGATGAATATGAAGAAATCTTATAAGCAATATAATTTTGCTAAAGATGATGTATAAAATTTATTTAATAATTGTCTTAAATAATTTGTTTTCTTTTACAGAATTTAAAGCACAATATTTTTTGGTAATAATTTTATTTAAGTTTTCATTTAAATAGTATTATATGCATCGTGGTCTGCATTTTGAATGCATGTTGCATATCTTTTAGTATTTTAAAAACGCATGTCAATTGTGAACAGTGTATTTTTTAAATGTTTGGAAAGGAGATGTTTCAAAACCAGGCCTCAACATATAGCATCAAAAAAAGCTCGTATAATTAAAAAATAAAACGATTATACAAACAGTTTTCAATTCTGAATCATATTACTTAAGTACAAACTGAAAATACAAATGGTTTAACGTAAGAGAATAACAACGAATCTTTGGAATGATGACGACCACAGATTAGGTATGACGATACAGCCACAAACGTGACCTTACTCTGTGTAGTCTATGATCTTAACTTATTACTGAATCTTTAAATAATATTGTACTAGTAAACGAATAAACTAATCAACAAATATTTTTGTTTTCTGATTAATAATATTTTCTTTTTAAACTTGCACATGTGCAAGCCCAAAATGAAACATCTCCTCTCTACATATATTGTTTTAAACTTTCATGGTCAATAACATTATAGTAATATAAGTTATAAGCGGGATTGTTACCATGTACCTTATTTTTAGTGAGTTTCCGATATTTCGGCACTGTTGCAAGCGCCATGATAATATAAATATCAGAAACTCACTAAAAATAAGGTAAGTATATGGTAATTATGCCGTATATAATTTATATTACTATAATCTCCTCTGTTATTGAATTTCTTTTTTTCAAATATTACATTTTTTGAAGCTGTGTTTGTTCATACCTAGCGTCTTATTTTCAATGCTGATTTCATATACACTGCATGTTTCAACCAATTTATTTATCTAAGCATCTTTTCAAATACGTTTTGGTTTGAAACACTTAAATACTGAATTTCGAAGATCGAAACTTCGACGTAAAAGTATTAAAGTATCTATGCGAGAAAATAGGATAGTATGCTGACGAATTATAATAAGATTTCAAACATGTATTTTTATGTGTTTTATTTATTTTTTTGCATTCACAATGCAATATTTCTGTAGGGAACAAAATACGCGAGTAAATAACAACTACGCCCCTGAGGCTTCAGGTGCGATTTCAACCCACGACCTTTCGCTATTCGGACGAGTGGTCCTGGTCATAGTAGAAGCTAAAATATGTTTGTAAAAATTTCGACGCGTTTGCCAGCGTCTCCGTAGCTCAGCGGTCTGAGCACTCGACGGATAGCGAAAAGACGTGGGTTCAAATCCCACCTGAGAGCTCAGGGGTGCAGTTCTTTTTGCACACGTATTTTGTATCTTACATGTATTTACAATCAATATATAAGCAATTCGTATTTTCGAACATTTTGAACAAGTAAATTCGAAGTACGATATGAGTATCTTTCGATGTTTCGCACATCGAAGTTTTGAACTTCGTAATTCAGAAATAAACTCGATTGCTACCTATGGAATGAAAACGGAACTTTAATGCCTGTTTCGGTTGAGGCATAACTTTTTTTCGTTCCTGTTATTAACGAAAGCTTTTATTCTAGAACAAAGAGGCAAGAAGAAGAAGAAAAAGAAGGCGATATTGAAACTGTTGATACTCGGTGCTGTGCTGAAAGCGAAGATTGGAACATTATTACAAATCTTATCATTCAAATTACAGGTAAATATTATATATTTATAATTTATTTCATTATCGTAATATTTTACAGTGCAAATCCACCATTGCTTTCTTATATATTTCATTTTACCGTTCCACTGCTTGTACACCCAATATAGGTGATACGTGAATCTAGGCAGATGCATCATATACTAGATCGCAACGTGGCACAGTGTTTTAGAAACCCCGATTTTATGTCATGCCCTTTTTATTGTTAAATCGTTAGTTTATATCATTATATGCTAAGTGCAAAAATAAAGTAAAGGCAAGAGACACAATTATATGCTCAAATTGTAAACGGGTAAACGAGTTTGAGTGTGCAGGAATCTCAGAAAAATTATATCTTCTAATGGATGCTAATAAGAAAAAGAATCTAACATGTGGAACTTGTAATGTCAAGACTGTCACCGAGCGGTCGAATGTAACTACAAGAAAAAAACATCAAAAAAATATGTTGTTTAAAGAGACAAAAAGCGAAGAACAAAACCGAAAGGAAGATAGTATGCCTACTGTTTCTTATGCAATACAAGAATCATCTAATGACTCGCATATTCTCACCGATGACGAAACTTTCCACGATTCCTTCGATTTAAATGAAAAAATGTCAAGAAGCTATGAGATACTGCCATGTTCAAGTGATTCAATAGAGGAGTTAAATATTGAAATTTCAAAACTTAAATTGGAACTCACCAGTACTCAATTGGAATTCGACAATGTTATCATGGAAAATAGTGATTTGAAGAAACAAATTATACGATTAACAAAAGAAGTTCAATTTCTGAAAAATATTTGTCTTGCTCCAATAGACATCAACTCCAATAAAAGTCAATGTAAGCTACGTTCTTCTAATATGGATTGCATAACCGACAAATCACCTTTATCAGTATTGCAACCAGACATACAAGATAAAACAGCGATTTACTGTACGCCATCTAGGCAACTTACGACAAACTTACTGAAACAGAAAATTTTACATCTACAACAGGAACTTGAAAGCAGAGAGACGGAAATAATGAAACTAAAAGAAGAAATTAATACACTTCTGAGCCAACATAAAGGTGTAAATGTACATACGTTAGATCAGATGAAATGCGAAAATCTAAATAAATCTATATTAAAAATATCTGTGCCAACATATTCGAATCCACAAATTAGTTTATCAAAACCACGTATTCTTATTTACGGTGCACGGCAGTGTATTGGACTCGCATCAGCTTTGACTAAGCTAAGGTCAAATACTAAATATAAGAAATACCAAATATTCGCTCAATTAAAACCAAATGCATTGACAAGAGATATATTGAATGACGCAAGACAGGCTCAACGACAGTCAATAGACAAGCTTATACTTAGCATTGGAGAACATGACCACAACATAAAAAGTGTGATAGTTGAAGTTGAAAATTTTTTAAAGACTTTTAGTAATACTACAGTTATATTTTTACAAGTAAACAAAAACAAAAGTATAAATACTTATAACCTAAGTGACGAAATGAGGTGCCTATGCAATAAGTACCCAAACAGCATTTTCTTAAACTTGTATAAAAAAAATTCTTTGATTGAAATATGTAATAAAGTAAATTATACCATAGACTATTTGGACTACAAGGAAAAATATTTAGATTATAAAAATATTAGAAAATTGATAATGCGTAACAAACCGAGTAAAACATCAAATTATGAAACTTACAAAAAAGGGACAATACCGTATTTTTTTAAGACGCAAATTCATGAAAAAATTATTAACGATAACTCTGTACCGTGCTTAAAAAGTTCAACTCTCCCAAAAAAAGGGACTATACCTTTTTACTTCTTTCGCATCCCCGGAACATAAAAAATCTTCATCCAATTTTACCATCCTACACCAAAATATTGCTAGTGTATTGTCTAAGGTCGAAATATTGGAATTAACGTTATTGGAACTAAAAGACGATGGAAATGAACCAGATGTCATATGTTTATCTGAGACTTTCGTCATGTCAGGATATGAACATTATTTAAAAATATGCAATTATGTAACGGCTTCTTGTTATTGTAGAGGCAACAAGAAAAGGGGCGGTACCTGCATACTAGTAAAAATTACGCTGTTTCCAAAACTTTTGAATGCTGCGGTGTAGAAATCCCCTCTGAAAAAATTGTAATATTGTGCCTTTATAGAACTCCTAGCAGTGATCCACTCTCGTTTCTAGATAAACTGGAATGTGTACTTAATGTGATAAATAAAAAATATAACAAAGGCTGGAAAATCATATTGGCTGGCGATATGAACATAAATACTTTAAAGAAAGGTAAACTCATAAATTACTTCACCGATCTAGCCCTGAACTTTAACTTAATTATGCATATTAATGAACCTACTAGAAAATCATCCTGTCTGGATCTTATTCTCAGCAATATAAAAAATGCTACATCCTCGGTTATACCCCTACATCTCTCAGATCATGAGACAGCGCAAATGATAAAATTTCCAATAAGACCAAAGCAAATTATTAAGTCATATTTCATTTTTAAAAGAGATTATAGTAAAGAAAATATAAATAAATTCAATGAATGCTTAGAAAGGCTTTCATTTTGTGAAGTTTTCAAAGAAAAGGACCTAAATATAGCCTTTTACAAATTTCATAATCTCATATGCTTATTTTATAAACTTTGTTTCCCCAAAATTAGAATTAAAATTAACAATAATTGTAATTCACAAAAGTGGATTAGTAAGGGATCTAAAATAAGTTGCAAAACCAAAAGGTTACTTAGATGTATATACTACAAAAATAAAACCATTAAAAACAAGATAAAATATCTCAAATACTCTAAAGTTTTAAAAAAATGTATTATTAAACTAAAAAAAAATCACAATATAAAATTTATTAATAAAAGTAGAAATACTTGCAGTGCTTTCTGGGTGGTAATTAACAATGAAATAGGTAAATCTAAACATAATTTAAATAATGACGCTAAGAGTATAAATTATAATGACAGAATTATAACAGATCCTAATGAAATGGCAAATATTTTTAATAATAATTTTATTGACATGAGTAATATTAATGTAAATACTAATAAAGCGAAGAATAATAAAATAAATTTACAATCCATGTTTTTGATACCAATGACGGAAAATGAAGTAAAAGCTCAAGTAATATCTTTAAACAATACAAATAGTGAAGGCCACGATGAAATATGTACAATAGTCGTGAAAGCTTGTATAGGAAGTTTTATCAAAATTCTTACTTTTTTGATAAATTTGTCTTTTTTGTCTGGAACATTTCCTGATGTTTTGAAAATTTCAATTGTTAAGCCACTTCATAAGAAAGGTAATAAAAGTGATGTCAAAAACTACCGTCCCATTACGTTGATTTCAATATTCTCAAAAATTTTCGAGAAATGCATGCTAAAACGTTTAAAACAATTCTGCGAAAAACATAAATTATTAAGTCTTGATCAATTTGGATTTCAAAAAAATAAATCAACAACTCTTGCAATGTTTTCTCTTGTTAAAACTATATTGGACAGTATTAATGAAAAACATCTTACAACGGCATTGTTCTTTGACCTAAGCACGGCATTTGACTTTGTAGCACATGGTATTCTTTTGAATAAGCTTGAGTCTATGGGAATAAGAGGAATTCCCTTGAACTGGATACGTTCTTATCTATGTAATCGACAACAGTATGTAGTATTGTCTAGACTCAATAATAAAAACGAACTTGTACACTTTGCGTCTGAGTACAGACATAATAAATGCGGTGTGCCTCAGGGAAGCGTGTTAGGGCCTTTTCTGTTTCTAATTTATTTAAATAATATGCCTGAGATAACAAAGCATAAATGTATTTTATTTGCCGACGATATTTCCATTATAGTAACTACTGAAAGAAAAAAGAATAACAATAATTTTAAGAATCATGAAACTGACGTTAATAGCACTATAAGTGCTGTTACTAGATGGCTTGACATTAACAATCTGCAAATTAACTTATTAAAAACAAATTATATTAATTTTAATAAAAACTTACCAATGAAATACCTAAATATTACCTACCTAGATACCTAAATATTGTATGTAAGAATTCTAATATTGACGAATTAACTGAAACTAAATTCTTAGGATTAAAAATTGACGACAATTTGAACTGGAAACAACACGTCGAAACGAAAACAGTACGGAACTTCAAAGGGCATTTATTGCACAGAAAAAATGCATAAGGGCCATAACTGGTAAATAACCACGTGAATCGTGTAAGCCACTGTTTAAGGCGCTCGGTTTGTTACCACTACCATCATTGTATATATACGAAACCTGCATGTTTGTAAAACAAAATCCGCATTTATTCACTAAAGCCCACGAATTATATCTACGTACTCGGAGAAATGTAGACCGACTTGTATTTCGAGAAATCCCAAAGTCGCAAAAATATAATAGGAGTTGCATATGCATGTGTGTTAGGATATATAATAAATTGCCAAATGACATTAAATTATTAAATTTAAAATCATTTAAGATAAAATTATACAATTGGCTTTCTAATCACAATTTTTATAGTGTTAAGCAATTTATGGAATTGTAATATCAATCTGACATCAAAAATGTAAATAATTAAATATGCAATTAGCTAATAGAATTGGTAGTGGAAATAGTAGAGATATTTAACTTTATAATCAATTCTTTTTATTTTAATATTTTCCATAATAACTTAATAATATACAATAATAAACAATATTTGATGATGGAATGATAATGAAAAAATTTGACACTTCAAAGATAAGACATTGTAATAATTAAGATAACTTCTTTTGTATTTTAATATTTTTATAATATTGTAATACTTCACTTCTTATTGTGACATAAATATTTGTACACCATTTATCTAATGGTAAACATGTGAGGGCACAATTTTTTTATGAATTTCTAAATGTTATACCACATGTTATTGCAAATAAATAAATGATTGATTGATTGATTGATTGATAAGCACTACAGTGAAAATCCGGCATCGATACGACTTTTAGGTTCGACAAAAAAAATTCAAAGTTTCCCTATATCCGGGTCCGGAAAATCACAAAAATAGAAATCTATACATATAAATAAAATTGGAGTGTCTGTTTGTAATATTGAAATAACCGTTTTTTACTACATGTATATGAATATATATAAGGTACATACACCAAAATAACATTTTTTACAATATTTATCTGTCTGTTTGTTCCGGCTAATCTCTGAAATGGCTGGACGCATTTTGACGTGACTTATTTGGCAGGTAGCTGATGTAATAAGGAGTAACTTAGGTTACTTTTATTTCGGAAAAATAATGTTGCAATATTCCACGCGGACGAAGTCGCGGGCGGCCGCTAGTAAAAAATAAAATTAACGATTATTTAAAAGAAAATATTAAACGTATTGTTTATACTCGTAACAACAAACATTCTGTCCATTTTTGAAATTTGTAATATTAATAGATTATGAAATAATAATTGTTTTTTCGTATTACTTTTATATTTATTATTTCAAGTATAATGCTATATTAGAACGAGATATTTATACAGTATATTCTTCGTACGTTACTCTATCAATATTATGAATACCACAATCTTCTGAGTGACCTTCTGAATTAGCTCGTTCCATCATGAATCCTGCCTTGCTCCCCGGGCTTGATTAAAATCAAGAGGTCCCATTTAAAATAACATAAGGATTTCTGATAATTTATATGATTGTCATCAATTATGGTTTTTCCAGGTCAAATTCTTCTTGATCGCTCTCATTGGCTTGGGCATCAACTTGGCAAGACTATGGATTGATCTGAAGAACAAACACAGCCAGCAGCCACAGAAGGTGAGTTTATTACTATCAATGTTTCTCTCTCTCTCTCTCTCTCTCTGATTGAACTTATTACTTGGGCAAAATGAGATATCAAATTTTTGACATACTGATATAAGAAACACATACTACACAGAAACATCAATACGAAATAAGGGAATATTGGACCATAAATAATCCGACCGTTTGGTGCAACAGAAGCGATCCTTTCGCAACGACGGTCCTGGGTTCGAATCCCGCGAAAGAAAGGATCGCTCAGTGTTACCAACTCTTAAAAATATTTATCACCAAAACTAAATTTAAAAACCCCTAAAATTGCTCTAATTACTGGGAAATCCCCCTAAAAATAAATTGTATACTATCATATTTTTCTTAAATTTCATATTCTTCTGACAAATCAGATTTTATAAAGTTATACATGTTGATATTGAATAAGCCTAACATTTTAGGAGATGGGTTGAATATTGTACAAGATCCACCATTTCGATTTAAAATTCCAACTACTGTAGTTGGATTATAAGTACACTAGATGTCGCTAAGTCCGAAGTCGCTAGGTAAAAAATAAATTTTTATTGACTAGTTAGGACTGTCCCAGGGCCTATACTTTACATATTTATTTTTCTCGATAAATAAAATATAAAAAAATTATGAAGGGTCTCAAAATTTTTAAAAATATCCCTAAACGTATAAAACCCCTAAAAAAACTCCCATCTCACTTATTTACCCTCTAAATTTAGGGTGAAAACCCCTAAGTTGGGAACCCTGGATCGCTTACCTTATATATACGATAATTAATTCTGTAATAGCATTCTCTCGTAAGGGCTTTATTAACAATGTTTTTTAATTTCTCTAAAGGCAATTCAGATGGTATTACCATATTATAAAACGCAAAATATCCAAAAAAAACCACGGGTTGCACTCCGGGAGAAGTAAAAACATGAACATTAACGTTATGCATTTTTGATATTTTGGAATGGTTAGGGAATAATTTCGCACGAATTGCTTTAATTTATCAGTATAAAAGTACTATTATTTATGTGGTAAAATACAATATTCATTTATTGCGCTATCATACATAACATGACAACAAACACACACGCACACTCGCGCTTAACGCCGCCGCTTAAACGAAACAGCAGGAGCAGGCATACATTTTCGCCGCGCCGTAGAAAGAGAGGGGGATATTGCTATCCTACGCCTCATCGGCGGTCTACTCTCCCTCCGTCTTATGAATTTTCGATTAGGCCACGTGTCCTGATGCGAGTTTAACATTTTTTACCCATCCCAAAAAGTGCACAACGCCGCTAAAGAAGTCTTCACTTCAAAAATGAAAATTCTTTTTTACATTCTACAACACATACAGCGAAAACAATAAACAAACATTGTTTATCTGCACCCAGTGTCTTAAAGAGAAAGTCATAACATTTTAAATACCTTCGTCTGAATTACAAATTACCATAGACAATCTATATAATAAGCATTTAATAACGGTACAGAGACAATAAACTGGTCAACAAGATCCATTTCCTTCTTTGTTTACTTTATATCATATACGATACTTTCACAGATTCAAAATCAATATATTCTGAGCCAAATATTTGTTGATTTAAAAAGTAACTTCTACAAGCGTCTTCGCTGACATTAATGTAGACGACCGTCTATAAATTATATTTCTATCCCTCGGGAACAGCACTTTTTTTGATGGAAGGTACCCTGTGTCCTCTTTGGATCCCTAACTAAGTATATGCAAAATTTCATGATGGTCGGTTGAGTAAATATATTTTCAAAGCCAGGGTGAATAGGCACCTTCTGGGTTAGCTCGTTCCATCGTGGATCCTGTCTTGACCCCAGGCTTGATTGGGATCAAGAGCGGATCCATTTAAAATAAAAAGACATGAATGCAATTCACACGTTGTAGAAGTGAAATCTTCAAAAATAATACGTACCTACTCGTATACAAAATACCACGGTTGTTGTGATGCCTTCTCCCAAGCTTTGTACTACGCATGCGCACACAAACACGTATTAACACATACACATAATGCTTCCTATCTCATTTTCTCCTACTTTAAATCTTATGAATTTATGTGTCTGTCCCTTTTACTGTCGCTTTTTCGTTTCATCGACTTTCAAATCACAACGATACTAAAGAAGTTTTCACTTCAAAATAAATCGTTTTGAATTTTCCAACATTTTTACCTACAACAATCGGTTAAGAAGTAAGACTCGGGAAGTTATGGCGTAACAGACATTGCGCCATTGAGACTGATCCACGGGAGCTTCGCTAGCTTCGCTCGCTCCGCTCCAATAATGTAAAGGCTAATTGGTGTGAATATAAGAAATATTATTGTTATCTTTATATATCAAAACACTCTGCAACAGTGTTTGACTGCGATGATCTCCAAAACTACTGCATTTGTTAGTAAGATATAAGATAGGTTTATTGAAGTGAAAACTTCTTTAGCGGCATTGTTCACTTTTTGGGATGGATAAAAATGTTAAATTCGTGACCTGATCGAAAATTCGTAAGGAGAGTAGACCGCCGGCGCGGCGTAGGAGAGGAAGTAATATCCCCCTCTCTTTCTACCGCGCGGCGAAAATGTATGCTCGTTCCTGCTGTTTCGTTTAAGCGGCGCAGGGCGTTTGTGCGAGTGTGCGCGTCTGTTTGTCATGGTTATGTACGATAGCGCAATAAATGAATATTGTATTTTACCATATAAATTTTTATACTGACAAATTAAAGCAATTCGTGCGAAATTATTCCCTTACCATTCCAAAATATCAAAAATGCACAACGTTAATGTTCATGTTTTCACGTCTGCCGGCACTCTCGGAGTGCAACGCATGTCCAGAACAGCTAGTTATATAATATATATCTAAGTTATTAACAAAATAATGTCCGGCAGACTATATAGCACCAACATTTTCATCCGCAATCAAAGAATGCTTTTAACATACAACTGCGTACAGTTAATGAGTTATCACGGTTAACTGACCGGTTAAAAGTTGCAGTTAACTCGTACCCAACTGGTTTACTGAATCTGCTTAAACCGTTGCTCTGTTTGATCTTCTTATTGAACTTTGATTTTTAATGAATATATATCATACTAATCAAAAGGTTTTATTTGATTATATAATTAAGAATAAAATAAATAACGAGAAAATTATTATAATAGAAAAATACTAGAAAAAATCGACTCGGGTCACAAGTGAATTCTCAGGCGGGAATCGAACCCGCAACCTTTGGAAATCCGGTCCAATGCTCTCCCAATTGAGCTACCGAGCCTTGTAAACACTCGTCGAAATTTTCTAATACCTTCCCGATTTTACGCTGTAGGCCAGCGTTGTTTCATCAATGAGAGGAACATCCTCTCGCATTCGAAAGAAACATTTTTACAAATGTTTGGTCAATCGATTAAGATGAAACAGCCATTTTAGATTTATAATTTTTATATATTTTATGCATTTTCAATGCGATCTTATAAGATAAATTATTATAATAGAAAAATACTAGAAAAAATCGACTCGGGTCACAAGTGAATTCTCAGGCGGGAATCGAACCCGCAACCTTTGGAAATCCGGTCCAATGCTCTCCCAATTGAGCTACCGAGCCTTGTAAACACTCGTCGAAATTTTCTAATACCTTCCCGATTTTACGCTGTAGGCCAGCGTTGTTTCATCAATGAGAGGAACATCCTCTCGCATTCGAAAGAAACATTTTTACAAATGTTTGGTCAATCGATTAAGATGAAACAGCCATTTTAGATTTATAATTTTTATATATTTTATGCATTTTCAATGCGATCTTATAAGATAAATTATTATAATAGAAAAATACTAGAAAAAATCGACTCGGGTCACAAGTGAATTCTCAGGCGGGAATCGAACCCGCAACCTTTGGAAATCCGGTCCAATGCTCTCCCAATTGAGCTACCGAGCCTTGTAAACAAGGTTGCGGGTTCGATTCCCGCCTGAGAATTCACTTGTGACCCGAGTCGATTTTTTCTAGTATTTTTCTATTATAATAATTTATCTTATAAGATCGCATTGAAAATGCAAAAAATATATAAAAATTATAAAACGAGAAAATTGATGTAAAAAATACATCGTAAATATCTGATGTTCTACGAAAAACCGGTGGTGTGCTTAACCACAGTAGCGGTTCAATGCGGTTGTTACCGGTCTTTCGAATGCACTTGTGCAGCTAGTTGCTTTGAATTAACCTTATCCACGATTCGAGCTAAAAGATCATCCGAAGCTTTCCCCACAATGGAAGATGCAGCTTTCTCATATCAGTAGTCATAGTAATAAAATGTAAAGTCAACAAAACTTGCATTTCCGTTAAACAATCTAATTTCATTTCCGTTAAATGTATATGATCTTTATTACAAAGGAATAAGGTTGATTTTGAGGTTATGTGATGAATACCCTTGGTGAAATGGTAGCGATCCTGCGTTTCGCACCAACGGTACCGGGTTCGAATCCCGGAAGGGGCAGAATGTTTGTGTGATGAGTCTGTATTTGTACCTGAGTCATGGATATTTATTTATCTATACATCTATACATATAAATAATTTGGAGTGTCTGTTTGTAATATTGAAATAACCGTTTTTTACTACATGCATATGAATATATATA
Source organism: Calamotropha paludella (assembly GCA_927399485.1). Lineage (NCBI taxonomy): Eukaryota > Metazoa > Arthropoda > Insecta > Lepidoptera > Crambidae > Calamotropha > Calamotropha paludella. Next base: position 1,561,153 of record OV656830.1, on the reverse strand, counting down.
TACTTACGGTACATACACCAAAATAACATTTTTTTCAATTTTTGTCTGTCTGTTTGTTCCGGCTAATCTCTGAAATGGCTGGACCTATTTTGACAAGTCTTTTATTGGCTGATGTAATAAGGAGTAACTTAGCCTAATTTTATTTTAGAAAAATAAAATTACTGTGCCACAGCAACGCGTGGCTGGGCCAGCTAGTATTTCTATAAATATTACATATTTATGTATCATATATGTATGTGTTTCCGTTACCCTAGTATCCATAACACAAGTCTTATAGTGCCTCTTTGGACTAGCCTAATATTTGTAAATGTAAGAATTACGAGTATTATCACTACATAGTATAAAACAAAATCGCTTTCTTTGTCCCTATATCCCTATGTATGCTTAAATCTTTAAAACTACGCAACGGATTTTGATGCGGTTTTTTTAATAGATAGAGTAATTCAAGAGGAAGGTTTAAAGGCTTTTTATAATATAGTAAAGCATTGCATCCGTGCGAAGCCGGGGCGGGTCGCTAGTTAATATTATATTTCGGTATATCGGTACCATCCATAGTGATTAAATTTGCAAATAAAGTGTAAATAAATCTTGCATTCCAGCTAAAAAATCTTGAAATTTAAGTGATCTTTATAACAATGGTATGGTTGTTTTAGAGGTCCCGTGATGAATGCGAGCATTTGTACTCGAGTCAGTCATATATCGACGGCGAAGTGCCAATACCTCCTAACTGAAATTCGTTGAGAAATTCATTTTTTGTTATTTCCATTTAAAATTAATTATTTGCATGTTTTACTGAAATTTCCTAAGCGTATTTTCAGTTGCAAGCAATCAAGTTAAAAGAAAAATAAACAATTTTTTTAACTATATTTTAAATTGTCAAGAAATTAAACTTTTTTTGGCTTGTGTATTATTTTAAATTTGGCAGTTAGGAGTTATTGGCACTTCGCCGTCGATATACAATTCTTTAAGAAATGAAATACGCATTTAACAAACGGGGTGAGCTAAATAAAACCGTTTAAAAAAACAACCACGTATCCGAGCCCTCAGGTGGGATTGGAACCCACGACCTTTCACAATTCTAATAATAATAGGAAAAAAAAAAATGTTCAGAGGTCTTGACAACCGACAAATAACCAAATAATATACTGCTACTACTACTTCTTTGGCGAGTGTGCTTAAGAGCTGCATTTGCTCATACCGCCATCTCCTTTTTACCATCGGACATGCAGACGCACTGCGGGCTACCACCCTTTCTGGGTTGCTATTCCTACCTGTCGCACCAAGCGCTTCTCAACATCCTTCATAATGCGCACAGCAAAGGAGTTTTTAAAGCCAGGGTGAATAGGCACCTTTTGGGTTAGCTCGTTCCATTGTGATTTCTGTCTTGGATCAGCCAAGAGCCCTGACTTGATTGGGATCAAGAGCGTACCCATCCTAAATAAAAAAATATTGTTTTTTACGGATCATGTATGGTGACAAAGTATAATATTGTAAATGTCGTTACTTCTGTTGAAGCTGGCGAGTTTCTTGCGCCCGTTCTTCTTGTCAGTTAAATGAGGTCCTGAATAGGTAGGTAAAAATGTTGGACGATTCAAAACAACTTATATTAAGTACATTTGAATGAAATTATTGAAGTGAAAACTTCTTGAGCATCGTTGTAATTTGAAAGTCGATGAAACGAAAAAGCGACAGTAAAAAGAGACAGACACATAAATTCTAAAAATTTAATGAGATAAGAAGCATTATACAGCGTCTTTTATGTTCGTGGTATGTACTTTAGTTACCATGAGCCTCTTGTATCATTTATCGAAAATGTAAGCTCTGAGTCCAAATAAGTCTATGTAATATATACGAATAAAATGTAAATGTAATTTCCCTTCTACCACGTGTGAATTGCACACATTTTTCTTCTCGATAAGTCCTTAATTGTTATATTGAAATTTATTTTATACTTTTCAGTTCGGTTTTCCATACAAGCTTGATTTTTAGTTTTTTTTTTATATATTTTTTTAAGTTAGATCTTAATAAAAGCGTGAATTTTCTCATATTTCATGTCATTTCTTATAATTTTTTAGTTATTCGTATTATGAATTTTTTCTAGCATTTTCTCCAATGAAAATTTTTTTATCACTGTATTGTCATAGGTCTCTGATAAGTGTACAGAATATTTCGTTATTACACTACCGCGACATTGCACATTTAAATAAAATAACTTATTTAGTGAATTTGACATGAAGTTCGACAATGCAAGGAAATCATGTGATCATGACTCCTGTAAAGGAGTCAAAAAGTCAGGATTCAAAAAACTCTAAATAAGTTTGTTTTATTTTAAAGTGTGCAAAATTTAACATTAACCTTACGTTTTAGGGTGATAATCGCTTTAGAATATTCCATTACAAACAAATATAGAGGTGCAGTTAGAAACAAAAGAAGATATCGACATATAAACACAAGTAGTTAAGGGTCGACAGCACCTAACCGACTTTACGAGCCGGAATCCGTGCCGAGCTCATCACTAATTCATGGTACCCACCCAGCCACTTTCTCTGTGACACGACCCTAGTAGCACTCCAACAAACAAGGACGGTATGCAACCTCTTTGAGCTAAAGCGCGAAAATTGGCGCGAAAACAAAGTGTCATTCATGTGACATTAAAAATGGCTGATTTAACAATTAGTAATTTAAGTTATTATTTATTTGTTAACAATGTTAGTATTGTGAAACAGTTTGTTTGACCCACTATCCCACATCTACTCTTTCGCGACTCGAACCCAGAAATATTGGCGCGAAAAGCAGGATCGCTACCATTGCACCAAATAGTCATCAAGATATATAAATAGAAACATGGCTCCACGAATTTTTAGTGTTCCGTACTTCAAAAGAAAAATTGAACCCTTATATGATCACTTTGTTATCCGTCCATCCGTCTGTCTGTCTGTCAAGACGCTTTTTCTCAGGAACGCGTGGAGGTATCAAGCTGTAATTTATATAAAGTATTCAGGTCTACAGTCCCTTGGAGCTGTGAAAAAATCAAACTTCTAAAACCTACAAGGTACTTCCCTTGAACTCATAATCTTGAAATTTGGTACGAAGCAAAGTCTTATAGCACAGATAAAGGAAAAAACCGTAAATTTTTAGTTAAATCATATAATTAAAACATTTTTAATAATTGAATTTTACTTATTTACCTACAGGTTTATACGGAACCCTCGGTGCATGAGTCCGACTCGTACTTGGCCGGTTTTTTATGTTTTAAATCTTCTTCGACCAAAACCGTTAACTACATTTAAACATATCATAGTATTGAATGGTAACTCAAATCTTGTACAGAAACTGGTCATACTGTTCTCCTCTGCACTATGCGGTAGGGTCATAGGTTCATCTGATCGTGAGCTTGCAACGAATCGGAAACATTCCGCAAGAAATCCTGTTCATTGAAACACTTTCACCATTCAACTGCGGGAGTAATGTTCATAAAAATTACAAGTAATCATTTTGAATGATCAATTCTTTCTTTAATAGACTTTACCGCGTTCTGTATGTAATTTTTTTAAATTTCCTCGTCCCCATTTTTTTATTGGACAACCAGACTTACAAATAGGCGCCACCGTTATATGGTTGATATACCAAAGAGTGGCAAAAAGCATTTTGGTTCCAATTTTAAAATCTGTACCGCTAAAGAGTGGAACTCTTTGTCTGTTTCTGTGTTTCATGATAAATACAATTTAGGGGTCTTCAAGTCACGAGTGAATAGGTATCTTCTGGGCAGGCGCATCATATCCTAGATCGCATCGTCGCTTACCATCAGGCGAGATAGTGGTCAAGCGCCTGCCTATTAACTATTAAAAAAATTCACACGTGGTAGAAGTGAAACCTTCAAAAATAATACGTACAAATATACAAAATACCACGGTTGTTGTGATGCCTTCTCTCAAGCTTTGTACTACGCATGCGCACACAAACACGTATTAACACACGTACATAATACTACCTACCTCATTTTCTCCTGCGTTAAATCTTATGAATTTATTTGACTGTCCCTTTTTACTGTCGCTTTTTCGTTTCATCGACTTTCAAAACACAACGATGTTAAAGAAGTTTTCACTTTAAAGAATAAAAATCATGTCTGCAATTCACACGTGGTAGAAGTGAAACCTTAAAAAATTTAGGTTACAAGATAATGAGACGAATGTAAAATTTCGGGAAGAGGATATTTGTAGGTTTTAGTAATGATCATAGTGATACAAAGTAAGATAATTATTTACATTTTATTCGTATGTATTACATAGATTTATTCAGACTCAAAGTTTACATTTTCGATAAATGATACAAGAGACTTATGGTAACTAAAGTACATACCACGAACATAAGAGACACTGTATTATGCTTCCTATCTCATTTTCTCCTACGTTAAATCTTACGAATTTATGTGTCTGTCTCTTATTACTGTCGCTTTTTCGTTACATTGACTTTCAATTCACAACAATGCTAAAGAAATTTTCACTTCAAAATCGAAAATTTAAGGACGGTCAATGAAATTTAAATTCTCGCTTATACCATATACGCCTCACCTCGTCTACCACCATAAAGATTAACTTTAAAACCACAGTTAACTATTGTTCTTAGTTTTATGACAATTTTCTTGATAATTATCTGTTTTCTTACAGTAATTATAGGGGAAAGTATTAAGCTTTTGTATTTTACAATTACTTGAATTAAACTTGGCTATAAGCTTTCGAATATACGAACCTATTTACGTTACTTAAGTTTAAAATATTGGAGTGGAGCGAGCGTAGCGAGCAAAGCCCCCATGGATCAGCTTCAATGGCGCAATGTCTGTTACGCCATAATTTACCGAGTTCTTAACCGATTTTAATATTTTTTGTGTCGAATTGAATCAACAGGTTTAGGACCAGATTATGACGGAGTTTTTTTTTTGCAATTTGAAATTTGAAATTCCCGAATTTTGAAATTCGCAAAAATTCCCATCGAAACAAAAAAAAATGTTTTTCTTTTTTTGGTATTACCCTCCGCTCCAATGTATGGTGCTAGCGTAGCTTTATGCTTAGCGACTGCATCGCCTAGTAATTAATATTTTTTTGTTTCGCAGGTAATATATTACGAGCATGCTCAGCATCAGCACCATTATGACCACGAGGAAGACCACGGTTGGGGACCCTGGTCCAGGAGTATCACTCCTGAGGTAAACAACAATATACATAAATCTTTATTATTCAAATGTTAGTTTTACCTCTTATAATAATCTATACAAATAAATAAAATTGGAGTGTCTGTTTGTAATATTGAAATAACCGTTTTTTACTACATACATATAAATATATGTACGGTACATAGACCAAAATATCATTTTTTATAATTTTTGTCCGTCTGTCTGTCTGTCTGTTTGTTCCGGCTAATCTCTGAAATGGCTGGACCGATTTTAACGAGACTTTTGTTGGCAGGTAGCTGATGTAATAAGGAGTAACTTAGGCTACTTTTATTATATAAAAATTCTTTTATTTTAGAAAAATAAAATAACTGTGCCATAGCAACGCGTGGCTGGGTCAGCTAGTTTAAAAATATAACAGTCATGCAGATAAGTTTCTCTCGATGACAATCTAAACTTCAACCCGTCTCTGTGCCCTGAAAATGTAGTCACTTTCATAATTTACTTATACTTCGAATGATAAATACATATTTATCTTTGACGAATTTGAAAAAAGCTTTTTCTATTTAATAATCCAATTTTTGAGGTTTGTAGGGTATTAGCTGCACCCGGCATGCTCTTTTTTTCTGATTTTTTTTTTACTGACTATACATAAAAACCTTCTCTGTCATGCATACATAACAAAGTGTCATCACAATCCGGTTAATGGTTTAGGAACACATAGGGAACAAACATTAGAAAACTAGCTTTTACCCGCGGCTTCGCTCGCGTTAATGTACACTACCGATTCAAAGTTGTATTTCTATCTCTCAGGACTAGTAGTTTTATCCAGGCAAAGTAATCTAAAATTTAATTATAATCGGTGGAGTAGTTTAGGTGTGAAAGTGTAACAAACAAACTCACTTACTATAAGGTTTTACTGATATGATATATATCGCCTATCATTTGCACAATCATATGTTCTTACTACATACCAAATTTTATCGAAATCGGTCAACCCGTTCTTGACTTATAGAAGGACATACAGACATACAAATTTTTTTAAAATAGTAGAACTGAGTCACAGAACAAATATTTGTCATAAAATTTGTCCAAAAAAAAATTGTACAGACAGAACCTACAGATTTATATAGTAATAATTGCCAACCTCCTATCCTATGTCCTAAGTTAGAATAAATCCAGTAAAATGAAAAAAAAATCATTCAAATCGGTTGAGTAGTTTCGGAGTTCATCGCGGTCAAACAAACACGAAATTTTTATAGATATAGATATAATTTCTCATATTATGCTATATTTTTCTAGGAGTCAGCTGATTTAGAAGATCTACCAAGTTCACCGTACCACGCTCAAGAAAGACAGGACGTAGTATACAGACCATTGTTGACGAAGGATTAATATAATAATTCCCACTACAATATAATTTGTAAATATTTAAAAAGGTAAATTGAAAAAAATAATCTTAAATTTTATTAAGAGATCAATTATTTATTGATAATGGAGACACAATTATTTTTTATATTTATAATTGATAGCAATTTTAGTGCATTTATTTATAGCAAAATAAGCAATCGTTATGAAGAAATAATAATAATAATATTACACATATTACGAAACATCTTGACAATAGATTTAAAAAAAAAATCTAAGTTACCTATATTTTTTGTTTTGAAATATTAAAAAAATGAGGACTTTTATTTAAAAAAGTGAAAAAAATGTAAAAAAAGATGTTACTGTTATGTCTAAGAAACGTTTTCTGACTAAAGCAAATAAAAAAGTAACTACATAAAAAAACAAAAATTAAGGGTCATTTAATTTTTTACTATATTTTTGAGTAAACAAATACACAATATCACAAAGAAGAAAGTACAAACTTTAAAAATATTAAACATATGGTCGGAAATATAAGTCAGTTTTTTTTAATTTCTTTCTTGTATTGTCTTGTAACATGAACCACGAAAATGACTCAGGTTTTTATTTAATCTGTTTTATTTCCAATTATCATAAAAAATAGAATCAATATGATTATGTTATTAATTACTATTATTGATTGAGTTTTAAAGTAGAATAATGGGTTTAACAGAAATGTGCCAAATCGCACGCTCAGAGCAAAAAACATACAACTCAAAAAAATAATTTCTTAAGATTGTAAAAAAAAATATTACACAATTTTATAAATTTATACATTATTATGAATTTATATCCTTTAAACCAGCAAACCTAATACAAATTGAGTATTAGTTAAAACCAGATTACTAACATGGTTTTTAAGGCTCCGATATTTGAGTTCTTTCGGGAGAATGGCAAATGCAACTGTAATTTAATTTTTTTGTCATTTTTGAAGCTCAAAAATAACAAAAAAAAAACCCGTTTTGATTATTACTTGCGTGAGCGACCATGAAAGCTTAAAATAGTTGACTTATTCATATAATAATAATAAAATTTATTCACTTAATTGCCATAATAAATTGAACTTGTGTTCAGAAATATTATTTTGATTTCTATTTATTGGAATTTAAGTTAAAAATCAAATGAAGACAAATACTGTTTTGTAAAGACTTATATGCTAAATTATTACATAATTACTTTTTAAGTATACGTTAAAAAGTATAGTATGCTACTGGAAAAACTACCTTTTATATGAAAAAATAAAGATCAACTTTGAAAAATATATTTAAGTCTGAAAAAACAACTTTGTGAAAATGTAAAAAGTGTTAAGCTTCTTTTACACGTTGTTATGCGGAATAGAACCATCCAACATATTGTTAGGAAAAAAATATATAAGACTATCTGACCAGGCCACGGGTTGCTGCGCCTCAGTTATTATAATTTGCAATATTTTTTATGTCCCTGCATTTTAAATCTGTAATATCTTCGAAAATATTCATTTAAATTACATGCTGTAAAGGGGAAATATTGATCTATATTAAATGCACAATGTATTTAAGGTACTTAATTGGATAAGGATTATTGCTGTATTGCTTAAAATCACTTCGTAAATAAAGCATTATTTTTCGTAAAAAAATAAAGGATAAAAAAAAATATTTTGGGTTTTCCCTAAGAGTTACCATCGCGGACTTTTTATAGACCTTATTAAGTTGTACAATACTGTAGTACATGATTTTGATCTATCTCTTAGGGTTCAGCCAGCGTTTGCAATGTAAGCACAAAAAATTTGTTTATTTACGACGATTACATTAGAAACCTCTAAAATTAACAGAGTTTCTCTACTATGTTATGCATGTATGATACATATAAATCTTTCTTTTGAATTACTCTATCTATTAAAAAAAACGCATCAAAATCCGTTGCGTAATTTTAAAGATCCAAGCATACATAGGGACAGACAGAAGGAAGCGACTTGGTTTTGTACTATGTAGTGATGATGATAAAGTTGGGGTGAATTTAAACAGATTAAGGAAATTATTAATTTATTAACTGGTATAACTTAAAAAAAATGAAGATATTATAAAGTAACATTTTAAACAATATAAAAAAATGAACATTCTTAATTGTACACCAAAACCGTTCAAATTAAAACAATACAACAAAAATAAAATCGCCAAGTCGCAGGGCGGTGTGAGCGCAGAAAGTAGTTTATACCAGAAAATAAATTGTTTTGATGTTTTTATACGAATCAAAATATTACCTTATCCATATCTTCCACTGGCAAGTTATTCGGAAAGATACAGTTGCAACTGATGATGCAGTTCCATGTGGCTAGTTCTAATATAATTGGTTGGATTTCTTTCGCATAACACGCTCCAACTATTTACAGAATTTTTAAGAACAGAAGATTTTAATTTCATAATTAATAATTTAATTTGTGTTTTTTTATTATAATATTTTTAAATTAAAAATACTTACGTTTCCACCAGTCAATTAGTTATAAGATTTATTTATTTATTTAATTAGATAATAAGATTATTAATTTTGTATGAAATAAATTTGGCCAGAATTTTTAATTTGTTGTTTTATTAATTTAAAAAATTATCACATAAGTTATTATATTTTTAGTTTTAAAAATTAAACAATATTAAATTTAATAAAAAAAATTAAAAGACAGTTAAAGTTTTTATAGAGTGGATGATGCCGGAGTTCCTCAGGGGTCTGTTCTATCTGCGACACTTTTCCTGATGCACATCAATGACCTGTTGATACCAAGAATTGTGGGGTATGTAGACGACAGTACTGTCCTAGAGAGAGACCTGTCTAAGTCGAAAGCCGGCGGCGGCGAGAGGCCATGGTTGAGCGAACGAACCAGAGGTTGGGCCACGTTTCCCAGTGGGGTGATAGTAACCTCGTCCATTTCAACGCCTCCAAAACGCATGCGTGTCTTTTCACTGCAAAAAGGAGTTCCTTCAACCTCACCCCTACTTTCCGAGGTACATCTGTACCTGTGACCGACAGCCTCGAGCTTCTTGGCATAGAGACCTCAACTTCGGCGCCAACATCGAGTCCAAGGCTCAAACTGCAGCTAAAAGGCTGGGCATCCTAAATAAGGTCGTGATATTTCACGCCGGGACAGCTTTTAACTCTCTATAAAGCTCAAGTGCGATCTTGCATGGAATATTGCAGCCACCTCTGGGATGGCTCAGCAAAATATCAACTTGCTGCACTGGACACGATTCAGCGCAGAGCTGAGAGGCTCATTGGTGACAGCAAATTGGTGAAGAGCAAACTTCACACCTTAGCTCACCGCCGCAAAGTTGCCTGTCTGTCGGTCTTCTACAGATTGTATTTTGGAGAGTGTGCTCAGGAGCGGCATATGTTCATACCGCCATCACCTTTCTTCCAGCTTTCTTGGTTGCTATTCCTACCTGTCGCACCAAGCGCTTCTCAACTTCTTTTATAATGCGCGCAGCAAAAATGTGGAACTCCCTCCCTGCGTCTGTATTTCCGAGTACTTATAACCCGTCTGTTTTTAAAGCCAGGGTGAATAGTACCTTCTGGGTTAGCTCGTTCCATCATGGATTTTGTCTTTCCCCCCGGGGTTTATTGGGATCAAGAGCGAATCCATTCTAAATAAATAAATAAAGTATATGGAGGAGGAATATAAAAAGTTTAAAAATAATTAGAAATACAGACCTCCGTGGTCAACTGGTTGTTATGGTAAAACAATTCCGAGGTCCCAGGTTCCTGAATTTTAAACCCAGGACCGAAAAGCAGGATTTGCACCAAATGGACATCAATTATTGTTAAACTCTGTAAATTTATGGTCAAACTGAGAAGAGATTATAATAGTCTTACTGAATGTCAAAATTAATGTCATTTTTTCCCTTGAAATTTATCATATAAGATCTTTAGAAAGGCAAAAACATAAAAATCATAAACTGAATAACATGTTTCCTAAAGCATGGTCAAAATTGTGGTAATACCGATCACCCATCCCACAAACGGTTTCCACGAAAGATACTTTTTTGAGGTCATTGCGTTTCTTCTGAGAGTGGTAAGGAGAAAACGATACAGGTTTGTCCAGTATGCATTTGGTTATGTAGAAACTTTAATTAATGGAGGGGAGAGTGGGGCCAATAATACCGATTTTTATAAAATACAAAATTGAGTTATAAAAAAAGTGTTTAAAGACGTCTTGAATGGATGGTAGGTTAAAATGTTGGACGACTTAAAACAACTTATTTAAAGTGTATTTATAGTGATATGATAATCTACAAACAATGTACGAATTTGATGCGGCGATGAAGATGTTACGGAATCCTTGAGCGTATCATCCCAGTGCGAATCGTTCCCGAGTAAATGTAATAGTTGACATGCCTCATAGTTAGTCACACACAGCTGTCCATTAACTGTTCTCAGTTGTTTCAACGATGACGGATCACGAACAATCACCAACAACAATAATAACGCAAATAATAACATTCATTGTAATTTGGATGTACTGTGTAGATGCGACCCAGAGCGTCTGAAGCAAATACATTTGGATGTCCTTCAGTTGGTGTTCCTTGTTTTCGACGCTGAAACGATTTCGATGATGCATTCCATGTGTAATAGCGTGGCATGTCAGAATACAGGAAACCGCGAGCAAAATCATCAGTTTGACAGAGTGTAAAGAAACTTGTTAATGTTGTCGACGGTGGACGTACCGCTCTGTCTACCGCGTTCAATTCATTAAAATAAACTTGTTGACCATTTTCTAAATGGACTGCCAAATGAAATGATGAAAATCTCATAGATAGTTAACAACCGAAGTTAGCTAAAATTAAATTTATTTCTTACCTCCTGCGAATAAATATGTAGTTAGAAAGATATAAAAATTCTAATTAGATATTCATTTCAAACTATTCTTTCAATTTGATTTCTGAACGACGGGGGACACAAAATTGTTGTTCTTATTTAATTCCGAGCATTCTCATATTTATTTACCTTTTAAACCTTCTCTGGACTTCCACAAATAATTCAAGACCAAAATTAGCCAAATCGGTCCAGCCGTTCTCGAGTTTTAGCGAGACTAACGAACAGCAATTCATTTTATATATTTAGATTTAATCCTAACGTTCCTCCTTGACTCCTTTACAGGAGTCGTGATCACAAGATCACTAAGATAATGGTTGTCATATATATTCTACTACCATCACAATATTTTAATTATGCGCAAAATCCGTAAAAAAGTGTTTAATTCAAATGCGTAGTGTGGGCGAAAGTGTAAGAACTAAACTTTGTAGTTTGTCAAAATATGTGATTATTTTAGTGTCCTATTAACAGTTAAAAAAAAATCAAATATAAAAATACTAGAAAAAATCGACTCGACTCACGATTCAAGCGGGAAACGAACCCGCAACCTTTGGAAGTCCGGCCCAATGCTCTCCCAATTGATCTACCGAGCCTTGTAAACAATCGGTAAAATTTTCTATTACCTTTCTTATTTTACGCTGTAGGTCAGCGTTGTCACTTCAATGAGAGAAAAAATCCTCTTTAATTCGAAGGAAACATTTTTACAATTATTTGGGCAATCATTTAGATGAAACAGCCATTTAGTTTTAAAAATTATACAAATGGAAGGCAAAAATATATTATTTCGTTGGTTTAGTTGTTTCGTCGATTTTATTTATTCTTCAATTACTATTCAACCATAATGGTAGCAACTAAAACGGTTCCTGCAACGACATAGTGTCATAACGTTTCGTCGCAAACATCATACAAATCATTTTGTTTTTTACTTGCGTTCCTATTTTTATCGGAACAACTTACCTCCGGCACATTTAGCCCGCTCTCCCCTTCATACAGGATTTCAAGCCCTACAGATGCACTACAATGTTGTTAACCTTTCGATGTGAACCATGTACAAGCAGGTAATGGTGGCGCGGTAACGAGCTCAGTCTGCGATATTAAATGTTAAGCAATTTTCTTAAAGGTCAGGCAAAGGATGGGTGACCAATTTTTGCTTCAGACGGTTACTGTCAGTCAGTTACGGTCAGACTATACGACTAATTTAGATAGAATAACTTTTTGCTATTTTCTCTATTTAAAAGTAAAACGCACGTTTTGTTAATTGAAAAAAAGGAAAAATAGTGGTTACGCTTGTAGCTGTGATCACGGGTCCTGTAAAGGAGTTGAAACGTCAGGATTAAATATAAAGTATGCGCAAGTTATCCAATTAAACGAAAATTTGTATAAATTGAATGTTAAGTTATGCGTTGCGCATTTTTTATCGACAAATTGCCCTTCAAAATTGATTTTTCTCAAAAAGCCAATAAGGGAGGGTTTGATGTTCCGTTTATGGTCAAATCGACTGCTTATGATCTGTACTTACTGGCAAAAAAATATATTTTTTTTGTAACAAATAAAATAGTCCAAAAGCCAGCCTTAGCTACCCTCCTCCTTTTCAGTAGAATACCAAAAAGCATAAGAGAACTGCCTTTCAATTATTTTAAAACCAATTTCACTCCGATGGCTGTGTGATAAGCTGATGTTAGAGAATTCAAAAACAAAACTATGACTGGATGGATCTCCCTTGGATCAGCTTCAATGATGAAATGTATGTATGTGACGCTATAACTCTATGCGTTCTTAGCTGATTTTCGTATTTTTTGTGATGCATCGAACCAACAGATTTAGGACTGGATCGTAATTAGCTACCTATGGGCCAGACGGTTCAGGGGGCTCTAAAGCCCTACGCAACAAACCTCGTACTGAAAACTAAAAATTCTGCCTTTGGAATGTAAATGTAAATAAAATTTGTTACAACACGATTTAGTAATAAATGTCTGTCAGAGTAACAAGTAAGTCTTAGAGAGTCAGTAAATATTTAAAACATTTTAGATACATCATTACTGCTTCTATGTGGTAGTAATAATTGACAAATAACTACCAAAAAACGCTATCCAGCTAGATTTCGTCTATACTAAGTATTAGTAATGCTGTTAAAATAAGAATGTGTTTTTTACTCTTGCCGTATCGACAGTACTACTTAAATCATGACAACTAGTTTGAAAGAACATAGGGGAATTCCCCTCAAGTTTTGTTAGCACCCTAGGTTTTCTGACGCGAAGTTTCTATAGGGACAATCGGGCCGCTTGCATATCGCCGCGCAGCCACTGTCTGTCGATAATCAAACCGTATAAATCGTAGTTTTCTTAACGCTTAGTACTAAGCTTCTTAAGCTTTATACTATAAAGCTTCGCTTAATTCGGGTGTCCCTAGAGGGCACTGTATTTTTGCACCATGACCTTAGGTTACCTGATCGCGATAATGCGAGAAAACTTTCTTGACTTGGTGAAGTGGTGGTGAAGCGTGATTTTCGCACTGATAGTCTTGGGTTTGAGTCCAGGAATTTGTGTGGTGAATGAATTGATGAATACGAATATGTGTCTCGGAGTCGAATAGCCCATAGGCCATATCATATACCTATGTCTATCCTTTACCCAGGTATCCGTAACACAAGCCTTACTGTGCTTACTTTTGGCAAGGTTAATGTACGAGCTAACTCGTACAGTTCTGTCATGTAAGCATTTTACGCCACATTCGTTAATTTAGGTCATTTTAGAGTTAGTTCGTCATCGGTAATCAATCACGCTGTGCGTACTCATATCAATTATCATATCATTTATTAGTTTATAGTTATTAAACTAATTCTGTTAATTTTATCATTTATATCATATGGAGACTTTCACTTCTTTCACTATTTATCATAAAAGGGTGCACAAACCGTACAGTTAATTTGTGTGATTGTAGAAATTTCATTATTTTTTTAAAAACCGCGTATATTAAGTTCTTACGTCTATCACAGTTTTTAGTAGCCGGCAAATTCTGAACCCAGCCAATAAATTCTTATAGTAGCTGGTAAAAATTGATACGAGTCTTCAACTTACCTAAATTTAAAAGAAACGTACTCGGTTACTAACGACTACTAACGATTTTATTTTTCCTAGTAGTTGCTTATACTCATTCTTGAATGCGTAAGGTCAATGAAATGTTGTAATGTTATTTTTAATATGGTAATTGTCTTCACGTCCTTGTAAATTACATGTTGTACTTACCTTTAATTAGTTATACATTAAGCTAAAAACGAGATGTTTGAGAAACTACTGTCTGTATGGATGTAACAACTGTTGGTGAGTCCAAATAAATAAATTCTGAGACCAGCCAACTAATTCTATTCTAGCCGGTAAAAATTGATACCATCCGACAAATTCTATGACTTACCAATTTCATCCGATCAAAATCAAATAATTTTCTATTGATTAGGTTTCGTTACGACGTAAAATATTGTAAATATCGTTACTTCCGTTAAAGCTGGCGAGTTTCATTCAGCCGTTCTTCTTGTCAGTTGAAAGACGTCCTGAATGGTAGATGACAAGTGATATATGATTAAAAGGAATTTATTGAGTGCATTTTCAATATGTTTTCCGTGGTTCCGTACTGTAGGATTCAGGATCGGTACAGGACAAATCAGGCTAATGAAAGATGGTATAAGCAATAGAACATAAACATGTATTTTACTTCCACACAATATAGGTCGGCGACGACTGGTCGTTGTACTAAACTAGATATAGTGATATGACACTTGTGGGAAGGGTACACATATCCAAGCCCTTCTTTCCCACTAGGCACTCTGGGCAAATGCCCAGGGCCCCTCGATCGGCAGGGGCCCCTAGTTAATGCCCAGATCACTAAACCAATACCGACATTTATTACTTAAAAACTCATTTAATAAGAGTAAATAGTACTTCAATTAGCGACTATACTATCGACTTGCTTATTAGCTTTTGCATGCGCAAAGTTGCCCTACTCTCGCCCAAAATAAGGCTATCGAATTTTAGCATGTTTAGATAATTTAAATATGTGTGAATCGCCCCATTTAAATTAAAGATTATCTATTTATCTATTGACTATCAATAAAAAAATCTAAAACCTTGGTTATCTATTTTCTTTGTCTATTCTATTTATAAAAAAGTGTTTTGTCAAAGTCATAGGGGCCCCATTATTCTTATATGCCCAGGGCCTCCAATAGGTTAAAGACGGCCCTGTAAATACCATGTCCTAACTGTCTTAACGGAACCCTATTACTGTCACTCACATTTCCATCTGTCTGTCATCTGTCACACAGGTTTTATAGCCAAACGGTTGGAACTATAGTATAAGCATTTACAGTATAAGCATCTTGTGCACCCAAAGCTATACAAATTGTCAATGAATATTATTAAATGCTTTGTAGGAGCTCCTCATACTGATAAGGAGAAAAAAAATTATCTACTCTCACATCGTAAAATTTGAAATATAAAACTCAAAACGAGTTTATATTGACGAACTTTACAAATATTATATCGTAATGAAATCAAAAAATTTCATTATAACACTATTTTTGTAACAAAATAATGTTATATTTTTTTTTCATTACAATACAATAATGCGCCAATTCGTATATGTCTATTTCATTTTTTATCTGTGGCTGCGCGCGCTTTGGCAAATACGCGGTGATACAGGGAATTTTAGCGCCTTAATACGTTTCCTTGCAATTCGTTGTTGTGTTTCGCTGGATAATTATTATTGTTAATTAAAATGTCTGATAGTGAAAGTGAAGAAAATTTAACGTCGCCGGCATTTTAGAGACTGCGGCAGCAGTCAGTCTTCAGCTCTACTACTAGTAAAGTCAAGAAAATTATACGATAAATGTTATCAAGACGTTTTAGCGTTGAAAATTATTAAAAATGCTACTTCGTTCTCAGAAAATGTTCTATTGACATATTTTTAAGAATTGTCGGCAAATTTTAAATGTTCGTCGCTGGGGTCTAAGTATTCAATGCTAAAGAGTACTTTAATTGCAATATACAAAATGTTAACACTTACAATAACCAATAAACTGTATCGATCTCTATCTTTTATTTGATATATTCAATGTAATTAGATAGATTAGATGGATAATGATTACATAAACTAGTGTATGAAACTGCACATAACTAGGTATTACACACTCGTGTGATGCTTTTAAAGAACTCGCATCGCTCGTTTATAATACCCCTCATTATGTACCAGTTTCATAAACTACTATTACTTAACCAATCGAGAGTGGCATTGTTTTCAAAAACTCGTTGAGTATTTAAATACTGCATTATTTGTATTAAAAACGAAGTAAAACCTCTTTAGCTCCATCAATCCATACCTGTAGGTAGATTTTATGATACCTGTAGATACTTTTTAGGATAACTGTAAGTACTTTTTTAGGATACCAGTAGACACTTTATTAATATACCTGTAGATATTTTTTTGTATACCTGTAGGTACTTTTTAATATACCTGTAGATACTTTATTAAGATACCTGTAGAGATTTTTAAGGATACCTGTAGGTATTTTTAGGATACTTGTAGTTGCGAAATCAAATAAAAAACTTTGAATTTGAATTTTTTTAGGATACCTGTAGGTACTTTTTATACCTGTAGATACTTTTTAGGATACCTGTAGATACTTTCTTAGGATACATGTAGATACTTTTAAGGAAATCTTTAGATACTTTTTTAGTATACCTGTAGATACCGTTTAGGATACCTGTAGATACTTTTTTAGGATTCCTGTAAATAAAACTGTAAACATTATAAAAAAACCAAAAATATATTATCTCGTTTACATACAAAGTCCATCTTAACGCGGCGAATATTTAGGGTTCTCTGGGGCGTAAGTGAAACTCCTCAACTCGTATGACACCCCATCTTGATTTTCGTAACCGATTTCACGCATATCCTTCCTAATCTCTGAATCAAATTCGCTCGACCCGCCGAAGACGCGGTTCGGGCGGTTGTCGCTTCGATCCGTCGTTTTATTCTTTGTCGCTTCTCTGTCGGGACTTGTTGGCGACTTGTCGGAATTCGTTGCAGAGTTGTCGTTCGCCGCCGCTATCGGTCGGAAAACGGAGTGCGCGGTTGCGGTGTCCAGGTCAGCTTTCCGGGATACTATTATTCTTATATCGGTGTGCAAATATAATTTGCCCGATTTCGAAGTCATAAATCTGTGGAAGAGAAATACAATAAAATAAATAAATTATAATATATATTTCTTTAACACATAAAAAAGGGATAAAAAAGAACAGCCGCGAGTTTCTTGCGGCTTCTTCTCAGTGCAAGGTCTACGTAGGACTTACGGAGTTATGGCGTAGCTTTTGGGTCAATGCTCATATTGACAGACCCTTTGCATCCTTTCAAGTATTATAAATAAATTAGGTTTATTTATCTGAGAATAAAAATGGTGAGAAGTGGCTTAGGTGACCCACCTCAGGTGGATGAGGTAGCGCAGCCAACGGTGGCGCTGGTGCGCGGGCGGGTGCTCGGCGGCGGCGGGCATGTACAGCGTGCGCTGCCGCAGGAAGGTGCGCGCCCTCGGCGGCATCCGCGTCAGGTCGTACAGCACCACGAACATCTTCACGAGAGTCCCGTGTGGGTTGAACAGCGACACCTGCACCGTGCCCGAGCGCGCCACACGGTAGCCCGACGGGCCCAGGTTTATGTGGCCCTAGAGACAAATATCGTATCTATTAGATAACGTCATTTTTTAAAACTTCGTAGCCGCTTAAAATGGTCGTAGCTCATCGTAGCATTAGACCGTAGTACTACAGGCGTAGCACTACTCCCACACCACTATTTCCTCGTTGATTTATAATTCCAAGTAAGGGGCTAATTAATTTAAAAACACAAAACTTCGTAGCCGCTTGCAATGGTCGTATCTCGTCGTAGCTTCGTAGCATAAGGCCGTAGAACTATACGTGTAGCACTACTCCCATACCATTATTACCTTATTGATCAATACCAAGCAAGCGACTAATAAACAAAATGTAATAAAACTTCGTAGCCGCTTTAAATGTTCGTAGCTCGTCGTAGCATCGTAGCATTAGGCCGTAGCACTACACGCGTAGCACTACTCTTACACTATTATTTCTTCATTAATTTACAATAGATAATAAACTTCAAAACGTAATAAAATTTCGTAGCCGCATTAAATTGCCGTAGCTGCATTGAGTAGCCATAGCAAAAGTACGCTTAACTCACCATATAGGGTGCATTTGTGCCGCCAGGCGCATAGAAGAATACTGTGACTGGCAGACGGCGATGGGGAGGGCAGAAGGCGCCTGACGCGCCAAGTTCTGCCGTGAAGCCAGCCACCGTAGCCACCGGTTCCAGACGGCCTTTCAGGGCGGACTCCTCGAAGCTGCCTGCCATTAACAAACAAAACAATTAAAAATATTTCTAAATAAATATTAGTTATTTCTTTAGACACACAGACATTATTTGAAACCCACGGCAAGTAGCTAAACAAGTTCTGATATGGACACAACACTTGGACTCGAGTCAATAAGGACAAGTTAAAAAAAAATTTACAAAAGGAGTCTAAATAAATAATATTTATAGTTCATTGATAGACAGACACAGAGATTGTTCTGAACCTGTTCTACCATAACTTTTTAGCGCAATTTAAGTTCGATTGTCAAAGCGAGACACCGCTATACGTGTCTCTTTTCAACAACTTTGTTGTAATCAACGATGTAATGAAACCATAACACTATTACTATTGTGATAACAGATTTTTTTTTGTGGATTATGTATGGTGACGACGTATATTCTAAATGTCGTTACTTCTGTTAAAGCTGACGAGTTTCTTGCGCCCGTTTTTCTTGTTAGAACGGGCAAGATGTTGGACGATTCAAAACTTATTTTAAGTGCATTTGAATAGTTATTTCACATATTCTATTTATTTTCCAACAATTAAACTTGAATCGGTATGAGACATGATGGTAGGGCCTCAATTTTGTTTCACATTGACCTGTTTGGGAATCAAATCAGAACCTCGATGTGGAGTCACCATGAAAATAGGTATGCGAGCCATTCGACCATGGAAATAATCAAAACTAAATCTCCACTTACCCAATAGTCCAGTGCTAGGCCCCATCCTCAGCTTAGGAGCTGTTTCCTTCCGAGGAGGAGGGGGGGACGCAGGCGACGCGGGAGAGGGAGGGATTGGGGAGGGGGGCTGGGGTGAAGTGGGTGAGATCGGGTGAAACAGGGCGCTGAAAGAAAGAAACATATTAGCACAAAATACAACAAAAAATTACTAGTAATCAACTAATGATACTAAAGGCAAATATTACTATTATGAATGTGAAGCAACTTTTATAATGGTTAGGCATCGAATGGGTGACCAAAAAATTTACATTTTAATATCGGGTGTCAGTCATTAGCACCGACTTATACGTCGGGCCCTTTCCGTGATGATCCTGTATACTATTTCCTCTATGACAGTATAGAGTAAATGTGAACAGTCTGTTATAAGTTATACCTGTGCTTCGTCATTAGACTCATGTAGAGACTGATGGTAAGGTTCTGGAAGAAGCAAATATGGTGAACAAACCTTTGACACTTAAAGGTATCGTATAAGGCCAAAATGGGGATCAGGTTTAACTGAACAATAGTCTTTTACTGCAATCTCAAAACAAGGAAATTGTGACAAAAATCCCCCCATTTTCAGGGAGAAACTTCCGACTAGAAATTGACGTCTTATGTCTTATTAAAAATATGAATTGCCCAAAATTTTGATAACATTAGCTTACCTTAAACAACGTATTTTTAGTCATTTGAGTTGCAAAATACTCTAGAAACAGACGTAATTGGTGAGTTTAGATCAAAAATATTTGTAAAGACTTACGAATATTTTTCAATATTTTGGGCGTTTAATTTGGCGATAGTCACCCACATGTGATCACTCACCTCTTAATCCCAGATATTCCATTTATCGAGTCGTCAAAATCAAAGCAGTTATTGCCACGCCTCAATGGAGCCGGACTTGACGTCAATGGCAACCCAGTCTTCGTATGAAACACCATCGAAGCTGCCGAGTCAAATCTCCATCGAAACCTATCCATCTCGCTCGGAGAAGGCACTTGATTCTCCTGCCCTTTCCTGGGCTCAGGAAACTTAAAACCGTTCTGGTCTATCGGCGAATCGATTGGATCGCTCTCACATTTATCAAACGTTCCATAATCGCATTTCTCATAAAAAACGTAATCGTCATCGTTTATAGAATAAGTCTTCTGCCTTTTCGTTTCCGGTTTCACCACAGAGAATACAGTATCATCCGTCTTCAAATGCAACTCTTCAATATCCTTCTGCGATCTATCCGACATAACTCTCTCTATCCGATCCACTACAGGAAAGATTCTCCTCAACGTAGGTCTTTTAATAACATCAATAACACTAGAATTATCAACTAAATTATCACACTGTAAATTATTACTACAAATATTATCACATTTAGGCTTTTTAAACACTTTCTCTTCGTCCTCGCATTTCCTTCTGGCGCCGTTCGATTTCTGGTCTAACGACGCTAAGTTGTAATTCGCTTCAGATCTAACTAATCTGTTCTCATTGCACAAATCGCATTTCATCTGAAGAACTGTTCCACATGAGCAGGATAAGTCTTCAGTTTGTGTAGCGACCGTGCACGTCCTCTTGATTTCCACTGGTGGTATGCTAGCTGCGTCCATGAATGGGGATTTGCTTTCGATTCTGCTCGCAGGCAACGTTAAATATGTTTGATTTCTGTAGCATCCGATAGCTCGGAATCTGTCGAATCTAGCCGCTTGCAATATCGGTATAGACGTGTGCGTTTCTTTTGCCTTTTGCTGGATATCCCCTTCAGATGAAGTACTGTCGCACAATTTCTTCAATTTACTCTCTTTCCGTAAACGTCTTTTGTATTTGGCGATTTCTTTCAATCTCCTCTCGTCCAATTTCTTAGGTTCATTTAAACTAGTGGAAGTTTTATTGTCTTTTCCGTCGGATTCCTCGTCGCAATTACATTTGTGTTTCCCATTTTCACTGCACGGTGTAAGCATCCGATCATCGAGCATCTTCTCTTTATCATCTGAGGTGTACAGGTATTCTGTGGATGCTGTATTTGTTACTATAGACAATCTTCTCGTGGATGTTCCAGTATTCGAATTGATAGCGAGGTCCGTTGGAAATTTAACGCTTCTATTCCCTAATGTGAGATCATTGAGTTTCCCCGTCAACTCCTCGTGGATGTTGACTGGGATTTCTTTGCTAGCTCTCCTTTTCTGGCAGGTACATTTGACGGTCGGAATTTCTTCTGTCCTCGGAAGACTTTCCAGGAGCACTTTGAGGTGGACGTTATCCCCAATGTCCGTGATCGGGAACTGGTGGCTGACGGGAGTCTTCTGGAAATCGTTCGCGAGGTAAGTGTCGCCGGGGGTTCGTATGGAGTAGACGATGTTCAGTTTCCGTTGCTCTTCCACCAGGTCTTCGTCGTCGCAGTTGGCTTCGATCTTCTTGAAGTTGCAAGTTTCTCGACTTAACTTTCGTCTGGAAATTAATTATTAAGTTGATTAGTTGGCGATTCAGCATTAACTTCATTATATTGCAATTTTAATATTATAGTTTTTTGTATGCATTCGATCACCTCGATGTCTCCTCATATCGTCATTAAGCAGAAATATAAAGAAAATTAATTTTGTGGTTACATCAAAGTTCTTATCATTTCTTATCGAATTAAACATTTTACGGCAGCGAGTCATAGAGCCCTTAGGTAGGATAAGAACCCACGACCTTTCCCTATTTGGACGAGTGCTCTTAATGGTGGTAGACGCGTCGAAATTTTAATACATATTTTAACTTCTTCTATGAGCTAATATCGTTAAATCAATTTTTTAAATTTCAAACAATCGATTAAGGTGGAACATCTCAATATTTTTTTTACTTTAGACTTGGAGATGTGTAAGAGTAAGGCTTATCAAGAGTTCTTATTATGTAACATAAAAATCTCTTTTAAGAATCATATTTATATAACTTTGCTTTTCATGGGTTCGCTCTCCATGCCAATCAAGCCCGAGGGCAAGACATGATCCAGGATGTATTAAGCTAACTCAGAAGGCGCCTATTCACCCTGGCTTTGAAAACGGACGGGTAATAAGTACTCGGAAATACAGACGCAAGGAGGGAGTTTCACTCCTTTGCTGTGCACATTATAAAAGATGTTGGGAAGCGCTTGATGCAACAGGTAGGAATAGCAACCAAGAAAGGGTGGTAGCCCGCAGTGTACGGATGTCCGATGGAAAAAGAGAGATGGCGGTATAAGCACATGCAGCTCCTGAGCACACTCTCCAAAGTACATTCTGTAGAAGACCGACAGACAGGCAACTTTTCGGCGGTGAACTAAGGTGTGAAGCTTGCGCTGCACCAATTCATTTTAAAAAGTATAAAAAGTACTGAGTGAGGTATGAGTGGTACCTGCGAGCTGGTGCGGAGGTGGTGGATGGCTGCAGAGTGGCTCGCCACGCCGACAGCTGCGAGAAGTGCAGCTGCGAGCGGACCGCGTACAGCAGCCACGCCGCCAAAGGCAACGACGCACCGCCCACCCTGGGTAAGCAAACATCAAGGTTTCGTCATACGTATAGAGAAACATTTCATTCAACTCAACACACACAACAACAAAAGATATACTTGATGACCCGGCCACGCGTTACTGTATTATAAATAAATCCTATCCTTCTTAGTGGGCACAAATCCAGCAAAATGAAAAAGGAAACATAAAAATCAGTTGAGTAGTTTCGGAGTTCATCGCTGTCAAACACTGTGACAGTGATTTTTTTATATATATATATAGGTATACAAAATAATCACAAATATAAAGGAAAGTAACAAAACAAATTACTAAAAATAATAATTAACATAAAAAAAATTTGATTGTCTGTAAAGTCAGTTTACGGTAAACATTAATGTAAAATTGCATACTTTTATGAATTGAATTGAATTATTATCACTGAATTGTTGTTATTTTGTATAATACAAAGGAGTGAATTGAAAATTATTATTTCTTTCGATAAATAACATTTAGTTGTCGTAATAAACAATGAAAACCACATTAACTTTTCACGAAGTGGAAGAGAGATAGATGCGCCACAAGTCGGAGGCTTAGGCCGATCGTGCCTCTCTATCGCTTGTTCCGCGCTCTCGCTTGCACGCTCGGTTCAGGCCGAATTCCACTTTTTCGTGCGGGCAGCCGGCGTTCATCGATTTATAAGACGTTATCACGTCAAAAATATATACACTACCGTCCAAAAGTTTGGAAGCATACCTGTTTTTGACCAAAACGAAACATTACGAGGTAATATATGCGGTAAAAATTTATAATAAATGTTTTCTTTATGGCTTTTAACAATTGTTTACACAACAACAAAATGACCGTCGGCTCCCATTTAACAAGTTTCTAAATTTAACTTACGAGCTCGGACATGTATGGCAATTATTAAAAAGCGAATGAAACAAGTTAGGCGAATATTTTAGGAAATTAATTAATAATCTGCGTAAATATGCGCGGAAATTATTAAAGCAAAAAAAGACCCTTCGACGAAGCTAAAATTTGATTATCTATCACATTATAAGTTCATTTTCTGTTTTGCCTAACTTTATATCAATAAAGGTAATTGAAGAGGGCTTAACTTTCTTTTCTTTGATTTTACCTAGCTGCTTCCAAACTTTTGGACGGTAGTATATATTAGGGATGTCGCGGATGTGTTTTTTTTCACATCCGCGGATGCGGATGCGGATTTTAAGAGGCTCACATCCGCGGAAGCGGATGCGGATGCGGATCTGTGCAAAAAACTTAAGTTTTGGTTTGGTAGGGTAAAAAGCAGTAATATTTATCCTTTGTTTATCTATACATATAAATAAAATTGGAGTATCTGTTTGTAATATTGATATAACCGTTTTTTACTACATGCATCTATATACGGTACGGATACGTACACACACCAAATCCACATTTTTTACAATTTTTGTCTGTCTGTCTCTCTGTTTGTTCGGGCTAAACGCTGAAATAGCTGGACCGATTTTGACGGAACTTTTATTGACAGATAGCTGATGTCATAAGGAGTAACTTAGGCAACTTTTATTTAAAAAATAAATATTTTACTTTAGTAAAATAAAGTGATGTTTCTATGTCAAAGTACTGTCCAGTACAGCGCGCAGCTCACGTGCATGCCACCACTGTCTATGCCGTCACGTCGGGCACGTCGGGTCAATATCACAAAGGCTGCCTATCGCGCGGGCTCAGAACGCGTCAGCGGGCTATTGCTGGTTTTTAATAAAAAAAATTTTTGCAAATCATAATAACTGAGCCACGGCAACGTGTGGCCGGGTCAGCTACTTTAATAATAAAGTATTGAGTGAATTACTATTACTGATTAATTGTTTTAGTAATGAAATTTAAATATTGGAGCATTATATTTAATGATTATATTTAAAGTAGAATGACCGCCTTTTCGAACTCCAGTCTGTTTCGCAAGGGTTCGTGTATTAATCCTGCGCTACTAAATAACTGTTCACTTGGAACACTGGCTGGTGGCGCTGATAAGAATTTGCGTGCTTTTTTAGGTAACAGTTTGAACTCACTTTGATTAACACTCCACCATTAAAGAGAACTCTCATTTAAATTAACTCACTTTTTATAACGGAAAGTAAGTAACTGCTTCTTGTGAATTGTGTCAGGGCTGACAATTTCTGGTGTAGCATCATGGTAAGATCACTAATTAAACAGGACTGACGTCCTGTACCTGAGGTCTCTAGTCGTTCCGTTCTGTTTCCATGAAATCTGTCATTCTCATTTTCCTCACTCTTTCGGTACTTGGAGATATTGTTCGAGAAGCCAAGATGTCTTCGGTGTTTCTGCTAATCTTTAATATATCATCTTTACTCGGTCGACACTCGCCACTCGCCGGGCCCTTCCCTTTCTTTCTTGTCGCATCCGCATCCGCATCAGCTCCGCATCGATTTATATGCGGATGCGGATGCAGATGCGGATGTCTAAATCGATGCGGATGTTCCGCATATGCGGATGCGGATGCGAATATTCGCAACATCCCTGGTATATATACACAAAAGAAGATATTTACGAGAGGGTTCCAAAAACAGATGGTTTTCCCGTAATCACCATACTTGACAGGCGAGTAAATCTATAATCTAAGATCACAGTGGTTTGTGTGTTTGTCTGTCCGCTCTTGTTCAATTGTATATGCGTTACCATAGCAACGCGTCAACCGCAAGTAATTCGTCTACCGGACGCTAGATGGCGCTAACGAAAAAATATTTAATAATATAATAGAAAAAAATAAAGAATTTTGTCCACCCGTGCGAAGCCGGGACGGTCCGCTAGTCTATAATCTAAGATCACAGTGGTTTGTGTGTTTGTCTGTCCGCTCTTTTTCCATTGTATCAATAACGTTACCATAGCAACGCGTTAACCGCTAGTAGTCTGTCTACCGGACGCTAGATAGCGCTAACGGAAAAATATTTAAATAATACAAAAAAATTAAAGAATTTTGTCCACCCGTGCGAAGCCGGGACGGCCCGCTAGTATATACTCTAAGAACACAAATTTGTTGTTTGTGTGTTTGTCTTTCAGTTCTTTTTCCAGCTCTTTTAACGTTACCATAGCAACGCGTTACCGGGTCAGCTAGTCTTTGTGAAAGAATATAATTCGAAAAACCCGTCCATGATCTACGGAAGTTGTTTAATAATTACTTTCAGAATCATTAGTCGTCTTTTGTTACACTCTTAAATATGAAAGACTGGAACTATTCTAAATCACCCGAACAACATCCGATGAAGACCGAGAAGACCATGATGGCCAAATTCCGTATAACAGAAACAGAAACGGAAAATTATAAAGAACATGTTTAAGGATGGGGACATCTGATAACTCACTTGCCAGGTTGTGTGTTCATAGTCCATCGCTCCAGCAACAGACCACGCGGAGGGTGTCGGTCGAAAGACGCGTCGTCAGTACGCGCCGCGCGACGACAATCCGAGCAGTCTGCAGCCAGCAAAACCTTGAAAAAAGCAGTTCAATTTCAGTTCAAAAGTGTATAATTATACAAATGTCATTATTAGATCTTATGTTCTTTAACCCGTTCAGTGCCGTGCCCGCCCATCGGCGGCGGGTGAGACTTTTTGACTGACGCGCCAACCCCCCATGGGCGGGTGGATTTCAAACTCATATATCTAAGCTTTTGATAGTAGAAATATTTTGTTAAATGGTTCGTTTTGCTAAAATTGATTCGTAACCAAAACGGGCTGCAGATATCTAAGGTTTTGGAAATGCGGGCGGGTATGGATACCTTAATCGAGAGGCCAGGAGAGGCGGGCCGTTCACAACAGTACGGCGGCATCTATAATTCTACAGTTAGAATGAGCAGAACCTGCAATGAGCTGGCAAGGAAGAGTGACGTTTGTCGTTCAACGCCAGATTAAGATTGTATAAAAAGAGTATTTCTTGTTTGTTCAAATCCGGATCCCAAGACCCTTTTAAATTAACATTATTATTATTTCTTTGTTAAATTAAATTGTGTTAAATTTAATAAAATTGTAGTTAAATTGTGTTTTTGTTTCATTATAATTTTATGTCGCTTTTAATTCCTTAGTTAACTCATGTTAGGTGTATGTTTAATTCTTTTTTACGACACCTAGAAAATGCAATTACTGTAACCTGTACGTGCACCAAATCGAAAAAATAAATAACCCGTGGGGATGTGAAATCAACTTTCATAGTTGGTGACCCCAGTCTCACAGACCAGGATTTTTAAATCATATTTATCTTTAACAATCCTTTTGTAATTTGATGATTTAATCAAAAAAATATATATTTCCTTAATCATAAAACATAAAACATATCTAAAATTACATCAGGTTTATTACTAGCAAAGATAAAAAAAAAACAAAAAAGCCATTAAAAAGCTTCTTTTTTATACATCTAATTTCAAATATTACTGAAAATGTTTTCACGATAAAATCAAGTTACTGAAATCCTAAGTGATGCCTACATCAAGAACGATTAGGAAAAAATTAACTATGAGTAAATTTACAGACAAAAACAGCAAATTTTAAAAAACATAATCGTAGACACACGGTCATCAACGACCAGGTATCACATAAACTCCGGAATAAAAGCCTCCATATTTTCATACGACTAATTGTCGAAGGGCAATTCCCAAGTAGACAGCGGAATCATAGCACAAATCTCATGAAAATACGAAAAATATTCCTGTTTTTGTAAAACTACGGTCTCACAGACATATAAGTCAACGTTGGAGGGTTAATTATTTGAGATCTTTCTGTCTAAAAAATATTACAAGTAAATATTCAACTTGTCTTAACCCTCAGGTGGGAGGTGTAGTTAGGATTGCCAAGCTTTTTGTTTGCGGCCAAATTAGAAGGTATCCGCGGCGTAAATAGACGGTATCCGCGGCGATATTAGACGGTATCCGCGGCCAAATTAGACGGTATCCTAGGCCAAATAAGGTTTTTGAAATTTGAGCATTGTTTAAATTTGTCATTCTTTGGTATCCTTAATTTTAGTTGTTGTTCAAACTTCAATATGAGAATTTATACATCAACCCAATTTTTATCTTGAACGAGTTAGCTCTTGATCCCAATCAAGGCCAGAAGTCAAGCCAGGATCCACGATGGAACGAAGTAACCCAGAAGGTGCATATTCACCCTGGCTCTGAAAACTTTCTACTCACTTCAATACAGATGGGTATCTGGTCTGTCCACAGCGCTTGCACATGATCGCTGAGTTGGCATTCCACTCCTGGCTTCGGCTCCTCAACTTCAGGTTTAGGCTGCGTTTGGATCTGAAAACATAGGTAACCATAATCTTAATATATATAAATCTCGTGTCACAATGTTTGTCCTCAATGGACTCCTAAACTACTTAACCAATTTTGATCAAACTTCGTAACTATCTGTTATTTGATCCAACTTAAAAGATAGGATAGATTTGATTTTAATTTATAACACAGCAACGCGTGGCCGGGGCAGCTAGTTAATATATAGAATACTAGGGGAAAAGGCCACGCGTCACTGTGTCATAAATTAAAATGAAACCTATCCTGTCCTAAATCAGAACAAATCCAGGAAAATTAAAAAATAATTATCATAATCAAAAACCTCGAGGAAGATGTACCAGACAGACACTCATTCACTAGTGGAATTATATTGATGCCTCATACATGAGTTTCTCAGTCAGCATCATTGAAAAAATACCAGAACAGGATATGTGTGCACCAGTAAAAGACAGAATAGTAGCATGCTCCATCCGTGGAGCCTGAAATTGCCAAATAGGGGGGAAAGTTGCCTGTCTGTCGGTCTTCTACAGAATGAGGTAGTGCTCAGGAGCTGCATGTGCTTATACCGCCATCTCCCTTCTTCCATCGAACATCCAAGTACACTGCGGGCTACCACTTTTCTTGGTTGCTATTCCTACCTGTCGCACCAAGCGCTTCTCAATATCTTTCATAATGCACACAGCAAAGGAGTGGAACTCCCTCCCTGCGTCTGTATATCCGAGTACTTATAACCAGTCTGTTTTCAAAGCTAGGGTAAATAGGCACCTGGGTTAGCTCGCTGCATCGTAGATTCTGTCTTGGCCCCCGAGATTAATTGGAATCAAGAGCAAACCCATTCAAAATATAAAAAAGAAAGTCTCGGAATTTTGCGTGTGGTCCCGTATCCAGGAATTACACTTTAATGCCCCGGAATTTCTAATTACTAGATATTTCTAAAGTTATGACGCCGCGGTGCCCAAAGGGTAAACCAAGCATACTTGCCTTTACTTACGCATCAGGGGAGGCGTAAGATGACCGCGGATTCTTCCAAACTTTAAAGTTTGAAAGTCTCTACCTAACACTTCTTAAAGAAGTACTTAATTGTTGTTCTAACTTTAATATTGTTTTACAAAAAATATACATCAATCAACCCGGAAGATAACGATTTACAGGGCAGTGTCGGACTAACGTATTTGTCGGATTAAAGATTACTACCTAAGATTCCCTAAAGCAGGACCGTCTTTACTCTTATGGAGGCCCTAGGCATAAGAGAATAATGGGGCCCCTATGATTTTGACAGTTCACTTTTTTATAACTAGAATAGACAAAGAAAGTAGATAAACAAGGTTTCAGATTTTTTATTGACAATCAATAATAGAATAGATAATCTTTAATCAAAATGGGGCGATTCACACATAATTAAAGTTATCTAAGCATCTTGAAATTGGATAACCTTTTTTGGACGAGAGTAGAGTAACTTCGCGCATGCAAACTAATAAGCAAGTCGATAATTAAGTCCCTAATTGATGTTCGATTTGCTCTAACTAAATAAGTTTTTCAGTAATAAATGTCGGTATTCCTTTAATGACCTGGCAGGAACTAGGGGGCCCCTATCAATCACGGGGCCCTGGGCATTTGCCCAGAGTGCCCAGTGGGAAAGAGGGGTCTGCCCTATAAAGTCCGGAATTTTTGAAACAGAGTACCTTGTAATCTGACAAATTAAAGGTCAACATGATAAGATTCTATCGGAACTTGTAAACAATGAACGCACGCTAGACCGCTAAGCTATCGTATGTGGTCAAATTGAAACTGAGCAATCGGAATCAAACCAACACACGTCGACCACAATACAGTGTAGTGGTGGCGCGTTCAAGTTGCATCCTGTTCAATGATGCATTACCTACATTAGTGAAGATTTGCCAAAATAATGTTTATGTACCTACATTCAACAGCGATAGGCATGTGGGATTAGAGGTGCCGGATTAGACAGGCGCCGGATTATCGGGGGTCCACTGTACTTGTGGAAAATACGACGGATCTGTCAAGTTATCCGTAGCACAATCGCTAGTATAGCGATGGGATGCGGGTTCCAGTTCCGCCTGACAACTTAAGACAGGTTGAACTTTTGTTTTCTTTAGATAAAAAAATCAGCAGTAAAAATCTTAAATATATAGACTAAAAATTATTTATTTGTATTTTTTGCGCCCCTAGCGACTGGGCACCCTCCGGACTGGGAGAAGGGAGATGGTAAATCCTCTATGGATACCTTGGCCCGGCTTCGAAGTTATGACTCGTAAACTAAACACCACCTGAGATTGGCTTGTAGCCGGGAAAGGTCCGAAGTCTTCGTCTGAGGCGACTGCCCCTCTAGAGAGGGGCGGCGCAAGAATTCATTTGCAATTTTTCCTTCCAAAATATTCAAGTAATTTTTATATATTTCGCCCCATCCATATCCTAGCAGCGGGGAGAGCGCTCCACCTATTTCTCCTAAATCTCACAACTCTTGTGGAGCCCTACCCTTATAATACTCTTTATTGCACAGATTTTTTTAACAATGTGGCATTATTACGCTTCTTTAGGCAATGGTGGACTTATCTCTGAGAAAGATCTCTTCCAGCAAACCAAAAATTGTGTGTAGACCATTAAAGTAACACATGGTGAAGAAATATGAGGGAATAATGATGGATAAAACAAATTTTGGAGTAACTTCACAGCAAAAACATGAACGTATCCAAAAAAAAGTACCAGGACAACATACTTCGATTAGGGTATACTCAATGATTTGAAAATATTAACTTTAAATTTAAAAAAGTCACGTCGTGGTTGTTTTTTAGACGTATTATTACATATGTTATAGATATAATTCAGTTTTTGCGACCTTTGTATAAAATGCGCTGCTTTCTCAATTTTTATCTAAATAATAAGTAATTTGCATGACATTTTAAATAGTGAAACATTAGCACTCTTTGTTAATTCAATTAATAGAATATTTTGGAGAGTGTGCAGCAGAATTGCACAGCCTTGTTCCACCATCCCCATTTTTCATCGGACAACCAGACTAACAAATAGGCGCTATATGGCCGTTATATGGTTGATATACCAAAGAGTCGCACTAAGCGTTTTGGTTCCAATTTTAAAATCTGTACCGCTAAAGAGTGGAACTCTTTGCCTGAGTCTGTGTTTCCTGATAAATACAATTTAGGGGTCTTCAAGTCACGAGTGAATAGGTATCTTCTAGGCGCGTCACATCCTAGATCGCATCGACGCTTACCATCAGGCGAGATAGTGGTCAAGCGACCATTTTAATACAATGTTTGAGGTAAATAGTTGATTATGATACCTGTTGACTAGTGGAAGGATTAGAGGCAAGTAGCTTCGCATGGAGCAGGCGGTCGCGGGGTTGAGGGGCGCGGGCGGGGCTCGCGCTCCTGGACCTGATGATGAGCCGTCCCAACTCCAACAGGAAGTTGGGTCCAGTCGCCGGGGCCGCCGGCACTGTGTCACTACTGTGCATCTGGAAATTAGAAAATGGAACGTTTTATCGTCTTAACATATTAAACGTAGTTTGAATTGCGAACTACCGCATTCCATGTTTGAAATGTAGAGAACGTGTTTAATTTTGAAATAGGAATTTAGTCTATGATTATTTTTCCTCATATTTTTTATGGCAATAATATTTTCATTAGGGTTACTTCTGCCAGTTTCAAGTTTTGTCAATAGTTTTAATGATAAATATTGATGATAAAGACTGATACTGGATGATGAAAGAACATTGGTATATTTGAGGAATTTAATCACGATTCTACCTTCGCAACGGCTAGGTCCTCTTACGAGCACATGTTTTGTGAAAAGCACAAGCATTTGTTCCTGATTCATTGTCCTTTATGTATTTAATTATGTATTATTTAGTACCCACGGTACAAATTTTGCATATTTAGGAACTAAAAAATTATCGTGAATAGTCGCAAATTAATTTATTAACTAATATTATATATTTTTTTATTTTTTTTTTGCATTCACAATGCAATGTTTCTAGGTATTATAATGGAACGATACTAGCTCATATTAGAAGTTGAAATACCTTTGTAAAATTCGACGTTTGCCAGCGTCCCTATAGCTCATCGGTCAGAGCACTCGCCCGGATAGCGAAAGGTCGTGGGTTCGAATCCCACCTGATGGATCGGAGGCGTAGTTGTTTATTACACGCATATTTTATATCTTATAACTTAATATTTGTTACCTTCGAGTTAATTATTAAGTTTATTTAATGTAGATACCCCAGATTGTTTCAGAGAAAACAAATACGCCTCACATTGTTTTGTCTACGGCCAAAACAAAAAGACACAATCAAAACTACTAAAACGCCATTGAAAGTACGTTATTTAACAAAACTGACACTAGCACTGATGTCAATTTTTGTTTGCACATTGATAGCTTTGTTTAATGTGTTTTTACGTTAACAATACATATCAGTCTGTGCCTATTTTCGTAATTAAAAGTCAAATAATAACATTATTGTGTTAACGATAACAGCTAATTAAAGAATCGAAACGTAAACAAATCCAGTCTGCTAACGATTTATGACGTCACAATATCGCGTGACGTCATCGCTAACGTCACCCCGTCGCAAGTCGATTCGATATTTGAAATCTTTTTACTGCGTCAGCCATTAAGCACGGAAACTCTTTGACCCAACGACGCCATCATTTAAAAAAGTAGCGCAACTTTTTAAATTATCTCGATGACATGCCCTATTTTGGCAGAGCGCTGTTGCCAACGCCCCGCGTTTAAAAATAGAACGCCGTTGCACCGCTAAGCGGCTAAAGCGCTATCTCCATATTTGTGTATTTCGAGAATATTTATTTGAAATTGTTTTAAAGAATTTACTTATTCGAAATAGAAATTACTTATTCGAAACTACTATAGTTTAAACCAAACGTATAGTTTCCTCAGTGATTTAGATCTAATCAAACACAAAAGATAAGTATTAAGAGAATAATTTAACTAACTAACATATTTCCATATAATATTTATTATGAATCACATAAAAAAAACTAAAAAAGAAACCAAGTTTGTGTAAAGAACTATCTACTGCAAAGGTTTTTAGAAATGAAATAAATATAAAATCTAGCACTTAAAAGGCTAGTCAATACGTTTTTAAGCAATAGCTAGAATACCCCGTTTAGCCGCGGTAAGCGCTTAATTCTCACCGAAGTAGGTTGACAGGGCGGGTCGCGGGGTGCATAGCAAATTTAGGCCAAGGTCTCGCTGCAGGCAGCCACGCCCTACCTTACTCTTTGTTCGGAAAACATACCATAGATTGGGAAAAACAAACCTCTTTGGAATGCGATTTTCGCGCGAAAAACAGATCAATGTTGAAAGACGATATACTCTCAATTAGTGTTGCCCAAATGCAAGAACAAGACGAGACTTAGCCAGTCTTGGTCTTGGTCTTGCGCCAATACACCTGGTCTTGGTCTTGGTCTTGGTCTTGCGCTTGCAGTCTTGGTCTTGGTCTTGGTCTTGCAGCAAGAGTCTTGCAAGTCTTGCAATTACCTATTAGTCTATTGCTATTTATTAAAGTTTACTTTAAATCTTAGAAAAACGTATTAGAATTGGAACATTGTGAGCTTGAATTAACATAGCCATAGTAAAGATCAATCAGATTAATAAATAACTGAAGATTTGATAAGAAAGTCGAAAAATCAACTGACCTATATGTCGTTTTCCATGGAAGTAACTGTTTCTTAATAAACATTTATGATTTATAAGCTTACATTTGCTAAAACATGTAAAAAAACAAATTAATTACAATAACTTGACTGTATTTTAAATAACAATGTCTGTCTAGAAAGAGATTGAACCCTCAACTTGCATGAAATTTAATAAAAGAGTTTTATGATTTATCATTTATTTCAATCAAAAATAAAATACAACACAAATCAAACATAACAGTACACAACAGCTTTATCATTAGGTTATGTTACTTTATATCAATTCTTTTGACCAAGAATTAATACAAAGTAACCATCTGGCTGACTCATCACTTAACCTATTTCTATGTTTTCTAATTACTAATGATGCTTTAGAAAATAATCTCTCAGCAGGTACTGAAGTTGCAGGTATTGAGAGAAAATCACGGGCCATCTTCGATAAAGTCGGATACTCTGTCTCATGCGTCCTCCACCAATCTAAAATGTCTTCCGAGCTGGCAGTTCTTGGTTTTCTCAGGTACTCCTCCAACTCGTCTATCACTAAGCCTTGAAGACAAGATCCAGATGACGTCGAGGGACATTCATAGAGTTTATCAAAGTCTATAATGTCTTCATCTTCATCACATACTTTATTTTCTTTTCTTGGCAATTCCAGAGATTTGTTCAGTGAGTGTAGACTTTTATATTCTTCATAAAGTTCATTGAACTTGCGCAGACTTTCTGTTTTAAGTTGCTTCCCCCACATTGTCAGGTCAAAAGTCTGAGCCTTATGCCTTGGGTCTAAAATTAAAGAAGTACAATAAATCCAGTTGCTCTTCTTATAATGTTTAAGCATTTTGTCTCGAGCTGCTTGGAAAGCTAGAATGAGCCTTTCATCCACTTCAGATCGATTAGGTTTCTCATCTAACTGTTTTACCATGGATTCAATTTTATCTAGCAAGAGATTGAATGATACAATGACTAGCGGTAATGTAACATATTTGTCTCCACCAAGTTTTGTACTTAAAAGTTTAAAGTTTATTAGAAATTTATGTAATTTTTCGAGTACCTGCCATTCACTAGCTGTGATTTGAAAATCATTCAATTCGGTGACAGAACTGCACAATATGTTAATGCCCGCTCTCACTTTTAAACCAAATCCAATCATATCATGTGTGGAATTCCATCTTGTTGGACAGTCAAGAATGGCATTTAGATTTGATGGCACGCCAGCTGCTTCACAAGCAGACTGAAACTTCTTCTTCACTATCTCACTTCTTTTTATTTTACTGGAAATACTGCGTAACTTTGTTACAGATGTACGCGAGTCAGCAATATTTGGTGCATATTCTTCATCTTCCTCAGTTTCGTCTGCATAGTCTTCATACTGCTGATCTTGCGCGTTAGTGTCAGACTCACAGTGTAATGCTAAGGTCTCTAATAAATCTTGTACACCAAGGTTTAAAATGTGAGCAAAGCACCGGAAATGTTGATTGTCTGAATCAAAGTGTGGCAACTGTTTGCCCAGTTCATACATAAATTTGGTATTTGCAGTTGCGTTGTCGACCGTGATACCTTGTATTTTATCAATTATGCCATATTCCAATAAACATTCATGGAAAATCGTTGCAATATCTTCCCCAGTATGTCGACCGCGTGATGGTATAAAATCAAGAACTACAGA
This sequence comes from Calamotropha paludella, assembly GCA_927399485.1. NCBI lineage: Eukaryota > Metazoa > Arthropoda > Insecta > Lepidoptera > Crambidae > Calamotropha > Calamotropha paludella. The sequence continues at coordinate 1,525,495 of OV656830.1, read as the reverse complement.
TCGATACTTCCATTCGTTGTCTATATAATGCATAGTAACCCCGTAGTAACTCCTACCAGCAATTGACGTCCACCCATCAATGGTAAATGACATTTTAGATGATAATTGTTGAAGTCGTTCCTTGAGATTAAATTGGAGCTCTTCAAATCGCTCTTTGACTTTCCTTCTAAGTGTAGACCTTTTAGGAAACTCCATATTAGGGCAAATACGTCGAAAATATACTTGTGTAGCTTCGTCATCGAAAAATGAGAAGGGAAGATATTTTTTCACTACCCAATCAACTGTAGCTGTCGTGATGTTGTCACTGCTGTTTTCCGACTGAAATAAAACAATAAATCTTGTGTTATTATTTAAAACATACTAGGTTTGAGCGTTTAGGAGGAGGAGGTTTGTTGTTGTTAAATCGAGAAAATCGTTAAATTGACATTTGTTATATTAAGGTTGCACTGTACTGTAATTTACCAAAATAAAGTACTTAGTTGTTACTGGCCGATTATGAAAACAAATGAAAATATAGGTGTTTATAAAAATATTTAAGACGATAATTACATACTTAATATGTCGCACCCCTAGATGAAAACACCACTAACTCAAAAATACTTACGTAAGTTAATGGCGTTTTTGAAAGTATCGCATGAACAGCTACGCGGAGTTAAAATTCCCGTAGCGACAATTTCGACCATTGTTAAAAATGACGCGAAATATGTACCTATGTATTACTATTTTATCAATATCTATAAAATATTCCGAAGTCAGTTTAAAGTCATTTGTTCAAAAAAGACTTTTTTGAGTTCCTGGAGTTTTCATATAAAAAAAATATATTCTTACCTGTCCACTTCTTCCAGCGGTTACTAAAAAGCTTGTGATATCTCCACTTAATTTTGGTTTAACAGGAAGAAATATTTGTGATTCCTTTTTGTGGAAAGATATTAGATGTTTCCTTAAGCCTGAAGTGTTTCTGTTTTTCATTTTTATTTCAGTCTTTTTATGTTGGCACAATTTACACAAGGCAGTTTGGGATGCATGAATTATTTCGAAAAACTCCTCAAATTTGCTTTTGGGTCTTTTAGATCTGTGACTCAAACTCTCGTTACTCGGACTAGAATAATTTGAATCTTCGTCACTCATATTAAATTGTACACGTGATACGTTTTTAGAAAACAACAAGAATTAGTAAAAACAATTATTAAGTTAGACTCGAAGCACAGCTCAATTGGAAATGACTGGAATTAAAATAATTCCTTTGTTTATAGTACGTTTCCTTGCTTTCTACCGCGCCGCCTCGCCACGTGCCGGCTCTATTAAAAGGATGCCGCCGCAAATCAAACGATGCCGCGTGCGGCGTACAAACACAGATTATTACCTACTTGTACAGACGCGACGCGTGAATAAAATATATGTAAAGAATTAGTGCCAATCACTATTCTTTACATATAAGTGAATGTTTTGGCGTACATCTATACTAATCTATACTAATATTATAAAGCTGAAGAGTTTGTTTGTATGTTTGATGACAGAAGTTTTAAAATAAATAAATAAATCCTGAACGTCACTATACCTCCAAAGTTACTATTCTTCGTGGGCGAAGTCGCGGGCACTGCTTGTAAATACTTTTTTTTTTTTTTTATTTATTTTTTTTTATTTATTTATTTCATATACAAGAAAAAAAAATACAAAGATACAATTTAGTCCCACAAAACCGACTTGTCGGTTTGACTGAGGGATCTTTAGTCTCTTAGCTTATAATTATAATTATGTAGGTATATAATACAACTATAACTGTATCAGGTAAAGTTAAGTGCACAATAATTGGATTTAGACTGAATTACAACAAACTGAAGGAAAATTTAGCGGTGATAATAATAAGATACAATTGTTGTAAGATATAAAATACGTGTGTAAAAAACAACCACGCCTCCGAGCCCTCAGATGGGCTCGGAGGCGTGGTTGTTTTTTACACACGTATTTTATATCTTATAGAAATATTGCATTGTGAATGCAAAAAAATAAATAAAAACATACAATTGTTGTGTTAAATAGTAGTCATCAGATAATCTTTTAATATTTTTTTAAATTTATTTTTATCCGTTTCACATCTAATAGTTTCGGGCAACGAATTAAGAAGATATGGTATACGCTTCTGTAAAGTTCTGTCACCAAAATAATTTTGAACCCTAGGAATTACAAATTTCTTTTTTGAAGTGGCTCTAGTGATCTGGTTATGATTTATGTATTCAAAAGTGGAGACACACTCTCGGCTGCCGTGATTATTTACTAATAATAAATCGCAGGCTTTTTATTTTATTAGTAGGTAAGTACCTACGCTTTTTATATTATTTTATTAATTATGTAGAATTTTTTTACACGTTTCAAGTATATTTAAAAGTGGCTACAATATTTATCAAACGGGTGATATTTGAACACTTTTTTGCTATTTTTTCTTGTAAAAACTTAAGAAATATAATGACTAAATGTACAATAATAGTACCTAAGTAATTAGTTTAAAACCATATAATCAATATTATAATATATACTTACTAGAATAAATTATTATGACATCTACTACCTATCCTTACCATTTTATTCTAATCATAATACTACTTGCGTGATCAGTATAATGTATTCATTTTCATTATAAGCACTCTGAAACTTATTTATTCTTTGGAACACCTGTAGGTACTCTTAAAATTCGAAATTATTTTGCATGAGTATACCTACGCCTACGCCCTGTGGCGGCAATCAAATAGTGTCAAATGTTGTGATTTCGGCGCGGCGGCAACGATTGTTGTATATGATTTCAAAAGAAGCCGCCGGCGCGTGTATTATAACCATGTGCTTCCGAAAAGCAGCAAATTTCTTTGAGAAGTAAGTACAAAACCTTTGATGCCGCATTATCAAAGTGCCGATGGTTAAAACATAACTATGCATGCACTCAGTTTGATTTTAATGGATATTTTTTTATTCGCTATGTAGGTATGTTTATGGTATTAGTCGTAATGCGCATAGATCCAGTTTTTCATATTCTTTGATACAGTTTTTTGCGTCTCATAGAATTCCTAAGCGTACCTATACACCGAACTGTTACACCTAACTACTCCGTGAAATAGCGCTAAGTCCTAGCTGCAAGACGCAAGAGTCTTGCAGGCTTAGTCTTGTTCTTGCTCAAGTCTTGCACGGTCAGTCTTGGTCTTGGTCTTGCTAAAAATACGCGGTCTTGTTCTTGGTCTTGGTCTTGCAAAAACGCAAGAACAAGACCAAGACTGCAAGACCAAGACTGAATTTGGGCAACACTACTCTCAATAAAGCAATGGCTAATATTAGATATTATTTATCAGCTATAAAATCACCAAACCGAATATTTCTTTTACGATTATATAATTATAACTATTGCAAGGCAAGATACATTTTGGTATATACGAAATTTTAATGCTAAATTCCATTCAAATACTTCCTTACATTATGTCTAATATAGTTTTCAGATAGCTATTTTTATCGATAACCTCATTAAAAATAATAATAATGCTTACAATAACACCTATTAGCCTAACCCAAAGTAAGCACTGTAAGGCTTGTGTTATGGATACTAGGGTAACGGATAGACATACATATATGATACATAGATATAAAATATTTATAGAAATAGTAGCTGACTCGGCCACGCGTTGATGTGATTCAGATATTATATATTTATTTAATTATAAATTAAAATGAAACCTATCATATGTCCTAAATCTGAACAAATCAGGCAAAATGAAACAAAACATCAAAATCAGTTGAGTAGTTTCGGCGTTCGCGTCAAACACTGCGACTCAGATACAAATGCTCGTATTAATCACACAAACTTTTCCCCCTTCTGGGATTCGAAGCCAGGACCATCGCACGGTTGTCCCGGCTCCTAAGAAGGGCGGTCATGAGGGTTGCAGGTCGGATAAAAAATTAAACAATATCTTTTCACTATATAAGCTCTAGAGAGTTCGGTGTATATGTCACCGTAAATTTGTAAATACCGTTAGATTATAATCTATCTCGCGAGATTGTATACTATCTAAAGATTGTGAACCGTAACATACGCTTACAGTTTAACGCATATTTTTCGGTAGATAAAATATGCGACATATGATATATGATAAACCTAACCCAACCATAAGGTTAGGTTAGGTTAGGTTAGATATTTTATAATATAATATAAACTGTAAGCAGTATGTTACGGTTCAAAATCTTTCGATAGTTTACAATCTCGCGAGATAGATTATAATCTAACGGTATTTACAAATTTACGGTGACATATACACCCAACTCTCTAGAGCTTATATTTTTGAAACCACCAACCCGCTCCGCTCCAATATATGGTGCTAGCGAAACTTCATGCTTAACGACTGCATCGACCCAGTATAATAAGAAATTCCAAATTAAACTAATGATAATTATTTATTTTAGTCAACTAAAAGTAAGCTTACGAAAATATAAATATTGCGGAAACGGTGTCACGCACAACCGAAATGTCCATAGACAAAACGAATGCACCCAAAACACAACAAATAAAGCGGGAAGCTCTGGAAGAGCGCCAAAATTCAAAGAGCGAACGACAGGCTTAACACAATATGTATACAGCCAACGGAAATTTTACAACATTATACCGTGATTTCGATATTTATTAACCACTAGATCTGCAGAGCGAGACCTACTTAAAAAACCAATCAGTCCCAAGTTCGAGTCACGTTAGTATTTGTCAACACTAATATTACAAAGAGGAAAGACTTGTATGTTTGAAATGGATAAGCTCAAAAACTACTAAGCCGATTTCAAAAATTCTTTCACCATTGGAAAGCTGCATTCACGCTGAGTAACATAGGCTATATTTAATGCTAGAAAAACATTCAAAGAATATCGTCCACCCATGCGAAGCCGAGACGGGCCGCTAGTTTTTAATATACTGGTGCGATGATATTTGTGTATTTCTATAAATACTAATCTAGGTATCGTATATCTAACATTGCTTACTATGGGCTAGATCAATTATACGGAATGTAAGAAATATTATTTCTCTAATTTACAAACACTCATTGTTTAGGAAGAATTGTGTATACTGAAACCATAGACAAACAGTAAACAATCATAGCACAGACAAATATCTATCGTCAATATTTTTTTTTATTCGTACCAACCAGCCTTATCGAAAATAAGTACTGTAAAGCTTGTGTTGTAGACACTATGGTAACGGATAGACATACATATATGATACGTAGATATGTTATATATATATATATATAGAAATATTTATATAAACAGCCATGACTTAGATACAGATAAAACAGGGCGACCTACTATGAGAGATCAAAAAATAAGTTGTTAGAATAAATAAATGTATCATTAAATTATTATTAGCGGCCCGTCCCGGCTTCGCACGGGTGGACAAAATTCTTTAAATTTTTGTATTAAATATTTTTCCGTTAGCGCCATCTAGCGTCCGGTAGACGAACTACTTGCGGTTAACGCATTGCTATGGTAACGCGTATACAATGGAAAAAGAGCGGGGAAAAGAGCGGACAGACAAACAACAAATTTGTGATCTTAGATTATAGATAGATATAGATATTAACGACCCTTTGGTGCAACGGTAGCGATCCTGCCTTTCGCACCGACGGTCCTGGGTTCGAATCCCGGAAGGGGCAGATGTTTGTGTGATGAATACGAGCATTTGTACCTGAGTCATGGATATTTGTATATATTTCTATAAATATTATTCATTTATGTATGATATTTGAATGTCTATCCGTTACCCTAGTATCCATAACACAAGCCTTACAGTGCTTACTTTGGGCAAGGCTAATTGGTGTGATTGTAGGAAATATTATTATTATTATAGAATAATGCTCGTATTCATCACACAAATATCTTGCTCTTCCGAGACTTGTACCTAAGACCGTCGCTACGAAAGGCAAGATCGCATTACACCAAACGGTCATATTGTTACAAAGGTCTCGAAAAAGTGTACAAACAGCACAAGCATTAGTAATATCGAAAAGGTCAAACGATTTTTAATGTCATCAGTTTGAAACCGGTCGCAGTGAAAGTAGCCATTTGGCATCGTAACATAAACTATTAATTTAAATAAAAGATATTGCAGACCTATTGGTCTTGGATTGGGTTTTTATCCAAAGTAGCTTTTAATAAGTAACTAGGTAGTTCGATGCAGTCGCTAGGCATAAAACTTCGCTATTGAAGCGGAGAGTAATACTACCTTATTTATTATTTGAAATCAGTTTAGCATAAAATAATGAATTCATGATAAAATTTAGCAAAATAAAATTAATAAATAAATATTTCCTACATTCACACCAATTAGCCTAGCCCAAAGTAAGCACTGTAAGGCTTGTGTTATGGATACTAGGGTAACGGATAGACATACATATATGATACATAGATATGTGATATTCATAGAAATATATATAAACAACCATGACTCAGGTACATTTGCGCGTATTCATCATACAAACATCTGCCCCTATCGGGATTTGAACCCAGGACCGTCGGTGCGAAAGGCAGGATCGCTACCGTTCCAACAGACAGTTGTCTAAATTCAATAATGTTTAGTGAAAATTCCAGAAAGAATACTTTCAAAAAGAGCGCGCTTTTCTTTCAATGGGAAATCCCATAGACCCAATGTTTTTTGGTCATAACCTAACATAATTTTTGCGAATTTCAAAATTCAGGCTCCGGCACGATCCAGTTCTAAACCTATTGGTTCGATATAATTATCGAAAAATAATGTAGTTTGATTTTTTTACCTTGAATAGGTAAGCGCTTGACCACTATCTCGCCAGATGGTAAGCGACGATGCGATCTAGGATGTGACGCGCTTGCCTAGAAGATACCTAGTCACTCGTGACTTCAAGACCCCTAAATTGTATTTGTCAGGAGACAAACACTCAGGCAAAGAGTTCTATTCTTTAGCGGTACAGATTTTAAAATTGGAACCAAAACGCTTAGTGCGACTCGCTAAAAATTTGAACTTAAAAAGTGTTTAGGAAAAAAAATACGGTAATTTCATAAGTCAATGTTTCACAATTAATGCATAAATGCAGAAATGCATTACGCTTTACTCATAAACACTAATTTATGACATTACCAAGAATGTTAATGTGATATTTTGACACAATCTTATCGCCACTCGAAACTCTAATTAAAAATCGGGAATTCCTGTGCAGTTAATGTTTTTAAAGATAAGCCATAATGATTTCTATGAATATGACATATCTATGTATCGTATAAGTATGTTTATCCGTTACCCTAGTATCAATAACACAAGCCTTAAGGTGCTTACTTTGGGCTAGGCTAATTGGTGTGATTGTGGGAAATATTATTACTATTATAGAGATAGCAGATCACTAGCATTGGAGAAATATTTTCTTAGGCTAGAGCGCCGTAGTGAATCTTTGGTGGTTCGAAGACTCCCTCATAGGAGAAGCACTATAGTAACTCGGTACTCTCGGCTTAAGGTCCATCTAAAGATCTCGTGATCCCAAAATCCGGTATAATTTTTAAGGTAATCTTTGACTGATATAAAAAAAAATTGGGTTAATTTGAACCGAGTCCAAAGTAAGATAATCATAAATGTTAACGTTTAAATATCATTGTTAACTTTCCAGTACTTTGTCAATATTGCTTGAAAACATAATATTAAATCTCTACTATATAAAAGAAGGACTTTGTGGGTTTGTAACCATATATAGTTACCATAGTTACCATAAGCCTAAGAATAACAGTTTTTATAATCAACTAGCTGACCCGGTAACGCGTAGCTATGGTAACGTTAATTGATACAATGGAAAAAGGGCGTGAAAAAGAGCGGACAGACAAACACACAAACAACAAATTTGTGTTCTTAGAATATAGAGTGGCTGACTCGGTAACGCGTTGCTATGGTAACGCATATACAATGGAAATAGAGCTGGAAAAAGAGCGGACAGACAAACACACAAACAACAAAGGACAATGCCCATCGTAGTATGGACTTTGGTATCGCTTTGAATAATTTTGTGCCATGATGATTTTTTACTATATTTTTAGGTTGCTAAGAGTAGATTAAATTATTAAAAACAGTTTTTCCGTAGTTCGACGCATAAAATGAAAAAAAATATATAACAAAACTCATCAAATTAACACTTTTCCCGGTCTTCATTTGTGTTTTTATTTACATTTGAAGTTTTATCTATCAATACAATGGTTGGATGTGAGCTGGGTGCGAGTATTTTAATGCTTTAGTTTGAATAATACTAATTTAGATATAATATTTCAGACTATTAAGGTTTTCATCACAACACTCAATTGACTATACCAATTTGACAGTTCGTTCATCCTACCAGATTGTCCCATTGTTGCCAGTCTTCTAAATTATTAACAATTATGTATCGATTATGATTGCCAAATGCAAGTTCATATGAATAACTTAAATATCTGTGCGTTGATATTATCGATAATCGATCGATCGATATCGATCGATTGATCGTTGATGTCCGATAAATAAATGATTTTGATTTTGATTTTTGATTCTGTTTTATTAAATATATTCGTTTTCAGAGCATTAAAATAGCAGATATATCTACTAACTTCTTTATAAGACCCCTAATACACTAGCATATATCTATGATCATAGAAGAATCACATTGCACGTATATCGATTAAAATCTGTCATCATACTGTTGGATGAATCTGTGATCTCTAGACGGCAATGCAGCACTCATAGACATGCTTTACGTGCTGTTATGCATGCAAGTTCGTTTATTTTATTGATAGATACGAATGACATGCAAACAATATGCTGGCAATGGATTGACGGATACCTTTGTTTTTCACCATGCTAGCTATAAATGACGTGTATGCATGCGTATGTATGTATTGTCTACACATCTACGAGTCATGCACGTTTAGGTACTGCATGTTAGCGGCATCACCGTTTAGGGCCGTACTATGATTGATAGACATCAATAATAATATTCCTTAACTTCGCGTTCCTTCGAATCCAGACGGACTCGAAGGGCCTAATATGGGCTATAATATACATTGTCTACTTGTTTGTTAATGTGATATATTCCATAATAAAGCATATATTCCATAATAAAGCACATATTCCATAATAAAGCATATTAAATTGTATAAGTCACTGTCGGTGGTTTAATTAATTTAATTATAAGGGTTCACAATACAAAAACTATATGAAAAGTTAAAAGCACGACGCAACAAGATTATTGGAAAAAAGAGCGCCGTTAAAACCATAGGAAGATGAAATCGTCTTCTAGTAACAAATTAGTTAACTTAATTACTTTATATCCTAGAATGCGGACTGCCAATTCGATATTTTAATTAAATAAATAGCGTATCGATTTTATTATATTTGGCAAATCGATACGGTCGAAAAGAAAATGGCAATACCGAGGAGACAAGTGCCAATAGAAATACTCGGTAATATGGAAGTGAATTCATTGCTAATTATTATGTGGATTATTGTCCGTCGATGTTATGGCAAAGTATTTTACAGCAATTCGTGAAAAATTAAAACTTAGTTTGTGACATAAATTTGATTTGAGTACAACGACGATCAAAGACGATACCACGAATGGGCATTGTCCTTTGTGTTCTTAGATTATAGATTAACATTACCGTAGCAATGCGTGGCCGGATTATACCAGCAACGCGTGGCCGGGTTAGCTAGTTATTATAATAGAAAAACACTAGAAAAAAAAATTCTCGTCTCACAAGTGATTTCTCAGGCGAGAATCGAACGCTACCTAGCCTTGTGAACACTCGTCGAAATTTTCTAATACCTACCTTTCTAATTCTAATCTGTAGGCCAGCGTTGTTTCATCAGGAAACATCCTCTTGTATTCGACGAGTGTTCACAAGGCTCGGTAGTTCAATTGGGAGAGCATTGGACCAGACCTCCAAAGGTTGCGGATTCGATTCCCGCCTGAGAATTCACTTGTCAAATTTTTCTAGTATTTTTCTATTATAATAATTTATCTTATAAGATAGCGTTGCAAAAATGCATAAAATATAAAAAATATAAAACATGTTTCTGTAACTGGCTGAGATACTGAATTAAATATTTATAAATTCTGATCGATTTCATCTACAATAATAAGGAATTTTTAACAAAAATCTAGTAACCATTTAAGAATTTTTTTTTTATTCTTACACTACCTGCCCGTTCCGGCTTCGCACGGGTGGACAAAATTCATTAATTTTTTTCTATTATTAAATATTTTTCCGTAAGCGCCATCTAGCGTCCAGTAGACGAACTACTTGCAATTAACGCGTTGCTATGTAACGCATATACAATGGAAAAAGAGCGGACAGACAAACAACAAATTTGTGATCTTAGATTATAGATTCTACGTACATTACACATTTAAATAAAACTCTCTCTTTTTCCATTGTATACGCGTTACCATAGCAACGAATTACCGGGTCAGCTAGTTATATACAAATATAATTAATAAATGAATTTCTCTAAAGACACACACTGCATAATCGTAAATATAATAAAATAATTAAATAAATTTTAACAGTAAGAAAAGTGCCCGATTATAATATTTAGAAGGTAGTAGAATCTTAGTCATCCTGTGATCACGGCTTCTTTAAAGAAGTCGAAACGTTAGGAATAAATATAAAAATCAAAATGAAACGCACAATTAATCCGGAAAAACTTTTATTTAAAACATCCTTTTTTCAGTTTCAGGCATTTTATTTTCTTTTTTTCACACTTTATTTTAACACTCAAATAAACATTCTAAATATAAAAATATTGTATTTGTATATAAAAAACTATTTATCTGAACACTTCGCATTTACTATGCTTTAAAATCCAACTAATATAAAGAGCATAAGGTCAATTCCCCTTAGAAAGAGATAGTCGTCAATTGAGTGGTATTGAAAAGAGATGGCTTGTTACGAATTAACCGCTTGTCACGTGAGATGCGACCTCTTTACGAATCCTTATATCCTGGTACACATTTGTGAATTATACTTTTTGTTACACTATTAATAATGTAATTAATAAAATAGATTAATAATATATCTTTATATATATAATTCTTCTGTGAGTGTGTATGTCACTGAACTCCTCCTAAACGGCTGGACCGATTTGAATGAATTTTTTTGTGTGTGTTCAAGGGGATCTGAGAATGGTTTAGATTCACAAATCAGTCCGGCAGATGACGCTGCAGTCGGCACAGCAACGCGTGGCCGGGTCAACTAGTAATAAATGTAATATCAAAATCATTATTCTGAATCCAAGTTAAAGTTGCTAAAGCACTTGTAGTCCATTGAAAGTTACATTTAGGGTTTCGTTTTTCAGAGGACGTAATTTTTTTTTTTTTATGTGTATACTTAAGTTCAAGTTTGTTGGGTCGCGGTCGCCACCCTTGTCCCTTGGCCGCCATTTTGGAAAAAGGGGTAAAATGAACAGAAAAAAAAGTTATAACACCCGAAAGAAAATTTGCTCAAAACTTTCAGTTAGTTGTTCATAACTTTTTTATTTTTCATTTTACGATAAAAAGTACTAGGATCAAAGTTGTAAACAATTAAATTTGCGACAAATAATGTTTTGTAAATTTTTTGAAGGGTTGCTAGTTTACGAGATACAGTGCAAAAACCTTATGCACCCCTTTTTCCAAAATGGCGGCCGAGGGACAAGGGTGGCGACCACAACACCCAGAGCCGAGTTAATATGGAAAAGTTTGTTTTCTACATTTACCCGGCCTGGATTCGAACTTGGAACCTCGGAGTCGTTACCATGAAATCCAGAGATGACCACGGAAGTTGTCAATGTAATAATAATAATAGCCTAGCCTAGTAAGCACTGTAAGGCTTATCTATGTTATGGATACTAGGATAGTAGATAGACATACATATATGATACATAAGTAATATTCATAGAAATATATACATAAAAATTCCGTGTCAGTGTTTGACCGCAATGAACTCCGATACTACTCAACATATTTTGATGTTCTTTTCGTTTTGCTGTATTTGTTCCAACTAAGAACATAGTATCGGTTTCATTATAATTTATAACCAAACCAAAAATTCCTGGAAAAGGGGGGAATCCAACAATCGGCAACTCGATTGGGAGAGCATTGGACCGAACATCCAAAGGTTGCGGGCTCGATTCCCGACTGAGATTTATTTGTAAGTCGAGTTGATTCTTTTAGAACTTTTCTGTGCAAATAATTTACCATAAAGAATAGCATTGTATTGTAAATGAAAAAAATATATAAATATCATCAAATTATGTATATACTTAACAAATAATGTCTGTTTGTATGAAGTAATCTCTGAAACTACTGAACCGATTTTGATAATTCCTTCACTATTAAAAAGCTACATTATTCCCGAATGAGACAGGCTTTATTTGATTTTATAAAAAAAAATTACGCCCAGCGAGATAGGTACGGATCATCTAGTACTTTATAAATTTGGTTACTTCGAAATGATTTGATAGTAGTTTCTCATCTGCTGAACTCTATATTAAATATAACAAATTATGAATTTTAAAGTAATAAAAATTCGAACCTAATATGAGGTAATAAAGCTCTTTTCAATTCTTACATTTAGTAAATTCTTCAACATGCAGTGAAAAGGTATCTTACACTCATTAGCTAATGTCTTTTTCGCTTATGCTTGCCTGGTATTACAATTCTTATCTTGTTCAGAGGAATGTTTATTTTATTAGGAAAGTTTATGAAAAATAATTACATACTTCTCAGATAAATCAAATAGGCTTTTAAATGGAAATCTTTTAGAATATTAGATTTAAATAAATTTTTGATAATTACAAATACCATACAATATTAGACCTTGCGTTGCAATACAAACCGATATACGAGCCACTCGACCACGGAGTTCATTTTTATATACATACATATGATTCGACGTCCTTTTGGTGCTACGATAGCGATCCTGCCTATTGCACCCATGGTCCTGGGTTCAAATCCCGGAAGGGGCAGATGTTTGTATGATGAAAGATCATTTGTACGTGTATACGTTACCCGAGTATCCATAACACAAGCCTTATAGTGCTTAATTTGAACTAGTCTAATTGGTGTGAATATTATTATTACTAGCTGACCCAGCCACGCATTGCTATGGTAAAGTTAATTGATTATAAAAACTGGGTTTCTAAGGCTTATGGTAACTATGGTAACAAACACACAAAGTATAATTATTATATAATGTACTGATTATGTACACACATATATAAATATTAAATAAAAATCTACCAGTTATATGCTCACATAATATATAATACGCTATGTTAGTCATATATAACAGGTTTTCGTCAATGAATTTTGTCTGAACGACTGACCTAATATGACAGAGCGATAAAGTATCGCATATATACTATCACAAGGCCATCTCGTGATAACACATATTGCTATTTTATCAGCTGTTTCCAGTTGAAATATTATTTATAGCTGAATATGTTGCATTTAGCAAACTATTACATTAAGTGCTTAGAATTAACTTGCTGAATTAGTAGCTGACCCGGCCACACGTTGCTGTGGCTCAGTTATTATATTTTAAAATTTATAAAAAAATATAAGTTAGAAGGAAACCTATCTTATGTTATAAGTTGAAACAAATCCAGTTAAATGAAAAGATATCATCAAAATCGGTTGAGTAGTTTCAGAGTTCATCGCGGTCAAACAATGTGACAGAGATTTTTTATATATAAAGATATATATACTAGCTGACGCGGCCACGCGTTACTGTGTTATAATTTAAAATGAAGCCCATCCCATATCCTAAGTCGAAACATATTCGGAAAAATGAAAAAGAAAATTAACATCGGTAAAGTAGTTTCGGAGTTCATCGCGGTCAAACACAGTGTTTGACTGCGATGAACTCCGAACTTTTATATAAAAGGGACAGGAACAGGGAATTTTTATATGAAAAGCTACATATATTAGCTTACGCAACCACGCGTTTTTGAGTTATGTATATGTATATAAGCCTTACACTGCTTACTTTGGGCTAAGCTTATCGGTGTGAATGTAAGAAATATTATTTTTTTTATTTCGAAACTGGCAACCCTATCCCACAGGTAAACACAAGAAATTGCCTCATTAATATTAACTACGAAAGATAGACCGTTATATTGCCTGCACAATGCAATCAAGCGGAGTTTTTTTTTATAAGCAAACAAGTATACGGTCATACGGTACAAAAGGTTATATAAAAAAGTGGGTTAAATATAATATTAAAAAAATAAAATATATTATTAATAATAACACCAATTAGCCAAGTAACTGGTAACTGACGACGGTACAACACTCAGATCAAAACTAATATAGAAAAGTTTGTTTTGTAGATTACTTACTCCGGCCCGAACCTGGAACCTCGGAGAAACGTTACCATAAAATCCGGTATACCAACTAGCCCATAGTAAACAGGGTTGCACTGGATAATTATCATGATAATTATCGTGATATTTATCTTGATAATTATCGTTGATAATAACGAGTAACTGTTATTGTACAAAACAAATTAATAGTACATTGTTGTCGAGGCGCGGAAAATCAGCAATTTCTGGACGAGTAGAGTTTGACGAGTAAACTTTAATAATACCAGTCAAGCAATTGCTAGTTCCGCCGAGGTTTACATAGTGCTTTTCTCAAAAAAATGCAAGAAAATAAATAAAAATAATACTAGATTTAAAAATCCCACGTTTTTCAGTGACCAAAAAAAAAAATAACCCGGCGGGGCCAAGCGAGGGGCCACTCAAAACGTGGGGGCGCATGTTACTTATGGAGATGTAATGAGATGTATGATATGCATAGATGTTGAGAGTATTTGTAAAGATGCGCCCCCACGTTTTGAGTGGCCCCTCGCTTGGCCCCGCCGGGTTATTTTATTCTTTTTTATTATTTTATTCTTTAAATCTAGTATTATTATTTTATTATTTTCAATTATTAACTCAATGAAGTAACCATGTGTTACGCAACAATCGGATAAGCCCCATACAAAAGTGAAAGTTGCCGAAAGTTGACCTGAAAGTGCACCTAGAAAGTTGAAAGTTATTTAAGCGTGCATTGTCATCGAGTTCTGAGCTACCCTGAAAGTTTCAACTCGCTAGGTGGTTGGGAAGTGCCTCAATATTGAAATACAAGATTCCAACCAGACAGACAAGACGACAGACAAGCAAACAGACAAGAAAGCGACCTAAGGAAAACGTTGGAAAATTCTGTAGAAAAATAAATCACAAATCCCCAGTTGTTTTAGTCTACCCACCAATCGTCGTATTTTTTATTAGTCTGTTTTTCATAGGGCAAAGGTTACAGCCTAATTAATAATAGCAGTCAAAAATTACAACAATTAAGTCGTACACATATCAAAATTAATAGTTTTTAACATAAGTAGTCTCAGACTCTCAGGTAAAAGTAATGTCTAAAAATAGAAAAAATCTTTCATTTCTTTATTCTTATATATTATTTGATTTGATAGTTGGATAATTATCAGATAATTATCGGATAATTATCTGATCATTATCAGAGAAAATAATTATCTTGATAATTTGCAACCCTGATAGTAAACACTGTGAGGCTTGTAATTATGAAAACTGGGGTAACGGATAGACATGATACACAGTTATTATAATTAGCAATAAAAAATATTTGGTTATAAATTAAAATGAAACCTATCGTCCTAAATCGCAATAAAACCAGCAAAATGAAAAAAAACCATCAAAATCGGTTGAGTAGTTTCAGAGTTCATCGCGGTCAAACACTGTAACAGATTATTTATATGACTCGTACAAAAATGCCTGTATTCATCACATAAACATCTGCCCCACCCGGGACTCGAACCCGGGACCACCGGTGCTAAAGGCAGGATCGCTAACACTACACCAAACGGTCGTCAAAGGATAATTTTCTACATATTTACCAGACAATCGAACTCGGCACGATAAATCGCGTTTACAATATTTATGTATTGTTCTTACGAAGTCTTGCGTAGATAACGTATTCTAGTATATATTTAGCATATTTATTATGTCTACAGATAAGGTTATAAAAGAGATAAAATTATATTCCATTAAGCAGTAAATCACATTATTTAATATGACTAACATTATTAATACGAAAGTTTGTCTGTTTGTTACACTGTCCCGCCTTAACTACTCAACTGATAATGATGAAATTTTGCATTCACTTTGTCAGGGGTAAGGAAACGGACATAGGGTACCTTTCATCCAGAAAAAGAGTTCCCGAGGGATAGAAATATTACTTTTAATCGGTATCGATAAAAACTGTTATAAGCTAGTTTTGAAATAAAACCATTTTAACCATTTACGTGTTAATTTCTTTTCAATATTTAATCCTGACGTTTCGACTCCTTTACAGGAGCCGTGATCAATGACTTAGGTAATGGCTGTCATACTGCCTTCACTATATTTTAATAGGACACGTTCCTTACTACTGAATTTATACAACTCAAATTGTTTTACTTTCATTTTATATAGTTAGGTATTTTAATTTTAAAACTAAATATAATTTAAGTTTTCTGATGTTAATTTTATTTAAATGTGCCATATAAGCGGAAGTGTAAGAAACATTAACACTAATTAATAAATTATGATTTTTATAATTTTTTGCAGCTCAATGCTTATATGATAAATTATTTTATTACAAAAGTCGCGCACACAAGAGTCGAGTCGATTTTTCTAGTATTTTTCTATTAAAATAATTCAACAAAGTAAAATATTATATTTCTAATTCACGTGCAAAGTAATTTTTAAAGAACAAAGAGTAATATAGCCTTAACTTCGCATTTACTATGCTAATCAAAAATCATCTGTGTTGTTGCGAGGCCATTTTGTTTTGACTGAGCGCGAAAGAGGCAATCCTAGCACGCGCCAAGTCAGACAGAGACAAACGATTGTTTGTCAACACTGCGAGCAGTTTTAAATTTAGAAGGCGAACGCTTCCGCGTTTTGAATACAGATTATAATGGCGTTACTCAAATAGGTGAAACGGAACGAGCATCACTTTTTTAATGTTAAATACGTAGGAATTTAAAACATACAGCCAAGTTAATGAACACGATAATTTGTTTTTATGCTAGTGTAATCAACGTTGAACCTTATATCACTATACAGAAGGTAAGCTATCCCATAATTTCCAGCCCAAATGGTTTGCAAAGCTGTTGCCACCATACGATACCGAAATAATTGGATACGAATTTTAATTTTATTAATGTTTCGTTAATTATGTAATTTTTACATTTAAACTTTAATATGTGACATTATTAGTACACAAACTTTTAACACGGTTAATATTATAAATTATTTTAATAGAGAGTGCTAGAAAAAAAATATTCGGCGAAACCAGTTATTCTCAGTTAATATATGCTGGTTTTATTTATAATGGCAGAATACGAAATAAAATAAGTTTCACTGTGCATCAAATTAAATAAATAGGACGTCCGTTTGGTGCAACGGTAGCGGTCCTGCATTTCGCACCGACGACTGCCCCGGATCGAGTCCCGGGTAGGGTAGATATTTGTGTATTGAATACGAGCATTTAAGTCATGAATATATACATATTACTATATTATTTAGCTATGTATAATATACTAGCGGCCCGTCCCGGCTTCGCACGGGTGGACAAAATTCTTTGAATTTTTCTAGCATTAAATATAGCCTATGTTACTCAGCGTAAATGTAGCTTTCCAATAGTGAAGAATTTTTGATATCGGCTAAGTAGTTCTTGAGTTTATTCATTACAAACATACAAAAATACAAATCTTTCCTCTTTATAATAGTGTAGATGTATGTTTATCTGTTACCCTAGTATCTATTACACAAGCTTTACAGTACTTACTTAGCTAGGCTAACTGGTGTGATGTAAGAAATATTATTTTTCTCTCTTTCTTTACTAAAATTTTATTGCGAACTCTCATTAGCAATATAAAACCTCTAAGTTTTTGCGGAGTTCGATCGTCGAAGAAAAATGTTAAACAACCTCAGTTGATGTCAGGTTTGGGATGGGTGACCGTAAAGTTTGACATCCCGTTTGCCTTTGGAGCCGCAAGACAATCAAATACATTCCAAGGAAAAGATTTTTATATTCTCAGAAGATTTATTTTTAAGCTAAGAAATAATAAACGCTTTATAAAGATTATATTAACCTGTTTAGTGTTTTTTGCCTCATATCAAACAAGAGACGATAACAAAGGCAAACGCGCTCAATACAATTTCGACCTTATATCACCTCACTTTAAAATTCAAATTACATTTACGCACGGCACATCCTCATTGAATATTAAAAATCGATTTGGCTTACATTTTCCATTACACTACATTGTCTTTTCCATTCTCCACAAAGTAAACATATCATTAAACTCTAAAAAGTACGAAAATGTTTAGAAAACCTGTAATTATGTATAAATACATAGATAATTTTAACATTGATAATGAAAATTTGAATACAATACAACGAAACTATAAAAAGAGTGTAGGCCACAAAAGGTTTAGAATCTGCTGCCAATAAAAAAACTAACAGTCAATTACGATCATTAAACGTAATAGCATTAAGTTCATTTCAAATTGATAATACGGCCATTGTCACGAAGTATACAGAAACGAGGTGCACCAATGAATTTAGAACCGAATCTAATGTAATATAGAGTCTATTATCTAACGGAACGTATCGATTGTTAAGGCAATTTAAATTTCGAATACACGATTTGAATGCAATGTGACGTCATGCGGCCCTTCTGACACAAATACTCCGTTGTCAAGCGGAAAATAACTGCTTTCAGCGCTATAAAAGGCAACGTGCTCTTAGTAATCGGTCGCTAAAATCCACTTCTAGTAACAGCGAGCGCAACAAAGCGCATCCAGCGTTTCTAAAATTAAACTCAGATTTTAAGCGTACGGCGACGCGTGGTCTAGTCTGGTTATGTCTAATGTTGACGCAATGCTAGTAGTGAACCTTGGCACAGTTTTCGATACCAGCAATCACGTTTTTGAACGCCACAAATCTTTAATATACATCCTTTCAGGTGCCAACAGAGAACGTTAGTTTCGATTAGCGATTATTTCTTCGTAATATAAAAAGGCAAAGGCATAGTTCACAGCCTTCAACGATCATTTTCATTTTCAAATAAACTGCGCGCAAAATTTTGATATTCTATTTTAAAACTAACCATAGTCGACCATAGATAAAATGAAAAAACAAAGAATAAGAAAGCAACCAACCTCATTTGGAGCTTCAATCTTTTTCGTCAAAATCAAAACGCATATAGATTGACGCGTGACGTCATCTCTATCACAGTTATGTTAGCCAGGTACTCGGTTACGCGATGATTCAATAATGGACGTTTTTGTTTGTAACTATTGTTCTACGCAGTTCTACAACAAGCAATAGAGAAACTAAAAGACAAACAAGCATTAATTTAGATTTATAATTTTTTATGCATTTTCAATGCGATCTTATAAGATAAATTATTATAATAGAAAAATACTAGAAAAAATCGACTCGGGTCACAAGTGAATTCTCAGGCGGGAATCGAACCCGCAACCTATGGAAATCCGGTCCATGCTCAATTGGGAGAGCATTGGATCAGATAAATTATTATAATAGAAAAATACTCGAAAAAATCGACTCGGGTCACAAGTGAATTCTCAGGCGGGAATCGAACCCGCAACCTTTGGAAATCCGGTCCAATGCTCAATTGGGAGAGCATTGGACCGGATTTCCAAAGGTTGCGTCTAGTATTTTTCTATTATAATAATTTATCTTATAAGCATTAATTTATTTAAAAATCATAATTTATATACAATCAAAAAATCGGCAAATTGCGTGTTGAACTTCGCACATTGAGAGTTCCGTACCAAATGTTTAATTTTTTTTTTTGCTTTGAACAAGCACAGATTATAATACATGAAAACTACAAAATTAAGGTTGCGCACCACAAACGTAACGTTGTACTTCGATCACTTAATTTTACTCCTTATATTTTTTTCCATACCGGACATACATTTGTTAAAACCATCTTGAGATCTGATTAAAAAAACTAAAATAGGTACAATGCAATTTATGTCAAAGATTAAAACCTATTAATATAATACAAATGACAATTATAATTGTCAAAATAGTCTTGTTGTTGTTATCTTATAAATAACAACATTTTATCAAACCAAATGTAATCATGAGCTGTGACGGTATAGTCATCAAAATGTATGTTTAATTAAACAATTTTGAATAAACATATGTATATAATATAAACGTTATATCACGGCTCTTGAAAAGGAGTCGAAACGTCAGGATTAAATTATGCGCAAAAACCGCCAAAAAGTAGTTTTATTCAAATGTAATACGTGTAGTACGCGGAAGTGTAAGAACTTAATATGCATGTCAAACCTGAATTTGAAATCACATCAAGTTACTACAATCTGTTTTCTCAATTGAAATTAAACGCTATATTTTGGAATTTAAGCTGAAAATTGAATACACAAATCAGAATGTTTTGTAAAAGTTGATGTTTTGTTGACTGTACGTTAACCAATGTCTGCTAGTTTATCTATTGTTTATGGTTTGGCTCAAGTTACATGCAGGGACTCGTTTTTTTGTTTGTGTTTTAATTGCCTTCTTTTTATTTTTAATGATGAAAATAAACTGGAAACTTGAATTTGTAGTAGTTTTTTTATACCTTTTTTTTTACTAACAACCTTTTTGTTTAACAATAAAAAAAGCTTTATTCATGAATATATTGGACAACAAATTATGAAAGTGTTGTACAGATAAAAAATGCGCAATATTATTTGACTTTGACATTGACATTTGAGGCTGACAATCTCATTAAAAAGATATGTCAGGAGGCGTTCTAGTTTATTATTTTTAAATACTAGAGAATTTTTAATGTGTAAAACAAATGCGGAAAACATAAAAAAAATATATAATTTCAGAAGAAAAACGAAACGTTTTCCGCCGCCGTATCTTTTACTTTGCTTTCGGTGCCATTTGATGAGATTTGCAATCTAGTGTGATTTTCGTAACGGTCTGAAGGTCTAAAATTAAAAAGGGCCGATGTCGAAAATTTTTTGGCGGCTTCGGCGAAGTTTTGGTGATAAATAACTACTAAGTGTTTTTGAATATGCAGGAGGTGGCAAGTGAAACAAAACAATGGAATGTGTCTTTTTACTCTCTCTCAAGAAGTCCATGAAGAGGTTTCAGTTACACCCCACAACTTTACTGAAACCTAAAAAAAAATTATTTCTGTTATTGTTTCACCATCATCATTCATAAATCAACTTTTATCATCATCATGATCTTATTTAGAAACAAATAATTGAGCACACTAGGCTGTTTGGGGTTTGTACCGTTTGCCTGCCTCACGGGAAAACTGAACAATGAAAAACAAAAAATTATAATGTATGGAACTTCTTAATTCAAATCATTGCCTGTTCGCCTCGCCGTCTTAATAATGATGTGCTAATGACTTTGGCGCGTGTATGGAATGAAGAGACATATAAATATACATTAACATACTACGTACATAGAACAATATATAATTATATCTTATACACGTGTTTCCATTGTTGCATTATATACGCATTTCCTTTGAGTCAGATACAAATAAGATAAAGCATCGCGATGAAGTATTTGAACTACTTTTATAAGTAATTGTGTTTCATTAGTTCGACCTACGATTGCGTGGGTGAAGGAACGTAAGCAAATTATGGGGTGGGTGAATAAAAAAATCAAAAATATAATAAAATCGACTTAAGACCGACGTTACAGTTTTTTGAGTTTTTGCTCAGTTACAATAAAAAAGAGCCCACAATACCGACCATTATTAAGTAAAGTGACATGAATCGAAAAACCGAACGGAATATTTTTTTATTTATACATATGTAAATCTTTATGTATGTGTATTATATCAAGTGCCTGGATTTCTTTGATTGTTAATATCATAAAAAATGTCATCTGAGATGATTTAGTTCAAATACGAAAGAGTAATCATTTTTCAAAAAAAAATTTGTATGGACCTAACATGAAAAATGTGGATATTTCCGGTATCGCAAAATTGGCCGTTATATCCTTCCATACGGATTTAGTACTAATTATTCCTGATTTTTTGACATACTTAGTATAACGGCACCACCTGCGAATTTTTTTTAAAAATCGTCAAAGTTTTCAATTATTTCCTTCCAGTTCTTGACTGAATTAGATCGTTTAATGCTTCCAAAATGTGTTCATATACCGTTTTATTATACTACAAGCCACAAAAATAAATGATAGATTTATAAAATAAGGCAAGAATAAATAAAACAAATATAATATATAATAAATTTCATTTCAACTACTAATGATTACCTATCCATGTAGCTTTTCTTATGGTAAAGACATTAGCTGATTGGTCATTTGTTAGTCACTTTCTCATCAGTTAATGACTAATAGCTGATTGCGCACGAAAAGCGTAACGCTGTCATTCGATCACAAAATTTTATAGTCAACAAAAAATGATTTAATCTCTACCATATAATAATAATACTTTCTGTGTTTGTTAACACACATATATATATATATATATATATATATATATATATATAGTTACCATAAGCCTAAGAATAACAGTTTTTATAAGCAATTAATGTAATTAATGTAACCATAAATCTGGTACAAAAAGTTAGTTTGCTTACTACATCAACTCGTCCCGATATCGAACCCGGTACTTCCGAGTGGCGTTACCATGAAAATCTGTTTGCAAGCAACTCGACCACAGTGGTCTTCGATAAATGACGTTGGTAAATTCTTATATAATGCGCACAGCAAAGGAGTGGAACTCCCTCCCTGCGTCTGTATTTCTGAGAACTTATAACCCGACAATTTTCAAAGCCAGGGTGAATAGGCACCTTCTGGGTTAGCTCGTTCCGTCTTGGATGCTGTCTTTGCCCCCGGGCTTGATTGGGATCAAAAGCGAACCGATTCTTAATATAAAAAGAAATCACTGGCCACAACCAGTAAGATAATAAATCCATTTTTCGTTGTCAAAAAATGTTGAAGTTGACTTACATCTTTCTTGACCTGTTCCTCCCCATCAAATAGGTTAGCACACTGACCTGTGAAGAAAAGAAATACAAATATTAAACAATTTTAACTTTAAAAGAAATCGTTAAGAGAAAAGAACGAGTGTGTGAACTCTGACGCACGACTGGAGTTTACTCCTCACAGGCACAAAAAATAACATAACTTCAAAGGAGATTGTTCTAGACCGCCCTACAACCAACAAACATTTGACGTGTACATTAATTTTAATTATATTTTAATATACTTTTTAAAAATAATAAATTCAAGCGGACACTGTTTAATTCTTAATAGGTTTTTAAAAGTGACCTCATTGATTTTATTACCAACCAAACCCGCCATCTTTCATGGAATTGTCAATGTAAATGTCAAAAAAGATTTGATAGTGTCGCTCTCGCTCATATTACATAAATATCGATATCGACGACGATGTCCATAATATTAATATCTAGTGATAAATTAAAAATGGATAGAGGGGCTTATGGCTAAGAAATAACAGCCGCACGGGTCGATCGATCAGGTTAAGCTACGCTTGCCGCGGTTGGTTCGTGGATGGGTGACCATCTTTACATACCAAGACCCCTCCGTGCCTCGGAAAGCACGTTAAGCCGTTGGTCCCGGCTGTCATTCGTGGATCTTTGACAGTCGTTACGGCTCGTCAGAAGCCAGAAAATCTGACAACCAGTCTTACCAAACGGTATCGTATTACCCAGTAACTGGGTTGTGGAGGTCAGATAGGCAGTCGCTCCATGTAAAATACTGGTATTCAGCTGCATCCGGTTAGACTGGAAGCCGACCCCAACGTAGTTGGGAAAAGGCTAGGCAGATGAAATTAATAATGGATGTTCGATATTTATCACTTCCAAAACATTGAAAATGTGCAACATAAAAGTTTTTTAAAATTCCATGAACATTTTAATGGAACTTATGATGAATATGACCTAGCACGATTATGATGAAAATATAATGAACAAAACAAACTCACAAAATGTACTTACTAGTCGAATGAGGGATTTTCTGACAAGTGAGAAAATATTAGTTCAAAAGAGGCGTTGGTAAAAAATACATCACTGTCTCTGGTTTTTGACAACAAAATATAAGCTTTCATAGTAACGGATCTTATTTTTGTTATCAGTAGCCAGTAAAACAAAGACGTATTTTTTACCCACGCCATCTATTTGTCAGAAAATCTCTTATTGAACGATTGAAATGTCATTTACGACGCAACTCTAGTGAATTGTTCTCATAACGATTCCACGACTTCAATAGCCATATTTTTACTTTTTAAGTACTTACTTAAACTCTGTTTTTAAATGTCGCAAACTAAAACGTTTCACATTGTTCGTTGGGAACAAAATATTTTATTTTACTGTCATTTTGGTCTACTAAATTGTTTTAATTTAGTGGTCATTGATAATCGATATACAATGATCGATCTTCGAGAGAGCATCTCTACGTCACTACGTCAGTCGGTTCGTCTCACGCGCTGGCTGTGGTTGTGTTATGTTGTTGTGACTACCTACCTACCTATTTGGAGATTTCTTTTGGCGTTTTTGATTTTGTTTCTGTTTAACGGACTACGATTTGGATTGCTTTCAACGTGACCTGGCTTCGAATAACTGATTCTGTGATCTGCTTAAACGACACCTTGGCATTTTGACAACGGCTAACGGACTTCGCATACGAAATGGAAAGTGGATTTTGTATCAGCTGTGGCTCTGCTGGTGGTTCTATGTTGTTGGAAGATGAACAGATTCGTCGATATATTCAGGAAAGGGCTCCATCACTTTCGGTAAATAACTGTTAACGTGTACTTAACATAACGACATTTTGTAGAAGACATAACGTGTAATATTTTTCTAAATAATTGTTACTTATTTATTTTTGTTTATGCTTTTAGTGCAATCATACATATATACCAACATTTTAAGTATACGTTCTTTCAGATTCAAGCAAGTGATATTATATGCACAATATGCTGGATTTCGGCACAACAAAGCATACAAACAACATCAGAATACATTGGTAGAAATTGTGCACTATGCCATAGAACACTGGGACCTCGAACTCGTTCTCATCAAGTTATTGCTCTGAGAACTGACACACAGCACCATATTAATATCAAGAATATTATCACAGAAAGATTAATGCCACTGGAGGTATTTTATTGTCTAATTCTGATAAGCTACTTAGAAATATCTTATTGATATACCAGCTCAAAATGTACTTTTTATTTTAGATACGTGCTTCTCACCATATTTGCCATCCTTGCTGGCAGAGAGCAGATCGTGCTGCCAGGCATTATTCAGAACCGTCGTCATCTACACATACTCCAACAAGAAGCAATCCCTTGCGATGTGCCAATTGTGGGATCAATTTAATAAGATTGAGAAGGCACATACTAAATGACGATGCCATTCTTCTGCAAATACAGCAACATGTTGCACCGCAAGTGGTCAGTTTTTTTCCTATTTTAATGTCAAATATGCATGCTAATAAACATATCATGCTGTTAGTCCCTGTCAGTTTAAGTAGTACATACTTAGTCAACGCATCTTAGGACCATACATAATAATAAATTCACTGAGTAATTTATACTATCATTCCTATTAATTATGGATATGTGGAAACTGAATATTGTTACTACATTTCAAAAAATTAAACATATTTTGCTTTACAGGTGACTGCAACTGATTACATTTGTGATTCCTGTCATAATTTACTTCATAGTTCAATGGGAGCCTCGCAAGATGCACATGACTCTGAAAACATTGGTCATCAGCACATTTGTTTAACATGTGGAGTGTCACTAACTCAAAGTCGAAGACACTATATAAATGCAGAGATTAATCATCATATTGTTGATATTGTACGCAGTTGGATACAACCTCGTGAGGTTAGTATATTTTCATTAAATCATTACACAAACATTTTTTAATTACGGTGTAACCACACACCTCAGAGCAGCCAGGCAAGAATCCGTTCTGTATCAACCAGTAACATTGACAGATGATGTTACTGATTATCGCATGCAGTTAATTAAATATTTTTATATTAAAGTGTTTACCCTGTCATCTGAATTCCTAAGCTATAATTTTTATGTACGTTGGTATAATTATGTTGTCACTTTCATGTTATTTTCATTATAGATAATAATATATGAAAATTCTTTCTCACATCCTTATATTTAGACGTTTTATTTTTAGATGAATCTAGTAATCATTAACATATTTTTCTTTTTAGATTGAAGCATCAGATATACTTTGCCATAGGTGCTATCAAAGAGCAGATACAGCAGCAGTCAATGCTATTTTACCACCTGTAAACAATGTGATTCCACCGGAAGATGAAGCAGTAACCTTGCCCAATTTCTCAAGAGCATCAGATACACATAATCGATGCATATTTATTGGATGTCACATCACTTCACAAAAATTAGTGCCATTTGTGTTAAGAGTGAGACTTTTTAGAGACCACAATTACTACATACCACCAGAGTGTCGCATATGCGAACAGCATCTGGCACGGCAGCCCTGGTCAGAGTTACTAGGAGTGGAAAACGTCAACCATCGATTTAAGGCTTCACATATTGAAGATTTTGTCGAGTTACTAAAGAATGAAAAGTGTGTAATAGATTTTGAAAATATTGATTCAATGGACGACAATTTGGTGTGGTACTGGATTGGACGTACCAAACAACAATTTATGGAATTGCTCACAGAACTGCCAGATTTTAACCAGCGGGCTACATCTCTTGGTGCATATTTGATGAAAATTCGGACTGGCGATTCTGATGAGAGAATCTCTACTTTATTAGACATACCTCGAAGCACCCTTTCAAAACTTGTAACAAAAGCAAGAGAAGTAATGACTGAACATTTTGTGCCAATGCATTTGGGGCTACCGCACATATCCAGAGTCGATGTTGCAGCAAGAAACTTGTATATACCGGAATCTCTGTTTGGCAACCCTGGAAGTGACTTAGAAAATAGAAAAGCTATTGTAATAATGGATGGAACTTATATATACGTTCAAAAGAGCAGTAATTATGCCTATCAAAAAAAGACATATTCACTTCATAAATATAGGAATCTTGTTAAGCCATTCATTGTAGTATGCTGCGATGGGTACATAATTGATGTTCTAGGCCCGTATGCTGCCACAAAATCTGATTCCGATATAGTAAAAGATGAATTTGAGAACCCATCAAAACCCATGAGACAATATTTTAGAAATGGTGATGTAATGATACTTGACCGTGGCTTCCGTGATAGTATTTCACTTTTACAATCATTAAATTATTCTGTGCACTATCCTTTATCGTTAGAGTCAGGTGAACATCAGCTGAGCACACAAAGTGCAAATGAATCAAGAAAAGTGACGTTATGTCGCTGGGTGGTGGAGGTGGTCAACGGGCGGTTCAAAAGAGATTTTAAGCTGCTGCGACAGGATTATTTCAACAGAGCATCAAAGAATTTAATGAAAGATTTTAAGGTCGCAGCAGCTTTAATAAATAAGTTTCACCCGGTTCTAACAGATAGGGAAGATGCCAGAGAAATTATTTCTATAATTCAAGAAAGAATGTTTATGTCTAATGTTTTAGCAGATTTTGTGGAAGAAAATAATTTAAATAGGAGAAGGGCTCATTTTGAAAATATTTCTGTAGATAGCGAAAATCTACAAGAATTTCCACAAATTAATTTAAATGATTTAATTCTTATCCCTTTAGGTATATACCAAATTAAACAGGCCCGATCATACTACGGTGAACATGTGCGACAAAACGGTTCCTATATTATTGAAGTGTGTAGGGAGGTCGACCAAGACCTGATTACTAACTTAGAGTCAGTCACTTCCAGTAGCAATATATTGCTTGTACGTGGCAGAATACAAAGCCGACATATAAGCAGTAAGACATATTTTGTTTATATTTTGCTAGACAGGAGTCAAGTTGGAAGACAATCCATAATGCAATATTGTTGCAACTGCATTGTTGGGCGCAGGACCATAGGATGCTGCGCTCATATCATGACCATTATATGGTACTTAAGTTATGCCCGGTATGAAGGCAACATCGCTCCACCTGCACAATTCTTAGACAATATTTTAATAGAAAATAATGAAAATGAATAAAACTGAAATAATAAGAAATAAGTGTTTTAATTCTGTTCTTAACTATGAGAATGTCATACTTAATATGTATATGGCTACTTACAAAACCTGATGTTGGTCTGGTCGGAGTATGCGACTAACGACAGGATTCATATCAACTGCATAATTAAAGTGCTTCAAATCATATTCTAAAATCTGTTAGGTACCAATCTATACATAAAATGAAAAGGGATTTATACAGATATTCAAATGTTTACTTTTTCTCAACTGATGGTTTGCATAGAGTGGGAAATAGGTATGTAAGAACCTATACCTAAACAATGCTTCTTGTATGGCTGACTTGGTTTATTGAAGTAAGTATAATTAATCACCCTAGCTTATTATGTAAACTTCAACCAACAAAAATAATAACTGTACCTAAAAAGCGTAATAAAACTGTAGTTACGGTAATATTTTACTGTATTTGAAGTTTATTGCTTTGTAGAAACCAGAAATAACGATTTTAGAAGGAATTGCTTAAGTTTTCTTTTACTAAAAATAACCTCAAAATCTCTTCCTTTTTTTAAAATAAATCTGTTCTCTAAAGTGTCCGTCAAGAAACTTTGTTCTTATGGATTACTAAGGGTAATTTACAAATAGAAAATGATTTTTTCTATGCTGTTGGCTCCAGGGCGAACAATGTATGGGCGTAGAACAATCTCCTTTAAAATGAAACATGAGCGATAGGTTTGCGCACAAAAAACGTAACGCTGTCATTCGCTCACAAAATTTTACTCCTCATATTTTTTATTCCGGGCGTCTTATATGACAATCAATTCTTAAGGAACAAACTCCAATAAATTACTTGTCTCAGGCGGGACTCGAACTCACAGCCGTCGACCGTTTACGCACCTACTACCTACCTGATTGGAGATACTCGGTGCCCTGTCATTGGTTTATTTGCTGATAAGATTGACCATATATATAAAGAAGGCAGTAGTTTCTTTTAGAATTGGAATATTTTAGGAAATGATAATTAATCATTTAATGTAAATGTGTTTATAATTTTGACGTAATTGACGACCGTTTGGTGGACGGCACCGACCGTCCTGGGCTTGGGTCCCGGAAGGGGCAAATGTTAGTGTGATGAACAGGAACATTGGTACCTAAGTCCTGGATATTAGAGTATACTTTTCTATGAATATTACAAATTTATTTTATTTCGGGCTAAGCTTGGAGGTTAAAAAAATCTAATACTTAAAAAAATTGCTTATCTAAAATCATAAATTTGTTGTTTGTCTGTCCGCTCTTTTTCCCTCTCTTTTTCTATTGTATACGCGTTACCATAGCAACCTGTTAACCGCGAGTAGTTCGTCTACCGGAAGCTAGATAGCGCTAACGGAAAAATATTTAATAATAGAAAAAAATTAAAGAATTTGTCCACCCGTGCGAAGCCGAGACGGGCCGCTAGTAGATATTAATAAATTTTTATTAATATATTTTTATAAACTCCTTGTCACAGTGTTTGACCGCGATGAACTCCGAAACTACACAACCGATTTTTATTTATTTTTTTTAATTTGCTAGATTTTTTCCGACTTAGAAAATAGAATAGGTTTAATTTTAATTGAAAATCAAAATTGAATAGCATATTATAATAACTGAGGCAGAGCAACGCATGACCGGGTCCGCTAGTATTTCTATACCTATTACTTATCTATGTTTCATATGTGTGTATCCGTTACCCTAGTATCCATTAGACATGCCTTACTTTGCTTACTTTGGGGTACGCTAATTGGTGTAAGTGTAAGAGATATTATTATAAAAAAAATTTAGAAAACTATTTTTGTTATAATCTACGTCAGCTACGAGGGCGGGTCAAAAAGTCCGCGAAATGAAGGGCATGGAGGGGGGAAAGGTGTCTTTTTACTACTTGCACTAGTGACACTCATTAAGAGTATAAATACTAAGTTTCAAAAAAAATAGGTCATAATTACCTGAGCTACACATCAATCAACAATTCAATCCGGAAGACAATTTGCAACATGGAGAAAATTGAGTTTCACGCAGTCATGGCTGCTGTTCAAAGAGTGGGCTTTGAAATTTTGGAACATCCTCCCTATAGGCCAGATTTAGCCCCAAGTGGTTATTATTTGTTCCCAAAAATGAAAAAAGAGTTTCGAGGGAAGAAATTTTCCAGCGATGAAGAAGTGAAGAGCGCAATTTCGGCTTATTTTGACGACAACGAGAAATCATTTTTTTTCGAAGGTATTAATAAATCAATTGATAGGTCTAATAAATGTATTAGAGTTAAGGGGGAATACATTGAGAAGGAAAAATAGTTTAGTGTTTTATTTCTTACTTTTTACCCTCCATTCCGCGAACTTTTTGACCCACCCTCGTAGTATATAAAAAGTCTCAAAAGTTTTTACAATAAAATAGTGGTGTAAAATATCATATCTCTTTAGCTCATACCACGTCACAATTCAGGTCTGTTAACTTTATTATGCTTCATTAAACCAAATAGAAGCTTCGCCTACACCCTTTTAACCTTGATTTAGATACCAAGGCCCTTATTACAATTGCAATGAGTAACAAGATGTTGTAATGAACGATTATATTAAACGACGGAATTACGGAGCTGAATTTGGTATGTTAATTTAGGCGTGTTCACTTAAAAATGAACTTGAAGTCGAAATTAAATTTATTTCAGCCCATTCGGAATGGCTGTAATTTTATTTATTTCTTGTGACAACAGCAGATTCGGAGTACAAATGAAAAAAAATTTTTGAAGTTTTATTGCTGCTCCGGACACGATTCAGCGCAGAGCTGAGAGGCTCATGACAGCAAATTGGGGAAGAGCAAGCTACATACCTAGCAAAATATACCTGTACCTCTACAGACTGTATTATTTTGGAGAGTGTGCTCAGGAGCTGCATATGCTCATACCGCCATCTCCTTTTTTCCGTCGGACATAGAGCGAGCTACCACCCTTTCTTGGTTGCTATTCCTACCTGTCACACCAAGCTCTTCTCAACATCATTCCTCCCTCCCTGCGTCTGTATTTTCGAGTACTTATAACCCGACCGTTTTCAGAGCCAGGGTGAATAGGTACCTTTTGGGTTACCTCGTTTCATCGTGGATCATGGGCTTGATTGGAATCAAGACCAATCCCATTCAAAATAAAAAAAACGAGTTTTTAATGTGACCATGACAAAAAGTGACCTTTACTGTTACAGTGATCGAACTTTATTCGGCTTTGTGGTTTTTAAGTGTATTTATAAGTTTAAGTTTCACAAACTAACTAGTGAATAATGGTGTGGGCTCAACTTTATAGTTAAGCTTGTAACGAGGCGCCATAGCTATATTGGCGACTCGTTGCTTTCATTGCGCTCTTCTCTGGCCATTTTTCATATTTTCTTTTCTCTTCGTTTCCTATTTTAAATTTACTGTCTGTCTCTGTTTCCTATTTTAAATTTACTGTCTGTCTCTGTTTATTTGTTTTGTTCGAAGTTTATTCTTACCAGAGTCAGCGCGTAGAGCGGTTGACTCACCGAAAATAAATTATTTAAATATATTTATAGTGCTGAGCAGTTATAATAAGCTCACAAGTATATAATAAGCTCATAAGCATAATTCACAAGTTTCCTGTATATATATTCTTTACTACCAGTTCCTGTTTCTAAGTCTATAAGTTTCTTTAAGGCACTATTGTAAGTAGCCCTACCTTTTATAATATGTTTTTAGTGATAAATGTGAAATTGTTTTGTATTCAGTGTAATTTACCTTTTTTTTATATAATTGTTTCAGTTGTGCCTTAATTTCATAAATACAAAACTTAAGTGACTTTGAGTGCTTTTATTTCTCCGGCTGCACCCCGTCACACTGGCGCCTCAACGTGTATAGAACACCACCATCCAGTCAACCAGTACCGGCGAACCGAACTACTATATTTTGAAGATCGTTGTATGTTGTGTGTGATTTTTTGTTATCTTTTTCCAAATTCTAAAAGGCTTAGTCGCCCCCCACTATTTTATCGGCCATATTATTAACTTAATCATCTCATCTCATCTTATTTAATTTATAGTAGTTGACAATACAACTACATCACTACACAAAACACTTACAAGACACTTTACCCAACATTTACTACATTTTACAGACAAGAAACTATACGCGGTTTCGAAAGAAACCGGCACAAAATTGTTGCTGATTCTGAGCGTCAATATATCACTCAGATCAGTGCAATTAACACTTACGGGCAGTGCTGAGAGGGAGTACCTCCAGTGTATCCCACATACAAGTCTTAGATTTGGCTAGGCACTTTCCTGGAGGCAATCCGTGCCGACTATCCAGAGGTTCCTACCAGTCTAAACTTGAACACTACACCTACCTAACACTAATTTTATTAAATTTATCTTAGTCTTACTTAACCAGTCCTTGTATAATAGAATAGATAGGAAAAATTTAAACAACTTTAGTTTCACTCTCCTTTCAATTCATCACATATCATCCTATCACTTAGACTATTATAATTTATAGTAGTGACATAACAAACACGCAACTACACACTACACTTACAGTACACTTACCCCACATTTACTACACCCATCAGACAGTAAAACTATACGCGGTTTTGAAAGAAACCGACACAAAATTGTTGCTGATTCTGAGCGTCAATATATCACTCAGATCAGTGCAATTAATACTTACGGCAGTGCTGAGATCCCGGTACCTCCAGTGTATCCCACATACAAGACTTAGATTTGGCTAGGCACTTTCCTGGGGGCAATCCGTGCCGACTATCCAGAGGTTCCTACCAGTCTAAGCTTGAACACAATACCTACCTAGCACTAGTATTATTAAATTTATTTTAAATCATAACTGTTTTTAAGTAGTTTTTAAATAGCTAGAAAATTAAAAACCTCTTTTTGAAACACAATCATTTATTTTTAATAACACTATGAATCCATCACTTTTAAATAAGCCTACACTAATTTTTATTTTTCATCCAGCGGGTTGTGACTGGCTAAATAAGTCTACACTAATTTTTATTTTTCATCCAGTGGGCTGTGACTGGCTAAATAAGCCTACACTAATTTTTATTTTTCATCCAGCGGGTTGTGACTGGTTAAACAAGCCTACACTAATTTTTATTTTTCATCCAGCGGGTTGTGACTGGTTAAATAAGCCTACACTAATTTTTATTTTTCATGCAGCGGGTTGTGACTGGTTAAACAAGCCTACACTAATTTTTTATTTTTCATCCAGCGGGTTGTGACTGGTTAAGTAAGCCTTCACTAATTTAGGGAGCCAGTTGAGTGTTCAATTAATTTTGGATACTCTACCACGTGGAGTCTGGTTGTCTTATTAAATCAACCATGACCGTTGACTGAAGTATGTTCTGGAAGTATGAAAGTGATGCATGTAAGGAAAGTGATGCATGCAAGGAAGCTGGTCTCCTTATTTTCTCATTTCACAATTCTCATCTCATCCATTTTTATTAAAGATATGTTTTTTTTTATATAAAATGGTCACATTTTTACATAGTTTTATGAAAAAATCCTTTTTATACTCAGGATTTTTTCTTCCAGGGGGGAGCGGGTATTGTAACGAGGCGCCATAGCTATATTGGCGACTCGTTGCTTTCATTGCGCTCTTCTCTGGCCATTTTTCATATTTTCTTTTCTCTTCGTTTCCTATTTTAAATTTACTGTCTGTCTCTGTTTCCTATTTTAAATTTACTGTCTGTCTCTGTTTATTTGTTTTGTTCGAAGTTTATTCTTACCAGAGTCAGCGCGTAGAGCGGTTGACTCACCGAAAATAAATTATTTAAATATATTTATAGTGCTGAGCAGTTATAATAAGCTCACAAGTATATAATAAGCTCATAAGCATAATTCACAAGTTTCCTGTATATATATTCTTTACTACCAGTTCCAAATTTCTAGGCGTCACCCTTGACCAAAAACTGACATTCTCTCCTCACGTCAAGAGAGTGTCTCGTAACGCGCGGTTTTACTTGGGGCGTCTCAACCCTATGTTGGGGCGTCACAGCCGCATGTCACTTCGGAACAAGCGAACACTTTATAAGGTTTGCATACGACCGGTGATGACCTACGCGTCCCCGATCTTCTCACATGCAAAGGCATCAGTCCTTAATAAATTGCAGGTGATTCAAAACCTATTCATACGTAGGGCCTCAAATTCTCCCTGGTATGTCCGCAACGCGGACTTGCACAGGGACTTTGAACTCCCTACTCTCCAACAATACTTCATAAAGGCCTCTGAACGTTTCTTCGAAACAGCAGAGAGCCACTCTAACCCACTTATCCGGGGCGCATCCAACTACACTCCTTCCTCATCCACGAACCCTCTGTCTAGGCGACCTAGGTCTATCCTGACAGACCAACCCAGTCAATTGTCAGCTGACCTGAACCTCCTCTTAGAGGCACAGGAATCAGCCAAACGTAGAGTCAATACAGACCCATCAGGTCTACCCCAGTCCTCTCAGATGCCGACTGGCCCCCCTTCTGGGAGCCAGCCGACTTAACTTCATTCACGACTGACCCCCCTTCTGGGAGTCAATCGTTTTTTCTATGCGCTCTCTCACCTAGGTGAGTAGCGCTTGCGCCACCCCTCTCTAGAGGGGTGGTCGCCTCAGATGACGGCTTATGACCTTCTCCGGGTGCAAGCCAATCCCAGGTGGTGTTTAGTCAGTACAAGTCTGACATAACTATCGGGCCGGCCCGAAGTATCCATAGAGGATTCACCACCTCCCTCCCCCGTGTCCGGAGGGTGCATTTTGCATAAAAAAAAAAAAAAAAAAAAAATTCCTGTTTCTAAGTCTATAAGTTTCTTTAAGGCACTATTGTAAGTAGCCCTACCTTTTATAATATGTTTTTAGTGATAAATGTGAAATTGTTTTGTATTCAGTGTAATTTACCTTTTTTTTATATAATTGTTTCAGTTGTGCCTTAATTTCATAAATACAAAACTTAAGTGACTTTGAGTGCTTTTATTTCTCCGGCTGCACCCCGTCACAAGCTCAACATATATTAAAATCCTAATAATTTTAAATTTTAGTATATGTCGTGAATGCTGTTTGTTATCACAAATTAATATTATAAAGAAGTAAAGTTTGTGTGTTTGTATATTTGTTAAATTGTAAGGGGTAATCTCGGGATCTACTGAACCGATTTTTAAAATTCCTTCACCATTAAAAAGGCACATTATTACTGAGTGTCATAGGCTATATTGAATGCTAGAAAAAATTTAAAGAATTTTGTCCACCCGTGCGAAGTCGGGACGGGCCGCTAGTCACAAATAAATGAATCAATAAAATGACAATTTATAAACTATCATATATATACTAACATATAGTAATATATTTTCGGCTAAAAGTTGCCATCGAAAAGCTAATAATTTGTTTTTTAATGGGATTCGTACCAGGTCCCAATCAAGCCCGGGGACCAAGAAAGGATCCACGATGGAACGAGCTAACCCAGAAGGTGCCTATAATACGCCGAAGGCAATAAATATAATTTAATAATAAAAGTATTTTTATTGTAACTAGCTAACCCGGCACCGTTGCTATGGTAACGTTAATTGATTATAAAAACTGTTATTCTTAGACTTATGGTAACTATGGTAACAAACCCACAAAGTCCTCCTTTTATATAGTAGAGAGATATGCTTTATTTTTATTTATTTTTATATAATATTTTTTATATTTTTAATTTTTAGAATTGTAATTGAAAAATGTGCAAATATTTTTTGTTTTTTTTTTCTATTTTGACTCGAATCAAAGAGACAAGTGTTGGGTGGTGTGCTACCGTCATTTTTTCACTTTTTTAATTATATGTAAAATTATATGTATTTTGATAATAAATAAAGATATATTTATTATCAAAATAAATAAAACATTATTTAAACCCGTTATATCGATGTAGAGTGAACCCATATCACCCCTTAGTAGGTGGATGCTCGCTTTGTCGTCTGTCCGTTGACCTAGGTCGGGTCTGGGCTAAGTCTAGACTCTAGACGGGCAACCCCGAAGGTCCTACGTACAAAATTTATTAAAAGTGAATATTTAAATTCAATATTAAAGAATACGGTAAGTGGACGACCTCTGTGGTCGAGTGGTTTTAACTCCCGGCCGGGTCAATTTTGACGACCGTAGCAACGGTAGCGATCCTGCCTTCGCACTTACGGCCCTGGGTTCTACTCCCGGAGTGGGCAGATGTTTGTATGATAAATACGAGCATTTGCACCCAATTCATGGGTATTTATATAAATATTACTTACTGTGGCCCGTTCCGGCTTGGACAAAATTCTTTAAATTTTTTCTAGCATTAAATATAGCCTATGTTACTCATCGTGAATATAGCTTTACAATGTTGAAAGAATTTTTGAAATCGGCTTAGTAGTTTTTGAGTTTATCCATTTCAAACATACAAAAATACAAATCTTTCCTCCTTATAATATTAGTGTAGATTTAGGTATCAAATGTATGTCCATCCGTTACAATAGTATCCATTCATTATTCATTTATTATTATTATATATATTCATAACACAAGCCTTACAGTACTAACTTTGGGCTAGGCTAATTGGTGTGAATGTAAGAAATATTATACATATTTCATTAAATTTGAGTACAATGGAGCATATCGCAATACAATGTCGATAAAAAAACAAACAAATTGTAACTGTGCGATGTGATTGTGAGTTTACACTTTTTTTTAACCCCTCGATGCCCAGCTCTTTGTTAAATGCGTTATTTCTCTCTCTATGGGGGAAAAATATCACTCAATCAAAAAGAACCATTACCAAAGCCGTAATAAGGATTAAATCAGACTGCGCGCTATAGAGCATTGTATAATGCTCGCAGATTTTAGGTATCGTTGTCGCGCGCATGATATAATGCTCTCGGGTTTAAAGGATTTAAATAATATTGACAATGCTTTAAACACATTATTAACATAACCATTAACCCCTCGTGGAAGCTAAAAGCTTGTGTTACGAGTGGGTCCACGTCCTTAGTACATCGGCGAGGATCGAACTGGGTCCGTTCGGGTTAAAGCTGACATCTAAGCCTTTAACCAGCTTTATAAAATAATATAAATAAAAAGATAAATTATTGTATATTGTGTCGCTGGATATTTTTATAAAGTTTGTGGTACAAACCTGCCCACCTTACTTAAAGATATAATTTTACTAGCTTCTGCATGTGACTTCATCCACGTTAATATTAAGGGATAATATTATAATTTTAAACCAGGTGATAATTATACAAATCTCATCACAGTTTTTACGTTCTCGATTTAACAAACATAATCATATTCTAAACTTTCACATTTATAATACTTATTACTAGCTTCCGCACGCGGTTTCACCCGCATGGTTGCTCGGTTAGTCATAGAAAGTCTTTAACGCGCTTTCTCAGGAAACGCTTCTATTTCCAGTAAAAAAAAATATGATAATTAATAGAAAAATATCAGAAAAAAATGTTTTTCTTAGGCGAGATAACTTGTAAGGCGAGTCGTTTTTTTCTATTAATAATTTATCATATCAGAGAGTACCAAAAATTTAAAAAATTAAAATCATAAGTATCCTATATTTGAATCCAAACTATAATCTAGTTGTGCGCCAAGTTGCATTCAAATCCGTTCAGCAGTTTTCACTTTATTCAATTACAAACATACAAATATTTAAACATTTACAAACTCTCACATTAACATCATTATAAGCATCTCATGATAAATTATCCTCAAATGGTACACGCGAACTTCTCTCAAAAGGGCCGAGTCACGCCTACCTCAATGGCGCAATGGTTAAAGCGTTCGACTTGCGAGGTCAAACAACTTTCAACAGAGCCTTTTACCTATTATGTAAAAAATATTTCATACTAGCTAAACTTACTATTAAAAGTTATTTTTCTATCCCTCGGGAAGAATACTTTTTCTCTGGATAAGAAGTACCCTATGTCCTTTTCTGTACCCCTGGTAAAGTGTATGCAAAATTTCATGATAATCGGTGGAGTAGTTAAGGCGTGAATGTATAACAAACAGACAAAGTCACTTTCGTATATATAACACTAGCTTTTACCCGCGGCTTCGCACGCACATTTTTTTATTCAATAAAAAGTATCCTATGTTACTTCTAATACCTCCAAGAATATATGTAGGAAGTATCATGATGATCGATTTAGTAGTTTTTGCGTTAAAGCATATCAAACAAACTAACATTCACATTTATAATATTAATAGGGCTTAGTTAGGATATATTTTTAATCTTATAGTAATACTAGTGGACCAGACAGACGTTGTCCTGCCTGTTATTTTTGCAGTATAGATAAATAACCTAGATACCGTCTGCAGCGCCATCTGCTGGGCTGATTTGTGAATCTAAACCATTCTCAGATCCCCTTGAACACACACAAAAAATTTCATTCAAATCGGTCCAGCCGTTTAGGAGGAGTTCAGTGACATACACACTCACAGAAGAATTATATATATAAAGATAAGTTATGTCCGGGATTTTTACCATGTACTTTGTTTTTTGTTTCTATTGAGTTTCCGATATTTCGGCACTGTTGGAAGCGCCGTTGCTCTGTGATCAAAACAAGGTATATGGTAAAAATCCCGGACATAACTTATATTACTATAATATTAGTGACCATGAAAGTTTAAAACAATATATTTAATAATAATCTGTATATATGGATATATATCTGGATATATGTTCTTAAACTGTTGGCCCCAGATGCTTCTTCTTTCGTTGGAAAGGTTTTCCTTATTTTGGCATAGTTTTTAGGGGAGAATATTATAAGGAATAATTTTAAAATACATAATTATATTGCTGGCCGCCGCAATGTATATCAATTTATGCCTTTTGATTTTATGTCAAAAATTTTTAAAATAAAAATGTTATGCCAAAGAAAGGGAAGTTATGGCACTGGGGGAGATAAATAGGCTAATGATGAATAGATATACTTACTGGTGCTAAATAAGCAAAACATTGTTAAAAGTTGTCAACGAACAAGTTAAATATATAAAAAATCACATATTTATCACAGTTCCATCAGATTTAAGACACTTATATAATAAAATTAATAATTATTGCTTACGTATATTCATAACTAAAAAATTACAAATAACATAATTAAAAAAGTTATTTTGAAAGTTATATAAATAATACGTGCATGGACTATAAACACGTCCGCGCCCCGCAACAGCCCGCGAAAGACTGAGGTTTGTTTATATTGAACACAGTCAGCTGATTGCAGTTTTTCACCTACCTACAGGTTGTCTAGACGACGGGGTGGCTGTCTGGTCTATGCACTTTGCGTCTAGATTTCTAGACGTACTTAAGGACTTTTCATTTCCTATTTAGTCTTTCCTGTTGGGCTATGTAATACATAAAATATAATACATATATTTAATAATAAAAATGTTTCTTACATTACAACTATCAGCCTAGCCCAAAATAAGCATTGTAAGGCTTGTGTTATGGATACTACTGTAACGAATATACATAAATATATAAACACATAGAAAAATAAATATAAAATGTATTGTAACTGAAAATACTAGAAAAAAACGACTCGGCTCACATGTGAATTCTCAGGCGGGAATCGAACGCGCAACCTTTGGAAGTCCGGTCCAATGCTCTCCCAATTAAGCTACCGAGACTTGTAATGTAAACACCCGTCGAAATTTTCCAGTACCATTCCAATTTTACGCTGTAGGCCAGCGCTGTCTAATCACGGGTTCGGTAGCTCAATTGGGAGAGCATTGAGCCGGACTTCCACAGGTTGCGGGTTCGATTCCCGTCTGAGAATTCACTTGTGAGCCGAGTTGATTTTTTCTAGTATTTTCTATTATAATAATTTATCTTATAAGATAGCATTGAAAAAAATCCATTAAAAAAATTATGAAATGTATTTTCTACATATCATAACATCTTAAAACATGTCTTAAAGAATCTGTGTTATTATAAGTTGCTTTCAAAAATAATCAAACACGTGTCAGCTTCCGGAATAAAGATACACAGTTACGAGGAAGCGTGATGAATCATAGCTTTTGTGAATTGTAAAATACCCTGGATTAGTCATTCAAAATGCTCTACAAACAAATCTACAATTTTCTAATCTTGCTATACAAATATTAACTGTATTTCACTAGTGATAAATAGTATTGGGTGGAAACGGAACCACCCCAACCCCCCTCCCCCTTCCCACCCACCACCAAGCAGAATAAACATATATGACTTAATTTTTTTTTTTTTGCGAAGCTACTTAGAGTACAGAGTTTTGAGAGGTTATATTATTTTTGAGCTTTCCATTTGTGGTTGAATCAATTTGTTAGTCCATATGGTAGATATTTTTTTTTTATTTTTTTTACGTAAAAATTAAAGGTGCCGAAAACCCGCCTTATTGACCTTCCTCCTTTGTCATTTATTCTCTGTATATCATGGCAATGTTTAAAAATATTTATCACTACATAGTATAAAACAAAGTCGCTTTCTTTGTCCCTATATCCCTATGTATGCTTAAATCTTTAAAACTACGCAACGGATTTTGATGCAGTTTTTTTTTAATAGATAGAGTAATTCAAGAGGAAGGTTTATTTATATAATACATACATAATATAGTAGAGCATTGCATCCGTGCGAAGCCGGGGCGGGACGCTAGTAACAGATACTTGTTAACTTTGTTGTTATCAACGATGTAATGAAACCATAACACTAGTTATTACTATTTATAGAATATGTATGGTGAAGACGTATATTGTAAATGTCGTTACTTCTGTTAAAGCTGACGAGTTTTTCCGCCCATTCTTCTTGTCAGTTAAAAGACAGGTAAAAATGTTGGACGATTCAAAACAACTTATTGAACGTGCATTCGAATAATTATTTTCATTTCATTTCAATAACATTTGAAAATATATAAAAAAAGCTAGTTACGTCTTTGCGGTTGCCTTCGCAACGCTTTTTTTGCTGACTATATATAAATAAATCTTTTCTGGCGTGCGGACAACTCGTAAAAATCGTAATTGTCTAGTGTTAGCGAAATTAAACAAATATTAGAGAACAATATGTACATACATTGTTTTGAACCCAAGTTAAGAAGTAGCCCCTTCCCATCTACATGGAACCAAAAACAGAGCTGGTGCGGCTGGTGAAGCTGCTGAAAAAGCTAAAGCATGCAAATACTCGTACATGGGTTTAGGCTCCGAATATGATTTCGTCCCATTCGGTGTGGAGAATTCCCGGCAAATTGTTGGGTTTTGTTCCCGGGAAATCAAGCTCGAGAAGTCGAGAAATCAAGTATCTATAAAGAAATTAAAACGCCGTTTGTTGTGTTGCGTGGCGACGCGGGCCAAAGCACAGCGGCACCCTTTGATCTTATAAATTGATGACATAAACAATGTAATGACTGAGACCCGATCAGTTTAATAATTAATTTGATACTTTTATTTGAGAGGAAAACCACTGAATTTGTTGACGTTATTGGAACCAAATAACATGAGAAAATGTACGTTAATGTAAATTTCTCGACAACCCGAGAAGCCTCGAGAAATTAGCTTCGAGAATTCTCGAGACCCGAGAAATTGAAAAGCTCGAGAAGTCATGAACCCTAGTCGAGTCCCTTGGTCCGTGGTGTCCTAGCGCTATAAGGCTTTTTAAGGAAATAGCAAAAAGGTTATTCGACATCACAGGAGACCGAAGAGCTGGCAGCTACCTCGGACAAAGAATTAGTCTAGCTATCAAAAGGGGGAACGCTGCCAGTATCTTCGGAACCTTGCCTAAAGGGATTCCTTTTATTAACCGATTCGTTGCTACATACAATTACAGAAACGAAGGCTACGAGCTTGATTTACGTGAAAAATTAAGAATGTCTTTATTCTGGGTTGATTTTCCTAAAACTTGATTTGAAGGAGTTATCATCGATTTAAAAATGACACGGTTTCAGTGGCTAACGCCACACGAAAAAAAAGTGATGACACGAAAGGCTTGCCATCAGCAACGAATTGGTTAATATATTTTATTTTTTAAGGCTTTTAGTTTTAAGTTCATCATTTATAATTCTTGTAAAATAAAATTAATTAATTAATTAGTAGTTTAAGTATACGTGTTATGAAATTCAGAATTGTTGTCGACGGTCCAGACACTCGGACAATATAGAAAAGTTCGCTTTCTACATCGACCCGGCCGAGAATCGAAACAGGAACCTCGGAATGGCTTTACCATGACAAGCGATATGCGAGCTCACTCCACCATGGAGGACGCCATGAACGGCAGTTAATTTGTAGGTGAGATGCTTTACGCATACCCCACTGTTGGGACTGTTATGTGGGACACATTCGTCAGTGAAAGGCTGACGGGCGTACCCACTAAAACCTCCCCTGTACTTCCACTCTTGGTTGGCCTTGTGGGACTCTTTTTAGGATTCTCAGCGCCCGCATTAAAGAAAGAAGAAAGAACTATTTATTGCACCAAAACACAAAAAAAATATAAAAAATGACTATAGGAGCAAACAGAAAAAAATATATACATAGCTTTAGTTCTTCCACTTCCGCGCCTACAACATATTAAAAAAACACTTTTACCGAATTATTTGCGCATTTAATTTGGTTTTATTGTATTTTTGTTTTTTTTTAATATAAATTTAACAGTTAGGAACGTGCCCGATTAAAATATTATCAAGGTTAAGGCACATGTATGATGACCATTGCCGTAGTGTCTGTTCATTCTAACTTGTCCTATTTTGTAAACAATCTTGGCACAACTTTTTAACAAAATCACCCATTTATAAATAAAATAATAACAAAGTCAATAATCTATTACAATAAATCGTTATTCTAGACTGAATTTTTAATGCTGCATTTTCAATAAAAAGGAGTGCCAAGATTGTTTACCAAATAGGACAAGTTAGGATGAATAAACTGTAATCATACTGTGATCACGGCTCCTCTAAAGGAGTCGAAACGTCAGAATTCCAAGTATACGCAAATATTCGTTAAAACGAATTTTTATTTAAATGTGTAATCTGCACGGAAGTGTAAGAACTAAATATGTAAATATAATATTTACATTTACGCTAATTAGCCAAGCCCAAAGCAAGCACTGTAAAGCTGGTGTTATATATACTAGGGTAACAAAAATACATAGATATTAAATATTGATAGAAATACATATAAATAACAATGACTCAGGTACAAATGCTCGTATTCATCACACAATGCGAAAGTTTCGCATAACGGGCGTCAAAAATAAAGAAATAAAATACAGATGTATATTTTAAACTCAATCAAATTTTTAAGAAACGACAGTTCCGAGAAATGTCACAATATGTTATTTTTTTTCTGTTCACAGTAAATCATTACAATACTTCTGGCAACAGATCCAAAACTGAAAGTTCACGTACCCACAGTGGGCGGAGACCGAGTCAGAACCGACACTCGGTGAAAAAGTCGCATAAAAAACGATCAATTCCCCTTGAACTTGTACGATTGACCTGAGGCCTGAGTTTCACAGGTATACCTAAATATATTTAGTTCTTACATTCTAGTTTCTTTTATAATACAACGCTTCATTTTTATTATTGAGCACTGGCAACTTTTGTTCAACAGTTAAAGAAAAGGTTTTGCTTTTAAATTTTTTAACTGGCAATTAGCTTGTCAAAAGTAAGTTACTTCTGCCAGTTTCGATATTATATGAATGGTGGATGAATCTAGGTCTTATTGGCGGAAACATAGTCTTTGAGTATTTTGAAGTCTGATTTGATTAATAATGAAATAATCCCTTTCTCTTAGGTTTCAGTAAAGGTTTGTGGATTTACTAAAAGCTCAGTGGATACTTAAGAGAACACGAAAAGATTTTTCAATGTTTTTTATGAACTTAATAGATAATATCACCATTATTTTAGTAACATATGATATTTTTTTACCTATAAACTTGCGGCCATCGTACATTCAAATAAAACTACTGTCACTGGATTCACGCCGCGTTATATTTTGTTTGTTTTTTTTATATTTAATCCTGACGTTTCGACTCCTTTACAGAAGCCTCCTTATTCCTTTTCTCCTCAATATGGTATAAAGAGGTTACCGAAGAAACAAGCAGATCATATGTCAAGGCTGTTTTTAATAACATGCAAAAAAAACAAATATAGAATTTGAAAATACAAATTATTTTGTTATGTCCAATACAATTATTGCAAAGAACTTATGTCAGACCAAATGTCTTTAATAATGAATTACAAATTTCTTAAATGTAAGACCATCTTTTTATAAATGTTATCATTTGTCACTTTCTTCTAGTGTATGATTGTATTTTTTGGAAGTTTGAGTCATGAATACGAGCATTTGCACCTGAATCATATATAT
Source organism: Calamotropha paludella (assembly GCA_927399485.1). NCBI lineage: Eukaryota > Metazoa > Arthropoda > Insecta > Lepidoptera > Crambidae > Calamotropha > Calamotropha paludella. Next base: position 1,480,918 of record OV656830.1, on the reverse strand, counting down.
TTCTATGAATATTACACATATTTGTATCCGTATACCGTATAGTATGTCGATCCGTTACCATAAAAAAGAAATGACTAAAAACGAGGCTGTATGGGCATTATATCCTTTGCCTTCACATATGGAAAGCCCTAACAAAAAACAAACATATCAATGAAATATTCGCCATATTTGTTTTTCGTGCTACAATTTGCAATAACCTATCTAAGTACGAGATAAGCATGATTTGATTTGCTATACAGGATATCAGCAAGCCGTCATTCAAAAGTAATATGTAAGCAACAAAACTAAAGTAGATCAATATGATACGAACTAATTTTTCTATTACAATTTCCGTCTTCGTTCCCAAGCGATTATCAACCTTACGACCTTGGTGAGACATGCGATATATTTAGCAGGTGCGTTGCCTCCCCTTTTATATATTGCATTGTGTTTGTGTCTGTGAGTGCAATGTACTTAAGAGTTCATTGTCCCGATGAAAATATATAAACGAACTTGTTCGATATCCTTTTTTTTATTTTTTTATAGATGTTCAGTTGTGTTTAAGGTATTGATGTCCAGTATGCCGGGATATCGACTTTAGTGAGAAGCAAAAATGGATCATAACTTTCATTGGCTATGGTTTGTTATTTTGACGACCGTTTGGTGCAACGATAGCGATCCTGTTTTCACACCGATGGTCCTGGGTTCGAGTGCCGGAAGTTGAAGATGTTTGTGTGATGAATACAAACATTTGTATCTGAGTCATGGATATATTTGTGCCTATTTGTTGACCTAGTATCCATAACACAAGCCTCACAGTGCTAACGTTGAGCTAAACTAATGAGTATGAATAATAATAAATATAAGCGTTCCTAGATTAATAAAGAAAACTATTGGCAAAAGCATTTCTTCTTCAAAGAATCTGGCCTTGGAATCTGCTCTCGTTTTTTTTTTTTAAATCTTTGAAAGATTGTAGTTTTTTGGCGGGACCATGACGTTTGTTGCTTTGATTTTCTTTTTAAAATGTTGTATCAAATGTTATATGTTTATATGTTGGTAAGCGCTATCTGTCATGTTATTGATGATGATTATAACATAATTAAATCAGGGCTCGTCTGTATGAAAATGAGATTATATTTTGACAATCGAATTTAGAAATGATCTGACATTTTTTAAATTTATTTACATAAAAAATACATAAGTTAAGAATAAAACAATGCCATAGAAATGGAGCAGATTTTTATGGATATACTTTAAAATCTATATCAATCAATAACTTAAAAACCGGCAAGTGCGATTCGGACTCGCGCACGAAGGGTTTAATACAAACTTTGTTAAGTAAAAATCACGTTTGTTGTATGGGAGGCCCTCTTAAATATTTATTTTATTTTTATTATAATATTTATTATTAAAGTTAACAACTGAGTATTTTGTGAATATTTCATGTGCCTACCTGTTGCCATTATTGATATCGAGCAAATAAAATAAAATCAAGTTTGTTATTTTATTTTGTTTTTAGTATTTGTTGTTATAGCGGCAACAGAAATACATAATTTGTGAAAATTTCAACTGTCTAGTTTTCGCGGTTCTTGAGATACAGGCTGGTGACAGACAGACGGAGGGACAGACAGCGAAGTCTTAGCAATAGAGTCGCGTTTGTACGGAACCCTAATAAAAAATAAGGTTTATATGAAGGGTTAAGTAAACGCTCAGGAATCAGTCGCAGAATAATGTTAATTTTCATCCAATCAAGTATGGTAAAAGTACTGTTAATTCATTGTATGGTATACAACACAATAATTCGATTTTTAACTTCTTTATTTGCAGGTTATAAGCATGACATGTAACCTTTTTATTTAACCGTAACCTCTTTATACCTTGTTGATAAATAAAATAATTAGGAGGTAAAGGAGTCTAAAAGTCTCTAAAGTCGGATTCGATATTAAAAAAAAAAAACAAAAATGCATCGCAGAACTAAATATTTATCATATTTTCCTAAAACAATGGTTTATTATCAACCAGAAAGTTGAAAAACAAAAATAAACCAATGGCAGGTTTTCTCGATTTCTCTGAAATTTTCACAGAGTTATCAGTAAATCCACTAACCTTTACTGAAACCTAAAGAAAAGGATTATTTCATTATTCAGCCATCACGCAAACTTTTAAAAAGAAAGCTACTAAAATGAGGCTTTATGTTCCCGCTAATAAGACTCGGATTCATCCACCATTCATACAATATCGAATCTGGCAGAAGTAACACTTTTGAGAAGCTAATTGCCAGTTATAAAAATAAAAAGCAAAACCTCTTTTTTACTGTTAAAAAAGTTTCCAGCGTTCAATAGGCATTTGTTAGAAAGAAATCGTTGTAGTCACGTAGTAAGATTATATTGAACGTAATTTGTTACGTAAATCGACTACGCAACCAGATGTGTGGCTTCCGTTGATGTTGCTAACGAGTTTGACTCCCGGTTCGAACAATAAGCTGGTAGACAGTAATTACAACATTTTTTATAGACAAAAATAATGGCAAATGACTACAGATATTATGTGTACTTTGACTTACTACCTTGTAATTGTAATAAAGATTATGTTTAGAGTGTAAAACTGTCTACCGTACTAATTCCCGCATTCAGTTTGGGATTACAAAATCTAAGCCACTTTCGCAAAGGTCACACCTGGATTGGTGGATTATACTGTAGTTCGAAGTCTATTTTAGATGATCAGATATCTAGTCTTTCTCGAGGTGGCAATAACGCCCCCTTGTGGGCGTTGGAGACCTAAGGGGGCGTCAAGGGGCCCAGGAAAAAATGGGGGGCGTTATACTGAATATCGGCAGACGTGAGTTCCATTATTTTTCCCAATTTGTAAAAATCTTCTTCGTGATTTCATTGAAATATTCCAGGACATTTTGAAATTGGAAATACCAGACTGGGTATTAGATCCTTTTTCAAATTTAAACATAAAAATATCACCCCAACTGGAAGAAGAACTTATAGAACTGACAACGAACGAAGAAATAAAAATCAAATTCCAAAATGGCTACTAACAATTTTGGCTACAAAAGTCAATTCCGCAGTTATACCCTGGATTGTGGTCGATCGTTTAACGATTTTGAATAGCATTCCCATCATCATATTTGTGTGAACGTGGATTTAGCGCTGTGACAACAATATTTCTTTTATATATATTTTCTAAGTTTTACGAGTTTATAAAAATTTGGGGGCGCTGAAATATTGATTTTCAAAGGGGGCGGTATAAGAAATAAGTTTGATACCTTCTGCGATATACCCTCAGATATATAAATAATAAGATATACAACCTTGAGGTTAGCATTCACAATGTAATGCTAAATGAATGGAAAGACAATAAGATGTTGTAACCAATCGATGGATTATGTAACTCAATATGTAAATACGAAGTGATTTAAACAGCGGAAGGTGTGTCCGCTTCTCAACTGACGCAGACAACTATAAATAAAAAAAATAAAAAAAAATACAACGACGGTTCCACAGCAGCCAAACTTGTTTCAATATAGAAAAAATGTTTTCTTTTTAAGGGGTTCCGTACCTCGAAAGGAAAAAACGGAACCCTTATAGGATCACTTTGTTGTCCGTCCGTCTGTCTGTCAGTCAAGACCCTTTTTCTCAGGAACGCGTGAAGATATCAATCTGAAATTTATATCAAATACTCAGATCTACTGTCCCTTGGAGCTGTGAAAATATCAAACTTCTAAGGCAACGCAATCAAAAGGATACGCAAATTTTCGACACTCGCAAGGGAATCAAAACCTACAGGGTACTTCCCGTAAGCTCAGAATCTTGAAATTTAGTGCGAAGCAATGTCTTATAGCACAGATAAAGGGAAAATTGGGAAAACCGTAAATTTTTAGTTAACATCATATAATAAAAATATTTTACGGAACCCTCGGTGCGCGAGTCCGACTCGCACTTGGCCGGTTTTTTTAGGATCAAATAGTATGTAAGCCATTTTATATTTATTTGAAAATCAATTTAAAATAAGATTGTGAGACACTGGTCTTTGAATTTAAGGCAAAACCTGAATGTTAGTGCACCAGTTCCTACTCTCCCCCCATGATGAAGGATTCTGGGAAACAATGGTGCGCTACAAGAACTAAATTACGGAGGCGTAATACATAAAAAGAAATTTTAAAATAATGGAAAAATGTTAAATATTACTACTAGGTCATGAGAAGTGTTTGTGCGTGCGTGTGTGTGTGTGTGTGTGTGTGTAAGACATTGGCCTGACCGGCCGTTCGTTGCTGAGTTATAAATTAAAATGAAACCTATCCAATGTCCTAAGTTGAAACAAATCCAGTAAAATGAAGAAAAATATAACAAAATTGCTCGTATTCTCTACCCCTGACTGATTTGAAACTGATATCTCTTCGCTTCAAAAGTAGTCACTCGCTCTCGATCGTTCGGTCATACATTTTTTTCTGAGAAGTAGCATCAAGCGGCCATATTGCAATGTGCAATTTTTTCGCGCAAAGCGAAAAAACTGCAGGTCAACAACCCCTGTGCGTGGTCAGTGCTCTTTAATTCCTTCTTTTTATGTAAGCCTAGTACATTGCGTAATTTAAATGAAGAATATTAATGTTTAATTTTCTCTTAATATAGATATAATCGCTAAGCATAAAGTCGATGCAATCGCTAAGCATAAAGCTTATAACACAAAAAAAAGAACAATAATCTATACATATAAATAATTTGGAGTGTCTGTTTGTAATATTGAAATAACCGTTTTTTACTACATGCATATGAATATATATGTCGCAGTAAGATAGATAAAGCCGTGATATAATTATATCCCTAGGGATATAATTATATACCGTAACATAGTTATACGAAAGCGATTAATTACTATCTCACTAGGAATATAGTTATAAAACGGTCCAAGTTTAGTGATATACTTATATTACTAGATTAAGTTCAGTGTTATAAATATATTACTTGATTAAGCTTAGTGAAATAGAAAGCAACATAATTAAATAAAACAAAATTATTATAATGGTTTTATCTTAGTAAAAAATCAACTTTATGTATCCTGCAGTTAGTTACAATACTTTGTGACATTAACATGTATTAAAGTAATTTCAATTATAATTAAAACGATCATATTTTTTGGAATTTAAACATTAACAATACAATTAAAACTAATCAAACATTAAAAATCTTTTAAAGCTAATCAACAGTTATGAGATTTCTTTACTTCTTACCCACTAAGTTGAGATATTGTTTTTTTTTAAAGTATTTTTTAATTTTTGTTCAGACAAGAAGAGGAATCATGACATCTAGAATTACATAGCACTGAATGCTTCTTACAGGCACATCTTTTAGTAGAACACTGTATATTCGATTTTTTACAGGAACATTTTAAATAACCTTGACCACCAAAGCGCGACAATTTTTGGCATATTTCTCTCATTGACAAGTTTTCATTTGGTATAGGACCATTCAAAGTAATTTTTGAAAGCTGTATTGCATTTTTGGGTAGCCAATCTTTCAGGATACCAACTACACCAACTCCGAAAGCTATTTCACTAAACTTAATCTAGTAATATAAGTATATCACTAAACTTGGACCGTTTTATAACTATATTCCTAGTGAGATAGTAATGAATCGCTTTCGTATAACTAAGTTACGGTATATAATTATATCCCTAGGGATATAACTATATTATGGCTTTATCTATCTTACTGCGACATATATACGGTACATACACCAAAATAACATTTTTTACAATTTTAGTCTGTCTGTCTGTCTGTTTGTTCCGGCTCATCTATGAAATGGCTGGACTGATTTTGACCGGACTTTTATTGGCAGGTAGCTGATGTAATAAGGAGTAATTTTGGCTACTTTTATTATTAAAAACCTTATTTTAACCTTTTATTTAAGAAATAAAAGTAATGTTGCAATGTCCAAGTACTGTCCAGTACCTCTGATTTTTAATAAAAAAATATATTGCAAATTATAATAACTGAGCCACGGCAACGTGCAGCTGGGTCAGCTAGTAATTAATAAATTTTAAAATTCCATAAGAATGAAAACTTTCATAAAGCGCGCACTTTTTGTTTCAATGGGAACTCCCACAGAGTTTTTTGGTCACAACTTTTTTATTTTACGAATTTCTAAATTCGGGCTCTTTCACAATCACAGAAAAATTATTAAAATCTGTTAAGAACTCGGAAAGTTATGGCGTAACAGACATTGCGTCATTGAAGCCGATCCATGGGAGCTCCGTTCCAATAATGTGATTTTTCATTGTTGTTATTAAAACCAATTATGTAAAATTTGCGTGCCAGTACCTCGTGATCAAATATAATCTTTTGTAATAACTTTTCTATCGTGTTCAAAGTGTTAAAAGAAGCTTTTATTATAACTTGGTAACACGAACTAAAAAATTCCTATGGCCACCTTCCAGTTCCAGCATCAGATCAACTCGATGTCATTAATGCATTGTCACGCAATATACCCGGGAATATATAACCGGGAGGTGGGGAAAATTTAGCTTGCGAGATTTCATTAGATACACCGGGACAGTTGAAAGTAAATAAAAGGTAATAAAATAACATACAACTATATTTCTTTTTTTCATGTAAGCCTAGTACACTGCGCCATTTAAATGAAGAATATATATTTTATAAATAAAACATTAATAATAGTTTGCATGCCAGTATCTGGTGCAGCACGTGAATCTATAATCTAAGATCACAGTGGTTTGTGTGTTTGTCTGTCCGCTCTTTTTTCCATTGTATCAATAACGTTACCATAGCAACGCGTTAACCGTAAGTAGTTCGTCTACCGGACGCTAAATGGCGCTAACGGAAAAATATTTCATAATAGAAATAACTTAAAGAATTTTGTCCACCCGTGCGAAGCCGGCACGGGCCGCTAGTCTATAATCTAAGAACACAAATTTGTTGTTGTGTGTTTGTCTGTCCGCTCTTTTTCCATTGTATACGCGTTACCATAGCAACGGGTTACCAAAGCAACGCGTTACTGGGTCAGCTAGTATTACCTAATTTTATACATCCTTTGTACCGTGTTTGCTTGCAAATCAATGATAAAATAAATTAACACCAGCAAATTTAAATTTTATTAGTCTATCTCTTGTGTTCTAGAGACTATACTATACTCAAATATATTTATCTATGCCCAATGAATTATGTCTATTTTTGGCACAAGCTATTCATTTGTGCGAACAAACATTTTCATTAAAAATATGTTTTTTACATCCACACCAATTAGCCTAGCCCAAAGGCTTGTGTTATGGATACTAGGGTAACAGATACACATACATATGTAGATTATATCATAAACGTTTGTACCTGAGTCATGGGTATACCCATGACTACCCATGACTCAGGTACGTTACATTTTTTCTTCTAAATTGTTGTAATTTTGACGTGACAACGTCTTAAATTAGGTTGCGGCTGGGAGTCACTTATGAAAAAGTGTAACGCTCGGTAACGTTACGATGAGTCACCGAACGAGAGAGAGGCCCGCCGAATGCCTTGCGTCTCTCTCCCACTCAACTATGATCGGTCTGCCGCGCGCATTGTGCAATTTAATTATATTCATATCAATAAATATTCTACCGAGAAAAAGACGTTGTCACGTAAAATCTTCGCCCGTAAAACCGACTTTACAGGCAAAAAAAAAAAAAAAAAAAAAAAAAAAAAAAAAAAAAAAAAAAAAAACATTTTTTTTTTTATTTTTATTATTTACTAGCGGCCCGTCCCGGCTTCGCACGGGTGGACAAAATTCTTTAATTTTTTTTCTATTATTAAATATTTTTCCGTTATACTTTGTCCAATGTAGTATGATACTTTTGACAGGTGTCACTTCCTTATTGCTATGTACTAAGGTTGCGTTTGTTTCCTTATGTTTGGCTTGACATTGCAATAGCAACTTTATACCCTCTATATAGGTGTCAACTGTCAAAAGTATCATCCTACATTGGACAAAGTATAGCGACATCTAGCGTCCGGTAGACGAACTACTTAGGTTAACGCGTTGCTATGGTAACGTTATTGATACAATGGAAAAAAGAGCGGACAGACAAACACACACACCACTGTGATTTTAGATTATAAATGAATATATATGTTAAGGCAAATTTGATTACAATGGTTATTATTAATAATAACCAGTAATTATTAATACTTACCTAATGATTTGGTTTGGTAAGGTTAGGTAATTCAAGTTTTATTATTAATAATTGTTGGTAATTATTAATAATTTTCAATTCATCACACTTACCGTAACATATATCCATAATAATATTTTAAAGTTTGTTTGCTTGAACGCGCTAATCTCAGGAACTACTGGTCCGATTTGAAAAATTCTTTCAGTTTTAGATAGCCCATTTATCGGGGCAGGCTTTTGGCTGTTAGGAAAATATATCTGCTAGAGAGACTAGTGTCAGTTTATTATTCGTAAATTAAATTTATAGTGTCTATGACTCACACCATTGAGTTTATAATCTCAACACGCCGCCTTAAACTCAGTGGCTAATAAAAAAAAAACACTAACTCTAAGATACCTAACCTACTGAACCTACCAGAATAACACTAACCTACTAACAAAACCCTACACTTTTTACACAACGTTTAAAAACAGAAGTATTTACTGGCTTCGTTAAAAAATCAGCTAGCATCTGGTCAGAGGGTGGCTGGGTCAGATAGTAATAAATAGAATGGTGTAGTGTGAAAGAAGATATAGTGACAAAGATAGAGAAAGATGTTTAGATGGTTTAGACGTGTAGAGAGGATGGCCCAAGTGTATGGGCAAGTCGGTAAAGAAAGACCAAGGCGAACTTTCAGATACCAAATAGATGTCCTGACAAAAGGGCACGTCAAAAGTACCCTTGACCGACGAGCTTGTATGAAAAGGCTGATGAGAGTTGAAGAAGCGCGAGATGTTTGTCAGGATCGTGGTAAGTGGAAATCTGTGATCTCTTCCAACCCCTAAGGGAAAACGGCGTGATTGTATGTATGTTTAGTAAAAAAAAAAGGTTTTGAGAAGTATTTTATTATTGCTAAATAGGCCTGTAAACACTTATTTTTCATGGTGTTTCATGTCAATAAAACTTTTTAAATTTTCTTATAAATCTTGCTATACGGACGTTCGCATACAGGGCTCGCCGCGCCGCCACTCTATCCGTGGCTAAGCGTCAGATTTTACCGTTACACGAGAGCGTCAGATTTTACTGTTACACGAGAGCGTCAGATTTAGTGCCGTTACACGAGAGCATCAGATTAACCGTTCACTAGAGCGTCAGATTTAGTACAGTTACAGCGAGGGCGTAAGACTTAGGACCGTCACACGAAACCGTCAGATTTAGTACCGTTACACGATATACATAGAAGCCAGCTCCTCACCTCAGCGTGCGTGGCCTATTGTCTCGCTTTATCAGTGTGCGTGGCTGGCGTGGCTTTCTATCTCATTTTCGACTCTATGCATCCACGCCAGTCACTTTTGAATATCCTTTGCGATCACCTGTTTTTTTTATACTTTCTGTCGATTATAAATAAACCGTGTAAATCGTAGACTTTTTTCCTACGCTTTATACTATAAAGTTCTTTCGGGTGTCCCTAGATGGCACTGTTATTTTGATATATTTTTGATACAATTTTCAAAAATTATTCTTTAATTCTACTTGTCTTTGGTCACCAAAGATACGAAATCAATTGGAATTATACTCGCCTAAGTTGTTTTTTCTATTAATAATTTCTTTAAATGAAACGTTGTGTATTAATCATAATCTATTTTACATAAATGCGTGCCCACTTGCTAGGTCGTGGCCAAAATATTGGTCTGAGTTCGGTGACCTAGCTTGCGCAAACTCTTTTTTTTTATTAAAAAGTCAACGGCATTGAGTCACATTCATCCGATGAATCTTCGTGGACAGATTAAAATTTTTTTTTTATAGTTGCGACGACCGTTTCGTTACGGTAGCGATTCCGGCTTTCTAACCGACGGTCTTGGGTACGACACCCGGAAGGGGTAAACGTTTGTGTGATGAATACGAGCATTTGTACCTGAGTCATGGGTATTTATAAAATTTCTATAAATATTACTTATGTTTGATATACAATGTGTCCCGTCACCAGTGTCGAAGCCTTTAATGGTGTGAAATATGGCATTTTTTATCGACTAACTGCCCCTCAAATTTGGTTTTTCTCAGAAAGCCAATAATTAAAAATTAAAAAAAAAATCTATTTGTTTTTCGTTAAGTTTTTCTATTTTTTATTCCATGACAATTGAAACATGATGGCTGTGTAACTGTTGTCTACATGTTTAGCTATCAAATGACACCTTTTTTAACCCCCGACGCAAAAAGAGGGGTGTTATAAGTTTGACGTGTATGTCTGTCTGTCTGTCTGTGGCATCATAGCTCCCGAACGAATGAACCGATTTCAATTTTAATGTTGATAGGATATTTAAATGAGTAGTGGTGTGCGAATTAGTATGAGAGCCCAGGTCTTGGTTACCAAGAAAACAAAATGGCGGCCGTAAGAGAAAAACAAAATTTGAGGGGCAATTTGTCGATGAAAAATGCCATATTTCACACCATTAAAGGCTCCGACACTGGTGACGGGACACATTGTATATGTAGGTATGTCTACCCGTTACCCTAATATCTGTAACGCAAGCATTACAGTGCTTACTTTAGGCTAGGCTAATTGGTGTAATTGTAGGAAATATTTTTATTATTATATTCTCATTGATTCACCAAAGAGGCTTCGTTAACACACTATGAAATATAAAATCACACACTATGATTTTTTTTAAATGATATTTTTTGTTTTTCTTCACCTAAATATTGTTTATTTAGTTACTCAGATGAATTTCTTATGAAGCACATGTAGTTTTTATTAACGGCCGACGCAATAGGGGTGTTATAAGTTCGACAGCTATGTGTGTGTCTGTAACATCGTTACTCTTAAACGAGTGAACCGATTTGGATGTGGTGTTTTTCATTTGGAAGCAGGTGAACTAGCGGTGGTTCTTAGACTAATTTCATCAAAATCAGGTCTTTTGTTAGCTGCGGTAGGGAGTAGACTCATAATGGGTATAAACTGACTTTTCTCCCTTACACGAAAAAAACTTTTAAAGAACGTTGTCCATGTCACACATGTAGGAGATAAACTCCAGGTCATACATTTTCAGACAATAATTTCATTTTATTTTAAGACAATGTCAGTCCTATCGTGTCAAATCTATGTCTATGTCTAGCCGGCCAGCCTAACCATCAAAAAGTCCATAACATTCCCACCTCCAGTATTGCAACGCAATACTTAATAAAGTCAAGTCCCTATGTCCGAAGGTGTAGAGGTCTAGTCGGAAAGCCAGCTAAGTTCAGTCAGATGTCACAAGTGGTCGGACATCTAAAGGACAAAGTTTAGTCACCGGCCGCTTATATGTCCCAGTCATAGTCTTGACGTCAACCACCCTAACTTGACCATCTGGACCCGGGTAAACTTTAGTGACAATACCCTTGGGCCATAGATTCCTAGGTTGGTGGTCGTCACATATGATCACTACGTCGTTGGGTTTCAATGGCTCCCTGCGTTGGAACCATTTGGCCCGCTTGGTCAATGTCGGCAGATACTCTTTACGCCAACGTTTCCATACAAGATCTGCTAACCGCTGTGAATGACGCCAAGACCTACGCAATAAGTCCCCGTCATCAAAACTGTTTAGTGTTTGCGTCGTGAAATCTGTCAGTCCACCAAAAACGAAATGGTTGGGAGTCAGTGGTAGGTCATCATTATGATCAAGAGGTACTTGCGTCAATGGTCGGCTGTTCACCATACTCTCAGTTCTTCGAAATTGTTTTGTCTATTCGCTTTTTGGCTGTCTTGTTCTTTTTTGTTTTTTTAAAACAATGTAATGATAAAACAAATGTGTTGACTGAATTTGTGTGAAGATTTAAAAGTAATTCTAGTGTTGAATAAAATAATGCTTAAAAATGTAGCGAAATGTCTCTGACCATTTAATATTTTATACCATAATGTATTAAACCGCATTTTAGGCAAATAAATATATTATCTTATCTTGTGTGCTTTATAAGCACAATATAAATGATTGTTTTTTTTTTTGTAGGGGTATTCTTTTATTTTGTATTTCTATTTATTACAAGATGTATGTAATTATAAGGTATTTTATTAAGGATGGGTTAGCTCTTGATACCAATCAAGCCCGGGGGCCAAGACAGAATCCACGATGGAACGAGCTAACCCAGAAGGTGCCTATTCACCCTGGGTTTGAAAATGGACGGGTTATAATTTCTCGGAAATACAGACGCAGGAAGAATGCGCACAGCACGCGCATTATGAAGGATATTGAGAAGCGCTTGGTGCGATAGGTAGGAATAGCAACCAAGATAGGGTGGTAGCCCTCAGTGAGTCTAAATGTCCGACGGAAAAAAGAAGATGGCGGTATGAGCAAACGCAGCTCTTAAGTACACTCTCCAAATTTTATGTTGCACTTAGTTTTTTTTTTTTTTTTTTTTATTAACCTCATTAATTACTGATATTAACAAATGTTGGTAAATCAAAAGAGTACGATTACAAGTTACCGATTAATCGGTTTACGATAAATCGATAAAAAATGTCAATGTTCGCTAACCAAGTGATTGTTGTATAAGAAAGAATTACACAACAATCCACAACATGTCGGCTTAAAGAATACAACACGAGTAAAGTGTGACGTATACCGTTTCCGCTTTACTCATACGTTAATAAGATTGATAATGGCTTGCATATTTATTCGTCATTCAACGGGTATGACGCGACAATTTGTAATAATTTCATTTTTACATACCTACAAAAGAGGTAACACCATGGAAACATAGGATTGCCATATCAAAAAAAACCTTTATTTTTTTTACTTTATTGCATTGTCATATCGCAGCTTTCATATTACCTATAGAGGCACAATTCGAAAAACATGATTGTTGGGAAAACGCGGTTAAAGACTTTGAGCCCCTGTATTTTCACAAAATCGGTGATAAATAAATGAAACTATTAAAAGCAAAATCATAAAACATCATAAGAGTATGTCCATTAAGAATGAAATATTTATCGCATATTAAATTTATCCCAGCACTAGTTACTTGTTATTAATAGTTTAATTTATTTATGACAGATTCTGTGAAAATAGAGGGGTTCAAAATTCTTTAAACGCGTTTTCCCAACAATCATGTTTTTCCGAATTGTGATTTTGTATCCATGATGATTTTTACCATACTTTTAGGTTGCTTAGTATAGATTACATTTTTAAAAGCAGTTTATCTGTATTTCGTCGGATAAAATGAATAAAATATAAATAACATTTTTCCCTATCTTCATTTGGGTTTTGATTTACATTTAAAGATTTATAAATATTTAAAGAGTACCATTAAAACCATAGAAAGATGAAATCGTCTTCTCGTAACATATTACTTTCAAATCGTGTCCCTTACTTATACTATGTCGTGTATTTAATATGCTAGAATATGAACTGCCAATTCGATATTTTAATGAAATAAATAGCGTATCGATTGTATTATATTTGGCAAATCGATACGGTCGTTAGAGGATGGCAATACCAAGGAGACAACTGTCAATAATAAGACTCGGTAATATGGAAGGAATTCATTACTAATTATTATGTGTACTAAAGAATTTACAGAGTTTAACTTAGTTTTTGATATTAATTTGGTTTAAGTAAAACGACGAGTAAAGACGATACCACGAATTAGCATTATCCTTTGCACACACTGCCAAGGGTACAGAAAAGTACATAGGGTACCTTTTATGCAGAAAAAAGCTGTTCCCGTGGGATAGAAATATAACTTTTAATCAGTAGTGAACATTTGATATAAATGGTTATATATTCTCAGTAATTAAGTCGAATTTAATATAGTTAATTAGTTATTAAAACAACATTCATTTTATGAAATGACTAAAGGAAATATGCGTCAAGCATTGTTTGCTAAGACATTTAATAAGCTATAGTCGTATTGTTTTTATCAAACAAAGGTTCCTTGATATACAGAAGAATAAATAAATTTTATAGTTAAAAGTAGAATAATTGACGAACTCTGTGGTCGATTGACCGAGAAAGGTTTGCCATAAAACTGTGGAATATAATCTTCAGCTGTAGAGTATACGAGGTTTTAAAAGGTGTAGGAACTTAAGTTTCTTGAGATCAAGTGGAGTTTGAGAAAGAAACAAAGTATTGTCCCCGGCAAATAAGTCGAACATGATTTTGAAATCACGTGACATGCGCAGTAGTGAATAATGTACCTAAACTTGCTACTGCGCATGTCACGTGATTTCAAAATCATGTTCGACTTATTTGCCGGAGACTATATTGCCTCAACGACAGCCGTTTTGTGCAACGGCAGCGACCCTATCTGCGCTAAAGGTCCCGGGATTCGAATCCTGGTGCGGGCATTTTTTTAGGAAATCTAGATATATGAAAATTCCCTGTCACAGTGATTTGTACCTGAGTCAAGGGTATTTTACTTATATACTTCTATTAATATTACTTATTTATGTAAGATATATGTATGTCTATCCGTTACCCTAGTATCCATAACATAAGTCTGTCAGTGCTTACTTTGGGCTAGGCTAATTGATGTGAATGTAAGAAATATTATTATTATATTATGATTCCATGTTTAAAAGTTGAATAAATATTGTATTGTTTTTTGTAATTGTGTTTTAATTATTTTATTTTACCGATTTTTATTTTTGAAAGCTTTATAAATTTAACCGTTAGAAAAATTGTCATTTGGAAAAGTTTGACATTTCGCGGTAGTTTTAATGTTGTTATAAGTACCTTAGTCAGTTAGAAACAGGATATAGGTTTGTTAACATTTAAACTAAATCTTCAAATACAATCTTCATACAGAAATAGAAAAAAACATCAACCCCATTTTACAAAGTAGGACGTGGCATAATGCTCAATTCTTCCGTTTTGTTGCAAAATTAACTTTATCACTCAAGACATAAGGTCTGAGGAAGTAACGATTTGTCATAAGTTCATCATACAGTTAGCAACGCCCACTGACCAAGATTGAGTCATTACTGCAATAGTTTAATATTAAAAGTAACGTTAATGCCAAAAGCGTCTCTAGCCCGTGTGCAATCCTAGCGCCCTCTAGTAAGCGCGTGGTCGAAAAGGAATTGGTACAAATAACAGCACAACAAACTATCAAAACTCCCCAGTGGATAATAAACTCTATTGTTTAAAGATTCAATTGAAAATCGATGAATGCAATTTGCCAGTTTCGGATGCCATTATGTACTCATTGACTGTATTTAGAATTTTACAGGGTAAACAACCCTAAAAAGACAAGACGGAAAAACAGACGTAGGGAGAGAGTTCCACTTCTTTGCTGTGCGCATTATAAAAGATCTTGAGAAGCGCTTGGTGCGACAAGGAATAGCAACCAAGAAAGGGTGGTAACCCGCAGTGCGTCTGGATATCCGATGGAAGAAGGGAGTTGAAGATCTGAGCACATGCAGCTCCCGAGCACACTCTCCAAAGTACATTCTGTAGAAGACCAACAGACAGACAGACAGACAACTTTGCCGCGGTGAACTAAAGTGTGAAGTTTTAATTGTGTGAGACAGAAATATGGCCACTAATCGACGCCATGTTAACAGTTCAGATTTACAGAAAAGAAATTGGAATTCTAATCACTTTGACATGATCAGACATGTCTGCGAGGCAAACTTATGTAGTAAGCCGTTTATTAAAACGTCGGTTTCACTGTCCTGAGTCTCAAGATTATTACGTGCCTGGTTTTTCTTTCAATGGTTCTCTTGATCCCAATCAACAATCAACAAAAAATCAATCAAGACTGTATCCACGATGGGACGAGCTAACCCAGAATGTGCCTATTTACCCTAGCTTTGAAAACGGACGGGTTATAAGTACTCAGAAATACAGATGTAACAAATATTGGTAGGTAGTGGCACACAGACAATAATTCCTGTAAACACGGTTCTTGTAAAGGAGTCGAAACATCAGGATTAAATATAAAAGAAACTAATTATAATCTTTGCAGTTAAAATTCTTTTGGCTCATTCAGGGTGATATTTTTCATGTAACAGAATTTGCACACGTAGCATGCAACGAAAAAGCGACACCGTGAAGTTAGTTGTTAAAGTGAATAGGCTAACTTCAAGATCTCTCATTTAAAATTTTAATAAAATTAGTATAACTTCTGTTGCGCGTATTTTAGTACTCGCACGCTTTTTTTTGTTATTTAAAGCATTTGCACAATTTTTATATTTAAAGGAATTATCTTTAATAATATTATGACAATACTTTGTGTGTGTGTTTGTTACCATATTGTCAGTAAAAGCCTAAGAATAACATTCAAGAAGGCTAAGAACGGTTAGCTATATGTTTAATCATAGAACCGAAACGTTAACGCGATTCATTTCGGTACAGCGACATCTAGTTATAAAAGTAAAAGTTTAAACGCGTAATAAACGGTATTCAGTTGACAAGAAGTTTAAGCTAAATGTGTGTCATACATACAATCACGCCATTTTTTCCGAACGGATAGGCAGAGATCACAGATTTCCACTCTCAATCTCTCGCTTTCAACTCTCATCAGATCTTTCATACAAGATTCGTCGTTGTCTTGTATTGTCGTCGAACAAAAACAAAACTAATTTATCGACGGCTAAATGCCAAGACCTGAAATTCGTCGGGAAATTCACTTTTTTGTCGTTTCGAATTAAAAATCGTTATTTTTATGTTTTACTGAAATTTCTTAAGCTCATTTTCAGTTGCAAGCGCATCATATTAAAAAATAAATAAACAATTTTTTTCAATAATTATTTACTTGTCAAGAAATAAACGGTTTTTTCAGCTTGTGTATTATTTTAAAATTAGCAGTTAGGTGTTTTTGGCACTTCGCCGTTGATATATGGCAAAAATGCATGGGTAAGTCGGTAAAGGCAGACCATGGCGAACTTTCAGGGACCAAATAAAAGATGTCCTGAAAAAGGCCAGGTCAAAACTACTCTCAACCGACGAGTGTGTATAAAAGGTCTGATGGAAGCTGAAGAAGCGAAGATGTATGTCAGGATCGTGAAATTGTTAATTAATTTTATCATTGCCAGTGTGAACGGTGCCTTATCGACATACCGCAATGACACTTATTATTATAGGTAAGTACAAGTAAATAATTGCAATCTATTACATCACGTCAGTACAAAGGCTGACATTTAAGTCAATGACTTACAGAGGATATAACCTAAAAAAGGCAAGCCAAAACTTGAATTTTTTTGTTAGCACTACCAGTTTTTTTTTTCATAGACAAACTCACACGACCTACGTTGTTAACGGACAATAGAACCAACCAAATCTGATATTAGTGAAAAAAAAAGTAATACCTGCCTTGCTATTGGTCAACCTTTTGCTTGAAAACGTAGGTCTAAGATTTTAAAATAAGAATAAAGAGGTTTGCTTCTTATTTCATACAGCCAAAAACCAGAAATGCTATTTGGGCGCTTCACCTTTGTCTCCAAACGAATATTACTTTTAAACTAATATAAATGACATCATAAAAATTAATTATCTTTAACACGAATAAATATAATGTTAGTACATCGTACGACCTAGTGCTGAATAAATCTATTTATACATTAACACACGCAGTAAAATTAGGAAATCAAGGTTACCTACTTGAATGTGCACAAAATCGATGTATCAAACAGAAAAATAACTGTTTATATACATACATCACTAAAAACAGGTCCAAAGTGCTCAAAGGTAAAGTACCTACCGATTTGTATCTTAATAACCCGTTACAAACTGGATGACAAAGAAAAATAAAACGCATTGATTTTACAGCCAAAGCCCTTTGCCTTCGAAAAAAAACCAGGTGGTTCGTTTTCACGTATCGATTAGTTAATTTTTTATTTTCAAACTTTTCTCAGTAGAAAAGTATTATAAACTTGACACAATGAAAAGTGCATCACTGCGTATGTCAACTCAAATAATTTGCACCAACACAAATCGGTCGCGTTATATCACTTTCTAAATAAGTGAGAGGTTTTTTTTTCAAACAAAACCAGCTACAGCGAGCGCTCAGCTCTTGGGCTTGTGGTGAAATCTCATAACATATGGTAGCAAAGTAATTTTACCTTAAATTAGCAGCTACTCGGTCGTCTCACTCCTGCGATGTACCACCGCTATAATATTACACTTCGGTAATCGTGTCTTTTTCTCTTTAAATACATTATTACACTGTGTACTAGTCCGGACAAGCTTAATGCCGTCCAAATGTGATTTTATCAAACAATTATCGCCACGCGAAAATCGAGAGAACGTCTAACAAAGAGACGCTCAAATCTTATACTAAAATGTCAGCTGGGTTTGCCACTCTCTCATTGGTAAATCGATGGAAAATATACTCCAATTATCTTTTATCTTTTTCACACTTGTGACCTCTTGCTCTAAGTCCATCGACCTTGATATGGTTTTACAAACAAATGAACACTTGTTTCACATATTTTTTTGCGAGAATCATATTTTTTAAAAATTATACACTTGTTTCAAGATAAATTGCAAAGAAATATTATATGGTTTTGTCAAATCAAATCATATGGGAAACAAAGCAAATTGTCAACAAGTTGTATGTGTGCGTGGGTAAGAGAGAACACGATACATTGACAATTTAATAGACTTCATTTTCATTGGTCGGTACACAGCTGTTTTTGACACGTGCTAGATAAAATTATCATTTGTACTGATTTGCCAATATAGCATGTATCTCCATTCGTTTAAGACTACAAGTGGTGAGCGCCTTTCTCAGTTTTGTATACAGTTCAGTTTCTATTCTTATTAACAAGATGGCAGCACTTACTTATCAACAACAAGCTAAATGAATCTAGTATATCAAATTCATTAAATATCAGAGGGTTCTTTTTTTACAAAACCTTTAAAAAAGTAATTTAGATATCGGTATTGTGCATATTTATAAAAATTTAAGGCAAATAGGCTAGTTTTTGACCCTAAATAATCTATGAAGTGTTTTGACTAAGATTTGTAACCATGACAACGGCATAAGCTTGACAACATTAAAATGCTACCAAATTAAATAGTTCGACCGCGTACTGTTAATATACTGTTATCATATTGTGCTAATTTCGTCGGATAATGTGTTTTCTAATCGTCACTAAAATGTCAAGCCAGGTTTATTATTTTAAAAAGTGAAATAAAATATTGCTTTTACTTAGGTAGTTAGCCGACAATGGAATCTTTAGATCTTTTAGCCCGAGAAGACGAATTTAAAAAACTTAACAAACAACTTGAGAAGAAAACTGAAAGTCTTATGAAAGAAATAGAATATGTTATGGTATGTCAATTAAATAATATGCTTTTTTAACCATTCTTCTAAAATAAGCGTAAGAGCGATATAAACAATTTAACCTGTGTATAAATCAATGTAAGTACTTAATGCCATTACGACTTTTTTCTATTTAAAAACATCTCAAGCGGCGTTATATTTAACACATATATTTAATTAAGATTATTCGTTTGTCGTTTTATTATAAAATTAAATGTATTTAGAAACCAATATGTCAACATCTAATCAAATCTTTAAATCTGTATATATAAAAATCCGAAATTACTCAAAGGATTTTGATGATTTTTTTAATTTTGCTGGATTTGTTTCAACTTAGGACATAGGATAGGTTTCATCTTCAACGCGTGGCTGGGTCAGCTAGATTTTTATACAAAAT
Organism: Calamotropha paludella; assembly: GCA_927399485.1. NCBI lineage: Eukaryota > Metazoa > Arthropoda > Insecta > Lepidoptera > Crambidae > Calamotropha > Calamotropha paludella. The sequence continues at coordinate 1,461,152 of OV656830.1, read as the reverse complement.
AGTCGTCTACATTAATTTCTTTTGATATTACAGCAAAAGCCAGATATTTTTTCCGATTTCTCCCATAATCTCTCTTTGACACCGACACATTCAGCTAAGAAGTACACATGTAGTTCATTGAAACAAGAAAGTACGCCAACAAACACCAACCACAATGAAAAGTTTCAAAGGAAAACACTTAAGTCACCTAAATCAAATGGACCCGTTATAGTAAAGACTGAAAATATATCGGAAACGATGTTGAAAAACGAATCTTGTGTCAAAAGAGTTGTATGCGATTGTTGTATTACTACGAATAATGGAAAAAGAGCCATTGATGATGAGTTTTTACATGCTTTTGTATCTGTAAGTGTACAAGACAACGTATTACCAAAATCATTTCTAAAGGGTAAGTTGTTAGTTCTTTGAATTTATTTATAATAACTACTTACTGATATAAAATAAAAACTAAACTAATTAGTGCATTGGTAGCGATCCTGCCTTTCGCAACTATGGTCCTGGGTTCGAATACTGGAAGGGGCAGATGTTTGTGTGATGAATATGAGCATTTGTATCTGAATATATATATTTTTCTGTAAATATATGTATGTGTATCCGTTACCCTAGTATCCATAAGGTTTACAGTGCTTACTTTGAGCTCTAAGCTAATTGGTGTGAATGTAAGAAATATTATTAGTATCTTTTATCCACTCAAATTTAGTGTAATGTATGTATTGTTTATTATGGATGCCTGATTAATTATTGTTAATGACTGATTTATAACATTTTCTGTTGAGTATTAAAAATATTGAATGCCACGATTATCAAAATGACTGAGGTGTCAGATGAATTGTAAATAGATTAGCGTTTGACTGCTATCTCGTCTGATGGTGGCCTAGAAGATACCAATTCACTCATGAGTTGTTCTCAGAGTAACTCAGTTGTCGTTGGTCTGTTTACCATGTTGTGATAAGGCTTATCATCTAAATACAATAAGGTAAATTATATTGCAAGTGCAGCACAATGATAAGGTATCATATGAGAATTAAACTTTAAGGGTATTTATATATATTAATATTTCTTATTTATGTATTATATATGTATGTATATCTGCTACCCTAGTATCCATAACACTAGCCACATAGTGCTTACTTTGGGCTAAGCTAATTGGTGTGTTAATTGTTTATTACCTAGTTCCTTCTTTGTTTTTTAATCTTGATTTCCAATTAAGCCCAGGATTCATAATGGAGTGGGTTAACCCAGAAGGTGTCTATTGACCCTGGCTTATGAACAGTCAACTGATTTTATTCGCATTCCTAAAATAAAACCTTGCTGTATTATTTATTTAGTTGCGGTATTTGGTGTAGGGTAGAGATCCTGCCATCCACACGGATGAGCCTTGGTTCGAGTCCCGGAAGAGGCAGATGTTTGTTTGATGAATATGAGCACTTCTTTAGTTATGGGTATTTATATATATTTAGTAATATAAATATTACATGTCTATTTATCATATGTGTATGTCTAGCTGTTACCCTAGTATCCATAACACAAGCCTTATAGTGCTTACTTTGGGCTAGGCTTATTGGTGTGAATGTAAAAAATATTATTATTATAACTATAATTGTTCATAACCTAGTTCCTTTTCCGTTTATTTAATGGGTTCACTCTTGATTCAATCAAGCCCGGGGGCCAAGACAGGATCCACAATGGAACGAGCTAACCCAGAAGGTGCCTATTCATCCTGGCTTCTTGTCCCTATAAATCTGTTTTCATTGGCAGTAATATGTCACATGGACATCAGCAACACTTTAAAGTGATTTTTAATTTAAATTGGTTAACTATTTGTCCTACATTTAATCATAGAGTACATTCAATGGTTCACCTTGTGCATTAAGGACCTAGGTTCGAAGCCCTGGTACGGGAAGTTTGTGTTAAGAGCATGAGTTCCCGAATCTGGTCTTCTATATACTTATTTGCATATTCTATACGTTTTTAGGATTCCGTACTCAAAGGGTAAAAACTGGACCCTATTACAAAGACTTCGCTTGGTCCGTCCGTCTGTCTGTCACCAGGCTGTATGGTTGTATCTCAAGAACCGCGATAGCTAGACAGTTGAAATTTTCACAAATTATGTGTTTCTGTTGCCGCTATAACGACAAATACTAAAGAACAAAATAGAATAAATGTTTAAGTGGGGCTCCCATTAAACAAAAGCCATTTTTTTGCCCTCTTTTGCTCGATATCAATAATGACAACAGGTATTTTTACTGTAATAATAAAAAAATCAATATTTAAGGTGGGCTCCCATACAACAAACGTGATTTGTTTACTTAACTAAAAGTTTGTACGGAACCCTTCGTTCGCGAGTCCGACTCGCACTTGCCGGTTTATTAGTTAAAAGTTATTGTTGTGAGTTGTGTGAAATTAATTTTTCTGTATATTTTTTTTTTCAGAAACAATTTCTATAGAGAATATATGCAAATTTCTGTCATCAAAAGCGAAATTATTGCAAGAACAGATTGATGTGTTGCAAGCCACAATTGATAAAAAGGTAAATATTATCAAACTTAATAAACGAACTTAAATATCTTTATCATAACAAGAGATGGGATTAAGAATTGAATCTTTTTAACAATAGCGATGCACCAAATAATTTTAAATCATTGTACATTTCACTACCGAACTAACATATATTACTAGATGACTCGGCCACGCGTTGCTGTGTTATAAATTAAAATGAAACCTATCCTATGTCCTAAGTTGGAGTAAATCCAGGTAAAAAAAAGCATGTGTGCAAATCACACGTGGTAGAAGTGAAACCTTCTAAAATAATACGTAAACGTATACAAAATACCACGGTTGTTGTGATGCCTTCTCTCAAGCTTTGTACTACGCATGCGCACACAAACACGTATTAACACACGTACATAATACTTCCTATCTCATTTTCTCCTACGTTTAATCTAATGAATTTATGTGTCTGTTTCTTTTTACTGTCGCTTATTCGTTTCATCGACTTTCAAATCACAACGATGCTAAAGAAGTTTTCACTTCAAAAAGTGTTTATGTTTAATCTATGTTCATTTTAAGGTAATAAATTTTCGGCATATGATTTTATTAATTTAATAATTTAATAAAAAAAATCGCATAAATTGTTTCTCTGTGTTCACTTTACAGGCATCTCAATGTAAAGTGCATTTAACTCACCAAGCAGAGCTGGAAGGCGAACGTATGTCGCTTCTAAACAAAAATAACAATCTTCGATCGGCCGCTGTGGATGCTAAAGCTAAGGTTTCCGCTTTGGAGCAGAAAATGGCTGTAGGTATAAGGAAAATAAGTCATATTTATTTATATTTATAGCTGACCCGACCACGCGTTGCTGTGTTATAAAAAAAACATTTCCTATATCCTATGTTAGGGGAGAGTTGGTCGTACCAGTTTTCAGTTTTTATGAATTATCTCTTTTCTATCCAAAGTTAAAAAAGTACAGAATTACAAGTAGGTGAGTAGGTATGTCCTTTATCATAACCAGTGGCATTTAATTAACGATACTGATTATTTTGCCAAAAAAGTTTTTAAAAAATTAAGCTATCGTATATAGTAATAAGTAATTTGAATTTATCTCAAATCTAGTTTTTATTATGGCACATAATACCCATATTCATGACAAAATATATTAAAATATATTCTAATTTATGTTGTTTCACGAATATGGAATATGAATAATATAAAATTAAATAGTTGTTGTCGTATGTACCTGTAATAAGTAATATTACGTCTTTATCTTAAGTACGATACAAATAACTTTTAGTGGTACAATTCAACAAACTAGCCATCTAATTAGAAATAGCGTTTTTGAAACATAACCTCAAAAATATGCGACAGTATAAACACATATATTTGTAGTAAATTAAAACACTGATACATATTAAATAAATGATAATTTTCACTCACTTTTTATGAAGGAGAGATCTTTACATGAAAACAACTAAAATACTTTTTTATCACCGGAGTAAGAATTATCTGGCACACGCCATTATAAAATGACATGTGATAGGTGGCGCGAGTATTGCACTTTTTAACATTTCCAGTGTATAAAATACTAATGTTTCGTAGGAAATATGGAGATGGTACGATTCATCCTGCGGTACAATACCTCCTGCGGAACAATACCTCCTGCGGAACAATACCTCCTGCGGTACAATACCCCGACTCTCCCCTAAAACGAATCATCAAAATCTGCTGCGGAACTGCCATTACATTTAATTACATTATATATGTGCCATTTTGTTCGTAGACTTTCTGCCATCTTGTAGGTAGAGACATGATCCCGTTGCTGTAGAAATTTTGGGACTTCGGATCAAAAAAACGCAACAAGTAGTTTTTGGAAGTCCTCTCTTGATGTTAACCTGACACTGCCTAAAGAATTCCGAAACAGGTGGACATCTAAAGGTGCAAGGTCAGGGTTATATGGCGGATGCATTATCATCTCCCAGCCAAACTTAATTTTTGCTGAGTGGCTAAAAATGTGTGTGGTGTAGCATTATCGTGATGACAGGCCACACCCTTTCTATTAATTAATTCCGGCCGCTTTCTCTCAACCTCTTGCTTTAATCTCATCAGTTGTTATCAATAGAGATCCGAATCGATGGTTCTGCCCGGCTGTAAAAGCTCATAATGAACAATGCCCTTCCAATCCCACCATAGACACAGCATCACCTTATTGCGACTTAAACCAGGTTTTGCCACAGTCTGTGAAGCCTGACAAACCTTTGACCACGACCTTTTTCGCACTTTCTTGTCATACGTGATCCACTTTTCATCACTAGTTATCAATCTCTTCAAAAACGGTTCGGTTTCATTACGTCTCAATAAAGAATCGCGGTTACACTGTTCATTAGATTTCTTTCAGTGAGCTCGTGTGACACCCAAATATCGAACTTTTTTCTGTACCCAACTTTTTTCAAATGGGTCGAAACTGTTTTGTGGTCAATTCCCAGTTCTTCAGCCGTGTCTTCACTGCTGATATGCCGATCTTGCTCCACTTTTTTAAAAATAGCGTCCATTTTATCCGTAACAGCGCGACAAGAGCGAGGTGCATCTTTGACATCAAAATTCCCGGATTGAAAACGCTTAAACCAACTTTGTGCTACTCTTACTGACACTGCATTAGGTCCATAAACGTCACAAATTTTTAACGTCTTGCGTTGCATTTTTTCCTTTTTTGTAATAAAATTTTAAAATGTATTTAATTTCTTAATTCGATTCGCTCATTTTGACAGAAAAAAAAACAAATGAATAATAGTGGGAAACAAAATTTACCTAATTTGATTCTTTTTTTGAAATGTCATCTTTTTAATGTCATGTAAACCAGCAAGATACAAATAGTACAGCCAAAGATATTTTATTACGAGTTTATATATATCATATGCGAAAAGACTTTTTCCCCGACCTAATATATAGATAGATATAGCTTGAGAATAACTTGTGAGTCGAGTCGATATTTTCTAGTATTTTTCTGTTAAAATAATTTATGAATAGTTATCTACACATTATATTATGACAATACTTTGTGTGTGTTTGTTACCATACCAGCAACGCGTGGCCGGGTTATACCAGCAACGCGTGGCCGGGTTATACCAGCAACACGTGGCCGGGTTATACCAGCAACAAGTGGCCGGGTTATACCAGCAACGCGTGGTCGAGTTATACCAGCAACGCGTGGCCGGGTTATACCAGCAACGCGTGGCCGGGTTATACCAGCAACGCGTGGCCGGGTTGTACGAGCAACACGTGGCCGGGTTAACTAGTTTTATAAAAAAAAATTTAGGAAAAGGATCGTTTATACAAAGAACAGAGAAGTGAATGCGATAGACTTACGTGCGAAGTGAAACGGTTGCGTGCAGAAAACGCGAGCGTGGTAAGCAGGCAAGCTTCCCAGGATGAGCAAATATCTACTTTAACTCAACAGCTTAAGGTTGCTAAAGCTGAACATAAGGTAAGTGTTAAATTAAATAAATAAATTTGGCGATTGTCTTGCGCAATGGTAGCGATGCTGCCTTTCGCACCGACTGTCCTGGGTTCGAATCCCGGAAGGTGCAGATGTTTGTATGATGGATACGAGCATTTGTATCTGAGTCATGGCTATTTAGCCATGGATATTATTTTTATAAATAATACATATCTATGTATCATATCCGTTACCCTAGTATACATAACACAAGCCTTATAGTGCTAACTTTGGGCTAAGCTGATTGGTGTGAATGTAAGAAATATAATACGACTTTTCTGCACCGCCATAAGGTTGATATTAACTTTATTGTAATGTGTATTTTTGTTAGAGATTGGTGAATAGCTTTACCCGTGGTGCGTTTTGAAGCTTAAATTTCCTGACCATATTTTACTGACCATACAATAAAAATAGCCTATGTTACTCTTTATAACATCAGCTATATGCCAGTGAAAGTTCCGTCAAAATAGATCCAGCCATTCCGAAGATTAGACAGAACAAACGGACATACAAAGATAAAAAAAAATATTTTTATGTTCAAAGAAAATATTACAAGAAAATACTCGTCGAAATTTTCTAGTACCTTTCTAATTTTGCGCTGTAACCCAACGTTGTCTCAATGAGGTACCAGAGAATTCACTTGTGGACCGAGTCGATTTTTTTCTAGTATTTTTCTATTAAAATAATTTATCTTCATTTTTAATATTTATTATTTTTTGATAGGAATTTCGAGATTCAACCCGTGCCCTCTCCGCTTCAAACGAAAGCGTCATCTGTACTCTAGAAGCAAAAATTAAGGCATTGAACTCTACAATAGACAAGCAATCCTCTTTAATAGACAATTTGAGGAAACAAAACGCTATTTTAGGAACTGAAGGCGCAATTAGGGCTTTGGAAAAGGAGTACAGTGATTTCATATCTCAAGATTTGTGAAGGATTTGTTTATAAAATAAAACATAACATTTTATATAATAGTGGGTGGTTTTATTTAGTATTTATTTATACATAGTAAAAAGGTAGTTATAGTGCGTCCAACGAAAGAATGCGATCCTGACATCTGTCAGTTGGTCATGACTAGTAATGGGACATAATTAACACTATTATTTACTTTTAAACTTACTGAATAAAAAAGTAAACTTAATTTCAGTAGGTACCTCTTTGTTTGTCTGGATTCTAATTACTGAATGTTACTCAAATAATAAAGAAAAAAAATGCGATAATAATATTCAGAATTTTTTCACTTTTTTTTAATTGTAAATAGGAAAACGCTTGACCACTATCTCGCCTGATGGTAAGCGATGATTCCATCTAGGATGTGACGCGCTCGCCTAGAAGATTCCTATTTACTCGTAACTTGAAGACACCGAAATTGTATTTATCAGGAAACACAATCAAGCAGAGTTCCACTCTACTTAAAAATATAACTATCTTAAAACCAGTTGCGACTGGCAAACCAACTTAATTCGATTGCGATTGAGGAGTTGTCTTCATCATCTTCACCTAAATGTATTATGACTGATAGTATCAATTCTGATATCTCCGTCAAAGTTAACGAAGCTGTACTTTGGAAGCAAAAATTAAGGCTTTGAACTCTACCATAGACGCAGTCGTCTTTTATAGACAATTTGAGGAAACGAAACGCTATTTTAGAAAGTGAAGGTGCAATCTGGACTTTTTGGCGGGAACGGGAAGCGACACGTTGGTGGTTTTGTTTCTCTTGTTGAAATTTATGCTGTGGTTGATATAAGGGCGTTATAATGGTGGATTATTAACCACTAAGTGTTTGTGAACATACAAGAGTGTTGGCAAGTGTAACAAAGCAGCGGAAGTTGTCTTTTCTTGCTCTCTCAAGAAGTCCACGGGGAGGTTTCAGTAAAACCCCACACATTTACTGAAACCTAGCAAAAAATATGTAAATATATAACTGACAATTATACTTACTTGACCTATGCCTATGTCCAGCAGTGGGCGTCGTACGGCTGAGATGATGATACTTACTTAACACTGGCTAAATGCACAAATCGTGCAAGCCATAAATAAAGAGAAGGTGCAATCAGGGCTTTGGAAAAGAAATACAGTGATTTCATAACTCAAGATATGTGAAGAATTTGTTGCTATAATAAAACATAGTATGTTGTTTATATATTATAGGGTATTTAACTGTGTTGAAGAAAAATATACATTGAGATAATTTAAACAATAAGCAGTCGTATAATTTTAGTTTATAGATTAAGTGGAAGAGTTTGTGTTTACAATGGATGGAAAATATGAAAGTGATATTAAAAAAATAGTGAATGCAGAAAATCAAGCTAATTATGAGCAATTAAAAAGGTGTTTAAAAGGCCCAAGTTAGGTCCAACAAGGTGTGTTGGTACCGACTCTAATGTATGGAAGAGAATCTTGGTTTTGGCAGAAGAAGCACGAATTTATAATAAATACAGTGGCTATGAAACTTTAATTAGTATAGCTGGAGTGAACTAGATAGATAAAATAAGGAATGATGTGATCAGAGAGTGGTGTGGTGTGGAAGAATATACAGTGACAAAGATGCTTAGATGGTTTGTATAAGTAGAGAGGATAGACGAAAGAAGATTGACAAAAAAGTATATTAAGCAAATATGCATGGGCAAGTCGGTAAAGGCAGAACCAGGCGGACTTTCAGTGACCAAATAGAGGTGTCCCGAAATAGGGCCAGATCAAAAATACCCTTGACGGACGAGCTTGTATGAAAAGGCTGATAAGAATTAAAGAAGCGAGAGATATATGTCAGGATCGCGAAAAGTGAAAATCCGTGTTCCCTGCCTTCTTCTTCTTCATCCAATACGACTTTTTTGGCGGGAGCGGGAAGCGCCACTATCAGGTGGTTTTGTTTTTCTTGTTAAAATTTGTGTTGTGATTGATATTAGTGTGGAGGTTAGGTTAAGTTAGTGGTGGGTTAATAACCACTGAGTGTTTCTGTATATGCGTGAGTGTTTGCAAGTGAAACAAAACAATGGATGGTGTCTTTTCGCTCTCTCTCAAGAAGTCTTCGAGAAATTTTCAGTAAAATACCACATCTTTACTGAAACCTAGGTTAAGATATTTCACTATTCATTCATCATCCATTGATAAATCTATCATTCATATATCAACTCTCATCATCATTTCCAAAGTAACGAGCAATTTCCAAATAAGTTATGACTTAAAGCTCTATGTTACCAGGTCATAAAATTATATAAAAAAAAAATCATCCAAACGGGCGGTATCCGCAACTCGACGACTGTTGAGGGTGGACTGTATTGAAAGGCTTGATTTTTCTTCCTTATTTATTATTCTGCCGTAGTATTCGTAGATCACAAAATTCTGGGGTCTTCTTCTGCTGGTGAAGCAGGTACGGGCTTGAGCTGACGCTCCTGCCCGGGCGTCTTCTCATAAGGTGACGACCTTGTGGTGGTTATGGGCCATCTTCTGATGACCGAGTAGGAGTATAACATTTTAAGTTTAGTGTTAGTTTGATAGGGCGATCTATTTATGTTCGTAGCCGCTAACTGCGAAACCTTCTTTTAACAACCTCAGTTTGCGCGCGAGGGGAGGGGTTGCTATGCGGCTCTCGGCGCGGTCCGCATACCGGGTGAGACCCCAGGAGGGGAGGCCCAGGCAGCGCCAGCGAGCGAGCCGCAACTTGCACAGTATTGAGGTGGGGTGGTGTTTAAGGAGGAGTTACTGTGGGTAATGAAGGAGGTGCGGGAGACGGAGGGGTGGGTTGGGGGCAGGGCCCGAGCACGCTGCGAGGTGTAGGTCTCCTAATGATGTGGTGGGTGTCTTCACTCGGTGCGATGTTTTGGAGATGCGGGTATGCGCTGTGGTCCGCCCGGTCGAACGTTTTCCTAGTCATGTTAATGATGACGTCATCGAGCGGCGCGACTTTTAGGTCGCGCGCGATGACATCATTGCGGACGTACCGGCCCGCTCCAGTGATGATGCGGAGCGTTTGGCTCTGGATTGTTTGGAGGCGCCGACGCTGTTTCTGTGAACACAGAGCATACCATGCCGGGGCGGCGTAGGTTATGATAGGCCTTATATATTGTTTGTAGATGTTAACTTTTATTTTGGCAGGAAGACTGGATTTAAGGACGCAGTACAGGGCCGCTCTAGCGCGTCTCCCCCCTGCTACGACCTTGTCGATATGTCGGACCATTTTTAGCGAACGGTCTAAAGTCACCCCTAAGTATTTGACTTCGCTACTCCACTCTATTGGTTGGTCGAGGAGCTTCAGTTTAGGCGGCGTTTTTCTGTTGGTGGTCAATAGAGCTGCTGTTTTGCTGACGTTTACAGCGATCCTCCACTTTGCTAGCCAGGCCGGGAGGAGATCTAGCTGTTTTTGCATTCGTTTAGCCGCAGCGCTCGGCCAGGCAGATGTCGTGTAGAAGGCGCTGTCGTCAGCATACAAGGCGAGTTCAACTCTGGGCTCCCACTGTTCCAGGCTGCCGTTGACAGATGGTACGACATTTGTATAGATTCCATACAATGTTGGGGAGAGCACGCTTCCCTGAGGAACTCCTGCTACGATTGGATGCTCTTCTGATGAGTTCGACTCCACAGCGACGTAAAAGGAGCGACCCCTCAGATAGTTGGCGATGAGATGTATTAGGGCCTTCGGTATTTCGGTGGAGTCCAATTTGTGTATGAGACCGGGGTGCCAAAACCGGTCAAACGCCTTGGCGACGTCCAGGAAAACTGCCACTGTGCAGTTACCCCTGTTGATGGATGAGGCCATGTGTTGAGTGAGGCGCGACAGTTGTAGAGTGGTCGAATGGCCTCTTCGGAACCCAAACTGTTCGGGGCGCGGTTCGTAAAAAGGGTTAACGCGGAGCAAGATCATTCTTTCAAAGACTTTGGCCATATGTGGCAGGAGCGTAATGGGGCGGTAATTACCCGTTTGTCTCTTATCTTTGCCCGGTTTGGGCAACATTATTATCTTGCCCTTCTTCCAGGGCGTTGGGAAATGATTTGCCCGGAGCGCCGCGTTCATTATCTTGGCCCATGATGCAATCGCTCTCTTAGGGAGTAGGGAGATGGCAGCTGGAGGGATGTCGTCGTGACCTGGGGCCTTTCTTTTGTTTAGTCTGACGGCCACTCTTCTCAACTTGGCCGGAGAGATGTAAAAACGGCCTGGGAGGGGAGGAGGCACGTCGGCTAGGAACTGTTCCACTTTCGTCCTTATTTCATTGTGGGTTAGAGTCATTTCTGGGTCGGCTGTGTGGGGAGTGAACTGCTCCTCCAACTGGGCGGCGAACAGGTTTGCTCTATCCAATGCGGAGTACCTTCTGTTGCCGTCGTCATCCAAGAGGGGGCAGATTGATGACGACGGTTTGGTGAAACTGCGAAGGAGTTTGTGAAGTTGAGAGAGGTCGTCCGTAGCTCTATCTATGGTGGCCTGCCAGGTTTCGCCTCTCCATGACTTGACCAGTGAGGCGACCTCTGCGGCCACTCTGTTCAGCTCAGACTTTACGCGCGGACAACGGACGCGAGCCCATAACTTGTGCAGCTCCCTTTTCTTAATTAGCTTGTTTTTAATGTGGGCAGGGAGTGGGGGTCTCTGGTGCGCGCAGACCTTTGCGCAGAGGCAATATCGTAACCGATGAGGTTAATCCAAAATTCTGTACAATTATCCTTATATTTAACTTAAAACTACGTTCGCAACTAGCGGGTCTTTCCGTCAATGCATCGACCAATCACAGCGCGCCGTCGTCCGCTCCCCCTCGTTCGATGCCCCGCGTCCCTCGGACACCCGAAAATGTGGGCCCTGTGATTGGCGGAGATATCATACGACTCCGCTCACCCCGTCGTACGATACCCCGCACCCCTCGGACACCCGAAAATGTAGGCTCTGTGATTGGTCGATCATTACGCGGTCTGCACGGGTCCATTTCAGCACGGCGGCCGTCAACATCCTCCCCCCAGCGCAGAAGCCCTTTCGCAGCTTCTTCTGGTCGACGCCTCCGTGCTCGTGCAGCGCGTCCTCTCCCTCTGGTCCGGGGAGAGTGCGGGTGAAGTACTTTCCATGACAATGATTTTGGACGTCGGCCGGCGGAGCGTCCCATGCTTGGTAGTGACTTCCACGTTTCGTACCACTCCGTCAGGGCCCGGAAGGGTCTTCGCGATTATCCCCCTGGGCCATGTGTTGCGAGGTGACGTCGGGTCGGCGATGATTACCACGTCGCCTTTCTTCAAATCGGTGCGGCGGCCGTGGCGGTCGAGGCGAGGTACAAGAGTGGGAAGGTATTCCCTCAACCACCTTCTCCAGAAGTTGTCAGCTAGCGCTTGTGCTACTTTCCAGGTCTTTCGATCCGTTTCCTCGCATGGCCCGGTGTAAGGCAGCCCCGTCGAGAATCCCAGCAAGAAGTGGTTGGGTGTTAGCGCCTCCGGATCGTCGGGGTTAACCGACACGTGTGTCAGCGGTCTTGAGTTGATGGCATGTTCCGCTTCGGCGAGTAGCGTTGCTAGCACCTCCTCTTTGGGTGCTCTCTCCCTTAGGGTTACGGAGAGTGCGGTCTTTACCGATCGTACCAGTCGTTCCCACGCTCCTCCTTGGTTAGGGGCGCCGGGTGCTATGTACTTCCATGATGTCCCGTACGGTAGCCCGGCCCGCGTGAGTTCGGGTAGCCATTCTGAGTAGGCTTTTCTTAATTCGATGTCGGCGCCTTTGAAGTTCGTCCCGTTGTCGGAGTAGATGACCGCTGGCCATCCGCGTCGAGCTGCCATCCTCCTTAGCGCCATTATTGCCGAATTGGTAGACAGGGACGTCACTAATTCCAAATGCACGGCCCTGATCGTTAGGCAGGTAAACAGTGCGCCCCACCGTTTATCTTTCCTTCGTCCGATCGTAACGATCATGGGGCCGAAGTAGTCCAGGCCAGTGTAACTGAAGGGCCGTTTGTGTGGTTGCAGGCGTTCTTCAGGCAGGTCTCCAACCGGCGGATCTTGAGTTTTCCTGCGTCGTAGACGGCACATAAGGCACTCCGCCGCGACGGCGCGTACTGTCGGTCTCAACCGCAACACCCAGTAGCGCTGTCGTACGTCGTTGACCACGCGCTCTGAATTCGCGTGACCGGCTCTTCTGTGTTGGCGAGCTATTAACAGTCTTGTCAGCCGGTGACGTCCGTCCAATAAGATGGGTCTTTTCTGTTCCATGGGCACATCTGCTTTGTTGACGCGCCCGTTAAGTTTCAGTAGCCCGTCCTCCCAGATAATGTCGAAACGATGAAGTGGGCTGGATTTGTGCACGACGATCCCTTTCTGCGCGCACTCGATCTCCCTCGGGAAGGAGTCTCTCTGGGCTTGTTGTAGCCATAAATCCGTGGCCTTCTTTACGTGTTCGTAACCGAGTTTTACTGTGCGGTCACGACACCGTTGCGCAAACAATATCACATTTGCGGTCGCGGCGATGAGACGGTCGAAGCTTGAGAAGCGTTCTAACTCGGGCAGGGCGGCGTCTCGTGGCTCTGGTGACGAGATGGTGGTGTGTAACACTTCCGTCGGCTCCTCTTCCAGCTCTTCTTGATGCGGCCATTCGCTTCTAGGTAGCGACAGAAAGGCAGGCCCGATGAACCACTGGTCTTCCTCATGTCCTGGTATGTAGCCAGCTCGCGTCGCGACGTCGGCTATGTTCCGCTTTGTCGGCACCCATCGCCAGCTTAGCGCATCTGTCGACTCGGTGATCTCGCCCAGGCGGTATGCGACGAATGGCGAGTATTTGCGGCTTCCGTTCCTCAACCAGTGAAGCACTGTCTGCGAGTCACTCCAGTTACAGACGTCGTCTGTCCTTATGCGATGTCCTTCCTTGATGGACTTCGCTAATCTTGCTCCAACGAGCGCCGCTTGAAGTTCCATTCGCGGCATCGTTTGTCCTTTCAACGGCGCTACTTTAGCTCGAGCTGCTACAAGCGCGGTTTTGATACTGCCGTCCTTTAGACTCAGTCTCCAGTACGCCGCTGCTGCGTATGCGTCCTCGCTCGCGTCGCAGAAGACATGTAATTCTCGACGGCGCACTTCGCTCCCCCCGTTATAGCTTCGCGGCACACGCAGTTGCTCTATTGATTGCAGGCCGACGAGCCATGTGTCGAAATCTGCGGCGATGTCGTCAGGTACTGTTGCGTCCCAGGCTGTCTTGAGTCGCCATAGCTTCTGTAGAGTGATCTTGGCTGCGATAGTATAGCAGCTGAGTAGTCCGAGCGGGTCGTAGAGGCTCATTACAGCTGATAAGGCTTCTCTTTTCGTGGGAGGCCTCTCTCGAAGTCGAACCGCTTCCGGGACCTTGTTCAAGGCTGTGTTGAAGCTCAAACTGTCGCTCCTCGAGTCCCATAGTAGCCCCAGTGTCTTCTCGGTCCCTCCTAACGGTGTCGTCCCGTTGCTGGTGCGACGTTCCTCATTTATTGACGCAAGTAGCTCTGGATCGTTGCTGTTCCATCCACGTAGATGAAAATCCGCTTTCTTATGGACTTCATCGACTTGATTGATGATATGCTTGCCCTCGTTTATGTCTTCGAAGCTTTCAACGAAGTCATCCATGTAATGCGATTCTGTTATAGGTCGTAGCGCGGCCGGGTGTGTGTTCTTGTGGTTGATTGCGTTTTGGTCCCGCACGCTGTGAGCTAGGAACGGTGAACTGGATGCGCCGAAGATCATCGACGTCATCTTGTACTTGACGGGCGGGTCGGTCGATCGTTCGCGCCATAGAAACATTTGTGCTGGTTGATCTTCTTTTCTTATCTTCACCCTCAAGAACATTTCTTCAATGTCGGCCGTTACTGCGTATGCGCCCTCTCGGAACCGAAGTAGGATGGTTATGAGCGACTTCAACATGTCCGGCCCTTGTAGCAGATGATCGTTGAGACACGTTCCATTCGTCTTCATGCGTCTAGTACCAGTCTGATCTTTCCCGGTTTGTTGGCGTTGCGTACCGCGAAGTGGGGTAGGTACCACGCTATCGGGCTGGCGTCTTCTGATCCGTCGCATCGTTCCGCATATCCTTTGCGTATCATAGCGGTCATTTTCATATGATACTGTTCCTTTTCCGAGGGGTTCTTTTCTAGTTTTGCTTCTAAGGACTTCAGTCTCCTTAACGCTGCGCTGAAGCTCGGCGGAAGCTTGGTTTCGTCTTCACGCCACGGTAGTCCGACTTCATAACGCCCTTCCTTGTAGGTCACGGTGTCTTCGAAGATTTGTAGTGCTCGTTTATCTTCGCTCTTCACATGGTTCGATGTGAGTGACACCCCCATAGAGTCAAGATGAAAGTGTTTCGCGACTAAGTCTTCCAGCGAATCTTCTCGCATTTCACTCGCACTTACGTGAAATACGCCATAGTGTCTTCCTTTTCTAGTTGAGCTCGGCGCCGTTCCATGAATAACCCAACCCAACTCCGTTCGTGAGGCGGCTGGCTCTTTCGGTCCTCCTGAGCGCAACTCTCGGGTAACGATAAGCTGCCAATGGTCGGTTCCAACGAGAATCTTCGGTTTCGCCTTCGTGTAGACCATCGGTTCATCTTCCAGGTCGCGAAGGTGACGCAGCTTCATAACCTCGGCTGGTACAGATTGCGGAGTGAGATCCAAATTGGCCATTGTTCTAGCGGTGATCTTGAAGTTCTCTCCATGGCGCGCGCCTCTAATTGTAAGGCTAACGCGGCGACTATTCACCTCTTGCTGTTCACTGTTGACGCCTTTGATTCTCAATTTCGATGATGGACCTTGAGCGCCTATCCGTCGCGCTAAGTCGTCGTCTATAAGCGTTACTGTAGAGCCTTCGTCGAAAAGCGCGTATGTTTCGAGGCTGCCGCGCTGTCCTGTTACTATTACTGGGCAGACTTTCAGTTTGACGTCGTTCTGCGTAGCGGTAGCGGTGACAGTCGCGGTCTCCTTCTCGGCGGTGTCTTTATTTTATTTTATTTTATTTTCAAAGGCACAAGAACAGGCATCAGATAGAAAAATATATATATACAATTAAATGCAATAAAAAAGTATATATCTGTGCCCAATTATAATTGTACACCACATTTTTACAAAACTTATCAAATTATACTAATAATTTTACTTAATTTAGAGGTTTATTTTGTAAGTTTCAAATTATCTGAACATAGTGTTTAATTTTCCTACAATAATTCTAGAAGTGAACTTTTGAATAAATTAATAGAACAACCAAATATATCAATATTACGGCAAATCTCATTGTAGTAATGGCACATTCTATACAAAGGATTATTTTTTGAAACATTATTTTTACAAAAGGGTATAAAAAATAATTGCGGATTACGCACTGACCGAGTCGGTACCTTAAATGATAACATTTCCAACAATCTCCCATCAGACAGTCCATTGGCAATCTGGTGAAGTGTGAGTAAATCACTCATCCATCTACGCCTCTCCAGGGTTATCATATTAAAATACTTCAGACGATCTGAATAATCAGGTATTTTTCTACGCAGGCCATATTTCATACATAATGCTCTTGCGAACCTGCGTTGAATAGCTTCAAGTCTATTAACATGTACTTCATATATAGGGCACCATATTGAAGAACAATAATCCAACAGGCTTCTCACCAACGATCCATACAATATCATCCATGATTTTAAATCCTTAAATGGTTTAGCATTTCGGAGAACAAAGCCTAGCATTTGATTTGCCTTAACACAGATATGATCATAGTGAGGTCGAAATGTAAGCGCCGAGTCGAAATACACTCCCAGGTCACGAACTATATTAACTCTGGCAAGACAGGACCCAGATATATTATAATTAAACTGTATGGGAATTTTATTCTTCGTAAAAGAGATAATTTGGCACTTATCAATATTGAGTGACATTTGATTCCGTTCACACCATTTTGAAAGTTCCACCAGGCTTTCCTGTAACATATTGCAATCTTCAATGCCATTGACCCGCTTGAAAATCTTGATGTCATCAGCAAAGGCAAGACAGTCGCATTTAATGATTTCAAGAAGATCGTTAATGAAGATTACAAATAGGAGTGGTCCCAAATTGGAGCCTTGTGGAACTCCGGAGCTTGGAATAAATGGAAAGGATTCATAGCCACTTAGTGCTACTAATTGGGAGCGATTGGAAAGGTATGAAGCAAGCCAGCGCAGCAAACTTCCATGAATGCCCACTTGTGATGCCTTTTCCAACAACAGCGAGTGACTAACACGGTCAAAAGCTTTAGCAAAGTCGGTATATATAGTGTCGACCTGACTTCTGGCATTGAAAGAATCACACAGTATATATTAATAAATTGGACTTAGTTGACCTGCCCTCTACAAAACCATGTTGTTTATGGCTAAGCGATGGCCTTACATGATTATAAATGTATTGATAAAGAAGCGATTCAAAAATCTTTGCAAACCAGTTTAGTATGCTAATGAGACGGTAGTTTGAGACATCCTTTCTATTTCCTGACTTGTGTATTGGCGTAATCTTACCCATCTTCCATAGTGACGGAAATACCCCCTCCCTAAGCGATTTATTAAATATTAAAGTTAACGAATCAACCAATGCGGAAGCACATAATCGAATAGTTATAGGTGGAATACCATCAGGTCCAGCGCCCTTGGATAAGTCAACCTTTTTTAGCATGGCTAACACTGAATCCCTGTGTATTTTTACCTCACCTAAAGAGAAGCTATGGGATGGGTGCCCAGGAGTATGATTTGCCGCCTGACTTTTTTCATAAACCGATGAAAAGAATTCTGCGAAGAGATTTGCAATTTCAGTCCCTGTGGTAGCCCAACGTCCGTGGAGAAACATGTGATTCGGAATGTTGTTGGTAATTTTTTTACTTTTTGTATATCGCCAAAACGACTTTATATTCATGGTTAAGTCCTTTTCAATATTCGAGATATAAAGTTTAAAGCAATGTTCAAGCATGACCTTGGCACGTACTCTCAGCATTGAAAAGGTATCAAAGTCTCTAGGATTTTGAAAGCGTTTATATCGGTTATGATACTTATCCTTGAGCTTAAGAACCCTCTTTAGACCTGCGGAAAACCAAACAGGATATCTGGATGTACGAACCTTCCTTTTAGGAGTGTGTTCATTAATTGTTGAATGCAATTGGTTGTAAAAGAACTGAAGAAAATCATCACAGTCAAGTGCGCTTGCATGGTGTAACCACTCAATTTTTTGGAGGTCCAAGATACAACTCTCAAAATCTGTTTTGTGATAACAGAGTTTCTCAAACTCTGTAGCTTTGGAACGAAGCCCATGAGTCTGACAATGAAACTCCAACTCGAACGGAGGATGATGAGCATCAAGACGACCTATCGGACCAGTTATTTTCAATGAAAATGCATCAGGGTCGTTGGTGATTACAAGGTCCAAAATTCTATTATTATGATTTGTAACAGTATTTAATTGGGAGATACTGTTTGAATAAAATAAGTCGCAAAGAATGTCCGATTTTTCACAATAACTGTGTAAGGGAGACCTTGTCTCTTCCGACCATAATAATTCACCTAAATTAAAGTCTCCGATAATGCAATTAACTTGATCAGGATATGAGGCAAGCATACTAGTACATCTATTAATGAAGCCAGAAAATACATCTTCAGGTAAATAGTCAGGTAGATAAACTGTACACAAATTCATTATTTTGTTTTTATTTAAAGTAATCTGTACCCATAAATCTTCGACGTAATCAGATTGCCAATCGACCCTAACGGCAGCATTAATTTTTTTAGAAATTGCTATCAACACGCCACCACCGTGCTGTTTATTAAATCTCTTTAAAAACTTGTTGTCTCGGTCTCTGCGTATAACCGTGTACCTATCATCAAACAACTCGGATGAGAAAACCGAATCATCCAGCCACGTTTCACAGATACATATGATATCGTAACTATTACATAAGACGGAGTTAAATATGTCGAAAGTCTTACTTTTCATACCTCGTATGTTTTGGTAATATATACTAACAGACATTTTTATATTATGAAAAATAAAGAACTTACAATTATAATAGGAATAATTAATTTTTAACGGATCAGATCCAAACTATCGACATTTTTAATATGTATATGTGAAGATTCCGGATTTTTCCTGACAAAAATACGGCCACCTCGAACCCAGACAAATCGGTAATTCAGCTCCTTGACCTTCTTTCTCGCCGCAGCATGCAAGTGTTTATTAGCGGGAGACAGATGCTCTGAAACAAACACTGGCCGCGTTTCACCTGCCAGTCCTAGCAGTGACGTATTAAGTTTAGCGTTTGAATTTTCCTTATTGTATCTATACAGGTTTAAATTTTAATTACCATAAAAAATGGAACGCGAAATTTAGGAAAGCATCTAAATTATAAATACGCGAATAATTTTTTTTTTGAGTAATAATAGTAAAGTTATTCAGTTTTTATAATTGCGGAAAATATCGCCAAATTTACAGACACCATACATTGTATTCAATGAACTTCCGTCAATGAAAACGTATCACACCCACTCAACTGAAAATGAACTTACTGTACATAGCAATAAGGTAGAATATATGCTAGCAAGCCGCCCCACTCCCGCTCAAGCACCAAAAATGCACCGATAGGTAAATACTCAATTAATGAATCAAACTTTTCTTTCATACTTTATCGGGCGTGGAACCTATAAAATTTCGTTTAGATAGGTATTAAGTTAACAAAATAACATACAAAAATTTATTTAGAACATCAATCATTAACCAAAATGCAAATAGGTCATTAAATTATTCATATGTAAAAAGATTATTTTTATGTACATTACCTGCTCACATTAAAGTCACTGTAATTCAAGTATTTCATTATTTGTTCAGTGTCCTCCTTTATTTTCAATACACACACGAGCCCGTTTTAATAAATTTCCTTTTAAAGTAATTATTACGTTTCTTTGCACTGTATTAAAGGCGTCCATTATTCGCTGTTTTTAGCACTTCAATAGTGTCAGGTTCACTCACATACACTCTACGCTTTATTTCACTCCATAAGACAAGGTCTAAAGGTGTAAGGTCTGGTGCGCCGCGGCCGATCCATAGGTCACTGAACTCTTCGGTGAGGTACTCTCTCACATTGCGATGGTAACGTGGAGGTGCACCGTCTTGTTGAAACCACAATCCTCTCAAGTTCGCCAGTGGAATGTCATCCAACATAGTCGAAACCATCGTGCGGAGTAGATTCAAATAGGTTTCGCCCGTGAGTCGGCATTCAATAAAATATGGACCGATGATTTCTCCGTTCAATATTCCGGTCCAAACGTTTACCCTAAACCTATGTTGAAACTAATTCTCTCGCGTGAGCATAGGATTCCTGTATGACTACCAATGTTCACGCACGTAAAATGAGCCATGGTCTAGGAGCCGTCGATAAGCACTTAACACTGTACTGTAGTTTGGCTGTCGAGCATTCGGGTTGTTACCCTCTCGGTACTTCCGTAAAGCCGCCGACACATTTTCACCGCACACAAGTAAGCACGAACCATTATGACATATTCACGAGTTGTAAACTGATAAGCCATGATTTCATTATGTACTTAACGAGTGTAATTGATCGATCACAAAAGCGTATGCGCACAGGCCGACTGACGAGTGGTAACTAAGTAATTAGGTCAAGGTCAAAGAAATGGTTATGTTCCCGGCAGAATTAAGTTGAACATGATTTTGAAATCACGTGACATGCGCAGTAGCAAGTTTAGGTACATTATTCACTACTGCGCATGTCACGTGATTTCAAAATGCCGGGATTATACACGTGCAGAGTGGTGCGGGTTAGGGATATTCGATATACATCGATGCATTGAAAACATCGATGTTTTACAATGCGATGCATCGAATCGATCCAATGTTTTGAAATGCTTTCGATATACTCGATGTTTCGATGTTTTTTGCATTCACGATGCAATATTTCTATAAGATATAAAATACGTGTGTAAAAAACAACTACGCCTCCGAGCCCTCAGATGGGATTCGAACCCACGACCTTTCGCTATCCAGGCGACTGCTCTGACCGTTGAGCTACCGAGACGCTGGCAAACGTGTCGAATTTTACAAACGTATTTCAACTTCTACTTACTATGAGCTAGTATCGTTCTACCAATGAGAACGCTAACTACCTTCAACATCGAAAGTAATATTTTTTACAAATATTAAACAATAGATTACGATGTAACAAGCTATAATTATGTTTTTAATTTAATTTTTTGCATTCACATTGCAATATTTCCATAAGATATAAAATACGTGTGTAAAAAACAACTACGCCTCTGAGCCCTCAGATGGGATTCGAACCCACGACCTTTCGCTATCCGGGCGAATGCTCTGACCGCTGAGCTACCGAGACGCTGGCAAACGTGTCGAATTTTACAAACCTATTTCAACTTCTACTATGAGCTAGTATCGTTCCACCAATGTTGAACGCTAACTACCTTCAACATCGAAAGTAATATTTTTACAAATAGGTATTAAACAATCGATTAAGATGGAACCAGCTATAATTATGTTTTTAATTTAATTTTTTGCATTCACAATGCAATATTTCTATAAGATATAAATTCAAATCCCATCTGAGGGCTTGGAGGCGTAGTTGTTTTTTACACACGTATTTTATATCTTACCAATGAATTTCATAAAAACTCAAGTTTAACCACTAAAATTTTGCCTAATATCTTTTTCCCTATTTCTTTAATTAAAAAAGAAAAGTTGATGATTCAATAGTGGACTGGCATGTGATACAGGCTGGTGAAAATCGGACAGCGAAATCTTAGTAATAGGGTTCCATTTATCCACTTGTCAGTCCGTTACCGCGCGCCTTACCCCTCTCAACAGTCCCAGTACTGTGCGAATTATGAAAACGATGTCGGATTCTTAGATAAAAATGCCTATTTCTCGCTTAATAATTAAGCCAGGACCAATCAAAAAATACTACCATAAAGCTGATTAATAAAGAATCCACCACAGAATATTAAGATCTATGTATCTTTAGGACGGTTCCGTCCAATATCAACTCCAGACGCTGGAGTCGAAGGCGAAGAAACTCATCGGCAATAACGAACTTTTTAATAATAAGCTGAAGGGCCTTGAACATAGACGGAAGTTAGCTAGCCTATCCGTTTTTTATAGGATACATTTCGGAGGGTGTGCCGCAGAATTGCACAGCCTTGTTCCGCCGTCCCCATTTTTTCATCGGACAACCAGACTTACGAATAGGCACCACCTTTATTTGTTGGATATACCAAAGAGTCGCACTAAGATTTTTGGTTCCAATTTTGTAATACGTACCGCTAAAGAGAGGAACTCTTTGCCTGATAAATACAATTTAGGGTCTTCAAGTCACTAGTGAATAGGTTTCTTCTAGGCAAGCGCGTTACATCATAGATCGCACCATCAGGTGTGATGGCGGTCAAGCGCTTTCCTATTCACGATAAAAAAAAACTCAAAAATAAATCGTAATTTAAAAAAAAACAGCAAGCCACACGGTAGTTTGAATATGGTAGCAATTGCTACCGGGATTGATGAGGGATGTTGATTGGCAATTACTACCGTAGCTTGACAAGTAGTTATACCCTTTGGGTGTGGAACCCTAAAAAAGTACTCGATGCGTACAAAATATTGATGTTTACACCCGATACATCGAAAGACATCGATGTACAGTTCTGATTTATCGAATCGAGAAAAACGTCGATGTTTTTTCCAAAGTGGACACCCCTAGTGCGGGGGAAGGGCGCAGCGGGGCAGGGGCGCGGCGGCGGGGGTTTTATGTTTGCACGCGCCAGGATTGGGTCATTGCGCACCGATACATACCTATGTGTTAGTTACGTATTCAATAAGATAGTAAAGTCGTAGTAAATATTTGAGATAGACCATTTTTTAAGTTTTTTAAGGATAAATTAGTTCATGTTTTTTTTTGCGCTTAAACCTAGGTCTATAGTATCAGTAGTCGATGCTGATAACGCAGTTTAATTTTTTATGGTAATTATATTTTAATCGTGTATACGGCGGAGTAAAATTCATCACGGCAACCGGTGTTCCTGAACTTCACTATAATTGTCCGAGGATGTCTACTCTCCTTGTTCTGCTTTGCAACTCTAATACAGCTAACAATATCATCGCTTTTAACTCTAGAAGCAACCACCGAGGAGCACTGACCCAAAAGGTTTATCAAATTCTCATTATGGTATTCGGGGACTCCATGAAGTTCCAAGTTATTTTCTCGTAAATATTGTTCAGTACTATTCAAGCGGTCAGATAGTTTTTTCACCGTGGCTTCTAATTTTATAGATAGGTTTTTATATGTCATATTATCCTTTTTTAGCGCATTCAACTCGTTTTTCATCTCATCGTGTTTAGCATTGAAAAAATCAAGCGAAGTACGAAACTCTTGAAGTTCCTTGCGAATAGGTGAAAGTTCTTGTTGAAGTATGGCTGTCAACATTAGTGGCATCTCGGTTTTAATCGAATTCAATACTCTTTCACTAATAGCTGTTATTAAACCCTCATCGAGGTAGGATGGATTTACATTCAATTCAGAACTTGGCGGAGGTGAGTGCATCTGCCTCTGATTGGGTCTACGGCAAGTGACATTATCAGAGCCCACATCAAAATCAAGGGGCAAATTCTCTGATTGTGCTCGTACGGGCGTATTAACATTACTTGTTTTTGGCTGTTTACTTTTGCACTCATGACAATTCCATAGATTTTTATATTCTTTCGTTAAGGTGTTTCGAAAACGTTGTATTGATATACTTGCACACTCGAGATCGTATATTTTGGAGCATTCAGCGCATTTTAAATATTCACTGGTAGTGATTTTTTTACGACATCCACCACAAACAAACTGAATAGGAGCCATATTGCTGTGTCAGCCTCTCAGAGAAAACAGCAGTGATAAGTAGTGCACTGTCGCGTCTGAGTTGCTTTATCAATGAGCAGTGCCGAGCCGGTTCTTGTTAATGACCGCGACCAACGGTGTGCGAGCCAAAACAGCACTTATGTCAGGGGCGTAACCGTGAAAGTAGCATAAACGTTACTCACCGTGCCGTCAGGTACTCACATAAGCTAATATTTAGCGCACCGTTCGTTAAATGTTGTTCAAACCGATCCTTGATATTAAGGTGCTTGAAACAAATAAGTTTTTTGCGTATCACAATCACAACATTTAGAACACTAGTTTAAAATATGATTCGTTACAATCAAAACAAATAATGTATTATTAACAGACAATTTTCACGGAGTGACTATTACGGAGATGTTAATTGTGTGGCGTCCTGACGACTTCATTCTTTTTGTGAAGTAAGTGGTGATGCGGTAGTTTGCAGCCTTCTACTCCACATGCCTTTTTCTGACAGTTGTAGCGGCTGTGACGGCTTGCGATGCATTTGAAACATAACCCTTCGCCTTTGATCAACTCCCATCTTTGATCGAGCTGCATCATCTTAAATTTCTGGCAGCTGGGTAGCATATGGGCTTCTCCACACGCTGGGCATTGATTCTTTTCTTCAGTCAATGCGGTGTATACGGCCTTCTTCTTCGTCTCCGCTCGTGAGACTGTGCGAGGCGGCTCTCGCTTCGGCTGGCTCGTTGTGCAGAATCCGTGTTTAAGAGCACGGTCGGCTTCTCTCATGAGGAACGTAGCTAGCTTCACTATTTCAGCTTCAGGACTCTGATTTTCTTCGGCAAAGTCGCACCATCTTGATTTAAGATGAGGGCTTATCTTCTCCAGTACCTCCCTCACCAGCAGTGGATTGTGTAGGTATCTTCGTTCGACGTTGTTCAGCACGGCGACTATGTTCTGAACCTTCACCGCGAATGTATTCAATTCCATTGCTGTATTTCCCAATCGAGGCAATCGTCGAATCTCTTCGAATGTAAGGTCGATCAATATCTCGGATCTTCCAAAACATTGTTCGAGTGTCTTCATCACTATGTCCGGGTGCGTAGCGGTACTCAGTAGCGGCGCTACTACGTCGCGAGCTTCCCCTCTTAGGCAGTTGCGAAGTCTTGCTAAGTTTTCCACTGCCGTAAACTTGTAGAGCTTGGTGGTTTCCTTCATTGCGGTGGAAAACTGCATCCATTCCATAGGCGAACCCGAAAACAGCGGTAGGTCCGTCGCTTGGCGCGGTGGCGGTCTAGCTGACATCATTTTCTGGAGTGTGTCGGCCAGTTGTTCTATACCGCGACCTCTCGGCGTAGGCGATCTTCGTCTTGGTTCGTTTCGTGCTTGAGTCGTCGGCGCCGGTGTCCACTCGAAGCGTGTCTTCCTCACTACCGGCGTGGTTGCTTCGGCTAGAACCCTGTCGGGGTTCTCCACTGGCCTCGGTACGTGTGACTGGGTTATCGGCTCCCCCCGTTCCAAAGTGGCGACGTTCGGCGCGGACTCGTCCAACCAAGCGTGTAGTCGCTCCATACGTCCAGTCGGTTCTTCGCCTTCCTCTTGAGCACTGTCGTCATCTTCGAGTTCGGCTAGATCGAGCGCTAATTTCTTCTTGACCAAGTCTACTTCGATCTCGAGCTCCTTGCGGCGGATGGCGGCTAGACGTTCTTCTGCTTCGAATTGTAAGCGTGCTGCGGCGCTCGCTGTTGATTTCGTTGAGCGCGCGGTGCGCGGTCGCGTGCCGCTCGTCGTCGGTTTATCCGTGGTCGCGAGCCCCGTTGCGGTTGATTGTTGTGTCGTTGGTACGACTGTGGGCGATGCGTATCGGTGCGGTGCTTCGGGTTGTTGCATGGTGCGTGAAGCAGCGACTGTAGTGTTCGAAGCGGACGGTGATCTTGGTGGTTCGTCGAATACTCGGCGGCGGTCGTCTTCAAGACCGCTTTGGCTTCTGGTGATGACCATTCTTGTTTCTTCGTTCTTGATTAATCCGGCTTCTCGAATGGACCAAACTGTTGAGGGTGGACTGTATTGAAAGGCTTGATTTTTCTTCCTTATTTATTATTCTGCCGTAGTATTCGTAGATCACAAAATTCTGTATTTTATTTTTTATTTTTTTATGCTAAATGCACCCTCTGGACACGGGGGAGGGAGGTGGTGAATCCTCTATGGATACTTCGGGCCGGCCCGATAGTTATGACAGACTCGTACTGACTAAACACCACCTGGGATTGGCTTGCACCCGGAGAAGGTCATAAGCCGTCATCTGAGGCGACCACCCCTCTAGAGAGGGGTGGCGCAAGCGCTACTCACCTAGGTGAGAGAGCGCATAGAAAAAACGATTGACTCCCAGAAGGGGGGTCAGTCGTGAAAATGAAATTAAGTCGGCTGGCTCCCAGAAGGGGGGCCAGTCGGCATCTGAGAGGACTGGGGTAGACCTGATGGGTCTGTATTGACTCTACGTTTGGCTGATTCCTGTGCCTCTAAGAGGAGGTTCAGGTCAGCTGACAATTTATTGGGTTGGTCTGTCAGGACAGACCTAGGTCGCCTGGACAGGGGGTTCATGGATGAGGAAGGAGTGTAGTTGGATGCGCCCCGGATAAGTGGATTAGAGTGGCTCTCTGCTGTTTCGAAGAAACGTTCAGAGGCCTTTAAGAGGTATTGTTGGAGAGTAGGGAGTTCAAAGTCCCTGTGCAAGTCCGCGTTGCGGACATACCAGGGAGAATTTGAGGCCCTACGTATGAATTGGTTTTGAATCACCTGCAATTTATTAAGGACTGATGCCTTTGCATGTGAGAAGATCGGGGACGCGTAGGTCATCACCGGTCGTATGCAAACCTTATAAAGTGTTCGCTTGTTTCGAAATGACATGCGGCTGTGACGCCCCAACATAGGGTTGAGACGCCCCAAGTAAACCGCGCGTTTCGAGACACTCTCTTGACGTGAGGAGAGAATGTCAGTTTTTGGTCAAGGGTGACGCCTAGAAATTTGGCAGTGCGTTGCCATGGAATGGACTTCCCCTGGAGTCGGGGTGGGTTGTGGCGGGCCGGTACACGCGTGCGTTTTGCGTCGAAGCAAACAGCGGATGACATATCCGGGTTTACATCGATACGCCACTTGCGGAACCAGTCGCCTAAGGAGTTGATGGAGGTCTGAAGCCTCGGGAGGATATTTCTACATGATGAGCCCTTGAGATACAGAGCGGTGTCGTCTGCAAACAGGGACAGTTGTACCCCGTTTGTTGGGACGGGAATGTCATTGGTGTATATAACATACAGCAGAGGAGCCAGGACAGAGCCCTGAGGCACGCCCGCTGTTATGTTACGCGGAGTTGAGAGAGTACCTTCGTATCTGAAACGGAAGGTACGATGCTGGAGATATGATGCTACTAGCCGGACCAGTCTCACTGACAGATTAAGTCTGTACAGCTTGACAGTTAGTCCAGCGTGCCAGACCTTATCGAAGGCCTTGGCTACATCAAAGAAAACCGCCACGGTCTTATATTTCCTAGGGAAAAAGCCGCTCGAGATGTACTCGACTATGCGGTGAACCTGTTGGGGGCATGAATGTTTGGTTCGAAAGCCAAACTGGTGGGGTATGATGAGGTCGTTGGAGAAGAGATGGTCTTTTAGGCGGGCGAGGATACACCTTTCAAAGAGTTTCCCCATTGCCTTGAGGAGGCTGATGGGGCGGTGGCTCGCAGGGAGGTTTAAGGGTTTCCCCGGCTTGGGGATGCCTATTACGATTGCTTCTTTCCAGGCTGCTGGAAAGTAGCAGAGATCGAAGCAGGCGTTGAATAAAAGGGATAGTAAGACCAGCACTTGAGATGGTAGGTGCTTAAGGGCCATGTTGGAGACGCCGTCGGCGCCAGGGGCCTTTTTGGTCTTGAGGCCCTTGATGAAGGAATGGACTTCATCAGGGGACACTGTGATGGGATCAGAGTCTAGAGGTTTGGAGTTCAGCTCGCTGAGCTCCTCCTCAATCGACTGAAGGTGGGATGGGTCGCATGTCTGAGTGCTGACTGAGCATTGTGAAGCAATGCTGTACCTAGCAGCTCTCCGGAGAGCTGCATTTTTGGCCCTCATCAGGTTGCGGAGGGTGGGAGGAATGGCATTGTGATTCTTCACAGGTACCTTCCTCATACTGTCCGCAGTCTTTCTTTGGACCAAAAGAGTGAATTCGGAAATGGCTGCATCTATTTTCTCCGAACTATCGTAATAGTTGGGGTCCATAGAGAGCGAAGGGTTGTCTACTTCCATTGCCGACTTGAGGGACGATCTGAACCGATCCCAGTCGGTAATGGTTTTGAAGGAGGGAGGGGTTGGCTCTTTGTTTCCCATAACGAGGGAAACTGGCCTGTGATCGGACCCAAGGTCTTGGAGGGTCTCAATCGTCCTAAATGGGAGGGAGACTCCCTTGACTAGAGCGAAGTCTAGTACGTCGGGATCATTCTGAGGGTTGTCTGGGTAGTGGGTGGGTTCGTACGGGCTGAAGACGTCTAATTCAAGATCATGAGTGATCTGAAGCAGACGCCGCCCGCCGGTGTTTGTCTTACGGCAGGTCCAGTCAGTGTGCTTGGAGTTAAAGTCTCCAAACAGAATGACTGAGTCGCCCAAAGACAGAAGGGACTCGAAGTCGCTCCGCAATGGAGTGGTGCCAGCGTGTATGTAGACAGAAGCTATGATCAGTGTTCTGTGACCCGACATAGCCAGTCTGCATACCCTGGCTTCCATGTTAGAGAGAGCAGGAGTGGGGATTGGTGAGCAGTGAAGCGATCTTTTGAAGTAGATCGCCGTGCCACCAGAGACAATTTCCCTGCGGTTCTGGTCCGCTGGGGTGAAGTTGTCGTTTCTGACTAAGGAGTATGAAGGAATCGATAGCCACCCGCGCCTTCACGCGGAAGGCGAGCGAAGTGTGGCGAGCGCCGCTAGGGGCACCTGTGTACGGGGACGACTGGTGCGCACGGCGGCTCGAAGCGGATTGAAAAAAATTCTGTACAATTATCCTTATATTTAACTTAAAACTACGTTCGCAACTAGCGGGTCTTTCCGTCAATGCATCGACCAATCACAGCGCGCCGTCGTCCGCTCCCCCTCGTTCGATGCCCCGCGTCCCTCGGACACCCGAAAATGTGGGCCCTGTGATTGGCGGAGATATCATACGACTCCGCTCACCCCGTCGTACGATACCCCGCACCCCTCGGACACCCGAAAATGTAGGCTCTGTGATTGGTCGATCATTACGCGGTCTGCACGGGTCCATTTCAGCACGGCGGCCGTCAACAACGACTTTAAGCGCCTATTTTGCGTCTGGAGGATGTTTTTTTGTTTATTCCAGCCACCCCAGCTCCGCCAGGAATGCTCCAAGTGCCTTCACCTTGGTGAGAAACTCCCGGAAATTGCCCAGCGAGCCGAGATGTTTTGCCCGGTAGTGTGCCACTCCTTTATGACACGGGTGGCTGTTTCTTCCACTTCCATGCATCTTCTGCATAGAGGGCTGTCGGTGATACCTAAATGAAAAAGGTGCCTGTTAAAGTTGCCATGACCAGTAATGGCGCCTGTTACTAGGGGCAGCTCTGATCTACTTAGCTGTAGTAAGGATCTGGAGACACGAGCGCCCACCCGCGGCAGGAGTTTAGCTTGTCTACATGTCTCCAGAGAGCTGCTGATGCAGTTTTAATGTGTGTTCACTAATACTGTTGTTGAACCAGCTGATCGGAATGGGTATGATGTGCCTACCCCTGCGGGGAAAAGGCTTGGTTGTATGTCTGTATGTAGTTTATAAAATAAAGAAGGTAATTTGAGAATTAATTTCACAGTTATCACTTTTAATGTATCAAGCAAAACAGTAGTCGCCAAGTTATTACGTCATACAGTCATGTAAACTAAAAAAATGTCACCTATCAACGTTTATAAGTTACTTTTACTATTTTAATATCAGCGCATTTGTTTACATGACCAAATGACGTCATGACCACAGTGTAACATGGCGACCAGCGTCAAATTACGCGGGAAAATTGGAAATGTAAAATAAGTCATACTAATTATACTTAGCACTAAATCAATCAAACGCACGCAAGCATACACGCACACTCTCTACACACGCATTGATACGTCCAATGACTTTCTTAGTTTTTAGCTAAAATACAGTGTTATGTGCTAATGCAATACGATACTACAGGGATCCTAGAATACAGTTTGACCTAATCTAGGGGGCAAAATAATATTGTTTATGTTTAAGTAATGTAAGATTATTGTTTTAATGCTAATATTGGATGATAAATTATTTATTTAAAATATAAATGCATAATTATGGTATCTCGATTGAATAAAGTTTATATGCTTTTTAAGTGATTCATTAGTAACGTAAGATTGATTTGAGATAGTTTTTAAAATGGATGTTATAACCTCGTAGTCGCGCCATATAGTGATCATTAGCAGCAGATGATTGAGGCAGTACTGCCAGCATATACCGTAGAGACAAAACAGTATTATTGTTAAACCAAAGAGTTCTATAGATAAAGTAAACAAAAGGCAATCAAGCAATCACCTATCCATCTCACTCTTAGATTGCTCTCTCACTCGCACGATCTCCCCTTTCCCACCGAAACTTTTACTTTCACGGAGTTGTGAAAATATTATGGGCGCGCTTTTTAAAGTTGGTAATTGTACGAGAAGGATAGATGATCCGCCAAGTATCGCGGTGGAGGCTGTGTAGGTTACTCCATATATAGAACTCTTTGTGGTAAACACACGTATGGAATGTATGGAACGTAGCAGACGTGATATAATTGCTAACTAAACAATTATTGTGGGTTTCCTGCTTCGTGTGTTTCCAGGGTCAAAACAGTTTCTCCCTCCAGTATTCCTACTATATACAATGTGTCCCGTCACCAGTGTCGGAGCCTTTAATGGTGTGAAATATGGCATTTTTTATCGACAAATTGCCCCTCAAATTTTGTTTGTCTCTTACGGTTATAAAATGGCTGCCATTTTGTTTTCTTGGTAACCAAGACCTGGGCTCTCATACTAATTCGACCACCACTACTCATGTAATGTCCTATCAACATTAAAAAGGTGTCATTTGATAGCTAAACATGTAGACAACAGTTACACAGCCATCATGTTACAATTGTCATGGAATTAAAAATAGAAAAAAATAATTACACAAAAACAAATAGATTCTTTTTAATGTATTTTTTAATTATTGGCTTTTTGAGAATAACAAAATTTGAGGGGCAATCTGTCGATAAAAAATGCCATATTTTACACCATTAAAGGCTCCGACACTTGTGACGGGACACATTGTATAGTTGTTATTTAGTAAGTTAGTTACACACACAGAACGTGAAAAATAAAAGTTTAATTCTATCACCGTTACTAGTTTTATAATTTGATTATATAACTATTATAATATAATAATTATAATTTGAGAGGATGTTCCTCTCATTGATGATAGGAACGTCCTCTGATACGCTGACCTACAGCGTAAAATTAGAAAGGTACTGGAAAATTTCGACGGGTGTTCACAAAGCTCGGTAGCTCAATTGGGAGAGCATTGGACCGGACTTCCAAAGGGGTTCGATTCCCACCTGAGAATTCACTTGTGAGCCGAGTCGATTTCTTCCAGTATTTTTCTATTAAAATAATTTAGTATAAATTTACTTTAAAAACACTGACTACAGCACCGTGCTTCTTCGTAAACGAAAACAAAATAAAAATGACGTACAATACAGTCGAGGGATTCCCCATTAAACTTAAACGAAAGGGGTTGCCAACTTGGACGATTGTATATACCTAATATTTTATTTAAATAAAACAAAACAAGTGTGCTTCAGACCACGCGACTGAAGTAACCCTCTCAACTTCCGTTCGCCTCGCCCGATCACACTTTTTGTAACTCTCTCGTCAAGCATTCACCAGCTTACATCGAGTTTTAGTTAATTTACTAATATAATGTATAACTATTAAAATGTATTAAAATGACGACCGCTTGGGACGACGGTAGTGATCCTACCTTTAGCACCGACGGTCCTAGGTTCGAATCCCGGAAGGGGCAGATGTTTGTGTGGTGAATACGAGTATTTCTACCTGAGTCGTGGATATTTATATGTAATTCTATAAATATTACATATCTATGTATCATATATGTATGTCTGTCCGTTACCCTATTATCCATAGCACAAGCTTATAGTGCTTATTGTGAATACTATGATTATATATTATTACTAGCTGATCCGGCCACGCGTTGCTGTGGTATGAATTAAAAAAAACTATCCTATCTCTTCAGTTGGACCAAATTACACATAAATACCAGCTTTCATCAATATCGGTTGAGTTGGTGAAGAGTTCACTGGGAACATACATTGTGACACTGGATTTTTATATATTAAGATGAAGCTCGCTCTCGGACCTCCCACCTTTTTATACCCTACCGCCGCGACCCGTGTCGAGCGCGGCAACCGTTACACAAAAATAATCCTTATAGCATGATTCAGTATTCACGTGCGACGGCGCGATGGCTTATTTCATATATAAGTTTGGTGTTTCTATACCGATTTCTATGATTCTTTTTTTATTGAATAGGTAATAATGTTGACTTTTTTAAATAAGGAATGAGTGAGAGTATTATAAACGTAAGAGTAAACAAATATAATCAGAATGCTCCAAACTGCTAAGCTGTCAGGAGTTACACGTGTTATTGTAAGTCAACCATAAAAGATAGACATATGCTGTTGCGGGATATTTTTTAGACAATTTTATGTAGAATATTTCCGTCATACATGATTTATATGTAACTTTAACCACACACGCGACGAAAGCTTAAAAAATGGAGTAACTTCTCCCGTTTTCCCAAAATTTCCCTTCACTACTCTGCTTATATTGATTGTAGCGTGATGAAAAGTATACTACAACCTGCCCAGGAGTATGAAGAATAATTCTACCAAGTTTCGTTAAAATCCGTCGAGTAGTTTTTGTTTCTATAAGGAACATACAGACCGACAGACAAAAATTTTACTGATTGCATTTTTGGCATCAGTATCGATCACTAATCACCTCCTGATAGTTATTTTGAAAATATATTTCATGTACAGAATTGACCTCTCTACAGATTTATTATAAGTATAGATATTAGGCTAACTCTTTGCTATCCTGACATGTTTTTGTTTAATACTATTCTTATTTTATGTTATGATGTTTCTGTAAAATATTCTGACAAGTTTTTATTAATATTACCACTTTATTAATATTTGTATACCTTGGCTAAGATGGAATTACAGTAATACAAAAATGATATCGTACACCAACATTAAAAAAAAAAAATGTGCACCTACCTGTATTTCACAAATAAAGATTTCTGATCTTACTTTGGGCTAGGCTAATTGGTGTAGAAATATTATTATTATTTAATATATGACGACCATTATAAATAGTGATAATAGACCAGACCATTACTATCAATTCACAGTATTTTAATGGCAAAAGTCATCTTACTATAACTGATAAAATATTTAGGTTGACCTCATAGGATGACCATCATTTGTGTTATTCCACTTTATTCTATAAGTCATTGAATGTTCGAACTGTACAGAAAAAAATGTAGATAGGTGTATGTACCTAACCAGGCTAATGAAATTACTTTTTTTTAATTTTTTTTCGATAAATAAAATAGGAACGAAGTTCCTTATTATAAAAATATTTATTTTAAATTCTTTTCGAGGTATAAAGAAAATAATAATTCGGGTATACATTTTTTATTATGAATTTTTGTATCGATAAAAAGCAAAGAAACTACTTTACAAAATTATCTTAACACCTTTATTTTATTTACAATGATTTATAAAAATATATAATAACAGTAATCACGTAGACTATACATTAGACAGTGTATAGCCATCCCACATAGACTACACATAAAAATCTTACGCTTATTGTTTAACGCTACGGACGTGTTTCTCGGCTAGGGAACCCCTCCGCAGCGCCCCATAAGGAACTTCGTTCCAAAAATGACGGTTTATTAATAGTCTTAAAAGGCTTGAATATATACGCTAGGTAGCAAGCCGATCCGTTTTTGTAAGATACATTCCGGAGAGTGTGCAGCAGAATTGCACAGCCTTGTTCCGCTGTCCCCATTTTTTCATCAGACAACCAGACTTACAAATAGTTGCCACCAGAATATGGTTGTGAATAGGGTTTCAATTTTGTGACCCGTACCGCTAAAGAATGAAACTCTTTGCCTAAGTCTGTATTTCCAGATAAGTACAATTGAGGCGTCTTCAAGTCACGAGTGAAAAGGTATCTTCTAGGCAAGCGAGTCACATCCTAGATCGCATCATAGCTTACAATAAAAAACAACTGAAAAAAAACAAACAAAAGGTGAAAACCTGTCTCACCGCTGCTGTTGAAAAGGGTGCCTAAAAGACTTGCTCCTTCCTCGTTGGATCTTTTGTCCTCAGTCACTTCAATTCAACGGTCAGACTATTATTTAAAAAAAGAGCTTGGCTTTTTGGACCTATGAACTCAAAGTCAACTCCACACTCCTTATTTATAAGTTTTTAATTACATAGTATAAATTTTATATAAGAAAAACTAATTATTTAATAAACTTTATTGCACACAAAAACATGTTCAAATTGAAGATATTTTTTACTTCAAATGCATTGAATCACGGTTAAGTAGAGACCTCTAGGCGAGCACTACTTATTAGAAATAACTCTTGGATAAATAAGGAAATTAAACTATGAGCGTTACATCGAAATGTGAGTCACCTTACACACTAGTTGACCTTAACACTTATCGTTTGAACTTCAATGATTTCTCACACTCAGTTCACAAACATTGCGTGTGGAAACAACACGAGAGAATACTTACATTTAAAAAGGATATTTTTGAAAAATGAAGAGTTTTACGCTTTTGGTTTTGCTTGCTGTGTGTTGTGTTCAAGCGACGCATTTTCTCGTTGGCAACCCTTCTGTAGGCGAGTTGGATCATAAAGAAGAAATAACATACAACGCCATACCATTTATAAAAAGGGTGAAGCAATATTTTTATACGCAAAAGGATAACAGAAAAATTGTGGTAAGTTGATTTTTTTCCATTGCAACACTGTCGTGTTTATTACACATTTGAATAAAGCCACATTCTTGTTTTTTTACATGTGTTTACATTCAGCATTTATTTTTTACAAAGAGTAAAAATTACGCGTTTAATTTTATTTTTCATATTTCATTCTGACGTTTCGACTCCTTTACAAGAACTGTGATCACAGGATGACTAATGTAATGTATCATCACACATTCCAATATTGAGATCGGGTTCGTTCCTAATTGTTCCATTTATACAAATAAAATTATTTTATTTTGCATTTTATTAAGTTCTTTATTTTATCTACGATTACTGCAAACTACTGATTCTAACACCAGTATTGGGAGGCCCTTCCGAGGCGAAAGAAACTCGGACAGGGGGCCCGACCTGCATCTTACTTTTATTATTTGCAAAAGGGCTAACTACATCACAAGGTCTTGCAATGTGTATCTTTGGAGGTATTATTTTATTAAATATGGGATTCCAAGCATGTGCAACCTTCATCTCTATTAGAACTAGGATGTTTCCTGATCTCAATAGCCTTGCGTAGCATTCTAGGAGCAAATCTTTGTTCTTTAGCAAGCATTTGTGTTATCAGCAACAAAATGTAACTGATATAAAACGTGAGCGTGATAATGAGTATGTGAGCATGCTTTTGAAGGGCCCTACCACTACATTCAATTTTATAAACCAATACGTGATTTACCTAGAGAATAAAGATTTGTTCCTAGAATGCTATGAGAGGCTATTGAAATCAAAAACATCCTAATTTCAATAAAAATGAAAGTTGGATCGTTCCACATGCTTGGGATCCCATAATTAATCAAATAATATCTCCAAAGGCACATATTGTGAGACCTTATGACGTAGTTAGCTCTTTTTGCAAATAATAAAAATAAGATGGAGGTCGAACCCCCTATCCGAATTTAATTCGCCAGTTCTTCTCGGAAAGGCCTCCCAATTTCCGAGCTGGTGGTAAATTCAGTTACTTACAGTAATCGTAGATATAATAAATGCAAAATAAAACAATTTGTCTAAATAGAACAGTAAGAAACGAACCCATTTGAAATATTAGAACGTATTACGACCATTACATTAGTCATCCGCAAAGGAGTGGAACTCTTTCCTGAATGTGTGTTTCCTGACAAAAACAATTTAGGGGTCTTCAAGTCACGAGTGAATAGGTATCTTCTAGGCAAGCTCGTCACATCCTAGATCGCATCGACGCTTACCATCAGGCGAGATAGTGGTCAAGCGCATGCCTATTTCCTATAAAAAAAAATCCCTTTGATCACGGCTTTTGTAAAGAAGTCGAAACGTCAGGATTAAATATTGAAAATAAAATTAAACTCGTCATTAATCCGGTATATTTTGTTTTCCCTTGAAGCTGTGAAATTATTAAACTTCCAAGTTAACGTCAAAAAGATACAGCCGTTCATGCCCAAAAAAACTTATATTTCGAAACTCTCAAGGGAATAAAAAAATATATAATATTTTCCGTTGACCTAGAATCATGAAATTTGGCATGAAGCAATGTCACATAGCACAAGTAAAGAAAAAAATCCGAAAAACGAAAATTTGTAGATGCATCACCAAAAAATTTGCTATTACAAACTTATTTGCAGTTGCTTAACTAACTGCGATCTATGTCAATGTATGGAGACAACAGTTTTCCAACGGCAAAGTTAATTTTGTCCCTCAACGCGTTTATCTTTAATTCCCGTGATGAACGAACTATTTACTAAATTAAAAGATTATATGGAAACCTCCTTGCGCGAGTCCATTTCGCATTTGTTTACCCGTTTACCCGACTGCCGACTGAGAGTAATATATTTTATTGGAAACTTTTTGGTACGCTTTGAAGAAATATAAGTTGTCTTGAGATGTATCTTAAGATTAATCGATTTGGCGCTACCAAATCTAAGTACTGGAATTTTTTATACTTAAGAAAGATTATGTTGAAAAAAATTGTAAATGAAAATAACTTTATTCAAATACACTTAAAAATAAATTGTTTTGAATCGTCCAACATTTTTACCTACCACCCATTCAGAACGTCTTTTAGCTAACAAGAAGAATGGGCGCAAGAAACTCGTCTGTCAACAAGTATCTGTTTTAAGTAAGTATGTAGAAAACAGTTTCCCGGCCATACAGCATAGAAAAGCAGGTTCTCTCGTGGGTTCGGCGTAGCCATAGCAGTGTCATAATGCTTATAGCTAATTGTAGGGCCTTTCAGCTGATTAGCGAATTAGTGTCTAGATTTTAACAGCCTTCGAAAACATCTGATATTTATAATAAACTAGCTGACCTGGCTACGCGTTGCAGTGGTGCAGTTATTATGATTTTAAATTAAATGAAACATTCATTTTAATATCTACTATATAAAAGAAGGACTTTGTGTGTTTGTTATCATACTAGCAACGCGTGGCCGGGTTATACAAGCAATAAAGTTACCATAGCAACACGTGGCCGGGTTATACCAACAATTAATACGCTGGATTTGCCCCGACTTAGGACAGGATAGGTTT
This sequence comes from Calamotropha paludella, assembly GCA_927399485.1. Taxonomy (NCBI): domain Eukaryota; kingdom Metazoa; phylum Arthropoda; class Insecta; order Lepidoptera; family Crambidae; genus Calamotropha; species Calamotropha paludella. The sequence goes on along the minus strand of OV656830.1, from coordinate 1,423,704 downwards.
CATTTTAATCTATACATATAAATAAAATTGGAGTGTCTGTTTGTAATATTGAAATAACCGTTTTTTAATACATGCATATGAATATGTATACGGTACATATACCAAAATAACAATTTTTACAATTTTTGTCTGTCTGTCTGTCTGTTTGTTCCGGCTAATCTCTGAAATGGCTGGACCGATTGTGACGGGTCTTTTATTGGTTGGTAGCTGATGTAATAAGGTGTAACTTAGGCTACTTTTGTTTCAGAAACAATCTTTTATTTTAGAATAATAAAATTACTGTGCCACAGCAACGCGTGGCTGGGTCAGCTAGTTTATAATAAACCAGAAACGCGTGGCCGAGTCATCTAGTTTATAATAAAAATTAAATATAGCAAAATGAAAATAAAAACGAATCCAGTAAAATGAAAAAAGAATCATAAAAATCGGTTAAGTACTTTAAGAGTTCATCGCGGTCAAACATTGTGACGGGGAATTTATAAAAATATAACACTAGCTGACCCTGCCACGCTTTACTGTGCCATAAATTAAAATGAAACCTTTCCTATGTTCTAAGTCGGAACAAATACAACAAAATGAAAAAAATCGGTTGAGTAGTTGACTTGACTACTAAATTTAAGTTTTTTAAACTTTAGGATGTTCCTCTCATTGATGAAACAACGCTGGCCTACAGCGTAAAATCGGGAAGGTACTAAAAAATTTCGACGAGTGTTCCCAAGGCTCGGTAGCTCAATTGGGAGAGCATTGGACCGGATTTCCAAAGGTTGCGGGTTCGATTCCCGCCTTAGATTCACTTGTGACCCGAGTCGATATTTTTTCTAGTATTTTTCTATTATAATAATTTATCTTAAAAGATCGCATTGAAAATGCATAAAATATAAAAAAGTAATAAAAAATAAAAGAAAAAAAAAGTTATAAATTTAAATTTATGCCTGTTACACCATAACTTCCCGAGTTCTTAACCGCTTTTAATATTTTTTGTGTCGAATTGAATCAACAGGTTCAGGACAAGATTGTGCCCGAATTTCGAAATTCGCGAAAATTCCAATCGAAACAATTTTTCTTTTCTTTTTTTAGGTATTACGCTCCGCACCAATATATAGTGCTAACGTAGCTTTATGCTTAGCGACTGCATCGCCTAGTATTATTTAATACGACTAAATTAGAACAGAATTCAGATAAAATGTTATTTTCTAATATTTTTTAAAGTATAATGTGGTTGAATAAGATTTTTTTTTTAAGTGTAATTGATGTTTGTCGCCGATGACCTTAACAACATACCGGGTTTTGGGACGGTGAAATCCTTAAATGGACCTCAAGCCGAGAGTAGCGACCCACCATAGTGGTTTTCTAGCTGGACGGCATCTCCCATGAGGGAGTCTCCGAGCCAGCATAGAGTCACTACGGCGCTCAAGCCGGAAAATTGAATAAGATTTGGAGTTCTATCCATTGAATGCTTTCGTAAAAACAAAACGGTGGCGCGCTTTAAAATACCATTAGCGCCATCTAACCTCAGCGTTTTGTAAAATATGAGTAAATGCGAGATTGTATGAGTATTTGTTAACATTAAAATTTCTACTAACAGTAAAAGATAGAGATAAGTCTTCTTTTTTAAGATTTATATATATGTTTTGCCTTTTCAATGCCATCTTCCACGCACATTACACATTTGAATAAAACACTTTTTTTACGGATTGTGCGCATATTTTATTTTATATTTAATCCTGACGTTCTATTGTGAAGGTAGTAGAAAATATATGACAACCATTATCTTAGTCATCCTGTGATAACGACTCCTGTAAAGAAGTCGAAACGTCAGTATTAAATATAAAATATGTGCAAAATCCTAAAAAAAATGTTTTATTCAAAAAAATATTAATTACTGACTCCCACACAACAAACGTCTTTATTCACGTGATGAACTTGACTTAACTAAAAGTTTGAACGGAACCCTCGGTGCGCGAGTCCACGTCGCACTCCGCTAGTTTTTTTTCTGTTTACGGTATTCACAAATTTGTTTTTCTCTTTCCAGGGTATCCAAGCGTTGGACAACCTGCACAGTAAATCATCAATCAACATAACAGCTGGTGGTGTCGGTTACTCCTTCGTGAACCTCAGATTGAAAAGCGAAAGGGGAGAAGGACTGGACTATAGCGTTGGCTTTTACGTGGAACCAATAAGATATTAATGCCAAATAAAACCATTTGATTAAGAACAATATGATTTTTGTTGAATCTCCTTTATTATACCTTATTGAAGAGAAGTTTTAATAATGAAACGTATGTTAAGCCATAACTCTATGAGTTCTAAGCCGATTTTCGTAATTTTTGTAATGAATCGAACCATCAGGTTTATGACTTGATCGTGACGATAGAATTTTGAAATTCCCCAAAATAGAAAAGTTATGACCATAAAATATTGCCTCTATGGGATTTCCCTTGGAATTTCATTTGGAAAGTTTTCATTCATTTGGAATTTTTTAATAAACATTATTGAATTTTTTTTTAGTATTACGCTCCGCTGAAATATATGGTGCAAGGGAAGCTTTATTCTTAGCGAGTGCATTGACCTAGTATTTTGACACACCGATGGTAAAACAACACTCATGTTGCAAAGAATGCGAGATAAAGTAATGAAAAACAAAGTCGCATTAACCAAAAATATAAATGTTTTACAATACTTATAAATACATAACTAAATTAAATATTATTATAATAGAAAAATACTAGAAAAAATCGACTTGGGTCACAAGTGTATCTCAGGCGGTTTTCTAGTATTTTTCTATTATAATAATTTATCTTATAAGATCGCATTGAAAATGCATAAAATATATGAAAATTATAAAACTAAAATGGCTGTTTCATCTTAATCGATACACCAAACATTTGTAAAAATGTTTCTTTCGAATACGAGAGGATGTTCCTCTCATTGATGAGACAACGCTGGCTTACAGCTTAAAATCAGGAAGGTACTAAAGACGGGTGTTCACGTTAGCTCAATCGGGGGAGCATTGGACCGGATATCCAAAGGTTGCGGGTTCGTTTCCCGCCTGAGATTCACTTGTGACCCGAGTCGATTTTTTCTAGTATTTTTCTATTATAATAAATTATCTTATAAGATCGCATTGAAAATGCATAAAATATATAAAAATTATAAATTAAATATGTTTAATTTGAAAACAGAGTCCAGAGGGTCAGTCATAAGTCATAATAATAATTGGAGTTCAAAACCGATTTTAATATTTTTTGTGTGGAATCGAATCAACAGGTTTAGGACCAGTTGATTCGATGGGAATTGTTGCAAATTTTGAAATTCGCAAAAATTCCCATCGAATGATTTTTTTTTCTTTTTTTAGGTATTACGCTCCGCTCCAATATATGGTGCTAGCGTAGCTTCATGCTTAGCGACTGCATCGCCTAGTATTTCTTACAATCACAACAATTAACATTGTTGCAATTAGCATTAAGTCCGCCTTTTGTACCATTTTATATTTATGGTCAATAAAGATTTTTAAATAAAATAAATAAATTAACTCCAAACCAAACCTACTCCAAAGAAAGCACTGTAAGACTTGTGTTATGGATACTAGGGTAGACAAATATACATATATGATACATAGATATGTAATATTTATAGAAACATATATAAATACCCATGACTCAGGTACAAATGCTCGTATTCATCACACAAACATTTGCCCCTTCTGGGCTCGAACCCAGGACCATCGGTGCGAAAGGCAGGATCGCTGCCCCAAACGGTCGTCAAACAACAAAAAACAATTTTTTATCGGATACTTGCTCATACTTTATAATTAATCCTGACGTTTCGACTCCTTTACAAGAGCTGTGATCACAGGTGATAAAATTGTGAAAGTACTTTCACAATTTTATCAGGGTTTTTAGGGTTCCGTACCCAAAGGCTAAAAACGGGATCCTATTACTAAGACTTGGCTGTCTATCCGTCAGTCTGTCTGTCACCAGACTGTATCTCAATAACCACGATAGCTAGATAGTGGAAATTATGTATTTCTGTTGCGGATATAACAACAAATACTAAAAACAAAATAAGATAAATATTCAAGGGGAGCTTCCATACAACAAACGCGATTTTTTCCCTTTTTTGTTCGATATCAATAATGGCAACAGGTAAGCACTTGCAATATTCACAAAATACTCAATCACTTTTATAATAAATAATAAAATTAAAATAAAAATAAATAGTTAAGGGGGGCTCCCATACAACAAACGTGATTTTTTTACTTAACTGAAAGTTTGTACGGGACCCTTCGTGCGCGAGTCCAACTCGCACTTGGCCGCTTTTTTATTTTCATGTCATTTTCATTCTTTTGGCGCTTTTTTTTAAGGGATTTTTTTCATGTAACGGAAGTTGCGCACGCAGAGTGCAACAAAAATGAAATTGAAGAAAAATTCAACAAGATTCCATTAAAAAAACATAGTTGTTAATAAAACAAATTAAAATGTTTAAAAACGAGCCCAAAATTTTATTGTGGAGTATAACCATAGGAATGGCTCCCTTCCAGCTCCAGCATCAGACCAGCTCCATGTCATCATATTATGCATAAGCATGCAAAATTTCAGCTCAATCGGAAACCGGGAAGTGGGTCAAATTTAACTTGCAAGATTTCATTACAGACACCGGGACAGGTCAAAGTAAATAAGTACTTGTAATAAAATAGTATAACTTCTGCCACGCGTACATAAGTACACGCACTTTTTTCTTTTAATAAAGTCTATAATTTTTATATATTAACCGCTAAACTCGATATCAAATCCATTTTGTATAATGCATACATGATATAATTCGCTGGTTTGCGAGAACATCGACGCAACTCAAAGTTAGTCAAATTGAACTAAATATGCCAAACGATCTTAAATCTTTAATATTATAATATAGTGAACAGAGAGAGATGTAAAGCAGATATCGCGCCTCTTTTCGCTCTACAGAGATGCAATTACATTTTTGGTATGCGATAAAAGATTTAATAAGAAAGGAGAAGGGTCAATAAGGCGGGTTTTCGGCTCTTTCCATTTTTGACCTAAAAATTCTCAAAAAAAATGATTATCTACTTTATGGACTAACAAATCGATTCTACCCCCAAAAATAATCATATATGACTGAATACATTTTTTTTTGCGGAGCTACTAAGAGTACAGAGTTTTAAAGGTTATATTATTTTTGAGCTAAAAAAAATATTTTTTTTATGTATTAAGTCATACATGATTATTCTGCTTCTTGGGGGGTGGGAGGGGGAAGGGGGTTGGGGTTGGTTCCGGTTGGGGTGGAATCGATTTATTATTCCATATAGTAGATAAAAAATGTTTTTATGGAATTTTTAGGTCAAAAATTAAAGGGGCCGAAAACCCGCCTTATCGACCCTCCTCCGTTGAAAATATATATAAAATCAAAAGTTTTTAGTTTCGTCGCTATTCTCGCAAACCAGCAATATGTACCGCCTATCTATTAGTGTTATGTTTCATCCCATCGTTGATTACAAAAAAATCAAAAAAGTATACCTAATTAGTATACTTAAACTTTCCTATAACACACAGAGTATCAAAGATAAATTAAAAAAGCAACATAAGGATGAAGGTGGTTGTAAGTCAATGGATAAAAACGTTACAAAAAAAATAACAGTGCCCCCTAGGGACACCCGAAAGAAGTGAAGCTTTATAGTACAAAGCGTAGGAACTAAGCGTTAAAAATAGAGTAGAAAAAGAGATAGAAAGAGATAGACACACTGACATGAGTGTAAGCGAGACGGACAGCTTACTTTATATACAGTGCTTACTTTGTACTAATTGATATGAATGTAAGTATAAGTAATAAATTATTTTAATAAAAAAATACTGGAAAAATATCGACTTGGCTTACAAGTGAATTCTCAGGCCACCCGAGAATTTTTCGATGAGTCGATTTTTTCCAGTATTTTTCTATTAAAATAATCTATCTTATAAGATATCATTAAAAAAATGCAAAAAAATATATAATTATAAAGATTACTTATTTTTTTATTCTATACCTCTTTGGTATCAATACTAAATCTGACGCTCTCGTGTAACAATAAAATCTGATGTTTAGTAAGGATAGAGTGGCAGCACAGCGAGCGGGCCGAACATCCGTATAGTAAAGAAGCTTCGCTTCAATAGTTTTAATCGGAATATGCTCCCCTTATGGAATTATCATACAGCTGTTCTAAAATGAAACAGTGCCCAAACCAGCTACAGTTTGTGAGTGTAAAGTTTTCACTTTTAATGTAACAAACTCTTTATGGCTGCGTCGATTTTATGAAGTTAGTATTTAAAACAATCAACGGATCAATGATATATAAAAATCGATGCCAATTTTAGCGATTATATTGAGTTAAGAAAAAATTCCGATCAGAACTTTACCGGTTACGGTTATTCACTTGCAAGAAGGATTTGAGTTCTGCCCAAACTACGGTAGCAATGCTAAATACAAAAATACTAATAAAATTCCTTAACATCAATGGTAAATTTGATTTTATATTAGACTAGCTGACCCGGCCACACGTTGCCGTGGCTCAGTTATTATAATTTGCAATATATTTCTTTATTAAAAAAGAGCCCGCACGATAGGCAGCCTTTGTGATATTGATTCGTTGGTGGGAGAATTTGTGGGAGGCGCCCGACGTGACGGCACGGTGGTGGCATGCGCCTGAACTGCGCGCGGTACTGGACAGTACTTGGACATTGCAACATTACTATAGTTTTCTAAAATAAAATAATTTTTCTTAAATAAAAGTAGCCTAAGTTACTCCTTATTACATCAGCTACCTGCCAATAAAAACCCGTCGAAATCGGTCCAGCCATTTCAGAGATTAGACGGAAAAAGAGACAGACAGACAAAAATTGTAAAAAATATTATTTTGGTGTATGTACCGTATATGTATTCATATGAATGTGGTAAAAAAGGGTTATTTCAATATTACAAACAGACACTCCAATTTTATTTATATGCGTAGATATAAAATACCTCTGTAAAAAACAACCACGTCTCCGAGCCCTCAAGTAGAAATTCTTACAGACGTATTTCAATCTTATGATAATATGGCATTTTGAAAAATAAAATAAATACATGATTTATTTCATTTACACATTTAAATGCTACATTTTAAATCTAAAACATTTATTACTGGAATAAATCCACTTTTCAAAAACGTAAGTCATCTTCTTGTTATCCTTGCGAGTTAAGTAGTCTCAGGTTCGAGTCCCGTTTAACGTTTGAGACAAGTTAAAATATTCTCGTTTTATAATTTTATATATTTTATGCATTTTTCAATGCGATCTTATAAAATAAATTATTATAATAGGAAAATACTAGACAAAATCGACTCGGGTCACAAGTCAATTCGTTCTCAATTCTTATAAGATCGCATTGAAAAATGCATTAAATATATAAAATTATAAAACTAACTTGCTGTTTCATCTCAATCGATTGCTCAAACGTTTGTAAAAATGTTTCTTTCGAATACGAGAGGATGTTCCTCTCATTCAAACAACGCTGGCCTACAGCGTAAAATCAGAAAGGTACTAGAAAATTTCGACGAGTGTTCACAAGGTTCGATAGCTCAATTGGGAGAGCATTGGACTGGATTTCTAAAGATTGCGGGTTCGGTTCCCGCCTGAGAATTCACTTGTGACCTGAGTCGATTTTTTCTAGTATTTTTCTATTATGATAATTTATCTTAAAGTATTCTAGTACTAAATAATTGCTATCCATAATATCCATATTCTTGTAAATACATAAACGGTTTTGTCTTTGCCGTCTTCTTTACCAGTGAAAGAATGATGTGCAAACAAACTATTTTTAGCATTCTTCTTTCTATACATAGACTAGCATATTTTTGAATTATCCTAGAAAACTAAAACTGACAATGACACGGCAAAAACAAGAGCGAATCACGCGATATTCGGTGATTTGCTGACATTGTGAAAAAAGTTAATTTATGTTTGTTATGACTTGGTTTATTTTGTGGTATCATGCTTGGTTTGGAGTACTTAATATATAGCAAATGTTATTTCTCAATTTTTTATGGTAAGTTTCCCTTTTAAACTATCGCTAGAATAACAATACTATTTATTAATCAATTCGTCTTTTCCTTTGTCCAAATTGTAATTCCCTTCTCACTGAGGTTGTAAAATATTTAAATCTGGAACATAAACATAATCTATCATATTATATACACGTTCAATGACGTTCAAAATGAATTTCTCTTTTTCAGTTTATTTTATCTGATGGTGCTAATTAACTGCCACACTATATCTAAATATATCGACCACAGAAAAGATATTAGTAATATAGTTGACAGCATTAACGACTTAGATTACAAAAGGGAGTATAAACTGAAACATGATCGCCTGTACCATAATTATAGAAGAGACGACAAAGAAGGTACAACGACAGCGCCACTAAAGGAGGAAATCACATCTGTAACAAAAGGGAAAGTTAGAGTTGTAGTGTCGACGATAGCGAAACCTACCCAAAGTAAACCGCGACACAATTTCTGGAACAAATTTCGTCACAAGTGGATAGACAGGAAAAGAGTAGAACTCGGACTTCACAAAAGGAAAGTACCTAAGAGAGGCAAATACTATAGACAATATGAAAATTCTGAACACAAAGCAAAAGAAGAATATGCCTTTGAAGACGCTCATGTCCCTAAAATGGGTGCGAATCGAAGAAGAAGAAACAGATATAAGGCACACACAGATAAAAGGAAGAGGGATGTCTCACAAATGACAAGTTTAATTACTATCTTTCCAGTTACTAATACTACAGTTACCAAAAATGCGAGAAGCTCGGGGACATCGAAACCTGCAAGTTCCACTAAATCTGGAATAACTAAAATGATATCATCCAAACTCAGCTCCATCAAGATATACGAGCCTTTCTCAACAAAGAACAACAATATGTCAGAAGCTATAACAGAAATGACAACACACCTTTCAACTTTAAAAAAACTTTATGGGCTCCCTCAACAGAAAACGACTCAAAATATTGTGAACCAGTCTATTGCAGAAACATCTGAAACTACAAGTACTCCAAAATCAACTGTGGATTTAGATTTCCCTGGTACTGCCCAAATAGAAGCTCTACTAAATGATATAAAAATTAAAGCAGTTGAGATGGTGGCAGAACAAAATCCAGCTATTACTGATATAATTACTAACACTGTTACTGAGACTACTTTTGAAGTTGACCCCATTCTCACGCATTTGGATATGAGCACCAGAGGCTATGCATTGAGTACATTTATTTCAATTGACATCCCCAATAGCAAAAGAACTGTTGATTCCAACGAAACTGTCGTGATATCCAACACCGAACCGACACACAATGTAGCAGCGAGATCTATACACGAAGATGTATACACTATAGCACAAAATATAGAAGACTTACTCCAGAGAAATTTAAAGAAAGCTTACAGAAAAGTCAAGGGAAAAATGTCATCGGAATTCAAGCACGAAGTAAGCCAAATGACGTCAACAGCAAAGGCTGAATCAAAGAAAATGCTGGAAAAAGTAACTAAGGCTGTTAGCAAATGTGGATGTAAAACACAACATCAATCTAAATGTACACCTAAAGCGAAAAGTACCAAATGTACTAAACCAATGGCAATGAAACAAGTAAGACGATGTATGAAACACAAACAGACAGAGAGTCCTTATACAACTGAGGCGATGCACTCATCCCTACCAACACTTCCAGCCACACTTGACGATTACATGATGCTGACTTTATTCGAACAGATTCTTGCTAAAACACATCAAGATAATGTTATGAAAATGTTGACTACCCCTGATGGACCATATAATAAACTTCGCAACAGAAAAAGAGAAATAAATAGTACTAATAATATAAATAATAATGAGGACGCAAAGTTAGAAGATGACACAGAAATTATTGATGATTATTTATATAGTAGTTTGCCTACCACAAGTCCTAACTACTTTGAAACTGAAACCACTATCCAGTCTCCGGCTACTACTTTATCAGATGAAGATACGAGCTTTGAAGGTTTGAGCGACAAAATATCTTTCAATGATTACGTGAATGGGTACAAGCATTACTTAAAATTTCAAAGAGAACAAGGCGAACAGAATTTCTCAAACCTGGTGCGGTACCAAGCTCACAGGCACCATAGCGTAGATGATATAGGTAAATTCATCCTTAATAAAATCCCACAGTTACCTTCTATCAGGTATAAAAGGTTTTTTGAGGACTATAACGTTGAAGATGATGTATCAACTAAAAGCGACGATTCTTGGTTTAAGAAGCATTTCTATTTCTTCATAGATAATGGTCCACCAAAGAAATTTCATACTTCCCAAACAGTAGAATTGAAATCTGCCATATCTGGCATGGATACATCGTCGGAACATTTACAATTTAGTGCCAAAAGTTCTACAGACGCTGATATTAAGGATTCTAGTGAAGACGAATCTTCAGAAGTCAATTTGGATGTACTTTCCAAGGATTTTTATGAGCGCAAGTCTAAAGAGTTTTCGCCATACGACAATGCTGAAGGTATAAACAAAAAATTATTCAGCAATTTTACGAAATAACTTATTTCTATAACTCAGAGATCTCATGTTGCATTGCACATTTAAATTTAAAGAAGTATATTATTCAACTTGTTGATGAGAAAAATAAAACTTTAATCTTTGGACAGTAATAAACCAATTTGAAAACTTCAACTAGTATACTAACAGACAACTTGAATTGAGTAGAAATACTAATGGCATAGTTTAGTTTTGCTTTCACTATTTATTCTATCTATTTAACAGTATTATCGGTGGGCAAAGTTTTATATTTTATGGATACATAGCAGTTTCTTTTCCTTGTTTGGTACATCCATTGACCTGATTCTTGTTTTAACTTCTGAAAATAAACGTCTGTAGAACTTAATACATGTGCGAGTCTGAGTGGCGCCAACTCGTGTAAAAGTCGTGTAACAATATGAATGGTCAGATTAAATGATATTCTATTTTTACAGCGACAAAAGAGGCAACCGACCGAAGCATTGAAGCAAATAAAGAAACAAAGCTTGACATACAGAACGCCAAAGCTCAAGGAAGTGTTGGTTTCGTAAAGAGACTATTTGGAGGCAAACGAGGAACTACACCCACACATGCCTCTTTGAAAGATGAAACTCAAATAGAATCTAGTGAATACAATAAGGTCGTTGACGATTCCGAAAGAGGCAGGAGAAATGTTAAACTCGAAGAAAAGGAGAACATACAAGTTTCTGCAGTCAAAATGAAAAATACGACTCCCAACAGTGTAGTTGATAAAAAAAGCAAGAACATCGGCTACGTAGACGTCAATTTGATTCCAAGACCGACAGCAATAGTAAAGTTAAGGGAGAACAAGAGTAAAAAAGGGAAAATGTCAAAATTCTTCGAAAAATTAAAATTTCACAAAAGAAAGCATTCGAAGAAGATTAAACGCGAGAACAGATTGCCTAGATTTAATCCGTTTAAAAAATTTCGAGAATTTCTGAAAGGAAAGCCACGCACACAAACATTTTCCGAGCATCGAAAAGTTGGACAGCACGATTACGACATTCTTACCTCCCGTATAGATACTTTCAAGCCTGTAAAATACAATAAAATGCCTAGTGTTGATGAGATGACCCGTGAAATACCTAACATCACTGCAGATGCACCAGTTTTCTCTGGTTTGCCATTTCCGAAGGATAATGCTAAATCCAATCCTATGGACTTAACATGGGATGCAACACCTTTTAAATACCAATCTGCAAATTCGGATTCAACAACAGAACCCAGTGAGAAATATTTTGATTCATACAAAAGTAAGTTTCCAATCTTTACTTGTACTTAATTATGTATTATTAGCGGCCGCCCGCGACTTTGTCCGCGTGGAACATTGAAACATTACTTTATTTTTCTAAAATAAAAGTAGCCTAAGTTACTCCTTACTACAGCTACCTGCCAAAAAAAGTCCCGTCAAAAAGCGTCCAGCCATTTCAGAGATTAGCCGGAACAAACAGACAGACAGACAGACAAAAATTGTAAAAAATGTTATTTGGTTTATGTACCTACAGTATATATATTCATATGCATGTAGTGAAAAACGGTTATTACAAACAGACACTTCAATTTTATTTATATGTATATATAATTTTACAACAACACAGATAACAATCATATTATATTACAGAAATAAAAGTTCAAAAGCCTTGAGCATAGACGAAAGGTAGCTAGCCTATCCGTCTTTTATAGGATACATTTCGGAGAGTGTGCAGCAGAATTGCACAACCTTGTTCCCACAACCCAAAAAGCGTTTTGGTTCTAATTTGACGATCAGTACCGTTAAGTGGAACGCTTTGCCTGCGTCCGTGTTTCCTTACAAATACAATTTATGGGTCTTTAAGTCACGAGTGAATAGCTAGACTCATTTGCTTGTCTGGATTTGTAGAAATTTCTAATTTCCCTTAAATATACAGTAAAGAAATGATAATAATTTAGCAATAAGGAGTTTATAAAAAAATTAAAATCAATGTGACATTGTTAACACTACAAGTAATTAATAAAGTAATTAATGAAATAAAATTGTAGAATACCACCTTAAAAATAGGCGCCACTGTTATATTGATATACCAAATATTCGCACTAAGCGGTTTAGTTCAAATTAAGTAATCCGTACCGCTACTGAGTGGAAATCTTTGCCTGAGTCTGTTTCCTGACAAATACAATTTAGGGGTCTTCAAGTTACGAGTGAATAGGTATTTTCTAGGCAAGCGCGTCACTTCATAGATCGCATCGTCGCTTACCATCAGGCGAGTTAGTGGTTAGGCGCCTGCCTATTCACTATAAAAAAATATTACCAAATAATCCTAATTATGTAGACGCATATTTTTTATTTATTTGGGTAAAAAAACAGTAACAAAGTACACAACGCGTCTGCCGCCCGCTCCTCTCTCAGCCCCCGCGTCCCTGTACCGCAAAGCGAGCGAAGACTCTTTTATGCGGTCAACCTACAATTTTTAAAACAACAACATTTACCACAACATAAACTTACAATATTTTTAAATATCCATATCAGTCTTTATTGTCTTATTGTGGTTACATAAGGATTTTTACAGGTACCTTACAAATAACCTATTGTTAGGTTACACAATACCTGATGATAATGACTTACATTCCGTGTGTTTAGCAGAAAAAAGCGCTAGGCAGCGCTTGTAAGCAAAATGGCGCGCTGTTAAATTGTAAATAGCTATTTTCCTCTAGGACGCAAACTAAGCGGTCACTGGGGAACATAATCTCAATTAAATATATTTTTATCAAATGCAGTGATAAGTTTTAAACTATGAATAATATATTGAAAAATTTAGTGAATGACAATATTGAAGAAGACGAGATTACTACTATTATTTTAATGATTGCACAAAACCACCGGATAACTTAAGTTTGTAAACACACTTATCAAAGCAAAATGGCGGAAAACGTCAGTGCTGCGAAAGTTAGAAAACGTGTCCTTGCCAAAACCGTATAGTTTGTTTCTCAGCGCTAGCGAGAGCCGTCAATCGCTTTTTTATGCTAAACGCATCCAATGTCATAATGCAACTATTGATAAACGCACTATTGATTTCATTTAAAGAAGTCCAACAATTCCTTTAGGTCATATATATTTTTAATTTATTAGGGTTCCGTACCCAAAGGGTCAAACGAGACCCTATAACTAAAACTCCGCTGTCCGTCCGTCTGTCACCTGGCTGTATCTCAGGAACCGTGATAGACAGTTGAAATTTTCAAAGTTGACGTATTTCTGTTGCCGCTATAACAACAAATACTATCTTTTTTTGCAATCATTACAACCTTTCTATTCATCATCCATATCGAGTGTAAATTTTTCGTAACTTGTTGTTTTTGAAACATATTTTCGATTATCATTAAGTGAAACCAGCATTATGGTAATCGAAAATATGACTTAATAGGCATCGATGTCACGATCTATAGCTTAGAGCAGCTCACGGAATAAGGCCTAAAATTAAATACAAATTCAAATCGAATAATGTACTATATTATTTAGTTTTAAATAACGCGATATTTATACTATAGATACTTAATAAAAGAAAGCAATAATCAGACAGTTATGACTCAGTTAAAAATATCTAAGTTTTCCCTAAAACTAGATAGTTTTCGCAGTAACTAAACGCTAAACAAAATGACATAAATATCGTAAGTGCAAAAATGTATTTTAATTATATAATATTTAGCGGCCAGTCCCGGCTTCATACGGGTGGACAAAATTCTTTAAATTTTTCATGCATTAAATATAGCCTATGTTACTCAGCGTGAATGTAGCTTTCCAATGGTGAAAGAATTTTTGAAATCGGCTGAGTAGTTTTTGAATTTGTTCATTGCAAACATACAAAAATACAAATCTTTATAATATTAGTATATATAATAGTTATCGACACAACTTTGATTTGAATTAGATTATCAAATGTAAACTTTATTATTACTTTTCTTAAGAGATTCAACATTACAGATAACGGCAAGACCACAACCGCAACATTTTTTAAAATAAACAAACCAAAACCGTACAAAGGCAAATTACCTAAAGTGAACGAATACGATTATAAGATTCAAAGTAAACAGACAGAAACAACGACAGACTATAGTAATAATTTAGACGGCATTAACTTCAATAATCCTATTAACGAGAAAACAGAAAAAACAACAAAGATTGATAGCACACCAGGCGAGAATTTATTTAATACTCATACAACTGATGAACCACAATTTGCAACCGAGTTGGATGATCTATTTGACTTGAAAGTTGAAACGGAGATTACTCAGAAATACACGCTGCCTTCTGTAGAAACTGTAACGTTTTCTCCCAGCCAATTGACGGTGATACCACACAGAATGTATATACCATCACATCTCCAAATAGTTGATGAACCAATGAACGACATTAAAATCGATTCCAAACTGACTAGAATTGTCAAATTCCCACTCCCACATTATAAACATGATCACAAGGCTATTAATGACGAACCAGTCACATCACGATACATAGAAACAAGCACTAAAATATACAAGGCTTCAAAAAGAGAAGCCAAACAATATGTTTTCTTTTCAACAACAGACCTTAACTCAAAGGATGACGTTGAATTCCCCAGTAGTCATGCGAGACTGGTGAGCTACAAGCCATATCCTGATTATTTCAACGACCTCTTAATGTGGCACGGAGATCTTCTCAACACCGACACAATTACAACTCCATCGTGGGAAAATATACTTGACTCCATTAAAGCTTCGCCAGAATCCATTGACACAAGCATCGATATGCAAAACGAAATACATCAAATAAATGAGTTTCTCCGTCTTTATGGTTTGAAATCAACAACGAAAGATAAAATTTTCAAAACTGGTATGAAAAGTAAAAAAGACAAAGTAAGGAGTAATAATTTTAAGCAACGGAATATTATAAGGACTGTTGCGATACAAGACGATGCACTGGCTAAAAGCAATGATGTATTGATAACAGGAGAAGCTAAATATTTGCATATAGCAAGACAACCTGACTTTGTGAAAACTCCAATGTTTATGAACGACCAGGAAAAATTATACTTTAAACCAACCGCCAATGGAAAAGATGCAAAACGTAATGGAAACTTTTGGAAAGGTAGTGTCGGTAAGTTACTTTCTTGTATTTGTTTAATCAGCAGTACCCTCTTCTTTTTCTCTTCCTTTTCTGCGTTTTCTGTCACTCTTTCTGTCTACCATCTTTCTTTTCTTGCTTTGTTCTCGCTCCGGGGCGAAAGGTTTCCCTAGCATCGACCCCCGGTTGCGGTAACGTTTGATAACAACCACTCGTAAAGTCTGTTCATTCTATCTTGTCCTATTTTGTAAACAATCTTGGCACAATTTTTTAACAAAACCACCCATTTAAAAATGAAATGATAACAAAGTCAATAATCTATTACAATAAATCGTTATTATAGACTGAAATCATAGTTATCAGTTGATTTTTAATGCTGCATTTTCAATAATAAGGAGTGCCAAGATTGTTTACCAAATAGGACAAGTTAGTAGGAATAGACTGTATTTGTAAATTTCAATCGATTGAAATCATTAACCCCTTATAATTTAACAAATAAGATAAAAAATATCAGCAGTACCCTTAACCGACGAGCTTGTATGAAAAGGTTGATGAGAGTCGAAGAAGCGAGAGATGAATGTCAGGAAGTGGAAATCTGTGATCTGTGATCTGTATCTGTATGTAAGTAGATATCAATTATTGAGATAAAAAAAGATATTTTTCTCAAAATTAGGAAAATAAATTACCTTCCATTTAACATGGATAACGACATAATGATAAGATTGCGGATAGACAGAAGGACAGACACGAACGAAAAACGTGGTAAAAAGGAGGCGTGATTGTATGTTTGTATTTGTTTTATTTTGTAGCATCTATAATGCCACATTTCTCTAAGAATAAAAATACTCCTATAAAAAAATCACATCTTACCAATCTCCTGAAGTAGGATTTTACCTAAGGACTCGATGTGGTTGTTTTCTTTAGGGGTATTTTGAATCTTATCATATTCTTTCTAAACATAAAAGGCACCATCAACTATTTTATCATCATCATCATCACCTTAGCTTACAAACAGATGCATTGCTGGATGAAAGTTTCTGATTTTTGAAATTGAATATGATTTTACCAGAATCTTGCTTGGCAAGAGGT
The DNA here is from genome assembly GCA_927399485.1 of Calamotropha paludella. Classification (NCBI taxonomy): domain Eukaryota; kingdom Metazoa; phylum Arthropoda; class Insecta; order Lepidoptera; family Crambidae; genus Calamotropha; species Calamotropha paludella. Next base: position 1,406,937 of record OV656830.1, on the reverse strand, counting down.
TTAGAGATGTAAGAGACCATATTTTGGTAACACTTTGGTATCTTCAGTATCATCAGTTAATTACAGGTTTTTTTTATTAATTAATGTTTGATAGACAACGTTTATTCATTAGAAAGTATAAGTTGCTATGCATTTGTTCACAAACATTCTTTCCGAATGATGACTCGAGTTTTTTACTGTCTCTGAGTAGTGGCCTTTGTTTTAGACCGCGAAGCAAAGAAATTTAACAAAGACATCGAGGATTCCTCGGAACTCTTCTTGGATACAACTCTCTTAGCGTATGATGATGGACCGGATTTCCTTACCGAACATCCGTTCAACAAGAAAATATGTAAGTAGCAATTGATTGTTTTTATTTATCTATTAAGGATCTCCAACAGAGAATACACAGTGCATGCTTAGAATTAAAATCAATTATTACAATTTGCATTCTCCTCCTTTGAAATTAGTTTTAAACTAACAATAAATATGGTAGATATACCAAAGAATTGCACTAAATATTTTGCTTCAATTCTGTGATCCGCACCGTTAAGGAGTGAAACTCTTTGCCTGAATCTGTGTTTCCTGACAAATACAATTTAGCGGTCTTCAAGCCACGAGTGAATAGGTATTTTCTAGATAAATGCATCACATCCAAAATCCCATCGTCGCTTACTATCAGGCGAGTTAGTGGTCAAGCGCCTACTTATTTAATATAAATTAAAAAAAAATATAGACAAAGCTGGTTTTTTGGTGCATATTAACATGCAAAAACACGCTTGGTCATCAGTTTTGAATCTAGCAGGAATTGTCATCTTAGTCACACTTGCCATTTTTTAAATGGCAAGTTAAAATTATAGAATAGATTCTATTCTATAAAAAATATACCTGATTTCATTTAACATTTTTTATTCAACATTCCTGCAATAAAAGGGGTACGCAAGTTTGAGGTCTTTCTTGAAGTGGTACGTAGAAAAACCTAATTGGGAATCATTGGAATAAAATATTAGCGCCATATTCTTCTGCCACACTTTTACCCCGTTTTTCATTCTTCTCCTCATCCCATTCCTATAAACGCGAGAGCACTGAGGGAATGCAATCTTTAGGTTTATAAGGCCACTTCCCAAAATGTACACGATCAATTCTTAAATGGACAATTTACTAATGTTTAAAATTTCTAACAAATATTATTGCACCGCCACTGTTCACAAATTATTTAACCAAAGCAATTTCGTGAAAAAATAATTAAGTATTTTCATGAATTCTCAAAATATATTTTTTTAATTTTAGCAAAGAACTCTTTATCGTCAGACGAAGCGTTAAAATTCAAAACTGTAAGTATTACATCATTTTAAGTAATTAAGTAATCTTTCACACATATACAGCCACGAGAAAAAAAAATGCTTACAGATAGAACCATGTTACACTAAACTGAGTGTAAACCATGATACAACCAAGAAGTAAACTAAAGAAGTAAACTTGGTCGATGCAGTCGCTAAGCATAAAACTTTGCTAGCACCATATATTGGAGCGGAGCGTAATACAAAAAAAAAACAATAATGTTTAGTAGTAAAATTTAAAATTCCATAAGAATGAAAACTTTCAAAAAGCGCGCGCTTTTTGTTTCAAATGGGAAATCCCATATCGTAACTTTTTTATATTTGAAATATGTGAAATTACTTACGCGCTTAAAATGGTCCTAAATGTGTTGATTAGATCCCACACAAAAGTTATTAAAAACGGTAAAAAACTCGGGAAGTTATGGCGTAACAGACATTGCGTCATTGAAGCTGATCCATGGGAACTCCGCTCGCTCCGCTCCAATAAACAATGTTATACGACAAGATTCTACGGCGTATGCCTACATTTCTTTGCTCGAACTCAAATTTTGAACAATACCGTATGCACTACAAGCCATTACTATTGCAGTTACCATTAACTTATCCCACTAGTACATACTATTGTTAAAACAATTAGTTCTGGTTTGAACGTTTAAGGGCTTATTTTTCAAATCCGTGAGAAAATAATTGGCTTGATGTTGTATCATTCTGACATATTTTTAAAGAATATCAGAAACACAAGTTCAATTTCAAAGTTTTTATTGCATTTTTTATTTTGTAAACAGAAGTTATTACAAAAAATAGAAAATAAAACAAACATGAAACCCTGCAAAGGCACTGCAATTAATTTCTTTTTTGCTGAGACTTTAATAAACATGTACATATAAATTTAAGTAATATTACATTACTTCATAAAAATAAAATTGCATATTCATTTGTAACAAAAATTATGGCCAGACTACTAAAAAATCTATTTTTACCAAAAATAATTAACAATTATAAACTTATTAATGTTATTTCATGCTGTTACTTTCTTCCCGTTGACCTCTCATGATAATCTAAAGGCTTGTGTTACAAGTGCTATAGATAGAGTATAGAAGTCGAGCTTTTGTTAACTTAAATTTGACATCTCCACCGATAGGTTATGGCAGCCTTATAACAAATAATTAATACAATAAAGGGTAAAGACTGTTTCATGACATGGTATTAGTGGGGTAAATATGAGGCCAATTGTACAATTGATTATACATACTATCTAATGTTACAATGGTCCAGCTGAAAATTTTGAAACATTTTTGCAGATCATTGTTGTAACCTAACCTCACCAATTACGTTTATTTCTATAGTATTTTATAACAATAATGACTAAAAATAATTTGGTAATATCGATCGGAAAATATCGATCAAAATTTTGGGCGAAATCGATTTGAGTGAATTTAACTTATATATATATATATATATATTTAAAAATTAAGACCATACCTTACAACCTTACAAATTAAAAAGGAACATTCCCATTACAGGCAAAAAGACCTATAACTAAAATGAACCAATCTCCAGTACAATACTTTAGTACACCGTTACCAATGAAAATGAACGATTTCGAGCAATTCCTCAAAGAGAATCAAATTGACGTCCAATCTGTCACAAGACCGCTCACTGGTGTACCACAAATTGTAAACGTACTTTACTCTAAAAAGAGACCTGTAAGCAAATCCAAAATTATTATGACACCAACTACTACCTTAAAAAAGAACCTTAAGACGAAGAATAAAGTACCGAGGTATAAAACGGAAGCAGATTATCCGCCTTTCAAGAAAAATAAGGATATAATTGAATTCACTACACATAAAAACGATGCCAACAACTTATTTGATAATAATCTTTATATAAATGATGACGAAAGAGAAAAGAAAATTCAAATCGTTAGAAGGAATAAACGTTTTACAACACCACTAGACGCATTCTTTTATACCCTTGAATCTGAATACACAGGTAAAGATAAAACGACTAAAAATGAATTTACGAAGATAAAAAGAAAGCTTTTTGATAAAAGCCTGTCTTCAACAACATCAAGTGGTAATAATGATGCTTTTACCTCCCCTGTTATACATACGGATGATAGCGCGACAGATGTAGAACTAACTATTATAAGTCTTGATGATTTGGACGATCTAACGCAATCGACGCCAAGGCGTCACACAGAAGCAGAGTTTTTGGAACCTTGGCGAATGATGACACTATCGAAGAACCTCTTTGTGAATAGTAATACTGAAGTACATAAAACTAGTCGCTTTACGACAACTCGTAAAACTACAACGACAGCGACTACACCTGATGTTACAGTTGAAACGACTACTAAAGAGACACCAAACTTTCTAAGAAATGATGTACACGATGATTTGGTTTTCAACGATGAGTTCGATAAAACTAAAACGTTACTACCCGCAATTTATTCGTCAGATGACAATTTTGAAACAACGCCGCAAGAATATTCTAGCATCCGTACTTCACCCTTGCAAGAACTGAGTAGCAATAATATTTTCAAGTTTCCCTATAAACACCATCACCCGAAAAGAGTAAAAATAATAAGTCATAACTACAAATACGATATTATTTATGATAGAAATAAGCTGAGGGGCAAGCGAAATACAATCTCAACTAGTAAGTATTGTTTATTCATTTATATACTTACAAATAGGACCATCTTTATATAGTTGTCTCCTATATAGTATCTTATATATAGTCTCCTGTGCGTGTGCATATCAGAAAACTCTCCCTGACTTTGATTAGATTCATAATCGAACTTGGCAGATGGCACAGCCATCAGGCAAGACAACGTCTGCTTAATCTGTTTGTTGTATTATATTATTTTAAATTCACCTCTTCTATGAGTAATGAAATAAAACATTAATACAAATATCAATAATCAATAAACTTTCCATAATCATATTTACACCTGTCATGGGATGTTTATAGTTTAACTGTTAAGAATTCATGATCTGCTAATAGTAGAGGTGTTGCTTGCAACCAATTTATTCGGGAAACACGCTTTTGTCTAACAATATTGCTATTCTCTTAGTATAAATACATAATATATAATAATCATGATGAAATTTTATATTCCTTTGTTTTAACGGCTAATTCCAAAAACAGCTGAACGGTTCGTCATTATCACTATACCAATTATTAGCATCGAAATCAATCAAAAGAATTTTAAATAGGGAATAACATAACTTCGGTGTCTAATCTTATGTTTTTTGTATTTGTAGTCGGCACGACCCGTGCAGCTGACGATAATGATTCTTCAAATGATAGTGAGTAAGTTATTTTTATTTTATGTGATGTATTTGTAAAGATTTTCTTTAATTAGTGTACTAGATTATTGTAACTCAACAATAAATGTCATCAGAATATTAGCGATAACACTGATAAAGTCATGGTTCAAACAAATAACTGTATCTATCCCTATCTTTTACGAGAATTTATCTTAACAGCAATATGAAAAAAGTAACATTTTGTAACTAATATTGATTTCTGAAAATTTGCAAGTTTCAGCCGATATAAGCCTTATCCATTCTACCCGTAAACTCGACAGAGACATCAAAATTATTAAAATAGTAAAAGCTGTTGAAGCCGTAGAAAAATTGACCAGACCAAATGTCATAATTCATATCGATCTACCAACTTATTATGAACCATATACCGGTCCAACTGAACCAATAATAACGAGAAAACCGAAAGGCATTTGGAATGATTTTGTTCTTAAATATCTATCCGGCATAGCTCTTATAGAGCTTTTGCATAAATTTGGAATAATAAGGATTGTTGATGGCATTTTGAACTTTACGGATGGAGTGGATAATGCTGTTAACGCTAGTGAAGTTTTTAGCAGAAACAACACCACTGAAAATGGACTTGATGTAAATTTATCTATGAACCAGCAAGAAAATCATCAAGGTAAGAAATTTTACTGTGTTTATAGATTCATATTTAGTTTAGCGTCAATTAAACCCTAAATGCTAGGTAGTTTGGAGAGTGTGATCGGGAGCTGCATGTGCTCATACCGCCTTTTCCCCTTTTTCTATCGGATATCCTGAGGCACTGTGGGTTACCACCCTTTCTTGGTTGCTATTCTTATCTGTCGCACCAAGCGCTTCTCGACATCTTTCATAAAGGAGTGGAACTCCCTCCCTGCGTCTGTATTTCCGAATACTTATAACCCGTCCGCTTGATTGGGATCAAGAGCGTACCCATTCATAATAAAATTCTTCAAATATCGTATTACACTGACAAAATTAAACATGTTGTCACTTACTATTCTCCTTATGTCACGATTGATATTTTTTTGACTGGATCTGACTGAAATACTATACCTAAGGATTGAAAGATTGCCCTCTGATTATTCTACTATTATAATGTATTTATTAAAAAAGGCGCATATTATTCTATTTGGTAACATTTATGAAAAATTAATTTCGTCGCTGAAATGTTAGATGTCTTGACACTAAAAACTGATGATAAGCACTATTAAAATTCCAAATAATTTTATATTTGATTTCTTACCTCTTTTTTCAGTAACTGCGCCATTTAAAAATACAAATATGACACGATTTGAGCAAATTGAATCGATGTTGCCAAACGGAAGGGAAAAAAGAAGACTAAAATTATTTTCACGTAAGCAGTTTATTAATTGTAGGTTATTTGTTTTACTGATGACGTAATTTATTCGTTTATTGTAAATTTGCAGATATAAAGGGTAAATTGAAACATTTACTCCATAAAACATCTGAATCTGCAAACTTCTCGTCAGCATTACCAACATCATCAGAAGGTAAAAGCCAATTCTTATCAGCTGCAGCAAATAGATTATTGTATATATTTGATATAACTATGTAAAATTTTATTGATTTATTATTAATATTTATCATTTCTGGAATCTGAATATAATGGCATTTTGGATATTTTTATTTTTGCTTTATTGCTTAAATGAAATTGCTTCAAATGTAATGGAAATAATGAAATTTTGTATTGACTTAGTATCGACGACTGGCAAATCAACAGCAACAGTCGATAAAATAAAAAGAGACAAAGATGAGTGGAAAGACGACCTGATCTCCAGCAACGGCGTTCCTATTGATTATAATTTTGATATTGACAAGATCGTAGAAAAGGTTAGTTGTTGAAGAATGAGAGGCTGTTACTAAGATTTTCAGCTACCGCCCAGCTAGTTCAGTCGTTCTAGGCTAATCTCCAAAGTAGGTGTAGGTAAAACCGCCATACGTCTCCCGAAGACCACAAAACGGAGAGCAGCGTTTTCCAAATTATGATCTTCTACTGCCAAACATAAACATAATGGGTTTAGCGCTCAGTTTTGGAGGAGGTCACCTATTAGTGGATGTCTTTCATCATGGTGATGGTCTGAATCCGGCAGGAACTTTTCGGGTGGCAGCACAGATTACTACGCTACCAGTTAAACCAACATAATTTATCGACGCCCGGTACTAAAGTTTTATATATTTAGAATTTTTAAAATAAAATATTGTAAAAAAAATTACATACACAGCACTATATTCACATATAACACTCTGTCAAAACAAAGGAATGACATATAAAAACACTTGACATAGAAAAGGGTAAAATAAATTAAAAAAATGAGAACAAAAAATGTTCAGCCAGGATTATTACTGGCTGAACATTTTTTCATTCATTAGGATTATTTCCAACATAAAAAAATTATATTCCAATAAAAAAAATTAAAATGAATATGCTTTTAATAATATAAATTTGATATTTTTGAGAATCTATACATCCTTTGCCTAGTTCTCAAGGTTTAAGTTTTACTCATTTCGATTTTGTTGTAAAACCTCATATAGTACCAAGCGGATTAAATATTTTAATAAAAAGAAAGAAAGAATTTATTGACCAAAGGTTGGAATGAAAGGATGGAATAATTACACACAACAATAACATAAAAAAAAATATTTTTTGCTGAAAAATAAATAAATTAAAACTCAGTCTTAGACCTACCATCAACCAGGACCCTGCTTCACACAGGCCACTGTGAGCAAAGATCCACCGCAGCAGCACTGATATTCTGGCTTAAATAAATTAAAAAAAAAAAAGTTTTTTTTATGTATTTTTTAAATGTACATATGAAAAATAACTAATAAACTAAATTATAAAAAAATATTATCATTTTTAACAGGCTACTTTCGACGATTTGCTTACAAGCAAAGTCAACCAGGTCAAAATGGATTTCGGATCGACTACAGAAGTAAGTTTTATAATAAATATAATATATTTTTTTATTTCAGTCACATGACTCATATTGTGTTATAATTTTACTTATCCTATGTAAGTAACAGTGACACAGCTGAGAAAAAAAGCATGTGTGCAATTCACACGTGGTAGAAGTGAAACCTTCAAAAATAATACGTGCACGTATACAAAATATCACGGTTGTTGTGATGCCGTCTCTCAAGTTTTGTACTACGCGTGCGCACACAAATACGTATTAACACACGTACATAATGTTTCCTATCTCATTTTCTCCTACGTTAAACCTTATGAATTTTGTCTGTCTCTTTTTACTGTCGCTTTTTCTTTTCATCGACTTTCAAATCACAACCATGCTAAGGAAGTTTTCACTTCAAAAAAAAATGGTTGCCTGTAAAGTCGGTTTTACGGGCGAAGATTTTACGTGACAACGTCTTTTTCTCGGTAGAATATTTATTGATATGAATATAATTAAATTGCACAATAGGAACAAGGAATTGAATGAAAATAAGAATTGCACAAATTTTAACTATAGAAATATATTTTGTTTACTAAAACATTGTACATGTAAACTTAAACTTAACTAATTCCTATTTGAGTGATTTTGTTGAGGATAAAAAAAACTATAAATCATTATGTAACAGGATGTTTAAATATAAATGCCTGTAATATATTTCGAAAATTAATAAATGAATAATTTGGGTTATATAGGAAATATATCTACTACTATTAAATATTTATATTATAAGTGATTTATACATTAATGATTTAAATGGAACAATCTTGGATGGTTATCAAAATTTATCGATATAAACAATTTTTTTGTATTATATATATCATAAAGAGTTTACAATTTCATATACACTCGGCGTCAAAAAAATCGCACCTCTAAGAAAATCACGTTCAAATGGCATTAACTCTGGATATGCACATGCAGTCGTATTAATTATAATTTTATTTAAAAGGTTACTTAATTAACTTAATAAAAAAACATTATTTTTCATTATCAAATAAAACCTAAAGCAACAAATAAAGGGTCACAAAAATTCTAAGGAAATTTTGCTGCTCGGGAGAGTCGCGAGTTGCGCTAACTTTGTGGGTATAAAGAGGTCAACACGGGTTCAATGTGGGTCATTCGCTATTAAACCGTTGAAGGGGACACACGCACTGATTTTACTGAAGAAAGAACATCTGGAAAATGGACACTACAGCTGATGAGGCCGCTCAAGTGGTTGCACTACTGCAAGCAGGGGTGCGGCAGTGTGATGTCGCCCGGCAACTGAATCTGAGCCGTTTTTCGGTTCGTAGAGTCTACCAGCGCTTTTTAGAGACCGGTGGCTATATCCGGCGACATGGGTCCGGTAGACGTCGCTGCACTTCGGAAAGAGACGACCGGTTCGTTGTGTCGTACTCTTTGAGAAATCGCTTCTCAAACGCTGTTCAGCTGCAACAGGAGCTCCAGGCAGTTCGCAGACGCACCGTGAGTGTATCCACGGTTAGAAGAAGACTGAAGGAGAAGAACATAGCAGCCCGCAGAGCTGCTACAGGTCCAAAATTGACTGCAGCGCACCGACGAGCCCGCTTGCAGTTTGCTCGCGACCACGTCGATTGGACCATTGAGCAGTGGGGAGCTGTTCTCTTCTCAGACGAGACACGAGTGTGTCTTTTCTGCAACGACCGACGAAGAAGAGTATACCGGAGGCAGGGTGAACGTTTCGCTCAAGCCTGCATCCAGGAGACGGTGGAATATGGAGGCGGATCCTGCATGTTCTGGGGCGGTATGTCGGCTGCTGGCAAAACCGACCTGGTCTGCGTCTCCCGGACCGGAGGTGCTCGCGGACAAGGGTCGCTGACTGCGCGCCGCTATATCACAGAGATCCTGGATGTGCATGTGGTCCCTTTTGCCGAATCTTTTGGCGAGGGGTTCACATTAATGCACGACAACGCTCGCGCACACACTGCAGCCATCGTGAACGACTTCCTGCGGAGGTCCCAAATTCCTGTGATGCAGTGGCCAGCGAGAAGTCCTGATCTGAATCCGATAGAGCACCTCTGGGACCATCTTAAACGTAAGGTTCGATCTCGGGATCCGGCTCCTTCGACTCTAGAGGAACTCCAAACCGCGGTGATTGAAGAATGGGGTCTTATCCCTCAAGAAGAGCTCCTGAAGTTGGTGAGGTCTATGAGGGACCGTATGGAAGCCGTCATCAGGGCAAGGGGGGGTAACACTAGATTTTGAGTTAATTTTAAGACACTTTTTGTACATTTTTTTTGTAAATTATCGATTATTAATTAGGACTTAATTAAGATTTTTTATTATTTTTCAAATTTTTATGCTTTTTGTATAATTTTAATTAAAAAAAAGATTGCACTTAATTGTTGTTTGATGCTCCTTTTTGTTACCTTTCTAATGATACCTAACACTATCCTCTATATAAGGTTTAGGAATTTTTGAATAAGATTTTTATAAGGTGCGATTTTTTTGACGCCGAGTTTATATACTTATAATATTAAAAATCAATAAACTTTTAAATATTGAGAAAACATTCGGCGGGCCTCTCTCTCGTTCGGTGACTCATCGTAACGTTACCGAGCGTTACACTTTTTCATAAGTGACTCCCAGCCGCAACCAATTTATAAGACGTTGTCACGTCAATAAATTTTTAATCTGCCCGCATGCAAGTAATTTCCGCACAACGCCAGCAGACATTGTGCATCCTTGAACCACGTACTGGCAGTCCAGTCTGCTAGCAATTATGCTAAAGATGCTGTTGGTGCTGGCTCTGACCCTGCGCACCAAGGAGACGCGGTGTTTCCGAAAAAGTCGCGTAGAAGTAGTCTACCCGCGCCTCTGCAAACATTCCCGATGCGTTACAGTAACGGGGAAACCCCAACAGCACCTTGAACGCGTTGTTAAATTGAACTCGAAGAGCGCTGCGAGCCTCGCGAGTACATTTAGACCGCAGACTACACGTGTAAAAATTTGTACATTCACATATCTTTTTCCCAACCGATGTTTGTAATCTATAATCTAAGATCACAGTGGTTTGTGTGTTTGTCTGTCCGCTCTTTTTCCCGCTCTTTTTCCATTGTATCAATAACGTTACCATAGCAACGTGTTAACCGCTAGTAATTCGTCTACCGGACGCTAGATGGCGCTAACGGAAAAAATATTTCATAATAGAACAAATTTAAGGAATTTTATCCACCCGTGCGAAGCCGAGACGGGCCGCTAGTCTATAATCTAAGAACACAAATTTGTTTTTTGTGTGTTTGTCTATCCGCTCTTTTTCCATTGTATACGCGTTACCATAGCAACGCGTTACCGGGTCAGCTAGTACATACATAAAATCACGCCTTCTTCCCGCAGAGGTAGGCAAAGATCACAGATTTTCACTTACCACGATTGTGACATACATCTCTAGTTTTATATTATTGAAGTTGTCAGAGTTATTTTTTTACGAGTCAAAAACCACTTTAGAAGCCTGCGTCATACAGATTTACAACAAAAATTTAAAATGGTAAAGTCCATATTCACACCCGTGGTCTGCCAGCCCGCGATCGCTGTAGAAAATAGTGTCCCAGAAATATGAACAAAATAAGTGAGGCGCTGCGATCGCTAAGTTGTATCAATAAAAGCGGGCTGTTGTTAAATTTGTACATTTTTCAACTAACTTCATCTACTTGTACTCATAAACAGCTAACTTCGCAGATACTACTTACCGACGACAGCGCGGCTGGTGGCTGAAAAATGAACTATAAATTCTACGAATATTTAGTGACACGCGGGCTAATGCTTTAGCACATAGCGATCGTTCTCCTTCTCTCTAACCTCCATGGTACAGTACAGATGTTATACTTAAAGTTATAACATGAATAGATACGCGATTTATGTGCGAGTAACACGATGCTATCGGTTTTTCTTGCGATCGTGCAAAGGCATTAGATTTTGTTAGCTGTTATCAAAAACAAATATTATTTCTTACAATCACACCAATTACCCTAGCCAAAAGTAAGCACTAACCATAAATATATCATACATAAACTTTAAACTTATTTACTTTCTGTTGCTTTAGGAATCAAAGTCTGAAGCAATAGGCGAGAACAAGCCTGCGTCACCATACGTCGAGACATTGTCTTTGAAGAAAAAAAGCTTGGAAGATATCAGTACAGAGCAAAACACGCAAGTTTGTGTACCATTTTAATGATTTTACAAACCTGATAAGCAACCTAGGTTGTTTGTTGTTTTGAGTTAAAAATTTTGCTAAAAATTATTGAACAATTTAGACACCTGCTATTCTCACTGCTTTATCATTATAAAAATACTGCGCACAGCATAGGAGTGCCTCCCTGGGTCTGTATTTCTGAATACTACCCGTCCGTTTTTAAAGCCAGGGTGAATGTATCATATAATTATGTTTGTGTATTCGTTACCCTAGTATTCATAACACCAGCCTTACTGTGCTTTCTTTGGAATAGGCTACTTGGTATGATTGTAAAAAATCTAGAGTACTATGTTGAACTTTATCTAGTATGATTGCAACGCAATAGTTTTGGTGTGACATGGTACCAAATATACAACTGACATTACTAAGAAAACCAAATTTGTAATCTATTTCTTTAAATTTCAGATGTACAATGGTTCCAGTCTTAGACAGTTATCGACAGCCAAATTATTCCAAGACGTATCCAATAGCGAAACTTCAAATCCCGGAACAAAACTCGGGAAACGTGATACATCCCAAAAATATACAGCTAAAGACGTAGCTGCCATTGAAGTTATAGTTGATTTAGTTAAAAACACTGCCAACTTTGAAGGATCCGGTTCGTTACATCCTGATGAATATAGAAGCTTAGTGACTAACCTATTATATCATTCAACTACCCCTGTTTACAATTCTGCAACTAACTCTATCCAAGTTCATGTCGCTGTACCTTGTAATTTCGACAAGAAACGATCTCTAGAACAATTGAAAGTTAGAAAAGTATTCACTGCAAAAATGGTGAAGCCTGTTGATTTAGAATATCAAGTTCATGCCATTGAAGACCCTATAGACAAAATTTCGATGGTCTCGCCTATGGTTGCATTGGATAACAAAACTGCACCCAAAATGTATTTGCTGGTCGATACCAGTGGAGCTTTAGGTAAAGGAGATTACGCATTAAAACCTGTCAAAGGAAATATAGATTTCTCTAAAGTCAAGGTCAGGCAAGCGGAAAGCACAAAAGTTTTTGATCAAGACAAACATTCAGATAAAACTACTACCGCCGCAAGTGCTAATAATTTAAGCAAAGTTACATTGAGTAAAGATTTCGTTTCTGCTATAAATAAGCATTTGGTACAACTCTATGAGAATTTAACATCTGTTAATCAAGCGTCTGACCACAACATCAAGCCAAGAAAAACAGAACATTTTGGATTTGAGCCATTGCATAAATCAGAGGAGGAAAAACGAGAGTACAGGAGGCATATTAACTGGGAATCGTTTAAAAAGTTTTTCGGTCACGATCGAGTCTGTAATTGCAAATGCAAACCTAACAGAACCATGTGTAGAGCTTGTGCTGCAAGCGACGCTGTTATATCTGAACTTATATTCGAATTTGATAATCTAGCGAAATATATGTCAGATCATTGTACTGAAATACAGACTTTCTTTTGGATGAATCCGAGTGGAGGGAAGAAACTGAGAGACTCTGTTCACAAAGTCGACCAGAAATTACACGATTATTTTAAGAGAGTACGAGGAAAATGTCAAGGTCGGACTTGCAAGACATTTTCGACTTGTATCGACAAGCGATCTATAGTGAATGAGAAGATTATACCAAATAAATTCATAGGAAGTGTTTTGATTAGTGATATACAGAAAATAGCAAAGGATGTCGAAACTGCAACGAAATTTGGTATAAACTGTAACGAAAATCTGATTGCAGAAGGACAAAAACTGGTTGACGCTATCAATAATTGTATACGCCTCCCAAAAGCAAGAAATAAATTAGATATACAGTTTTCCTCTAGGAAACCAATGGTAAAAAATGTTTATTCCCTTGATAATATCAATGTGAACATAATCTGCAAACCTCATGATTCTACTGAAACAGATTTGCAAATGACGTCAGCGACGACGCTCTCCACAAGCTTTTACTACCCAGATACAGTCGCTCTAGATTATAATTTCGTGACACCAGAAAAGAAAAGAAAAGCCCAGAAGAGTTTGAGTCATCTATTTTATCGACGTCAGCCGAAGAAATACAAAAAAATGAGTGACTTATTTTCTTACTATGTTACCAAAAATAACGAAACCGGTGAACCATTAAACGTTTTTCAAAAAAGACAGACACAAATTGAATCTCCTTTAATTGCTAATGATGAAATGCAATGGGAAGAACACGTTATAAAGAATGATTTACAAAAAAGGGTTGTAAGAGAATCAAACAAAAATAAAGATAGGGACAAAATAAATTCGAATCAAGCAACAGTATCAACTTTAATGTCCACCAAGAGTATATCATCAGTTCCAACCACAGCTATTGTTTCCTCAATGAACCATATTCTATTAGTCGACACGAATGCTACTGACGATGCATCAATCGAAACACTTAGTTACAATATAAATGAGCTTTTCAAAATTTTTCACAATTTAACTGATTTAGATGACGTTCAAAGTTTGTCACCTCAAAATCTAGATTTTCATAAGAAAAACAAAACGACCACAAAGAAAGTGGCTCACACTAAAAAAACGACAAAAATAAGCAAAGCTTTAAAACAGTTCACACATCATAAACATACATTTCATAAAACTACTTCGCATCCACATAGTTCAAAATCTTTGAAGCATCACAAGACAGTTACTATACCAAATGAAATCAAGAATTGTGCACCAAATGCAACGAAGAGTAGCACTATGACTCCGCCATCTAAAGTAACGAATCCCACAAATATCAGTACTTGCGATTCTATAGGGAAATACAAAACACCAACCAAAGCCTCAGAAAGTAAACCATACCAAAAAGAAACATTAAAAATTGAACAGCTTGCGGACCCGAAAACATTTATGCCGGACGCAGACACTGCTAAATTAAAAGACTCTAAATCACAACAAGAAAAAGAAACTAAAACCAAGACAGCAACAAAGCCTCTACCAGACCTCGAAGCAAAAACTACTGTTGCTCCAAAATCTCAGACTAACAACCTGTTACAAGATAAAGAAAGCACGATGCCTTCATTAGATAGTAAAAATACTGAAACTTCAGTATCATTAAAAGACCAACCATCTACTGAAGTAGAAGACACTACAAGCAAACAAACAGAAACTACAACTGTATGTTCTACGGAAGCCATGGAAAAGAAAATTGCAAACACAAAAAGTTTTTTAGAGAAGCTAAAAGCTGTAAGCATGGGATTTTTTCACGACAAATTCAAAATTACTGCAGGTCTGAGAGATGACATGGAATACATAAGATCACCCCGCCCTGTTTCAACAACTGTTAATATAAATGAAGTAAATGAAATATTATCTACATACACGACTGAACATTATCCTACAATACTTATAATAAATGAATTCACTGACCCGATTGATGAAGTACCTAAAGAAATTGATAAAGATAGGTTAGAAAAATTTCAAGATAATGCATTCGGTACTGAGCAGGGTGTCCAATCAAAAGACCTGCTGTTGTCTATTATCAACTTTGAAGCATTGAAGCTTGATACGGAATATAAAAGATATAAAAAGGAGGATAATAAAATTAATAGTAAAAAATTAGTAACTGTATCTGGAAAGCCTACGTACGCTTTAACGACTCTGGAGATCACTTCAGAAAGGTAAAATTTGTATTTGTAAACAAATAAATCTCAATTGCTATTATACCAAGCGTTTGTCTGCGATTTTTACGGTGTCTGCCGTGCCGAGATCCAAGTTATGTATTTCTAAATCAGCGTTTTTGATACCTACACCGTCGCTGACGTGCAAGCTAATCTACTAACTTCTTTAGAATAAACATTTTATGTACCAACGCAAATTTTACGTATGATTGAAATAAATAATTATTTGTGGAGATATTATTGCGTTAAGTTTTAAGATAATGATTAAACAAATATGCCTAAGAGGTGTACATCAGATTGGGGACCAATAAAAATTATTGAATGCTCGCTACGTTGATTTCAGCTTATTTGCAGTCGATAGTACTAACTAGTTGGCAATAGACTTCCGTCGCATATTCTTTCTCTTACTTATTTAAGAAACCAACAGTGTCTCAAGTATTACAATTCCATGTTATTATATTGTAAAGGCAATAATAGGTTTCTATTATAAATCAAAAACAAATCTGTCAAATCTTAATATAGGACCTAACACTAATTAAATATTTTTGATAAGAATAATATATTTCATACAAACATATTTTCATTTTATGATACCTAATGATGGATAACCATAATTACATCACAAACACGTTCTCAAATTTACAGTCCCATCAAAATCACCAGTAAATTATCTTCAAGCGATCAGGAATACGATATAATGAAGAATATGCCAAACCTGGAGTTGCCCAGCCCTCCAGAACTGTCTACAACGCAGAAGAAAGGCAAAGGATTGATACAGAAACTGGTGGACAAGTTTGGAATAAAAGTTACAACCACGACAAGGCACAGAAAGGTGAGCTTGCAATGGCATCGCCATGAAAAGACTAAAATGCTATAACACTAAATGGCATCGCCAACTACCCTATTATTGCCTTGTATTTTAATAAGTTGGTTTATTAGTTTATTTGGCACAAAATTAAAGATCCTTAAAATAAAATGGAAACACAAGAGCTTATAAAAAAGATGTATTCATTTCACACACATTGACAGTTTCCTTGTTTCAAAGGTAGCCACCAAAACACTTACTCCACCGAAAAGCAGGAAGCCTATTACGAAACACAAGCAATTACCAGCGAAGACGGTCAAAGCTAAAGGGCAGAAAGTACACGACAAATATTGAAGGTAAGAAGACCGAACCGATATTAAAAATATTTAGCAGAGCTTTTAAATTTATGAGTTTTATAGTTTACTTGGATGGTTTGGACATGTACAAAGGATGGACGAAAGGAGACAGAAGAAGTATATAAGGCTAATGTGCATGGGCAAGTCGGTAAAAGCAGACCAAGGCGAGCTTTCAGGGACCAAATAGAAGATACATATGTCGGTGGGAACGTCAGGATATTGGTCCGAACCTTCCGATATCACATGGGCAGAGTAGAAATCGTGCACTGAGAAAATGTTATAATTTTTGGACACAGTATTAAGAACCACGTAGCATGTAACAAACTTGTTATAATAAGGTACTTAGCGAAACGTAGGACAGTTCCGTGACGACTCGATCCAAAGTGAATCGGAGCTCGCATGTTGACACCATCACGGCTCTGTCGAAGCGCGGGAAATCGTAGTTTCTTATGTTCGCCGGCTAGAGGGCGCGCTTGCGTTTCGCTTAGTATCCGTACTCATGACCGGATACGACATCGTAGTTTCTTATGTTCGCCGGCTAGAGGGCGCGCTTGCGTTTCGTTTAGTGTCCGTACTCATGACCGGATCCGACACATACATAAAAACACGCCTTTTTTCCGGAAGGCAGAGATCACAGATTTCCACTAACCACGATCCTGACACATCTCCCGCTTCTTCAACTCTCATCAGCCTTTTCATACAAGCCCGTCGGTTAAGGGTACTCTTAAGCTTACCTTTTCAGGACATCCTCTATTTGTCCCTAAAAGTTCGCCTTGATCTACCGTCACCGACTTGCTTATTCACACTTGCCTCCTATACTTGTCTTGTCAATTTTCTTTCGTCCATCCTTACCGACGAGCTTGTATGAAAGATATGATGAGAGTTGATGAAGTGGGAGATGTATCTCAGAATCTTAGAAAGTGGAAATTTGTGATCTCTGCATACCCATGCGGGAATAAGGCATGATTGTAGCGTATTTTGTATTTTCGATGATGTCCTCTTTGATAAATATTAGTACAAAAATTCGACTTTCTCTGTTGGTCATTCATCTCAAATTGCAAGGGAGCCCGGATAGCAAAATGCGGTGAGATCAAATCCCGCTGATACCTAGAGCAAATTCAAGGTTTTCGAGTAATAATCGCGCTAGATGTATACTACCTATATACATACTAATATAAATATAATACATACTATATGTGATTATGTGATGGATGGCCGGGAAAGACTGCCAGGCATATTGCAGACATTTGTCATAAATGAACGAACACAATTTTTGGTCAGAATTTTTGGCGGGAGCGTCACTTCAATGGTTTTGGTTTTCTTGTTAAATTTTGTGTTGTGATTCATATTAGTGTGTAATAATGGTGGGTTTTTAACCACTGAGTGTTGCTGAATATGCATGAGTGTTGGCAAGTGAAACAAAGTAGTGGAAGGTGTCTTTTCGCGCTCTCTCAAGAAGGCCACGAGGAGGTTTCAGTAAAACCCCACTTCTTTACTGAAACCTAGGAAATTACTCAAGAACTGGCAATTATACTTACTTGACACTGGCTAAATGCAAAAATCGTGCAAGCCACAAATCAAGAAAAAAATTTTTTGGTCAATGATATTAGAGTTTTCTAAGGGTTGCGACTGGTTCTTGAGATGGCTTTTAAAACGACAGTCAAATCATAAGCAAAAACAATTTATAAATTTCATTACACAAACACTGGCGATCAAAAATACTAGTCACATAGACAACTATATTTGCTAAACTCATAGCTATTTTTGTTAATATACTGCCAGCTACCCTTTCTTGGTTACTATTCACACACCAAGCGCTTCTCAAAATCCTTTATAAAGCACAGCAAAGAAGTGAAACTCTCTCTGCGTCTGTATTTCCGAGTACTTATAACCCATCCATTTTCAAAGCCAGGGTGAATAGGCACCTTCTGGGTAAGCTCGTTCCATCATGGATCCTGTCTTAGCCCCTAGGTTTAATTGGGATCAAAAGCGAACCCATTAAAAATATATATTTCGATCTAACATAGAGCCGTTTTTTTATACTGCATAAAATGCTGAAACATATATAAAAATGACAAAAAAATCGGTATTTTGATGTCTTAGAGGTAAATAAATGTCTGCGTTTATTTTAGTGACTGGTATTTTTGCTCGCCAGTGTATGATAGACAAGATTATTGAGTACAGTTAAACAATCAAAAGTGAAATTCGCTCTTTATTCAACTTTTCTTTATTAGAAGTTACCGACACAGCAGTGACCTGTTCCTCGAGAAAAAATAACAGGAAACATTCTACAGGAGGGCCCTATTCCAAGGATATGGTAAGAAGTTGTTGATTTTATGTATTATGATGTATATTTAAGTATATTAGTATATTGTGTAGCATTTAAACATAGAGGTAGGCAAACTTATGATTATGATTATAGTTTTGTGCTTATTTTTTTTGTTTATCGTGAAAATGCATGTTTTTTATTGGAGTTTAAATCGTCCCACCCCTCTCAAAAGTCTCAATACTGCGCGAATTGTAAAAAAAAATTGTCTGAGTCTAAAAGATAAGATAAAAATGCCATTTTCTCGATAAATAATAAAGCTAGGACCAAACAAAAGACTACCGTAAAGCTGATTAAATAAAGAATCCACCAACTAAGGTCCATAGTTTGTTAGTAATAAAATTAGTAATAATATTTGTAACATTTACACCAATTAGCCTAGCCCAAAGTAAGCACTGTTAAGCTTGTGTTATGGATACTAGGGTGACGGATAGACATATATAATATATGATACATACATATGTAATATTAATAGAAATATATATTAATACCCATGACTCAGGTACAAATGCTCGTATTCATCACACATACATCTGCAACTCCGGGATTCGAATCCAGGAGCGTCGGTATGAAAGGCAGGATCGCTACCGTTTAGTCAATATAATAATAATGTAATAATTTACTACACACCTTTACTTTACAATTAAATACACACCCAATAAATGAATAAACTTAAAATATAAGTTTAAGTATGTATTAAATATCACATTCATCTAAAATGGTTGTGAAATATCCTCCCGCTCTTATCCAAATTGTTGTGCCTTACGGGGTCCACAATGACCTTTACCCCTATTATTCTAATATCCTAATGTACATTGTGGTTTATGCAATAAACTATTGAGTATACCTTCTTCACTTACAAAATAACCATCAGGGGGGATAAATGCTTTAGAGCTGTCAAACTATTATTCGTACAAAACATTTTCTTTTTCTTTATTTAATTTAGGAACTTTTACACAGAGTACGTCAGTCCCATTGTACCCTAAGCCTTTCAGCAGCACATCATACACGTAATTCAACGAGGTCGCATACAAGCCTGGCTGCACCTGATGCGGGATCCGCCAAAATGCTTTGGAAAGCTCCCAAATCAGATGCATTCAGGTCTAAATGATGAATAAGTCGCTATCTCTCACTTTGGTTTTTGACACATTCCATCAACAAGTGTTGCACATTTTCCACTTTACCACACGCGTCACTGTTTGGTGATTCAGTTTTTCTCATTAAATGTGCAAACTTGTTACATGGAAAGTGTCCAGACCGTAGTATGTGTAAAAGTACGACGTATTTTCTTCACAGTTTAATATTTGCACACCAAGGACTACGAGGAGGCTCACTCTGCATTGTTTTGTACCAGATTCCACAAAACAATTTGTATATGTACTTAGTATTCGCTAGTAAATGTTTCTATTTTTATTTATATCTACTTAAAAAGCGCATTTTTCTTATAGGTTATCTCCCAAACGACGTTGAAGGAACAGTTTACAGCGCGAGCTGTGCAAGGTATCTATGTTTCAATTAACGTATTGTGTTGTTTTACTTGACACTCTTTGACAGTGCTGCTTTATAATTAATAATTTATTTCGTACCTACTTTTATTATAAGATCTGTAAAAAAAAATTTAAACAAAAACTAAATAAGTTTTAGACAAGAAAGGGCTGAACAGCTCAGCTCTTGTTGGTTGTATTCCGAAATTAAAAACTATAATAAAGAAATAATTAAGTTAAAACTACTATGTCTAAACTTAAAAACTAAAAACCTTAAAAAATATAATATAATATCTAAAATATATTACTAAAAGGAGTCCCTTTAGGCAAGGTTCCAAAGATACTGGCAGCATTCCCCCTTTGAATAGCTAAACTAATTCTTTGTCCGAGGTAGCTGCCAGCTCTTCGGTCTCCTGTGATGTCGACTAACCTTTTTGATATTTCTTTATAAAGCCTTATTGCGCTAGGACCCCACGGACCAAGGGTCTCGACACCGAATGGGACAAAATCATATCCGGAGCCTAGACCCCTGTATTTGCATGCTTTAGCTTTTTCAGCCGCTTCACATGCCGCACCAGCTCTGTTGTTGGTTCCATGTAGATGGGAAGGGGCCAGTGTGTCTAACCAGGTTGCATCCCATACCAGCACCCGGCCCATCTTCCATGGAATCAAACTCATACCGTCCGGTCTCTTGCCATCGTCTCTTGCAATTCCAGTCGGCTCAAGTAGACTTGGCACGTTGACGGTGGCAAGGGACCGGCGTATGATATCGTTAAGTGCGGCATGTCTCGAGAAGCGGCCTGCACTTTTTTGGCATGATAGTCCGTGATGTCCTAGCTTGTCGACATCACTGCCACAGGGACATTTATGAGGAGCGCAGACCGGAACCCCAAGCCGTAGACAGGTTGCGATTCGGAGCGTGTCAGGCTCAAGAAATGTTCCTGTATTTGACGAAGGGTACGCGTGAAGCCAGTAACCGGCCTCATGCGCACCCACGGCCAAAAGTCTAGCACGCGCCGAACCTGTACTACAGCTTAAAAGATTGTCAAAAGTAAATTACAGTTTATGTCGTCCCAGCTCCTCTGTGAATTTGGAGAATCTGGAAAATTTTGACCTGGGCATACAATTGAGAAAGCGTTTCTAGCTTCTTCCAAGCCAGCAATCTCAAAGTTTGAAGGCAATGCCCTTAAAATTTTACTTATGAGATTTGCTGAACTATGGACAGAAGATAGAAAGGCTGGTAAAGCGACACTGGAAATTTTGCGAATCCCTAAACCACCATAACGGATGGGCAGGGATGCTTGGGTCCAAGATTGCTCGTTCAGCTGCATATTAAGAATCGATTCTAAGCTAATTTTGATTAAATCGTCTACTTGTGTCAAAAGATCTGGGTGATTCCAAAAGGAGCAGCAGCGGAGCACATACGTAGATTTTGGGACGAAAAGACAGAATTTTAAGATGCAAAGTGCATAATGTGGGCTAATTTCGAGGAGACGGTAAGCAGAATTTTTAAATTGAGTAATTGAATTATTAAAATATTCAGAAATAGATTCATCAAAAATTGGAGAACCTAAAAGGTAAAGGGAATTACTGTTAACTATTTTAATATTTGGAGCTAAAATATCAAATTTTTGTTTTACATCGTTTAAATTTAAGTCGCAGTTATTTATAAAAAGTTCGCATTTGCTAAAATTAAGCTCCAAACCAATGGCTTTAAATTTATTTTTGATTAAAGAAAGGTCCGAAAACACAGTATCCACATCACCTCCTAGGGTTCCGTCGTCCAAATACCAAACGTTGAATTTAGAATTTAAATTTTTGATTATCGGATTTATAGCCAAACTAAAAATTGCAGGCCCAAGGGGATCACCCTGTTGACAACCTACTTCTGAGGACAGTTCATTAGAACGATATAACAATTTTGTTGGGTCAGCGTAACTGAGAAGAAGATAATTGTATATTTCCGGTATGTGTTGTTTTATTTCCGACAGCAGGGTATCCCTATTTACCGAATTGAATGCATTTTTGACATCAATTTTGAGCAACACGTCAGGCTGTCCGTAAGTTAGGAAAGAGCGTAGGGCATGGACGGCTGCCTCACACCCTCCTTTTACACCGAAGCCTAACTGTACGGGTTCAAATTCGGAATTTAATTTTGGTAAAATAAATCGAACAGCAATTTTGGAGGCCAGACGTCGTAGTGTAGATCCAACAGCAATTGGTCTCACCCCTCCGTCCTTTTTGGTGAGGGCAATGAGGTTCGCGCCGAAAAGAATGGGGACAATTTCTGGATTTACATTACCGGAATACATAAAGTTGATTAATTTAGTGATCGAATTAACAAGTTGCTCGCCTGCATCACCCACAGAATGCGATGTTAAGTCTTTCAAATGTTGGGGTGAGATTCCATCCAAACCTGCAGCCGAACCTGGTTTAAAAGATAAAATGGCAACCATAACATCTTTGTTTTGAATTTGAAGGCATGCTTGCCCTGCTGTTGGTGGGTCGAGAAAAAATGGGTTAACTGGAGCTGGAGGATGTTTTGTCCGTAAGGCCTGAAGGGTGTCAGGGGTATCTGGTGATAGCACGTCGTTGGAGAACAAAAGGCGAGCGGCACCTTTGAGATCTCCGTCACAAATTTTGTTTTCGATGAGTTTGTTGCGATTAAGAGGTGCATCATGTTTGATTAAAGGTGCGGGAGAAGGCGAGGAGCTTACAGCACAGTTATTCTTAATCTTTTGTGTCAATGATAAATTCGGTTCAACAGTTTTTGATATATGTAGTGTACTGTATGAAAATAAAAATAGGTTCTGCCAGTCTTGAGTACAATTGCTCGTGTAACATTTCTGGATTAATTGAGCCAAATGTTTAGCAACGGTTATTCGAGCTCCTCGAGGGATTCTTTTCACAATGGGAATACTATTTTTCAAATGGCTAAGATATGTGTGGAAAGGAGTTGGAACTTGAGCTGCATAAGTAGGCGCACTCGGAATAATGGGATGGATGTCTAAAGGTGAACTGTTTTGGCTAATACATTTCATGTGAGTTTTTGTAGTGTGTATGTTGAGGCCTTTCAAAGATTTGAACGATTTGTTGCACTGTGTACATGTATGGGTCGCGTTCGACGTGCCATCACAAGATTGGGTCACGGACTGCATCCACAACAGTTAAAAACATTCACAAAAAATAATAACTTAAAACAAATTTAAAAACACAATAATATAACTTAAAATCTACACTGAAAACATAAAAAAGTCAGTCCAAATATGACGGCTGCTTGTTTTGGTAACAAGACGCATGCGTCGTTATGAAGGTGCGTCACATGATGAACTTGCAATTGGACGCTGCAGAGGAAGAGACCTAGCGACGCGTGTCGTCGCTAGGACAACCGATGGCGGCCTTAGCAACCGCGTCTTGAATTGTCACTTTCTATCTTTAATTCATATTTGAAGAAGAATTTAATCACTCTTTTGTGTTATATTTGCTGCAGCTTTTTTGCGGAAAATGATAACGCTTGCAAATTGCACTGTGTTTTACCAATTTGTAATGTTTTTATAGTTGATAATGGACAATATTCAATTTAAAAATTAAAAAAGTACAGAGCCGATGTTTACTATGTGACGTTTTTTTTATTTTTTATATGTATATTCCGAAATATACATCAGCATACTGGCCATTGGTAATGACGTCATGAATCGACTCCATGCTGTTGAAGTATTCCGCTTTATACTGACCAGCGCGTTAATGTTAGAAATCGACGTCATATTTAATAGTGTGAAAGCTAGAGAAGAAAAACGCCCGGCAAGATACGTCACACATTACTGACCAGTACAAATGATCCACCGCCATGACGACATAACTAGACAGTATACTAATGTATATTTCGGAATACAGCCGTTGTTATCGCTGAGTTAGTAAAAACCATAATGCCAGGATTTGTGTATAAACATCAAACCTTCATACTTAAGTTTGTCGTCAAAGGCAACTTATGATACCTCTTTAACTGCATTCTTCAATTCGTCTACCAAGTAGAGTGTAGATTATAGCCAATTCCCTCTTATCTTTTGGGGGAAGCTCCCGTCCAACTGCGGACAGTCTTTCAGTTGAAATCATGATGACGATGAACAGCTATACGTACCTAAATAATAACAAATGAGACATAAAATTGTAATCAAGGTAGTTACCAAGATAATTTAATAAGAAACCAAAATGAAATCGTCCGATAAAGTCCTTCTGTTGAAGCCTTACCATGATTTCTTGGCGCGATGCAAGTTCGATTGTCAAAGTGAAACACCGTTATACACGCTCTATAATGGCATCTCTCTTCAACAGTCGAACTTGAATCAAATTAAGAGGTGATAGTACGGAACCCTACCCAAAAAGTGAGGTGATTTTGTTATAATCTTTATCCTTGGCTGGCGGATTGGAGTTAGCAGTATAAGATAATTCGTAAAACACTGCTACAACATTTTGTGGTAAACGGAAGGTTAATGATGATTATTTCCAATATCATCAGTTGCCTTTTACGATACCCTTAAGTGTCGTTAGGTTTTATTTATTCTTGTTAAAGTTTTGGGCAATTTAATCGATTAGGGTCGGTTTTAAAAAATTTTAGGGGTTAGTTGTTGTAGAGTTATTGCAGCTGGATTCGGAGCCAGAGATACTCCTCGCCCTAGGGCAATATCATGAAAAGAAAAAGAAAAGTAGAAAGATAGAGTGATTACGAACATAAGAAAGAAAGTGTTAGAAGGAGGAAGTGGCGTCGGATTATTAGCCACCTTCGTATTCAATCCCCAAAATGGATTATATACGAAGGTGCTCAGGATACATCGGAACGAACCCATTGTCGTTCCCACCGCACATGTGATGTGGGACCTACAATGGACCGAGCACACGTGGAGGTGCTATCCGACCTTGCACCCCGAGTCGTAAGGTTGTTACTACTCTATTCTGCTGGACACCACACGGATTACACGGGGAAGGAAGTCTTTCAGAAAATAAATGCAATCCAAATCTTGTCTTGAAAAATCTGTTTTTACAGAAAATATTATCACAAATCCTTATATATTGGTTGGTTTGTCAGATTTTGACTAACTCAGCGGCTATAAAAGCTGAGCTGGTCAAACTTTTCTGTTGCTTCTTATCTAAATAAATAAAATAAAATAATTTTATTGTAATTTTTCATATTCGTAAATTAAAATACGAAAAATTACAATAAATAAAATACAAAATAAATTATTAATGATTACATAAATCAGCAACGTCATTAGTCATACCTAAATCTGAATAATAAAAATAAAGTAGAATTGTTTAGTATCTTTATATATATAATTCTT
This sequence comes from Calamotropha paludella, assembly GCA_927399485.1. Lineage (NCBI taxonomy): Eukaryota > Metazoa > Arthropoda > Insecta > Lepidoptera > Crambidae > Calamotropha > Calamotropha paludella. The sequence goes on along the minus strand of OV656830.1, from coordinate 1,381,210 downwards.
CTGTGAGTGTGTATGTCACTGAACTCCTCCTAAACGGCTGGACCGATTTGAATGATTTTTTTTGTGTGTGTTCAGGGGCATCTGAGAATGGTTTAGATTCACAAATCAGCCCGGCAGATGGCGCTGCAGACGGTTTCTAGGTTATTTATCTATACTGCAAAAATAACAGGCAGGACAACGTCTGTCGGGTCCACTAGTTTATTTATATAATCTTACTTATCTGTCACTTTAATTTCCAGAGATCCAAGATTCAAAATCCTATCACCGCCTCCTATGCGACATAGAAGCTACTTACAGACATATAAAGGACGTTCAAAGCAAAACATCAAGGAAAAACTTTGAAGAGTTTGTTAAAAACATCAAATGTTACAAATACTATAGAACACCTAATTATTTTATCATAAAATATAGCAGTAAAAGATCTAGAATGAAAAATCGTAGCAAAGTTACTGAAAACGTATTTAATACGAAAGAAAGACTTAGAAGAGTGACAATCGACAGAAGACTGAAATGGGATTGGATTCGAAGTAAACGTTCTTTAAATTTTAATGATACTGTAATTAATGATGATAATGACGCCGGTTTATCATTATTTATAAACAAAATCTACAAATCAGATAAAAATAAACATGAAAACAAAAGTAGAAAAGAAAAAAGTGAAGAATTCAATTTGGGAGATAGTAAGGAATCTTACGATACATTTTTCAAAGACCAAAATGGGATTTATACAAGGAAGAAGAGATCTAATGATCTCGAGGAATTAGAAGCTGCGATAAGATATGTCCCATTTAATCCTGGACTGGTGAGTATTATCCAAAGCTTGTGGTAGAAAATATACTAACTTTGACAAAATTCCGTGATTTAGTTCTTGACGACAGCTTGCATGTCGCTTTTCATGGTAATTCCGTTTCGACTCCGAGGTCCTGGATACGATCTTCGACCTGGTCAATGTAGGAGACGAACTTTTCTATATAGGCTTCGGTCTAAGTTTTGTGGTCACGTCTTTGTTTCTGACTTACATAGGTAACACTAGTGCTTTAGCTACTTGGGTTGAAAACAGTGTATGTGATTTTGACTCTGATTTATTTAATTGTTTGTAATATTCTTAATTGTTGACATCTTTATTCAGTCTGTATAGGTAGGAACAGGTGTCAAGGAACGCCCTTGAGATTCATGAGCACGTTTCCCAAAATAGGTTTTTTTTTTTCACTGTTGAAACGTCAACTTCCAAAAAGACTTTTAAAAAGGTCTGATTTATTAAATGTTATCGAGAAATAATGTTCAATAGTAAACATGTTAATTTCTCAAATTAAACTTCTTAACATACTTATATCCTAATTCTTAAAACAATCCAAACTCAGAATTTATTTATATACAAAAATTTGCAATTATTTTTCTATTTGTCATTTTCACGTTGATATTTTTTATAAAGTGATTCCTACTGAATTTTTTCGTTGGGGTTGACATATATCAGAAAATCGCAATTTTCATGTTGTATCCTTCTCTGAAGCCCAGAAACGTTATATGTTAGAGCGAGAAAGATAGCGTGCAGTCACCGCATTTTCGAATTTACCGCGCGCGATTGCACTCACGTTATTTTTCTCTTTCTATCAAATCACGCTACTGAGAGATAGAAAAGGATGGAGCAAATAAATATGCGATTTCGTGTTGACAGGTATAGGTTGTCCTTTATGGGAAACGGTCTTTAGCGATTCTTATAAATAAATAAATAACTAAACATAAAAAAAAAATATTGAGATGCAAAATATTTATTGAGTAATATGACTCAGGTACAAATGCTCGTAGTCATCATACAAACATCTACCCCATTTGCGACTCAAACCCAGAACCGTCGGTGCAAAAGGCGGGGTCGCTACCGTTGCACCAAACGGTCTATTATGAATACATAGGTATGTATTGTCAAGAATTCGTAATTAAGTTACTTTTTCTTGTTACAGCACGAAACGTACGCCATGTTCGGTGATTCTGTCGTCATACACTGCTCTTCCAACAATGATACTAGTAACACACCACTAGATGGCGTCACTGCCAAGTGGAAGGCTGATCAAAGAGATATGCTATTTTACAACAACGTGGTTTCCAGGGGGAGGAGGCTGGTCATCAATAATGTTGAGGCCAAGAATCAAGGTGTTTATACCTGCAGAAAGGTATGTAAAGATGCCTTGTCTAAGGCTGCGGTTCCACTGAGGCGGAGCGGAGCAGAGCGGAGACGAGCTGTGCCGCGATTCACCAATCACATGGCTTGAAATCCACATCCTTTCTCCACTCCACTTCAAAGGAAACAGCACTTACCTCTTTTCACAGTTCAGCCCCGCTCCGCACTGCTCCACTCCGCCTCAGTGGAACCGCAGCTTTAAAGACGTATGTCGTTAAGAAAATAAGGTTCATATCCAAGGCCGGATTTGGAGGTCTAGAGGCCTCGGGGCAAAGAAGGTCCCCAATTATATTCGAATAAATATTATAAATCAAAATTTAATGCGAATATGAGTGATGCAGTTTTTATAACAACATTAAATGCTCTTTTGCACTCTACCATTCAAAAATACTGGGTCGATGCAGTCTGTAAGCATTAAGCTAGCACTATATATTGGAGTGGAACGTAATACTAAAAAAATCAATGTTTAGTCAATTTTAAAATTCTATAGGAATGATAACTATTAAAAAAGCACGCGCTTTTTGTTTCAATGGGAAATCCCATAGAGCCAATTTCTTTTTGGTCAAAACTTTTCTAATTTTGCGAATTTCAATTTTCTATTCTTTTTTTCTGTGTGTTTCTGTGTTTATAAATGTTTTTTCTTCCTATATGTAATTTTTCTTAGGGAGACGCTTGGGAGAGGAATGTCAAATTAACAGTCATCACACTGCCAACATATGAAGTTGTGTTCACTCTACTTTATTTTGCTGACGGAAATTGCAGTTACAATGTGAGTATTATCAGTAAATAAATAAATGTAAAAACTTGTCATGGTATATAATGGTAGTCCTCTATGAAATTTCCTAAATTTCCTGAATCATTCAGGACTTGAAGGCGTCTCTGCCCATCGGGAAAGCGATGGCACAGGAATGCTGTCCCAACAATGAATGCTGCAGCGTCGGGATTGAGGAACCTGTCTGCTTAAAAGACCGGGTGAGAGCGACCAAGTTAATAATACATATAAGTGTGAGATATTTAATCACCCTTCGCACTACAAAGGTGAAGTGAACTTCAGCTTCTTCTTCGGCCACCGTCTGTAGAATTTCGTTGGGACTCCCACGTAGTGTGCGTAAAAAAGATGCTATCTTTTTGATAATGAATGCGTGGAAGCCGTCAGTTACATATGTAATGTGCAAACATCTCTGAGACTCTGCTGAATCGATCGCCATATAAAGGGGAACATGATTGACAACTCGTATCACAGATGGCGCCAGCACCAATAAAGTGCATTAGTATGGGAACCTACACAGAGCCTCACAGTTTCTTAGCCTCTTGATTGGATCACTGTGTTTCGAGTTTTGTTCTTACTCCAACCGACCATCATCCCAATAGATAAGCAGCGTCTTCAGATTGGTGCAAGTTTTGTTGCTAACGAATTCTTCACCATCACAGGAGGATGACTCCACCCAGATTCGCCTGACAGCTGTGATGTGGGCACCTCCCAGAGCGATCGCCTGCAGAGCTCGTTGTCGAAGGGATATCCAAGTTTCCTTGGCGATGCTGATGGCTCGTAACGCAGGAGCACTGGCTTCTGTACCAGGTGAAATAATAATTATAAGCAATGTCACAATCAATTTCAAATAATAATAAGCAATCTCAATAAAAGTACTAGGAGCACAATAACATAATATTTTTTTTCATATTTAGGTACACAGATCACACAATAAGTTGAACAGACTATTATTAAATTTATTTAACAGATTATCCTTGTAATATATTTTTAATTCAGCACGATTATATAACAGATGTCTCTATGTGAAACCGTTTTAAAATTGCAAAGAAATTGGACCTACTTATGCAAACGAGAACCAATCCACACAACAAGAAAAAGCCATATTTGTCAATATTGTCAGAACATTTTGATTTTTATAGGTTTATTTTGGTATTTGTGTGGTTTGGTTCCCGTTTGCATAAGTAGGTCCAATTATTGATGCCTCAGGTGTGCCTCAGGTGATTCAAATCGGCCTCGCCTCTCTATCCGGGCGAATATCCTTCCAATTAAGCTATCGGGAAGGCCTGACACCAAAGAAGTTGTTTTTTTCTAGTATTTCCATATAAGAAGGTGCCAGTTAAATTCTTAAATAACAAAATATAATAATGTTTGATAATAATTACTTACCAAGGGATTTTGCCTAATGAACAGAAAATTAAAAAAATACGTAATAATATTTAAAAAACTTATTTTTGCAACATTTTTAAATGTGTCAATAAATTAAGAAGGTCCTTGGATAAATGGTTTATATGAAATATAAAAACTCTTTCAAAATCAGTAGTAAAATGACCCATATTTTACTTCTGCCCCTTTTTCAAATGCTGTTGGTCGCATGGGTGACCAAAAAAGTATTTACCTGGAGCCTGCTTTTGGTTTGGTAGACGTGGAAGTCACTGGGCTGCATTCTATACATTCTGTAGCATCCACAAAAAGGCGTAGTGTTTTATAGTAATCTTAAATACAGTGTTTTCATTCATTAAATTAAGTTTTTGTGAAATTTCCAGTGGTAATATCGAACCAAGGAGTGAACAAGAAGCTGATGCCTATAATACCGAAACACAAGAGGCGATTCATTGTGACCCACACCCTTAGAAAGAAAGGTATGTATGTTCATATAAAAAACCAATACGATGATCCGGCTCGAAGGACTAACATGCGAGCTGCTACTTAGTCTCGGCTTGTAATTGTGCCAGATGATGTCAGGCAACATCAGTAGGTTGACAAAGGAAGGTGTCAATTCTTTAGAAATGTTGCAATCAAAGCAGAAAATAAATAATAGGTACCTACATAAATATTGCAAAAGTCTTTTGGAGCGGAGCGAGCGAATCTTCCATGGATCAGCTTCAATGGCGAAATGTATGTGACGCCATAACTCTATGAGTTCTTAGCCGATTTTCGTATTTTTTGTCATGAATCGAACCAACAGGTTTATGACTAGATCGTGACGACGCGCCCGAATTTTGAAATTCGCAAAATAAAAAAGGTGGACCAAAAAATATTGGCTCTATGGGATGAGCAAAAAAATGTTTTTCAAGCTTCAGCATATATACACCGAACTCTCTAGAGCTTGTATTTTGCTAGCGAAACTTTATGTTGCATCGACCTAGGAAATTGTCTACTACTCTATGATGGTCCGTACAATGCTAAAATAATTTGCTTGAGGTGAAATTCTAATTCGCGTCTTTATGCCTAACGGGACCCAGGATCTCATGTGGCCGTTTCGCATGCGAAATACGTGTGTCATCTTTGTTACTCCCTGTATCGCGAAAAAGAGATGGCATGCATTCCTCACATGAATACCGGGCTCGAGTGATTAAAAAATAGAGTAAGCACTTCTGAGATTTTCACCGTCTTCGGCGCCTCTTTCCAATACTATTGAGTCACTTTCAGATATAGCTTCTACAAATATAAATAGCCGTCATCAGAAATTATGATTATATGGTTTATTTATTCTTTGTTTATTCTTTGACAAGTATAAATTCTGCAAAGTATCTTTTTAAGAAAAAGACGTCTAGTGCCGAAAGGATCTGTTGCATAAAATTATGCATCTGCAGGGGTGGGCAGAGATCACTGATTTTCACTCACCAAGATTCTGACATGCATATCTCGCTTCTTCAATTCTAATCAGCCTTTTCATACAAGGTTGTCGGTTAAGGGTTCTTGTGACCTGGCCTTTTTTCAGGACATCTTCTATTTGGTCCCTGAAAGTTCGCCTTGGTCTGCCGTTACCGACTTGCCCATACATATTTGCCTCATATCTTGTCTTGTTAATCTTCTTACGTCCATCCCATCTATGCATCCCTTTTTCTATCTTTGTCACTATATCTTCTTCCACACCACACCACTCTCTTATCACATCATTCCTTATTGTATCCATCTAATTCATAATGTATGTAACTTTAAGCTTCTTATTTAGTTGTAAGCATCCTACTTTTCAGTCTTCCTGTGAACATACTCCTGAAAATTAGAGGATGAAATATAATTTGAAATAACTCTGTTTTAAAAGTATTTATTTCATTCCAGCTTTAAATATCAAATAGCTGGTACGAATGTTTCAGATTCCAACTCCCGCTGGAAGTTCCACGGGCTCACTCCAGCTCCTGGCAACGTGAGAGTCGCCATGGCTTGTCAAGCTGGATACTACTTGGCGGATCTTCAGAAAATATGCAGTTAGTCTTCCTTTTGAGAATATTTTATTTTTTAAATGACCCAAGCAGCCTATTTCAATAGCTTTTTATTTTTGCCTAGCCACATGTCAGTCCGCTAGCTACCGCGCGCCCCACCCTTCTCAGCAGCCCAAAGTCCCAATGCTGCGCGAATTGCGAAAAAAAATGTCGGACTCTTAGATAAAAATGACATTTTCTCGCTAAATAATGAAGCTAGGACCAAACAAAAAATACTACCGTAAAGCTGATTAAACAAAGAATCCACCACAGAATCTCTGTAACTCAAATTTGAATATAGTAGCAATTGCTACCAGGAGCTAACGAGGGGTGTAGGCTATCGGTAGCAATTGCTACCGTGGACTGACAAGTTTGAAAGTTAAGCGTTCTTTTCATAAGATACGAAAACCTTAGAGATAGAGATTAGCTATCACAAATTATAAGATATAAAATACGCCCGTAGAAAATAACCAAGCCTCCGAGTCCTCGTGTGAAATTCAAACCTTTCGCTATCCGGGCGAGTCTGACCGCTGAGCTACAGAGACTATGAGCTAGTGTCGTTCTCCCAATGTTGAAAATTAACTACCTTCAACATCGAAAGTAATATTGTTACAAGTATTAAATATTCGATCAACATAGAACCAGCTATAATAATATGTTTAATTTTATTTTTAGCATTCACAATGCTATATTTCTATAAGATATAAGGATAACAGGGCTCGAAAACGTACTTGTTTTTTATATGTGTATTTTATATCTTATAGAAATATGGCATTCTGAATGCTAAAAATAAAATTAAATGCATTTTTACTTAACATGTTGTTTTTAAATAAAAAAAGTTCAGATTCCGACATGTATAATAAAATATTATGCAAATTGGTATTTTTATCTTGATTTTTTTTTTTTAAGTTCTGATATTGTAAAATACTAAAGTAAGTCACTGTGAAAGTTAACAATTAGCTGTCCCAGCCACTCGTTGCTGTGTTATAAATTGAAATAAAACCTATCCTTTGTCATAAATTGGAGCAAATTCAGCAAAATGAAAGAAAACATCAAAATCATTTGAGGCGTTTCCGAGTTCATCGCGGTCAAACACTGTGACAGGGATTTTTAATAGATTTTTTTATTATATAATAAGTAAGCGCTTGACCGCTATCTCTCCTGATGGTAAGCGTCGAGGCGATCTAGTATGTGACACGCTTGCCTAGAAGATACCTATTCACTCGTGACTTGAAGACCCCTAAATCTTATTTGTCAGGAAACATACACAGGCAAGGAGCTTCACTCTTTATTTATTTATTTAAAAATCTTTATTGACCATAAATATAAAATGGTACAAAAGGCGGACTTAATGCTAATTGCATTCTCTCCCAGTCAACCTTTGGGAAAAAGAAACTTAAATGCGGATACAATAGAGATATATACTTAAACTTATCAGTTTAACATACATATTACATTATATACAAAACATACATTACGTATATAACTATATTACACTACATATATAAACCAAATATATATATACACTCATTTGCAAAAAAAACGGGCGGTTTTGATTTTCATTCATCTTTAAAAAGATACAATACAAAAAAGGTTTCAAACGTTTGTACACGTTACTGGCCGGTTTTAAAAATGCCGTGGTGTTTAAAAAAGTACGTTCTAAATTCAAATTTTCATTTGATGCTCATTTTTACAGAAAACCCCTTTTTATCCTACATTTTTGGCGCGAAGTTCCAGAAGTTAACATCGACTTTTATAACTTTTATTCAATTTTCATCGATTAATTTCATATCCTTGACTGTCAAAGCTTTATTTATTGCTGTTTGGCTGTATCAAAAATGGTAGATAAAGTGGTAAAAGCTACCAAAATTATCGCGCTGCTTGAAGAGGGTTTCAGCCAATGCTTCGTGGCTAGGAGGCTAAATGTTAGTCGCTCGACGGTCCAAAGGACCTGGCAGCGATATCAGGAGACTGGTTCCGCTGAGAGAAGGCCTGGTTCTGGAGGAAAACCATGTACCCAACCACTGGATGATCGTTTTCTTGTGAGTCGCGCATTGAGAAATCGCGGATCCTCAAATGTGGATCTTAAGAACAACCTCCAAGAAGTAAGAACTGTGCATATTAGTCTATGGACGGTCAGGAAGAGGCTTCTCGCTGCCAATATACGCAGTCACCGCCCGGCCCACGGCCCAAAATTACTCCGTGAGCACCGAGTTCGCAGGCTTAGGTTCGCTAGAAAATGTGAATCATGGACTCAAGAAGATTGAAATAGGGTTTTGTTCTCTGATGAAGTCAGGATATCTCTGTTCGGTGAAGATCGACGTCGGCGAGTGCTAAGAAGACAAGGAGAACGCTTTGCAGAGGCATGTTTCGAAGAAATCAAACCTTATGGTGGGGGCTCTGTTATGTTTTGGGCAGGAATAAATTCAATGGATCGTACAGAGTTAGTTTTCATTGAAAACGGCTCACTGACTGGGCATCGATACATAACGGAAGTTCTAATTCCTCATGCACAACCCGCATTATCCGCTCTAGGTGAAGACTCGATTTTTATGGACAACAATGCTCGCGCCCACCGATCTCGCGATGTTAAAGTGTATGTGCAAGAGGTCGGCATTCGTCGTTTGGATTGGCCAGCTCGAAGTCCCGACCTCAATCCCATAGAGCATGTCTGGGACGTTCTGAAACGGCGTGTGAGATCAGTACAACCGGCTCCGCAGACCATCAGAGAGCTTAAGAATGTGATTACTGCGGAGTAGGAACGTATTCCGCAAGCAAGTATCCGGGATATACTCGCTAGCATGTCCAGACGAATTCAAGCTGTGATTTTAGCTAGAGGGGGTCACACTCGATACTGAACATTTATCTGCTTTTACTTTATTAAAGAAAAACAAACAAAAAAAACTTTTTATTTTTACTTCATGAGCATATGCACTACTAGCGAACATACACTACTAGTGAGGTTTAGCATTATTTCCCATAAATTGTATCAAAATTTTATAAAATACCGATGAAAACGATTATTTTCTTATTAATTTACCAAATTGTGAGGATAAAACTACTTATAATTATCAAACAAAGCAATATTAACATTTAAAATGGTTCATTGCTTAGGTGCCCGTTTTTATTGCAAATGAGTTTATATATATATATATACATACAACTAAATACATTAAATAAGTTACAAAAATATGATGATTCCATCACTCACTCAAGGTTTATAGCAATTTTACTATTACTATAAACCTTCAGTGAGGAAAACGTGAACTTTCTTTTTAAACGTAATCCTACTGGGAGAGCTACGAATAGAGTCTGGGAGGCCATTCCAGAGACGTATAGCTTGGAGTGTGAAAGAATTTGACATAAAACCAGAACGGTAGAGAGGAATAGACAGAGCAAGAGAATCAGCAGAGCGAAGTTGGCGCTTATGAGAATTACACAAATAATTAAATTATTTAGCAGTACTTTAGCAGTACTGATGATAAATATACGTTTGTTTTTTTAATTTCTCCTCAGTTGCATGCCCGAGAGGGACATATGCCAAGGCAGGTGACAATGTGTGCCAGCGTTGCACACGCGGGACCAGCTCCCAACCAGGAGAGAACAAATGCCACCTTATCAGACGCCAAATTAGGAGATATTATGATGTGAGTATCTTGTATTTCTGGTAGCTACACACTCAGAAACACACATACCTCCCAAAATGTTGCTACACGATGCGTCAAAAATATGGTAATAATTTTATTCAAATGCACTCAAAAAGTTTTCATAAATAATACGTACACGTATACAAAATACCACGGTTGCTGTGGTACCCTCCTTCAAGCTTTGTACTACGCATGCGCATACAAACACGTGTTAACACAAGTACCTACATAATGCTTCCTATCTCATTTTCTCCTACGTTAAATCTTATGAATTCATGTGTCTCTCTTTTTACTGTCGCTTTTTCTTTTCATCGACTTTCAAATCACAACGATGCTAAAGAAGTTATCACTTCAAAATTAGAAACGAAGTTAATAATTAAATAATTAAAATAAATGTATGTCATATTAGTTCATTTAATATCAATTTTTTTAATCTATAAATATTCCTTAGTCGAATAAAAGCAATTCAATTTTAGCCACATTTGTAGTACAGTTTGTAGTTTGGTTTTAATTATCGGTAAACTAAGCTCCTTTACTGAACCAAATATGTACCAGATTTCTGAAAGTTCTGTGATTATGAATGTTTGCAACGCCCAGTGGCGGTGGTTTGCCAGCGCGTGTGCGTTGTGCGCGGTGTGCGCGTGCGCGGTCGCCGTACGCAGAGCACGCCCGCCGTCTGCGAATTCGCCGTGCGGCGACGAACGAGGTGAGTGTTATTTTTATTGCAAATAGGTAAGCGCTTGTCCGCTTTCTCGCCTTATGGTAAGCGATGTTGCGATCTAGGAGAACTTATTTCCTTGCTTGCTCTTGCCTAGAAGACACTTATTCAGTCGTGACTTGACCTTAATTGTATTTGTGAGGAAAAATACTCAGGCAAACAGTTCCACTCTTTAGCAGTACGGATTACAAAATTGGAACCAAAACGCTTAATGCGACTCTTTGGTATATCAACCATGTACTGATGGTGTCTATTTGTAAGTCTAGTTGTCCAATGAAAAAATGGAGACGGCGGACTCTCTCTCGCTTAGTTACACCGCCGTAGTTTTTGCTTCCTGGTAGTGCCTCTCCATTCCTCTCCATCCAAAGGTTGTCTGGTAAAGATGTAAAGAAAACACATTTATTTGCTTTGCAACATTATAGCATATAAATAAAGTATGTGACATAATTTGTAACATAATAGGAGATAAACCTCTCCACCAAGCTACAGAACGATGGAGACAACTGGTTGACTGAATCAAACGGAGTCACGATCCTCAGTAGTGAGGGAACGACTGAAGAAAGAGAGGAGATAAACAATTAAAACATGTTAAAATTACATACCGGACAAGTGTGAGTCAGACTCACACTTGATCGAGGGTTCCGTACAAATATCTAGTTATATAATGTTATAAATAGTTCAGGAATCTAATCTTTTTGCAAGCTTTTCCAAAATTTAGGTTCTAATACCTATTAAAACTTATATTATTACTATTTTTGTTTTATATGTCAAATTGTGATTATACTAACATTTCATACCTCATAATTACGTACTTTAAATATAAATATATTTCTATGATTTAATTACAAATGTATAGTTTTCAGATTTTCCCTGCATTTGTAGTATAAGACGATATTACTTATCAATTTTCATATTTTTGAGTCAACGGAAAGTATCCTATAAAATTTGATTCCCTTGATAGAGTCGAAATATATTTTTTTTGGGGCATAATCGGCCGTATCTTTCTTTACGTTAACTTAGTAGTTCGATTTTTGACACAGCTTCAAGGGTATATAATTTCAACTCGATGCCTCCACTTGTTCTCGAGATAAAGGGTCTTGACTGACACATGGATAGACAGACAGACGGACAACAAAGTGATCCTATAATTCCGTTTATTCCTTTCAGGGACGGAACCCTAAATAGTGTTCAAATCAACAGTTTTGACTTATATCTTAGGATAAGGGATTGACGACCTTGAATAAGTGAAGGTATTTGAGTGTTTTTCTCTCTTATCTTAAACTTTTGTTTACCCTTTTAGTCGTGGGATGTGCAGTGGGGGGTGGAGTGGGGTGCGGTGGCGCGACACGGCCGCTGTCGCCATCCCGCGTCATTCTGACGAAGTTCTTCAGGGGCTCCAGGTCTTCCACCAAGGCTACAGGTCAGCATCGCGCACCTGCTGACTCTACTATTGCCTCTACTCTAGAACTGTAAATATTTAGCTAAATAGTACCGATACAAGACCTATATGTTGAAATGAATACAAAAAACACTTTTTTTATTTGGTAATAATGCAGAACTTTAACATAAAATATTGTCCCCGGCAAATAAGTTGAACATGATTTTGAAATCACGTGACATGCGCAGTAGTGAATAATGTACCTAAACTTGCAGTAGCAATGTCAAGTGAATTCAAAATCATGTTCAACTTATTTGCGGGTGACTATAAAAAAACAGTACAGAAATAAAAAAAAACTTAAACTTAAAGAAATACAAAACAAAATAGTTAAAATTTTTAGGTCTTTAGGTCAATAACCTAAAAAATTAATTTAATTAAAACTTGATATTTCCACCGTGTGTACCAAATGGGTGACCAATTCAGTTTATGTCAGCTCGACGGCTAACGCTGATTTTCATTTGGGCCCCCTTTTTTTTGACACACGGACGCCCTTGCGGTGTATAGCATGTGGTCAGTATAATTATTTAATATATTATGTTTAAATCTGCATGATGCGCGATTACCTAGATTCCATTAGAGTAATAGGAAGGACAAGTGGCGGCACTTTTTTTTTTAACTGTCAGAATGCAGCTTTTGAAGTAAAACTTCTTTATGCAAGCTTAACTTGGGGTAATCCCCAAGCTGGTGTGTGCGTGACGAAAGCGTTAAGGTAAGTGTGATCGGGCGAGGCGGACGGAAATTGAGAGGGAGATAAAGATGGAAAGAGAGAGAGTTATGTTTCATTTATGACTGTAGGGGCAATAGAGAGGTGCTACAACACATTTTCTTTCTCCCACGTTTCGAATATACAGATGAGCTAAAGAAGTTTCATTTCAGTCGTGTGCAACACGTTTTTTTTTCTTTAATTTTACACTGTATGAATGCAGCTTTATACTTTATTACCATTTTCTTTTCCAGACTCACAAGAAACAAAGTTCGGCCTGTGGAAGGAAAAGCACATACCCCCACCGCTACCGCCCATAGATTTTGATATATGATACGTTTTTCTTTACAATATTGAGCTGTAATATCTAGCCGACCTAAATGTTGTCTGAAATTTGTCTATGGGTGATACAAGATTGTAAAATTGTATGTATTTAGTTAGTGGTAATGCGGCGTATCTTATCTCGATTTGTTGTAATTAATATTAAGAAATGACATACAAAAGTAGGGTAAACATACGTCTCAGTTTATTAGAGAGGCGACCAGGCAAATTGCATACAGTTTAGGTTCAAATTTTCACAGGCTATTAATAGATAGTTGTCCATTTATCAAAGGTTAATATATATGAAATAGATACTCCAATAATCGCCCAAAATAATTGATATACTCTTGCTTTATTAAGTTACCTTAACTCATTTTTATTGTATTAAAGTAATAAAATACTACTACAGAGACAAACGTAATTGAGTGGTTAGGTTAGAACATCTGTATAAGATTATCAAAACTTTGGGCGTTTGATTTGGCCGATATTGGCTCCAACACGTAACGTGTTGAAGTTTGCCCAGTATCCTTTTATTGGTGCTGTCCACAAACAAAATATATATGACATTCAACCATTAACAATATTGTTAAGGTACATTTTGACTATTCTACCAACAGTTGTCATAAATGTTAGTACAAGTTGCTTGCTAATTGTACCAGAACTGTGTTTCCGATTGATAATTGTTTATTTACGCCCAGTTTAACGCTGTTTTGTATAAGTGTATGTTGTCCATATATTTTTAGATATAGCTTTGTTTAAGAAGGCACTACAGTTAGTCGTTCTATTTTCTAAGGATTATTGCTTCTGTAAAGTTGTAGACCACTGGTACTTTAAGTTGTTTAAATTGTATTAAAGTACAGTGATTTGAGTTTGGTGTTTTATTTGAATAAATTAGTTTTAAAAATACAAGGAAACCTGACGATCGTTTAGTACAGCGGTGGCGATCCTACCTTTCGCAATGACGGTCCTGGGTTCGAGTCCCGGAAAGGGCCGATGTTTGTGTGACGAATAGGAGCATTTGTGCCTGGGTCATGGATGTTTATACATATTTCTATTAATAGTACTTATTTATGTATGATATATCTATGTAGTATGAATAAAGAGAATTGGTCCCAAAATAGAGCCTTGCGGAACGCCTCTCAATTTTCTTTAGGTTGGATTTAATTGTTTTTATATTTATCATACGTACACTTCATCAAATATACAACCCATATTGATATCTATTATTCAGGTACGATTCCAATAGCCGAATAACAATACCTCTTATTCCATAAAATTGTAGTTTTTTTTATTAAAATTTGATGATCTACCAAATTAAATGCAGAACTCAAATCCGGAAACAGACCAACTAATTTCATCTATGGGATTGTAATAATAAATACATTATTTATTATTTTCCTTTAGAGTAATTTTATCTTTACCCTTGCAACATCCTTTTTGTCTTTGCTTATTTACTGCATTCCATATAGCTTTGGAGGCATATTTATGTCGTTCAATGAAAGACTGAACTGCAAGTTTTTTGGCAGCACGTATTACCTTTTTGTATATAGGATTATAATTTTTTTTGTAGTTAACCAAGGATTTGTCTGTAACAGAACTATGAGCCATGTAAAGAAACCGTTTCATCTTACTAGATGTCTTTATTCCTTTTGTAACAACGTTACATCATTGTGACAGAAACTGAGGTGGGAGTCCATTTGAGTAACATAACAAATATATGTTTAGTTAGTTATTGGAGCGGAGCTCCCATGGATCAGCTTCAATGACGCCATGTCTGTGAGGCCATAACTTCCCGGGTTCTTAACCTATTTTAATATTTTTTGTGAGGAATTGAATCAACAGTTTTAAGACTAGATCGTGACCTGAATTTTGAAATTAGCAAAATTAAAAATTTACGACCATAAATCAATGGCTTTATGGGATTTCCCATTGAAACAAAAAGCGTGCGCTTCTTGGAGGTTCTCATTCTTATGGAATTTTCAAATTTACTAAACATTTGAAACAAATCCGAAAGAAACTGTGATTACGTATCTCAATATACTGGCGACGCATGAAGCTGAGATATAAAAACTCGTCATGAGTTACGATAAATACTTAAAGGGAGGTGACTGCGTGGAGAAGTAGATTAATATATGTTTTTTACATATATAAAACGTTAATATTTGTAAATATATACTAGTTTTATTTATATTCCCAAACGAGTGCCTTCCGGATGACCCTCATATTTCAAATTAAGTTATGCGCGTTTAAAAATATAATAAAAAAAAAAATTGGTTGCCTGTGGTCAGTTTACGGACGATAAATTTTACGTGATAGCGTCATAAGAAAACATTGATGACAAATTGCATACTTTTATGAATTATTATCACTGAATTATCATTTTTTTGTATAATACAAAGGAGTTAATTGAAAGCGATTTATTTTTTTGATAAATTAACATTGAGTTGATGTAATAAACAATGGAAACCACATTAACTTTTCACTTCATGAAGTGGAAGAGAGATAGATGCGCCACAAGTCGAACGCTTAGGCCGACCGTGCCTCTCTACCGCTTGTTCCGCGCTCTCGCTCGCACACTAGGCTCAGGCGGAACGTTACACTTTTTCGTGAGTGCAGCCGGCGTTCATCGATTTATAAGACGTTATCACGTCATTAACTTGGACTCTGATAGAATGATCACTAAAAGGCAGACATTTTTTGCAGTACTCTTTATTAATCCCCTTTTACACATAAATAAATGGAGGTAGTGCAGTGGCGAAAAGCGTCGTGAATAGATAGTTTTAAACTAAAGCTTAGAATAAGTTTAATTGTTAAGTGGACCGCTTTAGAAGTTTTGAACACACTTTTAAATCTAGTTATGCGTAGGTACAGTCGACGCCACATAAAACTACACAACAATATTTATTACATTTTCAGCTTAAAGTCAAACATATTTCGTTTGAGCAGTTGCGACAGTTTTTGGTAGATTTAAATAAAACCACTTTCTCCGGATCATAGACACCTTTATTCTACTTTTTTTTATTTAATCCTGACGTTTCGACTCCTTTACATGAGCCGTGATCACAAGATGACTAAGGTGTAAGAACTACATACGGTTGACGAATTGTTTCTGTGCATTATAAAAAGTGGAAAAAAGACGCCATTTTGTTTCAAGCTTACTTAAAATCCAACACAGATCCGATCAGGCATCGTGAAAAATTGTTTATTAATCTGTATTGTCCTGTGGCCCTCACGATTCATTATCAGCTGTTGGAAAAAGACGCCACTATAGAATGCGTATAGCAGCGTCTCGCTTTGACAATCGATCTTGCATCGCGCTAAGAGATCATAGTAGGCCCTCTGTGAAATTATCTAGATATTATCCGATAGTGAATCAGGCGTCGGAAATGATATCTCTGATCCATATATTCCTACTAATATATCCCCACTGGTAGGAATTGTTGGATATTTTTGATCATTTATCGCTGATAGAGGATATAATTGATAGTTTTTTGTCCCTTATTCTTATTGTTTATATACTTTTAGAAAGAAAATATATCTTCTAATATAATAAAAACCATGCCGTAATCTATAATTTAAGATCACAGTGGTTTATGTGTTTGTCTGTCCGCTCTTTTTCCATTGTATCAATAACGTTACCATAGCAACGCGTTAACCGCAAGTAGTTCGTGTACCGCACGCTAGATGGCGCTAACGGAAAAATATTTAATAATAGAAAAAAAATAAAAAAAAATTGTCCACCCGTGCGAAGCCGGGACGGGCCGCAAGTTAATATTAAAATCATAATAAAGCGACTAAATTCTGTAATTAGCGGTAGGTCTTAGGGCCTATGCACACTGCGTTTTTTAAACGCGTCGTTTTTTTGCATGTCTCATATGTTTGTATCGATACAAACGCGCGTTCACATCACATCTGTACAAATTCAAACGCGAGACTGGATTTATGCAGTTACTTTATACTTTTATTTTTTTTAGTTAAAATTAAGACTCAAATATTTTTTTTTTGTTTTGCGTTATCAGTATCAATCCTATTAAATAACCAAAATTCATGTTTAATATTAAACTTCAAAATTTATTCATCACATATCACATACATGACAATTATAATTTCCAATTCGCCGACACATTTCCATTATTTCGTCCGGCCGAACGGCAAACAGTAAACACAGTATCGTTAGTGCTCCGAGTTTAAAAATTCTAAACGCTTAAAATTGCAGAATAATATTTAGTTTCTTGGTACCAAAAGAAAGCCTAAGTCATAAGGAATTGATTTTTAAATAGAAAATAACATTACGTCTAGAACCTGCAGAAATACAATCGTGAGAAGTGCGTGTGCTAATACATATTCCGTTGCAAATAAAATTCAAACTGTCGCGAGTGAGCACGGGTAGCGGTGAGTCATTGAAGTCGAACGCGACAAGCGGTCTCGGGCTGTTACCACGATACGCAGCGATAAGCGACAAGTGATATCGTAAAGGCCGCTACTACCGAGTGTTTCATAGTGAAAGTCATCATGAAATGTTCCGGATGCCTCAAAAATATTACTGCTAAGGAAGATTCTGTGTCTTGTTCATCTAAAACATGTACGAGGATGTTGCATACTTCTTGCGCAAACCTGTCTAATTTAACACCTTCTCATAAAGACGTCTGGATTTGTCCCGATTGCTGCGCCAGTGCCAGGAAAGGTGGAGATAATACGAACACTCCAATACGTACAAATGAAAATGTCACTATCCGCAAAAAAACAAGTACTTCGACAGGTTTCGACCAGATTTCGCCCAAAAAGAACACATCTCATTTAGAAGTTATCGCTGAAATACGATCGCTTCGGCAAGATCTGGTAAACATGCAGTCCGATTTTAGTAAACGATTCGACGACCTTACATCGAAATTCAGTGAGTACGAGGAACGTATAAATTTACTTGAAGGAAAAGAAAGAGAGAATGATGTCCTCAGGGCTCAAATCGTCCAGCTACAAGGCCAGGTAAACAAGCTCACTCACAACTCGCTGCAGCATGAAATAGAAATTTTGGGTTTAACTGAAAGCCCAGGAGAAAATCCCTACCACTTGGTTCTAACGACAGCCACCAAAATTGGTATTGAACTAAATGAACGTGACCTCGATTATGTTTCTCGAGTCGGCGCACAAAGGAAGACTGACCCTAAGGATAACCGACTGCCACGACCACTAGTAGTCTCTTTCACAAGAAGACTTAAACGCGAGGAGTTTCTTAAAGAAGCGAAAACCCGCCGCAAGCTGGAAAGCCAAGAAATCATGGGCTCAGGGCCTCAGAGAAATGTTTTTGTGAACGCACGTCTTACCTTTGAGACGCGTCGCCTTTTTCGCGCCGCACGAAGCTGGATCCACGATCACGGATACAAATACTGCTGGGTGCAAAATGGCAACGTGTTCATCCGGAAACGAGAAGGTCGCGAAGGTTCTCCAAAAATACAAATACAAGATCCAGCAGACTTGGAGAAGCTATCGAGCGGACAGAAGTGAGAAAATTCTTGGCTCTTGTACTTGCATTAACTTTAACTTACTTTGGCTCGTTAATGTATCTTTAAACTTACTTTTCTTGAATTGTATCCAAATTTTTATGTATTATGTGGTTACTAAATTTGTTGTTCTAAAACATCATTCTATATCACACACACCAACATTTACACATCTAATAGCACACAGAACTCATAAAAGACAGTGCAAAGTTTTAAACCCTCAATATTGTTTACTAGTGTTGGTCACTAACAACAACCGCAGTACTGCATTTTTCGTACTCTTTTTATTCGACAGTAGTATGACATTCATAATTCTGGAGTTTACAGCAGTTCTTATCCTAATATTTCTGAAAATTTATGACTACCCTTGACCTTTTATCCAATATGGACAAGTCCCTAAATGTAGAATGTCATACTATAACTTGCGCAGAAGAGTGCGGTGACGTATTAAATAAATATGCAGTTAAAGTTTTTCAAGTAAATATTCGCAGCATGCAGAAAAACTTCGACAATCTTTTGATCACTCTCGTAAAATTGAACATACCTTTCGATTTCATAGTTCTGAGCGAATGTTGGTTAAATGAATTATCCATTATTAAAAATATTGAGGGATATAATGTTTTCCATACAACGAAATATATAAATAGGGCGGGAGGAGTTATCGTTTACGTGAATAAGAAATGGTTGGCTAACGCTGTTGAAATAAACATTGATGATGCAAACTGTTTAAGTATCGAAATTCCAAACGTTCTCACCTTAGTTGGCGTTTATCGTTCACCATCTTTTAAAGACCCTTCAAGATTTCTTTCCTCGTTAGATTACAATTTGGAATCTCTTAAAAAAACCCCATGTCTTATTTTGCTGGGAGATATAAACATAGACATCATAGGATCATCACAAAACGAGGAGCATACATCAAACTATCTTTCTATTCTGGCAGAACACGGTCTGGTTATGTGTGTAAATAAGCCCACCCACGGGAAATCCTGTATCGACCATATTTTTGCTACACTAACAACTCAAGCGGAATCGGTTGTATGCGCCCAAGACCTTACTGATCATGACATCACTATGCTGGGAATAATGACAGTTACCTCTGAAACGCAACCAGCAGTGGAAAGAACGAGACTAAAGATTGACTATGATGGCCTCAAGTCAGAAATGGAACAAATAGACTGGTCACTCTTGGATGGTTCTTCCCTAAATACGATGGTATCTGTGTACGGTGTAGTCACCGCACATTTTCATGCGTAAGCGTTTTGCGCCGTTTAGTACCTAAATGTTTCGTCATACTTTTATTGTTTAATTATAATTAGTCTGCTTTTAAATAATATCGCCGCCGCGCGTGTTAAACATACCTATATTACATTGTTATCAAGTTATACAGTTCATTGTGAAAATATACAATTTTATCTCAACAAGGAGTTTTTCTCAACATATACATCATATCAAGTAAAGGTGTGTGGTACAAGATCATACATCTTTTTGGTCCTTCGACAATTTTTTTTGGGTTTCTGTGTACGGAGCGGATCGGTTCATTCGGCCTCCCACAAGCGGGTCTCACCGAGTGGATTGAGAAGTCGCACATCTGTGCATAGTACTCAAAAAAGACAATCAACCAGCAATCAGGATCATATCAAGCATTCATAAGCAGACTTCAATAAGCAAGTATTATAAAATCATTTTCAAACATCTTATTAACAACTACTTAACTATCAAGCATTTATATACAAATTTAACAGCAAATATTTAATTTTATTATTAGCAAACATGACTTCTACTTTTGAGAACTTATTAGTTACTCAACAACAAATAATTGAAGCTATTGATCAATTATTGGTCAACTTTAGAAAAGATGGTCGTGACAGGAAGACTGCAGACTATATTAATAGGAGATTGAACACCCTAGAGAATTACTGGCAAGAATTTAATAAAAACCACGTTCAGCTGTGGACATATCAAGATAAATCGCATCCTTACTTCACTCAAGAAAAGTACGAGCAGACAAAGGAAAAATACGGAAGCATCAAGGCTTTGATCCAGTCGTATGACCCTACGATGGAAACAAGACCATCAACACCGAAACTGAAGCCCGCTACACCAATTGCTGTACCTACATTTTCGGGTACGCAGCCGTCAGCTTTTTCCGAATCAAGAGGTACTAACAGTAAAACTGACGAGATGCTCAAGAAGCAAGCAAGCAACTTTAGAGCCCTACAAAGAACGATATCCAACATTGACCTTGACACTGTAAATGAGAAATGGGAGTTTGAAGACTTACTTCACTCACTGCAATCGCGATGGTCAGTTATAGACAGCCTTCACTGGGATATTGACAGTGAAATCCAAGGTGCTAATCAAGAGTACGAGCAATCATTTTCGTGTCACGAACAAATATATAATAACATGAAGCGATCGATCAATAACAAGCTCTGGTCGGTCTCTCATCGAGAAAAATCAACACCGATGATGGACGTACCTATCTTCAACGGAAACTATCATCAGTGGGTGTCCTTCAAGGATCTGTTTACCGAGGCCATACACAAAAATCCATCTATATCGAACGCCCAGAAAATGCAGTTCCTCAAAAGTAAAGTTCAAGGTGAAGCGGAGAGACTCGTACGTCATTTACCTATTAGCTCAGATAACTATACTATTTGCTGGGAAATATTGAACCACCGCTACAACAACAAAAAGCTAATATTCACTTCTCACATCAACAGCCTCTTGAGTATCCCAAGTATGCAACATTTATCACTCGTTCATATCAAGCGCCTTCATGATCATGCCCTGGAAACTTTAAACGCAATTAAGAACCTCGGAGTGGACATCACTACGTGGGACCCTTTACTTGTTCACCTACTAGCACAAAAACTAGATAATGAATCTTTTAACGATTACAACGAGTCTCTAGAATGTCCCAAGGAGCTACCTACATTAAAAGATTTTTTGAAATTCCTGGAAACAAAATTTACAACATTGGAAACCTCCCGTAGAAAACAAGAAGTACCTACACAAAGATTGCCATCAAGTCAAGTCGCATCGAAAAATATCAAGACCAAATATCAAGTTTTTCCTAACAACAATAATATTACAGAACAAATAAACATGAAAAATAATCACATTAGATGTGTTTTATGCAACAACGATCATGGAATTTATTATTGTCCAAAGTTCTTATCAATGACGCCACAGCATAAGCGTAATACAGTATCTAAACTCCACATTTGCCCGAATTGCTTATTTAGTCACCAGGGAAAAAACTGTACTTCTCAAAAGCGATGTCGTGAATGTCAAGGATTTCACAACACTATCTTACACGAATCATATTCACATCAGAATAATCATGTTCAGCACACAACATCAAGAGCAACAAATGAACCATGCACTTCAACTTCAAGTCAGAACCATCAAAACCAGAGCAGCGCTCACGTGTCACAGCAACGTGACGTTCCTGAAGTGCTGCTAGCCACGGCTGTCATCAAGGTCAAAGCAGACAACGGCACCTATTACAACTTTCGAGCACTGCTTGATCAAGGGTCGCAAGCATCAATTATCACCGAAAGAGCAGCTCAACTCTTAGCTTTGTCCAGGCGCAGATGCAAAGGAGTTATATCAGGAGTTGGAGCTAAAGAAAACAGTTGTAAAGGAGTTATAAATATCGTCATCAAATCAAATAACAGCGAATTTACATTAAATACCGATGTCCTCATTATGAAAACTTTAATAAACAATTTACCGAGCTGCACTTTAACAAAACCAACATGGTCGTTCCTGGAACACATACAACTGGCCGATCCCGAGTTCTACAAAAGTCGTCCAATAGATCTACTCCTGGGGGCGGAAGTGTATTCCAACATTATTTTAGACGGCATTTGTAAAGAAAATCAGAAAGGTCCAATAGCCCAACAAACACATTTTGGTTGGATATTAAGTGGAAGCGCTTACGAAACCTCTTTACATTGTAATGTCGTACTAAACCAACTTGAAGACATACAAAAATTTTGGGAAATCGAAGACATCACTCAGGATCAAGGATTATCATCAGAAGACGAAATATGTATGGAAATTTACAACACTACTACAGTTCGATGTGAAGACGGAAGATACAAGGTGAAACTTCCCCTAAAGTCGAATTTCATACAAGACTTAGGCGCTTCGAAAAACAAGGCTGTTGCGCAATTCACACAATTAGAACGGAAATTCAATAAACAACATAATTTAGCGGCTGATTACAAAGCTTTTATTAATGAATATTTACAGTCCGGTCATATGATTCCTTCCGTCGCCGGTAACAATAAACCGGAATATTTTATGCCTCATCACTGTGTATTGCGAGCGGAATCTACGACATCAGCACTTCGAGTCGTATTCAATGCATCGAGTAAAACCTCGACGGGTCACAGCTTAAATGACCTTATGTACAGGGGCCCGAATTTGCAACAAGACCTCCAAAATTTAATAATTAAATGGCGCCAATATAAATATGCATACACCGCAGATTTAGAAAAGATGTTCAGACAAATCTGGTTGTCGGAAGATCATCAGCAATATCAAAAAATTTTATGGCGAGATAGCCAGTCACAACCCTTAAAAGAATATCAACTGACAACAGTAACTTATGGCACCAAGGCCGCACCATTTTTATCAATGATGACATTAAAAAAGCTCGCTTCTGATGAAAAACATAAGTATCACAGTGACGTCATCAATACATTACAAGAGAGCTTTTACATGGACGATTTGGTACATGGAAGTCACACAGCATCAGCAGCGCAATCTTTAAAAATAGATCTTATAAAATTACTGAAGTCAGGTGGTTTCAACCTAAGAAAATGGTCTTCTAACGTTCCAGAGTTACTAGAACAAGCTAGTGAAAATAAAACATTCGATTTTCGGCAAGTCGAATCAACAAAAACACTGGGGTTGAGATGGATTCCCCAGGAAGATGTAATGACATTTCAATGCAAGATTGAATCATCAAATACAAGACTGACAAAACGAACGCTATTGTCTGATATTTCCAAAATTTTTGACCCTCTTGGCTGGCTGTCACCCTTAACAACAAAACTAAAACTATTATTCCAGGCGACATGGTTGACTAACATTAATTGGGACGACACGCTTCCAGATAACATTATCAAAGAATGGCTTAAAATCAAGGACGACATTAAAAATATAAATAAATTTAAAATCCCAAGGTGGATCGGTACTCAAGCAAATGATTTGATCGAATTACATGGCTTTTGCGATGCGTCAATCAGGGCATGCGCATGCGTCGTTTATTGTAAAATTACACGTGAGGGTCAAACTACACTGGTTCTGGTCAGCGGCAAAACGAGGTTAATGCCTACTAGCAAAAATATAACTTTACCAAGAATGGAGCTATGTGGCGCTGTTTTACTAGCTAAATTAATCAAAAAAATAAAAGAATGTTTAAGCAGTTATCATATCAAGATTTATGGATGGACAGATTCAACAGCTGTTTTGGGATGGTTACAAGGAGATCCAAACAAGTGGAAGACTTTTGTAACTAATAGAGTCAAACAAGTGACTGACGTCATGCCCGGAACTAGCTGGCGTTACGTGAAGTCGCAGGACAACCCTGCCGATTGCGCGAGCAGGGGGTTGACTGCTACTCAACTGGCGGATTATCAGCTTTGGTGGCAAGGACCGAGCTGGTTATTATCTTATGAAGATCAACCGCAAATGATTTTTAAAACAGAAGAAGATCAGAAAATCAATAAACAAGTATTATTTTCAAGTTATCAAGATCCTGACAATGTCATCAAACAAATTATAAACAAAAACAGTTCTTTACACAAGCTCATTCGCATCGTTGCATGGATACGCCGTTTTATATTAAGAATAAAGTCTATAAAGGTGCCGTCTTACCTCACTTTACAAGAAATAAAAACAGCCAAGATGTTAATTATAAAACATGTTCAACACGAGGATTTTTTACAAGAAATAGAAGATTTAAGAAAAAACAATAGTGTCAGTTCAAAAAGCTCCTTATTTAATCTTCACCCTTACTTAGATCAAGATGGAATAATAAGGGTGGGTGGAAGACTGAGGAACGCAGAAATAAGTTATGAGATGAAACATCCTATCATCATACCTCATAGTCACCATCTGACAATCTTAATAATTGATGAAGCTCACCTACTTACCTTCCACGGTGGAGCACGATTGACAGCATCTTACATTCGTCAAGGTTATTGGATCATAGGCGGCAACAGGGCTGTGAAAAAACGACTGCGTTTATGCACAAAATGCAAGCGCCACGACATTACCACGCAGAATCAAGTTATGGGTGACTTACCTCATGCTAGAAGTAACCCATCTCGTCCATTTTGGCACACTGGCGTCGACTTTACTGGATTTTACATGACAAAAAGCAGCAAGGGACGAGGTATAAAGTGTACAAAGTCTTATGTAGCTGTATTTGTATGCATGGCGACCAAGGCCATCCACCTAGAACTAGTATCAGATTTAACAACATCTGCATTTTTAGCAGCCTTAAAGAGAATGGCCGCCAGAAGAGGGACTCCTCATCACATATACAGTGATAATGGAACCAACTTCGTCGGAGCAAGTAGGGCTCTCCAGCACGAGTACCAAGAGCTAGAAACAATTATTCACACCAACAATGAGCCACTGATGAGGGAAATAATCAACATGAACATCCAATGGCATTTCAATGCACCCTCATGGCCGTCGGCAGGAGGACTGTGGGAGGCGGCTGTGAAAAGCTTAAAATACCACCTTAAAAGAGTAGTTGGTGAGCAGAGGCTGACCTACGAAGAATACGTCACTGTTTTATCACAACTGGAAGCGTGCTTAAACGCAAGACCGTTGTGCCCCCTCACGGAAGACGCCAACGATCTAGATTACTTAACTCCCTCACACTTCCTTGCAAGTGGACCGGTACTATCAATTTTCGATACTGAACATGATTTGAGAACAAGATGGTATCTATGTCAGAAAATTTTTAACGATATTTGGAAAAGGTGGCGACAAGAGTACCTCAGCCAATTATCAATCCGTAGTAAGTGGAAAAAAGATCAACAAGATATTGCTTTAGATGACATCGTGATCATACATGAAGATAATTTGCCAGCAGGAAGGTGGGCTATGGGTCGTGTCGTGCAACTTCACCCTGGATCCGATGGACACGTACGTGTAGTCACATTAAAAACCATGAACGGTTACCTGAAACGCCCCGTAGTAAAATTATCTTTACTACCTACGAAGCCTTTAAGTCAAACAAGTGACCAACAAATTAACGATCAAATCAATTCAGTAAATCAAAATAAGGCGAAACGTCACGTGAGGTCACGTGTCAACTTCTCCTCACTGGTGCTAGCTATACTATATTTCATGACTATCCTAACATCATCTACATGTTCATTTAACAATACGCCCCTGAAAACAAACCAAGGGATTTATTTCGACAAGATCGCTGACATGCATGTAATACGAGATAATTGGAAAATAGTCGTTTATTATGATGTAGACCCCTATTGGAAAGGGTGCCAAACATTCAGAAATTATTTAATTCACCTACAAGAAACTTGTAACAAAATAAAAGAAACCATACACTGTGAAGTCATAATAAATCAATTAACTCATAGTTATTCAGAACTAACATACTACAATAATATTTTATCAAGTCAGCATTCTCGAACGCGCTCAAGACGACGACGCGGTCTCATCAATGGCGTCGGCTATCTTGCTAATTCTTTATTTGGAGTCTTGGATCAACAGTTCGCCGAGCAGTACCAGAAAGATATAGATCTCATCCGAAACAACCAACAACATCTCGCATCACTTTGGAAAAATCAAACATCCATAGTAGAGGCCGAATATAATTTACTGAAAAGAAACGAAGACGCTATGAACACACAATATAAATTAATAAACAGACAAATGCTAAAAATAGAAAGGGCGCTCAATGTATTAAACTCAGAAGTTCTCAACATGTCACAAGTTAATTACTTTACGCTATCAGCTGTTAGTGCAAGCAACATGATACATAGATTACAAACCATTCAAGAATCGTTATTGGACATGGTAACGGACGTTTACCACGGACGATTCAATTTTCACCTCTTGACTCCGGAGCAACTCCGTCAAGAACTTAGTATAATATCCAGTCAAATATCCAAGGAGTTAACCTTACCAATCAACAACATACATGCTAATTTACAGAGTTTATACCATCTGCTAAGTGTGAAAACAAGAATAAACGAAGATTATCTTTTGTTTGAGATACAGGTTCCACTTATTAGCAGAGATTCCTATGAAATTTTTCACCTTTATTCGATACCAACAGCAACTAATTTGAGTAAGATGATAAGCACGCTACCATTATCAGACTATGTAGCTGTAAACTTACCAAAAGATACATATATCACAATGAAGTCAGAAGATATTACAGCATGTCAGCAACAAGAAAATATATATCTTTGTCAACTAAAGAGACCAATCTTTCATCTCACCCAGAAAGAAAACCTTTGTGAGTTGGATATCGACACGCAACAATGCAAAACAGTTGTGAACCCCTGCCAAAACAAATGGATTGAATTGAACAATATAAATAAATATTTATATTTTTGTTGCGAACGGTGTCAGTTACGAGTTATGTGCGCAGATCAGATGACCGCGCCTCAACTGGAGCGAGCCGGCATCGTCAGCATTTCGCACGGGTGCATTATCAAGTCCGACCTATTTACGGTGCACGCGCATAACCTTGACAACAGTGCCATCAAGACAAGTGCAGATGTCATGTTGTACGAGATCAATCCTATAAACAACATAGTCAACGTGTCAATACCTTCTACTCTGTTAGTCAGTAACATTACAACTACAGGTGAAAATCAAAAACTACATCAAGATATCGAGAGGGGACTGAAGGACATAAAAGAGGAAACGCCACTGGCAGGAGGGGTGTCTTATCACGACGTCCACCATTATGTGCTTATCTACGTGTTAGTCGGCGCAGCAGCGGCCACAGGCGCGGCGCTCGCGTGCCGCCGCGTGCGGCGGGTGCGGGCGCGACGCGCAGCCTCAGCGGCGACACCGCTTCAAGAGCTCACCGCTGTGCGGCTGTCCTCCGTCAGAAACAGCGAAAGCGGCAGTCCGCGCGAGTTAAGAGACAGCAACGTCGACAAGTCTACATCCCCCATTTGCATTCGTACATCATTCGTACCGAAGTAGTTTATCTCCCATTCATCTCGCGGCCCGGAGCATGTACGGTGTAGTCACCGCACATTTTCATGCGTAAGCGTTTTGCGCCGTTTAGTACCTAAATGTTTCGTCATACTTTTATTGTTTAATTATAATTAGTCTGCTTTTAAATAATATCGCCGCCGCGCGTGTTAAACATACCTATATTACATTGTTATCAAGTTATACAGTTCATTGTGAAAATATACAATTTTATCTCAACAAGGAGTTTTTCTCAACATATACATCATATCAAGTAAAGGTGTGTGGTACAAGATCATACAATCTGATATAACGAATATTCTCACTAAAGCCGTTTCAAAACATTCTCATACGGTCAAAATCAGCCATTCAAAATTTACCATTAAGCCCTGGATGACCCCAGGTTTACTGCGCTGTGCCCGACATAGAGACAAACTCCACTTAGACGCAAGAAAACACGCAGACGACATGGCTAAAAGATTGGTTTATTGCAGATATAGAAACTTCTATATAGGACTTCTAAGAAATTTGAAAGCAGAACACGAGGGAAGAGAAATAAACCAAACCAAAAAGATACCTAAAAAGCTCTGGCAAACAGTAAATAGAATATCTCATAGATCCCTGAAGAAGGGAAACAGCTCTGCTGAAGACTTCTTAAGCATTGGGGGATCTCTGGAGGAGTCCTCAGAAGTATGCAATCAACATTTTTCAACTGTGGGCCATCAATTGGCAAGTAACATACTGCGGAAACTTAACAAGACTCATGAATCACTCACAGCGGAAGCGGAAGTCAAAAATAAAGTTAGTGGCTCATTATTTATTGCACCTACAGACCCCAAAGAGATTTTAGCTCTTATAAAGAACTTAAAACCAGACAGTGCGCCTGGTTTGGACAATATCAGTAACAAAATACTCAAAACTATAGGACACATACTGGCGGAACCTCTTTCCACCGTATTCAACTTGAGCATAGAAACTGGCACTTTTCCAAAAGCATGGAAAGCAGCGGCTGTAGTACCTATATTTAAGGGTGGAAAAAAGAATGATCCTTGTAATTATCGTCCAATTTCTCTGCTGGGAAGTATTGCCAAGTTGTTGGAGCGCATAATAAACAGAAGACTGGTATCATTTCTTGAGGCAAATAATGTGATAACGGAACGCCAGTTTGGCTTCCGACGGGGCAGATCCTCAGAAGATGCTGTTACACATCTCATTAATGTCGTAGTTTCTCATCTAGATAAAGGCTCGAAATGTATTGGCGTCTTCCTAGATCTCGCCAGGGCATTCGACTCAATATCAATTCCGATCCTTCTGAAGAAGATAGAGGCTTACGGCATAAGAGGAACAGCACTTAATTGGTTCACAGATTACCTGTCGGAACGGACTCAGTGTGTCAAAGTCTCGGAGGTGAAAAGCAGCTTTAGGCCGGTGACATTTGGCGTACCACAAGGCAGCATTCTAGGGCCTACTCTATTTCTGCTCTACATGAATGACATCGCGACGCTTCCAATAAAAAACGCAGAAATATTTTGTTATGCAGATGACACCGCTATAATCTATTTTGACAACACCTGGCCCGATGTCTCTCAAAAAGCAGAGGACGGAATGTCATCGGTCTCAGGTTGGTTAAATAAAAACCTACTGTCTCTCAACACTTCGAAAACAACGTTTCTGACTTTTCACAAGACCGCTGCATCAGCCCCTTTGCCACTAAATGCCTTGAAGATCCATTCGATAGACTGTGGTTCTAAAAGTCTAAACAACTCGTGTATTTGCGAGCAGATTAATCGTTCAGATTCCTTAAAGTATCTGGGCGTGGTTCTTGACGAAAAGCTAACTTTTAGAGCACACGTAGCTGAAACATGCAAAAGAGTAAGAAAGTTAATTTACGTGATGAAAAATCTGCGGGATGCAGTTGACGGCAAAACTCTAAAAATCGTTTATCTGGCCCTTTGTCAGTCTCTATTGAATTACTGTATTCTGGCATGGGGAGGCTCATCTTCCTCGATACTTCTTCCTCTCGAGAGAGCACAAAGAGGAGTGCTTAAAGTAGCACTCAAAAAACCCTTTCGGTATTCAACTGACGCTCTCTACGAAGAGGCTGAGGTCCTTAGTGTCCGGAGACTGTTCATTGTTAGAGTTGTTTCGGCTGTTCATAAAAGTGTGTTAAATTCGGATGAATACGACAATATGTTGCAAAGACGGATTTTTAAGTTGCCTACCATACTCACAGCCTCCACTTTTGCACATCGTTTCGGAACCTTTATTTTCCCTTTGATATATAACAGACTTGCAGATATTTGCCATATCAAACATTTAAGTGTTCGAGAAACAAAAAGAGTTGTCACCTACACTGTAATGAGATGGAATTACATGGAAACAGAAAATGTGTTAAAAACCATTGCATGACACACACTCACACACACACACACACATACACACACACACACACCACCAGAAAAATCCTAAGGTTAATATTAGGTAATAGAAATGTATTGTTATTGCCTCTTGTTTATTACTTTGTTATGTAAGAAGATGCTGTGTTTAGTTTGTCTTTTTTGTAAATCGTGCACTTCCCCCACAGGACAGGCTGAGCCTAGTGTGGGGGCTTGAAATTTAATATTGTCAAAATGTAATATTGCCAAATGTAATTAAATGTAATAATAATAATGTAATGTAATGTAATAATAATAATAATTATTACAAATTAAAATTACAATTTTACCAAAATAAAAGTTTTTTTATATCAAAAACTTTTACCATATTGTTCTTTTACCAAATACACATTTTAAACTAAATAAAACAATCAGAAAAAGCTTAGCAATAAGCAACTTTTAACATCCATTACAAAAGTCTCCAAGTTTTTCGATATAAAAAATATTCACATACAACACATCGTCCCAACTTGTATATCACTTCAACAACTTAATTGATATTATCAGGATAATTTCTAAATGTTTAACAAATGTAAATTATCATACCTAAATTCGTTTTAAACGGCTATAGAAAGCCATAATTTTAGTTAAATTCAGCCGTTAAAGATCTATATAAATTTATCCTGATATTTATATCAAAATTCCACTAGATAATTATCTTAAATTTAACACTCGGAATTATCAAGATCTCATTCCACAGCTAAAGTATAAAATACAAATGAGATACAGATCTTCTATTCTTCTGTTAAGGTACTTACAATGATATTAAAAACACTATCTTCTAATATACAGGAATATCCGATTATCAATTAATTCAAAACTCAAAATATTCAATTCTAAATAATTCTAATTTATTAATAATCCTGATTATATTAAATCGTGTAAAACCGTTCATTCATCTGTATTGTACGGTATAATTATCCGATAGTGAATCACCTAAGTTCCTTAAAACGATCAACTCGACAGAATTATCCTGATAATATCCAGGAA
Source organism: Calamotropha paludella (assembly GCA_927399485.1). Taxonomy (NCBI): domain Eukaryota; kingdom Metazoa; phylum Arthropoda; class Insecta; order Lepidoptera; family Crambidae; genus Calamotropha; species Calamotropha paludella. Next base: position 1,349,877 of record OV656830.1, on the reverse strand, counting down.
TCTTTATTAGAACCCGAAACAGAATAATGTCAACGCTCTCACCGCTCGATAAGAGCGATGTGAAAATCACTGCACTTCTTCTTCCTGCGGAATCTCCTGATTATCCAACGGTTCCTCATCTCTTACTCTGTTCTCGAGTTCGATGACCGGATCAGCTGTTGCCTCAGCCAAGTTGGTGACCGATTTGCTTTTAAAACATTGGAAATCCACGTGCCTGCTCTTCGCTTCCTCCTTCTCCCATGACATGTGAATGAATGGTCGCTGAACATAGTTGTAGATTACTTCTGCTCTTCCACCAGGACGTTTACGGACTTTCTCTTTATATGTTGGATACCCTTCAACACCCAGACGGATTTTTTTGAGACCTCGCTCCTTCATAACTTGCTTTGCTACATCTCTGTAACGAGAAATAATAATATTGATATTTCTTACATTTGTTAAATCAGGCATTTTTTGTTAATTTAATTTCTTACATTCACACCAACAAGTATAGCCCAAAGTAAGCATTGTAAGGCTGTGTTAAGGATATTAGGGTAACGGATAAATATAAATATATGATACATAGACATGTAATATTTATAATAATACTAGCTGACCCGACCACACGTTGCTGTGTTAAAAATTATACCTACCCTATGTCCTATGTTGAAACAAATAGCAAAATAAAGTCATCAAAATTGGTTGAGTAGTTTCGGAGTTCATTTTATATATATATCTTTATATATATAATTCTTCTGTGAGTGTGTATGTCACTAAACTCCTCCTAAACAGCTGGACCGATTTGAATGAATTTTTTTGTGTGTGTTCAAGGGGATCTGAGAATGGTTTTGATTCACAAATCAGTCCGGCAGATGGCACTGCAGTCGGCACAGCAACGCGTGGCCGGGACAGCTAGTATAGATGTAAAAATACTCATGACTCAGATACAAATGCTCGTGTTTATCACACAAACATCTGCCACTTTCGGGACTAGAACCCAGGACGATCGGTTTGAATGGCAAGATCACTCTCATTGCACCAAACGGTAGACAAAGATATTATTATATTAAATGTAGAGATATGTAATTCAACTGAATATCAATTATTTTATGTTTTGTAATTTTAGTATTCAACTGTTTTTTATATAAAGAAATTAGTGCTAGAAAAAAGAAATAAACAAATCTTAGGAACCCACATCCACTTACTGTACTAGCGAGTAGTTTTTTAATGTAACTGAGACCTTGAGAGAGCCAAAGCATTTATAAAAGTTGCTGTCGAACGTACAATTTGCCTACCCATAAGGGATAAAAAAAATCATGGTTAAAGGTCTTTTTTCCAAACTGCCTTAGAGATTCTAACAGAAAAGAAATAACTCAAGACGAAGCTACATGAGAATGTACTATTTGCCTACCCCAAAGAGATAAATAAAAAAAAGATAAGACAACAGTCCGCTTTCCAACCAATCTTAAATAACACAAGACAAGGCTGTATGAGTTTTGTACTCTTTACCTTAATCTAAGGGATAAAAACCAAAAAAAAACCTACGTCAAAGACCCTTCCTTTCAATCAGCCTTAGAAATACATTTACAAGTAAATTTTTACCATGAAAAACTCACCTATTCTCGATGTACTTGAAGAACCTATACAGGGGTGTTGACAGAACAGTTTGGCTGTATTCATCACCCATCTGGGGAGGGTATTCTTCGTCCCACTCTACCGCATCGTCGTCGAGCAGGACGACAACATGACACTCTCTATCGCCGCGACGTGCTGACTCGACCATTAGAGGTAGAATGAGTCGTTCCAGAAAAGATTCGAATTGACGACGAGCTCCCTCATTGGATAGCTCGTGGAGGAGACCTCGAAGATTCTGAAAAAGATAAAATGTTTTTTTTTCAATATGATCATTTATAATGCATTAATTAAAGCTTCATAAGTCCTCATGGGACCTCTCGCTACCCAGTGCGCTTAGAGCTATACTAGCTAGCGAAAGAACAAGGGAGACGGCGGTTACCTTCTGCTGAGAAGTCATATCGCAGAAGGTGACCGTCGAACTATCAAGCTTCACTGTTCCGCTCTCATCCATGTTTGAAGGAAGGGAGTCTCCCTCATAACAAGGCTTAGCCAGCCAGGATACCCAACCCCCCTTGAACATCAGATGGGTCGCGGCCTCTTCCACCTCTGCTCTAAGGGGATGGTGCTGGGAGGCGGCAAGGATACCCAGGGAGTAGTCTTCCAGGTATGACCAACCTTGGGTGGACGGAAGAGTGAAGGGAGCGATGTACAAGCATACCTATCTCCCTGCACCGGGCGAGGATGGGTAATCCTACCGTCGGCTTGCACCATGATCTCCCAGGCTGATTTCCTATACGTACCCGGAAATCCTCTACTGTGGGGAGTGGTGAGAGCCACAAACGACTGACAGATCCTAGGCAGTCAGGTGGTACGTTCCAGTGGTTTTTAGTTCGGGTACGCCCCGCTTATGCTAAGTGCGCTAAGGAATTTGAGAATTCCACATATCCCCGGCATCAACCAGAGGCGGGTCGAATCTATAAAGAATTTTGCACCGGGACAAATAAAAACGGCTTCGTAAGTCTTGCGATTGGAGACCTTGCACCGAGAAGTCGTATGAAACAGCAAGGATTGTTTTTTCCTCCCTTTAATGTGTTACAGATTTACTAAAGAAACTTTTCTGGCACTTGTAAAATGCGTTAGAAAAATCACCTTTCTAAAATATTTATTTGAAGTGTCAAGTAAAGCTCATTAACTCCAAATTGTCCTTCAAATAATCATCAATTCTGTAATAGACTTTGATCATTAGAGGTTTGTTAACGACTTATTTTCATTCAATTTATTTCTTTAATTAATTAAAACATGCAGATACATATTTGACAGAGATGGTAAATTAACTTTTAAATCTGTATGTTATTGCCCCAAGTATTTACAACAAGCTACCGAAAGACATAAAAGAAATTAATAATATTACGACATAAATTGACTCTCAAGGTTTTTAAAGATTACTGAAGTGATCCTGACATTTGACATTAAAAGTGTATTATAAATGAGATTTTGATTTTTAATTTTATTACTGTTGGTATGACCTTTAATAAGATACTTTTAATATTTTTATTACTCAAATATTTGCATGCTATATAACATGGCTAAATGGGTTAAGTAAGACTTTTTAACTTATAACACCAAGCTGTTACTGTACCCTATTTTATGCAAATAAACGCATAATAATCTAAAAAATATAAAAAATGCATGTAGAAAAAATACTAACGCTTAGAGTCTACAAAAATCTGCCCTTTTGTGACTCGAACCTAGGACCGTCGGTGCGAAAGGCAGGATTGCTATTGCACCAAACGGTTTATTATCAAAACATAGGTGTAAGTTGCCAAAATTCGTAATTAAGGTAGTTAACCTTCAACATTCGTGGAATGATATTAGCTCAAAGTGGAAGTTGAAATACGTTTGTAAATTTCGACGCGTCTGCCAGCGTCTCGGTAGCTCAGCGGTCAGACCATTCGCCCAGATAGGAAAAGATCATGGAAATAGAAATAGAAATAGAAATAGAAATCTTTATTTGTGAATTACAGGTATGTGAACATTATTGTTATATATACATTTTTTTTTTTTAATGCTGGTGTACGATATTATTTTTGTTGGGTTCATGGGTTCGAATCCCCGAATCCCACCTGTGGGCTCGGAGGCATTGTAATTTTTCACATGCGTATTTTATATCTTGTATTGTAAACAACTGTAAAATGGTGCAAACGAACCTGGCATCGCACTGTATTAGCATCAAAAGGCACCAGCAGATAGTCGCATGCCTCTCTCAACTCCTGAACTGACACAGTGGGGGGGCAACGGATACTCCCCCCTCTATAGTACTCTAGAATAGCCCTGAACACCGTTGCTGATATGCCTTCTGCCACCTCGTATTCCCCACGCTCATTTGGATGAGTGAATTCAAGACCTAAAAAGAATAATTATAATTATTTGCAAAAAAAAAAAAACTAAACAATTTTTAGTATGACAGAGGGTTGGAAAAATTTTATGTTGTCGCATGATACAATGTTGGTATAATTGAATCTATTCCACATATCCCTACAATATTTACAGCAATAAGTTATCCCTATTTACTATAACATAAGGTATGTATTGATGTATATGATAGTTGACCGAAAATCAAGTTAGTCCTACTAATCTAAAATTAAATGTCTAGAATAGTCAAAACACTGATTTGTTCTTCTATATATATAAATTCCTTGCCACAGTGTTTGTCCATGATGAACTCCAAAACTACTTTACCAATTTTGATGTTTTTTTTCATTTTTCTGGATTTTCTCAGACTTAGGACAGGAGAGTTTCATTTTAATTTATAACATAGCAAGGCAAGCCTAACACCTGTCTGTACATATAAAATTAACAATGCACAGCCAAAAAACTTCCACTCTAAAATATTCCTATAATAAAGTTGAAAATAACAAAATGTGAATCTGCATAGCAAATTTATCATGGTATCGTGTTTACAGAAACTCAATTGCAGCATCATAACAGACATTATGACCTACTAAATATGAGTCATCTGTGTTCACATTGAGACAGTCAATATTTTTATGAGTCATATCACTAACAATATTAATCCCAGGAACTAGGTTTAACTACATACCAGATGCTTAGTATGTCTTTAGATTATTCTGCTTTAGCTAAAAAAATCTCTTTCTGCCTTGCTATCATATTTCTATTACATGTAGTTTTTGAAATAGCTCTATAAAAAAACATAAAAAAAAAATCTTACATTCACATCAATTAGCCTAGCCTAAATTAAGCACTATAAGGCTTGTGTTGTGTACTAGGGTAACGGATAAACATACATATATGATACTAAGATATGTAATACTAATAGAAATATATATAAATAACCATGACTCAGGTACAAATGCTCCTATTCATCACACAAACATCTGACCCTTCCAGGATTCGAACCCTGGACCGTCGGTGCGAAAGGCAGGATTGCTACCGTTGCACCAAACAGTCTTCTATTTCAAAGGTTTTTGTTTGTAGATTAGTGACATTTTAGATAACAGACAGCAGTATTAAAGACCTCACTTCAAGATATTGGTAACAACTGCTAGCATTATTGTTTTAATATAAAATGTTATTTATTACAAAAAGAGGAGAAAACATTTTTCTTAAGTTGATTTCTCAACTGATGCATCAACTAAAAAGCATCAGTGTCCATGTATTACAAAAAGTTGCTCTTAAATATTTAATTAAATAACTATTTACTAAAGCATTGAACACAAAGCTTGTTTGTTCTTAAAAATACTTATTAATAGCAGTATATTATGGACCCAGTACATCAATTCATCAAGGGAGGAGGTCATAATTCCTGACTTCCTAAATATTTTAATTTGTTTTCATTACATGTAAGGTTATTCATTTATTCATTGATATCCACTTACATACCTACTACATTTTTATTACTTATATGTATTGTGACATCTGAAAACATATATACATTCTTATCAAATCCAAATTAAATATAAATATTAATAAAATTTATAGTGGCCAAAACCAAACATTATTAGTTTATATTTTAATTATAATATTATATTTTATCAGTCCTTCCACAAACTAAGTTATAGATGTAGAAGTTATAGTTATAAGATAGGAGACATGACAATTTTACACATACAGCTTTATGTAACATTATGCACCAATTCTATACTAACTAACTAAGTTTTACTATGTTTATGTATGTAAAATGCATTAACGCCCCAAAATAACTAACAATGTGCTGTTGTTGTCTTTCATAAAGCATTTTATCTATTATCTTTATCTGACCTACATCTCAAATATGTGACCTAAAAACTATATTTTCCCCGCAAGGTTTCAGTAAATATGTGGGGTTTTACTGAAACCTCCCCGTGGACTTCTTGAGAGAGTAGGAAAAGACAACTTCCTCTGCTTTATTACACTTGCCAATGTTCTGTATGTTCACAAACACTTAATGGTTAATAATCCACCATTATTACCCACTAATATCCACAACAAACAAGAGAAACAAAACAATTAACATGACGCTTCCCGCTCCTGCCATAAAGTTGTTTTAGAGTTCATTGAGGTCAAACAGTGTGACACAGAATTATTATATATATAGATGTGTATATTGCATTTGTTGCTACTGCTATTAAAATGATGAGTTTCTTACACACTTTCTTCTTGTCACTTAAAAGACCTTGAATGGGTGGCAGGTGAAGAATGGGTGATTCAAAAAAACTTATTTGAAGTGAAATGAAATAACTATTTTCCAAGTTTCTAAATCAAAGTTAATAAAATACATATTAATACAATCAGTAATCTGTGCAGGAGGTAATATTAAGGAGACCTAAAATAGAATACATTGTAAAATTGTATAATATGAACACCTTTGTTAACAAAATATTTAGATAGAATAGAATGGTCAATATCAAGATTATGAATAATTAAGTTGTCTATCAAAACTATAAGACTGTATTTTGGCTTACTCAATTCTATACTAATTTGGAGACAAAATATGCACTTCATACACAAGTGGGTTTTATGAGGAGGGTTTTAAAACTGCTGTATTTCAATATATGGTCAGTATAAAAGATATAAATGTGATACAATCTGTCTGCCATATTGGATTTGAATGTAAGTTAGTCAAGTAACCTCGCTTTTTTAAAAACAGTATTTTTTTAATTAATCCCAAGAATGAAAGTGGAGACCTTGTAAAATTATAAAATAGAATAAAAACTTACCTGAACTAAACATTCTACCCAGCATAGTATTTGGATGCGCAGTGAACTGAGCTGGGTCAACCACGAACCTCGTGTTGTCCACAACAAGCGTTATTCTATCGTCGCACAGCTGGTTGGTCTTCTGACCATTCCTAGGTGGTTCTTGAGCTGACGATGTGGATGGTGTAGGCGCGCTAGGCATCTGGTTCTTCGGCGGCATATTCGGAACACGAGGTCGAATACTTGAACCGTTACGTTTAGACAGCCTCTTGCGTCTCTCCTCGGTGTCTCTCCTATAATCTTCTGTATCACTACTGCTGTCTAAATAGATGAATGGCCTACGAGATTCTGACATGGCCTCTTTCCCCGTGATTTGAGAGTCTGACATAGGCGCTCGCTCGTCTCGAGCCCTTACATCACGATCGACACTGCCTTGTCTCCGCGGAGGTATAAATCGCGTCTTCGTGGGTTTCGTCTTGGATATTTTTTTTATTGTTTGCGTAAACTCTCAGGAGTCAGGAACTACGTCAACTAACGCGTGTGACAGTTCCAGAAAAAACAGCTTTTTCTTACCACAGATTATATTTAATGCCTTAAGGGGAGAAATATTTTAGTCACAGCAAAAAATATTAATTGCTATAGATGATTAAAAGTAGTTATCTGAATGTATTACAACTATATAAATTATTTAAGTGATGTATAAAAGTAGAAAATTACCTGATAAACAATTAGTATCTTTTTTCTTAAAATGATACTGCACATTAAATAATTTATTATATATATAATTTATATGATTAAAACCTATTGGTCATTAAAACTTCTAAAAATGCTGTGCTGTGATATGGCTATAGACATTATAGACGAACAGTGACAAAAAAAACAACAAAGGCTTTTGGCACAACAACATGTGTTTTGTTTTCGATTTAAAAAAAAGTAAGAAAACCAATGAATGAATCGGCTGTTGACCTTTTCACTGTCATGTCAAATGCGGAAATTGGTAAAATTTACAGTTTTCACCACAAATTTCACTAAAATAGTACGTTACGTGTTTTTATATTACGTAAGCAATAAATCAATGTGATATTCCATTTTGAGGAAACATAACATAGTGTGGTGATAAATTGTGAAACCAGAAAAACTAGATCTGTGACGCTTTAGGGCGTTGTTGCGATTTTCGTATTATTATACAATATAAAATGGATCAAAGCGAGGAGTACCACGACCCAGACTACCCTGGAACTTCAACGGTTATTAAAAAAGAGGCACCAGAAGTATCCGAAGAAGATAAAGTAGATAAAATCAAAAATATAATTCGCCGGGAATTTTCAAACGAGTTGGAGGAACGAGAAAACGAAGTAATGCTAATTGAACAGAGGTAAGTGGTATTTACTGTGTTAATGATATTATTAAGTATAAACGTAATAAGATGAAATGTTCATTAATTTCGAGTATGAAAACAAGATCCGTAATCACCATGTGTTACTTACACAAACATTTCGGGTTTGGCGCGAATTCAGAGCAAAAACAAAACCGAGCTAACCAATCTATATTAAATTCTTATATATAATATCTTGAATAGTTTTCAATACTGTATGCATTGTTTGTGGTCAATTTTTAAAAATTTAATCGCAATAACCTAAAATTTTTATAAAGTTACATTTGTTATCTAGATCTGTAGATGTCTTTTAACCTTTTATAAATACTGAAAGTAGTGTTAACTACTTTTAAACTAATTAGTACCTTTTAAATATTGTTATGTCTATTAAAAGACATTTTAAATGAGTGATAGATAAAATTGTTGTTGTCTCTTCTATCAACTTTTTTATCTGTTGCTCATTTAGGTATCTTATTGTAAGTGCATGTTAAATTTACATGGAAAAATTTAAAAATACAATTATATTTGATTGATGCACAATAGCACCAAGTAAAGCTTCATAATGATCAATAATAATCATTGTAAAGGCCTTATAGCACATTATTAAGGGCTTATTAAATGGCTAATAGACTAAAATAATGTGGATATGAAATAGACATGGTGCCTCGCTATGGGCCTTATAAGAAGGCTCAAGGTCACCCAAAGGGCAATGGAGTGTGGTTTGCTCAGAGATTCCCTATGTGATAATATCAGAAATGGGGAATTCCATAGAAGAACCGAACTAACTGACATAGCCCATAGAATTGCCAAACTTAAGTGGCAGTTGGTGGGGCACATAGCTTGTAGAACGGATGGCCCGTGGGGCAGAAAAGTTGTCGAGTAACAACCACTGGTGGACAATCTTGTGAAGGTCGCAGGTAGCACCTATATGTGGGCAACTCAGGACAGGTCATTGTGGAAATTCTTAGAGGACGCCTATGTCCAACAGTGGACAACATTTGGCTGACACAGACTAAAATGACCCTTAAGCCCTTATGGGAAACTCTAACTATCTGTATTTGTCTGAGTTCATGAAGCTTGATGCCTTAAAGTTTAAGTACCTTTTAATAAGATTTAATGGTACTTTTATAACCAATGTGTTGTATTACTGAAGAATTTTAATAACAATATGGACAACAAAACAGATTACAATAAAAAAAACATGTAGGTATACAATAAATGGGTATGTGCTACTTTGTAACTCCAACTATGTTGAAACAATGTTAACAAACATATTGATTATAAATTAAATAAATGTTAACAATATATTTAATATATTGAACTATTTACTGCAGAGAGTGATATGGGCCTGTGTTAAGGTTTAACTAATTTTCCAAAAATTATGGGGCTGGGATTGAAGAAAACTTTAGCTGAAGTGTAATAAACTTATATTCAAATCCTGAAATAGCAATATGTAATAATAAAATAGTTTATATTTATAAACTGTAATTACTTATAATATATTAACCATTTATTTTAATTCAATTTGTTTTAAAAAATAGACAAATAAGATATCACTTCATTATAATCTTTTCCTTTGCTATTAACTTGATTTTTAAACTAGACCTTGCCTTTTTTTATGAAATCCTAGATTGGAGTTATAATTTATGAGTTCAGTCTTCAAAAGACATGCAAGCTTTTAAAAAAGTCTAAATTTGGAAAAAAAATTGAACCTTTTTGAATGGAATAAAGAACAATCCTATTGTTTAATATAAATTTGCTATGGAGTCCTTATTATTGTTCTGATTTAAAAGATAATAATCTTATCCAAAAGGTTTTCCACTCACTAATTAGACTTATACTTAAGATTCCCTAAGATTTCAATTAGTTGGCTTATTTTTAAATGTTTGAAATATAAAGTCTGTTTAAAATATAATGCAGAGTTAGTATTCTAGCATTTGTCATAAATTTTGTGATTATGATAGAGAAAGTCAATGAGTAATAAATTGGGGTTCATACAACATGGTATATCCCATCTTAAAGTGGGCTTAAAAATCTACATTTGGTTTAAGAATAATTAGTAAATAGGTAATTAAGTCCAAAGGGTATAAACTTGTTACAAATTATACATTGTTACAAATTATACATTGTTACAAATGATACATTGTTACAAATGATACATTGTTACAAATGATACATTGTTACAAATTATATATTGTTACAAATGATACATTGTTACAAATTATACATTGTTACAAATTATACATTGTTACAAATTGAACTTGCGGTTATTAAAAACTCTCTTTTAATTATGATTGCTTGTAGTAGCTGCTGACTGATCCTTGAGTTAAATTACTCTATTAGGCGCTCAAATGTCACATGAAATACAGTTTGTTATCTTAGGTGTCAAGCCGAACATCTGAGTTAGATAAGTTAAATTTAGTTAGTAATAATAGTAATTACTAGTTATGTATAAAAATATTAAAATGTAGTAGTTTAATAACATAAAATATAAATACAGTTTATTGTCAAATTTCAAAAGACTTTTATGGTTTTTATATGCTGCTCATATGCATATGATGCTCACAAGGCTCGTTAGCTTAATTTGGAGAGCAGTGCACTGGACATCCAAAGGTTGCGGGTTCGAATAGCTTGCGAGTCAAGTAGATTATTTCTATTATTTTTTTTAATCATCATTATTTTTCTGGCGCAAAGGATATCCTAGCTATAGGAGTATAATTTATACTTGCATCTTCAGAATGTCGTCATCCCGGCGTATTCTTCACCAGCTCCGCTACGCACTGGTGAGCAGTTACTACAACAATCAGAAGCTGCAGTTGAGCAATACTCAGATCGAGGACGATGTGGCACAGCTTGAGCCTAGAAATCGGAATCAGGTACAAATATATTTTTTCTATGTATTTCCATTTTCCATGGGTTTGACCTAAGGTCTATCTATGAGAGATATAAGTAAGCCAATGATGACATCAAAGAAGTAACGCCATATAGCGACTATGGCAGGTCTTAAACACCCAGATCCCTGTCAATATTTTTATTTATTAATTTACCATCATTTGTTTATATAATTATATTAACGATAAAATACATGAAAAATTAAAAAAAAAATAAGTGCAATCAACACTTCATTCGTTTAAAAAAAATAAAGCGAGTAATTTATGGTTTTATATTTTTGCATTTTCTAAGCTATCTTATGTGTTAAATTTTAATAGATAAAATCGACTTTTCACAAGTTATTTTCGACGGGGACTTGAACTCACAACCTTTGGATGCCCGGTCACTCTGCTCTCTTAATAAACACAGCACAGTAAAAAAGTAATAGAAAATTTACAGTATCGTTCCATCAGTGTTGTAGGTTACCTTCAAAAAATTATTTAAGAAAAAAAAGTTAAAGCGATAATATAATTTTTAGATAACTATCAATCTTCATTTCATAATGTATAATAATAATAATTTCTTACATTCACACCAATTAGCCTAGCCCAAAGTAAGTAAAGCTTGTGTTATGGATACTAGAGTAACGGACATACATATATAATACATAGATATGTAATATTATCAGAAATATATATAAAACCCATGACTCAGGTCAAATACTCGTATTCATCACACAAATATTTGCCCTCTCCGGGACTCAAACCCAGGACAGGAACGTGCGAAAGGCAGGATCACTACCGTTGCACCATAACTATATATAAACATAGCGTCTTCGGTGAATCGCCGAGAAATATAAATATAGTTCCGCGGAATATCCTTGATTAATTTACCAGCTTACTGAGTCTTAATAATCTAATTCCAGGTGATGTCAATGCTGCGAGACGGACAGAGACGTCTCCACCCTTCAGTTCGCAAACTCCTTGGGAAACAGACCACTGACCTCAGCGAGATATTCCTCTCCAGGTCACTAAGAAATAAAACCAGGAAAGACTACTCGGTCAGTAGAATTTCAAATTCACGTTTCATTATGTTCTATTTGATATTAATTAAGCGACTATGTATTTTAGAAATTGCATAATTTGTGTATTTTATTAATAATAAATATAAATATTGGACAACATCACATATATTGTTCTGAATCGAAGTTAAATGGCTAAATCACTTGTTTTATGGAATTCAGAAACAACGACGCACAGAGTTTTACAAACCCCGATTTTGTCTCATGCCCTTTATATTGTTAAAATCGTTAGCTTATATCATTCTGAGCACTATAGTGAAAATCCAACATCGATACGACCTTTAGTTTCGACAAAAAAAATCAGTTTCCCGAAAAATTACAAAAATATAAATAAAAAATAAAATTAAAATTTCTCGCTAAATAATAGCTTCATTATTGAGCGAGAAAATGCCACTTTGCCAATGACTTTTTTTTCACAAATCGCGCAGCATTGGGTCTGCTCAGAGGGGTGGGGCGCGCGGTAATGGACTGACAAGTGGCTATGCAATTTTTAGGTATCAAATATATACGGACAGGGAAGCGGTAGAATCCTAAATACCTTAAATAGTAGCTAGCAGTGATCAAGGTAGTCAGCTCCCCAAATTGCTAATACACATTTTTTTTGTGTTTTAAAAGCGCTGTAAAAAATTATTTTGTAATCTACAGGCAATGCTCCAAACCAGAAACTACACGATTGCAGCGGACTCGACCAAATCTCTAAGACCTGAGATCAAAACCGAGTCAGGTGAAGACACAAGTGTCGACGACCCCGAACCTGGAGGCAGCAAACCAAAGAAAATCCCGAGGCATTTGGAACCGAAAGTGGATAAAGTTGTGACTATAGATGATCCAACGAGAAATAAGATAAAGAATCGGTACAGATTTATTATAGGTTAGTAATATGTTTGACAGAATTTACCAATATATCTCAAATTTTTCTTTGTAGTATAATTCATCTGACATTTGATTAATTCTTTGTTTATTTCTCCATCTTTATGTATGAAAATTCCCTGTTACATTGTTTGGTCGCGATGAACTCCGGAACTGCTCAAACGAGTTTAGCGTTTTTTTTTTCATTTTACTGGATTTGTTCCCACTTAGGACTATGCATAGGTTTCATGTTAATTTGTAATTTTTTAAAATGCAAGTTATAATAATTGAGCTACATTAACGCGTGGCTGGGTCCACTAGTTTTCTATAAAATGCACCATCAAAGTTAGAATGAGTAATAAACCCTTCAAAACGCTATACACACATTTTTGTAGGTTACTTGATGTCATGACGTCACCTACTTGTAAACAAACTCTACAAAAAACTTAGACTGACATTTACTGTAAATATTACATGCCATTGTATCATATATGTTCTGACCACAAGCTTTACAGTGCTTACTTTGGGCTAGGCTAATTGGTGTGAGTGTAAGAAATATTATTATGGAATATTTCTATTACAGGCAACACGTCAAAGTACGCCCCTGGTGCATCCAGAGCAGACCGATCCACTCACAAGTGGCTCCTATACGTGCGTGGACCGGCTGAACGGCCTGACCCTGCACCAGTTCTAACTATGCTTGTAGTCCGGCTTCATCATTCCTACGCACCACACCACATCGTGAGGCAGTGGTAAGTCGAATAATACCATAACATTATCTAGTACATAACAGCCAACATGTCTAAGTAGGTAACTGACCGGTCCAGACTCTAGTGACTGTTGTACGCGTCTGGGATAGCTAATCGCGCCCATAGTCATCATCATCTGTATCATCTAAGTACAAACAGCCAACACTTTTAAGTAATAGCTAGCTGATTGCTCTAAGCACAAGTGATCGTTGTACGCGTCTGAAACTGCTCATAATGCCAGTAGTCAGCATAAGGGCCAGCTATATCACACTAAAGCCCGGCTGTATTACGTTTACGCACAGCATCATATCAGGAAGCAGCTGTGATTTGCAAGATATGGAAATATTATCTAGGTACAAATCAGCTGACACGTTCAAGTACTAACTCCACGCATAAGTGGTTGTTGTACGCGTATGAACCAATAGTGATCGCTTAGTCACCATAAGGTCCAGGTCCAGCTGTACTACACTTCGCGCCTCATTCCATCCTGAGGGCAATAGTTTGTTGCTTGCTCACATGCCCACTAGTAACTGTTGGACGCGTCTGGAATAGCTGATCGCGTCCGTAGTCGGCATGGGATCCAGCTACATTCCATTTATTTCGGCTGTAGCACACTCTCGCGCTACACTATATCGTGAGGCAGTAGTGAGTTGAATGATATCAAAATATCGTCTAGATACCAAACAGCCAACTCGTCAAAGTACGTCCCGAGCTTACTACTCCGCACATAAGTGGTTGTTGTACGCGTATAAACCAATAGTAATCATGAAGTCACCATGTGGTCTGACTGCCTCGGACTTTATTCGGCTTTACCACACTTACGCGATGCACCATATCCTGAGGCAGTAGTGAGTTGCGTGTTATCAAAATATCATCTATATACACGAAGGCTACATACAGATCCTCTCAATCGAGTCAAAGGCATAAAAAGTGTAAGACATAATAAGGCGCAGTGTTGCCAGATCCAATTTTTAAAAATCCGTAGGGCTACGTTCAAAAATCCGTAGAAATCCGTAGATTGCCTCTACAAAAATCCGTAGATCTACGGACGTTTTAGATGTGAATTTACTTTCTTAGCAAACGCACGTCCTCAATTCAAGGAATTTAGCAAATAAAAAAAAATACAGATATCTTTTTAAAAAATCAAGAAAGTTTACACGCTTACACAATTTTCATTGCATATAATATTTTTTCATCAATTATTAATTAATTTTAATAGCATTCTAATTAAAAATAATGCACTAAAACAATTGTTTGAAAAATTTTATATTATCCTTGATAATGTTATAAATAACCTTTGTAACATACTTCAGTTATCATCGAAATTAAAAAATTCAGTTGTCGTAATTCGAAATAAATTTTATTCGGGAACAAGATAATAACACAGTGCTCGTCAAATTAACCAAAACAAAATATTTTACTAACCTAAAATAAGTTGCTAATCCCGCCAACCAAACCAACAATCCAACGAATTACATATTTTTTTCAATTTATTTAACCGGCCCTAGCTTCTAGGCTTTCAGCCGATGATCTAACAAATTCCGTTTTACGTTAGTCGCTACTAATCAAACAACGTAAATAGTCTGTATTATTGTATTACAGACAAAATAACAAAGAACGAAACGTAGTATGCCTTTTTTTCGGAGTTACGTTTCTTGTGACGCAAAAATTTATTTAATTTGAATATTTATACTATTGTTTGTCGGGAGAATGAAATCGATCAAAAATCCGTAGATTTGCGACTAAAATCCGTATGTCCGTAGACAAGACCTAAAGTCCGTAGATCTACGGACAAATCCGTAGGTCTGGCAACGCTGATAAGGCGTAAAATCTTTATTTACATACTCCCACACCACCGTGTACGTGGCGATAAGTAAGCAAATATTTACACACCGCATCCTGTTACAGTGGCGAGTTGATTGCTGTCCCAATATGATATACAAATAAGTTTTCGTACCTTCTTTTCTTTACACATTCACACAATCTCCTACAAACACTTAATCGCACATATTATTATATCTTTTTATACTACTACAGACTTTTTCCTGCAGGGGTAGAAAGGGACCACAGATTTTTATTTTCCACTGACCTTTCATACAGGCTCGTCGATAAGGGTATTTTTTACCTGGCCTTTTTTCAGGACTTCCACAGTTGGATCCCTGAAAGTTCGCCTTGGTCTGCCTTTACCGATTTGCCCATGCACATATATTACTCCTAAAGTTTTTAATTTAAAATACACAATGTATTATTTCTTAATAATCTACAACTGAAGACAATCACAGACAAAATTAACTCACAGATTTCAGTTATTGAGTTATTTACATAAGTAACTACGAAAACGCGTTTTCGTTGACAACACAATAGATCCGTCATTACATAAATTGTTTATTATTTACTTATGAGTGCCGGTCAATAGAAAGGATAATAAAAAAACTGCAATAAGACTTTATAAAAGAAATTTAATTTTTACACAGCAAGGCACCGTTCCACATATCTCGTCGGGGTTGGGGAGAGTTTCCAGCGAGGATAGAGTTGCATTTCCCTCTACCGGAAGTGAATAGACCTGCCACACTCGATCATACTATAAAGCTGGACCGAAACTACACTGGCTTGCAAACTTTAGGTAATATTTAGTTTAAGGTATATCTTAAATAATTCCCCCACTTAATAC
Source organism: Calamotropha paludella (assembly GCA_927399485.1). Taxonomy (NCBI): domain Eukaryota; kingdom Metazoa; phylum Arthropoda; class Insecta; order Lepidoptera; family Crambidae; genus Calamotropha; species Calamotropha paludella. Next base: position 1,333,532 of record OV656830.1, on the reverse strand, counting down.
TATATGTCAGACAGAAAACAATATATTTAATTCGATTTCGAAAATCATACAAGATAATAATATTAATATCTCTAATATTATTATCTTGTATGAGGTTGAAATAGTAAAAGGAGTGGTTCTTGAATAGGCCAAGCCTATATACACCACCTTAAAAAATAGAGAATGATTAACGGATTCTGGGAAAAATATAAATACTCAAATGTAACGCTTCGCTCAATTATTATTATAGAAGAAAACATTACATTAATTTATCATTCGATGATAGATAATACTTTTGTTCATTCCGCTTCTCAGATATCAGAAATTTAAGACATATCGGAGAGAGATGGTATAACCATATTTTTTAACAGTTGATAATAAGTGTTCAAATAATAAAAACATGCATCCCTAAATACACATTTACTGTTTTACAGGCGCAGAAACTATAGTCGATGTCTGGCTATATAGCACTCCAGAAATGCTCGAATACCAGTATTTTGACCCGATACCCACACCCATTACACAGCCAGATGAACAAACAAACCCATTGGAAAACATAGAAGAAGAAATCAAACCTAAAATAGAACAAATTGAATATGAAAGCAGTGAACAAACAGAGAGTTGGCTTGATTTCTTCAGTAAAGATACAACAGAATTAGATGTTGATGAAATGATAATAAAACCAGTTAAAAAAGAAATTATTGAAGAAAAAAATGATATTGAGCAATTGATCGCTGCAAATATTATTGACAGAGATGACGATAAAACTGTTGCTAAGGACTGCGATTGGTCTATCAACGAATTTGGTGATACACAAACAACAGATGATATTTCACAAACAACACCCAAAAAGCGGATAATGAAATACATAGATTCGGCTACAGGGAAGATATATTATTTAGAAATGGACAGAAATTTAGATTTAAGCAAAGTACAAGAGATTGTGATAAACAATTCGAAAACAGCAAAAATAAGTCCCGTGAAATCGAACGGTCTAAAAAGTGTAAAGAAGAAAAAAGGTGGGATTTCACTATTGAAACCCGAAGTAAAGAATCAATTGAAAAGTGATATTGTGAAAGAAAAAGTTGTGAAGAATTTCAGTCATATAGAAAACGATCACTGTTACTTAGGTAATAACTGGTTTTACACACCTGTTGATAATGTGTTGCCAGAAGTGAAATATAGTGTTGCCAGTGAAAAAAAGAATACTCTTTTTGACAATCTCTGCTCATCTATATGTCGTTTTACCTGTGTTAGAGATGCTGTGTATTATCTATTGAAGAAAGTACCGATCATTACTGAATTGGCGAATGATGTGGATTTTGTTAGTAATTTTCCTTTTGTTGTCGAAAATCAGGAAAAATATTGGAAATTGGATTTTGCCAAAAGAAGAAATATTGAGGTGAGTGTTTGGCTATTTGACTCATATTTTTGCATACAACCATGTAACAGTTTAAGTGACCCACTTATTGTTTATACAACTTGATCATTGATGAAAAACACTATCTTCATCTATTCTCTCCTTTGCTGTATATGAAACTCTTTCACAAGCTTACATCTCATTAGTTTGATTTACCAAACCAAAACAGCGTTAGAAGCAATCAGTAAGTGTTCTATTCGGTTATTTTATTTACTGTCTTGTGACGTCATTACATCACAGATACAGCCAAAACCAAAACAATATTATTTTATTTCTTACATTCACAACAAGTAGCCTAGCCTAAAGTAAGCACTGTAAGGGTTGTGTTATGAATACTAGGGTAACGGATAGACATTGATACGTAGGTATGTAATATTCAAAGATCTATAAATTCATACCCATAACTCGGGAACAAACAGCTGTTCTTTCTGGGACTCGAACCCAGAACCGTCATTGCGAAAGACAGAATCAGTACTGTTGCACCAAACCATTGTCAGCAACAAAACACATCTTTGTAAACTTAGTATAACTTATAACGCTATAAGTATAAAAGTTTAAATAGTAGTTTATGATACTGTTGCATAATAAGGGTTCTTATAACATGAGTGTGTTTTAAAAAAACGAGCCGTGGGCGAGTTTTTTTATAGTATCACACGAGTGTTATAAGACCAAGTTATGTACAGTGTCATACACTACTTTATCTACTCTCATACTATAATACGTAAAACAATATTGCAAATAAAACGCTGAATATAACAACAAAAAGATTGTTTAAATGTCAAATGTTGGCGCCAAGGTGCAAACATCGATTGCGCATGCGTGTTGCGTCGTCGCGGACTCGTTCATTGAAACCTTTTTAAAGTAGAGGTTCAACCTCCTTGGTCCAGCTGGAGGTTGTATAGGTGTATCGTTATGATTAAAAAGTTATATTATGTTACAGGTGTCCATACAAGACCTGTATCGTAATTAAACTTTTTTTTTATTATTTTTGGCCTCTACGTAATGTTTGTCATAAGCATTTTGTTTTCAATTTTAGAATCTTTGTATTATAGTATCAGAGTAGATAAAAAAAATTAGTGAACGAAGCAAGAACGGCTGAGCGGTTTTGAATTAAATTTATCACACAAAATATTATTATTATTTTGTTCGTTATGTGTTAATGAACATAGGATTTTTATGACTTTTTAAACAGAATAAAAGCCACGTTCCTGTAGGATTTTCCAATGAGGCCTAAGTCTGGCAGAATCTATAATTAAATAATACATTTATTTTCTTATTGTAAAATTTATCTTTGGAAGAGATCGATATTTAATTGAGACCATTGTTTGATTTATTTTTCAGTGGTCAAGAGCGAAACTTATAAACAAGATGCTGACCGATCACTTCTTTCACAACGAACAAATATGGAGAACAAAGCAAATACTCATATTCTCAAGACTGCACGTTTTTAATCCGATAAGGCCTGATCCCATACAAAAGTTACCAGAATCAAACGAATGGTCATCATGGAACGACTACGAGAACAGGATATCGGAATCAAATATTAAAGAAGTTTATCCTAATGCAATGGACATTTGTTCTTTAACGGTCTTCGATTGTGAAGAGTATTTAAACACTTCACATGTGACTGTTGAAAGTTTAGATTCGGACGAAGAAGTTGATGTGTTGTATAGTGATATTCCGGTTAAAGTGAAAAAGGAAGTAGTGTTAGACGCTAGTGATAGTGAATTGACAGTTTTACCAGTTGAGAGCGAAGAGGACAGATTGAGGTTTTTGTTTATAGAAAAGAAATGTGCAGACATAGGCATCGAATTAAGAAACGAAGATATCGGAAATGGTTATTCGTATAGGTGAGTTCAAAAATTTTATATATTGGTCAAAATGTTTCAAGGTTTCTATCCTTGTAGGAACATTATGTTTGTGTGACAAACTTAAGCATTTATTTTTGAGCCAGGGTTATTTATAAATTTATTTAAATCTGTAATCTCTGCCGATCCCTGCGGGAAAAAGGCGTGATTATATGTATGTATACTTCCAATTACATAAAAAAAGACGCGCGACTTCGAGCGCATTCGACCGAATTCGTAACAAACGCTGATTAGTGCGAGCCCGTTCGCGAATTAACGCGACATCACTCGTCAGTCGGAATCGGAAACGCAAGTGATATCCATCACTACAAGTGTAAGCTTGCGAAATTACGCGAATTCTCTCGAATACGCGCGTATCGTGGAATCTAGCGTAGGTATTCAAGAGGACTTGAATAGCTACCAGAATGTTAAATTATACATGTTGAATATAATATAAGGGCGCGATTCCGGACAGAGCCTTTTCTAGAACTTTTTGGAGACCCAAAAAGTTCTAGAAAAGGCTCTGTCCGGAATCGCGCCCCCCCCCCCTTCGATTTTCGATTCGGGTACCTCATTTTGTTCCTCTCCTCGAGAGGTGACTCGAGTGCAATTTTGAGCCCCCTACCCTTACAATGTGAGGAGATATCCGCCCCAGACCGCAAAACTAGAAATGCGGATAACTCGAGAACCATTTGAGCTACAGAGTCGATAGACCCGGTTTTGAAAAGCTCTCGGCGAGCACTACCCGAGAAAAATATCAGATCGGACGATTTACGAAAATTGGACCCAAAAAAATGGAAAAGTAGATTTTGGCGATTTTTTTTCTCTTGATGCAGTTGATACTCAATCACCACAAACCACTCAGAATGTAGTCCCAACACCCCACTATGCACTCAAGAAGTTTCATCAAAATCGGTGCATGGCCCGATAGTTTAATAATTTCTTTTCTGGAGCGGGCCAGGGTTTTTCCATCCAATGAGGCGTACTGAAAATGCTCATAACTCAGAAACGCTTTGAGTTACCGGGTCGAACGACATCTTATCAAAAACCTCTCAGGCCGGCCTGATCAATGATTTTGATTTGGCGTTCCTGGAAAATCAGAGTTCGTCATTTTTCCTCATACTCTGGACAAGCTTAACTACGACCCCTGTGCGACGTGACGATGAAGACATGGCTCTTTGTCTCCGGATATTCTATTGCTCGAGTACGATGTGTGTTGGCTTCTCGAGAGCGTCTCAGTGTTTGTTTCTAGAAGTCGCGTCATCAGATCGGCTTTCTCGCGATCCTTACAAGCTGGCGTAGCTGCTCAAAATTACTCATTATCGGACTCATTCACGTGTCACGTAATGCCTCGGCGTGCGCCATAGGAATTCTAAGAAGTACAGGTTGTACATCGACTACGACCCCTCCAAAAACACCGTCGACGGTATACGCCGATACTACTGCGAATGCCCGAGCGGGATGAGAACGATAGGATGCTGCTCCCACGTAGCTACTGCCATCTTCTACCTGGCCTATGCCAGGCATTTGCCTAGTATACTTCGTCCCGCATCAGAGCTCACGATCCTTTTCGTGCCTACACGTAGTGACTCAGAATCGGACGAGTAGGAGGATAACTAGCCGAGTGAGTAGAATCATCCAAGAATCACTTCGCGGAAAGGTCGACGGAGTTCGCGACGAATTCTGCAGAAAATTCATATTAATAAAGCTTTTCGGTGATTTCGCAGCTTGCGAAACCTCGTGTTTTCATTTATTCTTAATTCGAACCGATCTTCTGATGGGGAATGACGAAATCTGATTTTCCAGGAACGCCAAATCAAAGTCATTGATCAGGCCAGCATGAAAGGTTTTTGATAAGATGTCGTTCGACCCGGTAACTCAGAGCGTTTCTGAGTTATGAGGATTTTCAGTACAGATGGAAAAACCCTGGCCCGCTCCAGAAAAAAAAAAATTAAACTATAGGGCCATGCACCGATTTTGATGAAACTTCTTGAGTGCATAGTGGGGTGTTGGGACTACATTCTGAGTGGTTTGTGGTGATTGAGTCTCAACTGCATCAAGAGGAAAAAAATCGCCAAAAACTTCTTTTCCATTTTTTTGGGTCGAATTTTCGTAAATCGTCCAAGCTGATATTTTTCGGGTAGTGCTCGCCGAGAGCTTTCCAAAACCGGGTCTATCGACTCTGTAGCTCAAATGGTTCTCGAGTTATCCGCATTTCTAGTTTTGCGGTCTGGGGCGGTTTTCTCCTCACTGTGGGGGCTCAAAATTGCACTCGAGTCACCTCTCAAGGAGAGGAACAAAATGAGGTACCCGAATCGAAAATCGAAGAGGGGGGCGCCATTTGACCCCTTTCCGGACAGAACCTTTGTTCGTTGCTGCTGTATTTCTGCTGCCAGTTTCAGCCTCATAGTTTTTTTACGTTTTTATTATTTTTATTCAATAATCTTTTATAAAATCAAGTTCAATATTTTAGATAACAGAGAATACAAACTACTAGTTAGTAAACAAACGATTAATTATGTTATTAACATATAGATTTCGTGATTTATTCTTCAAAATTATTACATGTGACGTCACAAAACTTGTCACACAATATCACATTCCAATGATACCCTCTTCCTCCTATAACACATTCCAATGATACCCTCCTCCTTTAACTTGTGACGTAATTTAAAGATGACACCATATTGGAGCGGAGCGAGCGAAGCTCCCATGGATCAGCTTCAATAGCAATGTCTGTTACGCCATAACTTCCCGAATTTTTAACCGATTTTAATATTTTTTGTGTGGAATCAAATCAACAGGTTTAGGATCAGATAGTGACGGAGCCCGAATTTTGAAATTCGCAATAAATCCCATCGAAACAAAAAAAAAACTTTTTTTAGGTATTACGCTCCTCTCCAATATATTGTGCCAGCGTAGCTTTATGTTTAGCGACTGCATCGCCTAGTTAGAGCGGAGCTCCCATGGATCAGCTTCAATGGCGCAATGTCTGTTACGCCATAACCTAAGGAGTTCTTAACCGATTTTAATATTTTTTGTGTGGAATCAAATCAACAGGTTTAGGACTATACTTCAATTTTGAAATTGGCAAAAATAAAAAGTTTTGTCCAAAAAACATTGGCTCTATGGGATTTCCCATTGAAACAAAAAGCGTGTGCTTTCATAAGTTTACATTCTTATAGAATTTTAAAATTTACTAAATATTATTGACTTTTTCCAGTATTACACTCCACTCCAATATATGGTGCTAACGAAGCTTTATGCTTAGCAAATGCATCGACTTTAATTTAATGAGATATTGATGAGTATGTTGATATATGCAGCGCTGTCCACGCGGTTCTCCTGTCGGCCTTGAAGTCGTTCGCGGAGGAAGCGGTAAGAAGCGCAGCCGCGCGCACTCTCGCGAATTCGCTGCCCACCGCCTGGCCTGGGTACGTTACAAAATATTTATTTAGACAAGAAAAATTCACAAACTTTGAAAAAATACATAAAATCAAACTAAACTTACAGTGCTTACTTTGGGCAAGGCTAGTTAGTGTGAATATAGGAAATGTTATTGTTACTCGTGTATTTTGGTCACCAGGAGCTCCCGGGCGGTTGAAGTGAGGGGGGGAGCGGTGTACGCAGCGTGTGGGGGAGCGGCGGAGGAGGGGGAGGGTGAAGCAACCGACGGGGGAGGGGGGAGACTACACATATTGTCGTCGCGATCGCTAGCTACCACGAGACACTTACACCAAGCGTTGTGAATACACGATGACAACAACTATGAGAGTTTTATTTTAAAACGCAGCAACCTTTTTTCTAGTTTAGCGAATATATTTGAGAATATATTCTCACTAATATATTTGAGAACCATAACACTTACACTTTTCGATTTAAGATAGTGACATTATAGACGTTAAAACGTCAATTTTTCTACATACCTCTTAAAATCCGAGTCGTATTTAACAAATTATTATCAAAAATCTGGGCAGTTGGAGACAAACTGTCCTGGTGCCCTGCTCAAATAAACCTAAAAGATTGATTAAAATGCTATTGACAGCTACCACTACGCATCTACACGCAGAACGACACAGAGTATATGACTGACAGTGATATTTAGAGTAAGCTTTTTGTCAACAATCTATTAAACATCGATTGCAATAAATTGTTTTATAAATAACGTTTGTGTGCGTAATTTGGAAAAATATCGCAAGAACTATTTAATAAAAATTAATTTACAAACTATTATTAAATCGATTTCAATCGGATGTAATTGTATAACTGCAACACCAGAATGGAAATGGAGATCAGTGACGGCAGGAAGTAGGCTTATATTTCCTACTTGTATTATGGTAAGGGAAATTCGATACAATTATAAGGTAACCAAAATTCGTCTAAAAACAAAGACTTTATATTTATAATTTTTATATATTTTTATGCATTTTCAATGCGATCTTATAAGATAAATTATTATAATAGAAAAATACTAGAAAAAATCGACTCGGGTTTTTCTATTATAATAATTTATCTTATAAGATCGCATTGAAAATGCATAAAAATATATAAAAATTATAAATCTAACATGGCTGTTTCATCTTAATCGATTGACCAAACATTTGTAAAAATGTTTCTTTTGAATACGAGAGGATGTTCCTCTCATTGATGAAACAACGCTGGCCTACAGCGTAAAATCAGGAAGGTACTAGAAAATTTCGACGAGTGTTCGCAAGGCTCGGTAGCTCAATTGGGAGAGCATTGGACCGGATTTCCAAAGGTTGCGGGTTCGATTCCCGCCTGAGATTCACTTGTGACCCGAGTCGATTTTTTCTAGTATTTTTCTATTATAATAATTTATCTTATAAGATCGCATTGAAAATGCATAAAAATATATAAAAATTATAAATCTAACATGGCTGTTTCATCTTAATCGATTGACCAAACATTTGTAAAAATGTTTCTTTCGAATACGAGAGGATGTTCCTCTCATTGATGAAACAACGCTGGCCTACAGCGTAAAATCAGGAAGGTACCAGAAAATTTCGACGAGTGTTCGCAAGGCTCGGTAGCTCAATTGGGAGAGCATTGGACCGGATTTCCAAAGGTTGCGGGTTCGATTCCCGCCTGAGATTCACTTGTGACCCGAGTCGATTTTTTCTAGTATTTTTCTGTTATAATAATTTATCTTAAAAGACTTTATAGTTAAATTGTTTTTTGCTGAGTACCTTGTCCACGCCAAGCCAGTTTTGTACAATATTCTTTACATTTAACTTGTAGAGAGCCAAAAATGGGGAACTAAATTTTTTAAATGTCATTAGAGATTGACATTGAGGTTAAAATAGAATTAGAGAAAGAAGAACGATCGCTGTAGAAAATAGTGTTCCAGAAATATGGACAAAATAAGTGAGGCGCTGCGATCGCTAAGTTGTCTCAATAAAACCGGGCTGTTGTTTTTGTACATTATTCAACTAACTTTACCTACTTGTATTTATAAACAGCTAACTCCGCAGATGCTACTTATCGACGGCAGCGCGGCTGGTGGCTGAAAAATGAACTATAAAATCTACAATCTTCAGGGACAGGCGGGCTGATGCTTTAGCACGTAGCCATCGTTCTCCTTCTCTCCATGAATTGACTGCTCCCGGAAGCAAGCCTTTAGGCGGCGTAAACGAAAGAGCCATGTGGCAGAAGTCTCGTATTACTAACTTTACTTTCACCTGTCCCGGTAAAGACCCACTTCCCGGTTTCCGATTGAGCTGAAATTTTGCATGCATATGTATATCGCGTGACAATGCAATGTTATGATAATGGAACTGATCTCATACTGGAGCTGGAAGGTGGCCACAGGAATTCCACAAAAACAATACAATGCCATCGGTTTTGGGCTCCTTAGATTCCTATTAACGACTACTTTGATTCTATATGGTAACTAGGGTCTGCTGGAGCTGGAAAGTGGGCCATAGGAACTCCGCAATAAAATGTCACAACCATATCTAGTTGAGGCTCGTTTGATTCGTCTTGATAAATACTTTGGTCCTTTGGTCTTGATGAATACTTCAAAATAAGTTACATAGTTTCATGGGGTATGAATGTAGATTCTGTATGATAAGTTTTTAAGTTTATAGTTCGTTATATGAACAAGTAATAATAAAAACTTATTTTTATATTTTTTTTTCTCTATTCAAATAATAAAAAAAGTTAATACCATACATAAAAAATCAATTTGACGACTAATCTGGCCGGGAGTGTCCAGGGAAAGTGGTCAGTCACGCCGAGCATGGTGAATGATTTTCGAAGTCAAGCGGTTTCGGGTTCGAGGCCCGAAAAGTTATTTAATTTATTTAATTATATATAATAATACATATATCCATCCCTCACATTTATGTCCATAACGCAGGCCTCACAGTGCATATTTTGTGTTTTAAACGCAAAGAATATATGATATGTTGGATAGTTCCCATCTGTTCTATGAAACGTGACGTCATCGGACAAAAATAAGTTTTTTTTCCTTATCCATATCCATTAGTAAAATAAAAATATGTAGCTTACTTCCGCAAAACTCAAGCAGTGTGCACCGCCCGCCCGCAAATAAGTGCAGGAACCGCAGACACCGGCACCTTCACCAATTACTACTAAGTTATTGCACGATCTAACAGCTCCTGATGATGCTCCGTGTGGGGGCGAACGAAACACGTGTAGTGTGTCTGCGATTTCTGCATTTATTTGCGGGCGGGCGGGCGGTGATCACTGCTTAAGTTTTGCGGAAATAACCTACACATTTTTAATTAACTAACAAAGGATTTATAATCATTGGATACGACAGCAATCGCAATATCAATGTCATAAGTATCGAATGGAAGATTTTGAGAAAACATGATTTCCATTTTGTTTTGTAATATTTGATTTCAGTAAAAAGCAATATAAAAGTTTATTTTTTATTCAGTCTGTAATTTTATAAATTTTGTTTTCTTGTCATTTGTCACTTTTCTATAGAATTTACACTAGAATTCTATAGAAAACCTACTGGTTTTCTCTGTTTTTTGCTATGACAACCTATTTTCCTTCATCAGCGTTTTCTTCTTCTTCTTTTCTGATGTCACATTCTATAGAACAGGTGGGAACTATCAGATGTGTTTCTGGGTTATTCCTGTCTGTCCCTAATACAGAAAAGTTTTTCCTGTTTGACACCTTACGAGGACAGACAGGAATAAATCGTTAATGTTTGCATTTTTATTTTAAACATTTAAAACTCTGCACTTGGCATGTTTTTCTGCACCGATGAAAATTATACTTTCATAGAATATTTATGGAATTCTTTAAAGCCTTTGATCATGTTGTGATGGGAATATTTACTATGTGAACATTAAGCGTTAACGTTTCAACGTCGAGATAAATAGAGTAAAAGGTTAAAGGCAACAATTCTTAAGATGTTTCTGTAGAATTCAAAACGGAATATGTAATATTATCTAGTCCTTTATATAAAAAGAGTACCTCCGGGTTCGATTTTAAGTCCGCTTTTATTCCTAGCCTAACAGGTGAAGCCAAGCGCTTGCTGTAAAGATCCCAGGGGCACACATAAAGGTAATTATAACGTGGTTAGGATCAACACAGAAGTAATAGTTCATAACTATTATTATTATGTGAGGCCGCTTTCAATTTTGACCTTTCATTTTGATTTGCTATCTTAGTCGTCCGGGTGTACAGCCCACGTGCAGTTTTTTTGGCTACTTGAAAGTAACGAAAAAATAAGAAATATGATAATAACATAATGTTGTCGATAATAATAATTATACAATATATTTGCAACAAAAATTGAAAAAAATAATTTTGAAAAATACATGAGTTTTTTATCTAAAACTTACAAGAATCGAAACGCAGGCGGCCATGACATGACATGATCGGATGACATCACATCACACAAAATAGCTTCAGAGCTTCATGTAAGTAAGTCAGCGTATGTATGTCATTGACCGTCTGTTTCCGAGCTAATTTAAAATTGTATACTAAAACATGTATATTTTTTTCTAACTTCAGGGCTTCATCAGCAAAAAATATCTGCAATAGGTGTAAGAATCCACATTTAAGCATAATTTATATTCCATTTATTTTGAATCACGATTTCCTTTTAAATAGATGTTGTTTTGGTTATAACTATACTTGGAATTAATTATTAGAACATTTTAATTTCAATATTTATTATTTATTTGTATTAAGTTAATCGCTATAAACTTACAACTGAAACCTTTTTCAGATGTTAAATACAAGTAGTACAGTGCTGAAATAATAAAAAAGCATGTGGGCAATTCACACGTGGTAGAAGTGAGACCTTTAAAAATAATACGTACGCGTATACAAAATACCACGGTTGTTGTGATGCTTTCTCTCAAGCTTTGTACTACGCATGCGCCAACAAACACCTTTTAACACACATACATAATGCTCCCTATCTCATTTTCTCCTACGTTTAATCTTATGAATTTGTCTGTCTCTTTTTACTGTCCCTTTTTCGTTTCAAAGAGACACTGTATAATGCTTCCTATCTCATTTTCTTCAACGTTAAATCTTATTGAATTTATGTGTTTGTCTCTTTTTACTGTCGCTTTTCATTCCATCGACTTTCAAATCACAACGATGCTAAAGAAGTTTTCACTTCAAAAAAATCCACTATCCTTTTTTTAAAAAAAAAGGGTGCCTCTCGGGACGCACGACTGAAGTGATAACTTAAACTAATCTAAGTTGAACTATTTAATATTGAAATTGAGAAATGCTTAGGTTATTACTAAAATTTTATGTATATTAATATGATAATGTAAGGAAAGGTTATTTATTAAACACTAAACACCGAGTAGAGAGAGGGGAAAGCGTCTGTCCGAAATACGGCTAACGCTGCGGGTTAGAGTGAGAGAGGAGGAGCCTGCCTACCGCTGCCGTATGCGTGAGAGGTAGGGAAGCCAGACAGACTGTCGCTGTAACGCGTTACGTAACGAAACGTAACGCCCTTCCATAAGAAGTTATCATTTCAAAAACCAACTGTCCGATTAAAAGCAAATAAACGGTTTCAAGATGTTTTATTCATATTAACTCCATAGATCATTTGTTTATAGTTAAAAAATAATTTTACTGGCAGTCTATATAAGCTAAGCGTAGCCCGATTATCTACAAAGGAAACACTATCTAATTAAATAACATTTTACTTATTTTTATTTCCATTCAATATATATGAACATTGTGTAGCGGTGGCCTGCAAAATTTTCGGTGACACTCTCTGGGTTTTTTTTTGTACACTCCGTCAATTCATCGGTCCGTGGCGGCTCCACTGCTTTCTGGAACAATACGATGGTATTACTGTTGATTATAATTGTCAGTTGCATAATTAATCTGTGTTAATTTTAACTAGTTTGTATGACTTACACCGCCCTACTCTATTCTGTTTCTCTCTACTCTATACTAAGTACTAGACAAAATAATCGGTTTATTTAATCATAACACGTGATGTTGCTGGCTGTGACACATCACTTAAAACACAACCACTTTTATATGAAACTTGTTATGCTAACTGTTAAAAAAAACCCGTTTTTTATACAATTAAAACGGAAATTGTTGCTATAGTTGCCAGAGTTAAATATGAAAAGATTAAATTCTTGTTAACGTTAATCGTTGCCAGATATTAGTATATTCAGTGTTTGATATTATATTTGTAATGTAAAGGATTTGAGTTTTGGATTTATGTCTGTAAGCTTGTATTTTTTGTAAATAAATTTTCGCTTTGCATGGGTGGACTAAATTCTTTAATTTTTTTCTATTATCAAATATTTTTCCGTTAGCGCCATCTAGCGTCCGGTAGACGAACTACTTGCGGTTCACGCGTTGCTATGGTAATGTTGTTGATACAATGGAAAAAAAGGCAGACAGACAAACAACAAATTTGGGATCTTAGATTATCAATTAGAATACTTTATAGTTTTGCTTATATTTTTAGGTCCGTGCGACATGTTTTTCGTTATATTTTTCTGATTTTGCGTGCCTTCAAAAGAAAACAGAGCAACCAATATATTATAGCACACGAACTCATCCTAATTAATTTATAAAAAATCTCAACAATCATGGTAGTTTTTGTTTAACAGTCAAAGAAGAAAGAACGGACAGAAAAAAGACCGCAGTGGTAGTCTTAACCTCGAAATAAATTAATCAGTTTTGCCTAAATAAGGCCAAGTAGTCTTTAGGTGAATTAGTCATAGCAGTTTTTATCTTTAAGTTAAACACTCATGGTAATAACTTATGAGTTCTTGCTTTAAGGTGAAACAGCCATAGTAGTTTTTGTCTAAGAGTAAATCAGCAATGGTAGTTTTTGTATTAAGGTAAAACAGCTATAGTAGTTTTTGTTTTAAAGTAAAACAGTCATAGAAGATTTTGCTCGCAGAAATAAAATGATGGTAGTTGCACCTGCTCGGCTACGCAGGCTGTGGCTGCGCGGGGAGGAGCGTGGGCGCGGGCGAGGGCGTCGGCGCAGGCGCAGGCTCTTTGCCCGCGCGACCTTGGCGCTCCAGCTTCACCTTGTCGCCGTTCATTATAGCCTTTATGTCTTCCGCGTCGAGCGTCTCGTATCTAGAAAAATATATTCATTATCATCTTCAGGCTCGCTATGGATTAGTGGTGACTTCCAAAAAGGAGGTTTTAGTGGGTATGCCCGTCAGCCTTTTACTGATGGGTGAGTCCCACAGAACCGTACCGTCTACCCAACGGTGGGGTATGCGTAAGGCATTTGCCCTCGAAAAAAAATGGCTGGCTATGGATGAAAATACTATATGAGGAATGGGCGATGACACAACGCAGGCTCTATGTGGATCGGTGGAGGTTAATGACTGCTATACAGCTAAGATAAATGGCTTAACGTACATTCCGAAATATGGAGGAACTCGACAGTAAACTTTAGGTCACCCATTCGAAACTCGCACTTTTTATTATTTATCTGTATGATAAATTATTATAATAGAAAAATACTAGATTATCTGTATGATTTTTGACGACTATTTGATGCAACTATAACGGTCCTGGTTTTAGCACTGACAGTCCTGGATTAGTGTCCCAGAAGGAGCAGATGTTTGTGTGAAGAATACGAACATTTTTATCTAGTTTTACCTTAGTGTCCATAAGACTTACAGTGCTTACTTTGGGATAGGCCAAAATTGGTGTGAATGTAAGCGAGATTAAATATATATTATTTACAACAATTTATGATAGAATTAATTTATATTAGAAAATATCTGAGTTATCTGAAGCATCATGCAGGTACAAATTCTAGCTATTCGTAAGAGGACAACGCGATTATTTTTCGTGTTTGTTATGGATTTATTTCATAATTAAAGTGTTATAGGCTGATTCGGCCACGCGTCGCTGTGTTATAAATTAAAATGAAACTTATCCCATCTTTTAAATTAGTTCAAAATAACAGATAGTTACAAAGTATGATCAAAATCGGTTAAGTAGTCTCAGTTTTTATAAATAAAGAAGATAACTCACTTGAGTAGGGCTTCGGCCAGTGCTTTGTGTTCCTTGGCGTGTGCGCGCAGAATGGCCTTCGCCCGCTCGTAGCTCTCCGACAGAATCTTCTTTATTTCACCGTCCACCTGGTGTACAAAACGATAGTACAGTCGACATAGACAGATTTTTTGATTAGAGAAACAAAGTTGTATCATGGTTAGTAACAATTATACTTAAGGAGCTATTCTGCCGTGGTATTACTATAATGCTGTTAACTACCAATTAGGATTTGGTGGTTCACGATCTTATATTTATAATCATAAGGTATTAATTGGTCCAATTAGAATTTGGTAGTTAACGGCATTATAGTTATACCAAGGCAGTATTATATTGTATAGAAAATACCTTCAACTTTAATAATCTTCTTAATTTTTTTGAAATCGCCGGAATCATGTTGCAGCAAGCAATTGGGGAACTTTTTTTTGGCACCTCCGAAGACAGCACATAACTCCGTTATTTTTCAATATTTTTGTTAAAAAAATTAAGCTAAATCTAAATCTTAAAATATAGCTGAAAATATACCTTATCATCTCGAGTGCTTTCCTTTAAAAAAATTAACGAAAATCGCCTAATTTTTCATGGGTTACACTGGTATAGCCCCTTAAAGCTTAAAGGTTAGCATATTATATTATAAAAAATCAAATTATTTTTTATTGAACCATGTAAATTTAAATAAAAACACAAGCAATCTAGCAAGAAGTTATTTTTTAATTCATCTTTGGTACTGCCGATATAATATGAAATAATAAATTATCTTTTTAAAAAATAATAGCAACTGGAAGTTATCAAATTGATAGATGGGACTTAAAACTTAAATTTACATATTGAATTCTTAAAAATATTAAATTTTTAAAAGAAAATTGTTTGTCATATTCAACTACATTTTATAAAACTAATAATAAAAAAATATACTACCATTTTTAAGTTAAATGAATGGATCAGATCAGATCAAAAATAGGATCCTTATTTTCGCTATAATGATTTTTGGAATGGGTGTGGTTTCTTTTTTACGAGGCATGCTCGTATGGATTCGTAGAAATGTAGTTTTTGGTCTAGCAACAAATACAGTACGGTAGTTTTAGTTTAAAAATATATGCAGTAGTTTTGTGCTAACAACAAATATAGTGTGGTAGTTTTTGTTTATAATATATGAAGTAAGGTAGTCTTGGTCTAGCAACAAAAGTAGTGTGGTAGCTTAAGTTTAAAATATATGAAGTATGGAGTTTTGGTCTAGTTACACATAAAGCCTAGTAGTTTAAGTGACTGACCACTTCGTTGGTGTAGGGGCCTAGCTGGTCGCCAGGTGCAAGGGCGGCGCGGGGCGGCTCCATGCTGCGCAGCCCCACCTTCTCGCTCATGCCCCACTCGCGCACCATGTGGCACGCTATCGACGTCGCCTGTCGAAGGTCCGACGACGCGCCTATATCGAAACTCCATTTATTACTAAATGCTTGACTTCGTAGAAGAATTCCCTTTTTCCATTCACTTTGTTTACAATTTAATCCTTAATTCGACGTCGTGCAGTATACTTCCCGCTGAATGAAAAAAAATCTCCATCGAAAACTAGTTCATATATCTAGAGTTCTGGGTGCTGTAATTGCAACAGGAAATTGAAATAGGTAGATTTTTTAATATATTTTTTCTAGGGTTCCCCATAAGCTAAGAACCAAGATTAGTATCAATTTTACTAATTTAAAAAAAAAGAATTCGTCGAATTAAGGGTTAACATACATACATAAAATCACGCTTTTTTCCGCATGGGAAGGCAGAAATCACAGACTTCTACGACCCTGACATACATATCTCGCTTCTTCAACTCTCAACAGACCTCTTATAAAAGCTCATCGGGTAAGCGTTTTTTCAGGACATCATATATTTGGTCCCTCAAAGTTCGCCTTGGTCTGCCTTTACCGACTAGCCCATGCACATTTGCTCTCATATACTTGTTTGTTAATCTTATTTCGCCAACCTCTCTACATGTCCAAACCACAGGTTTAAAATTAACGTGGCTTTCTTACGCAATTAAATGCTGACAGAGAAATAACACCAGTATTAAAATTTGAGGTTAGTTAAATAATGTGTTAATAACAACAACAACTCATAAGTTGGAAAATAGAAGAATATCAGAACAAAATGGTAGATATAAAAAGCTTTTTAGATTACAAAACAAGACGATTATACACTGTTTCTAATTCTTTATTCCCTAATTCATGACATCTATGGACAAAAATTCCTGTTTTGACCCAGTGGAAAATCCATTGTGTATGTCCCTCTACAATTGCATACGTAAAGTAAGTATAAATCTAGCAGAAAATTAAAATTACTGAGATGTAATTTTCCAGTAAAATTGACATATTTTTTTCTGGAGAAGTCCACCCTCAGGTGCTCTCTAATCGTTGAATTTTGGAACACATATTAATTTTGTATTTAATTTGATTTTGCAATAACAATATCGTCTAAATAAACAAACATGTTTAATACTAAACCTGATGTGATTTTTTCGGGACCGAAGATAAGTTCTTCGGCAGCACGGCCTCCCATCATTGTATCCATCATAGCTAGCAGCTGCTGCTTTGTCACGTGGTATCTGGCATAAAACATCAACGTTACATACATTCAGGTTACTAACATAACTTGCTAAAAGGCATAACTGATATCAAGTAATACATCGTTGTTTTTTTTTCTTGATTTATTATGTGAAAAATCTAATAATGAAATAAAATATAATTAAAATTATTTTCTAATAAATTAAATATATATCATTACACAAAAGATATAAGCTTATATATGGGTTATTATGTTAATAATAATGCGTATATACTAATTAAAAACCAAAACATTCCTAAATATGAAATAGCTAAAAACAGTAAAATAATACTAAATATTAAAAAACACATTTTAAATATAATACTAACACTATAACCACGAAAAAGTAGTAAAAATAAAATAAAAACTATCTTTTTTATGGAGCGACATCCTCTCTTCTACTTTACTGTATCCAACAGCGATCTTTATTTTTATACCTACCAACTTTCATTTTGGAATGCAAATAAATTGAAATTGATTATTGATTCAGTTGTTCATATTTCGTTTTACTCCTATACGAATAGTCTAAATATAGATACAAAATAAAAAGATGAATAAAATGTTTTTGGTCTATGTCAAATTCTTACCTTTCCTTAGCAGGTATATATGCCGTGTGACCAAGCGACGGCCCTCTTGGTATTATCGTCACTTTGTGTAGCGGATGTGCATCCTAGCAACAAAATTTACAAAATAATTTAATATCATACAATTTGGTTATTAAGACAATTATATTTCATTAAGTACATTTCACTATTAAAATATTTCAACTAAATCGCCCGTTCAAGATACAAATTGATTGTATTTTTACTATTAATATACAAATAGAACAAACAGTCAAAGGAGAACAAAAAGATATAGCTTTAGATTACTTTTGTTGGGGTATGATCATATGATGTTTATATGAGAACTGCACTACATATAATATTCTTATCAGAAGGATTTATTGCGTGTTCAAAATAAAACAGGATATAAATTAGTAAAAGTCTATTAAATAAGGTCACACAGGGTTACACAGAAATAATGTCTATTTGATCTCGATAACTACTAGCAATTAGCAACGTGCCCGATTAAAATATTGTGAAGGTAGTAAAAAATACATGACAACCATTATCTTAGTCATCCTGTGATCACGGCTCCTGTAAAGGAGTCGAAACGTCAGGATTAAATAGAAAATGAAATATGCGCAAAATCCGTATAAAAGAGTTTTATTTAAATGGGCGCGGAAGTGTAAGAATTAAATATGATAAACTACTTAAATATCGATACACTAAACCAATATCAATACACTTAACTAGATATACTATAAAATGTATTAGCTCACCTTAGTATAATAAGCGACGACCGCATGTCCACCCTCGTGATAAGCAGTGATGGTGTTCGCTTCCTCATCGGGAAGACGAGACCGTCTTTCGGGACCCATCAGGACCTTATCCCGGGCGTCTTCTAAGTACTTCATCGTCACTGTCTTAGCGCCATCTATGGCCGCTCTTAAAAAAGTGGTTTTGTAAGTAATTATAATAATACTAGCTGACCCGGTAACACGTTGCTATGGTAACGTTAATTGATACAATGGAAAAAGAGCGGACAGACAAACAACAAATTTGTGTTTTTAGATTATAGATTTCTCACATTCATACTAATTAGCCTACCCCAAAGGCTTTAAGGCTTGTGTTGCGGATACTAGGATAAAGGGTAAAGGATAAACATACATATACGATACTTACATATTAAATTATACAAATTTATAAATACCCTTAACTCGGGTGCAAATGCTCGTATTCATCACACAAACATCTGCCCCTTCCGGGACTCGAACCCAGGACCTTCAGTGCGAAAGGCAGGATTACTACGGTTGCATCAAACGGTCGTCAATTATTGTTTACTTATAATTTATTGTACTAGTTGACCCGGTAACGCGTTGCTATGGTAACGCGTTGCTATGGTAACGTTAATTGATACAATGGAAAAAGAGCGGACAGCCAAACACACAAACAACAAATTTGAGTTCTTAGATTAAAGATTATTATTTTTTTACTGTTGGCAACTTTTTGATTGAAAATGTCATAATTAACCATATAGTGACCCATTTTTATTTTTCTTTTTTTTTGCTAGGAAATTAACAGTTTAATCCTTTTGAAATACATACTTGAGGGCAGCTTGGTTGACCATGCTCTCCAGATCAGCGCCAGTGAACCCAGTGGTTCCTCGAGCCAACACATCGATGTCCACTCCAGGATTGGCGGCCACTCGGGCCAAGTACAACTGGAGAATCTCTCTTCGCCCACCATAGTCGGGAGTCGGTACGTTCACCTGACAAACGAGGTTGTTAATTAACCCTTTCCGTGCCAGCTACGAGAATACTCGTAGTGCGTAACTGTAACGTGGTGCCAACTACGAGTATGCTCGTGCATTTTTTTGGGCATCCTATACAAAAAAATATTTCTTGGCAATACAAGTTTAGTAAGATCGGTTTTTTAGAATTTGGCATTAGGAATAAGAATACATGTAAAGTGTTTAAATAGTATTTTCGTAGCTGGCACGGAAAGGGTTAAAAATCTTCTGTAAAAGCAAAAAACTTATTTATATGAGTTTGTATTAATTTTTTTTTGCATTCACTAGCAATATTCGTGGGTTCGAATCCCACCTGAGGGCTTGGAGGCGTAGTTGTTTTTTTACACACGTATCCCATGGATCAGCTTCAATGGCGCAATGTGTGTTACGCCATAACTTGCCGAGTTCTTAACCGATTTTAATATTTCTTGTGTGGAATCGGATCAACAGGGTTTAGAGCCAGATAGTGACGGCCATTTAGAGTTATGATTTACTTGCGAGACAAATAGATTTATTCTAATTAAATTTTTACTATTAAACAAAGCATTTTTCAATGCTATCTTATATAATAATATTTCTTACATTCACACCAATTAGCTTTGCCCAAGTAAGCACTGTAAGGCTTGTGTTATGGATACTAGGGTAAAACGGATACACATACATATATTATACATAAGTAATATAAATAGAAATATTATCTGACACGGCCACGCGTTGCTGAGTAGTAAATTAAAATGAAACCTATGTCCTAAATCGGAACAAATCCAGCAAAATGAAAAAGACCATCAAAATCGGTTGAGTAATTACTAAGTTTATCGCGGTCAAACACTGTGACAAAGATTTTTATACATATAGATATATAAACGCCCTCAACTCAGGTAGAAATGCTCGTATTCATCACACAAACATTTACCTCTTCCGGGAGTCGAACTAATTATGAAATTATAATAAAACATTATTATTAATAAAAAATGGTAACCAATTTATGTTTCATGACGATGAATTAGATAATTATAATAGAAAAATACTAGAAAAAATCGACTCAGGTCACAAGTGAATTCTCAGGCGGGAATCGAACCCGCAACCTTTGGAAATCCGGTCCAATGTTCTCCCAATTGAGCTACCGAGCCTTGTGAACACTCATCGAAATTTTCTAGTACCTTTCCGATTTTACGCTGTAAGCCAGCGTTGTTTCATCAATGAGAGGAACATCCTCTCGTATTCGAAAGAAACATTTTTACAAATGTTTGGGCAAATGATTAAGTTCGCCTGAGAATTCACTTCAATAAGATCGCATTGAAAAAACGCATAAAATATATCAAAGTTATAAAAGATGAATTAGATAATGAATCATACCTCGACGTCGAATCTCCCCGGGCGCAGTAAAGCCTGGTCAAGGTCATCCCTTCTGTTAGTGGCTCCCAATACTATCACACCCTCATTCTGGTGGAAGCCGTCCATCTCCGACAGGAGTTGGTTGATTGTCTACATAAGATAAAATTAAAATATAAAAAAGGGTTGAATAATTTTCTGGGGTGACTATCGTGTAATCTGAAGATTCAAGGTAGATGTTAATGTGGACTTGCCCTATAAAATCCGGAATTTTTAAATAATTTAGATTTTTTCAGAAAATTCAAAAATTGAAATACAAACATAAAAATGCATTGCAAAAGTAATTATTTACTAGTTTCTTGAATTTTTTTTGTAACAGTAATAAAAGGTTTTCATTATAATATTTTTTTCGTGAAAATTGCCTTTAACTCAATAAAAGTGCGTAGAAAACTTTACATGTAACTCAAAGTTTCGAAAATTATGGGAACTTAAAACCTGGGAAATAAAACTCAATTTAAAACAATTTGCAAACTTCATTTTATAGTTTTAATAAATATTAATGTATGTAGTAGTTATCGGAGCGGAGCTCCCACGGATCAGCTTCAATGAGGCAATGTCTGTTACGCCATAACTTCCCGAGTTTTTAAGCGATTTTAATATTTTTTGTGTAGAATCGAATCAACACATTTAGGACTAGACTTTGAAATGCGCAAAAATAAAAAAGTTATGACCAAAAAACATTGGTTGTATGGGATTTCCCATTGAAACAAAAAACGGGCGCTTTTTGAAAGTTTTCATTCATATGGAATTTTAAAATTTACTAAACATTATTGAATTTTATAGCTCAATAATTTTATATCTAATAACTTGAGGGTCGTTTTTTACAAGCCAAAAGAAATATTGCTTCAGAAATGTAATTTCTTGTGTACAGTATGAAGTGTAATAAATGTGTTAGGAGATAATGAAAAAATCCTCTCATATTAGGAATCAGCTTCTGTCCAGCAATGGTCGTCTTATGGCTGAGATGATGACTGATGATATTACCTGGTTAGCATAAGGATGTAGAACGCTGTTCGTCCTCTTGGCACCAACCGAGTCGATTTCATCTATGAAGATGACGCAAGGCGCCCGTTCCTTTGCCGCTTCTGTAAATTGCAATAAAAAATTATAACATTTCTTACATTCAAACTAATTGGACGAGCCCTAAGTAAACACCGTGTGGCTATGTTATGGATACTAGAATAACGAACAGACATACGAGGGTGATTCAAAAGTAATGAATATCCGTTATTTCCAGTGCACATAAAAATCCAAAATATATCGCTATACTACCCACTAGTTGAGGCTTGAAAAATCATATAAATAGGCCATGATTTCCCGGAATTGGCCGTAAGGCCTGTCGGAGAGAGAACATCAATAATGTCGGATGTTGGTCATAATCACGGTTGCTTTAACGTCACGGGTCCGTAACGAGCAACTTCAGACAGGTCATTAGCTGTCTATCACTGGTCCTGCTTTGGCAGAGGCTACTCACTAAAGAATATATTAATTTTTTAGGATACTTATACCATCACGGACTTTTCTGAAGACTATATCATAGATTTACAAATCAGTGAAGCATTAATGTAATCTTTCTCGTAAGATTTAGATAGTTCTAACTCTGTAATCGCTCAAAAATGTACTTTTTACGACATCATAACAAATCTCTTCGTGAATTTTTACTCTTATTTACTTGTATCATCCCTGGCGGAGTCCTTATCCTTTCAAGTTAAAAGACGTCCTGAATTGGTAGGGAAAAATGTTGGACGATTCAAAATAACTCATTTTAAGTGCATTTGAATAAAGTTAATTCTCATTAAATATCGTTGGCAAAGGCTACTCACTGAATAGGTCGCGCACCCTACGCGCGCCCTGCCCGACGAGGATCTCGTCGAATTCTGGCCCTGCGGCATGGAAGAAGGGTACTCTCGCCTCCCCTGCCACTGCTCTTGCCAAAAGCGTCTTGCCAGTGCCCGGCGGGCCCACCAGCAGTACGCCCTTCGGCAACTTGCCGCCGAGGGTCGAGAACTTCTCCGGGGACTTCAAGAACTCCACCTGGTTCATACACGATAAAATATATACTATTTATCATGTCATTGTCTTTTAGTTACTCTAACAATATAAAACATACAGTAATGTCAAAGGAAAAATTAAATTCAGGATATATCTTATTCGCTTTTAATATACAAGGTCATTTTATAAACACCATCCAAATTATTTCTGTCCGATGAATGAGATTTAATCATTAAAACACTTCATTTTTTAAACAAAATAGATGGAAAAAATTTGCAAATATCGCCGGAAACGTTTTGAATGAAACAGCGAGGCGGTGATGCCGACTTTCCTTGCACCCGCAGACATGCAGAATGTGTGCAAGAGTGAGAAAGGTACATTTGTATTGTCAAAGCTATGCGCCGTTTGACAAGATTGTATTACAGACGCCGGGAGTGAAAGTTAATAAAAAACTTGTAAAATAGTTAAGTCTACCGTCGCAATTGTTTAAATGACTGCAGCGATTATCTGCTAAAGTGAGGTGGTACAAGAGCTGTCTTTTTAACTAAATAACTTGGAAAAGGTGTTGTATTAAATAAATTAAAGAAATGAGATCTACATGAAGATTGATTATAATCACTGGTCGGAGTAGGTAGAGCTATTTAGGTTCATTGACCGCAAACATTGATGTTAATATGGATATTCCACGGGATTTTTGTCTCTCTCTGCACCACTAGAATTCAATTGTTTACCGACAGTAACTTGTTGTCAAATGTTGTCTCATTCGATTATTCATCGATATATTTTGACCTTATAAAGTTTTTAATTCTTTGTAACATCCCCTGGTCGCAAATGAAAAATAATGCCTTCAAAGTTTTTTTCAAAAGTAAATGCAAAAAGTTTGTTCTGTTTGATCATATTTTGATTTTTTGAAGAATCTCAACTTCAGAATAAAAATGTTGAATGATTGTTGATTCTTATATAAATATAAGAAATTGTTACATACAAAAAATATATGTGGTTTAATGAATCTATCTATTTATTATACTATCCTTAAACTTACCCGTCGGAGAGGGTAGATAGATTTTTATTATTTTTCTACTTAAAAAGCAAATCCCGCGGGACTCAGGGAATATCCATATTATTCTAACATATGGCAAGTACATAAAATAGCTCTAGCTACTCCGATCTATGATTATAATGTATTTTGCCGTGCCTCTAGAGTTGTCCAAAAAAATTAAGTAAACTGACAAGAAATATTTAAATGACAATTTTGTTTTGACAAGAATGGGCAATGAACCACCACGCGGAATCGATGTGAATTGATATGGCTATAGTCTATAACTGCTATCTACTGTCCGGCAGAGTAGAATAGTATGTATGTAAAACTCACAACGTCCTTCAGCTCCTGCTTGGCCTCGTCGGCGCCCTTGACATCGTCGAACGTGACGGAGATATCTTCAGGGTCCACCTCCACCTGGTTCCCAAGTTGGATCCTGCGCATGTTGCACCACACATCCTCTGATTATTGGGTTACCACTCAAACTCTTCAGATCTTTCGACCATCGTATAGTCATTGTCAAGTCGACCCATTATTTTAACCTCAATTTTTTGTTATGTTAAAAATAATTAAAAATAAATAGACTAATATTTTATATTATTTCATATTTTTAATAAAAAAGTTTCTGTAAAAAAGTACAAAGTCCTCATTATGTCGTCATGTTAGAATTGTAATTATTACAATCATTTTGACTTAACAATCACAATTCTGATAATACTTGTAAATTTTTACAGCAAAAAAATTTTTTCAATATAAATGAAATTATGGAAACTTAAGTTCATGATAAGTTATTTGTCATTCAGAACGTAAAATAACAAAACATGGTTATATTCCTTTAGAAAGACATACTATATGTGAACGCATGAATACGTATATGTATGCGCACATGTACGCATGTATGAGCATATGTATGCGCATTTGCCCGCGTGTATGTGCGCATGTCCTCGCTTATATGGTCGGTCGAAATCAGTAGTAAGACATTTCAAAATGAGTTGTTCCGAGAGAATAAGATAATTCTCTGTACTGACCTAGAGTATTAACACAGATCAAAAGTAGAACTAATATTTTCAACTAACTTATATGCGGAGTTCGACTTGTTACGATACTGAAGTAAATACTTTTGTAAAAACAGTTGAAATTGTTTTTTAACACACCTAAAAAGTGAAAAACGTAAAATTCGGAGATGTTTCACTACCGTTTTTGATATGTGCGAGATAGCCATGCTGCTACGATGTGGGTTAAACGTAGAACCCAATGTCAACCTTAATTAATTAGTAATAAGAAGTAAATTTCGTATCTCTACCGCATGGCCAATGTTTTTTATATAACATAAATACTTTTATAAACCCTATGCAATAGAAACAGTTAATTATAGAGAGCATACCGAGTAAGTAGTTTGTCTTTATTTCAAGTAAATCTACCCCTTTTGCTATCACATGCGTATATGCGCATATGCACGCGTGTATGTGCGCATATGATTGCATATATGTGCGCATGCAAAAGCCTAGGATGCACGTAGGTGTTCAGAAGCACTTTGAAGAGACTTACCTAAAGACAGTGCCACTAACGGAGGCCATCAGGCTGACGAATATCGCGAGGAAAAGCACGATGGTCAGCAATTGTTGCACCAACTTCAGGTATTTGGATGCTTTCGTGCCACGGACGTTCTCTGGGTGAGAGCCTATGGGTCAAATAAAGAAGAAACAATTTCTAATTTAATTATATATCAGTACAATGGGCTAGAGTTTTTTTAGTAAATAATATTGCTAATATTGTCACCAATTTTAAGTACAACTGCTAAATTTCATTTTCACCTAGGCTACATTTCATTTGGGCTAGTCTAAATGAAGCTTTAACCACTGTTTGGTGTAATGATAGAAATTCTGGTTTATACATTGACAGAGATCATTTTATCATTTATATCCGGGTCATGGGTATTTATATATCTATTTCTATGAATATTTCTTATTTGTGTATTATATATGTATGTCTATCTGTTACCTAAGTATCAATAATAAGCCCTACAGTGCTTACTTTGAGCTAGGCTAAATTAACAAATAGTATTATTAACTGCATAGAAACACATTAAGACCAAACATATCAACAAACAATTTTTGTAATTATAAATTAAACTAACCTGCCATGTATCCTTCAGCGAAGGCAATCTTGATCTTGTCCTTCTGTTGATGGGTGAGCACGGGGTCTTCATTCAAGAGTTTGTCAAGGCGTGGAGCCGCCTCAGGCCCTTGAGTTTGCTTCTCAGTTTCTGATACATTAAGTCCTGCAGATGGACATTGAGATTGTTAGCAATTATTTCTATTTTGAATGGGTTCACTCTTGATCCCAATTAATTACATAGGTATATAAAATGTTCACCATTTTTATATATTTTTTTTAATAAATAATTACAAAGATAAGCACTGTGACGTTCGCTTAGAAGACTTGTTGAGTTGTGCGTCTGTGTGAGTCATCTTTAAATATATATTTACTGTGACAATATACATGATTATAGAATCCAATTACCGCGCAATATTAGAGAAATTACCCATACTACGGGACTTTTTACATTTTTACCCCCCCCTCTTCCCCACCAGTGACCACCCATAGTATATGCCAAGACCTCCTCTAGTTTTCACGTAGTAATTTATAGGTTTTTTTTTTAATGGGTTCACTCTTAATCCCAATCAAGCTCGGCCAAGACAGGATCCACGATGGAATGAGCTAATCCGCAAGGTGCCTATTCATCCTCGCTTTAAAAACGGGCGGGTTATAAGCACTCGAAAATACAGACGCAGGGAGGGAGTTCCACTCCTTTGCTGTGCGCATTATAAAATAAGTGGAGAAGCGCTTGGTAGGAATAGTACCCAAGAAAGGGTGGTAGCCCGCAGTGCGTCTGGATGTCCGATGGAAGAAGGGAGATGGCGGTATGAGATTTGCCATCTCCCACTCTCTAACTAACAGAAATTAAATGAAGATAAGTTATTTTGAATTATTCATGCGGAAAGTATTTTTACTGACAAGAAGAATGGGTGTGAGTTTTAACAGAAGCAACATTTAAATTTTATTTTAAAGACATAAACCCTCGTGTAAAGCTGAATGATTACATTTCGCATAGGTCCACATCTGAAGTACATTGGAGAGCTTTAATCGGTTCCGGTTAGGTTAAAGCAGGCATATAATATATATTATCCATAACCATATGTGATGCATAACAAACAATATTCATGGAACATAATGGTTTCATTACATCATTGATAACAATAAAATGAATAAGTATTACTTTGCTGACATACAGAGGATAAAAAAGAAAAGTTAAAAAGGGCCACATTATAAGATCTGTGTAAAAAATGGTTGTTAATAATACTACATATTTTGTTTTACTAATAGATATGGACTGCCGCCAAGTAATGCGTGATTCTATCAAATACTAATAATACTAGTGTTTTAAAGCACACCCATGTCTCAATAGTAGTTTATGATACTGTTGCATAATAAGGGTTCTTATAACATGAGTGTGTTTTAAAAAAACGAGCCGTAGGCGAGTTTTTATATAGTATCACACGAGTGTTATAAGACCAAGTTATGTACAGTGTCATACACTACTTTATCTACTCTCATACTATATTACGTAAAACAATGTTGCAAACAAAACCAAACTTTGTTTAAATATTGAAAAGATTTTTTAAATGTCAAATGTTGGCGCCAAGGTGCAAACATCGATTGTGAATGCGTGTTGCGTCGTCGCGGACTCGTTCATTGAAACCTTTTTAAAGTAGAGGTTCAACCTCCTTGGTCCAGCTGGAGGTTGTATAGGTGTATCGTTATGATTAAAAAGTTATATTATGATACAGGTGTCCATACAAGACCTGTATCGTAATTAAACTTTTTTTTTTATTATTTTTGGCCTGTACGTAATGTTTGTCATAAGCATTTTGTTTTCAGTTTTAGAATCTTTGTATTATAGTATCAGAGTAGATAAAGTAATATCCGTTCACGAACATGACGCATAAATTAGCCATTGCTTAGCTCAACCATATTACAGAGATTGTCATATTCATCAAAGATAGTCTACTTAACACCAACATATCTATGAGTAGCTGCAGTGAATACTTTGTGGTTGTGCGGGCTATTCAAAATTAGTGGACTGTATTGCGGTATGAGAAAATTAATGTCGACAACAAATATGAGAGAAAGATGATGGGGGCACGAAAGCATCACACGTTGTGTGATGTTGAAGGCTGCAGGGAAAGTTCCTGGGCTTTGCTGTTCCTTATAGTTACGCACAAGAAGACCACGTCACATGAAACTATAGTTTGTTATAGGTGTTTGCGGATAGGCCACTAGTAAAATTTAAATTGCGACACTATGTCCACGCGCGTGAGCGGCCATCAATAGTCTCTTTTTTTTTGTCCGCATGTTGGCCACATTACGGTATGATTTGCCACCAATAGATGGCGCGGTGGTCTCGTTCTTCAATATGCGAGACAAGGTATGTGCGAAATGAAGTAAATGGAGGTGAGGCTAGGAGTGTCGACCAAACTAATCAAAATTATAAAAAAAATACAAAAAATAACGTGGATTTGAATTTAATACTGGCGCAACCTCATAGTATTCCCTGCCAATTTTATTTCTCAACTAAACTACTGACAAGCACATACTGACCGAACAACTTACGCAGTCTATTAATCAGATTAGGGTTCCTCTTCAGGTCAGCGTGTACACCTCGCTCTGTCTTAAAGCCACGCACTTGTACATCGTATGCAAATGTGTTTGAATAAACACTGCGGGCGAGAAGGCCCACAAAATTGTCCGTGAAGCTGAATCTGAAATAAAGACAAACATAGATAGATAGATATTTTTAAGAATATATATTTTTGTTTTTTTTTTTTTTACACCAATTAGCCTAGCCTAAACATACATATAAAATACTTACATATTTAATGTTTATAGAAACATATATAAATACCCATGACTCAGAAGGTATCATCAGCTGGGTCATGGGTAGTTATATATATATTTCTAAAAATATCAAATATCTTAGTATAATATATTTAGGTTTATCCTTTACCCTAGTATACATAACACAAGTCTTACAGTGCTTAATTTGGGCTAGGCTAATTGGTTGTGAATGTTAGAAATATTATTATTATTAATAGGCTGGTGATCATTGTGATTATTAAAATATCAGCAACATTGAATCAAATGCTACAAGTGGGAATTGCCATTACCATAAAACAAAGGCATACATAAAATCAACAGTAAAATTGATATCTACTAAACATCCTCTATTATTTTAAGATAAAAAAAACATACTTTGGGCCAATAAAGTTTTCAAATTTTATCAATATATATTCATTATGTCCAAAGTAACAGATTTGGCAATGAAACTAGATGTATCCTATCCAATACCCAAGAGAGTAATGACATGATGTTGAACTCAAATTCATAGAACACATAAAAACGAATATAACCCCATACAACGAAAGCTTCATATTCAGTGATTGGAATAGGTAGATCCATTTGGGATTAATAAGCTGGAACGTATATATTAATATGGATTTGCCTCTGGAATTCCGGGATTTTGAAATTATTGCCATTTTTAGGTATTTTAAATGTTGTAAAGTGTACTATGAAGAATATATCAATATAAATAAGAAAATTTATATTTTTTTATATTCTTTTTGCTGTCTTTTTAAAATAAGTGGTCGACTTTCTATAAATATAACTGTGGAATGGCTAAACATGAATAAAAACCTAAAAAATTGTTTTAATTAATAATTTTTTTTGCGCATGCTCTCTAGTCCCAGGTAGCTCTGGGCTACCTACGACAGAACGCGCGCATTGTTTGTATTCAAGAAGAGTGAGAATGTGTATATTAAAGAATAGTCACAATAACAAGCAGGATATAACAAACTTACAAGAAATAACCACTAAATTAGTCATATGTAAGTTTCAAATGGACACACAAAATATTCACTTTATTACTTGAGAAATAATAAAAAACAATTTTAAATGTTTAACCATCGCATTCTATAAATTCCAAATGTAGTAGTTAATAAATCCATAATTTACGATATTTGATTCAATACAGTAAGTACCGAAATGAAATCCCGGAAGAAAGACATCCATGTTATGACTTCTACAACTGTTCATGATGCAAGTACATAAAATCAATCTACTTATTCTGATCACTGTTCATAATTATGACCTTATAACATCAAGTAACCTGCATAAAGATGTCTTTAGCGTTTTGGTGGGTTTTTTATTAAATTGAACTTTAATGGTGATTTTTATAGAAAAATGAGAAAATAATTAAGAATTAATAAAATAGCAGATGTATTAAGCTATCTAAACTAATATTACAACGAGGAAAGATTTGTATTTTTGTATGTATGCAATGAATAAACTAAAAATTACAAAGCCGATTTCAACAATTCTTTCAGCATTGGAAAGCTAAGTTCACACTGAGAAACATAGGCTTTATTTATTGCTAGAAAAAATTTAAAGAATTTTGTCCACCTGTGCGAAGGCGAGACGGGCCACTAGTAAAAAATAATTTGAGATATTTTTGTAAAATCTGTCCAGTACCCTATTGTCACAACATACACAGTAGATTTTGGTTTGCCAATGACAATATATGTCTTCAATTTGTTGATGTTCTAGAGAAAGTAAAAACTTTATATAGAGAACTCAACTTTATATTGGCATATAAAAATCTTCTAATTGGAAATCCTTACACCATTGAAATTTGTTAAAAACAATATTTTAGTAATTTTTGCTCTTATCTAAGCAGAGTAGGTATGTTCTTGATAATGTTTACAATGTAATCATGTTTGTGTAAAACAATAACATCTACCTGGTATGGTGTCTTCGTAAATCCACTGTAACAGTGGGAGTGACAGAGGACACTGATACCCAGCCATTCTTATTTTTGTCGAAGGTTTCAGCAGATACGAAAGAAACCTTCTTTGTGGACTGAAACTCTCTGGCAGAGCTCAGTGACCTCTTGGCAACCTTACTAAGCGTTGCCAAAGAGCGTAAGTCAATCTTGCGCATTTCAGCTAGGTCATTCTTATCGAAGTTTCTCACTGCCTCCTCGAAACTATCTGAACAAAAAGTTGCGTCATAAACTGACACTGAACTCTCTTTTCTCTTCACATGGCTGTTTTTTCCGTTACTGTGATTCCTTTGTTTAAATAGGCACGAATATCGAGCTGCTAGTTGATTAAAACTAACTAAAATCTGTAAAAAGAAAGAAAGGTTATGTAGATGACAAACAATGTTTTCATTGTAAATTCTCTATAAATAAACTATTGTTCGCTAAAGCGAGGACTTTTACCTGATTTTGGGTGTTTAAAGAGTTCAATGAGAACATGTTACATGTAGATAAATTGTATATTTCCTTTTTCTGGAAGTGCACTCGAAAATTTTGTAGGCTCTTACGTCAAACTTAATTTTCGTAGCAAAAAAATGGCGTATTCTTTCACTTCTAGATATACTATGGTTTAACGAAGGAGTATAACTTTATTCAGCCATTTGTAGTCACGTAGGCAAGTGATTTATGATATTCAAATCGTATTCAATTTGATAATAAAAAAAAATGGTTTCACTTAAAATGCTTTAACGATGAGCATCAGGATTGCTATTATTTATATGAAACGAGCCGTTACCGACATTTTTTATTTTCATATACTAGAATGAATTTAGAATAAAATGAAGTCATGGTTTTGAACGATCGACAGTTTGTTGCTCTCTTTTGTCTATGCTTTATTTGGACAGTAAAATCCAAAATGGCGACGAGCGATGACGAGCCTATGCATTTATATGAAGTTTTTCAAAACTGTTTCAATAAAATAGCGAACAAACAACAAGGTGAGTGAGATATTGCATACCGAGGCTCGTCTCGCATCTCTCGAACAAAGTATCGGAGTGCTGTGAAGTGTTTCTTTGTGAAAATCAACCAAAGTGTTTGCGTGTTATGCCATTACTGTGTTGGAAACCAGCAGCATTTTTTCAAATTACACCCAACAAGCAAATAAAAACAGCCTAAAGTGTACTCGGCTGTAATCTGCAATGGTTATCGCAAGTATAACAATATCGTACAATGCCTCTAAGTCGCTTAAATTATTGGTAAAAGGCTATGTTTTGATCCCACATTAGCTTGTCAAATGTGCTCTTAAACCATTGTGCACAGATGAATTACTAAGCGTGTACGGTTTAATTCGAGGAATTTATTTACGCGAACGCCTTTTCCAAGTAGTGAAACTCCCGATTATTCCATAAACCAGGAACCAAACGCTTTTTTTATAAAATCTAAAATAGTACATGAACCTACAATTCCGTACTTTGTGGATGCATTTTTTTTCCAAATTGAAACCAATGGGATCACGAGATGTCAGCCAACTAATGTTATTGTTACTCCTGGAAGTTTTATATCGGCGATTGCCATTTTACGTCGTCTTTATGCCTATGTTTACAGTGAAAATTTGTTTATTTACACATGATAGGCGCGAGCATGTATCTATGGACTCTGAGTACCAACGCTATAGAATATCGTGTAGCAGAACATGCGAATCTTTCTTTTTCCTATATGAATTTAGTGTTATTAAGGTTCAATCTCTTAAATAAACTGATAATTTTTGCATATGCATATATATCTGTTATAGTTTTTGCTACCTCATGCCAATTCATAATTATACTATATTATAGAGCTAGATTTTACCAAAATAATATTTTATTAATAGCTTTTTGTGTTTTTTAATGCACCACAAATAAGCTTATTCATTTATCAAAATTTTTTGACGGTGTTTAGTTAGGTAGTTGACTCAAAATTCAAATATGACATAACCTAATTTTGATTGTTAAATATCTTTTGCTTATATGAAATTCTCTTTTACCTTTTATATTGATGCAAAAAAAAAGAATTTTAACCAAAAGTACAAACAGGTTAGGTTGAATTTGTGACTAAAAGAAAAACAGGAACAAAGATTGTTTTGTGTATATCTCCTTTTACTGATGTTAAAAAGTGACATCTAATTTAAATGATAGTGAAGATGTGATCTTTATTTGCATCAGAATAAAATATATTTTAGATGGCCAGTGCAAATTATTTTGTTTGCTAATCAGCCATTATCAATAATGTGCTAATATTTTTCCTAATGAACTTGTTATAGTACTTTTTAATAATTTGACAGGTCACATATCAAGTCAAAATTTAACATAAATAAAAGTTGAGTATGTACTCAAACAATTTCTTTTATAAATTCATAACCTGAATAGGACTGGCTGTGTGGACAGCATAAAAAGACCATTCAATTGATTAACTATGCGTTACCAGCTTAAATTGTTGATCAAATCTATATAATGGACCATTCTATGTAACATATTGAAATGTGAGCATTTAGTGACAAATGATAGTGTTTAGTAAACTGGTTCATGTTTACACTGTTTGATTTATTGTATGTTTTAAGTTTATATTTTTATCAAATCCAGTTAGCTAAAGTTGTTCTAGGCTAACAGAATATTCATCATCAACAATTGCCTTTGAGGGCCTGGGTTTCAGTTCCGGAAGATGTAGATGATAAATATAATAAATACAAGTATATGTTTGTAGTTCCCTGAGTCATGAACATTTTTAGTTCTATAAATACTACTGAGATATGTATGCTTAACCTCTAGTATCTATAAAAAGCCTTTCAGTGCTCACTTTTGTCTAGGCTATTTAGCGTGAATGTGAGAGATATTATTGTTATTTTTTTATATCATTACCATCATCATAAATCTATCAATATCCCCTAAGCTGAAGCATAGTCCTCCCTACAGATAAAATCATTGTATGGAGAATTAGCTATATCCTAACATGGAAGCCTTGTACAATTGGTAGGTCCTAAAAACTGCAGATGGCTTGCTGTGCCTTCGAGGGCTTTTCGGCGACTGTATTTGTATAAATGTTTGTTCCTAGAATTCAAGAGCTGTTTTTGACTAAGATTCTCTGTGAGATTGAGTCCTGTTCACCCTTTTGTGTAACTTATCAATTACACTAAACCTTATGTATGTCTGGACCCATCACAAGGATTACTTTATCTCAAGCTTTAATTAATTGGTCAGTAATTGTGCACAAAAATAAACTGTTGGCTATTCCCTCACAATTTTCATCAAAATCTTAAAAATGCCTCTATTGTATTCACCTGTAACCACAAGTTAAAAAAAAATCTATGTAACCATAGAGATTTGTCTACAATGAATCATATTGGAATTTGTTTCTCTTATCCCAAGATCATGATCAGATGTTAAGAAAACAATCGTAAATCAAACAGCCTCATTTAGCTTTGTTGAAAATAATTATTTCCTCGTATTTACGCGAATTCTTAGGGTTGACCTACAATTGCAGCACAGATTCACATTGGTATATGGGTCAATATTTGATAATCGGCCGAAACAGGTCCCCATAATTATTTTGTAATTTTAATGTAATAGGGTGGGTGTACCAGTAACAAACCGATTAAGCGACATTTTAAAAGTAATTTTGATATTGTGACTCAATTATTACAACAATCATTGCAAAAAAAGATTTACGTACTCCTTGTCTACCATAGAATCATGTAGCTTATTCCATTTTTCTTAATAGCTGTTAGGTTTCTTTTTATTTAAAAATGAATGTGGAAAGTCGCAATGTGCCTAAGGTTGACCAGATTGTACCAGCAATAGACCAGACGTTGAGCCAATAGTGAACCAATAAATAAAACGATTTCTTTTAATGAAGAATATTTTTATTTCAAATATTAAAATTTTTTATATGTAACAATCATCACAACTTTTTATCAGGACCAGAGTATTTGCTATGAAGCCGTCAAAAATTTATGATGTCATCAATCCCTTGTCTGACTTACTTACAATCTTTATTAATTTGTCTAACGATTTGAGATGGTATTCGTGCATATGGGAATATAATCAAGGGTGGTAATATGGTACCAGATGCTGCAAAAGTTTCTAATACGGTTATGTTCTCCTTCTCATTTTATTTTATAAAAAAATTTAAAGCCTCACGGGCCTAACACTAAACCAGAGGACGGGCTTGTTTGAAATCCGGATTCATCTGCATTAATAATCCTTTCGGGATCTTTTCAGATGTCAGCTACGCCTTCAGCAACTAGGTATTCTTTTAAATTTTTATGCCACTTTTTCAAAGCAGTTTCTGTTACCAGACTTCTAGTAATGTTTATAGATTCCGCATAACACGCAGCTATATCTGGATGTCGTTTTAAAAATATGGTTGATTCTCTTCAGTTATAATTTTCTTAACAGTGTCAACTACCATTTCTTTATTAACTGGAAATCCTTTTTTTGCCATCGCTATTATCCAAGTTTTCAGCAAGGATTCTTCTTGCTTGGTCAATATGGGCGGCCCCTTTTATCGTTGAACTGGATATTTTAACTTTATTTTATATATAACCATAGTGTGGAGTATGTTGTATTTTCGACACGTTTGTCTAATTTTTGCACCTTTACCTATTTCGTCAATCGCTTTAAACACATCCTCCTCCTTATAATTAAAAAAAGTTCTTTTCGGCGGCATTGTGTCTTTAAAAAAATGTAGGTGGTCAATAGCTGGAACAAACTCGTAGTATAGATATAACCAGTAATAAACCACTGGTCTGCAACTGGAACAATGTGGATATTGTAATAGTTTTTTATAATATTTTATTGCAGTATATTAAGTAAGTATAAATGTAAAAGAAAAAATAAACAAATTATCAAAAAGCTATATCACCAGTTGTAGACCAAATGGAATATTACTGGAAAATCATTTAATTCGTGTTCCATTAGTTTACCAATGACAACTATTGATTTTAATTAGCATTTTCTGATGAAATAAGACGTAATATTATTGCTTTACACAATATATTACATAGTTGATTGGAAAAAAAGTTACAGCAATTGATATAAAAAAAGATTTAAAAGATTCAACAAAACTTACCGTCAACTTGTCGCTTACTAATATGGCCGCCCGAAACGAAGTGAACGATTGTCGTTTCGAATCATGCATTTTTTACTGTTGTAGATGGCGTGTTTATTACTTTTATTTATGATTATATGATTAACAGAAGTACGGCAGTGCTACCAAATGTAAAAAAAGTGGTGGGAAATTCGACAGAAGGTTAATATTTTGATGTGAAATTAGAAATGGTGCACTACTGGTTCCTGGTGTGGCACTGGTGCACCCACCCTATTTAAACTTAATAGCATTTGCATAATGTAGTGCAATACTTTGTCTACATATCCAAACACTTTGGTGAGAATATGTTTGGTTTTCATATATTAAAAATAAACAAAAAGTGCTAGATGTCATATTTCCTGTCGGTGGATTTTCCTTTTTGGTGACATTTTTTAATAATAACATGGAGAATTAAAAATTAATTATAAAAGCTTGACTATATTTACATTGTATACGCATTAATCTAAAACTGTTCAAGATTTTATTTAAGATAATATGATATTAAACTAAAAAAAATCATAACAAATCTAAGGGAATGGTCTCGGCGTCATTAGGCTGCCGAAATTTAAATTTGAATTTGCCGCATTTTATAATGTGGCGGACAAAGAATGAGCGTATTCTAAATAAACGCGGTGTCCATGTTTGTGGTTGGTGAGAAGAGAGACGCGGTGTCGGCTGTTGCTTCGGCGTTGTAGACTGATAATGACATGTGAGTGCGTATAGTTGATACACTTTGTCATTTACCTGTGAGGCAATTAGGAGGTGAACCGTAAGTAAATCATTCTGCTTTTTGTAACAAACTTTCACGAATAAAGATATAATTCGTATCACCTGATGATTTTGTAGTTATATTAGTTATTAGAAAGTATAAGAAATATAATGT
The DNA here is from genome assembly GCA_927399485.1 of Calamotropha paludella. NCBI lineage: Eukaryota > Metazoa > Arthropoda > Insecta > Lepidoptera > Crambidae > Calamotropha > Calamotropha paludella. Next base: position 1,296,545 of record OV656830.1, on the reverse strand, counting down.
GCTTTTTTGTCATTTTCCTGTGGTAATTTTCCTGTGATTTTCTTGACAGGTAAATGACTCCGTGGCAGGAAAATGAAAACACAAGGTGAGTTATGTTTTTAATTTATTGTAATTTTGTTTCAGTGTGCAATAATTATGGCTCCAAAGAAAAAAACGAGAAGAAGTATTAGAAAGAAAGCGAGAATTGGAAAAAAAGAAACCAACGAATTAAGAACGATAATGAACAAAGAAACGCATTGAAATGGAAGAAAAAAGAATACTATTTAAAAAGAAAAGCAGTGGGTAACATTAAAAAACATTGCTGAATTAACTTCTAGGTGTAAAAGAGCCAAAAGAAAAGAGTGGCGAGAAAATACAGCAAAATACGGGGAAAAGAAAAAAATAATTTGGCGAACACTGCTTTATTTCAAGAAAATACAACTCCACCACAATCTGACAATGAAGTCTCTATGAATGATGATAACAAAATTCCAGTCGTATCCCAAGAGTTACCAGTTTTAGATGGACGAATAATAGAAGGCCGTAGGAGGTCAGAAATAAATAAACGTAAAAAAACCTACTGTTACAAGAACAGGACAGAACTATAAATAAGTTAAACAATCAACTAAAGAAATACCAAAGAATTATTTCTAAAATAAAGATGCAGCGCAAAAAAAACCGACCGAGAAACAAAACCAATGAAATTATTGAAAAGGGGGATATAACTGAAATAAAGAAGAGACTGTTATTCAGTGAAGTTAATGTTATGAAGTGGGAAAATGTAAGTGAACAGGTCTTTTTAAAACGAACCGGGAAATATAAAATCGTCAAAAAAATATCGAAAGTTAATCGCACCTTGAATCCCTACCATGTTGTTAAACAATTAGGAAATTTTGTCCCCATCTTCTTGAACCATCATACAAATATTGTTCATCAGTATGCTGCCATAAAGAAATTTAAGGATAATATGCCTGAAAATGATGTAGTTATACATGTTGATTTTAGTGAGAACTACATAATATAGTTCAGAAGTGCAAACTTTTTATTTTGGAGGTTCGAGAAGTCAAATATCTTTACACACATGTGTTGTATACTGGAAAACAAACAATCAATTGGAGTGTCAAAGTTTCTATACTATTTCCGAGTTCTTAGATCATGATGCTTATGCCATATGGGCTCACCTGCTCCCTATATTTGCTGGATTTCCACAAATTTAAAATCTGTAATAAATTTGCATTTTCTTAGCGATGGGCCCGTTACCCAATATAGGAATAGGTTCATGTTCTTCAGTCTTGCAAACAGACTTAAATAATTTTATGAAAATTACACTTTCTTCTCTTGGAACTATAGTTAGGCTGGGCACGGAAAGGGCGCCCCTGATGGTGTTGGGGCCGTTTGTAAACGTACTGCCGATCGAATGGTTTCGGTGAAAACTTAGTCGATATAAAAAAATTACAAACGGTTCTAGAAGAAAACTGTCCCAACATTAAGATTATAACAGTGACGCAACAAGATTATGAACATACTCAAATTAGATTGATTGGAATCTCATCTAAGCCTTATTTGGGAACTTTATAAGTCCATCAAGTAATCGGTCATACAGATAGCTTCAAATTAACAATGAAATTCTTGATTTGCTTTCGTGAGAATATGTTTAGCTGCGAACATTATTTGATGGGCACTTTGAATTATGTGGATAATGTCAATGCTAAAAAGGCTAAACACATTTACACAAGTTCAGAGTCAGAGAATGAACGCGAAGTTCAAACACCCAAAGAAAACATCGATCCAAATACTTCAAATATTAATTTTGATACTGTTGAAGATCACGTTGCGACAACTAGCTCGTCTAACATTCCAAAAAAAGGAAATGTAACTTATCACAATGGCGACTATATTCTCGTTAAATGTAGTTCTAAAAATACAGAATATAGATATGTTGCTGTGTGTATGGGAGAAGTAGATGAAGAAGATGGCGAAATAAGAGTTACATTTTTAAAAACCACTGGTAATGATGGTAAACTATTTAAAATTGATGATAATTGATATGATCTGCCAGTTGAAGATAAACTTTTGAAGTTACCTCAACCTTCTCTATTACTCAAAGGAGAACGCATTTTTTATAAGTTCCCGAATGCTTTAGATGTATTCGGAAAATAGCTTTGTTGTCGGGTCTTGCTCTTTTTCTAAAAACTATTATTAATATTATTTTTATTACTCTTAAAAATGAAAAACATTATTTCTGTTTTTATTACTATTATTAAAGTTGAAATGTTTAAACTAATTATATTATTAAAGAATGATACATTCTTCAAATAGCTGATTAAAAATTCTGTATTTGATTTAGCTATTAATAATTACCCTTAAATGAAAGAATATTACTTATTTATTGATTATTGAATAAAGGTAGAATATAATATAAAGGTACAAGGAAAGAGGCTTTATTATATGTTGATCAATACAGTAAGTTAAAGTTATTAATGTATCTGGTCAAATATGTTACTTACTAAATATAATTGTTTGTTCTATAAAACTTTAAGAAGAGAGATGTAATTTTGTTTTCTGTTATGCTGATTATTAGTCTTGGATTAATAATTAATATAATAATTACTAATAATGGATAATTTCCATATTTTTGATGTTTCAATAATTTTCCTGCTGTCCTGTCATTAGTCTGTCGGTCCATTTCATTATCCTGCCACTAGTGTCATTTTCCTGTTCTGTATATTTGCAAATATTGCTCAAAAATCCCTAAAATCGAATAAAGTGTATCGATTTGGTACTTATTATATAGATTTAACTTGACTCTATTACTTAGACATCAATTATGTATAAAATACGACAAAAAATATCTATATTTTTTTGTAGTCGTTTTCGACCGATTATCAAATATTGACCCATATGCTTCATCCTTTTTTGTCGTTCAAGAATCTCATTATTTAGGGCGAGAAAGATAGGGCCTACGCTAAATTGCGCGCGGCAGCATCGTCGATGCGTTTATATAGCTACCGGTCAGTGAAAGTCTTTTCAAAACCGGTTCAGCCGTTTCGGAGATTAGCCGAAACCAACAGAAAGGCAGGTTACATTTGTTTTATAAGTATCACAAACAGATGCTTAAGTTTTATTTACCTATTTGTATTTTTTTTTCATTTTTCTAATAAATACCTTTTTAAAATATAATAGCGGAGAGCACGGCCGGTTTCGTTACCCGTTCCTCGCGTCTTCCTACGGACAAGAGCTGGAAACTAGCGTTTTGCTCTATTAGTGCAAATGTATCGCTGAGCTTTGGCCATTTTGCATCGCTGTGACACTTGCTTAATGGTTGTAGAGTGCTATGTATATTTGTAGTTTTTTTTCGTCTTCACTTTGCTTTTTTCATGTGTTTTCGTATGTGTGTGCCTTTGATGCAAATAAAAAAATATATCTGTCTATATACGGAACCTTTCATGGGCTCAAATAAATAGTTATACAGACTTGGGTACTATGGTAAAGCTTGCTCTCATTGACTTTAAAAAAAAATTGTGTGTCTCAGCTCCGACGCGTGACTGGAATTTACTCATTAAAAACGATTATCTTGAAATATATATAATAAGCAAAGGAAGTAAATGAATTCATATATTTATTCATATCAATTTGATAAAATATATAACTTAAATTATGGTATTATTATTTATATATTGTTTTTTTTATTATTCATGATATTTTACATGTATAATGAATGCTATACTGAGAAAGAAAGAGAGAGTAAATGCGTACTTAGGACTGAGGAGCGGGGAGTATATTACGCAGAGGAAATGTGATTCTTCACTTTTTGTTAACGTTTGATTTTACTACCCATCCATTTTTCATATCGTGCGCTATATATGACACGATTCTTAAGAAGTTAAACTCCGAAAACACCTTCCTTAAAACAACAAAATTTACTTCGCTAATTAGGAACACAACACCACACTTCACCACTAACTATTAAAACTAACCGAATCCTTGATCCTGCGTGGGGGAGTTGGAATAGCTCCGCTTTTCCTGAGCTCCAGAGTGTAACTGTTCGTTGAATATTAAATTATTTTATAGAAAGTAACGCGATTCAGCAGAAAGTGTAATATGGAAAAATACAAGTAATGGAATAACTAGGTAAGCAGTTTCGAAGTAAATAAGGTTATTTCAGTATAAATCCCACGCGAGGCAAAATATATTTTTCATGCATTTTAAATTCAAAACAAAATAAAGTGACATACATCTTCTCGTATCTAGGCAGTAAAAGCTTTAATAGGAAACCATTAATTTCTTTTACTATCGAAGACTAAACTGTATGGCTTTGAGATGCGTGAGCGCATCTATAGTTGGTAAACGATCTTCGACTTCAAATCAATGGAAGTTAGGTTCACAAAACAATGACTCGTATCAATCAATAATCATTTCATCTATTGTGACAATCAAGAATTGGCCTTGATCCGGATATGATCAATAATTTGTTTAGAATCCGACATTACTTGGCGGAAGTCCGTACAAAGATATTGGAGTTCATAACAAAATTAACAAAGTTTCATCACAATCTGATCATTGGTTTCGGAACGCATCAAGAACAAAGATATCAAAATATCTAAAAGAAAAAAGGCCAGGTCAAAAGCACGCTTAACCGACGAGCTTGTATGAGAGGTCTGATGGGTGATCACGTGTCTGAAAATGCACGGAATTGGCAGGATGGCACAGTGACATCACCTGCTTGTTCACAGTAAATGTCAGTAAGTTTTACGTATTACGGTTTGACAGCTAAAAGTTTATTTACAAGCGTGTGACGTCATCAAGTAACATGCATGAAAGTGTCTTTAGCGTTTTGGTGGGTTTTATATTTAAACTTTGATGGTGATTTTGATAGAAAATTGAGAACATAGAATTAATCAAATGGCAAATGTTTTATGCTAAAACGATTTGAGATAATTTCGTAACCTATTAAATACCCTATTGTCACAAAATACACAGTAGATTTTGAATATATTTCTTTAGCTTTGTTTATATCCTAAAGGAAGATAAAACATTATACTAGAACTCAACTTTATATTAATATAAAAATCTTATTGTAAGTCCTTACAACATTGAAAGTTGAAATAACATATACATATTCTGCTTGCTTGTTGAAAATATATTTTTAGTAATCTTTGCTACCTACTTAAGTCTGTGTTTCCTAATAAATACAATTTAGTGGTCTTCAAGTCGCGAGTGAATAGCTAAGTGAATAACTTCTAGGCAAGCGCGTCACGTCCTAGATCGTATCATCGCTTACCATCAGGCATAGCGGTGAAGCGCTTACCTATCCTAATTATATTATGACAATGCTTTGTGTGTGTGTGTGTTTGTTACCATATTGTATATAAGTAAAAGCCTGAGAATAACATTTAAGATGGCCAAGAAAGGTTAGCTATACGTGTAGTCGTAGAACCGAAACGTTAGCGCGATTAATTTCGGTACAGCGACATCTATTATAATAACTGAGAAACAGTAACGCGTGGCCGGGTCAGCTAGTTTACAATAAAAAAGGAAAGGCCACCATCAAGCGAAAATACGCTTAGTCGATAAGACTAAGCGTATTTTCGCTTGATCCAAACATCAGTAGCAACGAAATTTGGTCCTTGAACATTTAACAATATTGTACAATGTACATGGTTTGTTTGAATAGGGAATTAATTATTCGAATACAACACTTGTGCAAATAGTATTATAGCTACATTGGTGTCGAATTTCGATAGTATGTGACGTGAAGATAAATACTGTGTATGTCTATAATACTATGATAATGTCAACATATGTATATAGTGATATGAATAAAATATTAGAGATATACCGAATAACTTATTGGGAATGTAAAATTAATAACAACAATATTTGGTACTATCACACCAATTACCCCAGCCCTAAATAAGCTCTGTAAGATACTAAGGTATCCACGGATAGACATCCATATTATGTTACCTGAATATGTAATATTTACAGAAATATAAATACCTATCACTCAAAAAAATAAACTAAATTATGACAAGAACGAAAATTGGCTTAAAAATAATATTGAGCATGGACACACACACACATACACACACACACACACACACGAACACATTATGCGTGTGTCGAATTCAATAATATTGTATAAATATTTCGTTATTTAAATAAAATAATAAGAAAGTAAATAAAACTGTACTTGTAATTTCTTTTGTAGGTACATAACACAATTTGTTATGGAAGAATGACTCTTTGTGGAGCAAGTGTCTTAGCACTTAAAATAAAGAGCCCACCTTTGAATTTGTTTGATTCATTTTGTTAAAAAACATTTTTTTTATAATAATAATAATAAATTTCGGACCATTTTAGTCTCAAACTAAGCAGAGGGTATTAAACAATGTTTAGAATCACTAGCTGCACCGGACATGCTTTGCAATGCTCTTCTCTGCTGTTGTTTCTGCTGACTATTTCCGGATTCCCATGCCGCGGGTAGACGGCGGGGATATGTGCGGACTCCCTGTAACCATGCGTACGGAGCGTAGGCCGGGGATACCATACTAAAACCTGGCCCTTACCAACTACTTTGTCGTGGTTCAGTGGTTCTGCTTGCGCCAGTCGCCACGACGGACCACGGCAGACGGCCCCTCCACAACGGGAGATTTCTAGTACGCTACGAGTAAATATGTGTCTTCTAGGCAAGCGCGTCACATCCTAGATCGCATCGTCGCTTACCATCAGGCGTGATAGTAGCCAAGCGCCTATTTCCTAAAAAAAAAAAAAATTAAGGTAGATTACATATTTCGCTGGTTCTATATTAAGTAATCATGTGATTAATTGCAAAAGCGGCTGTATATAAATTTAGATCATTTTCCGAATTGTATTTAAAAAAAAAACACTAACACACGCCGTGTATAGAGTGAAGTTAGCTTTAACAACTTGCTACCTTCTCCGCACGAACTTCTTTTGCTTTCTGCAACGCTCTCTTATAGCTAACTTCACGTTCTCGAGCCAATGTATTGCGCACATTTATAATCTATGTCAAATGACCTAGAAAATCGCTCCCATAAAATTTTAATGGTGGGCAATTAATTCATTGATTCATTAGTCTATCAGCAGGTCACTCACGGCGCGATCGAACTATAAACTTTTTGGTCGGCAAGTTAGGGTTGCCTGTATGCGTAGACTAAAAAGGTTTCGTTCAAATACCAAATATATTACATAATATCACTGGCGAATTTTTCCATATATAAAACAAAAAAAAAGACTAAACAGATAATGCTGCGAAAAAACAGGCATAAAGTTCGCTAGCACCATATATTGGAGCGGAGCGTAATACAAGAAAAAAAAATGTTTAGTTAATTTCAAAAAGCTCGCGCTTTTTGTTTCAATAGGAAATCCCATAGAGCCAATGTTTATCATTACTTTTTTATATTTGCAAATTTCAAAATTCGGCCATTACGATATAGTCCTAAATGTGTTGATTCGATTACACGCAAAAAATATGAAAATCGTTTAAAAACTCGGGAAGTTATGGCGTAAAAAACATTGCGTCATTGAAGCTGATCCGTGGGAGCTCCTCTCCAATAAAAATTCTGTGTAACATTGACTGCGCTGAACTCTAAAACTACTCGACCAATTTTGATGACTTTTTCTCATTTTGCTGGATTTGTTTCAACTTAGCACATAGGATAGGTTTCATTTATAACAGAGCAACGTGTGGCGGCTCAGCTAGTATTTAATTTTTTATCACTTACAGAGTGGTAACCGCATTTGTCGTTTATTCTCTGTATATTATTACAATGTTTAGGGATACTTACTTAAAACAGATTCTTGTTGACTTTGTTGAAATTAACGATGTAATGAAACCATAACACTATAACAGAATTTGTTTTTGTGGATTACCTATGTATGGTGACGACGTATTATATTGTAAATGTCGTTACTTCTGTTAAAGCTGATTATTTTCTTGTGCCCGTTCTTCTTGTCGGTTAAAAGACAGAATGGGTGGTAAGTAAAAATGTTGTACTACTCAAAACAACTTATTTTGAATAAGTTATTTTCGTACAATCTTAAGTTGCACGGAAAAAAGAAATATTTAAAACTGTATTTTTGTTAATTTTTTGATGACCAACCATTAGATTCAATGGTGTTTAATCGTTTGCTGTTAAAAAGATTTATTTGAAGGGATCTGCTATTTGTTACTTACAATTTTATTATAGGTGAAGTGGTAATTTTATATTACGATATATCGATCACTGCGCAACACAATAGCTACGTAGAAACGATTCTAAATTAAAAAAAATATTTACTTTATACTTTTTAGTGAATCTTCTAGGCAGTGGCGTAGCATAGGTCACTAGCACCCGGTGCGGATTCCAAATTTGCCGCCCTCTTATTTTTGCAATCCATTATAAAAAAATTGAGGCATGGTAAAAAGAGTACTTTTATTGAATAACACTAACCTGAAAAGTGAAATTAATATTTTTTGACATAGAGTAGAAGGTAGACTATCACAATATCACTTAGAATAATTACGTTATGTTATTCCATTGTCTTCTATTACTATGTAATAAGTACAATGGACTCTCCAGCTGCCGCCCACCAAAACCAAAAGACTCGTTCCGGGTATCTAACTTTTTAAGCAGTAGTGTTTAACACGAAACACCGTTTTTTTTTTAAAATGTAAATCTTTTTACTCGCTAACTTTGTGAATATATCCGATGAAACGGTCATCGGTAATCGTTAAATCATTATTTTCTGTAAGCAAAAAATGCTGTCGATTGCCTCCAAGGTGTAATTCGTGTTGCAACAATGTACGCGTAACGCGTATCTTTGCTGTTTTTCTACCAGTAGCTTTTAGCTACGGTGAAGTACAAAGAATGCGTAAGGAGACATATTTATTTAAAATAACATTGAAACTTGAAACGAAATAAGTTTCCTAAATAATAGTTATTGAGAAACCTTGCGCTTGCATCACCCATGTATAGAACCTGCATAGGTACCTGGGTATTTGGTAACAACAACAAAAATATGACGAAAAAAAAACTGAAAGAAATTAACTTTTTTTTATATTTTAATTTTTTTTTCTCTATCTGCCACCTCCGCAGCGCCGCCCCCTGCAAAGTGCCGCCCGGTGCGGACCGCACCCTCCGCCCCCCCCCCCATGCTACGCCACTGCTTCTAGGCAAGCGCTTTACATCCTTGATCGCATCATCGTTTACCATCATGCGAGATAGCGGTCAAGCGCATTTACATTTTAAAAAATGATAAAATAGGTAGTTTAAAATTCTTGGTGTTGTAATACGAAATAAGGAGAAACAAAATGGCATATATATGTCGGAGTTATTAAAATGAGTATTGAATTAAGTAACGCCATCTATCGCCACTTCAATGCAAGTTTCATAGACAATTCTTTGAGTCAGTAGTACGAGCGGAAGTCTATGGCAGTGTTGACGTCACAAGTGAATGAGTGAATGTTCGAACGAGCCAGTGTTGAGAGGACTATCTCGTTCGCTCTTGCTATTATTAGACTTTGTGAGCTCGACCGCGTCAGACGTACGCACTGATTCTTTAACAAAGTAAAAGATGGCGGACGAAGCAGATGTGTCCGAACCTAATCTGTCGCCATCTCCGACAGCAGCGGTGGGATCGGAACAAAACACCTCCAACGTTTCAAACCAACATCCTGCTTCTACGCAAGACCAATATTTCGGTGATCCATCCTCGTCACGTGGAGAAAATAACCCCCAAGCAAACACACGGATCGGAGATCAAAATATACTTTCACAGTCGGGTAGTCAAATACCGGCGATGTCACCCGATATGTGGGCGTCCTTTTTTCGCGGTATGGCAGAAAGTTTTCGTCATAACGAAGCCGGTGTGTCTACATCAAAAGGTACAACTAAGAAGATGAAACCTGGTGACGTGTACGTACCCACTTTCGATCCAGACGATTGCGAGTTCACGGCGGCGCAATGGTGCGACGAAATAGAACATCATCGTGTTCAGAATTCATGGACCGACTACGAAACGAGGAATGTAGCGTTTACAAACCTACGTGGCCGGGCGCGAAGATGGGCGTCGCAGTCATATCCTCTTTGCAAGACTTGGGCAGAAGCTAGGGAGCGGCTTTCAAGACAATTTGCCTCTACGAAGAGATTTCATGACCTGTTTCAAGATATGGTGCGGTGTACTAGTGACCAAGCTTCGACATACGTGGAATATTCGACTAACAAGCTGGCTTTGATTGACCGTCTGGATACGAGTTGGAGCGAGGCGAACAAGATCGAAGTGGTCATCTCGGGTATTTCTGACAACCAGGTACGTTCAGATTTATTGAAAAATACTCCAAACGATTTCTTATCACTCGAAAGACATCTTGGCACTTACCCAAGAATTAATAGTTATAAAAGAACAATTGACAATCATTCCTCTGCGCCTAGCGACCCTAAGCGACGGCGACATAATTTAGTAACCATTAAATGTCACAATTGTGGCAAGCCGGGACATTATCAACGTAATTGTAAATTGAGAAACCAATCTAAGAACGTAACGGCTACCGATAACTCTTCCCAATCAGTTCTTGGTAAGTCTAGTGCTACGAATACGCGGTGTACTTATTGTCAAAAAATGGGTCATACTGAAAATGTGTGCTTTTCAAAGCAGAGAGATGAAAAACTTAAAAAATCGAGTGCTTCGAAGTCTGTTAACATGTGTTTACAGTCTGACGCGCCTCTAGTACGTATAAAAATAGATAATTTCGAATTGCAAGCTTTGATTGATAGTGGTTCTGATTGTTCACTCGTTCGTAAGGAAATTGCTGATAATTTGTCTGGAAACCGTGATTTCACACCAACGCGTCTCACAGGTATTGGTTCTAACACAGCGTACTCTTTCTCAAAAGTAAGTTTGCCGATAGAGATTAATGATGTACACATAGAAGTCAGCTTCATTATCGTTGACTCGCACGTCATTCCCCATGATGTCATCATCGGTAGAGATGTTTTTGCGCGGCCGGGACTTAGTCTTATTATAAATAGCAAAGGTGTTCATATTATTCGTGAAATTCAAGCCGACGTATGTCTTTTGCAGAGCTCCGATATTAACACGATCGACACCGACCTAACTGACGGCATTGATATGTCGCGTTTACAAAAATTAATAGCTAAATTTAGTGATAATTTCGTAAAAGGCAATTCTCAAACTCTAGTTACTACCGGTGAGATGGAGATAAGACTTAAAAATCCTAATAAAATAGTTCAACGTCATCCCTATCGTTTAGCTCCAGCTGAGCGCGAGGCTATGAAAAATATAATAGCTGACCTGGTTTCGAAAAATATTATACGCGAAAGTTCTTCGCCGTTTTCTAGCCCCGCGATTTTAGTAAAAAAGAAGGACGGTTCCGACCGCCTCTGTATCGACTATAGGGAGTTGAACTCCAATACCGTTCGCGACAACTACCCCTTACCACTAATATCCGAACAAATAGATACCTTGGGACAGTCTTGTGTGTTTACTACTCTCGACATGGCATCCGGGTTTTATCAAATTCCGCTTTCTGACAAATCAAATTCCATAGAAAAGACTGCGTTTGTGACGCCTGACGGCTCATGGGAGTTTTTAAAAATGCCCTTCGGACTATGTAACGCCCCTGCCGTCTATCAAAGAGCCATAAATAAGGCACTGGGCCCTTGGAGAGACGTCATCGCTACGGTCTATATGGATGACGTTCTAGTTTTTTCTAAAACAAAAGAAGAGGCGTTCATACATTTAGAAAAGGTTTTAAACGCTCTTGCAGGCGCCGGTTTCTCTTTTAATTGGAACAAGTGCAAATTCTTGAAATCTTCCGTAGAGTATTTAGGTTTCATTATATCAGAAGGTTCAGTAAAGCCAAATCCCAAAAAGGTCGAAGCTCTAGCTAGCTCTCCACTTCCCACTAACGTAAAAGAGCTGCGTCAATTCAATGGCCTAGCCGGCTACTTTAGAAAGTTTGTGCCTAACTTTTCATCCATAATGGCTCCACTCTACCAACTAACACAAAAGGACGCCAAATGGGACTGGCGAATCCAACATACTAAAGCCCGTGACACAGTAATAAAGCATCTCACTACAGAGCCCTTGCTCACTATATTTGATCCAACTCGTGATATCGAAATTCACACAGACGCGAGTGCCCTTGGCTATGGGGCGGTTCTCTTCCAAAAATTCGACTGTCAACTCAGAGTTATCGAATATTACAGTCAGAGGACGTCCGAAGTGGAGAGCCGCTATCATAGCTACGAGTTGGAAACTTTGGCGGTTTTTAAAGCTCTAAAGCATTTCAGACATTATATACTTGGCAGGCGATTCAAAGTTGTAACGGACTGTAATAGTCTTAAGGCATCCCGTCATAAAAAGGATTTGTCCCCTCGGGTGCATAGGTGGTGGGCGTACATGCAAAGCTTCGATTTTGAAGTCGAGTATCGCAAGGGTGAAAGAATCCCTCACGTAGACTTTCTTAGTAGAAATCCGGTGGCGTCTAATATTAGTTCAGCGTCAGTTAATGTAATTCGGATTAGAGACGATTGGTTACAAGCGGAACAACGCCTTGACCCGGATATCAATAAAATAATTCAAGCTTTAGAAAACGATACTTTGGAACCCAGCCTGAGATCAACGTACGAAATAAAAAATAATTTGCTTTACAAAAATTTTCAAGTAAACAAAAGGACCTTATGTAAAGCCATCGTCCCAAAGAATTATCGTTGGCAAATAATTCAGCGCTTTCATGACGAACTCAAACATCTTGGATGGGACAAAACGCTCACTAAGATCCGCGAACATTTTTGGTTCCCTAACATGGCTTCGTGCGTTAGAACATACGTCGATAGGTGTCTTCCATGCAAAATCAATAAGAAACCTTCAGGTGCTACGCAGTCAGTATTACATCCCATTGATAAAGTACCTACACCTATTCACACACTTCATATTGACACAAGCGGCAAACTCACTGGTAGTCATAACACTAAAGAATACGTCGTTGTGATCATTGACGCTTTTACCAAGTATTGCCATCTAACCCCAGTAAAAGACTTATCAGCCAGGTCGGCATGCAATGCTCTAAGGATGTTTGTGTCCTTGTTTGGTTCCCCGGTCAGGATAGTAGCTGATCAGGGAACGTCATTCACTGGACAGGAGTTTCAGGATCTATGTAAGGAATGGTCGATAGAGTTTCATGAAATCGCTAGTGGGGTTAGCAGGGCAAATGGACAGGTTGAGCGGTTTATGTCCGTAATTACGAACTGCTTTGCTATTGCTGAGAACCATGAAAGGCGCTCCTGGAAGGCTGTTCTTGGGGAAGTCCAGTTATCGCTGAATTGCACCGTTTCAAGGAGCACAGGCAAAAGTCCCCTTCAGCTGCTAATGGGTTGCAATAGAAATCCCCCTCGACTAAACGCGTTAATTCACGAATACGAAAACTTAGATCTTTTTAATGTTAGGAGAGAAGCGAAAGTCAGGATGGACGAACAGGCGCGCATCGAAAAGATCCGCTTTGACAGAAACAAAGCCAAAATTCGTCCGTTTAGTCTTGGTGATATTGTTCTCGTTGAGAAAAATCCCAGAATTATAACTAAATTAGGCGAGAAATTTTCAAATCCATGTAAGATTATTGAAGTTTGCAATAATGACAGATATAAGGTAGAACCAATAGCTGGTGGGCGTGTCCAATATGTCTGTCATGAAAAGCTCCGCAAGTATCCCAATAGTTTACCTGATCTATCGACACAATTTGATAAAATTGATCCAGAAGAAACCTTGACAGAAATGCTTTGTTAGATAATTAAATGTTTCTTGGACCATAAGTTAAAAATGCAGTTGTGTTTGCCTTTGTTCCAAATCAAATTATCTCTCTTAATAAAAAAAAAAAAAAAAAAAAAATGTTAATTATAGATTATATCCTTTATTATTTTTGTTCACATTTAGCTCTTAAGTTAAATAGAATTCTAAAAATAAGGAGGTAAGGTTATATTTTTGTTTGGAAGTAATTACACTGAATTGTTAACATAACAGATGTTATCCTAAGTAAACAAAAAACGAGGATTGATAGTAATAAAATAGAGATTGTTGATTATGATTTGCCGTTTTACTTTACAACCCTGTGTTGAGATGGTGACATTCGAGATTTGGAAGCTCTGCGCTTCATGCTTAGATTTTTTTTTTTGCATTGGAAGCTCTGCGCTTCATGCTTTGAGTTTTCGCATTGGAAGCCCCGCGCTTCATGCTTTGATTTTTTGCATTGGAAGCTCCGCGCTTCGTGCTTTGTATTTTGGAAGCTCCGCGCTTCAAGCTTTAAGTTTTCGCATTGGAAGCCCCGCGCTTCATGCTTTGATTTTATGCATTGGAAGCTCCGCGCTTCGTGCTATGAGCTTTTGCATTGGAAGCCCCGCGCTTCGTGCTTTGTATTTTGGAAGCTCCGCGCTTCAAGCTTTGAGCTTTTGCATTGGAAGCTCCGCGCTTCGTGCTCTGTATTTTGGAAGCTCCGCGTTTCAAGCTTTGAGCTTTTGCATTGTAAGCTCCGTGCTTCATGCTTTAAGTTTTTGCAAAGGTAGCTTCGCGCTTCGTGCTCTGAATCTTTGTAATAGAAAGCTCCGCGCTTCGTGCTTCATAACCATGCGTTGGAAGCTCCGCGCTTCGCTTGATACTACAGCAACTTTTAGTTGAAAGCTGCAGGATAAGAGTTACTCTATCTTAGCTTTCAGGTTTTGCAATTCGTGTAATATCCTGTGTCGTTGAGGAGACTTTGAGTTAATGCTGATCTTGCGTTTTTTTTTCTGGTTGTTGCGCTCGAGAACGCGCGCGGTGTCAGAATGGCCGTGTCGGAGTTATTAAAATGAGTATTGAATTAAGTAACGCCATCTATCGCCACTTCAATGCAAGTTTCATAGACAATTCTTTGAGTCAGTAGTACGAGCGGAAGTCTATGGCAGTGTTGACGTCACAAGTGAATGAGTGAATGTTCGAACGAGCCAGTGTTGAGAGGACTATCTCGTTCGCTCTTGCTATTATTAGACTTTGTGAGCTCGACCGCGTCAGACGTACGCACTGATTCTTTAACAAAGTAAAAGATGGCGGACGAAGCAGATGTGTCCGAACCTAATCTGTCGCCATCTCCGACATATATATACCGTAATTAAACGTAAATTAACTTTTGAAAAACAACGAGTTGCACTCCGCAAGTGCCGGCAGAAGTGAAAACATGAACATTAACGTTGTGCATTTTTGATATTTTGGAATGGTTAGGGAATAATTTCACACGAATTGCTTTAATCATCAGTATAAAAGTGCTATCATTTATGTGACAAAATACAATATTCATTTATTGCGCTATCGTACACAAATATGACAACAAACACACACGCACACTCGCGCAAGCGCCCTGAGCCGCTTAAACCAAACAGCAGGAGCAGGCATACATTTTAGCCGCGCCGGCGGTCTACTCTGCCTCCGTCTTACGAATTTTCGATCAGGCCACGTGTCCTGACGCGAGTTTAAAATTTTTTACCCATCCCAAAAAGTGCACAACGCCGCTTAAGAAGTTTTCACTTCAAAAACTTTATTTAATTGACATCATTTTAAGAATATAAGTTTAAGAGGCAAATGTGCATGGATAAGTCGGTAAAGGTAAAGCGATGCGAATTTTCAGGGGTCAAACAAGAGATGTCCTGAAAAAAGTACCCTTAACTGACGAGCTTGTATGAAAGGCCTGATGAGAGTTGAAGAAGCGAGAGATGTATGTCTGGATCGTGAAAAGTGAATGATAAAGATAAATGATTTTTATTAAATATAAGCATTTATTGAAAGTAAACTATGCTATGGCTTCGTAAGTTCTACAACGGGAGAACTTGTACTGAGAAGAAGCCGCAAGAAAATCGGCAAGGGCTATTTCTTTTCTCCCTTTTATAAATAAATTAGCGGCCCGTCCCGGCTTCGCACGGGTGGACAAAATTCTTAATTTTTTTTCTAGCTTTCAATATAGCCTATGACACTCAGCAATAATGTGCCTTTCTATTGGTGAAAGAATTTTTAAAATCGGTTCAGTAGATCCCGAGATTACCCCTTACAATTTAACAAATATACAAACACACAAACTTTACTTCTTTACAATATTAGTATAAATAATCATAAATAGATAAATAATAATAAATTTTATGTGAAACAGATTTTTTAAAATTAAGGACACTTCTAGCGCTTGTGAAAATGCATTAGATAAAATAACTTTACAATATATTAATTAGAAATATAGTTCTTAAAGCGAAGACCGTTAATTCCACGCCGTTTTCTCCTTAAAATAACCGTCAATTCTGTAATAGCCTTTGTTCATAATGGTTTTTAACAAGTAATTAAATTTCTCTAAACACAGTTCAGTTACATGGTGTGGCACCTTATTGTAAAACGCAACACATTCAGTCTGTGATCTCTGCCTACGGAAATAAGGCGTTATTGTAGATATTTATGTAAAATCAAAATCATTTATTGCACAAGAAACAGGTACATTTGAAATCAAAAACAGATCTTTTACCTGAATACAGTTTCACAATCGTAACGCGAGAAAAAGTTAGACTAAGAGGTGTTAAAAAGCAAAAAAAATATTTTATAATTTTTATATTTTATGTATATTTTCAATGCTATCTTCTAAGATATAAGATAAATGATTATAATAGAAAAATACTAGAAAAAATCGCCTCGGCTCACAAGTGAATCCTCAGGCGGGAATCGAACCCGCAACCATTGGATATCCGGTCCAATGCTCTCACAATTAAGCTACCGAGCCTTATGAACACTCGTCGAAATTTTCTAGTACCTTTCTAACTTTAAGCTGTAGGCCAGCGTGTTTCATCAAAGAGAAGAACATCCTCTCATATTCGAAAGAAACATTTTTGCAAATGTTTAGGCAATTCCCGCCTGAGAATTCACTTGTGAGCCGAGTCGATTTTTTCTAGTATTTTTCTATTATAATCATTTATCTTAAAAAAATAATTACTAAAAAATACCTCAAAATAATTTCGAAACAACAATAGATAATATTTATAATAATGTTGTAGATATTAATAATTACATCAATCAATTCTGATACCTAACTTACTAATAGTATTAATAATGTCATATTAAAAGAAATTTCCTATGAAAAATATACGTTATTTCTTATACTCAAAAAATCTTTTCACTACAGATGTTGTGGAAGGTAAGTTATTTATAAAATTATTTTCTTAATGCAAACTTTAACGTACGAGCAAGCCGTGTATTTTTATTATAGTTAAAACAATTTAAGCATAAGATAATTTGATTTTAAGTTACTTATCTTGATATGCGTAACGCGTGAGACATGGTATAATGTCGTTGGAAAAACGCGCAAATCATAGATCAAATGTCGTTATGACAATCGCTCGTCATTGAGCTGCCGCCTTATTTGGTCTGTGGCATTACTTACGAAGGAGTACTGATTAAGTCACTAGCTGAGGCGATAAAAAAAACGAGTTAAAAAAGTTTATTGAAGCGAAGCTTCTATACCGACGTTCGGGCCGCTCGCATATAGGCGCTCGCCGTGTGCCTACTCTATCCGCGTTACGCGTCAAATTTTACCGTTACAGGATAGCGTCAGATTTAGTACCTATAGCTCCAGCCAGCTGCCTCCCCACCTCAGTGTACGTGGCCTTCTGTCTCGCTTTCGCTTATGTCAGTGCCTTTTTCCGCTTTATACTATAGAGCTTCGCTTCTTTCAGACGTTCCAATATTTTTGTTTGTATCGCATATTCCAAAAACGTGTTTGAAAGACACTTGAAGTCTTTAGCACCTGTAGCTACCGATTCTGATAATAGTTGAATAATGACGAAATGCAGCATTAATGTGAAGTACAAATAAAAGCATACGTGTGAAGCGACTTAGGACGTTTAGGCAATACAAAACAAGTGTAACACGCTTTCAAAGTTATTGCGACAATTGAGTTTAATATATGATTTAGAAAAGGCAATTGTTGGTCCGCTGTCTCCCGAGAACATACTCTTACTCGGCGGAAGTACTTAACTTTTCATCAAATCAATGGCGAATACACACCAATGCGTAGGTTCCCTTTGTTTTGCCATGATTTTAAGTCACAATTTGATATAAGTTGCTGTCTGGCAATTGATGAAAAAAAAATCTAAATAAAGCATAAAAGTACTGGTTCAGCGTGGTCTGTTGTGGACTTATTCCAGTTATAATTACGGTGGTTTTACCTACCGGGTGATGCACTAATTAGCCGTGTGTTTATATGAAATATTACTATCACTAACATTAACTTTCATTTGAAAATATATTGTCTAAATAAAATACTCTATATTGGTTCTTTTTTTAGCCTTGATCTAAATGAAAAAAAAAATTGGTAAGTTCTTCAGAATCATCCGAAATTGTGTTAGTGATCTTTCTGAAACTCAGACAAAACATTAATGCCTGCCTAATAAAAATAATTTAAACAGGACAAAAATAAACAATAAATAAACATACTTTATTTGGATCATATTTTTAAATGATAGCCTCATACAGGTGGTTTACTAGTTGTTTGAGGCGAATCGTCTCTGTATCGTTGACTGTGTTTAAAAGAAATGATTTGTATTTTGCTTTTCACTTGCACCCGCTCTGCTCGTGACTTGTACTACTAACTATATTTATTTTACAATGGATTGACACATTTTGAACCTGTATGAATTAATGCTGGCCGTAGCAGCGCGCTTGTAAGCCATTTGTAAATTCACAAGATATACAGGGTGCTCCAAAAAACAAATGGTGATGAAGTTGGGTTTATTTAGAATAAAATAAAAATGTTGTATATATTTTTTTTTTCAATTCACAATGTCATATTTCTATAAGATATAAAATACTCATTTACAGAACGACCACGCCTCCGAGCCCTCAGGTAGGATTCGAACCCACGACCTTACGCTATCCGGGCGAGTGTTCTGACCGCTGAGGTACCGAGACGCTGGCAGACGGGTCGAAATTTACAAACTTATTTCATCTTCTACTATGAGCTAAAATTGTTCCACCAATGTTGAACGCTAACTACCTTCAACAAAGTAATATTTTCACAAATATTTTACATTCGATTAAGATGGAAACAGCTATAATAATGTCGTAGTTTTTTACTTGCGTGTTTTATATCTTATCAAAATGTTGTATGTTTGTGTATTCAAAAATCGTAGTATCGGAAGAAAATATTACAAGAAAAAAATCAACTGGACTCGAACACGCATCCCCTCGCTATGCGGCCGACTACACTTCCCATGGAGCTACTAAACCCATGACAGACCCTAAGAATTTTCCATGTAATTCTCAAGCTAACGCCAGCGCCATCTCTTCATGTTCTAGGTACAACCTACAACATCGAATGTAATACTTAGCTCAGCAGCGCCGCAAAGTTGCCTGTCTGTCGGTCTTCTACAGACTGCACTTTGGAGAGTATGATCAGAAGGTACATTAGCTCATACCGCCATCTCCTTTTTTACATCGGACATCCAGACGCACTGCGGGCTACCACCCTTTCTTGGATGCTATTCCTACCTGTCGCACCGAGCGTTCATAACGCGCACAGCAAGAGGAGTGGAACTCCCTCCCTGCGTCTGTGTTTCCGAGAACTTAGAACCGTTTTCAAAGCCAAGGTGATTAGGCATCTCTAGATTAGCTCGTTTCATCGTGGATCCTGTTTTGATTGCTTGATTGGGATCAAGAATCCATTCTACATAAACTACGGTAAAGAAGATGCAGCTACCGCCTATCACTTAAGACAAGTTAATGGATTTCTTTTAATAATCTCTTTAGATATAGAAATCGGGCAGCGAAACGTTTAATTAACAAAAATAATCGTAAATAGTCGATCGATTAACTTAAAATAATTAAAGCATTGTATGGTTTGTGTTTGGGTATATACTAGTGTAACGGATATACATATTTAAATGATACATAGATATAGTGTAAAAGGTAATTAACTTCAGATTACGTAATCGTTATGCGTTCTTTCAATATGTTCACGATTTATACGAGTATATGAGTAAACATTTTTTATGAACACCCTGTATCCACAAATTCCTAAAATGGCGCAGTCACGCAAGAAACTAACGTAATATCAAATTAATCATACATCGTTGAATACTTTTTCAACGCAGCATATGAAAATATTTCTTATATTTACACCAATTAGCCTAGCCCAAAGTAAGCACTGTAAGGCTTGTGTTATATGTGATAAAAGCTTTATTTCCCACTCCACACACACACTCACACACAGATACATGATGAAAATACTATAATCGTATCTTAAAGTAGAAAACAAAGTCGTCTTTAACAAAAATGTCTGTGTGTGTGCCGCAGCAGTACGCAAGGAGCGCAGCTCAGCATCGTATTTACTCGCATCGCGAGTAAATAAGTCCTAGCAGATATACAACAGTATTATACCACCTTTTCGACTTATAATTAAGTAACTTAATAATATTAATGGACAATTGGACATGTAGAGAGGATATATATATGAGGCAAATCTGCATAGGCGAATCGGTAAAGGCAGACCAAGGCGATCTTTCAGGGACGAAATAGAGGTGGACTGAAAAAAGGCCAGGTCAAAAGTACCTTTATCTGACAAGCGTGTATGAAAAGGCTGGAATGGAAGTTGAAGAGTAATGTCAGGATAGTGGAAAGTGGAAATCTGTGATGTTAATATTAATTAAACTAGCGGCCCGTACCGGCTTCGCACGGGTAGACAAAATTCTTTAAATTTTTTCTATTATTAAATATTTTTCCGGTAGACGAACTACTTGCGGTTAACGCGTTGCTATGGTAACGTTACTGATACAATGGAAAAAGAGCGGACATACAAACAAACAACTGTGATCTTAGAATTAGATTATAGATTTAATGTAATAGCTTCACATTCACATGTCCACTACTGGCGAGACAGACGAACCAACAATATTTATTTAAATATCTTTTATTCTACGCCATTTTGTGTAAATAAGACATTTTATCACACAAACATTTGCCCCTACCGGGATTCGAGCCCGTGACCTTTGGCGCAGAAGGTAGAATCGCTACCGTTGCACCAAACGGCCAGTACGGTAGTGACAACTTAATCACTACTTCTCAACGTCGAAGTGTACAGTTTGATGGTTTGTCGATTGTACTATGTGACACGTGGCGTAGTAAAGTCAAATGTCAAGTGTAATTTACACCCTTATTTGTTTGCTGATAACGTTTCAATTAGTATAATTATGTGTTGAAAACATATTACATGAATCCGAATGGGGGTTATCGGGGACTGACATGTTTTAAAATCACTCGGTTAAGTATAAACAAAAGAAATTTACGATAATATACAATGTCAATAAGTCGTTTTTTATAGAAAAATAGTATAAAAAAAATTGACTCGGCAGACAATTTAATCTTAGGCGGGACTTGAACCCGCAACCTTTGGATGTCTGGTCCACTGCTTTAATTATAAACAACAAAAAAAATGCGATAATTTTACAATGTCATTATAACTTGTATCTTTTGTTTTTTCGCAGTTTGAATGCTATTTTACATTTTTGATAAAAAAAAACGTGTGCAATTCACACGTGGTTGAAGTGAAACCTTCAAAAATAATAAGTACACGTATACAAAATACCACGGTTGTTGTGATGCCTTCTCCCAAGCTTTGTACTACGCATGCGCACACAAATACGTATTAACACACGTACATAATGCATCCTATCTCATTTTCTCCTACGTTAAATCTTATGAATTTATGTGTCTGTCTCTTTTTACTGTCTATTTATCGTTTCATCGACTTTCAAAACACAACAATGCTAAAGAACTTTTCATTTCAAATATTCGGCTCGGCAGACAAGTTTTTCTTAGACGGGACTCAAACCTGCAACCTTTGGATGTCTGGTCCACTGTTCTCCCAATTGAGCTAGCGAGGATGAATAATCCTCTTATTGATGAAGCAACGCTGGCCTATTGCTTAAAAAAGTAAAAAATACTAGAAAATTTCGACAAAAAAAAATATAACTTTATTCAAATGCACTTAAAATAAGTTCTTTTGAATCGTCCAACATTTTTGTCTACTACCCATTCTGTCTTTTAACTGACAAGCAGAATGGGCGCAAGAAACTCGTCAGCTTTAACAGAAGTAACAACATTTACAATATAATACGTCGTCACCATACATAATCCACAAAAAAACAATTTCTGTTATCACTACTAGAGACTAAGCAACCTCTTGTTTAATATTTCTTACATTCGCACCAATTAGCCTAGCCCAAAATAAGCACTGTAAGGATTGCGTTAAGGTTACAAGAATAACGAAGACATTTGTGATACATAGATATATATACATATACTATGTAACATTAGTATATTATACTATGACAATGCTTTGTGTGTTTGTTACCATATATAGTACCATAGTTACCATAAGCCTAAGAATAACAGTTTTTATAATCAACTAGTTAACCCGGCCACGCGTTGCTGGTATGGTAACAAACACACAAAGTATTGTCATAATATAATGTATGATCAAATTGCATTTTATTTAGTTAATAAATTCTCACTACGATTACATTTTATACTACTGAGCCTATTGCCAGTTCGGAGATTGGGAGGCCATTCCGAGAAGAACTGACGAAAGAAACTCTGGCTGGGGGACCAACCTCCATCTTACTTTTATTATTGTAAAGAAGTCGAAACGTCAGGATTAAATATAAAATAGATTATGCCCAAAATCCGTCGCGGAAGTGTAGGGACTAAACTAGGCGATGCAGTATCTAAGCATAAAGCTACGCTAGCACCATTTATTGAAGCGGAGCGTAATAACTAAAAAGTTTTTTTTTGGTTTGATGGGAATTTTTGCGAATTTCAAAATTCTGTTGATTCGATTCTACACAAAAAATATTAAAATCGGTTAAGAACTCGGGGAGTTATGGCGTAACAGACATTGCTGATCCATGGGAGCTTCGCTCGCTTTGCTCGCTCCGCTCCAATAAAGCTAAGCTGTAACTTAAACAGTAAATCAAGACTACTAACAACAAATGTTCGTATTAATCACACAAACAACCTCCTCCGGGACATGAACTCAAGACCTTCCGAAAGGCAGGATACCGTTGCACCAAACGGTCGTCCAATCGTAATTACTATATCAAGCTTGTAATTAGCAAACGAAGTACCTCTAATTATTAGTTTATTCTCACACTTCAAATGATACATATGCCTGAGATCGGTCGTCGAACGATTTAAAATAATCCCAACGCATAACTGCATCGGTACATACATTCGATTCTCGTTCGCAACTCGCTCAAGGTTAATGTCGTATTCGATGGTAATTTAATCGATTCTGTGGTATCAAGACGTGTTATAGTATCGATAATTGGGTGATCTTTAAGTTTTTTCTATAAAGTGTTACTTATTGATTTGATGGGTTTTTAACTTAGTTATGTGATTTATTTAATACTAGCGGCCCGCCCCGGCTTCGCACGGGTGGACATAATTCTTTAAATCTTTTCTAGAATTCAATATAGCCTATGACACTCAGCAATAATGTGCCTTTCTATTGGTGAAAGAATTCTTAAAATCGGTTCAGTAGATCCCGAGATTACCCCTTACAATTTAACAAATATACAAACACACAAACTTTACTTCTTTATAATATTAGTATAGATAACCGATAATTTTCAATTATAAAGTAATATATATATATATATACATTTACCGCTATAACTGGTCTCAGGTGTTCAGCGAGATTCGAACCAGTGATATCTCTCTATCAGGAATCAAATCATATTTTGATATTAATCTTTTATTGTAACTGGATACGTTTGATATTATATGTTAGTTTATTTTGAGAATTTTATTGAATTTAAATATTTATTAATATATTTTAAATAAATTACTTTTATATTCAAATATATATATTATATATTGGGAATGTTATAATATATATATATATATATATATATATATATATGTATATGGTAACATTCCCTGTCACAGTATTTGACCGATATTGATGATTTTTAACTTAGCAAATAGGATAGGTTTCATTATAAGTTATAATTAAAAAAAATATTTTTTATCATTACTGAACCACAGCAACGCTAGTAATATGTATATAAAAAAAAATAACTTTTTTTGGATGGGTTTGCTCTTGATCCCAATCAAGCCCTTGGGCCAAGACATGATCCACATGACACGAATTAATGCCCATTCACCCTGACTTTAATAAATAATTTAATATTAAAATTACTTAGCTCTTTCTTAATCGATTGTTCAGTACCTGTAAAAAGTTTTACCTAGAACATCAAGAGATGGCGTTGTCGTCAGCATGAGAAATACAAGTCAAGTTTGTTTGAAATAGAAATAGCGACGGGATGTTGGTTCGCATCTCGCCCAATTCTAGAAAAAGTTGATTTAATTTTTTCTACGGATTTTGCGCATTATTTGTTTCATATTTAATCCTGACGTTTCGACTCCTTTACAGGAGCCGTGATCACAGGATGATTTAAGGCAATATGGCAATGGTCGTCATACAAATACTTTATTTGTTATAAATAGGGTAAGTACACATGAATGTTGGTGTTAAGTGTAAAAATACTAGATTTAAAAATCTAAATAAAATCCTACGTTTTTCAGTGACCAAAAAATAATAAAATAACCCGGCGGGGCCAAGCGAGGGGCCACTCAAAACGTGGAGGCGCATGTTACTTATGGAGATGTAATGAGATGTATGATTTGCATAGACGTTGAGAGTATTTGTAAAGATGCGCCTCCACGTTTTGAGTGGCCCCTCGCTTGGCCCCGCCGGGTAATTTTATTACTTTTTGGTCACTGAAAAACATGGGATTTTATTTAGATTCTTAAATCTAGTATTATTATTTTATTCTTTTTAATTATTAACTTAACGAAGTAACCATGTGTTACGCAACAATCGGATAAGCCCCATACAAAAGTGAAAGTTGCCGAAAGATGACCTGAAAGTGCACCTAGAAAGTTGAAAGTTGTTTAAGCGTGCATTGTCATCGGGTTCTGACTTGCTCCAAAAATTTCAGCTCGCTAGATGGCCGGGAAGTGCCTCAAAATTGAGTTGCAAGAATCCAACTGCACAGACAGACAGACAGACAGACAAACAAGAAAGCTACCTGAGAAAAACGTGGGAAAATAAATAGAAATTTTGGACCTATTTAGCCATAAAGAACACCATGCAAAAGAACCATAATAGGTATCATCATAGAGCAAATCGTATTTTTACAAGCTAAACAAAATGTACTATAAATACCAATTTTAATTACGATTTAATTATTATTATGACATTTTCTACTACCTTCACAATAATTTAACAGGGCAAGTTCCTAACTGTTAATATTGTGAAGGTAGTAGAAAATCGTCAGGATTAAATCTATAATCTAAGAACACAAATTTGTTGTTTGTGTGTTTGTCTATCCGTTCTTATTCCCGCTCCTTTTCCATTGTATAGGAGTTACCATAGCAACGCGTTACCGGGTCACTTAGTCTATAATCTAAGAATATAAATTTGTAGTTTGTGTGTTTGTCTGTCCGCTCTTTTTCCCGCTCTTTTTCCATTGTATACGTTACCTAGCAATACGTAACCGGGTCAGCTAGTATAATATAAATTATTACCAAAATCCGTTCAAAAATTATTTGTTTTAAATGTGTAATGTGTGCGGAAGTATTAATAAGTAATTTTGCGTGCGTGTTTTATCTTTTCTTTGTGTTGCCATCAGCTCTCATCTACGCGCCATTTCGTTATCAAAATACAGTGTAATTTTGATATTTAATTAGCACTTGTGTTTTATCTGTGACCTGACATGTTGCAGTCGTAATAACCTTTAGGGTTATCTATGAAACAACTTGTAATTGTAATTTATGTACGTGATAAATGGAAATCTACGTATGGTAGACAGTGAGTCTCCTATTCTTTGTTCTGATAGACTATTAATTATATCAAATCATTTTATTCTGCGAGTTATATGGTACAATCAGTAGATTAATTATTTTATATATTTTTTGTATTTTTCAATGCTATCGTATATAATGAATTAGGTAAATAGAAAAATATTAGAAAATCTCGACTCGGCTTCTAAGTTATTTTCAGTTGGGATTCGAAACCACTCTGTATGTCCGGTACAATGCTCTCCCAATTGGGAGAGCTGAGTCAATTTTTCATATTTCTTTTTATTAAAGTTATTTTTTATAATATAGCATTAAAAATGCAAAAATATATAAAAAAACCCGAATACTAGGTAATTGGATTTTTCATCTTAATCGATTGTCGAACTGCATTGCAACTGTTTGTCGAAACAAATTGCAAAAATAAAACTGGGGCCTTATCAAAATTTGTGGGGAATTCCCCTGTATTCTTTCAAACAGGTTGTCATAATTAAAGTAATACTATCGAAACGGCAAGAGTTAAATGTAGAAAACCGTCTTATTTACGTTTAACGAAAATATATTTTATTGTTCGCCATAGAACAACACATTTGCCCATTTAATTAATTCTTTTAGTAAAATAAAAATATGAGGCTTACTTCCGCAAAACCCAAGCAGTGTGCACCGCCCGCCCGCAAATAAATGCAGAAACCGCGGCACCTTCACTAACCACTCTACACTTGTTTCACCCCCACACGGAGCATCATCAGGAGCTGTTACACCATGCAAAACCGAAGGTGAAGGTGCCGCTGTCTGCGGTTTCTGCATTTATTTGCGGGCGGGCGGGCGGTGCACACTGCTTGAGTTTTGCGGAAGTAAAATCCCTGTTTTCAATAAGTATTTTTTTTTTATAAGGGGTTTTGGCTTGGTTCCAAAGACCTTTGAGCCATTTCTTCGTATTATGTCCATTCATGTTTAACAACAAGTATTAACATTGCAATAATATACAGAGAATAAACGACAAATTTAGAAAAGCAAACTCTTTGGCCATAGATATCAACGCTTAAAAATTTAAAAACAAAACTCAATAAAACCAATTGAATAGCAAGAAAACAATCGAATCGTCTTTTTTTAATCCGCGTTCCTTTTGCTCACCATTAGCGGTTTGGCTTCAGCCAATGGCTGCTCTAAGCGAGTGCAGCTGCGCAAACAAGTTGCGTGAATTATAATATTGTGTTACGTCACATATTTATCTCTATATCTACATGTGTTTAATATGTTGAACTAAGTATTTTTCATAAATTGGTTTTATACTTTGGTATTTTTTTTAGAGTTTAACATCTTAAGAATCGTTTAATATATAGCGCATTTTATTATTGTATTTTTCCATATTACACTTTCTGCTAAATCGCGTTATTTTCTATAAAATAATTTAACATTCAACGAACAGTTACACTCCGGAGCTCAGGAAAAGCGGAGCTATTCCAACTCCCTCACACAGGATCAAGGATTCGGTTAGTTTTAATAGTTAGTGGTGAAGTGTGGTGTTGTGTTCCCAATTAACGTAGCAAATTTTGTGTTTCAAGGAAGGTGTTTTCGGATTTCAACTCCTTAAGAATCGTTTCACATATAGCGCACGGTATGAAAAATGGATGGGTAGTAAAATCAAACGTTAACAAAAAGTGAACGATCACATTTCCTCTGCATAATATACTTCCCGCTCCTCAGTCCCAAGTACACATTTACTCTCTCTCTCTTTTCTCACTATAGCATTCATTATACATGTAAAATATCATAAAAAAAAAATATAAATAATAATACCATAATTTAAGTTATATATTTTTTCTTATTAATATGAATATTTTAATTTGTTTACTTTTTGCCTATTATATATATTATAAGATAATCGTTTTTAATGAGTTAACTCCAGTTACGTGTCGAAGCTGATACGCACAATTTTTTTTTAATTTAGAAAGGATTCGCTCTTTATCCCAATCAAGCTCGGGGGCCACGACAGAATCCAGGATGGAATGAGCTAACCGAGAAGGTGCCTATTCACCCTGGCTTTGAAAGCGGACGGGTTATAAGTACTTTCAATTATGTACTTACGTACTAAATAATACTAAATAATGTATAGAATCTATAATCTAAGATCACAAATTTTTTGTTTTTGTGTTTGTCTGTCCGCTCTTTTTCCATTGTATCAATAACGTTAGTATCAATAACAACGCGTTAACCGCAAGTAGCTCGTCTACCGGACGCTAGATGAAGCTAACGGAAAAATATATAATAATAGAAAAAAATTAAAAAATTATGTCCACCCGTGCAAAGCCGGGACGGGCCGCTAGTATATAAATAAGTATATAAGCGACCTTGACTCGGGAACAAATGCTTATTTACATCACACATACATATGCCCCTGCTGTAGTCGAACCCGTGACCTTTGGCACAGAACGTAGGATCGCTACCGTTGCACCAAGCGGCCGTGAGCAAAAACTTTTTTAAAACAAGTTTTTTCTATTATTTGTTAATATAACGAACTGTTAAAAAAGCCCAAATTCGATGGGGTTGTGTCGTGTTATTACGGAGTTATTATGGCCACCATCCAGCTCCAACATCAGACCCTAGGATCGATCGATAGGATCAAAGTACTCGTCAATATTAATCAAATGAGCCCAAACTCAAAGGGGTTGTGTCGTTTTAATGCGGAGTTCCTATGACCACCTTCGGACTCCAGCATCAGATCAGCTCCATGTCATCATAATATTGCATTGTCGCGCGATATACATATGCATGCAAAATTTCAGCTCAATCGGAAACCGGGAAGTGGGTCAAATTTAACTTGCAAGATTTCATTACACACACCGGGACAGATGAAAGTAAATAAAAGCTTCTAATCTTTAATCTAAGAACACAAATTTTTTTGTGTGTTTGTCTGTGTTTTTTGTCTGTCCGCTCTTTTTCCATTGTATCAATTAACGTTACCATAGCAACGCGTTACCGGGTCAACTAGTCAATAATCTAAGAACACAAATTTGTTGTTTGTGTGTTTTACTGTCCGCTCTTTTTCCATCGTATACGCGTTACCATAGCAACGTGTTACCGGGTCAGCAAGCTAAAAAGAAAATTTATATATTTAGTTTCTACGCGCTTATTGTAGATTTGAATAAAGTGACTGATATCAGATTTACGATACCATTTTTTTTAATTAATCCTGACGTTTCCTGAGTTTCTTTAAAGGAGGTGAATCGCCACGATTAAGTATTAAAAAATCTAAATAAACGCATCGAAAATCCTATTGTAATTGTTTTATGTAAGAGACAATAATTTTTTTCAAAGAATGAAACACTTGAATAAATACACGTACCGTAATTAATGATAAGAATAGTCTTCATTCTGATATTCATATTATTAGCCTAGTCCAAAGTAAGCACTGTAAGGCTTGTGTTATGGATACTAGGATAAAGGAGAAACATACATATATGATACATAGATATGTAATATCAACAGATTATGCACAAATACTCATGACGCAGGAATAAAAGCTAGTATTCGTCACAGAAACATCTGCCCCAGCCGTGATTGGAATCTAGAACCGTCGCTGCGAAAGGCTAGGTCGCGTTGTACCATACGGTTGGCAATTAAAGGGGTAAAATATAGTAAAACTTAATTTTTATGTTAATTAAAAAACTTATGTTTTGTAAACTTTCTGCTGATATTGTTGCCGACCGTTTGGTCTGCTTTTTGCACCAACGGTCCTAGGTTCGAGTCCCAGATGAGGCAGATGTGTGTGTGATAAATATGAGTATTTGTGCCTGAGTATATTATTTTATTTTTGCGAAATATCTAAGATTTTTTAGTTTCCATCTAAGGGTCTACTATTTTATTTTATTTTAAACGAATAAGCGACAGCAAAAAGAGACACACATAAATTCATAACATTTAACGTAGGAGAAAACGAGATAGGAAACATTAGGTTCGTGTGTTAAATACATGTTTCTGTGCGCATGCGTAGTACAAAGCTTGAGAGAAGGCATCACAACAACCGTGATATTTTGTATACGTACGTATTACTTTTGAAGGTTTCACTTCTACCATGTGTGAATTGCACGCATGCTTTTATTTTAGTTTAAATAAAAAAATAAATGATAATATCACATTATTATTTTTAATATTATATTGTCGTGGCAGCCATTTATTAAATCAACTTCAAATAAAATACCTATTGCTTCAACTTTAAAGCCGATGTCATTTTGAGTGTTGTGTTGATTGTCCATATATAAAATAAATAAAATTACCGATTTCCTTCATCGAATAATTGAAGCGCGTAATCGATACGTTCTCGATAAAGGGGTCGCCATATCGACTAGTATCGAATTACTGTTTGTCATTGATTCGGAAAAAGTGTTATCTAAAATTACGCATCAATCTTAATTGTGTAATACGAACTCTTTAATTGCATATTTCAATTTTGATTATAATAATTTATGATTATTTGTTACGATCGGTTGAGGAATCATTGAATATAAGTATAGTTTAAAATATATTGTTTTAAACTTTCATGGTCACTAACATTATAGTGATATAAGTTATTTACGGGATTGTTACCCGATATTTCGGCACTGTTGCAAGCGCCATGATCACGGAGCAACAGTGCCGAAATCAGCGCTGAATTTACACATTTGACGCCCCAAAGCTATAAAATTTTTGCCTCCCCTATTGACCTCTAAAATAAGATGCACTGTTCACAATAACGTAAATTCCTTTTTTTAGGGAATAATCTAGTTTCAAGATTATATTTACAACTTTTTGGGAATACTTTTAAGCTAAGAAAAGCAAAGCTATTTTTACTGCACTACTCCCACCCAGCCCCACCTCGTGTCGGCAGCCTTATTTTTTTTCGGAACCTATTTTTTTTTGGGCCAAATTTGCCGCCCCCTAATTTTGCCGCCCTAAGCTTTAGCTTTTTCAGCTTCTATGGTAAATCCGGCACTGGCCGAAATTCGCTAAAAACAAGGTACGTGATAACAATCCCGTTAATAACTTATATTACTATAGTTAAAAATAACTAAAAAAAACACGCTTTTAAAATAAACCGAACTACATATAAAAATATATATAACAATTACGTAATTAACGAGAACCTTTTCTTTTATTAAGAAAACGCTTGACCGCTATCTCGCGTGATGGTAAGACGATGCGATCTAGGATGTGACGCGCTTCCCTAGAAGACACCTATCCACTCGTGACTTGAAGCCTCCTAAACTGTATTCGTCAGGAAACACAGACTCAGGCAAAGAGTTCCACTCTTTAGCGGTACGAATCACAAAATTGGAACCAAAACGCTTAGTGCGACTCTTTGGTATATCAACCATATAACGGTGGCGCCTATTTGTAAGTCTGATTGTCCGATGAAAAAATGGGGACGGTGGAACAAGTCTGTGCAATTCTGTTGCTCACTCTCCGAAATGTATCCTATAAAAACGGATAGGCTTGCTACATCCCGTCTACATTAATGGAAGGGTGGGATACTCGATATTTATTGATTTTTTTTATTTATTACTTTAGATACCTTACTATTTTTAATTCGAAATGTAGAGTTAGTGTAAGATGAATTTACAAAGAATCCCACGATTTGTCCGGGATATTGCAAGCGATCACATTAAGTTAGAATTTAAAAATTCCTTATTTAATTTTGTAATTTATTGATATCGAATTACATAATTTGCTTCCAATGTAGTATTGTATAAACAGGAGCACCATCAGGTGGCAACACCAAAAGATTTTTTATCTGTAAACACTCTTTCTGTAGACATTATTGAGAAATATACCAGCGTGGCAGAAAATAACTTTCGTCTCATTTTAATAACAAATTTAAACATTTAAAAATACAGTAAAAATGATATGACATTTATATATTACAAGTATATATTTTTTATTTAAGCATTGAAACTGGATTTTTATATCTAAACTAATAATTCCTAGAAAAAAATTGTATTTCTATCCTTCGGGAACAATACTTTTTCTCTGGATAAAAGGTACCCTATCTCCTTTTCTGTACCCCTGGCAAAGTGTATGCAAAATTTCATGATAATCGGGTAAGTAGTTAAGGCGTGAAAGTGTTACAAACAAACACACAACTTTCGTATTTATAACATTCCTTTAGGAAGATGACACTAAGAAACAAAGTAAATAATAAATGAAAACCACGAAGGTTTGAGAACCGCTGGCTTCGGTCCAATCAAATGCCTTAACAAACAACTCGCCCTAATGAATACGTTTGCTCAGCAATGGCAAACACTTTGGGGACCACTGGATGTTTGTTGACAAACACTGGACAGTTTTTTTAGGGCTATTCCTTTGTTTGTTGAGAGATTTTACGGTAGTTGTTTAAACAGGTTTAGATAAATATTCTCTTTTTTTTTGTAGAATATTTGATTCAAATATAAATGGAGTTGAGGAAAGCGTGTTTGATCACGATTGGCTATTTGACAGTTTTCGTTTTTTTTTTTTGTAATATTTGCGTAGCTTTGTTTTATACCTATAACAGTATTTTTTTCCCAAAAAGCCCTGTTAATTAGAAAAAATACACTTCTTAGGCAACAATTTTAAATTCACGTAAAAACAGCCAGTCACGTGTCTTTTGCTGTCTGTGACGTCACATCACATAAAATGCAACAAATTTCAAATGAAGCTCTGACGCTGTTTTGTGTAATGTGACGTCATCCGATGCTTAGTCATGGCCGCCCGCGTTTCGGTTCTTGTTACCCACAAATAAAAAACTCAGATGTATTTTCCAAAAAAAATGTCCTTCGTTACTGTCGAGTAGCGAATTATGAAAGTTAAACGACTTTTTAGAGGCTGGGTATTAGATGAATAACCAATAAAATTCATATTCTTAGTTGAGCCCGACTCGCATGGAGGAATTCGGTTAAATAATAAAAAAAACAACGGATTGCACTCCGGGAGTGCCGGCAGAAGTGAAAATATGAACATTAACGTTTTGCATTTTTGATATTTTATAATGGCTAGAGAATAATTTCGCACGTAGCATTATACAGTGTCTCTTTGAAACGAAAAAGCGACAGTAAAAAGAGACATAAATTCATAAGATTTAACGTAGGAGAAAATGAGATAGGAAGCAAAACGTACGTGTGTTAATACGCATGCGTAGTACAAAGCTCGAGAGAAGGCATCACAACAACCGTGCTATTTTGTATACGTGTACCTATTATTTTTGAAGGTCTCACTTCTACCACGTGTGAATTGCACAAATGCTTTTTATGTGTAATGCTTTTAAGTTGGTGACGAACTGTTTTTCATCTTTAGTATTTTTAATAAAATTTGTAGGTTTTTAAACATTTTTTATAAACATTGCTAAGGGACTAGAAGAATAATGGGCCATTGACGAACTCGGTTATGTTAATAAATAAATTTTTTTTTTCTACATTCACACCAATTAGCCTAGCTCAAAGTAAGCATTGTAAGGCTTATGTAATGGATACTAGGGTAACGGATAGACATACATACATACTTATAGAAATATATATAAACTCCCATGACTCAGATAAAAATGCTCGTATTCATCATACAAGCATCTGTCCCTTTAGAGGATTTGAACCCAGGGCCTTCGGTGCGAAAGGCAGGTCTGCTACCATTGCACCAAATGTTAGTTTTTTTTCTTTGGCGGAGATCATGTTTGTAGTATTATCGTCTCGTTTTGTAAATAGGATACTTACGAACAAATTTGCTTACTTTCATTATGTAAATAAAATCGTATCTTGGATAATGATATTACTTTTTTAGCTTACGGAAAGTAGAGGGTAGTTCCATACCCTTGTATTGTGGACTTTAAAAGGCTGATATGATAAAGCTGCAGTGTTTGGTATTATTAGCGAGTGCAGTGACACACAAAAGTGTGCAATCCCCCCTCCATGTTAGAACTGAATGCACTGTGAACTGTAGCGAATAATCACATTATACGCGCCACGGTACGCCCTCGACAAGGAGCTGTATTCATAGCCTTGGATAGAAGATTTAATTATGACAATTTTTTTTTTATATTAGAAATGCGTTGGTTATTTTTAAATATTTATAACAAAAACTTGCTGGATTTGATCAGACTAAGGACATAGAATAGGTTTTTATTTTAATGAAAACACTGCAACGCGTGGCCGGGTCAGATAGTTATTTTGTATGTGGGAAATGGAACGTAAAGAGTGTGAGTGAGATGTATGTATGTGGAAGAGAGGGAGAGAGAATGAAAGAAGCGCCATATTTAAAATTAATTTTTACTTGGCGGTTACGACGGACGAATGAACCGTGTTGAATTAATAATAAAAGAAGAAATTTTATAGTAATAGAAAAATTGTTTATTTGCCTTTGAACAAGGTAATAAATTACAATTATTCGTATCAATTAACTAGTTTAAATATTCATTATCAAAATACCACAATAGTGACGTTTAAATAAGTAAAAATATGCTTTTTTATGGAACAATTATAGGAATTTACTCATTAAGAATTGATTTTCATATATGGCGTCCGGTATGAAAACAAAATAGGAAAAGTAAAATTTAGTGATCTAATGACAGCGCTACGTTTTTCGTGCGCACCTTTCATTTTAGTTTTGAAGTTTGTATATCGTATATGTATGTCTTTGCGTTACCCTAGTATCAATAACACAAGCCTTACAGTGCTTACTTTTGGCTAGGCTAATTGGTGTGAGTGTAAGAAATATTATTATTATTTTCTGTGAGTGATCAAAGACAATCGTTTCAAGGAGTAAACTCTAGTCGTGCTTTGGATCTGACATACACTTTTGGAGTAAAAACTTCTTTAGCATCGTTGTGATTTGAAAGTCGATGAAACGAAAAAGCGACAGTAAAAAGAAACAGACACATAAATTCATAATATTTAACGTAGGAGAAAATGGGATAGGAAACATTATGTAATACGTGTTTGTGTGCGCAAGTGTAGTACAAAGCTTGAGAGAAGGCATTACAGCAACCGTGGTACTTTGTATACGTGTACGTATTATTTTTGAAGGTTTCACTTCTACCACGTGTGAATTGCACACATGCTTTTTTTTAATTTACTTTTTAAATGATCGCTTTTTGGCGTTGGCGGTTTAAAATTTTTTAATTTGAATTTTCTTTTATCCTGTAATATAATAAAAGACGGAACCAGTAATAATATAAACAGGTCCCTTAAATAAAGCAATGTAATTTTGATTACATCACAACCACTCATTTCGAGTGTAGGGTAGATTTAACGCCGAAATTATTAACTTTACGCTAATCTTTATAATGGTCACTGTCAGAAGCATTCGCATGGTGCTATCTCGCTCGCACGCGCTGTAAGTGGGGTGTGTCTGATAGAGAAGGGGCTTAGGTTGGGGATGAACATGATTTGTCGTATTGTAGCGAATACTGTCGACCGTGAAGTGATTATTGGGGTGCCTTGTGATGTATTCATAGTCGGGACTTCCCCTTTTTATATAACGAACAAGGTATTAAATTATAATGCCACACGATTTACAAATTCATGTTTGTAATGATTAATTTTTAATTGTATTACATATGATGCATCGGTAACTATCTGGCTTTTCGCGCAGACGGTCCTAGGTTCGAATCCCGGAAGATGTTTGATATATAACTTTTAATAACAGATATCGCTTAAAGATATATACAAATTAATCGATATATTATAAAGCTCGCTTTATTGATGACCGTAGCAGCGTAACAAAGGTAGCAATACTGCCTTTTGCACATACGGTCTTGAGTTTGAGTCCTGGAAGTTGGAGAAATTTGTGTGTTGAATTGTACCTGTTTCATTTGTATGAAAATAACATATCTATCTATACATATAAATAAAATTGGAGTGTCTTTTTGTAATATTGACATAACCGTTTTTTACTACATGCATAGGAATATATATACGGTACATACACCAAAATAACATTTTTAACAATTTTTGTCTGTATGTTTGTTCCGGCTTATCACTGAAATGGCTGGTCGCATTTTGACGGGACTTTTCTTGGCAGGTAGCTGATGTAATAATGAGTATTTTAGGCTACTTTTATTTTAGAAAAATTATGTTGCAATATACCACGCGGACGAAGTCGCGGGCGGCCGCTAGTATATCATCGTACCTTACCCTAGTATCCATTACACAAAACTTACAGTACTTACTTTGGGCTAGGCTAATTGGTGTGAATGTAAAAAATATTCCGATTGACATTATAATAGAATTAGCTTATATCCTTAATAAATATATACTCAATTAGGTTCAATTTCCCTTATCACAGATCTGTTGGCGAATTAAAAAATAAATAAAAGCTTTTACCCTTATAACTGACCCTCGCAGTGTATCGAGGGTTATCGTCAATACAAAAACTCATAAATCTACGTTATTTTACGGTCGGATTGGTATGGAGAATGTTAAATTAAGCTTATGAAGCTCCGCTTGGTTTGGTACTACTTGTGATATTATTTGACGACCGTTTGGTGCAACGGTAGCGATCCTGCCTTTCGCACTGGCGGTCCTGGGTTCGAATCCCGGAAGGGGCAGATGTTTTTATGATGAATACGAGCATTTGTACCCGAGTCATGGATGTTTATATATATTTCTATGAATATTTCTTATTTATGTATTATATATGTAAGTCTATCCGTTACCCTAGTATCCATAACACAAGCCTTACAGTGCTTACTTTGGGCCAGGCTAATTGGTGTGAATGTAAGAAATATTTATTTATTTATTATTATTAAAACCATGAAAGTGACGTTTCCCAACAAAAAGTCCACTCAATATTTACTATTATTAACATGCACTCAATGTAGCAAAATATATAAAATCTGTTGCACTAACCAACAATGTAAAAATCCCACTCGTTCAACCACCACTGTCATATTTTTCCCCCGCAACCATTGACAAGTGGCTCTCGAAATGGCGCGCGATCGGCACGCGTTTTCCCGCCTTCATTTGTTTTCTTTTCAATCTGGTTCGGTTGTTCGCGCCAATATGTCAAATGTTAACCGAACTCATTTCGTACGTGTGAATCAATTTTTAATCTCTTTTTCGTTTTTTAATCCTTTTATGAGCCTTTCTTGTTAAAAAAAGGGTTTACGAAGTTGGAAAAATTGAGTTAATTTAATTATTATACATATACACATATGTATAATAATTAAATTAACTCAATTTTTCCAACCTCGGATAGAAGTTACGCTAAGGTAAATGTCCCTAATGCCGATAACGTCCCGGTACCCGATAACTAGTAAGTTTTCTTATGTTTGCGCATTTCTATTAAAAAATAGTTTAAGTATGTGAATGGCAATAAACTCGTTGTAATATTCTGTGCAATTAGAGTGGCAAAACTCATCCATAAGTGTAATGGCGTCAAAACTAAACAACATTGAAAGTGTGTTGTCAGAAAAAAATAAATTATTACATGGTTTTGTCATTGAACTACGAAACCACCAGGTTATATTGCTAAGCTTGCTGTGCTGCTGCGAAAAGGTTTAGGGTAAGAATGATAATTTACTTAATTATATGACTAAATTATCTACTCATTTAACCTATAACTTGAGGCAAATTTTATTGAAAAGTAATTATTATTACATGTCACATATATTGGTACTTACTAATCCCTACTTGACCTAGTACCCGTTAAAAACGTAAAATATTTTAACGGGTTTTGGTACACGCATCAACCTAGTAATAGCCGATGCTCCAAAACCCGTTATTGTATCCTATTTCCTGGGATTAGATGTCATTTTCCATCAAAATATTTAAATTAGTTAGAACATACCATTTTTGTTTTGTGAACGATGATGATAAAGAAAAACCTCATTTCTTTTTGTGTTTCAGTATGTATTACGGTAATATTAACCGAAAAAATTATTGATTCTATTTTGATTTGTATTAAAATATTATTATAAATGGATTCCGTTAATCTAACAAATGTTTTATTTTGAGCTAGTCATGACTGAGAAGCAAGAGGCATTATTGAAGGCAATTGAAGGCAAAAATAAATAAGCCACCAAAAATAAAATCAGCTGCACCAGACAATATTGACCAAACAATACCAGATACCGTCAGATATTACTTTGAATCACAAATAAGTCCTGATATTTCTTAAGTCTTTTTGCGACTATAATAGTCCAACGTGATAAAGCTTTAAAAGGACTGTTTGAAGTTTGGAGTCAAATGAAGATTTAAAATACATCTGACAAATTCAACAATGGGCCTTCAAGTCCGACGCTTATATCTGGTAAAGGTTATATCAATGAATCTTTATCAGATGTAATTTTACAGGGCTAACAGATAAGTTTGCCTCAAAATTTTTAGACTCGAATGATTTCAGTGGTTTAGTATCGGAATATGACAATCATAAAGAAAATGTGGGAAAGATAGAAGTGTATGAAAATTTGAATGAGACGTTGACGAAAATCATGATTTTCTTTATAATTTAGGATGGGTTAGCTCTTGATCCATATCCAGCCCTGGGGCCAAGACAGAATCCACGATGGAACGAGCTAACCCAGAAGATGCCTATTCACCCTGGCTTTGAAAATGGACGGGTTATTTGGAAATTCCAGCCAAGGGAAAGCACAGATGTGCTTGCAGATTTATTTGCTTTTGGAACTGAAACACACAAGCCACGGCACCGACATCATTTTTAAGCAAAGTACTTGTTCATATTACACCACTATGTAATATGTCTCTAATACTTAAAAAAATCAAGATGACATCTCCAATTGCTGGCACGTCTTCTCATTATACACAAAGCGAAATGACTACGCCATATGAACCGAAAACACAAGCGCCGCTTAATAATAACCCCGAGCAATCAAAAATAACATTCTATGGAGATTTAGTAGTGCCGATACCGGTTAAAAACAAAGTACTAAACGCGGATATGGTAACAAAAATCTAAAAAGAAATTATTAGATACCAAAGCAGTGGAAATTACAATTGAAAATTGGTAGTGTTGTTTATGCCAAAGAAGTGAAAAATTTGACATGTAATACCAGGATTTACAAATGACAATGTTTCATTTGTAAATCCTGGAATGACACGATTTGCGCAGGAGTTTTGCTAGACCAAATAATTTTCCATTATTCTAATTGTATTTCGTCGGATGAATAAGTTGCACTATTTAATCAAAATTATTTAATTAAGGTCTCTTAAAATTAATTTAATATTTGAAGAGATTGATTTTTGTGTTTTCGGTTGTCTTATCTGTTTATATGCAAAGTTATATTTTTAGCATAAACTGTTAATTGTCCAATAATACCTTTTTTTGTTGTTCTGAAAATTATGTTTTATTTTACCCTGAAAAAGTATTTTCTGTTTTTTTTACATTATTCGTTTTTAATATATTTCCTTCAAATGATGTTTTTTCTTAAAGAAAGTACCTTTATCAGGGAATCCTGTTTAAAGCACAGACACAAAAATAATATTTCTGTGAACTTTAATGTCAAGCAATAGAGTTCAAATTTGCGATAAATAATACCGGATTCTAGGACAGTTTAACGCTTACTAGTACATATCTAACGGTGATTGGTACAACTCAGTCATTTTTATTGTTTTATATATTTTTTAATATATACTCTTACATAAATAGGAATAAAACTAATAATTTAAGAACTAGATTAACTTACTTATATGTTCATGTAAAATTCATTTTTGTAACTCTACAAATTTGAACGTAGCACACTTACAAAGTCAGCAGAGTTCAAAAACTAACGGATATTGGGACGTTTACCTTACCTAAGCTCCAAACGGTCGCCGATTGGTTTTGGTGAATATTAATATATTTTTATTCGACGGAAGTTTACAAAACACACTTATATACATATAAATCATACAAATATATTTTTCACAAACAGTCAGTGGTACTGGTTACTAATCCACCATTATTACATAATATTTAAACAAATTTGGATTAGATATCATCAATTTCAAATTCAGTCAATTAAAAAATATCTGTCCTATTAGAAACCTCATTAAATTGCTTATTATAATTGTCAGAAAGTTTTGTGAAATGCCAGCTTTTATTTTTTAGTTTCTACTAAACACTATACGTCTATAACATGGGATCTCAGGTGGGATTCGAACCCTACACTTATCACTATCCGGACTAGTGGTTTAAAGCTATTTTTAGATACTTGTGAGCTGAGTCGATTTTTTCTAGCATTCTCTATTAAAATAATTGATCATATATGATAGATTGAAAAATGCAAGAAAAAAAGTATAAAAAACTAATCTAAATGGCTGTTTCATCTTATTCGATTGCCAAAACATTTGTAAAAATGTTTCTTTCGAATACGAGAGGATGTTCCTCTCACTGATGAAAACAACGATGGCTACCAGCGTAAAAAAATTGAAGTAGAAAGTTACTAGAAAATTTCGACGGGTGTTCACAGGGCTCGGTAGCTCAATTGGGAGAGCATTGGACCGGACATCCAAAAGGTTGCGGGTTCGTTTCCCGCCCCAAAAACATATAAGCCCAGTCGATTTTTTCTAGTATTTTTCTATTAAATTGAGTTATCATGAAGCTTAATTTGGGACTAAAAGCGAACTAATTGAAAAAAAAATGTACACACTACAATTAGTACTTACAAAACACGTATTTTTTTTAACGTAACCATTTACGCGCCATTTTTTAAATATTGTATGTGATCTGTTAACAAATTACCGTAACAGAGTTAAAAGCTCGCATCGCGTGTCGGCCGCGTGCCGTCGCGGTTTCATCGACAAAGGGATAAACTGACTGATAAATACCGTATTAATACCGAATCGATACTGGTTTGAAACGATACAACACCAAATCGTTTATGGTTGATAACAATAATAATATTTATTATATTCACACCAAACAACCTAGCTCAAAGTAAGCACTATAAGACTTGCGTTATGGTTACTAGGCTAACGGATAGACATTATGATACATAGATAAGTAATTTAATTTTTATATATAAATAACCATGACTCAAGTACTCATCACACAAACATCTGCCTCTTCGGGGATTCGATCCCAGAACTTCGGTGCGGAAGGCAAATGCTTTTGGACAATCGATTTTACGATTAAATTTCGATGAGTGTTCACAAGGCTCGGTAGCTCAATTGGACCGGATTTCCAAAGGTTGCTGGTTCGATTCCCGCCTGAGAATTCACTTGTGAGCCGAGTCGATTTTTTCTAGTATTTTTCTATTATAATAATTAACTTTATTCATTTGTTCAGGGTTACAGAAAAGGACATAGGGTACCTTTCATCCAGAAAAAGTACAGTTCCCGAGGGATAGAATATAACTTTAAATCAGTTTACATTAACGCGAGTTAAGCCAGCATAATAAATATTATTTTCTTAATTTCTATTAAAATTGAAGTTTATCTACAATTTATAATGAAGTACTCTTAATAGGTCAACGAACTTGCTCACGAGTAATGATTTCAGCGAATACCGTAGTGCATGAAGTAGTGATATTAGTTTTGTTTTGTCCTACTTTTATCCTTAATAGAGGTGTCGACTTTCTTCATTATGTGACGGCGATTCTTTCATGTCTTTGTGGACTGTCCACATTCTGGCCTTTCATTATTAAGATTGTCTTGGAATCATAATATTCTGTATGGTGGAACCACATGATATAGACATACGTAGATTTTGTTTAGAATTTAGTCTGTGCAGCTTAGCAGTACAGACAAAGAATCGGGAAAGACGGAGTTTTGCATGAAAGTTGAAGAAATGTATTTACGTCTGCACATTATTTAGAATAGAAAAAAATTATTGTTTATGTTATGAAAAATATTTTTCAAGTGAAAACTTATTTAGCGGCGTTGTGTACTTTTTGGGATGGGTAAAAATGTTAAACTCGCGTCTGGACACGTGACCTGATCGAAAATTCGTAAGACGGCGCAGGGCGCTTGCGCGAGTTTGCGTGTGTGTTTGTTGTCATGTTCGTGTACGAAGGCGCAATAAATGAACATTGTGTTTTGTAGAGTTTTATACTGATAATTAAAACAATTCCAGCGAGTTATTCCCTAACCATTCCAAAATATCAAAAATGCACAACGTTAATGTTCATGTTTTCACTTCTGCCGGCACTCCCGGAGTGCAACCCGTTGTTTTTCTTTTCATGATATTTACTGTATAGTTGATATACCAAAGAGTCGCACTAAGCGTTTTGGTTCCAATTTTGTAATCCGTACCTCTAAAGAGTGGATCTCTTTGCCTGAGTCTGTGTTTCCTGATAAATACAATTTAGGGGTTTTCAAGTCACGAGTGAATCTTCTAGGCAAGCGCGTCACATCGCATCTTCGCTTTACCATCAGGCGATATAGCGGTCAAGCGCCTCCCTATTTACTGATAATAATTTAACTAATCAATCAATTTATAAACCGTACATCCTGATAAACTGAAGACTGAGCTCATGAAAAGTTTTATTGAAATTTGTGTCGGTACACTTTAACTCAGACTTCGTAATCTGTACCTACCATTACATTCACACTGATTAGCCTCGCCCAAAGTTACCACTTGAGGCCTAGGTTTCACGTATATCTACATATTATCTTAATATATATAAATTACGTGTCACGTTGTTTGTCCGCGATGGACTCCTAAACTACTTAGCCG
The DNA here is from genome assembly GCA_927399485.1 of Calamotropha paludella. NCBI lineage: Eukaryota > Metazoa > Arthropoda > Insecta > Lepidoptera > Crambidae > Calamotropha > Calamotropha paludella. The sequence goes on along the minus strand of OV656830.1, from coordinate 1,254,014 downwards.
ATTTTAATCAAATTTGTACACCGTGTACAGTTTGATCCAACTTGAAAGATAGGATAGGTTTCATTTTATAACACAGCAACGCGTGGCTGGGTCAGCTAGTATATTATATAATAAATTAGATAGGTAATATTCATAGAAATGTATGTATAGAAATACTCGTATTCATCACACAAACATCGGCCCCTACCGAGACTTGAACAGGTAAGATCCGTCTTAACCAACACACTTACCGGTGCTGAATCAGGTTAATAATAAAAAAAAGGCTCTGTCACAGGCGGGAAATTAAGCCACACCTTTTACTCTCCAAGTGATTGCTTGATTCGTGATGTTAACTGTTGGTGAGACGAATGATTTTCACAAATTTAACTCATACATTCTGTTATATTATAAAATCTCTAGTAACTCTGTCTGTCTGTTTCGTTCTGACGGCGAAACAGTTGAACCGATTCTGATGAAAACCTAGGTAAGGACAATGTTTTCTTATTCCGCGGATAAAATCACACTTTCTATCGAAATTGAGATTCTACCCACATACAATGAACGTCGTAAAGCAAAATATTAATTATCCCTTTCAGGCCCAAAACTTTTTTTTCTGATTTGTAATTTTTTCTGTTCATGATATGGATATTACCATTACTCGGAAAAAAATATTCAGGAAAAACAATTACGAGTGCGAAGCGATATTCATGCACTATCGTTAGGCGCGGGTCTCGAGCGGCTGAGTTGATAAGCCGAAGCGCGGCAATTTTGGAAATGAAAATGTACGATAGTGTGAGACGGGCCTGAAAGGGTTATTATAAAAAAAAAATAATTATGACACCTTCCTGACTACTCATTAAAATAGAATACTTTTTGCTGTTACATTAAATGTTGTATTTTTTATTTTTCCAACCAAAATGTCAGAATTAAACAAAATTTAAAATAAATATCCTTTTGGCAACAGTAAAAATTATATTTTAAAAGCTTGTTAAAAAAAAAATATGAAGTTGTTCTATTTTTATAAAAAATATCTATTGTATATTTACAATTATTTTATTGAGGGCACGGTCTCATTAAATATTTTCGCTGGCGCCCACCGTGTTGTATTATTCATAACACTTAATGCCTTGAATTTCTTGGCATAACCGCATGTATAATTAAAATCCTTTCAATACACTTACCTCTTTGTAATATGTAATATAATATGAATAGTAATTTCTTATCGACTTTTTTGTTATCACCACAGTGTAAGAATGGCCAGTAGGTTAATAAATATTTTTTTTTTGGTTATCAAGTATTTAACAGCTGATTTTTATGACTTAAAAAAACATTCTATTTAAATACATACGCACATACAAATAATTCAGTATTTTGCCGTAAGGGTAGGCAGAGATCTCATATTACCACTTTCTTTGATACTGTCTAACATCTCTTGCTTCTTCTACTGTCATCAGACCTCTCATACAAGCAAAGGAAAAACTACTTTTTTCTAGCATTTCTATGACAAACTGGTTTGAAAATAAAACAATGGATCTCCCACTGAAGCAAATGTCTTCTGTATGTATGAAGACAACGGATCGTAACCCATTACTTATCTTAGATGTCAAGAAGGTATTACTCGGATTAACATTTCTACTCTCAACACTCAAAGAATTCATAAAAGACCATTTTCAGTTTTTTATAGGATACATTTCGGAGTCTGCAGCAGAATTGCACAACGTTGTGGCGCCTCCCAAACTCTTTCCTAAATTACCGATTGTTATACTGTTAACACTTTGTTTATTATTATTCTACGTGATCAATTATCTCATTAACTATTTATGATAGTTGGAAAAATTACTGGATAATATGAATAAGAGAAAGCCCTTTTATTAAATACGTCTGTAATAAATAACTAAGTTTAATTATAAATTTGTTTTCAACTTTTTAAGAAACTCTATATTTCTTTTGTAATTAGGTATATTGAGGTATTTAAGTAGAAAAAAGGTCAGATCAAAAGCACCTTTTATCAATAATGTTTATTTGATAGAATCGGACGTTACTTGGCGGAAGTTCATATCAAGATACCAGAGTTCGGAAATATCTGAAATTCATAATAAACTAGCTGCACTCTTTTTTGCTGATTATACATATAAACCTTCCTTGGCATGCATACAACAACTTAACAAAGTTTCATCAGAATCTGTCAATGGTTTTGGAACGCATAGGATATTAAAATATCTGAAAGAAGAAAGATCATGTCAAAAGTACCCTTAATCGACGAGCTTGAAAGTTCTGATGAGAGTTGCAGAAGCGAGAGATGTATGTCAGAATCGTGGGACGGGACAAAGGGAATTTAAGGGAAAAAAGTCTTTCCGTTATTTTCGGGACTATTTAAAAGTTGTTGTGTATTCGAATCCCGGTAAGTGCTAATACTTTTGTAGGGGATGTGTCGTTATCGTTTTTTCCAACTAACGAAACGCAAACTGAGGTCCTACTATCACCTCTTAATGCGATTCAAGTTCGCCTGCCACTATAGACCGCGTATAGCGCTGTCTCACTTTGTCAATCAAACTAGCATCCTGGTCATCCTGCTAAGAGATAGTAAGGCCACTGTTTACGTTTGCAAATAACGTTATTAATATCACCTACTTTTTGTAGACTATTTCCACGACTTTATTGGTTTCTCGATATAAACCTAGGCTATTCTTCAGTTATTCAAAAGTCAAGATAGTTTGGTTTGGTAGAACGACGTAGCTTTTGACGTTTACGTTGCAATGTTTATTATTAAAACGCTCTACATTTCCCGCTCAATTCAATGCGGGTATTATAATTATGTTAGAAGACGGGTTTTTTTTTTGTAAAGCGTCGTTTCCTAAACGCTCACAATGTGTCACAGCCTTGAGACGAATTAGTTACTCAGCGAAATGTTAGTTTGAGTCCAGCCTAATACCGGAAACGAATTGTTTTATTTATTGTAATAATTAAAAAAAAAGTAAATAATAATAAAAATTCTTACATTTACACCAATTAGCCTAACGCAAAGTAAGCACTGTAGGCTTGTGCTATGGATACTAAGCTATCGGATAGATACGTTAGTAGACATAAATAAGTAATATTGATAGAAATATATACAAATACCCATGACTCAGGTGTAAATGCTCTTATTCATAAAAAAAACCCCTCTCTAGAGAGGTGGTCGCCTCAGACGAAGGCTTATGACCTTTCCCGGGTGCAAGCCAATCTCAAAGCCAAGGCCAAAGCCAAGGTGGTGTTTAGTCAGTACAAGTCTGACATAACTCTCGGGCCGGCCCGCAGTATCCAAGGAGGATTCACCACCTCCCTCCCCCGTGTCCGGAGGGTGCATTTTGCATAAAAAAAGCCTTCTTGAATGTTATTCTTAGGCTTTTACTGACAATTTGGTAACAAACACACAAAGTATTGTCATTATATTATTAGGATAGATGAGCTCTTTACATTTTTGTTTTATTTTATTTAATGACATACGATTAGAATCTTAAGAATTAGAATGTATTTGTTGTAATTAGGTTTAATCATATAAATAAATATGTAAATGATACACGTAGCGCCATCTATTGTAGTGTTGGAAAAATATCCCGCAAAATGTGTGTTATCTTTTTTTATCATTGTCTCTAATTCTGATTTGCGTTGCTACAAAAATGTATCCATAATCAATAAAATTAAAAGTTTAACAAAAAGCTATTTATTATTTTATCTAATCATTTCAACAGTATTTTATAGTAATTCTGACATTTTGACTGTTATCTATTAAATATTTCATTTTTTTTAATAATTTTGCATGCTGTATGTGCAGCGAAACATGTTGGTAAATATTATTATCCAGAAAATTTTGTAACCATGTTTCTAGCAAAATAAATTATTCGTATTCTTGACCGCTATCTCGCCTGATGGTAAGCGATGATGCGATCTAGATTGTGACGCTCTTGCCTAGAAGATGCCTAGTAATATTTCCTTAAGTTAGTAACTGTTAAGTGCCGAACAAAGCCCAAAATGAAATTAATACCAACAAATCGTCACAGAGAAGAAAATGTGAAATTACCCTCCATTATTGTCATTAGCCAAAGACAAAGAAACAGACGCGCTGTTGTGCGAATTAAACACAGTTATTGGAGACAGCAGTAAAACAATAGCAGATATTTAATCTTTTTTTTTATATAAGAGATAATTTATTTTGACTTATTTAATTAATCTTGTAAGTGCATTAGGTGATTTACCGGTTAGCTTATAAGATGTCTGTATAAATAAATAAATAAAATTAAAAAAGAACAAACTCCTACCAGAGATGTTTGTATGTGACAGGAATAGTAAGTCATAATCATAAGATTTATTGCAAAATATTGGTTACATAAGCTGTTACAAAATGAAAATAGTCCTGGTAAAAGTATCTTATATGTAAACTTATATTAACTTATTTCCAGCGGACATCCAGACGCACTGCGGGCTACCACCCTTTCTTGGTTGCTATTCCTACCTATCGCATCAAGCGCTTCTCAACATCTTTCATAATGCGAACAGCAAAATGGAAATACAGACGCAGGGAAGGAGTTCCACTCCGAACTCCTTCCCTGCGTCTGTATTTCCAAGTACTTATAACCAGTCCATTTTCAATTCGAGGGTGAATAGGCACCTTCTGGGTTAGCTCGTTCCATCGTGGATCCTGTCTAGGCCCCCGGGCTTGATTGGGTACAAGAGCAAACCCATAAAAAAAACTTATAAAAAGTTCCATCGTTTTGGTTCTCATTTTGTAATCCCTACCGCTAAAGAGTGGAACCCTTTGCCTGAGTCAGTTTACTGACAAATACAATTTAGGGGTGTTCAAGTCACGAGTGAATGGGTATCTTCTGAGGAAGCGTGTTCTATATATCGCTAGAAAAAACATTGATTTGTCTCAGGAGTTAAAGTGAAAAGAAAATAATAATTACATTGCCTTTTTGCTCTTCAAATTCAAATTCAAATTCATTTATTTGCAGAATATAGGTTTACAATAATTGGTGTCGATTTACAAGATTTGAGCGCTGTATTCTTACCCAAAGGGTGTGCAAAGTTGATTATACACAAAATAATTAAAAGAAAGTAACTAATATAAAACACACTTGAGAAATACTTATATTTTATAAATGTCACATATTAATCATAATCAGTTTAAACGTCAGGGTCACTTAGATATTCGGTCAACTTATAATAGGCTTTATTTATCAAAAAATATTTAAGTGCCAATTTATAATTTATCAAATTATCAATTTCTCTTATACCTTTCGGCAACTTATTGTATATTACTGGAGCAATACCATAAACATTATTTCCAAATAAAGCAGTTTTATGTGGTGTTTGACACAGTTTATCATTATGCCTCTTCGAAGAAAACTTAACAAATAATTTCATATTCGACTTAACAAATACACATACTTCAAATATATATATACACGGTACTGTCAAAATTTTTAATTCTTTGAAGTAGGGACAACAGGAGTCGGTAGGGCGAAGTCTACAAATTGCACGAACACACCTTTTTTGCGCTTTAAAGACGCTTTCTTTGTTAGACGCGTTCCCCCAAAAAATAATGCCATATCTTAGGATCGATGCAACATAGCCATGATATGCCGTCATTAACGCAAATCGATTCGCAATCTTATTGAGCATGTATAAGGCATAAGAAAATTTACTCAACTTTTCACAGACGTAATTAGTATGGGTTTCCCAATTCATGTTACTATCAATATAAATTCCAAGAAACTTAGTAGTGACAACTTCTTCTAATTGTTTTCCTGCGTTCTGTATTTTGACATCAACAGTTTTCTTACTTTCTCTTTGTTTAAAAGTCATCATTTTTGTTTTATCCAAATTTACAACTAATTTATTATTTCGAAGCCACTTAACAACTTTATTAAAATCAATATTTATTGCATTTTCATAATCACTTGCATCATTACATTCAAATATTATCGTGCTGTCATCCGCAAACATCACCATCGGGCGTTGTATAGAGTTCGGCAGGTCATTTATATAAATTAGAAATAATAATGGACCTAACACGCTACCTTGTGGGATGCCACAAACCATTTCCCTTGGTTTCGATGTATAATTCTTTTCAAATTTAGTTCGGCAGCAAAACTTCACAATTTGTGTTATATTTCGTCTGGAAGTGAGATAGGATGTTATAAGCTTAAGAATATTACCACGTACTCCATATTTATACAATTTATCTAATAGTATTTTGTGATCCACTAAATCAAACGCCTTTGACATATCCATATATAAGCCCGTAACCTGTATCCCTGAATCCATGCAAGTAATAATTTTGTTTACAAATTCAAATATTGCCATATCAATGCTTTTATTTCGACGAAAACCTTGTTGTTCTTTAGCAAACAAGTTATTAGTCTCAAAGTAGGTATAAAGCGAATTGTATATAGCTTTTTCAAATACTTTTGCAAGAACTGATACAAGTGCAATCGGTCTATAATTCGCTGTGTTCTCTCTGTCATCTTTTTTAAAAAGTGGTTTTATAACGGTGACCTTTAAACTGTCCGGGAACGTTCCATTTTCAATGCATAAATTTATAATATGAGCCATTATTGGGGATACAATGTCATTCACATGTTTTAAATTTTTTGTATTGATTTCATCAAATCCAGTACTATTAGTAGATTTCAGTGATTTTATTATATTAAAAATATCTTGTGGAACTACCGGTGTCATAAATATTGAATTTCCGTTATTAAATGTCAATGTTTTGTCAAATTCAAGTCTAATATTATTTAATATCAATGTACGATCAATAAAATAGTCGTTAAAATGCTCAACAATATGTTTTGGATCAGTAATAGTATTGCCACTTACTTTGATTTGTTTTATATCTTCTCTGGGAAAATTTCTTTTTGATCTATTTATGATTTGCCATGTTGCCCTTGATTTATTATCGGAATTGGTAATAAAGTAGCTGTTTTGTGACTTTTGAGTTAATTGCACAATTTTATTAAAGCGTTTAGTATAATCCTTTAACTGAGTTTTATTTAAGTCATTAGGCTTTTTCCTGTACTTATACATTAGATCTCGTTTCCGTTTACTGCACGTTTTAATTCCTTTGGTCACCCATTTTGGTTTAGTGGCAGTGGGTATTTTAATCACTCTAATAGGAAAACAGAGATCATAATATAATTTAAAAGTTTCATAAAAATATTCAAAAGCTGTGTTTGGATCGTTGGTTTCATATACATCATTAAAACTTAGATTCATAAAACTCTCCCGAAATTTGTTCATATTGTCCTTACTATAGTCACGTCGCTTAACATACCAAAAGGAAAATTTACAAGTTTTCTTAACTGGACATTTAAAAACTTGAGCATTATGATCTGACAAAGTCAGTTCGGTCGTTTCACATTTTGCGTTACGTTTAACGTTATGAATAAAGTTGTCCAAACATGTACCACTAGATGGGCGCGTCGGCGTCTTAATGCCAATATTTAAATTATAACTTTGTAATATTTCAAAAAAATCTGTAGTCAATTTATCGTTCGTTAAAATATCTATATTAAAATCACCACATATAATAATTTTGTATTTATCTTTGGAACAGTATTTATGTAAAATATCATTAAGTTTATAAAAGAAAGTATTTATCTTATTTAGATTCCGTCGAGGAGGTCGATATATACATAGAATTATAATCTTTATCAATTGTTGGATACTTGTTGATGTATTCCTTTAAATATTGTGGGTAGTAATACCAATTACATGATGAGACGATGTCGGTTCTAGTCCAGTCTAACACCTTAGACTAGTTTATTATTTTTCTGGAAGTAAAATAATTTATTAAATACTAGCTTTTACCTGCGGCTTTGATCGCGTTAATGTAGGCTACCGATTAAAAGTTATATTTGTGGTCATCGAGCACAGCACTTTTTTCTTGAAAGTGTTACAAACTCACTTGCGTATGTATAATATTAGTTAGGACTATAAGGTTTTGTACCGGTATGATATATAGCCTATCATTTGCGCAATCACATGTTCTTACCATATACCTAATATCATGGAAATCGATCAACCCTTTCTTGACTTATAGGAGGACATACAGACAGAAAAATAAATGTACATACAGAGCTTACAGGTTTATAGAGTAATACTAGCCGAGCCGGCCACGCGCTGATTTATTGTAAATAAATCATATCTTATATCCTAAGTCGGAACAAATCCAGCAAAATGTAACAAAAAAAAAACGTAAAAATTTGTTGAGTAGGTAGTTTTTACAGGAAGTTTGTATATAAAAGTGATTGACCGCGATGAACTCCGAAATTAATTAAACAATTTTGAAATTATTATAACTTCAACTCGTGATCGCTTCAGCTAGTGTATATATGTGTAGCTGTGTGTATATATATAATCATTCTCAGTAGGGAGAGTTATTATACTGTTAACATATTTCACTGTACGAGACGAACAAAACCCGTCAACATTCTAAGATTAGCAGATTAAGTTGGTAATGTACTTTATAATGAAGTTAATCACCTTTCGGCGGTTTTCATCAGCCAAGGGCTGGAACCCGTTTTGTTTTTGGATTATACAGGCTGTTGAGATCTTTGGCCTGATTCATTAAACTGTTAGATTCAGTTTTGGCAAGAAAAACAGTATTTATGTAATAGTATTAATAATATTAACTTGCTGGCGTTTTGGGCAAACTGTAAGCCAGCAAGTAAATTGTTTAATAAATGAATAAATAACATAGGCAATTAATTTCACTAACCTCGTGTTCGTATAAATAACAGTTCTCGAGATTCTCTACAAGAATTATTTAAGGAAATTAATATATTTATAGTGTCTTCCCAGTATATATATGATAATATAATGTATGTAAAAATATTATAACACTTTTTCTTAAAATAGTGATGACCATTCGGTCAACTCTAGAAATAACAATAGTTTATTGTTTCTGTTTCAAGCTTCAGTTTGCAAAAAACGAGAGGCTCCTTTTTAGGGTTCCGTAGCCAAATGGCAAAAAACGGAACCCTTATGGATTGGTCTATCTGTCTATTTGTCCGTCCGTATGTCACAGCCACTTTTTTCCGAAACAATAAGAACTATACCGTTGAAACTTGGTGAGTAGATGTATACTGTAAACCGCATTTAGATTTTCACACAAAAAGAGAAAAAAAAAAATTTTTGAGGGTTCCCCATACTTAGAACTGAAACTCAAAAATTTTTTTTCATCAAATCCATACGTGTGGGGTATCTATGGATAGGTTTTCAAAAATGATATTGTGGTGGTTTTTAATATCATTTCTTTCTAAACTAAATAGTTTGCGCGAGAGACACTTCCAAAGTGGTAAAATGTATGATTAAATGCATCGTAAATGGTCATATGGAATGATTATTTTTTTATCTTATTTTATTTTACAAATGAAAAGGTACAAAATTCTGTTAAAATTAGAATTGGTCACCCATCTTTTCTTTGACCATTGTAAAAGTGGTTTCACATAAGGAAGTTTTAAACATTTGATAAGATAAACAGTGAGTCAGTAGCACGTGCGGCGTCCTAATGTTTGTCTTAGAGGTTATCAGTAAGATTATCGTGTTTATTGAAGTATGTTATAAAAATGGAAAAATATTATTTGTAGTGTAATTCCATAGCGTAAATAATATAGAGGGTCAATGGCCATACTTGAAAAATTGCCACCGTAACTTTTAGTGACGGTAGTGAGAATGGAGTTGCTGTTTAATAATAATAGATGGCGCTGTTTCCCTTAAACAAAAATTAAAGTTTAAGTACAATATTTTAAAAGGGAAATTTTATAAACAAGCTTAAGTGATCGAGGTACGAGCGTTATTGTATAAAAAACCTACACAAACTTGTTAAAATTTAATATTTTTTCTGTCGTCATAGCTTTTAATGACAAATACTAAATAAATTTAAAATATTTACACTTCCGTGCTCAAAATAATACAAGTTATTAACGGTTTTTTGAGCATAATTTATTTTTAATCCTGACGTTTTTATTACTAGATAGGCAGGCGCTTGACCGCTATCTCGCCTGATGGTAAGCGACGATGCGATTTAGGATGTGACGCGCTTGCCTAGAAGATGAATATTCACTCGTGACTTGAAGACTCCTAAGTTGTATTCGTCAGGAAACACCGACTCAGGCCAAGAGTTGCACTCTTTAGTTTTTAATAGAAAAAAAATGTTTATAATTTTAATGATTTTCATTGAATCATCAGTTTTAAGTGTTTTAATCGACTATGTAATCTTTATATAATTTTAATATGTTAAATGTTATTACTTAAATAATAAAGTATAATATATTAGCGAGCAATGGTGGGCTAATCTCTAAAAGAGATCTCTTCCAGCCATCCAAGTGTATGTAGGGTAACTTAAATACAGCAAAAAAATCGATAGCACAGTAACTTAATTTAAAATGAGATTTTAAAAAAAGGTGTCTCGTAAAATCCCATATGAAAAACCCCATAATCCAACCGGTCGATGTCCCTCTCACTAAAAGGGGTCGCAAAGACCACTGGACAAGTTCATTATATTGCATCAGATTTGGAGAGGGGTTATTTTTATTACGGTATTGTTGTACGGATTAAAACGGACCCCGTAAGTTTACGGGCAATTAATTTTATAATGTCACTTGGTCTGGTGGACCCTTTATCGGTGTGAGGGATAAAAATATTACGCGAGGAAATAAAAAAAAACTTGGTTCATTTTGGTGGAAAACTAAAATAGTGTTTAATTTCTTAATATACATGAGAGATTTTACAATAATATTTATTTTATTTAGAATGGGTTCGCTTTTGATGCCATTCAAGCCCGGGGGCCAAGACAGGATCCACGATGGAACGAGCTAACCCAGAAGGTGTCTATTCACCCGAGCTTTAAATATGGACGGGTTATAAGTAGGTACTTGGAAATATAGACGCAGGGAGCTTTTATATTTTTTATTGAAAATGTTATACAACATATCTTTAAACATTGAATTATTAACATACAAACGTAACTAGACTAAAAACACATGCCTTTACAGATGAATACACCTTTTTTCCTTACATTTACTCGTTGACTAAACAATTGATATTTTTAAGATTACTTGCTAAAAAACATTTTAATTCATTATTAAACATTATTACGTTGATCTCCATTAAATTTTGATCAGAAATATAACCACTAATATTGTATAATACACATCACATAAAAAGATTATAATAAAATTACAAAATAAATCGGTAAAATTAAAATTGCACGAAATTAAATTAAATCAAACTAACATATAAGAATTTCAGACTGATAATAATGTCAAAATGATATTGTAATGAAATATAAAATAAAATGCACTTAAAATAAGTTGTTTTGAATCGTCCAACATTTTTACCTACCACCCATTCTGGCTTTTGACTGACAAGAAGAATGGGCGCAAGAAACTCGTCAGCTTTAACAGAAGTAAGGACATTTACAATATTATACGTCGTCACCATAAATAATCCGCAAAAACAAATTCTGTTATCACATAAATAGTAGTGTTATGGTTTCATTACATTATTGATTACAACAAAGTCAACAAGTATCTGTTTTAAATAAGAATACTTAACAAAAAATATGTTTTTTTTTTAATTAAATCTTGTAAAGAAGGAGAAACGTCAGGTTTTATTTAAATGTGTCATAGTCGCGATAATATAGTTTAATATATAAATATAGTATAACTTTGATCAACATATACAAAAAATTTTTCAGTTCATGTAAACGTATTTTCTAGGGATTACAAGACTGAAGTTTACGCGATCGAAATCTAGAACGGAAAAAAAAAGTGATGAAATAGGATTTTTAGCGGCAATTGCATCGTATGTAATAAGGCATTCGACCAAGTGTTTACCCATCACTTAATTGTTAAAATACTACACATTTTTATAATTTGGTATAAATATGTTCATAAACATGGCATAACACGCAGTGATTTTCACAAAGGTTCGAGCAGTTCGAGAGATGCTTACGAGTTGAACAGTGAATTTTTTCCTTTTTACAAAATTTGATGTTAATGTTCTTTGTCTATGGTTTGCAGTCACAGAAAAGGCGGGATATCAGTCGCCATATGGAGGCATGGACAATGGAATGGTGAGTGTTTTTTTTTCTATATTTTCGCATGAAAGTTGAAACTTTAGGAAATGTGTTCAGTTTTGTTCTGTCATTTGTATCTATTTCTGTAATTAATGCTTTAAAAACAAATATTACTCCATTTTTACTTTCTGTTGCCAATTCTATTGTGTTTTCATGATTGATATAATAGTATTTGTATTATGTTTAAAAACATGAATTCACAGGTCATACCTAATACAAACAATCACATAAAGACAATTTTTTGTTATTATTAAAAATGTAGATTACTTTTTATTAGTAATAATAATATTTAGTTCTTACACTTCCGCGTACATTACACATCAGAAATAAAACACTTTTTTACGGATTTTTGCGCATGTTTTATTTTATTTTATATTTAATCCTGACGTTTCGACTCCTTTACAGGAGCCGTGATCACAGGATGACTAAGATGATGGTTGTCATGTATTTTCTACTACCTTCACAATATTTTAATCGGGCACGTTCCTAATTATTAAATTATTTTATATAAATCAAATTGTTTTATTTTTATTTTTACATATTATTTAGTTATTTAATTAATTCTCACTACGATTACATTGTATACTACTGAGTCTACTACCAGTTCGGAAATTGGGAGGGCCTTCCGAGAAGAACTGGCGAAAGAAACTCGGGCAGGGGGACCGACCTCCATCTTACTGTTTAATTATTTGCAAAAAGAGCTAACTACATCATCAGGTCTTGCAATGTGTGTTTTTGTAGGTATTAATTTGTTAATTATGGGGTCCCAAGCAGGTGGAACGCTCCAACCTTCGTCTCTATTGAAATTAGGATGTTTCCTGATTTCAATAGACTCGCGTAGCATCCTAGGAACAAATCTTTGTTCTCTAGCGAGAATTTGTGGTTTATCGAAACGAATGTAGTGGTTTGGCCCCTCAAAAGCATGCTCACACACTGCAGACCTATTATCGCGCCTATGTTTCATGTCAGCTACGTGTTCTTTAATGCCCTATACTTCTCTTTGTTTGCCCGATGTATGAGAGCCCACAGTCACAATCGATTTTGTAGACACCCGCTGCCTGAAGGGGTATATTACACTTGACTGATTGTAAGAATTGGTCAATCATCCTGGCTGGTTTAAAGTAAGTATTAACAGAAACTCGCTTCAGAATATTCCCAATCTTGTCAGTGACCCCCTTCATGTAGGGAAGGACAGCAGGTTGGCGCTCTACTGTGGCTGGTTTGGCGCGGCTTCTGTGACGCAGTCTTGGTACTCGCAACTTGTTATCTTGTAGTACTCGCTTGACATGCTGAAGCTCAGCAGTCAGATGTTGTTGGTCACAGATGCCGCGAGCTCTCTGAAACAAAGATTTCCCTACGGTAGCTAACTGTATAGGATGGTGGTGAGATTCACCATTTAAATATCTACCTGTATGAGTTGCCTTTCTGTACACTGTATGACTAAGGGTTTGATTTGGATTCCTGCTGATTTGAATATCTAGGAAGGCTATTTTATTGTCTGTCTCTAATTCCATAGTAAATTGTATGTTGGGATGAACGGAATTATGGTGACTTAAAAAGACAGAAACCATATCTCTTGGTAATATAGCAAATGTGTCATCTACGTACCTTTTGTAAAAGCGTGGACACACCGGTGCCGTCGCTAAGGCCCTTTCCTCAAAGTCCTTCATGAATATGTCGCCGACTATGGGTGATACAGGAGAGCCCATTGCTACACCATCCACTTGTAGGTAGAATTCATCATTCCACAAGAGACGTCAAGATCTAATACCTCGGAATGCGTCTTAATGAGTTCACTGGTTTTCTTCAGTAGGGTAGACTGGGTACGGTAGTGACAATTTTCATTAGATCGTCCATAATTCTGATATTAAACCAGTTAGCTTGAAGAAATGTATTTTTTATAGTAAAATGTAGATTTGTCTACATATAATTATTACTATTTTGTTCCCAAATACTATGGCTAACTCATAAGAGCAAATTAGAAAAAAAAGAAAAAATGTCACAACCGACCACATCCCAGGGGCGGTTATGACAGTGCTTGGGGTCGGTAGTGACAGGTTAAAAAATACACCAAAATGTTCTTAAATCACTACTATTGCAAGTAATACGTAACATACTTAATGTAATATCATTTTCTTATATAAAAAAATACAAATTACGTGATTAATGAAATAAAATATGGAAGTTTAATCGCTTAAAACTAATAAGGTAACATCTACAATTGTAACAGCATCATATTACAATTTAATTGCTCTTGAAAGTCTAATAGCTTGAGCTACACGAACAGACAGTTCAGGGTTTCTATTCATGAATGACCGAAAACACTTCTCACCAGCTATCTCATTCTCAAGCCCAGTAGCAGGTCGCGTCATATTGTATTTGGTAGTAAGGGCAAAAGCTAATTTCCCTATCTCCTTTGGAGAAAGGCCATAATATATTTCCGCGCAACGTATTATATATTTTGACAGCTGCTGTTCTTATTCTGGTCCTCGCCGGCTTCATGGCGTTTACGAATGTATCGTTACAAAGACATGCGATTAACTTCTTGCATTTCCGCAGCTCTCCGTAAAGACGTCCCGCGTTTCACTTCTTTATAAGCTTCCTGATACTTTGTTATGTCACACTGCCCTCTTTCGGTCTTCCTCGAGCGTTTTCTAAGCATCTAAAAACAAAGAAACTAATTTTACTTGTGTCACAACCGTACCCAGGAAATATGTCACAACCGTCCCCAACACATTTATTCGCAAAAAAACAATCGCCATGACAATACCCACTAGTCTACATTCAAAGTAATCATTGCTATTTAACTACTAATATCTAACTTATAACGAGAGAAAACAGTCATTAATATATCTGTACACATAAAAGAACAATTGCTCAAAGAAATCAATCAAAAATACTTACTTTTGATAGTTAAAAAACAAACTCCTCTGCAAGCGTTAATGTAGCGCGACGGCTGACACAATACTGTGAAACAAGTTCAGACAGGCTGCACCTCCCCTGTGCCCTTGCATTCGCCGCGGTATTCCTTATAGTTTCGCTAATATTACGACTGTCACAACCGCCCCCTGGGACAACCATACCCAGTCTACCCTACCTTAGTAGTTTGGTCAAAGATAGTACCTTAGTAGACCAAACTACTAAGGTACTGAAGAAAACCAGTGAACTCATTAAGACGCATTCCGAGGTATTAGATCTTGACGTCAACCATCTTATTCCTTCCTGCCCTAAACCGCCGAAGTTGTATGGGTTGCCGAAAATACACAAACAAGATGTACCGCTACGTCCCATCGTTAGCCAAATTGACTCACCAACCTACCGTTTGGCTAGAGAGAGAGCTCGCGGCATCTGTGACCAACAACATCTGACTGCTGAGCTTCAGCATGTCAAGCGAGTACTACAAGATAACAAGTTGCGAGTACCAAGACTGCGTCACAGAAGCCGCGCCAAACCAGCCACAGTAGAGCGCCAACCTGCTGTCCTTCCCTACATGAAGGGGGTCACTGACAAGATTGGGAATATTCTGAAGCGGGTTTCTATTAATACTTACTTTAAACCAGCCAGGAAGATTGACCAATTCTTACAATCGGTCGAGTGTAATATACCCCTTCAGGCAGCGGGTGTCTACAAAATCGATTGTGACTGTGGGCTCTCATACATCGGGCAAACAAAGAGAAGTATAGGGACGCGCATTAAAGAACACGTAGCTGACATGAAACATAGGAGCGATAATAGGTCTGCAGTGTGTGAGCATGCTTTTGAGGGGCCAAACCACTACATTCGTTTCGATAAACCACAAATTCTCGCTAGAGAACAAAGATTTGTTCCTAAGATGCTACGCGAGGCTATTGAAATCAGGAAACATCCTAATTTCAATAGAGACGAAGGTTGGAGCGTTCCACCTGCTTGGGACCCCATAATTAACAAATTAATAGTTTCTTTCGCCAGTTCTTCTCGGAAGGCCCTCCCAATTTCCGAACTGGTAGTAGACTCAGTAGTATACAATGTAATCGTAGTGAGAATTAATTAAATAACTAAATAATATGTAAAAATAAAAATAAAACAATTTGATTTATATAAAATAATTTAATAATTAGGAACGTGCCCGATTAAAATATTGTGAAGGTAGTAGAAAATACATGACAACCATCATCTTAGTCATCCTGTGATCACGGCTCCTGTAAAGGATTCGAAACGTCAGGATTAAATATAAAATAAAATAAAACATGCGCAAAAATCCGTAAAAAAGTGTTTTATTCTAATAATAATAATTTAACTTTCAAGTATATGGGGATACATTGGTTGTTACACATAATTTTGACTGACATATTCTGCTGATAAGTCAGTGCGCATTATATTTGGTAGAACAAATAATTAAAAATAATATAACACATATAATAATACCTTTTTCCCTTCTTCTTCTTCGTCGTGACACTTGCCAGAGCGGTCGTGGTCATGAGGTCGTGTCTTAAGCCGAGGCAGATGTTACTCGCCTCACGATCATTCGCCCTTTCTCCCTGCTGGCGGACATCCTGCCGCATTCGTTCAGGGAGCCACCCACAGCAGACTTCAGTTTACCCTTAGGGGTGGGGGTAGGATCCTGACATACATCTTTCGCTTCTTCAACTCTCATCAGAGCTTTCGTACAATCTCGTCGGGTAAGGGTGTGTTTGACCTTTAACATTTGTGTCATAAACATGTCGTGTCAATATTCTTTCGTCCATCCTCTCTACTCGTTTAAACCATATAAGCATCCCTTTGTCAATGCAATTTAATGAAAATAAAATTAGGTACCAAATTAATTATAATAAAAAAAATTGGTAGCCTGTAAAGTCGGTATACGGGCGAAAGTTTTACGTGACAACGACTTTGAGTGGTAAAATAATTTTAATGTGAATATTCATTCGTATAGTAGGAAGAAGGATGAAATAATAGTAACAATTTAAAACATTTATTTATACAAAGAATTATATTTAAAACATTAATTTATAGGCACGCGTCCCTTCCACTTTTTATGTCTGTCTCTCTCGCTCTTAGGCGGGCTAACCATGCCCGAGTGGAAGGGACGCGTGCCTCTCACTCGCTCTCATTGTGAGCGCATAACGTGAGCGGAGCGTAACGCAGTTTCTTGAAGTGTCACCCGGCAAACCAATTTATAAGACGTTGTCACGTCAAAAGAAAACAATTGATATGTATAATTATTAGTAAAGAATAATACCATAATTTCAAGGCAGTTTATTTTATTCAGAAACTTGAAACACTAATTTATTCAAGATATAAAATGCGCCAATAAAAACCAACCATGTGGTTTTTTTACAGGCTTATTTTATATCTTATAGAAATATGGCATTGTGAATGCGAACAATGGAATTAATACATCACTAATTTCGTATTTACGTTTCCGGAAATATCACAACAATCTATAATCTAAGAACACAAATTTGTTGTTTGTGTGTTTGTCTGTCCGCTCTTTTTCCATTGTATACGCGTTACCGGGTCAGCTAGTCCTAATTTAAATATAAGTTTTGTACAGAGTTATACTGAAGACGAGGTTGTGTGGGCTTTGTATCCTTTGCCTTCCCTTATATGAAAAATATTGACAAAAAAAAAATCGAATTGGCATTTATTTTCTGTTTCAACGACTTTTCTAGAATCCATATCATAAAGGTCATTATTAAATCATATAATATGTTGAATTGTTTTATTCCACGATTTTTTTTCTTATTTATTTCCCGTGTATATCCAAAACGGCCAATATATAAATGTAAACAAAGCTACTTGCTTATTCCGACATCATCCGGCCAAAGCAATAAATCCCAAAGGATACGGGAAAGGTTATGCTGAGTGTGCGGTTTTTACAGGAATTCTCGGTAAATCACAATATATGCATGCGCGTTTAGTGTTTTTGTTGCGATATAGAGCAACTGTTCTTGTATGCTGTTCCTCTGTTGTTTTTGTGTACAATTTTCAACACAGTACTATCTTATTGGAGATTATCCGTTTCGGCTGATCTGTAAAAACAAAATTACTTTTTTGTAGGATATTTCAAAGAAAAACAATATAGTAATGTTTTTTGTAATTCCATCAAATTATGTTACATCAAACGCCGAAGGTGATCCCGATATTTCGGCAAGGTCCATACGCAATTGAAGAAAAAATTCACATCGCGTTGTAACGAGGCGCCATAGCTATATTGGCGACTCGTTGCTTTCATTGCGCTCTTCTCTGGCCATTTTTCATATTTTCTTTTCTCTTCGTTTCCTATTTTAAATTTACTGTCTGTCTCTGTTTCCTATTTTAAATTTACTGTCTGTCTCTGTTTATTTGTTTTGTTCGAAGTTTATTCTTACCAGAGTCAGCGCGTAGAGTGGTTGACTCACCGATAACAAATTATTTAAATATATTTATAGTGCTGAGCAGTTATAATAAGCTCACAAGTATAATAAGCTCATAAGCATAATTCACAAGTTTTCCTGTATATATATATTCTGTACCACCAGTTCCTGTTTATAAGTCTATAAG
The DNA here is from genome assembly GCA_927399485.1 of Calamotropha paludella. NCBI lineage: Eukaryota > Metazoa > Arthropoda > Insecta > Lepidoptera > Crambidae > Calamotropha > Calamotropha paludella. The sequence continues at coordinate 1,235,389 of OV656830.1, read as the reverse complement.
TTTCCTAAGGCACTATTTTGTGCCTTAATTCCTTAAATATAAAAACAAGTGACCTTTTGTGTGAGCTTTTATTTCTCCGGCTGCACCCCGTCACAGCGTTATGTTCAAGTCCTTGTCGTATCTGACAGGGCTTCACGTCATATAAGAACATTTAGTACTAAGTCGTGGCAATAGATGGCGTTACGTGTTCTTTTAATCGCGCGAAAGAGATCTTTCGTACAAACTACTTATTTACAACTTATATTCATGTGTGATGTATAAGATCTTCTCCAGTTGTCTTTATACGATCGTTTATACAAGTCATAATAATCAAAATTGTAACATAACCTATTATTAATGCTCTCGCTACCAATGCTACTTTAAGGAACAAATATATGAGATTATATAGCTAAAAAAATTCTTAAAATGCTAGAATTAATTACCTTTTTGCCGCAATTGTTGTTGTAATAAACAATGGAAACCACATTAACTTTTCACTTCACTTTATAAACAGTTGACAAAACAGTTCAAGTGTAGGTTGTGTGCTGGCGCTGTCACTCTTCCACTCGGACGCATCGGCCGATGGAGTGGAAGAGAGATAGATGCGTCACAAGGCGAACGCTTGCTCACTCGGCTCAGGCGGAATGTGACAATGAGTCATGCTTTTTCGTGCGTGCAGCCGGCTTTCATGGATTTATAAGGCGTTATCACGTCAAAAATAAAAATAATGAATCCGTTTTCGCAGTCGCTAAGCATAAAGCTACGCTAGCACCATATATTGGAGCGGAGCGTAATACCTCGGAAAAGAAAAATAAATTCTTTCGATGGGAATTTTTGCGAATTTCAAAATTCGGGCTCCGTCACAATCTGGTCCTAAACTTGTTGATTCGATTCCACACAAAAAATATAAAAATCGGTTAAGAACTCGGGAAGTTATGGCGTAACAGACATTGCGCCATTGAAGCTGATCCATGGGAGCTTCGCTCGCTCTGCTCCAATTAATCCAAAAGTTTGTGTTTCCAATGACAAATATGAATTACCAGCCAGCAAGCTATTTCAAATTATGCCAAATGATAAGTATGCGTTCTAAAATTATGCATTTTAAATTTCTGCGAAAAAGGTAGAGCCGTTTACTTACCGCCGGTTTCTATATTCAAAAAACTATCCGTTCTAGATACGCATAGTAGTATATTATACGAGGCGTAAGCTAAAAACCGTTCCTATAAAAAACGTCTCGTAACGCAACTTACCGTTGGCTTGTTACTAACGGATGGGAGGGCTACTAGTAAGAGATGGTTAGCATATTGTACGGAGATAACAGTTTATGCCGTTCCTATAAATATTTTAACCGTCAGTAGACAGTCAATATTACTATTCGTAATGTCATTCGGTTTCCTGCCAATTTTAGCCGGTTAAAGTGTCTTTTTCACTGTTTTCGCTCAGCCTGCAAGAAATATGAAGAAATGACGAGTTGAGATAGTGATACAGAAGTGTTCGATATTATATCAGAAAACAGTGAAACAGATTTAGAAGAAGATAATAGGCGTGATATAGTGTCTAAAGAAAGAGCGCATTATATAGCGACACCGGATTCGTACAAATTTCAAGTGAAAGTTCGCCTAAATAAAGAATCTGTTGAACAGTAACTACTTGAAATTTGTTCACACTTAGGAGTAACAGGAGCTAGTTTAGTATTTTGGAGGCCTTTGTATACTCTCAATATACCTAACCTTAATACATAACCTTCATAACATAACTGTCAAAACCCCATGATCATGAATTTATTGATGTACTTGCAGGAATCATGGGGTATATCCACTACATCAGATGCTATTGACATTAAGGTTTTATGCTTTAAGAACAATGCTCATATCAGTAGCAGACTTTGTGGGATTGATCTCAGAATATTTTAATAAGTGAGTATTGCTTATACTCGTAATCATTGAACATCGAGCACATATCCCAATAGAGTGGTAATATTGGGCTGTCCGCCTCCGCAACTGATTAGTGATTTGTCACTTATAAATATTAACGCTCGCTCCCACTAAAACAGTACAAAACCAGTATTGGATCTGTGCGTACGTGTCTGCTTATTCCGAAATTTAATTTCAATTAAATAGTTTCATAATGGCGTGCCGTTCTATTCGGTGGTGTGGCAAAAACAGCAGAACTTCAAATTATAAAACTGACGGAATAACATTTCATCGGAAAGTTATAGTTAAAAATTACTTTTTATAAAAATTTGTCAGGGCTCAAGTTAAACTGGACAATCAAAGTGAAATGGTTGACGCACGTGTTCAGGTGTCTATACGTCCTGCTTCCACATAACGTAATTTCTCATTACGCCATCTCTTTCTAGTCCACGTTCTCAACACTAGTGTTGCATTCAAAGGATCAAAGGGTGAATCGATAAATAACATTATTGTAGCTTTTTACATATTTTATTCAAACGTAAAAGTAATTTTTAAATTATAATATTTGCATTAATGATCTAATTGATAGTGTTGTGCATTATTGATTATGTAAATCTTGATCGATTATACCGATATATTAGGTATCTAGTGTAGTTGGAATAAACAGTTGAACGGTTTTTATACTTGTTTGGTTTGTAACAAAGAAATTGTTTTTTTGTGTTAGCTTCTTTTAGCAATAAAAAGACATATGATGAGAAACAATCAGTCAGAAGAATTTATACGAAGCTAATTCATTTTAAAAATCGAACATTAACAATATGTATTTTGCATTTTAAAAAACCAATTTAAATTTCTCTTGAATACGCTTAAAACTGTCATGGTGTCTTGAATGACGTCACGCCGTGCAAAACAAACAATACTCTGTACGACGATTGTCAGAATTATTTAATTAACAATGAATCCCTCGTATTACAAGTACTGTATAGTGCCCCAGTGGTAAAGCCGAACTTTAAAATGCCAGACAAATTATTTATATATGTTAAGTATGTACAAACAATACACAGTTGCGGAAAAAAAGAAAAACTCGCAAGGAGAGATGGTATTTATTGTTTATCAACAAATACAGGAATGTCTTTTTGTAAAGATCATTTTGATGTAAGTAGTTTTTGTGTGTTTAACCTATAAATAAGTCAAAACAATAAAAATATCTAGGTACAAAGCAATAAGTGATTCCGCTAAACTGAAAAACTGCTAAGTTTATAATAAATATTTTATACTTTTGTATACTTACGTCGAAGTTTTAACATTGCGGAATTCTGATGAGTAAAAGTCGCTGTTTGCAAGAAATATCTACCAACAATAACGGCATAAATTTTGGCTAAATAATTACTATTTGCTGTGGTAAATTCCGATTCCATGGCAATAATATTGAATAACTATAATAATAACAATATTTCCTACATTCATCCTGATTAGCCTAGCCCAAAGTAAGCATTGTAAGGCTTGTGTTTAAGATAACGGATAGACATACATATATGATACGTAGACATTTAACATTTATAGAAATGCTCGTATTCATCACACAAACATTTGCCAGGATCGCTGCCGTTGCACCAAACGGTAGTCTAACTAAATAAGAACAAACTTGAATAAAACACTTTTTTACGAATTTTGCGCAGATTTTATTTTATATTTAATCCTGACTTTCGACTCCTTTACAGGAGTAGTGATCACAGGATGACTAAGATAATGGTTGTCATGTATTTTCAGGATTAATATAATATAAATATGCGCAAAATCCGTAAAAAAGTGTTTTATTCAAATGTGTAATGTGAGCGAAAGTGTAAAAACTAAATAAGAACAAACTGTTAAAATGCAGTGAAATAGAAATAGTAATAGTATGAAAAATGTATGAAAACGTCAACCACAACAGTAATGTTTTGCAGGGCGTGTCGTAACTCTTTCTGGTTGGTGTTTACCGTCACGTGACCTAATGCCTATTTCTTCCGAATTTATTTTCTGATAATAAAAATAATCTTAAAGTATTAGGATAAATAGTTTTAGTTTTTGTTGTCTATATCATAACTGATAATTAGAAACTGTAACACATCCGATATATTGTTAGTGGATACAAGCCTATTGGTTTGGTTCTTGTTGAGGTGCAATTCAGCGGTTAATATCTTCTTATTTGATCACTAGCAGCATTTATAGGCATTTATTTCCATAAGAGTACACGTTTGTATTATTTACTTTTGCTATAATTACAGATGTATTGGCTATCGATATCGATGAACCTTAGATACTTGGACACTACCACATCTCTAGAGCGATAGTTGACCTTAGGATAGCCAATCGGAGCGCAGTGTGAGTGGCGGCGAATTAGCGGAATTGTTTTCAAACAAAATAATTGACATTTCTACTCTATTGGGGTATGTGCTCGTTGTCATTGAATAATGAATTATAATCCAATTATGTACGAGCATACATATACTATTCTGAGTCCTGTCCTCATGAGACCATTTACTTCTAGTCTACAGGTGCTCGAGGGGAAATATTCTTGTTGTCATGTCAGGGATGACCATTCGTCCCATCCGTGCTGGACGGGACCAATGGGATCATTTGGTTAAAGCAAATATAATTTATTTTCAGTTTACACCTATGGACCCACCTAGATCCAGTTTGTCTGTCGCAGTTTGTGCCTTTTATATCAAAAGCAGGAGAAAAAATTGCCTGAATCAAAACCAAATTAAAAAGTGGAAAAATAAAAAATCTATTACTTTTTAAACTGTTTTATTTTACAATAACTGTAAGAAGCTCACACTGATATGGCACTAGTTTTTTGTTGCAATGTGGATCAATTTTGTTGTAATCGTTGGGTTGTTTTGTTTGAGATCCAAATGCAGGGCAACGTCATCCTTGCTTCTTTGATATAGCCTTCTTTGTTTTCTGTAACAGAAATATACTTGATGAAGATTTGCCAATTCAAAATCATTGCAATATTTTAAGCGGTAGACACGTTGGTAAAGTTTGTTAGATATACGAGTAGATCAAATAGGTAATATCTGGTACTCACCAGCGTAATTTCATTTTCAAAATATGTAAGTACAACACTATTGGAAACGGTATTGTACTTTCCACTATAAAATTTGTAATAATTATCAGACAATAACAATTATAGATGAAGAACCTGTGTTTTTATTTTGGAAAAAATGATGGATGTCAATCTAATAAAACCACAAACAAACGTCTGTTTGGTAAGAAAAAGGTTAAATAACACGCGGATTGTAAAATTATAATAATATTTTTACCATTGTAATTATTAACACAATTAATCTAAATTATGTGAATCTATTTTATTATGTTTTAAATTTTGTGCAATTTTGAAATTCAATTTTGCGTATAACTAAACGCACATCTGTGAGGGCTCGGTATTTGAACGATCTACGGACGCTCGTTGACAGGAGGCATAGAAAGTGAATTGTGGAACGGTATCTACGACTCGTAGTCGGTAATAGAAAAACGGATAGTAACTTTTATACCATAACGATCAGTTGAATATAGGAACCGTCGGTTAATCATACAACGGCATCAAATTAAAAAAAATATTGATCTTGAAAAGATAGATTAGTACCGCTAAAGATTGGAACTCCTTGCCTAAGTCTGTGTGTGTTCATCATCGCTTACCATTAGGCGAGATTGCGGTCAAGCGCTTACCTATTTACTTATTTATAAACAAAGTTTCTACAGCTTTCGTATACTAATAAATTATACAAAAGTGTAATTCAGTTTATCAGCCAAATGCAAAAACTCATTGTTTATAATAAATATTAACAAAATACTGGGTACTTCAACAAAAATCTTTACAAAATTCAACAATCAAACAAAATTAATGTGTGTTATATGATAAAATTATTTTACCCACATTAAGAAATATGCTACAATTTATAAAATTTAAGACAAGGCTGTATACTTTGTGTCCTTTGCCTTCCCCTGAGAGAAATTAAAAAAAAAAAAGAATTTATTACAGCGTCGCGGCATATTAAAAGTAAATAAACAACTAGTTGTCCTATCTCTGTAATTGTGTTTATAGTTTTCTTACTCTTCAGCGATCCCGAGGGATGTTCCTAGGTCGTTAGTTTTATGTCCTGCTACTGGGTCGGACGTTCAGGGTTGCCAATTTATTTATTGATTATTTTAAGATGGCAATTCTCTTTTAAAGGTATTGTAACTACTGGCGTTGTTAATGCAATGTAAAAGCAGAAGTCATGTTTATATTTATTTTGAAATTTTTAACTTCTAAATTTTTCTAGAATGATGAACGTTTGGTGCATCGGTAGCAATCCTGCCTTCCGCACCGATGGTCCTGGGTTCGAGTCCCAGAAGGGGCAGATGTTTGTGTGATGAATACAAGCATATTGCTTAGCATATTGCGCGAATTCCAGATATTGCTGGTCACACACCCAATTGTCTTGACTTACTGCTGACAACTGATCCACACAAACATTCGGTATCGGTCTCAGCTCCACTGGGAACGTCCGACCATTGTGTGGTGAAATCCGTATCGATCTGCTCTCCTCCGGATGATAGCCCCAGGGGCATGCGGCGGGTATGGCGCTACGAGTCAGCAAATTGGGACGAGATGCGTATTTTCTTTGCATCGTATCCCTGGCGGCAAACTTGCTTCTCTTCTAACGACCCTTCGTGCGCCGCTGATGCGATTGCAGACGTAATTCGGCAGGGAATGGAGTATTTTATTCCATTCTCCGACATTCCGCTCGGTTACAAATCCCGGCCTTGGTATAATGCGGCCTGTGCTCGTGCTGAGGCCCGAAAACAGTCTGCTTACCAGGCTTGGGTGCATATCCGCGATCGCAAGGTCCGCGCACTGTAACTGATCTCCCACTTAAACTCGACTAAACCTACCAAGATAATCAGACTATTTTGATAACTTTTCTGAACCAGTGTATAAATAGTTAAGATTTCCCTAAGTTATTACATTCCTAAGGCCAATATCGTCCAATACCCACGTTGTGTAGCAGCAACCCAGATCCTTTTAGAATAGAAGAGTGAAATTACAGCATCGTAAGAGAAATTATAGAACGGAATTTAGAATATCGTTTAAAAGTATTTGTTTCTGACTAAAATAATGAATTTAAAGCTTTATTGGATGGAAGTAAATATAAAATTTAAGGAAGGAATGGAGCTCCCTCCTCGCTCCAACCCAGTGAGTGTCTTCCGCTAGATTACACTCCCCTCTTCCAAAAACCCAACGGAAGTTCCTTAAAGAAAGAATATGAAGTTATAGCTTGTCGACGCCATGCCATGAACTATGAATGTGGTGTGAATTTAAACCAAAACTACGGAAGATAACAATCGACTAAAGCTCACTGACTTCTAACAATTCAGAAGAGAATCAGTATAATCCAAAAGATAACCTAGGATCCACTTGGGAGACTTGGTTGTGAGGCAAGCCTGCGCTGTCGCACTTATTGCGTAGAACTACGACCCACTTCTGGCCGAGTCCATTCCAACACAAAGCAGCGCCTTGGATTGGAAGTACAATAAATCCCCGTCCATCCTAAACCATCTGACCTAGTCTGGACGATAATGATCCTAACAACGTCTTTGTCTCGCCAATAAGCCCCAATACAATTCTCACCCCCGCAGGTTTGGAGCATGTTAAGACCGCGCTCCGCTTGGACCGTACAGCCCATCCAACCGAACGCGGCCTAGTGTGCAATAAGAATCTCAGCTGCGTGTAGAGTATTGGGTTTATTTCGGTTCACAAAAGTCACTATTGGACTTATTTAACCTATGCCCGAACTAAACCCAAATGTACATTCCTGACATAACGTCCCAAGCTACATTCATACCCTTAAGAAATACATAATATAAAAGAATATAACAAATGAGTTCATTGGAAATAAATATAGGGGAATAAGTAACGTGTCTATATAGTTATAGGATTTAGTTTCCCTTTTTTATAATTAAGAGGAGGTTAAGTACGTTATAATTTAAGTAAAATTAAGTAAGGTTCCGTAAAGTTCAAATAAAAGTATGTGTTTATTTATTTATTTATTATTTATTTATTTATAGTTTTACTCCTACTATTAGGACACTATAATTAAGGTACGAACGTACAAATTAATGAACCGAATCCTATACATTGTTAATATCCGAAAAATATACGTAATTGCAACCTCACCGATCTAACTAGTTGTGAACTCTATTGATATAAACTCTTATGGCACCGACATCGATGTGCGAAGGAACTTCAATTAGTTATGATTTGTGGATTAATTCGTAAAACGCAACATAATTAAAATAACGAACCAAGAAAACAAAAGACACAGAAACACAGAAAATAAAATCAAAAGAATTAACACAGATATACATAGGACAACAAAATTAAATATAAAATAAAATTTAATTTAATACTATCGATGTCATTCCACATTGGATGATTCATCATTCAATTATTTCACAAATGTTTCAAAACTGAATGTTTCAAAACAAAATCACCCAATGTTGAAATGACCCGACTTGCTTGGTTCTAAATATTTTCGAATAATCAAAATTTTTAATTTAATAACCAATTAAACAATAAGCCTACAATTCAGACCAAGCCAGTCTAAGTAAAAGACACATACCAACGCAGTCTTCTCGATCTTGGGTCTCTAGCTATTTCTGAAATAACTACTAAAAAGCACCCCCAATTTAACTACCTAACGAAACGTAAGCATAGAGACCCCAGACCTTTCAGGATCAACAGGTACATTTCCTTGTTCTGTAAGAAGCATAATTATTTCCTATCTCCCTCCAAACATGATCGAATAATTTTACTTATAAACTAAATTTAATCGCGAAATGGTGTGGAGTGGTTTAAGGATCACTGGATCACTAGTGGCTGGTGCTTACTAACTACAAATCTTAAATCTTATTCTAATTAATGTGATACTTAAAACTACACGAAGAGCTGAAATAAAATAAAATTAGCTTATATCTACACCAACCTCCCCAGCACGCTATCCCAACCACGATTGATTTGTCTTTTTTTGTCCATACCATTTTCAGACACAATTAAAAGGACTGTTTAAGCCGCTAAAGACGGTATATACATATATATTTTATAATAAACTATCCCTCATTTTCCCTCGAGTTTTGCCTTTTGCTAAACTAAAACAGCCACCTTTACATGTGTTTTTGTAGTTTCGAGCAAAGCTTTATATATCAAATTAATAAAGTACAAAGAAGTTCGCGATCTGTACTTTCTGATCCAACAAAACAAAATAAACTAAAATAGGCTTCCACACAAAAAATGACCTTGTGAAGCAAGTGCCATCTTTCTTGCAAGGATAGTATTATCAAATTAATTAATAATCCTGTCCCTGTTAGCCTATAGTTACCTTTTAGTAACTTGCAATGTTTTTTTTTTTATTTATTATTTTAATAATCTACTCTTCAAGTACAGTACCTAAATTTGAGAAACCCCACTTATTTCCAAAATAATACTCATCTCATTTATCATAAATGTGTGTGTTTTGTTTTCGGCAAAAAAAAACTAAGAGGTTAAAACCTCAGCTATTTGGATAAATTCTCCTAACACTTAAAACTAAAATCTTGAGATTACTCTACAATTTCATCTCGAAACTATTGAAAAAATCCAAATGCTTCAAAATCTAGTGTCATGTATGTGTAAAATACCCCGATATATATATATATATATATATTAAAACTTATTTTCTAAAATTTTAATGGCCTCTCTTTTGATAATAATATAATGATTTACTCTATCCTCTTTCGAGTAATAAACCATTAATTTTATTTGCATTCATCTAAAGGTTGGTCTACTATTCTTACACTAAATTTACTTATTCTAAGTTTACAACTTTATTTAATCATCTTTTCCTACGGGCATCGAACCGTAGGTTGTTTGAAAGATTTTGCAAAATAATTTTACTGACCAACCGATTTCCCATCACCCTTATGTCTACCCAGTGTGATAAATGAGTACTATTTTGGAATAACACAACATAACAAACAAATTTAATTGGAAATACAGAAAAATTTAAATATATTGTTATGGATTCGTCCACTCCAAATTAAGTTGAGATTCGTAACCAATTTACAATAGACCAATCCCTAACAACCCTGTGCAGGAAAAAAAACAAAATTATAAAAATGGAAAATAAATAATTAAGACATACTGAAACGGCCAGCCCGCCCGCCTACTTTCTCACTACCGCTTCACTCCACGATTTTGCACGACTGACCCCCGCTTCCCTGTCTTCCGGTCTTTTTATAGGTTCGTCACCATAGGTACTCATCCACAACCATCAATACGCGGCAAACAATTATTTATCTAAAATCTTGTTAAAATCTTGTCAATACGGTACAAATTTGGAACTCTTACGCACTAGACTCAACAATTATTCGAAACCGAGGATTTTGACCGCTACGAAGAATGAAATAAGACACATTTTACTTGACCTATAAAACTAGCACGTCGAGACTTGCGAGGCCTCTTGTTTTTTTTTTATTATAAGCTTTGTAAACCTAACGCTGAGAAATTAGAGTTTGTCGATCTGTTTCGGTTAAATATTATTTTTTTCTTAACTATACTTATGAGCTAAGCTTGATCGTTACAATCACCCCCAAAACTTTTATTTGGTGAAACAAAATTTCAGCCAAATAAAATTTTTCATATGTATTCACTACGTGAGTTAAAAGAGAAGAAAATAATATGTTAGTGAATTATGTAAATTTATTCATTTTACATAGGAAATAAAATTCATATTATTCTAAATACATAGAATCCCATAGGTTGAACTTAATATAATTATTATTTTTTTTTTGAAATGGCCTCCCTTCTCCCCACCAAACACAACATAACCGAAATATTTAAAATTGTTACTATATTACTAATGTCTGTGGAAAATTTTTTACCAATTTAGCTGAATTATGACAAGGTTATGTGTATTTGGGCCACTCCCCGACCCGTCTGATTCTATATAAACTAATTAATATTCTTTTATTACTGACATAAAAACAGTATATAATATTAGGTTCATGTATAATATTTGGATAAATTAATGGCATTAAAATTCCCTTTTACAACTTTACTTTTTGGATCAATCAATGTATATACATTGGAAAATGGTACTGACGCTACAATATAAGGACCCTCATAAAGTTGTTGAAATTTTTTTGTTATTTTCAACTTTGCATCTGATTTGTTTAGTTTTTTAATTTTTACATAATCACCTATTTGATACGTTTTTATCCTATGACTACAATCATATTTTCTATTTCGTTGCTTACTTGCCTGTTCCAAATTTAATTTTACCTTTTCACGAATCGCTGACTGTGAATCCAAATCACTACTCAATGGAAGATTTTTATCGAAACTCAAAACCGGCGAAATACCATATAATATTTCGTTAGGTGTAAAACCTGTGCTGTCATGATAAGTGTTATTATATAAATTCTCTAATTTCGGCAACCAAGTTGACCAACTTTTATTGCTCTGACTGCAATATGTTCTAAATAACCGACCAAGTTCCCTATTGACCCTCTCTGTTATGTTGGGCCGAGGATTTCTTACGGTAGTATGTACAACTTTAATACCCATTTTCTTCAAAGTATTTTTCCATACCGCACTTATAAACTGACTGCCATTGTCAGTCATAACAGCCTTAGGTTGAATAATTTTAGAATAAGATTTAAGTTTTGATGTTACAGCATTTGTTGAAGCCTTTCTCAAGGAATAAAGTTTAACGTATTTACTAAATGAATCTTGAATTACTAAAATATACTGAGCCCCAAACTGCCCTTTTGGTAGTGGCCCATAAAGATCTGCCATAACCATATCACCTACATCTTTAGTCAAAATTGATTTACAAGGTCCAACAAACTTTACGTTATCATTTTTAGAAAGCTGACAAACGTGACACTTTCTAACAATTTTCTTTACATCTCTCGATAGTCCTATCCAAAAAAATCTATCCCTTAAGTATTTAATAATTTTATACGCACCTTGGTGTCCCATCTCTTCGTGAATTTGATTTACTACTTCTACAACTAAGGATTGTGGGAGAAATAAAACCTTTTTTCCTTGAAGTCCTATTGTACAATAAACAATGTCTTTCTCTGTACTACACATTTTTCCTAATTTATGCAAATTTTTCTGATTGATGGGTACATTTTCATCTTTATTCTTTCCGAAAATAATTCTAATATAAGGATCAAGAGATTGATAGTACACTAAATTCTTCAATTTCTTTTGTAACTCTTTATTTACCGATTTTTCTGTATAGAATATATCCGGACAAATTACTTTATCTTCTTGGATAATATTTCCTGATGGATATCTTGATAATATATCTGCCACCACATTTTCTTTGCCCTTAATGTGTTTGATATCAAAATCAAATTGTTCCAGATACAACAGCCATCTAGTAACCCTGTTATTGTACAAATTCCAATTTTTTACAAATAAAATAGCCTTATGATCTGTACAAATTGTAACTTTTGATCCCCTAAGATAGGTTTCAAATTTTTTCAAACAACATATTATTGCATATAGTTCTTGTTCCGTAACGGTCCACTTTAACTCAAAACCTCTTAAAATTTTACTATGAAAACCTAAAATTTGCATTTCGTCATTTTCATTATATTGATAAAGTACTCCAGCCAAACCCACTCCTGAACAGTCAGTTTGAAGAAAATATGGTTTCTCAAAATTAGGATGATGTAACATTATTGTATTGATAAATTGAGACTTTAACTTTTCAAAAGCTGTTATTTGTTTTATTCCCCAGTTCCACCTTTTGTCCTTTTGTAATAATTCACATAATGGTATAATATGTTCGCTATAATTGGGAATAAACCTTCGATAAAAATTACACAAACCTAAAAAGGCTCTAACTTGTTTAATTTTTTTCGGAGTCGGAAATTCTTGTATGGCCTGCACTTTATCTGGATCAACTTTAATTCCTTCAGTTGTAATAATGAACCCTAACATTTTTACCTGCTTACATAATAATTCACATTTTAGTACATTACAAGTCAATCCCGCATTACTAAGTCTTTCTAAAATTATTTCAATGTGACCCAAATGATCATCTAAGGATCCGGTTGTAATAATAGCTAAATCATCCAAATAATTAACACAAAACTCTCGTACATCAGATCCTAAAATTACGTCCATAGCTCTACTAAAGCTTCCTACGGAGGTCTTCAAACCTTGAGGTAATACATTATATATGTAAGATTTTCCATTAAAAGTGAATCCAGTGTACTTCTTTCCTTCTTCTTTAATTGGAATTTGAAAATAAGCATTATTTAAGTCTAATGTTGTAATAAACTTTGCTCCATGGAAAGAATTAAGAACATCAACTTGCATGGGTGGTTTTTCCGACTCGGATATCATAAACTTATTCAATTCTCTAGCATCTAATAAGACTCTAAGAGATCCATCCTTCTTCTGTGTAAATGTCAATGGACTACTATATGGGGTAGCTTTGCGGCTAATAATTCCTAATTCCTCCATTTCATCCAACTTCTCTTGCATTTTTGTTCGAAATGCATAGGGCACAGGATATGATCTTTTCATAATGGGTTTATGTTCTAACATTTTAATTTCATGTTCGTAACAATTCGCTCGACCTAGTTTGTCAGTAAATACTTGTGTGTATTTGGATATCAAATCCTTAAGTTTCGACTTCCCTTCCATCCCTATCGCGCTTCCTATTTTAATTGACTCAAAAACATTCATATGCACATTATTTACGTTTATCAGGCGATAATCATCTATGCTGTTTACTACTTCCATTTGAGATACATCAGTCTTATTTATAAATTTTACGAATTGGCTACGCCCAATGTCTGATAGCAAAATGCCCGGTGATTCCTTATTTACTAAAATGGCAACCTTGTGTTTTTTCATCCAATCAAATCCTAGAATCATTTGCCTTACTAGTTTTGGTACTATTAAAAATGCTGATTCTATTGTAATATTGCCCATTGAAATTGGTAACATAATCATTTGTTGTATTTTAATACTTTTTTGCCCTACCGCCCCTCGTATTTGTAAAGGCTTTACAGGCATAACTGAAAACTTTGCTATATTCTTAATGCTTTCCCAGAATTCTTCAGAAATACATGTTATGTCACTACCTGTATCTAATAAGCACAAAACATTAACATCCAACAGATTAATTAAAATTTCTGATCTAAGATTTTCATCAAACTGAAAATCTAGATCAGTTCCAAACACAGAATTAACTGAGCATTCTATCGAGCTAACATCTTGTAAACCTAAATCTAAAGAGACATAACACGATTCTCTAAATTCTGCTACCATTTTAATGGTATTGACTAAATTTTTTAGTACCAGGTCTGTATTTATTTTTCTCTTATAAAAATCACCAAATCCCAAGTTATCACATTGATGTTTTGATTTTATAGGAACCTTAATGCCATTATTATTTTTCCCTAAAGAGTCTCCTGGCCGCCATCCCATCTTCAACATTAATTTTAATTTTTTGTCCCCTTTAAATAAAGTTGGAACCGGGACTTTGTCACCAACTTCTATAAGTTTAAATCTTGAGATATATGATCATTTTCAAGTGGTATGTTGGCAATCATATCAATTTCTTGAGTGTTAACTATTTTCTTTTGCGGATCAATATTTCCTCGATGATTAACATGAGATTCCCTTTTGGAATTTTTTCTTATACTAGCTTCGCGTTGATTAATATTGTCTATCTTTTGTAGAAATTCTGCTGCTTCTATAATAGAGCTACAATTAGAACCTGTCCATAACTGCTGCACATTTTTAGGAAAATGGCGCATAATATCTGAAACGAGCTGTTTTTCCGGTATTGGGTACGACAACATTTTTGCTTGTCCCGTCAAGTTCAGAAAATGTGCCAACATTGACTGACTGTAAAGCTCATCCCACACACCTGACACAATATTACGTCGAAGATCATTTTGTTCAGTTTCTCCCCAATAAGTATTCATAAAATCATGTTTGAAATCTTCAAAATTTTGCCAACGTTCCTTAAAAATCCTTGCCCAATTCTTTGCCTCTCCGCTCAAACAATCCATGATAACTTCTAGTTCTTTCCCAACATTACCGGTTTTCAAAGTATAATTGACAATATTTTCTATAAATGTCACTGGATGACAGGAAGCCTTATTAGAAAATGTAGGTTTTTCGATTGTAAAATTTTGGATATTGTAGACCATCCGAGGACTAATTAAATTTTCTTCTTGATTTGTTATATTATTTCTGTCTCTATTTGTGCTTTCTGGTGTGTGTGAGTTCTTTTTCAATTCAGCTTCAAGATGGTTAATTTTGAATGTCAGATTTCCAATAGTACGTCTAAACATCATATGCATTCGTTTTGAATTCGATTGTTTCCTAATAGGTGTATCAGTGTTTGTAGATGCTGTCTTTTTTTGCTTAGGTTTTCCCATTATTACCTTTTATTTTTAATAGGAATCTTCAATTTTTTATTGTTAAGTAAATCTACTGCAACTGTGTCACTGATCTAATGTAATAAGTTTTATTTAGAATCTAAAACAAAATTATTTTTAATTAATCATTGATAACATAAACTCCTTTTTATTATTCTTGGTCCTCCTACAAAATCAAGCTTCTCATAAACCCCACCCCCCGATTCTCTTAGTCATGTAAATAACTCCACTCTTCTAAATTCTCTCCATTTCACGGACATCAAATTGTAGGCCAACTGGGCCTACGACACTTTGAAGATTTTTTTTTTTTCTATCCACTTTTTTTTAAATAAAAAATTTCTTTTAATCCTGGTCACGGCACCAAATTGTAACTGATCTCCCACTTAAACTCGACTAAACCTACCAAGATAATCAGACTATTTTGATAACTTTTCTGAACCAGTGTATAAATAGTTAAGATTTCCCTAAGTTATTACATTCCTAAGGCCAATATCGTCCAATACCCACGTTGTGTAGCAGCAACCCAGATCCTTTTAGAATAGAAGAGTGAAATTACAGCATCGTAAGAGAAATTATAGAACGGAATTTAGAATATCGTTTAAAAGTATTTGTTTCTGACTAAAATAATGAATTTAAAGCTTTATTGGATGGAAGTAAATATAAAATTTAAGGAAGGAATGGAGCTCCCTCCTCGCTCCAACCCAGTGAGTGTCTTCCGCTAGATTACACTCCCCTCTTCCAAAAACCCAACGGAAGTTCCTTAAAGAAAGAATATGAAGTTATAGCTTGTCGACGCCATGCCATGAACTATGAATGTGGTGTGAATTTAAACCAAAACTACGGAAGATAACAATCGACTAAAGCTCACTGACTTCTAACAATTCAGAAGAGAATCAGTATAATCCAAAAGATAACCTAGGATCCACTTGGGAGACTTGGTTGTGAGGCAAGCCTGCGCTGTCGCACTTATTGCGTAGAACTACGACCCACTTCTGGCCGAGTCCATTCCAACACAAAGCAGCGCCTTGGATTGGAAGTACAATAAATCCCCGTCCATCCTAAACCATCTGACCTAGTCTGGACGATAATGATCCTAACAACGTCTTTGTCTCGCCAATAAGCCCCAATACAATTCTCACCCCCGCAGGTTTGGAGCATGTTAAGACCGCGCTCCGCTTGGACCGTACAGCCCATCCAACCGAACGCGGCCTAGTGTGCAATAAGAATCTCAGCTGCGTGTAGAGTATTGGGTTTATTTCGGTTCACAAAAGTCACTATTGGACTTATTTAACCTATGCCCGAACTAAACCCAAATGTACATTCCTGACATAACGTCCCAAGCTACATTCATACCCTTAAGAAATACATAATATAAAAGAATATAACAAATGAGTTCATTGGAAATAAATATAGGGGAATAAGTAACGTGTCTATATAGTTATAGGATTTAGTTTCCCTTTTTTATAATTAAGAGGAGGTTAAGTACGTTATAATTTAAGTAAAATTAAGTAAGGTTCCGTAAAGTTCAAATAAAAGTATGTGTTTATTTATTTATTTATTATTTATTTATTTATAGTTTTACTCCTACTATTAGGACACTATAATTAAGGTACGAACGTACAAATTAATGAACCGAATCCTATACATTGTTAATATCCGAAAAATATACGTAATTGCAACCTCACCGATCTAACTAGTTGTGAACTCTATTGATATAAACTCTTATGGCACCGACATCGATGTGCGAAGGAACTTCAATTAGTTATGATTTGTGGATTAATTCGTAAAACGCAACATAATTAAAATAACGAACCAAGAAAACAAAAGACACAGAAACACAGAAAATAAAATCAAAAGAATTAACACAGATATACATAGGACAACAAAATTAAATATAAAATAAAATTTAATTTAATACTATCGATGTCATTCCACATTGGATGATTCATCATTCAATTATTTCACAAATGTTTCAAAACTGAATGTTTCAAAACAAAATCACCCAATGTTGAAATGACCCGACTTGCTTGGTTCTAAATATTTTCGAATAATCAAAATTTTTAATTTAATAACCAATTAAACAATAAGCCTACAATTCAGACCAAGCCAGTCTAAGTAAAAGACACATACCAACGCAGTCTTCTCGATCTTGGGTCTCTAGCTATTTCTGAAATAACTACTAAAAAGCACCCCCAATTTAACTACCTAACGAAACGTAAGCATAGAGACCCCAGACCTTTCAGGATCAACAGGTACATTTCCTTGTTCTGTAAGAAGCATAATTATTTCCTATCTCCCTCCAAACATGATCGAATAATTTTACTTATAAACTAAATTTAATCGCGAAATGGTGTGGAGTGGTTTAAGGATCACTGGATCACTAGTGGCTGGTGCTTACTAACTACAAATCTTAAATCTTATTCTAATTAATGTGATACTTAAAACTACACGAAGAGCTGAAATAAAATAAAATTAGCTTATATCTACACCAACCTCCCCAGCACGCTATCCCAACCACGATTGATTTGTCTTTTTTTGTCCATACCATTTTCAGACACAATTAAAAGGACTGTTTAAGCCGCTAAAGACGGTATATACATATATATTTTATAATAAACTATCCCTCATTTTCCCTCGAGTTTTGCCTTTTGCTAAACTAAAACAGCCACCTTTACATGTGTTTTTGTAGTTTCGAGCAAAGCTTTATACACTCGGCGTCAAAAAAATCGCACCTCTAAGAAAATCACGTTCAAATGGCATTAACTCTGGATATGCACATGCAGTCGTATTAATTATAATTTTATTTAAAAGGTTACTTAATTAACTTAATAAAAAAACATTATTTTTCATTATCAAATAAAACCTAAAGCAACAAATAAAGGGTCACAAAAATTCTAAGGAAATTTTGCTGCTCGGGAGAGTCGCGAGTTGCGCTAACTTTGTGGGTATAAAGAGGTCAACACGGGTTCAATGTGGGTCATTCGCTATTAAACCGTTGAAGGGGACACACGCACTGATTTTACTGAAGAAAGAACATCTGGAAAATGGACACTACAGCTGATGAGGCCGCTCAAGTGGTTGCACTACTGCAAGCAGGGGTGCGGCAGTGTGATGTCGCCCGGCAACTGAATCTGAGCCGTTTTTCGGTTCGTAGAGTCTACCAGCGCTTTTTAGAGACCGGTGGCTATATCCGGCGACATGGGTCCGGTAGACGTCGCTGCACTTCGGAAAGAGACGACCGGTTCGTTGTGTCGTACTCTTTGAGAAATCGCTTCTCAAACGCTGTTCAGCTGCAACAGGAGCTCCAGGCAGTTCGCAGACGCACCGTGAGTGTATCCACGGTTAGAAGAAGACTGAAGGAGAAGAACATAGCAGCCCGCAGAGCTGCTACAGGTCCAAAATTGACTGCAGCGCACCGACGAGCCCGCTTGCAGTTTGCTCGCGACCACGTCGATTGGACCATTGAGCAGTGGGGAGCTGTTCTCTTCTCAGACGAGACACGAGTGTGTCTTTTCTGCAACGACCGACGAAGAAGAGTATACCGGAGGCAGGGTGAACGTTTCGCTCAAGCCTGCATCCAGGAGACGGTGGAATATGGAGGCGGATCCTGCATGTTCTGGGGCGGTATGTCGGCTGCCGGCAAAACCGACCTGGTCTGCGTCTCCCGGACCGGAGGTGCTCGCGGACAAGGGTCGCTGACTGCGCGCCGCTATATCACAGAGATCCTGGATGTGCATGTGGTCCCTTTTGCCGAATCTTTTGGCGAGGGGTTCACATTAATGCACGACAACGCTCGCGCACACACTGCAGCCATCGTGAACGACTTCCTGCGGAGGTCCCAAATTCCTGTGATGCAGTGGCCAGCGAGAAGTCCTGATCTGAATCCGATAGAGCACCTCTGGGACCATCTTAAACGTAAGGTTCGATCTCGGGATCCGGCTCCTTCGACTCTAGAGGAACTCCAAACCGCGGTGATTGAAGAATGGGGTCTTATCCCTCAAGAAGAGCTCCTGAAGTTGGTGAGGTCTATGAGGGACCGTATGGAAGCCGTCATCAGGGCAAGGGGGGGTAACACTAGATTTTGAGTTAATTTTAAGACACTTTTTGTACATTTTTTTTGTAAATTATCGATTATTAATTAGGACTTAATTAAGATTTTTTATTATTTTTCAAATTTTTATGCTTTTTGTATAATTTTAATTAAAAAAAAGATTGCACTTAATTGTTGTTTGATGCTCCTTTTTGTTACCTTTCTAATGATACCTAACACTATCCTCTATATAAGGTTTAGGAATTTTTGAATAAGATTTTTATAAGGTGCGATTTTTTTGACGCCGAGTTTATATCAAATTAATAAAGTACAAAGAAGTTCGCGATCTGTACTTTCTGATCCAACAAAACAAAATAAACTAAAATAGGCTTCCACACAAAAAATGACCTTGTGAAGCAAGTGCCATCTTTCTTGCAAGGATAGTATTATCAAATTAATTAATAATCCTGTCCCTGTTAGCCTATAGTTACCTTTTAGTAACTTGCAATGTTTTTTTTTTTATTTATTATTTTAATAATCTACTCTTCAAGTACAGTACCTAAATTTGAGAAACCCCACTTATTTCCAAAATAATACTCATCTCATTTATCATAAATGTGTGTGTTTTGTTTTCGGCAAAAAAAAACTAAGAGGTTAAAACCTCAGCTATTTGGATAAATTCTCCTAACACTTAAAACTAAAATCTTGAGATTACTCTACAATTTCATCTCGAAACTATTGAAAAAATCCAAATGCTTCAAAATCTAGTGTCATGTATGTGTAAAATACCCCGATATATATATATATATATATATTAAAACTTATTTTCTAAAATTTTAATGGCCTCTCTTTTGATAATAATATAATGATTTACTCTATCCTCTTTCGAGTAATAAACCATTAATTTTATTTGCATTCATCTAAAGGTTGGTCTACTATTCTTACACTAAATTTACTTATTCTAAGTTTACAACTTTATTTAATCATCTTTTCCTACGGGCATCGAACCGTAGGTTGTTTGAAAGATTTTGCAAAATAATTTTACTGACCAACCGATTTCCCATCACCCTTATGTCTACCCAGTGTGATAAATGAGTACTATTTTGGAATAACACAACATAACAAACAAATTTAATTGGAAATACAGAAAAATTTAAATATATTGTTATGGATTCGTCCACTCCAAATTAAGTTGAGATTCGTAACCAATTTACAATAGACCAATCCCTAACAACCCTGTGCAGGAAAAAAAACAAAATTATAAAAATGGAAAATAAATAATTAAGACATACTGAAACGGCCAGCCCGCCCGCCTACTTTCTCACTACCGCTTCACTCCACGATTTTGCACGACTGACCCCCGCTTCCCTGTCTTCCGGTCTTTTTATAGGTTCGTCACCATAGGTACTCATCCACAACCATCAATACGCGGCAAACAATTATTTATCTAAAATCTTGTTAAAATCTTGTCAATACGGTACAAATTTGGAACTCTTACGCACTAGACTCAACAATTATTCGAAACCGAGGATTTTGACCGCTACGAAGAATGAAATAAGACACATTTTACTTGACCTATAAAACTAGCACGTCGAGACTTGCGAGGCCTCTTGTTTTTTTTTTATTATAAGCTTTGTAAACCTAACGCTGAGAAATTAGAGTTTGTCGATCTGTTTCGGTTAAATATTATTTTTTTCTTAACTATACTTATGAGCTAAGCTTGATCGTTACAGCACGGAGAATCCGAGCGAAGAAGAGAGCCTATAATTCGGCCGCCAAGTCATGCAAAAGGGTCATTCTCAAGGCGAGATTCGACCACATCAGCCGAATAGGGACGAAACTGTCATCCTACCCGAATGGAAGTAAACAGTTCTGGTCCCTTTCGAAGTCAGTCGAAGCGAATTTCTGCCGTCCTATGATACCACCTTTACTAAAATCTGACGGGTCACTGGCTCATTCTGCAACTGAAAAAGCAAGCTTATTTGCCTCTCTGTTTGCAAGCAGTTCCCGTCTAGACACCGGCTCTCAACAACCACCAAACATACCCCGCTGTGATTCTTCAATGTCGGAGATCACAATACACAATAAGCAGGTCCGTAGAGTCTTACTTAGTCTGGACGTGAATAAGGCCAGTGGTCCTGATGGTATACCAGCAAGAGTACTGAGGTATTGTGCACCCGAGTTGTCTCCTGTGCTAACACGCCTGTATCGCCTCTCTCTCAAAACAGAAACAGTACCAAAATCCTGGAAGCTTGCCAATGTGCAGCCAGTACCCAAAAAGGGTAGTCGTGCCGACCCATGCAATTACCGACCGATCGCCATCACTTCCATACTATGTAAAGTTATGGAAAAAGTGCTGAACAGTAAGTTGCTCTCGTACCTAGAAGACAATGATCTCCTCAGTGACGGTCAATATGGCTTTCGCCGTGGACGTTCAACTGGGGATCTTCTAGTTTATGTGACGCACTACTGGGGCGAGGCCCTCGAGATGCACGGTGAAGCACTTGCCGTGTCACTTGACATCTCGCAGGCTTTTGACAGGGTTTGGCACGCTAGTCTGCTGCGCAAGCTTCCTGCGTATGTTATCCCCGCTGACTTTTGTAATTGGATAGCCGATTTCCTGACAGAACGGTCGATCAGAGTAGTTATCGATGGCTGCTCCTCTGACTCAGTGGCTATTGATGCCGGAGTTCCTCAGGGGTCTGTTCTCTCTGCGACACTTTTCCTGCTGCACATCAATGACCTGTTGATACCAGGAATTGTTGGGTATGCAGACGACAGTACTGTCGTAGAGAGATACCTGTCTAATTCGAAAGCCAGCGGTGACGACGTGATATTGATGAGAGAGGCCATGGTTGAGCGAACGAATCAGAGGTTGAGCCACGTTTCCCAGTGGGGTGAAAGTAACCTCGTCCATTTCAACGCCTCCAAAACGCAAGCGTGTATTTTCACTGCAAAGAGGAGTTCTTTCAACCTCACTCCTACTTTCCGGGGTACATCTTTACCTATGACCGACAGCCTAGAGCTTCTTGGCATGGAGTTGTCGTCAGATCTCAACTTCGGCGCCAACATCGAGTCCAAGGCTCAGACTGCAGCTAAAAAGCTGGGCGTCCTAAATAAGGTCAAGCGATATTTCACGCCGGGACAGCTTTCTTCTCTCTATAAAGCTCAAGTCCGATCTTGCATGGAATATTGCAGCCACCTCTGGGATGGCTCAGCAAAATACCAACTTGCTGCACTGGACACGATTCAGCGCAGAGCTGAGAGGCTCTTAAGTGACAACAAATTGGCGAAGAGCAAGTTTCACACCTTAGCTCACCGCCGCAAAGTTGCCTGTCTGTCGATCTTCTACAGATTGTATTTTGGAGAGTGTGCTCAAGAGCTACATATGCTCATACCGCCATCTCCTTTCTTCCATCGGACATCCAGACGCACTGCGGGCTACCACCCTTTCTTGGTCGCTATTCCTGCCTGTCGCACCAAGCGCTTCTCGAATTCTTTTATAATGCGCACAGCAAGGGAGTGGAACTCTCTCCCTGCGTCTGTATTTCCGAGTACATATAACCCGTCTGTTTTCAGGGCCAGGGTGAATAGGCACCTTCTGGGTTAGCTCGTTCCATCGTGGATTCTGTCTTTGCCCCCGGGCTTGATTGGGATCAAGAGCGAACCCATTCTAAATAAAAAAAAATAAAAAATAAAAAAAAAAAAAGCATTTATACCTGAGTTATAGGGATTAATATATATTTCTATAAATATAAAATATCTATGTATTATCTTTACAATTAAGCCTTTATATTAAGCCAGTGCATACTATGGGCTAGGCTAATTGTAAGAAATAATATTATTCTTATATATTGAGGTAGTTTATTATATATTTGTATACATATATAGTACTTAACAAAGTAACTATGTACAATCGAATCAATAAATAATATAGGGAATGAAAAAATATTCGCCACGTCATTCAAACCTATAATATTCGGTATAAATTGCCAATCGTAAGTCACAACCCTACCGTGAGAGAAAGGAAAAGGAATACTTTTATACGGTCAGAGTAAAACGAGCTTTAGCGCTTAGGTTATTCGACTTATTTTCACCTATCACCGCAAGAAGGAGAATTAAATTGCAGGCAATTATGCACGAAGTTAGTTTTGTATTTTATTGCCGTGGTGATAGAGTTGATACTTATTTGAGTGTCCTTGTGCAATGGGTCTGTACGTTGCTATTATCAGGTCTTAAGTACTTAATTTGAAGCTTTTTTTAATGATTTTATTAAACAGCAATGTGGGCTACCACCCCTTTCTTTCACCCTTTCTTGTTTGCTATCCCTACCTGTCGAACCAAGTGCTTCTCAACATCCTTCATAATGCGCACAGCAAATGAGTGGAACTCCCTCCCTGCGTCTGTATTTAAAGCCAGAGTTAATAGGCCCCTTCTGGGTTAGCTCGTTCTACTGTGGATCCTATTTTGGCCCCCGGGCTTGATTGGGATCAAAAGCGAACCCAACCAAAAAAAAAAATTTTGTTTGTAGTAGTTGGTTTTTGGGTCAAAGACTGATCACCTTCATCCTTGTTGGGCTACGCCTTTAACTTAAGTGAGTATCTCACTTTTATTTCTATTCCTAGCGTAATAGACCTAGTATAATAATAATAATATTTCTCACATTCACACCAATTAGCCTAGCCCAAAATAAGCACTGTAAAGCTTGTGTTATGGATACTAGGGTAACAGATTAACATACATATGTGATACAGAAAAGGGTACGTCAGTTAAGGGACCCTTGTCCTCGCCTTTTTCAGGAAACCTCTATTCTGTGCCTACAACTTTAGCGCTATCGTAAGTAATAAGTTAGCAGAGTTTTATCGCCATCAGATGAACTGCACGGCAAAATACGAATAATTATTTTTTCAATATTGGAAGCACGTACAACCTCAAATTAGCAGAATAACAGCAAGAGGTTATTTCGCATCCATAAACCGAATTATGATGCCTCAATTGACTTACTTTTTTTGCGCCCCTAGCGACTGGGCACCCTTCGTACTCGGGGGAGGAGGACTCGGCTTCGAAGTTATGACAGACTCGTACTGACTAAACACCACCTGAGATTAGGAGTCAGAAGCCTTCGTCAGCGGCGACAGCCCCTCTAGAGAGGAGCGGCGATCTCGAGACTCACTTAGGTCACTTAGCGCATAGAAAAAATCGATCGGTACCCAGAAGGGGGGTCGATCGTGACGAGGAAAAGTTAGGTCAACTGGCTCCCAGAAGGGAGGTCAGTCAACGATTGAGAAGACTGGGGTAGACTTGAAGGGTATGTCGTGACTCTATTTTTGGCGGATTCCTTTGCCTCTAAGAGGAGGTTCAGGTTGCTGATTAGGTTGATCCGTCAAGATGGATCTAGGTCGTCTGGATAGAGGATTTGAGGAAGTGGAAGGTGTGTAGTCTGATGCGCTCTGGATAAGAGGATTTGAGTGGTTCTCTGCCGTTTTGAAAAAAGGTTTAGAGGCCTTCGTATAGAATTGTTGTAGAGTACTTGCATTGCGGACATACCAGGGAGCATTTGAATCCCTACGTATGAATTTCTTCTGGACGCCTCAATTGACAGCAAGACAAACCTTTTATAACATCAAATGATGGGGAAAAATCCCTACTTTGACAAATAACCAATCACAGCTCTCGACCAATCACCACAATCGGGTAGTCGTTTAGTGACTATCAAACACCGTGATACTCATTTAATAATTGTACTCTTATTCAGAATTTTGTTTTGATAATTATAATTATTTAAGAATTGCTAGCGTAGATTACTTACATTATTTATCCCCCATTTTATTCAAGTTTTATTTTCACTTTATTTTATTTCACCATCGTTAGGGTGTATGTTGGTAAGTACATTTCAATGACCGATTTTGTAGGAGCTTCACCAGTTTTACTACTTTTTTATATCTATAGTTTGTTACTCCCAGGGTATAGTTTTATGGGGTCCTCTGGTTAACTACAAATACTCGATAGTAAACGGATAAGAGGTGAATAGATGTACATAAAAATATATAGCTATCTACTTAGGTTGTCATAGTTAATTTATAGCTAAAGCAGTATGTGATAAATTATTTTAATAGAAAAATACTAAAAAATATCTCAGGCGGGAATCGAACCCGCAACCTTTGGATGTCTGGTCCAATGCTCTTCAAATTGAACACCCGTCGAAATTTTCAAGTACCCTTCTAAATGAAATGAAATGAAAATAAAAATTATTCATAAACTGCACACATAACATAAATATACAAACATTAAGAAAGAAAGAAAGAAACAGTGTGCAGAAGGAAATGGTAAAAACTCAGCATATATGTCGAACCAGATAGCTCGACACTGATTTTCTGTCGTGCCAACATCGGAAGAATAACAATATCACATGATCTAGACATGCTCTAAAGTAAATAATTAATTAAAAGCCAAAAAACAAAACAATTATACAATGAAAATAAGACAAAAATTGCAACAAGTGAGGTTTACAATAAACAACAAGTAAATTAACAACATTGATAATACTGTAGGCCAGCTTTGTCTCATCAATGAGAGGAACATTTTCTCGTATTCGAAACAAACGTTTTTACTTATCGTTGATATGATTGTTTCATGATTGTTTCAAGATGAAATGACGGTGGTAACGGTATGGTGACGACGTATTATACGTCGTCACCATACATAATCCACAAAGTAAAATAAAAAAAAACAAAATTATTTTGCTAGCACAATACCAATAGTGTTATGATATCATTATTTCGTTGATTAGAACAAAGTCAACAAGTAACTGTACTTACTTAAGTAAGTATCCCTGAACATTGCAATAACATACAGGGAATAAACGACAAATTTAAGAAAGCAACAAGATGTATGTTTAGTATTAGTCAATAATACTGAAGGTTAAAGCAGACCCATTTCCCAGGGTAGCACCCGTTCACGAGCATTACGCATGATGCAGCCATCGTTTCGCTCAACCATATCTTAGGGCACGCAACGACCCGCCCCACATGCCACCACCCAATAGCTCAATTGGACCCGAAAGCCAAAGGTTGCGGGTTGCGGGATATCTTTTCTAAAGTTTGATACACATGGGACAAATTGTCTGAATGATACTGAAACCAGCATCAAAATCCGTTGCGTAGAAGATCTAAGCGTACATAGGGACAGAAAGCGGGAAATGATTTTTCTTTTCATGTACTATCGTATAGGTGCATATGTATGTAAAGGACAGTGTTGTAGGAATAATCAAGAAGGCAAAGCACGTTTAAAAAAAAGCAATGTTTTTATTGGCTTTCTAAAAAAATTTAATATTTTTATTTTCGTGATGATGTGCCCTACTCAATATCTACCAATGTTGCTTTATTTGTGTGTTGTTCCTTTCTTATTTGTGTGATGTATACTAATCAACAAAAAAGGTTACATGACTTGTATAATGTACCCGTCTAAAGATCTGTTTGTGATGTAATTGTCCTGTACCCGCACATAACGGCACTTTTGCACCGTAGTACGGAGTGGCGGCGACATCCTGCGCCGCCTCCAACGGTCACCACCAAGCTGACAGGCGGCATCACCATCATCCACATCACCAGCACGCGGACGTCCCGCCGCAATGGGTGAGCCGCAGTGATTGTGAATTTTTGACACAGTTTTTTGTGATGTTTACACACTTTTGTTTGTGTTGTGTACCCTTTAGTTTTGGCTTGTCTTCGATTATGCTGCGTCTTGCAGTATTTGTGGCGTGTATTTTTTGTGTAGTTGATTTGTTTTTTCGCACCTCAACTTTAGAGCGTTCAGAACCTTCAATTTCACTTGTGCCTTGTACCTATTTGTTGCTTCCGGTCTCTTTTGTTTTTTTATTGTAATTACTTTGTTTTATTTTGTATATGTTGTTTGCTTTTTGTGTGTAATCTTTTACAGTATCAGTAATTGGAATGTGATTTATCTTTTAATTCGGTATTTTTGTCGCCTATTCATTTGTGCGCTGTACCTGTCGTATTGGTTACATTTTTTAACTTTAGTAGTATTTTGGAGTATCGAAATACTAAACGTAAGTATGTATTTTTTTTTATTTTGAACGGCGAACCACTTTGTTAAATTTCCTCGTTAATTCGTACTGTAAAATTGTGGAGTCAATTCACGTGGCCATTACTAGATCAGCTATAGAAGCCAACGGACGTCTTCAGTATTTTTTATTATTTGGATATATCTGCATTAAACGATTCAATATAAGCTAAAATCGGAGTTTATCTCTTTTTTTCGAATGGGTTCGCTTTTAATCCCAATCAAGCCCGGGGGCCAAGACAGGATCCACGATGGAACGAGCTCACCCAGAAGGTGCCTATTCACCCTGGCTTTGAAAACGGACGGGTTATAAGTACTAAGGACACAAGTTATTGGCTGATGTTATGGACTTTAGGACTAAGCAGCTTTATTCTTAATTTCTTCGGAAGCACGGGAAAGCTCTAGAATACAATTACCAGCATTTTTTTTTTTATTGGAAAAGATACTTTACCACCTCAATAAACTTGACTAGCCACTGTAATGGAAGTAATTTTTTTTATTTACGACGTGGTTTAGTTTAGTTTTGCTTTAAAATCGATTGTCTCTCGATAAGTGTCCTAAATCGCTCAGAATATTATCGATTAAATCGATAGTGAGTTATCTAACATTATCGATACTATGTCTAGTATTCATACTGTTGATGAACCTTTCATCGTCGATACTATCATCAGTATGACCCATTCTCACAATACTATCGATAGCGAGTTGTCGTCGGTATCGATACGATTGATCACAATACAATAACACTTTATTGTTTACACCACAGAACAAAAGACATACGAAAACAGATAATCGCTTAAAACTAACGAAACTTGACAAAAACTAGTTGCTTTTCGTAGTGACAAATCAATAGCGCGTTTAAAAATACCACTAGTGCCATCTATCGTCAACGTTTCGCAAAATATGAGTAAAAGCTAGATTTTATTTGTGTACTTTTAAATATTGTTTTACGTTTAAATTATTTACGGTTGAATATTTTTTAGGTTTTTTAGGCCTTGAAAATGTTATTGTCGTCAAAATACCGGAAGATTATTCATTATTGTTTCGACGTATACATAATACATTCTTGCATTTTGTGACCACGCGTGGGACGTGTTTTCCTTGAGTATCAGTACTTCCCGAACTGATTGCTTAATAAGATGAAATGGTTCTTTTCAATTCGAGTTTGATGCAACGGTGGCTATCCTGATTTTCGGACAGACGATCTTAGATTTTATTCCTGGAAGGTTAGAGTCCAAATGTTTGTGTTATGAATACGAGCATTTGTACCTGAGTCATATTTTTATATATTTCTATGTTTATATATTATATATGGGTCGTATATTTAGTTCTTACGCTTCCGAGCACATTATACATTTAAATAAAACAACTTTTTTGTTTAATCTTTAACTACACAAAATATTAATCGGACACGTTCCTAATTGTTGGTTTTTTTTTAATCAAAATTGTTTTATTTTGCATTTTTTAACAAAATCAAATGCAAAATAAATTAATTTCGATTTTAGCAGTTAGTAACGTGCCCTATTAAAATATTGTGAAGGTAGTAGAACATATATGACGACCATTGGCTTAGTCATCCTGTGATCATGGCTCCTGTAAAGGAGTAAAGAGGTACTATATTATAAGAAGGAGCGGAATGACAAAAATTATAGAAAATTAATATGATTGCAATATTTTTTGACTGTAATTGCCCACCTATAAATATTCAATATCTATGTATCAAACTATCCGTTACTCATATCCATAGTAACCATAACACGATCCTTACAGTGTTTAGTTTGGGCTAGGCTAATTCGCGTGAATATAAATAAAATTTTCATTTTAGGACCTACATAGCTACATGGTTTAGGTATTCGATTCCCGGTTACGTCAATGATTTTTTCTATATTTTGTCACATTGGTTTTAAAGAATGGTGAAGAGGTCGATGGTACAACGTTAAGCGCATTAGGTCTAGGTTAAGCTATTTTTTCTATGGTCTGTCATGAGATGGGTGACCATAATAAAGATTGTTTGCAACGGTAGCGAACCTGCCTTTTGCACCGACTTGAAGGGGTAGATGTTTGTGTGATGTATACGAGAATTTTTACCTGACTCATGGGTATGAATATTGCATAGCCATGTATCATATATGTATGTCTATCCGGTACCCTAGTATCCATGACACAAGCCTTACAGTGCTTACATTGGGCTAGGCTAATTGGTGTGAATGTAAGATATATTTTTATAACATTATCCCGTGTCAATTAATACTGATCTGAGTTTAAAACAAAGTTTTTTTCATATAATCGAATAATAAAAACGTGCTTCCTCATCAATCAAAACGAGAAGGTACCACTGTGTCTAATGTACCATATATGTAGACAGTACGTGACAAAATATCGTTTTTAATATCACATATAGTTTTAGATACTATATTAATATGAGTATGTAATTATTACACATAGTGATTTTGTGCACACTTTGGTACACGTGATCTTTTTATCGTTATCATATTTATTTGTAAATATCGTATGTTATATTTTGAATGTGGCGTTTTATTTGGGGAAAATTCAAAGCAGGTCAAGTGAGTGTCGGACTTTCGCACATTTGAAGTGTAAACAAATGAAAATAATTTGAAGAAAACATTTTTTTACGGATTTTGCGCTTATTTTATTTTATATTTAAACCTGACGTTTCGACTCCATGACAACCATTATCTTAGTTATCCTTTGATCACGACTCCTGTTAAGGAGTCGAAACGTATGGATTAAATATAAAATAAAAAATGTGCAAAATCCGTAAAAAAGTGTTTTATTAAAATGTGTAATGTGCGCGGAAGTGTAAGAATTAAATAAATGAAAAGAACTTTATTTAAATTAAGTTTGTTTTGAATTGTCCAACATTTTTATTTACCACAAATTCAATACGTTTTTTAACTCACATGAAGAACGGGCGTAAGAAACTCATCAGCGTTAACAGAAGTAACCACATTTACAATATTATACGTCGTCACCATACATAATCCACAAAAAAGGTTTCATTACATCGTTGATTACAACAAAGTCAACAAGTATCTGTTTTAGTTCCAACCGTTTAGCTGTACTTCGTTAATATTTCCTACATTCACACCAATTAGCCTACCCTAAAGCAAGCACAATTATCACACAATCATCTATTCCCTAAGGAATTCGAACCTAGGACAAATCAAACGAACGCACGTTCTGGCTTTAGTGATTTTCATAATTTAGATTTAGTTCAAGAAACTTATGGCCTAGCTGTTGACGTTTAATACCCGCATTGTAAATCCACATTATAAATAAAAAACAGCAATTTATCTTTATTTTAGCTTAAATATATATTTTTATTATAAGACATTAATTTACATTTTGTAACATACAACAATTTGGACATAAGTTGTATGGATAAAAAATCAATATTTAGATTTAATTCCCAGATTTGAACCTAGGCCTTAGTGGAGTAGCCAGGATCGCCGCTCCCATTGCACCAATCTTATTTTAAGTGTTCTTAAATTTTTGATTATTTTTTTTATGTTAGTTTTAAATTCTTTTAATCATTCGTCTTAAAGCCATTCAGTAATATAATACGGAGGATAAAATCCCAAACTACCTTTATATTATAGGCTTTTATACCTGGAATACGAGGGCACGTTCCATTTTTTATTGCTAGTGATGTAGTTCTGTCGATAGGGGCGAAAAATTATATCGATAGATACGATCGTCTCTAGTTAGATAATACGCACAATGCCTCAGTTATTTATGTGATTGACGTTGATAGGTCTCGTTGTTTGTGAAAAATATTTTTTTTGATCCCAATCAAGCCCAAAAGCAAGACAGGATCCACGATGGAACGAGCTAACCCAGAAGATGCCTATTCACCCTGGCTTTGAAAACGGACGAGTTATAAGTGCTCGGAAATATAGACACAAGGAAGGAGTACCACTCCTTTGCTGTGCGCATTTTTAAAAAGTTGAGAAGCGCTTGGTGCGACAAGAATAGCAACCAAGAAATGGTCGTAGCTCGCATTGCGTCTGGATGTTCGATGGATAAAGGGAGATGGCGGTCTGAGCACATGCAGCATTCATGTTTATAATTCAAATAATATATGTTCAGAATTATAATTTTGAATACACTACATTGGATGAGTATTAAGTTGGGTGTCTTAACTGTTAGTAAGAGTCAGGGTCCTCAACGAACTAGCAGCACCCTAAGCATGTATATTTTTAGAAATTTTGGCAACCTCCATGGTCGAGTGGCTTACATATCGTTTTCCATGATAACGCCACTCCGAGATCAGTCCCGGGTTCCATTCACGGCCGGACAAAACGAACTATGTATTGGCTCGGTTTTGGTTGTTGCGGTACAGTCGATATTTCTGAATTCCGTAACACAAGCGCCTTTGCTACTCAACTTGGGTTGAGAACAATGTATTTGATGCTGTCTAATATGTATTTATTTAAAAATAAAAATAATGTTGAAAGACTTTTCAAGAGAACTCTCTCATTATCTCTTTATTTATTTAACAGCAGTAGAGAACTAACATTAAAAAAAAACCACAAAAAAAATTTCAACAGGTGTCAGGCAGAATCTGGGATAAGTTGAATTTTTTAAGATACAGACAAGTGTGCATGGGCACGTCGGTAAAGGCAGACGAAGGCGAACTTTCAGCGACCAAATAGAAGATGTCCTGAAAAATGCTTCGTCTCAAAAGCACCCTTACCGTCGAGCTTTATGAAAGTTCTGATGAGTACTATAAAGTCTCTAGAGATACAGATATTGACCTATTTGACAAACCCGGATTTTTTTCTAAGGCTGTATCACTTAAGTTGTAAGTAAGTATGCTGTGGGATCATGACAGTGAGTTTAGCTCGATCGATTTAGCTCTGCAGCTGTCATGGATCCATTCAGTACACTTTGTTCACAATGTTTTCAATTTGTTTTATGGTCTCTTATTTAAATTAAAGGTATGCTTGCTAACTAAACATTTTTGTACATGTTGAGGCAGTCTTTAATTAAGGCGTCACTTTGTAATGTGTCTTAAAAAAATGATGTCTATAACTGTTATACGTGATGGTCTTATTATTGGTTCAATAAATAATAAAATTAATAAATGTGTGTTGAAGAAACGAGAGATGTATGTCAGGATTGTGAAAAGTGGAAATTTGTGATATCTGCCTATCCCTGAGGGAAAAGGACGTGATTGTATGGATATGGATATGAATATGGATGTATGTTAAATGCTTAAATAAAATAAAGTGAGTAAAATTACAAGGCTATAGATAAATAACTATAGAAGGCCAATCATAAGTTTCAACATATAAGTTTTTTCATAAGTACAGATAATTTAAAATAAAAACATACAAAAACATATTATAATCTTGTTTTGGAAATCGAATACGCGACTCAATAATGGGGTTAATATCTCATTAATGTATACGTTCGAAGTAATAATTCATGTAATATGACAAATACCATATTTTCGCAATAGTTCACGCTGTCTACCACGTGCTACTTAAATATTACAAACTTAATGATAATAAATTAATCACGTTTATTGGAATGTGAATGGAATTGTAAGGGTTTCCCCATATTTATAAGTCCTTCGATATTTTTTTAATGGGTACGCTCTAGATCACAATCAAGCTCGGAGGTCTTGACAGAACCTATGATGAAGCGAATTGACCCAGAAGGTGCCTTTTCACCCTGGCTTTGAAAACGGACGGGTTATAAGTAAATACAGATGCAAGAAAGGAGTTCCACTCCTTTGCTGTGCGCATTATAAATTACTAGCGGCCCATCCCGGCTTCGCGCGGGTGGACA
This sequence comes from Calamotropha paludella, assembly GCA_927399485.1. Lineage (NCBI taxonomy): Eukaryota > Metazoa > Arthropoda > Insecta > Lepidoptera > Crambidae > Calamotropha > Calamotropha paludella. The sequence goes on along the minus strand of OV656830.1, from coordinate 1,202,083 downwards.
AAATTATTTAAATTTTTTCTAGCATTAAATATAGCCTATGTTACTCAGCGTGAATGTAGCTTTCCAGTGGAGAAAGAATTTTTGAAATCGGCTTAGTAGTTTTTGCGTTTATGCATTGCAAACATACAAATCTTTCCTCTTTATAATGTTAGTGTAGATGTTAAGTAGTCCACTACGCTCGCTGCGCTCATCTGCCGTGGAGCCAACACATAACTAAAATAATATACTTATTGATAAATAATTAAAATAATTTATACACTTTTGAAAAATATGGTAAATTAATAATTATCGATAAATAACCATCGACTTTAACCCCCTCCCTCAATATCCGACTCCCGTAATAGTCCCGTTTCGCACCTGGCGTGCTCGCGCCAATCGCATGCGCGCGCGCACGCTTTCTCTGAACTCGTCCATGCTTTGGTACATTCATACTAAAGATTATTTTGTCCTTAACCTTTTTTTTTATTTAAACCTGTATAAGTACTTGTAGTTACTATTTTATTCTCAAAATATAGTTCTTTCTTATCTATGAAATTTATGATGACCGTTTCGTGCAACTGTAGCGATCTTACCCATCGCATAGACAATCAATCCTGGTTTCGATTCCGGAAAGGGGCAGATGTTTGCGTGATGATTACGAGTACCTGAGTCATAGTTATTTATATTTTCTATGAATATTACATGTTATGTATCATATTTGTATGTCTTTCATTATTGTTCACGACGAAACGATTCGTTTATCTGTATAATAGCACCTATAACGTAAATTAAGTAATTCATAAATGATTAATGTGAAGTTCTGAAAATAGTGTAGTTCAAAACGCATGTTCGCAGATAGCAGGACTTGCTCCTTATAAGTGCGCCAATAGGACGATCGCATTTCTTCCTTTCGTCAAGTGTGTTTTACGAGATTAAGAATAGTTTATTTAGTTACGTAATAATGTTCAGATTGTAGTATATTTCTCTAGTTAACCTTTATTAATAAAAATACATAGAAACATAACCTGAAATACATAGAAACATCCCGCTCGCCTTCCGCTATGCGACTGCGGACGACAGAGGTGGAGGAGAGACGGAGACCCTCCGGACACGGGGGAGGGAGGTGGTGAATCCTCTATGGATACTTCGGGCCGGCCCGATAGTTATGTCAGACTCGTACTGACTAAACACCACCTGGGATTGGCTTGCACCCGGAGAAGGTCATAAGCCGTCATCTGAGGCGACCACCCCTCTAGAGAGGGGTGGCGCAAGCGCTACTCACCTAGGTGAGAGAGCGCATAGAAAAAAACGATTGACTCCCAGAAGGGGGTTCAGTCGTGAATGAAGTTAAGTCGGCTGGCTTCCAGAAGGGGGGCCAGTCGGCATCTGAGAGGACTGGGGTAGACCTGATGGGTCTGTATTGGCTCTACGTTTGGCTGATTCCTGTGCCTCTAAGAGGAGGTTCAGGTCAGCTGACAATTGACTGGGTTGGTCTGTCAGGACAGACCTAGGTCGCCTAGACAGAGGGTTCGTGGATGAGGAAGGAGTGTAGTTGGATGCGCCCCGGATAAGTGGATTAAAGTGGCTCTCTGCTGTTTCGAAGAAACGTTCAGAGGCCTTTATGAAGTATTGTTGGAGAGTAGGGAGTTCAAAGTCCCTGTGCAAGTCCGCGTTGCGGACATACCAGGGAGAATTTGAGGCCCTACGTATGAATAGGTTTTGAATCACCTGCAATTTATTAAGGACTGATGCCTTTGCATGTGAGAAGATCGGGGACGCGTAGGTCATCACCGGTCGTATGCAAACCTTATAAAGTGTTCGCTTGTTTCGAAGTGACATGCGGCTGTGACGCCCCAACATAGGGTTGAGACGCCCCAAGTAAAACCGCGCGTTACGAGATACTCTCTTGACGTGAGGAGAGAATGTCAGTTTTTGGTCAAGGGTGACGCCTAGAAATTTGGCAGTGCGTTGCCATGGAATGGACTTCCCCTGGAGTCGGGGTGGGTTGTGGCGGGCCGGTACACGCGTGCGTTTTGCGTCGAAGCAAACAGCGGATGACTTATCCGGGTTTACATCGATACGCCACTCGCGGAACCAGTCGCCTAAGGAGTTGATGGAGGTCTGAAGCCTCGGGAGGATATTCCTACATGATGAGCCCTTGAGATACAGAGCAGTATCGTCTGCAAACAGGGACAGTTGTACCCCGTTTGTTGGGACGGGAATGTCGTTGGTGTAAATAACATACAGCAGAGGAGCCAGGACAGAGCCCTCAGGCACGCCCGCTGTTGTTACGCGGAGTTGAGAGAGTACTTTCGTATCTGAAACGGAAGGTACGATGCTGGAGAAATGATGCTACTAGCCGGACCAGTCTCACTGACAGATTAAGTCTGTACAGCTTGACAGTTAGTCCAGCGTGCCAGACCTTATCGAAGGCCTTGGCTACATCAAAGAAAACCGCCACGGTCTTATATTTCCTAGGGAAAAAGCCGCTCGAGATGTACTCGACTATGCGGTGAACCTGTTGGGGGCATGAGTGTTTGGTTCGAAAGCCAAACTGATGGGGTATGATGAGGTCATTCGTAAAGAGATGGTCTTTTAGGCGGGCGAGGATACACCTTTCAAAGAGTTTCCCCATTGCCTTAAGGAGGCTGATGGGGCGGTGGCTCGCAGGGAGGTTTAGGGGTTTCCCCGGCTTGGGGATGCCTATTACGATTGCTTCTTTCCAGGCTGCTGGAAAGTAGCAGAGATCGAAGCAGGCGTTGAATAAAAGGGACAGTAAGACCAGCACTTGAGATGGTAGGTGCTTTAGGGCCATGTTGGAGACGCCGTCGGCGCCAGGGGCCTTTTTGGTCTTGAGGCCCTTGATGAAGGAATGGACTTCATCAGGGGACACTGTGATGGGATCAGAGTCTAGAGATTTGGAGTTCAGCTCGCTGAGCTCCTTCTCAATCGACTGAAGGTGGGATGGGTCGCAAGTCTGAGTGCTGACTGAGCATTTTGAAGCAATGCTGTCAGCAAAACACTCCGCCTTCTCCTCGTCGTCGAAGGCTGTGGAGCCATCGGGACGGAGGAGAGGGGGTGTGAAGTTTGAGGTGTCACTACGGAGGGCTCTGGCCACTCGGTAGTAGGCTACATGGGAGGGAGTGATGTCCGCCATGAGGTCACCAAATTGGTTATTCCTCAGGTCGTTCAACTGAGATCTTACTAACCGTTGAAGACGGTTGGCTCTGGCTCTGTACTCAGGGGTCGGGTACCTAGCAGCTCTCCGGAGAGCTGCGTTTTTCTTTGCACTGTCCGCAGTCTTTCTTTGGACCAAAAGAGTAAATTCGGAAATGGCTGCATCTATTTTCTCCGAACTATCGTAATAGTCGGGGTCCATAGAGAGCGAAGGGTTGCCTACTTCCATTGCCGACTTGAGGGACGATCTGAACCGATCCCAGTCAGTAATGGTTTTGAAGGAGGGAGGGGTTGGCTCTTTGTTTCCCATAATGAGGGAAACCGGCCTGTGATCGGACCCGAGGTCTTGGAGGGTCTCAATCGTCCTAAATGGGAGGGAGACTCCCTTGACTAGAGCGAAGTCTAGTACGTCGGGATCATTCTGTGGGTTTTCTGGGTAGTGGGTGGGTTCGTACGGGCTGAAGACGTCTAATTCGAGATCATGTGTGATCTGAAGCAGACGCCGCCCGCCGGTGTTTGTCTTACGGCAGGTCCAGTCAGTGTGCTTGGAGTTAAAGTCTCCAAACAGAATGACTGAGTCGCCCAAAGACAGAAGGGACTCGAAGTCGCTCCGCAATGGAGTGGTGCCAGCGTGTATGTAGACAGAAGCTATGATCAGTGTTCTGTGACCCGACATAGCCAGTCTGCATACCGTGGCTTCCATGTTAGAGAGAGCAGGAGTGGGGATTGGTGAGCAGTGAAGCGATCTTTTGTAGTAGATCGCCGTGCCACCAGAGACAATTTCCCTGCGGTTCTGGTCCGCTGGGGTGAAGTTGTCATTTCTGACTAGGGAGTATGAAGGAATCGATAGCCCTTTCCGTATAGACGGTTTGAGCCATGTTTCCTGAAGTAGGACAAGGTCGGGGTCCCTTTCGCGCAGAAACACCCTTAGCTCGGGAATGTTTTTGCGCAGGTAGCGGGTATTGAAAGAGATAAGCGAAACACCTCTAGGTTTCACTCGACCGGTGAGAGGAGCGACTGGTACAGTCGGAGAAGAAGAAGAAGAAGATGGGATCCTTCCTGGCATTATGGACCTTAGTTAAGGGACCGGAGAAGGGCTTCGTGCTCACAGAGAGCTAGAAGCCGTTGTTGGGCGTTTTGGGCCATCCTGAGTTTGGATGCCAAGGCCGATATCTCATTGATATTGATGCCTTGCATCGTGGTGAAGATGATAGAGAAGTCATCCATAAGGGATGACTTCGGGGCTTGGGAGGCGGGAGCCGCCTTTGGCGGTGTCGCCTTAGGCGGCGTCGCCTTAGGCGGCGTCGCCTTGGGAGCTGGGCCCCAGGCCGGCCCAGGGGCCGGTGCCGGAGGGGCTGGTCCCCAGGCCGGTCCGGAGGCCGGCATGGGGGGGGGGGGCTGGAGTGGTGGTAGCCGGCTGTCCCGCCCCTTTAGGTAGGGGTGGGAAATTTGCCAGCGAAGGCTTAGGAGGGGCCGGGGGGCCAGAAGGCCTCTTCTTCTGAGAAGAAGATGCCTTTGGTCCCCGGTTAGGCTTTTTAGCCTTGGGAGGCTTGGGGCGAGGGGCGCGAGAGCAACCCCTATAGTTAGCTGGTGGCCGGATTGGCCACACAGCACACAGTCGGGAGGGGTGGGGGAGTCTCTCGTGCGAGAGCACTCCTTGGTCAGGTGTGGAATGAGGCACTTGACGCACCTCGGTGAAGCGTTGCAGTTCGCCGCTGCATGGCCGTAAAGCTGGCAGCGGTGACACTGCCCAGGATACCCACGCTTGTTTGGGGGCTCGGCTCTAATGCCAGAAAGGCCGCAGACCACGAGGTCTTTGGCGCGGAAGATGGGTTTGGCCTTTTCGTTGTTGGTCATTATGACCAAAGCGAGGGGCCAGGACCTCCCATTGCTAGCGTGCAACTTGTGCACGCCGACAACAGGGTAGCCCTGTCGAACGAGGTCATTTAGGATGTCCTCGTTCGGAAGTTCTTCGGGGATGCCCCTAAGAACGGCCTTTACTTTGCGCTCCTCGGGGAGCGCAAAGGTGTAGTAGGATATGCCTTTGTTGGCAAGAAGTCGGGTCAGAGACCTAAAGTCCGCGATCGTGGGGGTGTTGACCTCGATGGTCAAACCCTTGTTGACGGCCTTTGTGTACTGGATTTTCTCCTGTACACATAAGGCGGACACTAAGCCCCACTTGGCCTTGTCCTGAAGTTGGATCGGCGGGTGGGCAGCAACCTTTGTAGGTTGCGCGTCGCACCTTGAAAGTGGACGCGAGGTGGATGGGCGTGAAGTCGGGGCGGCGCGGGGCAGGTCCCCGGTGGACCTGCTCGGGGCCGTAGGGGCTGCCTTAACCGGGGCGGCTGAGGTGGTGGTGGAAGCCACTGGAGTGGCGGGCGGAGAAACGTTCTTCCTGCGCTTCATGCGCTTCGAACGTTTTCCCTCTACCGTGGTGAAACCATCGGTGAGCGTAGAGGAAGACTCGTCGGCAGAGTCGGACGAGAAGGGAGGCGTGTGCCTCGGGGCCGAGCGCTTGGATGCGAGGAACTCGCAATCCATGTCGCTGATGTTGGGTCTGGTCACGGTCGGGATGGGTGACCGTTGTATCCCCTGTGCGTCTGGAGACGCCGGGGAGGAAAGGACGATAGGAAGGGATCGTTGGGATCTCTGGGTTCCTACCTGGGTTTGGGTCTGCGCGGCCACGGGCTGGGGCCCGAACCGCGCCTCAAAAAAGGCGAGGAGTGCCGCCACACTACTCGCAGGAAGCTGCGAGAGCAGTGGGTCGACACCCGAAAGCGCGTTGATGAGCTCACTTGGGTCCGAAGACGCCATTTCGTGAGCTAGAAAAATAAAATTAAAGAGTAAAAACAAGAAATAAAACTAATGCAAGAGACACCCCCTGCCGGGTGGCAGGGGGGAGGGGGGTGACGCGACCGAGGGCAGGTATCCCTAAACGGATAGCCGCCTGCCAAACCCCTTGGGCTAAGCCCAAGTGCAATGGGACTTGGCCTTCGGTTTTCCTAGAGCCTGAAGGGCCCTAGAGAGCAAACCGGGATTGCTCCGCCGACTTCGTTAACACCGCAAGGTATCCGTCGACGCAAGACGCGGGCGGGAAGAGGAACCCTTTATTTTAATACAAACAAAGGGTTCCAGCTAACCCGGAACGATTACAACCGAAAATCGGAAGTAAAAAACCGTTAATTGCGGAAGGTTCCGCAACTAGCGGCTGCCCTAACGACTACCGCGGTGCGCAAAAGGGAGAGACGCGATCCGACGCGAGGGCCGCTGGTCGCGAGAAGGCTCGCAACAAGCGGCTGCCTATCCGCCCGGATCGGGAATTCAGGAGCGCTTCGGCTTCAGCTGGAGCGTTTCACGCGGAAGGCGAGCGAAGTGTGGCGAGCGCCGCTAGGGGGCACCTGTGTACGGGGACGACAAGTGCGCACGGCGGCTCGAAGCGGAATGCGAGCGGACGACAGAGGCGAGCGGGGCAGTTTATATATGACCGAGGCGGGAGGCGAGGTAGAATAAAAGAGCGCCCGCGCCGAGAGCGGCGCCACTCGCTTCCCGCTCTCCCTATGATGAATATTGTATGTTATTATAGTAAGTATAAATAATATTAACTAGAAAATAAGTCGTAGTCATAAGAAAATGTGTAAATAATGACATAAATAAAGGCGAAAGCACTTGCGGGGGTGAGGTTCGGAGGCCCAAAATGGGTTGCCCCACCTTGGATGGGTCACCCAAAAATATCGAATAAAAGACGGGCTCAAATCAATGCAAAATCACTTCCGACCGAGCTTCCGATCCAGCATAGAAACAAGCAAGAAGAAGAAACCTGAAGCCTCCGAACCTCACTGCAAGCTTAAGAAAATCAGCGACTTCCTTGCCGAAGCTACCCTGCTGACGTCACCATCCCTACGGCGCCATCCGACATTACCATCGTCCATCACCACCCAAGTTATACAGTCCACCCTAGTGGGGTCTATGCCCCACAATTATGAAAATATAATTATATGTAATATTGAAATATATACTCATGTAGACACAACTAGGCGCACAAACGCATGCAAGCAGACACGCGCACACACCCAAACACAGACATAAACTATACCACACAAATTCAGTAATTCTTTAAAATATGTTTTAAAATGTTTAATTATGAAGAATGTTTATAAATACTTACCAACCTGAATAAGTGTAAAATGCTCGTTTTTATGGAAGAGTGGAGTCTCCTGACAGCTGGCCTATGAGCTGAAAAGGGGATTCCAATTCATAGAATTCTTGTTACTTGTTTTTTGAAAATAAAATATTTTATATATTTTTTTGTAGACAGAATGGACGAAAGAAGTATGATAAAACCAGTTTATGAGGCAATTGTGCATGGGCATTTCGATAAAGGCAGACCAAGGCGAACTTTCAGGAACCGAATAGAAGATGTCCTGAAAAAGGCAACGCCAGAAGCACTCTTGACCTACGAGCTTTTATTAAAGGTCTGATTAGAGTTGAAGAAGCGAGAGATGTGTGTCAGGATCGTGTAAAGTAGATATCTGTGATCTCTGGCTATCCTTACGGGAAATAAGCGTATTTATATGTTTGTATGTCATATTTATTTTATTTTATTTATTAAAAGAAACAAACAGCATGTTATAATACATTTGAAAACTTAGAACTAAAATAGTACATTAGCCTAATTAGTTTCCAAAGCTAGTTTTATAAACATAATTTAGCTGAACAAAAGTATGTGCGAAAATTGTTTTTTTTTTAATTTAATAAAAAAGCTATTACAAGAACTAATGTAACGGTAGGGTTACTAATACTTAAAGTTTAAATAAGTAAGATACTATATTCATTAAAATAATGATAACACAAGTACCTTTTAGGATCCGGTACCGGATTCCTTAAAATACCTGCGGAATCGTGAATTTTTTTCGTGTAATATGTCGATGGCGCTGTAAGTACTATTATATTTTTTACAAGCTCTAATAATATGAGTAGTTGCTCTATAATTAGTGAATTGTATGTTGTTATTATGGTTCTCTCTTTGGTATAAGACGCCATATTGATGCCGACGGTGGATACTCAAAAAGTTGACAGTAATTGTGAGAGGCGAGCTGAGATATAGAATTGTGTAGCTAATAAACAAACTCTTATTACATTCAAGACTCGGTGACCGCAAGAGTCGTGACAGTCTTGAATTTACAAGACCCCGAGTTCTAGAATGAACTCAAATCACAAACGGAACACAATTCTAATAAAATATTTCGATATGGAAATGTTATGAGCCCAAAAAAAAAAGCCCAAGCCTAGAAAGCCCAAGTCATACTAAGCGTTTTGGTTCCAATTTTGTAATACGTACCGCTTAGAAGTGAATCTCTTTGCCTGAGTCTGTTTCCTAACAAATACGGTTTAGGGGTCTTCAAGTCACGAGTGAATATACAGGGTGTCCCAAAAACGACACGTCACAGTGACACTGGAGTTAGGCCAGCACAAGAGGCATCGAACAAGCCTAACATGACCTCAGTAAAAGTTGCTCGGTTTTCAAGATATTTCCAATTTAAACTTTTTCTAAATTTTCAAGTTTCTTAACATGTTCAGTGCTAGCATTATGTTAGATAGCCCTCAGGTTTCCATTTTTCTTTTGCACTCTTGTTGCGAATAGTTGCTTAAGATGATAGAAGTGTTATTTCGTTGACAACTTATGTAAAATGTGGAAAAATACTGGATTGAACTTGAAAAAAATTGAACAACGAAAAATAACTTTCAACTTTGATCACTTGCCGTGAAAAAAATTTCAAAGAAACTAAATGAGCAAATAACTTTAAAAACTTGCATGTGTTATGCCAATTCCAAAATGGTATAACACATGTATCTTATTGGTTTAATAAGTTTACAGTAAATGCTCGAACTGTCTCCCTTGAACTCTAATACATAAGTGACATCGCCTAATAAAATTACGGCTCAATGTTCTTAAGCTGATTTCTGATATGGTGCGAGCTGCATCGAATACACGTCGCCGTAACTCTTCTTCGGATCTTATTGGTTTCGCATAAACTTTGTCTTTTAGACAACCCCAATAAAAGAAATCTAAGGGATTTAGATCCGGGGAACGCGGTGGCCATGAAATTGGCCCCTGTCGCCCAATCCATCTTTCGGGGAATGCGTTGCTTAGGTACTGACGTACTGGTAAGGCATAGTGTGCTGGGCAGCCATCTTGTTGGAACCACATCCTTCGTCTCAGCGCCAACGGAGTATCTTCCAATAATACAGGAAGGTTGTTTCGCAAATGTTCTAAATAATTTTGTCCATTCAGAACAGGCGGCAACTCGACCGGTCCCAATATTTGACCGTTGAAAATTCCCGTCCACAGATTAATTTTAAATTGGTACTGTGATCGGTCTTCTCTTTTTTCATGTGGGTTGTCTAATTGCCAGCTATGGATGTTGTGCAAATTGATATACCCATCCCTTTTGCAGGCTGATTCGTCGCTCCATAACACTTCATTGAAGAAATTTGGATTTTCTCTCCATTTCTGAATCATTGTCCGGCAAAACTGGACACGCGCAGCGTAGTCCGCCGGAAGCAGTGTTTGGACGCGTTGGATATGGTAGGGATGGTATTTGTGGCGTTTTAAAATTCGATGTGCCGAAGATTTGGGAACACCAGTGCGGCGTTCAATAATTCGCACTGAAGTTCCTGGCTCCTCTCGTACTTGCTCTAACACCACGTTGTCGTCAACAGTCCGAGGTCTTCCTTCTGAGTGACTCACTCCAGGTAATCTGCCATCACGATAAGCGTTCACAACTCTTAAGATCACTTCGTAAGTCGTCGGATTACGGATTGGATATCTTTCGGAGTATAATCTTGCAGCCAATCTTGCGTTGTACGAAACATTGCCTCGATTGGAAACCTGCCTGGTTTCGCCGTAAATCAAGTGCATGTCCGAGTAGTCACGGTGAGTGTATTGGGTACCACGATTTGCCATCGTTAATAAGACAGTTCCGTAAAGCAATATCAGTGTCCAACAGAGCGCCGAGTTGTCGTTCAAAACAGAAATCAGAGTCCAGAGAAAAGCCAAGTCGATTTAAATTAAGGAATACACGGAAACAAGGAACGCAGAGATTAACACGGTTGTCGTACGAAACGCAAGGTAACGAACTGTCGTAACAACTTGATTTGCAGTGCAGGGCCATAAGAATTAAAACTACAACCCCTCTTTCTTCTCCATTTCTTTGAAAAGATGATAACGACACGTACGTCAAAAACAAAGCTATTTGCTTACAATATCTAGCCGACAAAAGGGTAATAAACTATCCTTATCTTTCATTCTCATGCATTTGACAAACAAAAAAGCTAATAGATAACAATAACAATGCCTTATCGTTGCGCGTGACATTATTTTTTTACCTGCTAGCGGTAGCTTCCGGGGTTCCTAGTATTAGTGAAGCATTAAAAAATCGTATAATATTAAAATAAGACACATGTGTTATACCATTTTGGAATAAGCATAAGACATGCAAGTTTTTAACGTTATTTGCTCATTTAGTTTCTTTGAATTTTTTTTCACGGCAAGTGATCAAAGTTGAAAGTAATTTTTCGTTGTTCAATTTTTTCAAGTTCAATCCAGTATTTTTCCACATTTTACATTAGTTATCAACGAAATAACACTTCTATCATCTTAAGCAACTATTCGCAACAAGAGTACAAAAGAAAAATCGAAACCTGAGGGCTATCTAACGTAATGCTAGCACTGAACACGTTAAAAAACGTGAAAATTTTGAAAAAGTTTAAATTGACAATATCTTGAAAACCGAGCAACTTTTACTGAGGTCATGTTAGGCTTATTCGATGCCTCTTGTGCTGGCCTAACCCCAGTGTCACTGTGACGTGTCGTTTTTGGGACACCCTGTATATATCTTCTTGGCAAGCGCGCCACATCCTAGATCGCATCATCGCTTACCATCAAGCGAGATAGCGAACAAGCTGTTTATAATAAAACAAAACACTATTGTTGTAAATGGAGTTTGAATTTGAATAAAACATTTTTTTACGTATTTTGCTCATAATTTATTTTATATTTCATCCTGACGTTTCGACTCCTTTACAGGAGCCGCGATCACGGAAAAGACAGCATTAAATGTAAAATAAATTATGCACAAAATCTGTAAAAAGTTGTTTTATTCAAATGACTTAAAAGTTTTTAGGATTCGCAAGACCTTGTTATAGGAAAAAATTACACAGGTCTTTGTTTCAAACTCGTAAGTCTAAGATTTCAAGTCTTTGAGTTCAGGTGAAGCGAGTTCATTCCTTAACGACGATAAGCAATAAAAAATAAAGTAATAAAAAATTACTAAAAAAGCTCGATTCGGCTCACAAGTAAATTCTCAGGCATTCGGTCAATTTTTTCTTGTATTTTTCTATTAAAATAATTTATCATATAAGGTAGCATTGAAAAATGCATAATATATAAAAACTATAAATCTAATTGGCTGTTTCATCTTAATCGATTGTCCAGACATTTGTAAAAATGTTTCTTTCGAATACGAGAGGATGTTCCACTCATTGGTGAGACCGGCCTACAGCGTAAAAAGTAGGTGCTAGAAGATTTCGACAGTTGTTCACAGGGCTCCGTTGCTCAATTGGGAGAGCATTGGACCGGACATTCACAGGTTACGGGTTCGTTTCCCACCTGAGAATTTACTTGTCGAACAAGTCGATTTTTTCTAGTATTTTTCAATTATAATAATTATAATAAGCAAACTCTCGAGACTCAAAGGGTTAAGTCCTTTACAACACTAGGTTATTCTTCAAAATCAGTAATTTTTTTTTATCATAGGTATTTCTGAGAGTGAGAAAACCTTGACATGGACTAGAGGTCTAGAGGATTAAATTGGGATAACTTTTTATCCCAATATCCCTATGGGATCGGAAATTGCTAGTTATTTATATAAAAAAAAATACTTGTCCTTGATACATGTAGTTTCATTTCAAATACGAAATTATAAAAAAAAACTACATTCAAACAAGCTAACCCTTCTGTTTTGTGTAGATTTAATGTTAATCCAACACAGCAATTATGTGTGAAAATATATTTAAAATCAACTTTATTTTCAACATCATAAGGATGAAGATAAGTTCTGTTTAAACCATAAGTTTTATTATGTGTATGTAAGAGACAGAGATTATGTTGGAGCGAGATAGAGATAGAGGGTGCGCGGGCGACCCTTTTTACGGTCCGCGGAATAGGGTGCGGTACAGTCATCAACATAAGTTGTTTCACAGTGGCAAATAAAACTAATGTCTAGACAGGTGAGCTCATCTCTTTAAGAGATTTCGTTCAGCTGAACAAATGATTGTTTGTACATCAAGCATGTAACACAATGCAGAGTTGTAAGGTTTATAATTAAAATTTTAAATACATACGAAAGCATACGCTATATATAAATATATAAAAACATTTACTATATTTGAATATACAACATTTTTTTTGTACAATGTTATCGTAGTGAGAATTTAATAACTAAATAAAATATAAAAATAAATCAAATTGGTTTACATAAAAATTTTAACAGTTGACAACGTCAAATATCAAAATAATATCAAAATGTTATGAAGGTAATAGAAAATATATGACGACCATTGCTTTAGTCATTCTGTGATCGAAACGCCAGGAGTAAATAAAAAATAAATTAAGCATGATCAGTACAAGGGCTAAATATATATTTGTATATAATAATAATACAAACATATATAAAATATTTAATTGAGAGGCGGCCTTAGCCGAAAATATTAGATGTCAGGTTAAACCCAAGTGAACAGAGTTCGATTCTCGCCGGTGTCTACGGACGTGGATTCACACGTAACACAAGCTAAATGCTTACGAGTGATAACGGGATTATTAATAATATCTTTTTGAAGCGAAAACTTCTTTAGCATTGTTGTGATTTGAGTCGATGAAACGAAAAAGCGACAGTTAAAAAGAGACAGACACATAAATTCATAAAATTAAACGTAGGAGAAAATGAGATAGGAAGCATTATACAGTGTCTCTTATGTTCGTAGTTCTCTTTGTGCTCTGCTTCGTACCCTTTCCACTCGTGTTTACCAAGGCATACGTGTTTGTGTGTGCATGCGTAGTACAAAGCTTACGAGAAGGCATCAAAACAACCGTGGTATTTTGTATACGTGTACGTTTAATTTTGAAAGTTTCACTTCTACCACGTGTGAATTGCACACATGTTTTTTTAATACTATGCGGAATATGCTTAACAATTATAAATTATTTATTTCGAGCAATTTGAGTTCAAAAAATAAGTTGAACTTAATTAATAAAAAGATTGATTAATTTTTCCTTCAGTTGGTATCCATTTTAAATTTTTAAATAAATCCATAACAATCTTTTTTTAGTTTAACATAAAATAATTACTGTGGATTGTAGAGAATAAAATAAATAGTATTTAAATATTTTGTGTCCAACTGTACTTCTTTCCATGGGCGTTATGGGGTGAGATACCATAATAGATTAAAAATTTTAGTTTCAATGTAAACCTGCTTTACCTTGGGGACCGTTTGGTTCAATTTTTAGTTTGAAGTTTTATTCATTTTTACATATATTTAATGGGGATATGATGTGTGAAGTCACAAAATGTATGCTTTCTTAAATTTGTCGTTTATTCCCTGTATATTATTGCAATGTTTATGGATACTTAAAACAGATACTTGTTGACTTTGTTGTAATCAACGATGTAATGAAACCATAACACTACTATTATTGTGATAACAGAATTTGTTTTTGTGGATTATGTATGGTGACGACGTATAATATTGTAAATGTCGTTACTTCTGTTAAACCCAAACTTACACACGCACACACAACTAGGCACACAAACGCATGCAAGCAGACACGCGCACACACCCAAACACAGACTTAAACTATACTTTACATATTTAGTAGTTCTTTAAAATATGTTTTAAAATGTTTAATTATAAAAAATGTTTATTAATACTTACCAACCCAAATAAGTGTAAAATGCTCGCTTTTATGGAAGAGTGGAGTCTCCTGACACAGACCTATGAGCTTAAAAGGGGATTCCAATTCCTAGCATTCATGTAACTTGTTATTTGAAAATAAAATATTTCTGTTGAAGCTAGCGAGTTTCCTGCGCCCATTCTTCTTGTCAGTTACGACGATCTGAATGGTTTGTAGGTAAATATGTTGGACGATTAAAAACGACTTATTTTTAAGTTCATTTGAATATATTTATTTTCATTTGACACACTTATTTATCCCAACGCTAAAAACAGCAAATAAAATTTGAATATATAGTTTCATGTTTATGTTTTATCTTTAGTCAAACGTTCCAGGATTCCATTCGTTGTAGGACAGGTGTTTGAGGAATACGAGCATTTGTACCTGAGTTATGAGTATTAATATATTTCTATGAATATTACGTATCTATGTGTCATATATATCCGTTACCCTAGTATCCATAACACAAGCCCTACAGTGCTTTTGGGCTATAATAATTGGATATATCTATTTCTATGTATTGACTTTTATTCGGTTCGCCATCCTTTTTACCTGTCTACTGTTATATATAAGTCTTCTCATTAGAGCGCTTGATAGAGCAGCTGTTTGCCATTGGCAGCCATTGGTTTTTCGCTACTTTCACCAGGTAGTTGTTCCATCATTATAATAACAAAATAAAATTGTAGTAATTTTTTTTTAATATTACTTCGTATAATATTGACAATAATTAATAAATTCTCTTTAAATATTTCAAAGCTTTTATTAACATTCACCCATTTTCCGGTTTCCGTTTGAGCTGAAAATTTTTATACATATGTATATCGCTTGACAATGTAATATTATGATGATTCGGAGTTGATATGATGCTGAAGCTGGAAGGTGGCCATAGGAACTGCAATGAAACGGTACAACCCCATTGAGTGGGCTCGTTTGTAAGCACTTAATATCTGCATGAAACAACATTTTTAACTTTTGAATTCTGCTTTTAACAGGTTATACCTAGTAAGGCTTTCTTTTGAAAGTAATTTTTTCGGACCCTTTTTTTTAATATAATAATCTTAGAAATAAAACTTAAAAAAAACACATCTCCGAGCCCTCACGAGTTAATGCTAAAAAATCATAGTAATGATTGGTGATGACGATTTTAATTAATTAAGACCATTCGATTAATTAAATAATGAGATTTTAGAAAAATGAGCGACCCCCTCTCGTAATTTGATGTATCCCACAGACTCTTTAATTTACTTACATAAATTACTCTTTAATAATCATATAAAATAAACGTTGTGAAAAAATAATGAAATATTAATTATCTAGTATCAAGCGGAGTGCCATAAATAGATGCAGTGCCCATGCGATGCATTTATTTATTCATATACACAAGACAGATCAAAGAATCTCCCTAGATTCCTTGAATAGATCTCCCTGAAGCTTGCAGTAGCCTGAAAAGGTTGCTAGGGATGAATTGGATTGGCTGGAGTATAACCCAACACACGCACAAAAGCCCAATCAAGAGGCTAAGTGCGGATACAGCCCCGTCAAACTAAGTAAAAGTCCATCTCAAAATATTCACACTATTTCTAATACTAAGAAAATTTGAAATACAATGAGCTTGAAAATTTTAGATTTTCTAATCGAATTGATAAAACGGTTTCGAAATGACCTCATCGAAGAAGGTTATGATTTATGAGTTTCTTATTACAAACACGTGACATTATCAGAGAACCCATCCCCCCTTCCCCTTACTTTCAGCGTCATTTATAGTCTTATGACACCCTTGAGTTTGAAGGGTAAGTGCTATCCTACACTGTTGGACACCGTACGGCATTACTAATTGTTATTACGATATTTCCCACGGCAATAAATAACCTGTTAAAATACCTGTAAGCAAATTATACTACTTTTCTAAAATCCATTGTCTTATTATTATATGGCCCGGTCAACGCTCCTTTGACACGAAAACATCTGCGGCTAAAAGGCGCGAAAACAGCACAGATAATAAACACTGCCATAGACAATTTCCCACGCGCTTCGGAAGCGGGCGGATGGTCTCTATACTCCGAGCAATTTAAAAAAAAAACACCCGCATAATGCCTACGAGTATTTCGAACTTCGAACATCTGTCAATGTGTCGACTCGCTTGCTCTTTTTGAGTTCTGTATACGCCCGTCCTTATCCTGTATTGGCAGGTACAACTTGTACAGTTTTACAAGTGTGTGGGTTTTGGTTTAGCACTGGTTCTCATTTTATAATTGAATATGAAATTGTTTTTGGAACATGATACTATAAAATAGTGAAGGATCTAGTTTTGAATACATTCATTTCACGATTATATTCATTTCAGTTAAACTTATTTTTTTTTAAATAAATTTTACTGTTAAATGTATATTCTATGATGCAGTTACCTGTAATAGAAAATGATTTGATTTGAGCCATCTATATTTATATATAAACTCCCTGTTACAGTGTTTCCCACTCTGAACTCCGAATCTACTCAACTCAAGTTATGATGATATTTTTTTGATTAAGTGGGAGTTGTTCCGACTAAGGACATAGGATGTTTCATTTCAAATTATAATAAAAAAAAATATTTCAAATTATAATTACTGTGCTAGTGTATATATAAAAAATCCCTGTCAGTGTTTGACCGCGATGAACTCCCAAACTACTCAACCGATTTTTTTTTTTCATTTTGCTGGATTTGTTCCCACTTAGGACATAGTATAGTTCAATATTATGTATCTTATATAAATAATAATACTAATAAATAAATAAATATTCTGTTTAAAATGTTGACTTTTTGAGTCACGCATTTGAATAAAACAAATGTAATAAAACAATGTTTGAATTGTAAGAACTAAAAAAAAATATTACGTTCAATTTAAAAAAAAAGACAAACATCACAAACCGATGTTCATTTATTTTCAATTTTAAAAGACTGTTCTTTTAATTTGTTGAAAGTTGACGTGCTTGAGTCTCTTTGCCTGCACATAAATTTTTTAACATTACACAACAATTTTAACATTGTTTTAAACTAAGTAAAATATTAAAACGAAACCAGTAAACTATTTTAAAAGCTTGTTGAACCCGAGACCTCTGAGTGGCGTTACGCTGGATACTGGTATACGAACCACTGTGTGTTCCAAGTCGGAAACAAATGTTTGTTTCAATACTAACGTTGCTTCAAGCGACAGTCCAATATACTTCTTTAAAATTACTGAATATAAAATAAACGAAACAATATTTGGGTTTTTATTATTTTTACATTTACACCAATTAACCTAGTCCAAAGTAAGCACTGTAAAGCTTGTGTTATGGATAATAGGGTAACGGATAGACACACATATATGATACATATATATGTAATATGCATAGAAATATATATAAACACTCATAACCCAGTTACAAATGCTTGTATTCATCATACAATATAAATCTGCCCCTTCAGAGATTCGAACCCAGGACCGTCGGTGAGAGGGCAGGATCGCTACCTTTGCACCAAACGGTTGATAACACCGTATATTACATATTCGTGTTACTTTTTTTATTTTTATTGTACATAGTTAAGCGCTTCACCGCTATCTTGCCTGATGGTAAGCGACGCGACGATGCGATTTAGGATGTGACGCACTTGCCTAGTAGATACCTATTCACTCGTGACTTGAAGTCCCCTAAATTTTATTTGTCAGAAAACACAGAGTCTGGAAAAAAGAGTTCCATTGTTAAGCGGTACGGATTACAACATTAAAAACAAATTATTTAAAAATTAAATTCAGGTCGATGTAGGGAAATGGCCATAGGGAAATTTAACGACCGTTTGGTGCAACGGTAGCGATCCTGCCTTTCGCACCGATGGTCCTGGGTTCGAATCCCGGTACTGGCAGATATTTGTATGATGAATACGAGCATTTGTACCTGAGTCATGGGTGTTTATATATATTTCTTTAAATATTACATATCTATGTATCATATATGTATGTCTATCCGTTACCCTAGTATTCATAACACAAGCTTTACAGTGCTTACTTTGGACTAGGCTAATTGGTGTGAATGTAAGAAATATTTATTATTTATAATATGCAAAAAATAGTTCTGTCACTGGATATTCATAAAATTGCAGACTTAGTTTTCTTTACCAAAATTGCCTCAGGTGCTGTTGATAGCTCGAAACTTCTGTCGAAGAGTTTTCCTCAGAGCTTCTAAGGAGACCTCTTACATGAATGTAAGAAATATTATATTATTAATTTTACAAATAAACATAAAACTACTTTAAATTTTTTCTAGCGTTAAATATAGCCTATATTACTCAGCGTGAATGTAGCTTTCCAATGGTGAAAGAATTTTTGTAATCGGCTTAGTAGTTTTTGAGTTTATTCATTGCAAACATACAAAAATACAAATCTTTCCTCTTTATAATATTAGTGTAGATTGCGAGAAGTTGATGATATATGAATCGTTTTGTTTCTATGAAAACATTAGATTGATGAAAGTCAATCTCGAAAACTATTATATGCACGCCATAGAAGAGAATCCTGCCTGAAATTTGATGCTGGTGGGATATATGTATATAAGCTAGTTGAACCCAATTGGTGTGAACACCAATTAGCCTAGCCCAAAGTAGGCAGAGATACTAGGGTAACGGATAGACATACATATATAATTTTTTTTTTTTTTTTTTATGCAAAATGCACCCTCCGGACACGGGGGAGGGAGGTGGTGAATCCTCTATGGATACTTCGGGCCGGCCCGATAGTTATGTCAGACTCGTACTGACTAAACACCACCTGGGATTGGCTTGCACCCGGAGAAGGTCATAAGCCGTCATCTGAGGCGACCACCCCTCTAGAGAGGGGTGGCGCAAGCGCTACTCACCTAGGTGAGAGAGCGCATAGAAAAAACGATTGACTCCCAGAAGGGGGGTCAGTCGTGAATGAAGTTAAGTCGGCTGGCTCCCAGACATAGATATGTAATATTTATAGAAATAAACCATGACTCATTTCATAGAAAATATTTTGGTCAGCCATCCTATTAGCGTCCTCTGCTAAAGTTGCTTAACCACAGAAATCTCTGATCACGAACCTCTTCGAATGTTTAGAAATATTCATTAACTCTATGAATCACATGAAATTTTTGTAAACCTCAAGTGACCATAAATTACAAATCACAAATTGTTATTTCGTCATACTTTGCAATTTATTGCGGAAAGTTTTTATACAATTTTTTTTTACTAAGATCAAAGACTTAGTCGTGCCGTCCTTTCTCCGATAATTCATAAACATAACAGTGACCGTATCGATGAAATGAGACAACAATAAAAAAATACCTGTAGTAAGACCATATGCTTGGAATCCAAAGCTCGACTCCTTTGTCTGCGTAAAAAAAAAACTAGCTCCGGAACATCTGGCGTTTACACACCCCCGTAAGCACCCCCGTGAGTGAAATGGGTGTATCGCACGCGTTGGAGTGAAAGGGACGACGTTATCACAATGCACCCTGCATTGATAGCAAAAAATCAAAATTGGAAGCGCGCACGCATAGAGCGTTCCGTTTCCGAAATTTAAATTTAGAAATTTATTAAGGAAGAAGTTTTTGTTTTCTCTCCTTTGCCTTAAACCATAGCTTAGAACAGTATTGTAAACTTTTTGAAGCAAGTAATTCAGACGAAGGACACTTAATCATTCAGACTAAAAAATAATGTTTTTGAGTAAGTTTGTTAGCTTCTTACGTGTAAGTAGTAATTGTTTTATCACAAAGCATATGCGTATGATACCTGTAAAGCAATAGTTACAATTTTATAATTGATTAAAAAACAAAATCATATTTTTTTTCAATTTCCATATTTATATGTAAAGAATATTACAAAAAAAATATTTCAAATTGTATCCGGTGTCAGGCAGGACATTTTTTCTAGTCAGTAAATTATCATTTTAAAGTATTTATTTAAAAGAAAATTCAGCTATTCAAAATATATCGATATTGAAGCATATGTTAATGGTGCTTCTTTTTGGATTTGCCTAAGTTTAATTAAACTTAAGTGTCAAATCCGTTATATATTAAACTTACCGACATTTACTATAAACAAGCAGGTGACGTCACTATAGATTCAGCCAACCCCGTTCATTAACAATCACATGGTTGAATATGAATATTGAATTATTTTATTTACGATTTCTTGTAAAAATTACATCTTTATACATAAAATTTCCCTTTCACATTGTTTGAATGCAATGTACTCTGAAACTACCCAACCGATATTGGTGATTTTTGTTTTTTTTGCTGGATTTGTTCCGGCTTAGAACATAGGATAGGTTTCATTTTAATTTATAACAAAATATTTTTTTATGCAAAATATGATAACTGAGTATATATATAATGTAATAATGTGTGGGTTAAAATGGTTTAAACATTGACGACTGTTTGGTGCAACCGTATCGATCCAGCCTTTCACACCGACGGTCCTGGGTTCGAATACCGGAAGGGGCAGATGTTTATCTGATGAATACGAGTATTTGTACCTGAGTCATGGATATATTTGTATATATTGCTATGAATATTACTTATTTATGTATGATATATGTATGTCTATCCGTTACCCTAGTATCCATAACCAAGCCTTAAAAGTGTTTACTTTGGGCTAGGTTAATTGGTGTGAATGTAGGAAATATTTATTTATTTATTATTGTTTTACTGTGAAGCTAGCAACACTGCAACAGTTTGATCTATAATTTAATTGTAGTTAATTACCCTATTATACCAAGTCTTAAAAATATATTTCCCATTTAAATTATGTTAACCATCTCAGTTTGTGTTTAATATGTATTCGTTTTGTTCCAGGTAAGTACAAATGCGTCTCGCTAAGGTAAAGACCGAATGCACGTAGTCGATGACTAAGGGCAAGTGCGAAACAGCGGAATGCGGTTCACACATCCGGTAGTGCAGATCGAGGCATAAGCGTTAGCGTTTATTAGAAACTCGACCTTATAATGCTAATAATACGAGCGAAACGTTTAGTTTTAGTTAATATTCTTTTTCTTTCGTAATGATGATAAGCAGATCTCACGTCTACTATAGGCCTAATAAGAAGTCTCAAGGTTCCCCAAAGGGCGATGGATCGTGTTATGTTCGGAGTTTCCCTACGTGATCGAATCAGAAATGAGGAGATCCGTAGAACCAAAGTAACCGACATAGCCCGCAAAATTGCCAAAATTAAAAGCCAGTGGGCGGGGTACAAAGCTCGTAGAGCTGATGGCCGTTGGGGCGGAACAGTTCTCGAGTGGCGACCACGGATCGGGAGACGAAGCGTAGGCAGGCCTCACACTCGGACCGACGATCGGGTGAAGGGCGCGAAAAGCACCTGGATGCGGGCAGCGCAGGACCCGTCGTTGTAGAGATCCTTGGGGGAGACCATTCTCCAACAGTGGACGTCATTTGGCTGAGACGAAACGACAATAACATTCTTACACAGACGCCAAGTAGCCTAGCTAAAATTAAGCACTGTAAGGCTTGTGTTATGAATACCAGGGTAACGGGTATGTAATAACGCTATCTCTTTCCTTTTAGGTGATTGGCTCTCAATTTTCATGACGGGTACGGCATATATTTTGAGAGGGATACAGATGTCCGTAACTTTGTTTTGTCTCTTTCTTTTGTAATGCCACAATTCTCACTGCTAGGGCATGTGCGTTAGTATATGTCGTTGGTTCAGTCAACGTATATGAAACTTTTTTATAAATCATACACCTAGAAATGAGCCTTTTGTTTAAAGTAAAAGGGACTTTAAATTCCTCAATAGAATTACAATTAGTAAGAACATTAGACAAAAGTCCTAAAAACAATGAAGCCTCGACTCGACAGATGATAGACGTCACTATTGTCACGCATGACCACCGCTCTTTTCCTACCCCGTGTATGCGCGTGCGCAATTTTTCGCGCGGTTCTTGACCTCCCTATTTCCGTGACCGATCGGGAGGTTTTATCACCCACGGGATATTTTAGGAATAATCGCCTTATACGCCATGTTCGATCAACGCGCGGTCGCGGTTGAAATTTTCAAATGGCAATTTTGTGCGTCTCGACGACTTCGTTCAGGTAGTATGTGGAGCGGCTCCCGTATCGGTCTTAATGGTAACGCCACTCCGAAGTTCCTGGGTTCGATTCCCGGTTGGGTCAATGTAGAAAAACGATTTTTTCTTTATTGTCTCGTATCTGAGTGTTTTAGTAATCATCATTTTTTTCTGAATTCCATAACACAAGTGCTTAAGTTACTTGGGTTCCAAACAATGTGTTTGAGTTGGCTTATATTAATTTATTAATATATTTTATAATAACCAGCCGTCACCCGCCCATCGTTAAACTTTTCATATTCTTATTTTGACGTCTAAGAATTAGTTATTTAAACTAGATAAATTAAAAATTACTAGCGGCCCGTCCCGGCTTCGCACGGGTGGACAAAATTCTTTAATTTTTTTCTATTATTAAATATTTTTCCGTTAGCGCCATCTAGTGTCCGGTAGACGAACTACTTGCGGTTAACGCGTTGCTATGGTAACGTTATTGATACAATGGAAAAAGAGCGGAGAGACAAACACACAAACCACTGTGATCTTATATTATATATTAAATACAGAAAAACAATGACTGAAACCGTTAAATAACTCTAAAAAATTAATAATAACCGAATAAAATAATTTATACAATATGGTAACAAACACACACACAAAGTATTGTCATAATATAATTAGGATAATATTTCTTACATTTACACCAATTAGCCTAGCCTAAAGTAAGCACTGTAAGGCTTGTATTATGAATACTAGGGTAACGGATAAACGTACATATATCATACATAAATAAGTAATATTTATAGAAATATATATGAATATCCATGAATCAGGTACAAATGCGAAAACATCTCACTAATATTTGATCTTTCCGGGACTCGAACCCAAGACAGTCGTCGAAATTTATTTAGTTCTTACACTTCCGAGCACGTTACACATATAATTAAAAAAATTTAGGGTTTTTTACGCATAATTTATAGTAGAAGATATATGAAAACTATTGCCTTAGTCATCCTGTGATCACGGCTCCTGTAAAGGAGTCGAAACGTCACGTTTAGATAGAAATCTTGCATCGGCATAGAGTCACTACGGCGCTCTAGCCGGAAAGGGAGCACAGGGTGCCATAGGGCGCCTCTAAGGGCTCGGACCTTGGTTATGATACCCTATGTCATGGGGGTAAATCTTAAACTAGATTCTATCGCCACTTATCAATGATTTGTATGTTCACACTTAGCGCTATTCTAAAAACATGTTAACCACAGCGCTGTTTGAACACGCCACCTCTAGGAAATGCGACGTGCTCTGCACACCATTGGACAATATTCGTGTGGCTCCATAAGTAGGCATCGATGTTTAACATACGCGAATGTTCTTGTTCCGCCGTGCCCATTTTATGCAGTTAAAATGTAGCTATGAAGTGTTATGAATGATTTGTGTCGGTGGGTAATTCTTTGTGTGTGTGTGTGTGTGTGTGTGTGTGTGTGTGTCTGTGCGTGCGTGCGTGTGTGCGTGCGTGCATGTGTGTGCGTGCGTGCATGTGTGTGTGCATATGTGCGTGTGCGCGTGCGTGTAGTTAAACGTTTCTATTTAAAAATAATATTTAACAGACAATCAGAGTCAGATAAAGTATAATTCCATCGAATTAAAGTTGGTCGATGTTGGTCTGGTGAGTCATTTATTATTACTTACATCAAATATTTACATTATTTGTCTTTTTTATGGTTTTGGCTTTTATAGTTTGTAACATTAGAGGCGGTTTTTTTTTTCTACATAATGACCAATGAAACACACAAAATTATTCGTTTTTTTATTTTTTTTTATATAAAATATTAAATTATGTTATTTACGAGCAATAAGATGTATAGAACCATATTACATTACATTAATTATTTTTTACTATACGACGATCGTATGGTGCAACGGCAGCGATCCTGCCATTTACACCGACGGTCCCAGGTTCGAGACTGGGAATGGCGTATGTTTGTGTGATGAATATATATATATATATATTTATAATTTCCCTGCCACAGTGTTTGACCACGATGAACTCTTAAAGAACACAACCGATTTCAATAATTTATTTTTTATTTTGCTGAATTTGTTTTAACTTGGAACATAGGATAGGTTTAATTTTAATTTATAATTTTAAAAATATTTCAAATTATAATAACTGAGCCCTAGCAACGCGTGGTCAGCTAATATTCCTATAAATGTTACTTATTTATGTATCATATATTTATGTGTATCCGTTACCCTGGTCTCCATAAGAAAAGCAATATTATTATTATTATACTGTTGACTATTTGGTTTCGAACAATCTAGTGTAACACGGTTATTTTTTTTATTTTTTTTATTCAGGATGGGTTAGCTCTTGATGCCAATCAAGCCCGGGGGTCAAGACAGAATTCACGATGGAACGAGCTAACTTTGAAGGTGCCTATTCACCCTGGCTTTGAAAATGGATTGGTTATAAGTTCTCAAAAATACAGACGCAGGGTGGGAGTTCCACTCCTTTGCTGTGCGCATTATGAAGGATGTTGAGAAGCGCTTGGTGCGACAGGTAGAAATAGGTGGAGCCTGCAGTGCGTCTGGATGTCTGATGGAAAATAGGAGATGGCGGTATGAGCAAATGCAGCTCTTGAGCACACTCTCCAAAGTACAGTCTGTAGAAGACCGACATACAGGCAACTGCGGCGATGAGCTACGGTGTGAAGCTTGCTCTTCACCAATTTACTGTCCCCGATGAGTCTCTCAGCTCTGCGCTGAATCGTTTCCAGTGCAGCAAGTTGGTATTTTGCTGAGCCGTCCCAGAGGTGGCAGCAATATTCCATGCAACGTCGGACTTGAGCTTTATTAAGTTTTTCTACAGCGAATACATCTTAATAGTGGCAATTGTATAGTCTAGTAATAATATTTTACATTTTTATGTCACACTTTCAATAAATATGTTTAATCTCAGTGATAGCTTCTTAAACAAACATGAGGACGTCGCACGTGCCACTGACTCACTATCTTATCTAACGTTTAAAGTATTTTTTTATGTAAAACTTCTCAGATTATTATTATAAGAATCTAAGGCTCAATCTGCAGTTAACGAGATGGACGTTCTAAATAAGGTCAAGCAATATTTCAGCTTTTAGCTATCTAGTCTAGTCACTACTGGGACGGCCCAGCAAAATACCAAGTTGCTGCACTGAACAAGATTCAGCGCAGAGCTAGGAGGCACATTAGTGACAGCAAATTGGGAAGAGCAAGCTTCACACCTTAGCTCATCGCAGCAAAGTTGCCTGTCTGTTGGTCTTCAGCTCAGGAGCTGCGTGTGTTTATACCGCCATCTCCTTTTTTCCATCGGAGATTTAGACGCACCTCGGGCTCCAGCTATTCCTACCTGTCGCACCAAGCGCTTTCCAACATACTTTATTATGCGCACAGCTAAGGAGTGGAACTCGCTCCCTGCGTCTGTATTTTCGAGTACTCATAACCCGTCCATTTTCAAAGCCAGGGTGAATAGGCACCTTCTGGGTTAGCTCGTTCTATCGTGGCTCCTATCTTGCTCCCCAGGCTTGATTGAGATCAAGAACGAGTCCATTCCAAAAGCGCATTCTTTTCTTTCAAATAATCACTCTCATAAAGTATTTTTAAACTTTTAAAGAGTAGTTTTATAAGTATAGTCGTAAAGGAAACCATAAGCTTTAGGTTACCTCGCTATGACGACCTCCATGGTCGAGTGGCTTGCATACCGGTTTTCATGGTAAGGCTTTTCCGAGGTTCCGGATTCGATCCCAGGCCGGGTCAACGAAGAAAACGAACTTTTGCATATTGTCTTGCGTCTGAGTGTTGTGGCACCGTCGTTTTTTCTGAATTCCATAAGACAAAGTGCCTTACTCTTTGCCTGTAAAACTAAGGAGATAACTTAAGCTCACACAAGACACTTGTGCACACGTGTTGTAAATTTTGCTTTGCCATGCAGTAAGGATGTCCTGAGGCCAGGTCAAAAATAACAGACGAGCTTGTATGAAAAGGCTGATGAGAGTTGAAGAAGCGAGAGATGTATGTCAGCATCGTGATGAATGGAAATCTTTGATCTCTGATTTTATGTGTGTATATTTAAATATTTCAAAGGCTAGTTCAGTGAGTAGTTAGTTAATCATGTCTACCTACCTACGCATCTGGTTCACCAGATAAGTTAAGTCTAATCATGAGATAAGAATAGACCGTGAACCATCATAATGAATTAATGTCGTCCAATGTTGAGGTCAAGTTTAATGTCAAGCCACACTTGGCGACCCATCAATCGGATGCGTCTTTGTAAGCGGACACCAGAACGACCGGTCTGAATGGTAATCGCCTTATTAGTGATACACGCATAATCATGAGTGATATTAGCGTGTGCGGTACCGGTTACCGATGGAACTCGATTTGTGTTATCTCGATTTCAAAGTGAGTGCTAATATGGATCCTCAACTCATTTATTAGAGCGGAGCGAGTGAAGCTCCCATGGATCAGCTTCAATGGCGCAATGTCTGTTACGCCATAACTTCCCGAGGTCTTAACCGATTTTAATATTTTTTGTGTGGAATCGAATCAACAGGTTTAGGACCAGATTAGTCTTTCTCCCGCAGCGGTAGGCAGAGATCACAGATTTCGACTTACCAAGATCCTGACTTACGTCTCTAGCTTCTTGAACTCTCATCAGCCTATTCATACAAGCTCGACGGTTAAGGGTAGTTTTGACCTGGCATTTTTTCAGGACATCCTCTATATGGTCCCTGAAAGTTTCCTTTGGTCTGCCGTTACTGACTTGCCCATACGCATTTGCCTCATATATTTGTCTTGTAAGTCTTCTTATTTGTGTTCAAGTTATACTTCATCAAACAAACTTACGAGGGGAGGCCAAAAAGTTTTGAGCCAAAGGTATTAAAAATACTGATAGAACTGTTTAAAAAATTGCACTTCCTACATTTTTCAAAAGAGCTTTTTAACCCTGTAAAAAAAAACAATAACTTCCCGATTTTCGGGAAGCGGGAAGTTTATATTCGTCGTATTAGCCTTCAAATTGTTCATTTACTGCCGCCTTCATTTCCTCGTCACTTGAAAATCTCCGTCATCGGAGGTCCTTTTTCAATTTGGAAAAAACGAAATAATAGCTACGGGCCAAGTCTGGACTGTAGGGTGGGTGGTTTATTTCTTCAAATCCTGTTTCGGCGAGGGTACGCCTTGCAACTCTGGCAGTGTGAACGGGCGCAAATTCGTAAGAAAGCGCTGATGAGTCAGACGTAGTTATGTTTAAGGTTCATTCATTACTAAAAATTTACTGATGCTTATGATATGAAACTTGTTATTTATATTATTTAGAATGCCCTCAATTAGTGGTGTGCAGCGCTACTCATTAGTGATGATCAAAGGTACTTAAGCTCAAAACTTTTCAGCCGCGCCTCTTATAGGTCGGCCGCTGAAATGAGTCTACGTCCGCGCGGTACAGGAGCGCGGGGGTACGGCGACAAAGGGGATCGAGTGAGGTAGGCAAGAAACAAACCTACTTTAAGGGTTTTATACCTACGCAAAAAACAAAATATTACATTGCACTGCCAGTTCGAAGATGGCCTGAAAACAGGCCAGGTCAAAAGTACTCTTAACCGACGTGCTTGAATGAAATCTGAGTCTGATGAAAGTTCAATTAGCGAGATGTATGTCTGAATCGTGGAAAGTGGAAATCTCTGATCTCTGCCTAACCCTAAAAAAAAAGGCTGTGATTTTATGTATATGCTAGCTGACCCGGTAACGCGTTGCGTAAAAAGAGCGGACAGACAAACACACAAACAACAAATTTGTGTACTTAGAGTATATACTAGCGGCCCGTCCCGGCTTCGCACGGGTGGACAAAATTCTTTAATTTTTTTCTATTATTAAATATTTTTCCGTTAGCGCCATCTAGCGTCCGGTAGACGAACTACTTGCGGTTAACGCGTTGCTATGGTAACGTTATTGATACAATGGAGAAAGAGCGGGGAAAAGAGCGGACAGACAAACACACAAACCAATGTGATCTTAGATTATAGATTATTGTTTATTGGTACATCATGCAAAAAACCGATTGTGCCAAATCATCCATTCTACAAAGGTCATCGTCTTGTGAGTTATCTTATCACTTATCATCTAAGCATAGGGTCGACCATTGATAAGGCATACCATATGCTAATGGCGACCAGGTGCGCTTGTGACTTTCGGTTGACCTCATCAGGCCTCTGTCGGAAATCTTATTGACCAACTTGAGAACCTAATAAAAGATATCAGAGTTGTATCCAAAAATTTGTAATGAGAAATGAGTGTTTCATTTTTCCTATGTCCTTATAAATTAAAATGAAACCTATCCTATCTTTTAAGTATGATCAAATAACAGATAGTTACGAAGTTTGATTGAAATCGGTTCAGTAGTTTCAGAGTTTATCCCGAACCTACAACGTGACACGAGATTTTTATCTGGGGGCACGGCAGTGCCCCCGCCAAGTCAAGCAAAAAAGCGGCACGGACGTACCATCCTTTTCTCGAAGCAATTCAGGCCATTTTCGACCCCCTGTAACTTCGTTGTGGATAAAACTAGAAGACTGAATTTTCAGTAACCATACAGGCATTGTAAAGACACGGTATATTTCAAATTTCATTCAATTTGAACTAGTAGTTTAAGAATTATAACGGGTCAAATTTCTTAATTTTGTCACTCACTGACTCACCGATCATCAAAATTCTAAGACACTTCTAGCAGACCTAGAAGCTTCAAATTTGGAATACAAATAGTGTTTGGTGTATGAATCAAGGAAAAACTAAAAAAACCTACAAAAATAAGAAAAGTTCATAAGTCAGAGAGAGGGCTTTAAGAAAATTCGTTGCTGGTAGATATACATACATATATACAATAAGTAGAAGCTACCGAAAAGGAAAAAAGTAGACTGTCTACAAAAAGCAATGAGATCCCATCAAAAACAATACTTGTCAAAAAAACCAAGTCTCGCAACTCAGTTGTTCTACGGTAAAAAGTAGTGAGATCCATGTAATACCAAGTCGGTTATTAATTTATTCAGTCCCTACTTAAGCGAATTTCTGTCTTAATACGTCCAGTCCCTAAGACCACGATCGTGGTCCATAACAATTGAAAATCAATTGTGTGTGGAATCTCCGTACTCGAAGTATTAAGTTGTTACGTAATAATTAACAGCATCTTATAGTGACGCAAATCAATATTAAAAATCTTTATTGTTTTATATAAATATATTGACTCGGCCATCGACTAAATAATTTAATTTACACGTGTTTTCATGCGATGGCCGAGTCAATATATTTACATTTACACTTCCGCGCACATTACACATCAGAATAAAACACTTTTTTACGGATTTTTGCGCATGTTTTATTTTATTTTATATTTAATCCTGACGTTTCGACTCCTTTACAGGAGCCGTGATCACAGGATGACTAAGATATGACATGATGTAGATGAAAATACATGACAACCATCATCTTAGTCATCCTGTGATCACGGCTCCTGTAAAGGAGTCGAAACGTCAGGATTAAATATAAAATAAAATAAAACATGCGCAAAAATCCGTAAAAAAGTGTTTTATATATATATATATATATATATATATATATATATATATATATATATATAAAGAAGTAAAATATTTGTTAAATTGTAAGGGGTAATCTCGGGATCTACTGAACCGATTTTAAAAATTCTTTCACCAATAGAAAGGC
Organism: Calamotropha paludella; assembly: GCA_927399485.1. NCBI lineage: Eukaryota > Metazoa > Arthropoda > Insecta > Lepidoptera > Crambidae > Calamotropha > Calamotropha paludella. Next base: position 1,172,107 of record OV656830.1, on the reverse strand, counting down.
ACATTATTGCTGAGTGTCATAGGCTATATTGAATGCTAGAAAAAAATTAAAGAATTTTGTCCACCCGTGCGAAGCCGGGACGAGCCGCTAGTATATATATATTTAATATGCATAACGTTTTTTTCTTCATTATGAAATAAAATAAAAATATCAAATGTCAAAAAAACATTCAAATCGGTCGACTAGTTTCGGAGTTCATCGCGGTCAAACTGTGACGGGGAATTTTTATATATATTAATTTCTATTAAAATAATTGGTTTCGTTTTAAAAAAAAAACGTTTCGCTCGGCAACACCACATGTGTAATAACTGTTAATACGAATAAGATGTTGAGCGTAACCGGATTTTTTAAGATCCTCTATTTTTCCATTCGGTATTATGGATGATTGGATGTAATTACAAGAATAATTGCCGTTTCTATCCGACAGATGTCTCTGGAACTGGTATTTTGTACGGAGCTATTTTGTAAACGTCAATAAGTACTTGTCCAATGTTATATACGTACATAGATTAAAACAACGGGTTGCACTCCGGGAGTGCCGGCAGAAGTGAAAACATGAACATTAACGTTGTGCATTTTTGATATTTTGGAATGGTTAGGGAATAATTTCGCACGAATTGCTTTTATTATCAGTGTTAAAGTACTATAATTTATGTGGTAAAATACAATGTTCATTTATTGCGCTATTGCACACAAACATGACAACAAACACACACGCACACTCGCGCAAGCGCCCTGCGCCGCTTAAACGAAGCAGCAGGAGCATGCATACATTTTCGCCGCGCGGTAGAAAAAGAGAGGGATATCACTTCCTCTCCTACGCCGCGCCGGCGGTCTACTCTCCCACCGTCTTACGAATTTTCGATCAGTTCACGTGTCCTGACGCGATTTTATCATTTTTTTACCCATCCCAAAAAGTGCACAACGCCACTAAAGAAGTTTTCACTTCAAAAGTATTTCTTACATTCACACCAATAAAACTAGCCCGAAGTAAGCACTGTATGTTAGGCTTGTGTTATGAATACTGGGGTAACAGATATATAAGATTCATGCCAATGAGCCTAGCTCTAATTAAGACCGTTTTGTGCAACGGTCGCGATCCTGCCTTTGGCACCGACTGGGTTCGAATCCCGGAAGGTGCAGATGTTTGTGTGATTAATACGATATTTTTTATATAACGGAATTTGCGCATGCAGCATGTAACGAAAAAGGGACACCGTGAAGTTAGCTGTTAAAGTGAATAGACTAACTTCAAGAGGTCTCATTAAAAAATTGATTTGAAAATGTAAGAAACAAACTAACTTTCATATTTATAATATTAATTAAGATTATAAGGATTTTACCGATATGATATATATGCTATCATTTGCGCAATCACACGTTCGTATCATATACCAAATTTCATCAAAATCGGTCAAGCCGTTCTTGACTTATAGAAGAACATACAGACATGCAAAAATCTAAAAATAAAATTAGTACCAGTGAGTCATAAAACGAATATTTATCATAAAGATTATCAAGTACAGACAACCTACAGATTTATATAGTAATATAGATAATTTTCACAATTCTTGCTGTATTTTACTTTCAGAGGATATCGAAAACTCGCACTGTCTTAAAAAGACAAGAATTTTATTTAAGTCGGCCATTCATTTTAATTGTTTTTTATCACTCGACAATGTCGATAAAGAAACATGTAGTCATTGCCTTTTTTATCGTGCGATCATAAGAATTTATTAATTAATTTGTATTTTATAATTATTATTGTATGTATTTGAACAGCAAATATCCAACACCTAGGCAGCTGTTCTTTGTTAAAGAAAAATGATAAGTTATTAATAAATTATACCTTTATAATAAAAAATAAAAATAATTACCACTGCTTATTTTATAATAATATTTTAAAAATGTAACAGTTTGTGTTTGTAATATGTATTGTTTTATGCGCCCCTCTCTAACGGGTTCCACATAACACCAGCGCCATGGCAGTAACATGCAGTGGCATTATGCTGAGTGGAGGCCAATTCGGTAGCATATTAGTTACTTCTACCTATAAAACTTGTACTTTTATATATAGATAATAAGTGTATTATGCTCCGAATAAAAATTTTTCTTTCTTTCTTCTTTCTTTATTAATTAATTATATTGTTGTGACCTTTTCTGATTTATCGCTTTTCTTTGTAGTCTGAGTTATGTAGGTACTGTTGACTTTAATCTGTGTTCAAATAGAGTAGCAAAATAATAAGAATATTTCTTATATTTACAGTAATTAACGTAGCCCAAATTAAGCACTGTTAGGCTTGTGTTATGGATACTAGGGTAACGGATATACATACATATATTGATAAATTGATATGTAATATAGAAATATACATAAATTCACATTTACACAAACATCTGTTCTTCCTGGGACTTGAGTCCAAGACCATCAGTACCGCAGAATCGCTAACGTTGCACCAAACGGTCGTCAAAACACTGTTAGATATATTTATTATTTTTATATTTTGTATCTTTATTGACATTTATTATAGAAATCTATAATCTAAGATCACAGTGGTTTATGTGTTTGTCTGTCCGCTCTTTTTCCATTGTATCAATAACGTTACCATAGCAACGCGTTAACCGCAAGTAGTTCGTCTACCGGACGCTAGATGGCGCTAGCGGAAAAATATTTAATAATAGAAAAAAATCAGAATTTTGTACACCCGTGCGAAGCCGGGACGGGCCGCTAGTAATATACAATGATAGGTAAAATTGTTTGCAAGGGTGGACTTATCTCCAAAAGAGATCTCTTCCAGTCAACCCAGAATAAGTGTGGTTGATCGTATAAGTGGCTTATAAAGTTCTTTTTAATGTGTTAACCATTGTATTCATTGTTTTATATTGGTTCATCTATTTGGGGTAACAAACTTCAGTAACAATTTATATTAAAATAATTTTTCCTGACAAATACAATTTAGGGGTGTTATTATGTCAGTGGATAGGTATTTTCAAAGCAAGCGTGTAACATCCTAAATCGCATCGTCGCGGTTTGCCTATTTACAATTAAAAACAATCCTTATAATTAAATTGGTAAGGTTATACGAGGGTGGATTGAAAAGTACTCGGCCTATCCAAGAAAACAAAGACATACAAAATCTATTATATTTTTATTTTTCTACATAATAACCATCAAGTTCAATGCACTTGTGCCGACTGCCCTTCCAAGCATTAAGACCATTGAAAAAAAATGATTCTACCTTAGAGTCAAAATATGCGTCTACTGCTGCTTTGACCTCATCGTTTGTCGAAAATCGATGACCTCCCAAGTGCTTTTTTAGGTTGGGGAACAGAAATAAGTCTGATGGTGCCAGATCAGGTGAATAAGGTGGATGCGGTAAGAGTTCAGAGCCACAGTTGTGGATTTCAGCAATCGATTTCACAGACCTGTGCACACGGGCGTTATCTTGATGAAACGGGACTCTTCTTTAAATCATTCCTGGACGTTTCTCTTTAATTTCCTCTCGTAAAAGACGCAGTAAGATGCAGTAGTAATCGGAGTTTATAGTCTGACCCCATTCAAGATAATCGATCATAATAACACCCTTCGAGTCCCAGAATACTGAAGCCATTACTTATTAGCCGACAAAATCGACTTAGCCTTTTTAGGGGGTGGTGAACCAGATCTTCTCCACTGTTTTGATTGTTGTTTTATTTCCGGTGTACAGTAATGAACCCATGTTTCGTCTATAGTAACAAAACGATTAAAAAATTCATCTGCGTCGGCTTCAAATAACACCAAACAGTCGCGTGAAATAGTCAATCGCGTCCTTTTTTGTTCGACTGAAAGCAGACGCGGAACCCACCTCGCAGACACCTTGTGGAAACCCAACTTGGTGACAATGATGTTTTGAGTGCGTTTATAAGAGATGCCTATAATCTTGGCTATCTCTCTAATTTTTAATCTGCAGTCTCCCATAATTAAATCAAGCACTTTTGAATATTTTCGTCAGTAGTGGACGTCGAAGGCCTTCTAGAGCGGGGTTCATCTTTCACACTCTCTCTACCAAGCTTGAATTCTGCTATCCATTTTTTGACGAATGAATATGACAGAGCAGATTCCCCTAATGTACTGACCATATCATCATGGATGGCTTTTGATGATAGCCCCTTCTTTTGGAGGTTTTTAATGACGGCACACTGCTCGATTTGCTCCATTCGCGGAAATTACGTCCGATTGCTATGTTAATAAGTTTATGAAATCAAAACTAGTTATCGCACACGTTTCAAACTTCACACAATTAAGTAGTCTGAATTGAACTTAATAATGTAGGTAGATTTGATTTTCGGAATTAAATGCATCTATGTTAGGCCGAGAACTTTTCAATCCACCCTCGTAGTAAAGCTTTCACCATAACACAAGTTAGTTTGTGAAACTCATTAACTTATAACACACGTAAAACAAAAAAAAACGTTGTCTGTGAAGTCAGTTTACGGACGATAACTTTACGTGATAGCGTCATAATAAAACATTGATGAAAAATTGCATACTTTTATGAATTGAATTGAATTATTATCACTGAATTATCATTCTTTTGTATAATACAAACAAAGAGTTAATTGAAAATTATTTTTCGATAAATTAGGTAACATTAAATTGTTGTAATAAATAATGGAAACAACATTAACTTTACACATCATGAAGTGCAAGAGAGATAGATACGTCACAAGTCGAACGCTAAGGCCGATCGTGCCTCTCTATCACTTATTCCGCGCTCCGCTTGCACGCTCGGCTCAGGCAGAACGTTACACTTTTTCGTGCGTGCAGCCGCCGTACATCGATTTATAAGACGTTATCACGTCAAAAAAAAAACAAAAATCAAAATAAAGCTTGATAACAATAGCAAACAAGTAAAGCTTTGTCTCCCCCACGACACGGCCTACCATAGCCGAGGTCCAAGCCCTTAGAAGCGCACTATGGCACCCTGTGCTCCCTTTCCGGTTAGAGCGCCGTAGTGATTCTATGCTGGTTCGGAAACTCGCTTATGGGAGATGCCGTCCAACTAGAAAACCACTATGGTGGCTCGCTACTCTCGGCTCGAAATCCATTTAAGGATTTTGCAGTCCCAAAACCCAGTATCATTGTTAAGGTCATCTGCGACCAACATCAATCACACATCAAAAGAAGTAAAGCATAAATTTACTGAAAAAGGGGTCACATTCAAAATTTAAAGAAAAGAGCTGGTATTTCAGTTAAAACTTCCAAAACAGTTTTTTTACTCCGAACCTGCGTATATGTCGAGATGTGGGAGAACTTTGTAAGAGTCAGTGAGCCGATAAGAGAGAATTTGAATAAACAAAAAGTAGAAACTAAAGATCACAAAAAAAAATGTTTTTCAGACTATGCTGAGTTTACAGGTTTAATTTGTTTGCAAGGTGTACAAGGCATATTCGAATTATTATAAGATTTATCATCAAAGCACTTTGTATACTCCCGTTTTTATTACTACATACAAAAAGCTTGAATTCCATTAAACCAATGGCATACAACCCATATCCTATAGAACTCAAATAAATAAACAAATACATGACCACTGGACAAAAAGAATCTTATAGACCTTATTCACGTCATACGAATCCAATAAAAAAAATTACCAACCCAATATTACCTCTAACACCCTTTATATTGAGTTCAAATTGGAATGCTAGTATTGTCCTATTGAATACACCCTTTAATTTGTCCTTTCATGTAAATCTCAAAATTGGTTAAGAAAGTACTTGATCGCTTTTATAAAGCTCGTAAGACGAGTTGAACGACCGCATTCAAATAGGGCGCGAGGTTCGTTTGAAAATGTCCCGTATTCATAATTTTTTTTTAAACCATTCGGTACATCATATACGTGTAGTTTCGGTGACTAGATGACTTCGACCACAGTTAGTATATAGCAAAAGCAGTAAAGTGAATACGTAATGGAACGCAATGAACGCACTCACACAGACGCACGCCTCAACAAGATACATGAGCGAACGTAGCAGACTTGCACAGGGACTTTGAACTCCCTACTCTACAACAATACTTCATGAAGGCCTCTGAACGTTTCTTCAAAACGGCAGAGAGCCATCCCAACCCACTTTTTCGGGGCGCATCCGATAACACCCCTTCCATATCCTCAAATCCTCTGACCAGACGACCTAGATCCGTCCTGACAGACCAACCCAACCAACTATCGGCTGACCTGAACCTCCTCTTAGAGGCACAAGAATCAGCCAAAAGTAGAGTCACTACAGACACTTCAGGTCTACCCCAGTCTTCCCAGTTGCCGACTGGCCCCCATCTGGGAGCCAGCCGACCTAATTTTCATCCTCACAATCGACCCCGGTGGGAGCCGGTCGACTATTCTATGCGCCTAGGTGAGAAGCGCTTGCGCCGCCCCTCTTTAGAGAGGCGGTCGCCTCAGACGAAGGCTTATGACCTTTCCCGGGTACAAGCCAATCTCAGGTGGTGTTTAGTCAGTACGAGTCTGACATAACTCACGGGCCGGCCCGAAGTACCATGGAGGATTCACCACCTCCCTCCCCTGAGTCAGGAGGGTGCGTTTTGCATAAAAAAAATGCTGTCTGTGTCAGTCGCAGGTAAAGCATCGAAACGAGTGGTCACTTTGTTGCTATATTTTTATCGTGACAATTCACTCATAACTTGAAGACCCCTAAATTGTATTTGTCAGGAAATAGACTCCGGCAAAGAGTTCCACTCTTTAGCGGTATGGATCAAAAAATTAGTACCAAAACGCTTAGTGCGACTCTGGTATATCAACCATATAGCGGTGGCTTCTATTTGTAAGTCTGGTCGTCCGATGAAAATGTGGAGATGGCGGAACAAGGTGTGCAAATCTGCTGCACACTCTCCGAAATGTATAATATAAAAAACGGCTAGCTTCCGTCTATGCTCGAGTCTTTAGAGCTTTGAAAAAAATCGTCATTGCCGATGAGCTTCTTGGCCTTGAATTAGAATGAGGTGTCCGAACGTGTTAAGCAAACAAAAGCACTCTTTAGTGACCAATTTGAAAATATAAGGAATAGAAGATGTCTTATGTTTTGATGTATTTTTTTCTCTCAGTTTTATTTCTATAATAATAATAATTGGAGCAAAGCGAGCGAAGCTCCAATGGATCAGCTTTTCAATGGCGCAATGTCTTTTACGCCATAACTGCCCGAGTTTTTGAGTGGAATCGAATCAACAGGTTTAGGAACAGATTGTGACGGAGCTCGAATTTTGAAATTAGCAAAAATTCCCATCGAAACAAAAAACATTTTTTTTTCTTTTTTTAGATATAACGCTCCAATATATGGTGCCAGCGTATGTTATGCTTTACGACTGCATCGCCTAGTAATGATATTTTACCCAATAGCCCAGCCCAAAGATAGCACTGTAAGGCTTTTGTTATGGATACTAGGATAACGGATAGGCACATATATGAGATGTAAATATGTAATATTAATAGAAATATATAGACACCCATGACTCTGGTACAAATGCTCATATTCATCACATCTGCTTCTTCCGGGAGTCGAACCCAGGATCGTTGATGCGAAAGGCAACATCGCTACGGTTGCACCATACGGTCGTCAATCAAGCAATATTACCATACGGGAAACTTTTTTTATTTTTATGTGTAATGCCAATTTTAATGTAAAAATGCAATATTTCAATTGCGTTAGTTAAAAAAACAACGGTAGCGATCCTGACTTTCGCACCGATTGTCTTGAGTTCGAATCCCGAAAGGGGCCGGTTTTTGTGTGATAAATACGATCTGTACCTGGGTCATGAGTATTTATATATATTTCTTTAAATATTAACCGATTCGTTGCTGATGGCACGCCTGTCGTGTCACCAATTTTTTTTTCGTGTGGCGTTAGCCACTGAAACCGTGTCTTTTTTAAATCGATTTAACTCCTTTAAATCAAGTTTTAGGGAAATCAACCCAGAATAAAACTATCTTCATTTTTCACGTAAATCAAGCTCGTAGCCTTCGTTTCTGTAATTGTATGTAGCAACGAATCGGTCAAATATCTTTGTATTACATATGTATGTCTATCCGTTACCCTCGCATCTATAACACAAGCCTTATGGTCTTTGGTCTAGGCTATTTGATGTGAAGGTAAGAAATATTATATTTTGTGATGTTATTTAATATTGATTTATTATTTATAACAATATTGTAGTTTGGAGTGTGCACTAATAAATGATTAAACGGCATTTTACGAAAGAGTCTTAAAAAGATCGTATTAACCGTCAATAACTTCCATAATTACTACATAGTATAAAACAAAGTCGCTTTCTCTGTCCCTAATCCCTATGTATGCTTAAATCTTTAAAACTACGCAACGGATTTTGATGTGTTTTTTTCAATAGATAGAGTAATTCAAGAGCAAGGTTTATATGTATAATACATGCATAATATAGTAGAGCATTGCATCCGTGCGAAGCCGGGGCGGGTCGATAGTTATTTCATAAAAAAAAATTAAACGTAATTATGTGACGAATTTGTTTGAGGCTTTATATTTCAAGAGTTTTTAAGACTCGATGGAAATTGCATTCCTTTGTTCACTTCCATTGAAATGGTAAAAACGGCGCGGACCGACGATCCCCGAGCACGCCCGAGGGTTGCCGACGGCAAACATCTGTCCGGGCGCGTGCGTCGGCCAAACCTGTATGTTTACGTAGAGTATAGGAATGTACAGAATGGAAGAGTTTTATTTTCTGCCTATCTTTGTAATTGGTGATATATGATGTGTGATAAATACGAGCATTTGTACCTGAGTCATGTATTTTTATACCATACTAGCTTTTAACCGCGGCTTTGCCCGCAATATTTTTTCAATAAAAAGTATCCTATGTTACTTCTAATACCTCCAAGAATATATGTACGAAGTTTCATGATGATCGGTTTAGTAGTTTTTGCGTGAAAGCATAACAAACAAACTTACATTTACATTTATAATATTATTAGTAGGGATATGTATAAAAAGCCTCTCTGTAATTGCTGATATATGATGTATGATGAATACAAGCATTTGTCTCTGAGTCATGTGTCATGTCTATCAATCTTGATATATAAAAATTTCCTGTCACACCGCGACCGCTATGAACTTCGAATCTACTTACCGATTTTGATGTTTTTTTTTTTCCATTTTGCTGAATTTATTCCAACTTAGGACAAAGGATATAATAAAAAAAAAAAACATTGCAAATTATTAAAGCTGAGCTCTAGCAACGCGTGGCCGGGTCAGCTGGTATAACAATTGACAATGGAATTAATATTATAAATTATTGTTTTCTCATAACATTCACGAGATGCTTATAGGTTATGTTTTCTATAGCTTACAAACTTCATTTGTGTCATGTCACTGCGCGTTCGATGACGTTTGATGCGCGAGAAAATTCAAATTAAAGAAAATTACATTTTTTCTGTATATATAAAATTCCCTGTCACAATGTTGAATCCCGATGAACACCCAAACTACTTAACGGATTTTAGTATTTTTTTATTTTATTTTGATGGATTTTTTCCGACTTAGGACAACGCGTGGCCGGGTCAGTTAGTTATCTATAAAAATGACTATATTTTTTATAGATGTTTACATTGTGATATTTAACACCTAGAAGTAAAAAATGAGAACAGAGAGAGGTATAGATAAAAAGGGAGAGAGAAATAGTGATTATTATATAAGCCAACAACTAACCGCTGTCTCGGTTTTTTGAAATCACGATTCATCAAGTTATACCTTCTGCAGCTTAATCTATGGTAAAGTCCTGTAAAAGATTTGCACAGGTGGCTCTAGGGGTGTAGGGGTGATTATCGTGCGCTCGCGCAGTCGACGACCTGATTGTTGCCTATAGACGGTTATTCCTGAGAACGTTTCATTATCGCGTGCGATCAGCGATTATTTATGTTAAGCGACTTTCGCAAAGGTGAGTAAATGGATGGGTGACCAGACAATCGTTTTCCTACTTTAGCGCATCTGGATTATAAATTAAATGGCTCTAGGATAATATTTGTTTCCTGATGAATTAACAGTCTTTTTTTATCAATATTTATGTTTATGTTCATAAGTTACCCTCGTGCTCAGCAGTGGGACTTAAATGAATTGATATGATGAACACTGTTAATAATGTTCAAGGTAATATAGAACGCACCGCTAGTTTATTTTTTTTAGAGCTAGAGCTAGAACTAGAGCTGTGATTCCATTCTAAAAATCCAAAATATTTATTTTAGTATTTTCGTAACTGGAGCTGCCTTTTAACCAAAAGTTATACTTGTGTTAGGCAGCACTCTTCTTCCATAGTATGGTTACAATAGACTAAATATAAAAATTATCCTTTAATAACTTAATTAAGTTTTTAGATTTTACAATATTCAGATATGTGCCAATCCCGTATATTTGGAAACGAGTATTTGCGATTATTGTAAATGTTACTTTAATGAATGCAGTGCGCAGTTTTTTTGGGAATATAGTTTGAATAGACTTAAGAAACTACTGAGTAATGGTTAGAAATGTAATATGTTTCTGTACCTAATAAATAAATAAATAAACCACTGTAAACTCTATAAATACAATTTATAGCTCTACTTTATTTATTTTTTTGTATAAAAATAAAGAAAACAAAACTACATTGCAACCAAACTTTCATTCATACCCTGTTTGTCCTGTTTTGGCTCCATTAGACTACCATCTGTTTACAAAACTAAAAGAGTTTTTAGCAAGAAAGTAATTTGAATCAGATGAAGAACTGAAAGAAACTGTGACTACGTATCTCAATATATAATATGAAGCTGGGATACGAAAAGTCGTCACACGTTACGATTAATGCTTATATTTAGGAGGTGACTACGTTGAATTGTAGTTTAATATATATTCTTTACAAATAAAACGCTAATATTGTAAATATATACTAGTTTTATTTAAATTCCCAAACGGGTAATTCTCGTGACAGCTAATTGGTGAAGAGCAAGCTTCACTCCTTAGCTCACCACCGCAAAGTTGCCTGTCTGTCGGTCTTCTACAAAATATACTTTGGAAAGTGTGCTCAGGAGCTGAATGTGCTCATATCGCCGCAGGCTACAACCCTTTCTCGGTTGCTATTCCCACCTGTCGCACCAAGTGCTTCTCAACTTCTTTTATAATGCGCACAGCAAAAGAGTGGAACTCGTTCCCTGCGTCTGTATTTCCGAGTACTTATAACCCGTCCGTGTTCAAAGCTAGGGGGAATAGGCACCTTCTGGGTTAGCTCGTTCCGTCTTGGATCCTACGCTTGATTGGGATCAAGAGCCGAACACATTCAAAAACAAAACTTTCCGGTTTGCCCTCGTATAAAGAAATATTGTTACAGAAATCCGAATAGATTAAATATTTCATACGGTTTCTTTGTTGTAGTACCAAGAATTAGGTGTGGCCTCGCCGCCTTGTAATATTGAAAGTTCATTATAGTCGAGTAATAGAATGTTGCATTTTTAATTCTCGGTTCGAGGTTTGTTTACCGAATAAATAGGTTTGTATGTTTTAGACAAAACAATGTTCAAGATTAACTAAAACATACCAAATAATAATGAATTATTGTTGTATTTAGTTTTTTACCGTGAAATGGAAAACGCTTGACCGCTATCTCGTTTGATAGTAAACGACGATGCGATCTAGGATGGACGACGCGCCTGCCTTGGAGATACCTATTCACTCGTGACTTGAAGACCCCTCAATTGTATTTATCAGGAAACACAGACTCAGGTAAAGAGTTCCACTCCTTAGCGGTATGGATCACAAAATTGGAACCAAAACGCTTAGTGCGACTCTTTGGTATATCAACCATATAACGGTGGCACCTATTAAAAGTCTGGTTGTCCGATGAAAAAATGGGGACGGCGGAATAAAGCTGTGCGATTCTGTTGCGCACTCCCAAATCTATCCTATAAAAAACGGATAGGCTGGCTACCTTCCGTCAATGTTCGAGGTTTTTCAGCTTATTATTAAAAAATCATTATTGCCAATAAGTTTCTTGTGCTACTGATGATAATAATTATAATAATAAACGGAGTCGTGGTCCCTTTCTATGAGCCAAATAAGAAAGCTCAAGGTCACCAAAAAGGCGATGAAGCGTGCTATGCTCGGAGTTTTCCTACGTGATCGAATCAGAAATGAGAAGATCCTTAGGAAAAACAAAGTAACCGATATAGCCCGCAGAATTGGCAAATTTAAATTGCCGTGGGCGAGGCATATAGCTCGCAGAACTGATGGCCGCTGGAGCAGAACAGTTCTCGAGTGGCTACCACGGACAGGAAGACAAAGTGTTGGCCCAATCGGTGGTCCGACGATCTGGTGAAGGTCGCGGGAAGCACTTGGATGCGGGCAGCGCAGGATCCTTGGGGGAGACTGTTGTCCACCAGTGGACGTCATTTGGCTAAGGCGTCATAATGATAATAATAATCATATTATTTTTGTCAAACATGGCATAAATAAACCGGCCAAAACTGAGTCGGACTCGCGCACAGGGGGTTCCGTACAAACTTTTAGTTGGGTAAATTATAAAAGTACCGAACATTACTCTAAGGAAATGATCAAAGGATTGACGGACAAAATTAACTTTGCCGTTGGAAAATACAAAGTATTTTTATGATGCAATTACAAATTTGCGATTTTAATTTTTTTTTTATTTACGTGTTTTACATAACATCGCTTCATGCTAAATTTCATGATTCTAGGTCAACGGAAAATACTCTATAACTTTTGATTCCCTTGAGAGTATCGAAATATACGTCGCGACGTTTCGACTCCTTTACAGGTGCGGTGATCGCAGGATGACTAAGGCAATGTTCTTCAAATATGCTCTACTACCCTCACAATATTTTAATCCGGCACGTTCTTAGTTGAAATTTATATAAAGCAAATTTTGATTATTTTTTGCGTGCTTCACAGTTCTTTATACGTGCCCGATTTAAATATTGTCAAGAACCATTGCCTTAGTCATCCTGTGATCACAAACAACGTACGTAACAACGTAAAGCATAAAAGAAATAAATAATGCGCACAAAACCGTGAAAAAGTTGTTTTATTGAAATGTGTAATTTGCGCGGATGTGAAAGATATAAATTTGTATTATTATGTTTCTGATCATAATAAAATGAGATCATGATTATTAATAAAATTATTAATTCTTTACAGGTATGTGGATTTTTATTGTTTCAACGAACAGTTGCGAATGAAAGGTAATGTAACAATATATCATGTAAATATATGTCTTTTATCGTCGTTGCAAATTTTAAATCTCTTATGATGTCACTTTGATCTAAAAAGGTTAAGCGAATTATTCTTTATTTATTTTTATAAAAGAAACATTTTTCAGTAAATTTTTATGTCATTTTTTATCCGCATAAAAATAACACAAAAATATTGTTTAAGAAAATTTTACAAAAGGTTTTTGTCATTTTGTTCGACGATCTGTCGAAATTTTGGTTAGAAGAAAAGTCTAGATTTCTAAAGAAAGTCATAACTAAAATGCAGCTGAAAGAAAGTGAATGAAAACCGAAAGAATTCAAATCGCAGAACTCTGCAATTCAAATAAGAAAGTCTACCCAATTTGTTAAATTATTATATAATTGTTTTTTAGAGTGTTGTGACGCAAAACTTTGTTTTTTTCTTTATACCAACACAAAAAGTAAAGCCAAAGAGTGTATAATTGATTTACTTTACTAACTATAATGTTTAGTAAGTTGACATGTCAGCTAAATGTGTGTTTCTTAACCTCACCCTCCATCTGGCATTTTTAAATATATTATAAATAAATAAATTTTAAATTGTATAGAATTAATTTGAAATGAAATTAAATCAAGATTAACATTAAAATTATGTAAAATGTGATTCTCTAAAAAAAAAATTTTTTTTTTTTATTCATTATTTTCAATTCGATACGTCCACTCGTTCCTTAGAAAAAGGATCTTGACGAAAACAAAACCTCCGGGGTCGAGTGGCACTCATACCAGTTTTCACAAGTAAATATTCAGGCGGAAATCGAACCCACAACCTTTGGGTGTCCAGTCCAATGCTCTGTCAATTAAGCATTCATCTATAATCTAAGATCACAGTGGTTTGTGTGTTTGTCTGTCCGCTCTTTTTCCCCGCTCTTTTTCCATTGTATCAATAACGTTACCATAGCAACGCGTTAACCGCAAGTAGTTCGTCTACCGGACGCTAGCGCTAACGGAAAAATATTTAATAATAGAAAAAATTTAAAGAATTTTGTCCACCCGTGCGTAGCCGGGACGGGCCGCTAGTTGTAAACAAACAGTATTGAAAAGTATATGATTAGTAGTAGTACCGACCTCCATGGTCGAGTGGTTCGTATACCGACTTTCATGGTAACATCACTCCGAGGTCCCGGGTTCGATATCCGACCGGAAACGAACTTTTCTATTTTGGATCCGGTCTGGGTGTTGTGGTACCGTCGTTGTTTTTGAATTCCATAACACAAGTCTTCTACAGACTGTACTTTGGAAAGTGTGCTCAAGAGCTGCATTTGCTCTTACCCCCATCTCCTTTTTTTCATCGGACATCCAGGCACTGCAGGCTACCACCCTTTCCTGGTTGCTATTGCTACCTGTCGCACTTTTTAACATCTTTCATAATGCGCACAGCAAAGGAGTGGAACTCCCTCTCTGCGTCTGTATTTCCGAGAATTTAAAACCCGTACATTTTCAAAGCTAGGGTGAATAGGCACCTTCTGGGCTAGCTCGTTCCATCGTGGTTTCTGTCTTGGCCCCCGAGCTTGATTGGGATCAAGAGCTAAACCATCCTAAATAAAAAAAAAAGCTTTTTGGTTCAAAAAATGTATGTGATGTCTTACATTTATCTGTTTCAATTTTAGTGGTTAACTTTATAATATTTTCTAATTCCTATTAAATGTTTTAAGTAAATGATGATAAAAAAGAGTAGTGAAAATTATCCTAAAATGTGTTCGTTTTTCTTTTACAAAAATATGTAAAATTGCCTATAAATAATTTGGCTGTTTAAAAATTTTCCTTGGTTCGAAAGTTGCCCAGTATATACTTAAAAACTTTAGCCAGTAATGTGATAAAAATGCATAGCGCCTGCGTTGCATGACCCAGGTTAGAAGTACCGTCAGTTATATTACCATGGATATTTATTCGTATTGCGTAAATGAAAAAAAATCCATCATAATAATAACTAATAAATAATATAATTAATAAAACATTTATTTCCTCTACAATTGGGTACATGAAAACTTAAATTAGGTACAATTAAATGGACACTACTAAAGCTCAGATTGTGAGGAACTGGAGCCTGAAATAGGTTTCCAAAGAGAAACCTGCAACTACAGGTCACCAGGCCCCCATCCGCAGATGGATTTATCTGTTTTTTAATTGTGCATGGCTTGCTTCTTTTTTTTGCTAACCATAGATATACTTTCTCTGGTATGCGTACTAAACTTTCTTTGATTATAATATATCTATATATAATTTATCTGTCTATCCGTAATGTTCATAGATAGATGTATGTGTGTGTGTGAATAAAAATTAATTAAATTTAATGTAATTGTTTGACATTCACATGCCCTCTGCTGGCTGGACAGATGAACTAACAATGTTTATTTAAATATATTTTATTGTACTCTGCTGTCTGTGAATAAATCATTTCATTTAATAAACACCCATGACTCGGGTACAAATGCTCGCACTCATCATACAAACGTCCGCCCCTTCCGGGATTCGAACCTAGGACTGTCGGTGCGAAAGGCAGGATCGCTTCCGTTCACTTTTTCCGTCCACCAAACGATCGTAAATGATAATACGTATTTAATTATTCTTATTAAAAATAATTATTTTAAAAACCAAAAAAATATATATTAGAAATGATGAATTTACAAATGGGCACTACTTTTGCTTTATTACTTGACGATATTAAAAAGTTTCCTTTTTAAATTAAAGTCGCATTATAACTGCAGTTTAATTTTAAAAAATGGCCTTCCCGTTAAATGCTACCGCTGCATTTAACGGTCATACAAATAGCAGTACTAAATGATATATGATTTTCTTTTTTTTGTCGCTCTCTCCAAACCAAAAAACGTGGATGAAGAGATTGTTACCCATAGTTGTTATAATATAGTATTTGACAGGTTTCACCCAAATATCTCGAATTGTTCGGATTTAGTACAAAACATTTGACCATTTGATAAATTCTTAATTAATTTCTTTATTTCCTTTTTATTGGATTGGATTTATCAGCTTCAATGACGCAATATCTGTTACACCATAACTTCCGATTTTGATGATTTTTGTGTGGAATCGAACCAACACATTTAGGACCAGATTGTGATGGAGCCCGTATTTTGAAATTCACAATAATAAAAAGTTGTAACCAAAAAACATTGGCTCTATGGGATTTTCCATTGAAACAAAAATCGCACCTATTTGAAAGTTTTCTTTTTTATGGATATTTTAAATTTACTTAACATTAGTATTACGCTCCGCTCCAATATATGGTGTTATCGAAGCTTTATGCTTAGCGACTGCATCGCCTAGTAAAAATCACCATCAAAGTTTAAATTCATAAAAAAAAAGCTAAAACGCTAGTCATTTTTATTCAGTTTACTTGATCTTATGACGTCACTTGCTTGTAAACAGACTTTTGGCCGTCAAATCGTAATTTATTGTCAACAAACAGGTGATGTCTCTCTTTAGCCAGACAATATGGTAACAAACACACACACACAAAGTATTGTCAAAATATAATTAGGATGATTACTTATGAAATATTTAAAAAAATATTTTAGAAGCTTTTATTTACTCTAATCTGTCCCGGTGTCTGTAATGAAATCTTGCAAGTTAAATTTGACCCACTTCCCGGTTTCCGATTGAGCTGAAATTTTGCATGCATATGTATATCGCGTGACAATGCAATATTATGATGACGGAACTGATCTGATTGCTGAAACTGGAAGGTGGTCATACACAGGTGGAACTCCGCAATAAAACAACACAACCCCATCGAGTATGGGTTCGTTTGATTCGTTATGAAGAGTACTTTGATTCTATATGGTAACCAGGGTCTGATGCTGAAGCTGGAAGATGGTCATAGGATCTCCGCAATAAAACGACAAAACCCCATGGACTTTTTTTTATTATCGTGAATAGGAAAGCACTTGACCGTTATCTCGCCTGATATAGTCGGCGATGCGATCTAGGATGTAACGCGGCCTGCCTAGAAAATACCTATTCACTCGTGACTTGAAGACCCCTAAATTGTAAACAAAGACTCAGGCAAAGAGTTCCACTCTTTGGCAGTACGGATTACAAATTGGAACTAAAACGCTTAGTGCGACTCTTTGGTATATCTACCATATAAAGGTGGCGCCTATTCGCGCCTATTGGGGCTTTTTAACTTTTAAGTTCCTTTAATAAAAAGTAATAATAAAAGCTATTTTTTATGTTATTTTAAACATATTTTTTTTATATATTATGTCTGTTAATTTAATTTAAAACAATGTTTACTGGTAAGCTTACATCAGTTTGATCTATGTTTTCATAATAGTCAAATACCCTAACAAATATATCTATATGCGAAAACTATCTTACATTTTCTGTCATTTGTCAAAGAGTTCAACATGACGAGATCGTCAAGACATCACGAGTCGGTCGTGTTATAGTGAGCGACGGGCGTTGCCAACTCGCTCCCCCCTCACTGTAGAGCGAGACGGCAACACAATTAGAAAGAGAGGCCCGCCCGAGGGAGAAGTTCGTAGCTTTACGACTGCTACGGCGCAAAAAGACGCGCCTCTGTCCGTTTCGAACTTTGAAAGTTCTATGTTGACGTTCCTTTTATGAAATTTGAATTTTGTTTTCTTGTTAGCTTTATGGCTTGTAGTTTTTTTTTTATTGACAACATTTCTTTTGTAAGCAATGAGTTTCATTAATTGTAACAAAACTTTTTTGAAACAATCTTTTATTTCAATGCTCTATAATGGTAAAATAAAATCAATTCCATTTATTTATTAAATTACATTTTTGTTTTGTTTCTTACGATAATCATTAAATTTGTCAGGGATACAGAAAAGGACATAGGGTAACTTTTTAATATAAAGTACTGTTCCAAAGGGATAGAAATGTAACTTATAATTGGTAGTCCATATTAAAGCCTGTATGATGTAAAAGTTTGTGCAAAATTTTTTTTTAATCTGTAATTGTAAATTATTCAAAATGCCATGTACTACTGGCGACCATCGGCCAAAAATAGAGTGAAACTGCTTTATCTCATACGTCCTGAATGGATGGTAGGTAAAAATATTGGACGATTAAAAAAAATAATATTTTAAGTGCATATGAATAAAGTTATTTTCATTCATTCATTCATACACTGCTTACTTTAGGCTAGGATAATTGGTGTGAATGTAAGAAATATTATGAAAAACGTGATCTCTAGGATGTCTGTAACTTTATCATATAACCCAGCAATAACATCTTTCCGTTACGTAATATATCCAAACTAGTCTTATAAAACGATTGCTCCGACAATGTATTTGTCAGATCGCGACGTAACGCACAAACGGATATATACAGGGTGGTACGAAAATCGTAGCTGATCTTATTCCGTTTTAGAAAATAAATAAATCGTTGTCTAAAAAACTAGAGATCTCTTTTTTATGGTAAATCCAACTAAAAAATAAAAATTAAATGTCGCTATAAGAATTTCGTAATTTACGAGAATAATAATGGCATTTTTAAGAAACATGCGGTTGCTCGATATTGATTGTTGTATATTTTATATATTTATTCAATGTTACCAAGATACCTTAGTATTTTTTATGCGAAATGTAGAGTTAGTGTAAGAAGAATGTCGTACAAAGCACCCCACACTTATCTTACAATGACTTTTATTTTCAAATTATACTTACTTTTTGAAGTGGGTAAAAATCGCGTAAAAAATTCCGTTACAATCAAACACATGATATACAAACAAACATATAAGCGAAGTAATTAAAGGCGTGTTAAAATGGCGTGTGGTATCCGTAAGAAGCTTTGTATTTGATAATTTATTTAATTGGTGATTAATCTACTTAGTAGGAATATAAAAAAAATATATAATATTGTTAAGAGTAGTAGTAACGACCTCCGTGTTCGAGTAGCATATCGGTTTCCATAGTAACGCCAGTCCGTGGCCCTGGGTTGGAACCCCGGCTGGATCAATGTATGATTCGGGTCTGGGTGTCGTGGTACCGTGGTTTTTTCTGAATTCCATAACACAAGTGCTTTAGCTACTTGGGTTCAGATCAATTTATGTGATGTTATCTAATGTACTAAATACATTTTATTAATATGTAGTGTTATGTCTGACAAAGGAGCATAGCATTAATCACTCACCAAAGGGTGACCAATGTTATTGGAGTTCTCCCGTAGCCCTAGAAATGGGCAACTGCATTGGTCTTCTACTGCAGTCTCAATTCCGCCTGCCGTAAGTGAAGATTATAAGACTTGGACCTACAACACTATTTATAACCATTCCTTTGCACATTATAGATTAAATGAAGCCTCAGATTATTATTTAGCCTTATCTGCCAGAGATATAACCGTCAATATCGATCTACCCGTTTGGAAGATTAGCCGGAACAGACAATCAATAATTTTAAAACTACAGACAAACAACAATTTTAAAACTACTGTCCTTCTTCCATCGGACATCCAGACGCACTGCGGGCTACCCTTTCTCGGTTGCTATTCCTACCTGTCGCACCAAGCGCTTCTCAACTTCTTTTATAATCTGCACAGCAAAGCAGAAAAACTCCCTCCCTGCGTCTGTATTTCCGAGTACTTATAACCGGTCCATTTTCAAAGCCAGGGTGAATAGGCAACTTCTAAGTTAGCTCGTTTTAGTGGATCCTGTCTTGGCCCCCGGACTTGATGGGGTATCAAGAGCGAAGCCATTCTAAATTAAAAAAAAAAAAAAAAAAAATTGTCATCAGTACCGTATATACTTTCAAATTGTTTTTATAAAAAGCCTTTTATTTCGACATTACATACAATCATTTTTATTTATTAAATTGCATCAATTGAATTATTTATTTATATTCTCCAAACTAATCGACACCCTGTATAATGTTGTCACTTTGATTTTCCCGAAAGTTCTTCATGTATTTGTTCGCAAATGTGAAATAGTCCTGTGTCCGACACTTGATCTTTATGTAGATGGAGGTAAGTTTATTTTACGTCAGCCATTTTGATGTGTCATGCTTAACACTGTATTTAGAAGCTTATTACGTTTTGTGATAACATATCTTCAGATTTATTTATTACTATTTCAGATATTTATATTGGTATTTCTATTATAATTAAACATGTGAGATAAATAAATTACATACAACTCAAACCAATCTTCAAGTTCCAAAATAAACTGACAGTTTTCTGTGGATACTAAAAATGGATGTTGTTCTCAAATCTCTTTTTGAGTTGTGATTGCTGTTTCTTTTTTAGGGTTCCGTCCCCAAAGGGTAAAAACGGGACCCTATTACTAAGACTTCACTGTCTGTCCGTCCGTCTGTCTGTCTGTCTGTCTGTCACCAGGCTGTATGGCTGTATCTCAAGAACCGCGATAGCTAGACAGTTGAAATTTTCACAAATTATGTATATCTGTTGCCGCTATATAACAACAAATACTAAAATCAAAATAAAACAAATATTTAAGGGGGGGCTCCCATACAACGAACGCGATTTTTTTTTAACTTAAAGTTTGTACGGAACCCTTCGTGCGCAAGTCAGACTCGCACTTGGCCGGTTTTTTGTCATTGTTGTTTCTTCTTTTCTTTTTCTTTTTAAATTACAAAGAATCGTAGCATTTTTAATAGTTAACTGCAGTATGCCAAATACCAGTATTGGTTTGTCCGCATACTAAGACCCATCTCCTCATTATACATGTTATTATTATTATTATTATTATTATTATTATAAATATCCAGTTTGTTAATAGATATTTAATGTTCAATTTTAACTAAATATCATATTTTATTATAAACTCAGTTATCAAATAAAATAAAATTAAAAAAATATGTATTTACGTTCAAATATCACAATTGGCACAAGAAGTGGCCAGAGTCTCTTTAAAATAATATAACTACAAATAAAATTAATTTAATTTCAACAGTTAGGAACGTGCCCGATTAAAATATTGTGAAGGTAGTAGAAAATATATGACGACCATTGCCTTAGTCTTGTGATCACAGCTCCTGTAAAGGAGTCGAAATGTCAGGATTAAATTATTGTGCAATTAATGTCCTCAAGTGTTTTAATTAGTTGCCTGCTATATTAGTTTTGCCATAAACAATTAGACTGGGTTGGGCGCTTCACTCGCATTGCTGGACGATGAATAATTGTAAAGCATTTACTTCTATCTGTACCTATATTACTATACTAGGCTATGCAGTCGCTAAACATAAAGCTACGCTGGCATCATATATTGGAGCGGAGTGTAATAACTAATCAAAGATTTTTTTTTTTGTTTCGATGGGAATTTTTGCGAATTTCAAAATTCGGGCTTGGTCACAATCTGGTCCTAAACCTGTTGATTCGATTCCACACAAAAAAAATATTAAAATCGGTTAAGAACTCGGGGAGTTATGGCGTAACAGACATTGTGCCATTGAAGCTGATCCATGGGAGCTTCGCTCGCTCCGCTCAAATAAATCTGTAGGCTCTGTCTGTACATTTTTTTCGCAAAGTTTGTGATAAATATTCGTTTTATGACTTACTGATATCGACTCTACTATCTTTTTTTTGTCTGTCTATATGTCCTTTAGGACAAGTATGCGTTAAGCGATTTCGATGAAATTTGGTGTATGATAAAAATATGCGATTGCGTAAATGATAGGCTATATATCATATCACTAAAAACCTAATACACCTGACTAATTTTATAAATACTAAAGTGTAATGTGATATGATGATTGAAATATTAAGTTAATGGCATTGTTTAAATCTAATATATATATAAAATGCTCGTGTCACGGTGTGCGTAATTGAACTAATCCGAAACGGCTCGAACGATTTTCGTGAATCTTAGCGTGCATATCGGCTAGGGTGGCGAATCGGACATCTATTTTTCATCCCCTAAATGTTAAGGGTGGTCCAACCTTAAATTTTTTTTTTTTTTAATTTTTTGTTTTTATTTTTTTATGATACATCATACAAAAATACATTAAACCCTAAATTTTCACCCCTCTACGATCAACCTTTATTTTTTATTTATTAATTAAAAACTTTTCCTAGAAATAATATACATGGCAAAATAACGTTTGCCGGGTCAGCTAATAAGTATATAATACACAGTTCGTAACCTACATTACGTAGCAGAATCACTTGTGTTATTTGATCCAGAAACAATGACGTTACCACAATACCCAGACTTTAGCCAATATAGAAAAGGTTAGTTTTCTACATTGACCCGTACGGACATCGAACCCGGGACCTCGGAGTGGCTTTACCATGAACGAACGAATATACTTAGCGTCAAAGTAATTTATTAACATCTTTGTCCTTATACAACTGTATGAGATTATAATTATTATGTTAAATACTATTGTACAGTCGACAACGCATCATGCTGTACAGTTCAACATTCCTACATACCTTATACAGTAGATATCATTACATAGTGTAATAGCTTTTTACCTACTTGTATGCATCTTAGTAATGCACAGGTGCATCTGTTTTATATGCATTGCATATTTATTCCGTTATTCAAACCTTGTAATAAAACAGATTTTTTTTTTGAAAATGTTGGCCTCAACTAGGATGCGATCCTACGACTGTTTAGAGCTGAGGGAAAGCGGGGATATGGGATTTTAACACAATCTCTTTCTTTTGCATAATTTTTTTATTCCTATTTACTATGGCATAAAATCAAAACGCATAAATTTGTAATGTTACCAACATAAAGTTTATCAAATTATGCCTTTTGAAGTTTATGCGTTATTATTTTTTTGGTAGAATCTGCCAACTAGTGGTAGAAAGGGAAAGGCAGATTGAGGTTATGCATTTCCAGAATATAATGAATCTTTATTTTCTCATCACAAACTCTTAGTTTAAGCCTTATCGATACTAATGATGAAAATGAAATGAAGTCCGAAATAGGTAAAAAATTACCTGTTATCACAGGTCACCAGGCTCCAAGGGGCCACGCGACTCCCACCAATGTGTTGTGGGACGCCGCAGGTTTTAAAGGGTAGGCCTCCAAGCCTTTACCGGGCCCTAGGCCCGGATGGGGGCATGGAGGAGAGTCCCACATATCCCTCGTGTTCTCGAGGGAATGCCTAATGCCATTTCCGGCGAAAACAAAAAAAAAGGTCACCAGGCTCCCACCATCTCGGACATTTGAGGCAATCGAGATCGAATTCAGATGTGATGGTATAATGGTCGTCTTGGTACCGACTCTAATGTATGGAAGTGAACCTTGGGTTTGGAGCTAGAGTGCACTTGATTGATAAAAAAAGGTATGATGTGATAAGAGAGTGGTGTGGTGTGGAAGAAGATATAGTGACAAAGATAGAAAAAGGGATGCTCAGTTGGTAGAGAGGATGGACGAAAGAAGATTGGCGAAATAAATTTATGAGGCAAATGATAAAATTAAGTTTACAATAAAGTTTAATAAGTTTGATATTTTGTTATTCTTTATTAACCGACTTCTGTTATAATAAGTGATAACCCAGATTCGATTTCCGATCGGGACAGGTATTTGTGTGTATGTGCAAATCCATTTGTCCCGGTCTCGGTGGATGTTTCTGTTCATCTTGTATGCATGTTTGTATGTGTGGACGTGTATGTGTATGAATGTATTTGCATATCGCTCATTTAGTGTAAAAATGACGCAATTACACTTTTTGTCAAAATTACATTCCTGAAAAACATCGACAGAAAAAAAAAGAAATACAATTCTTACAGTTTTCGCCAGAAGCTATATGATCCTAAGAAAAGTTTACGTTTGTAGTCATATTTTAAAGTAATGCTAATTTAAAAAAGAAAATGTATTTAAAATTTGTTTCCCTCTTCTTCAAAAACACAAAATTTACAATTACTTTAATGTTGCACCAAATATATATATATATATATATATATGGGAAACTATGCTTATCCGTCATTAGGTATCGTAAAAGGAAATGTGTTTGTATGAAGTATATTATTATTACAATCAAAATTTTTGCTTAGAGTTAGGTCCTATATTAAGATTTGGACAAATTTGTTCCTGAAACCTGTAATTGACCTCACAATGTAATAACTTGAAATATGTAATTTCATATTTATGACGCTGTTGGTTTCATAAATAAATAAATGTTAATAGGTACATCGGTAATGGCAGACCAAGACGAACTTTCAGGGATCAAATAGATGTCCTGAAAAGATGCCAGGTCAAAAGTATCCTTAACCGACGAGCTTGTCAAAGGTCTCATGAGAGTTAAAGAGAAAGATGTATGTCAGGATTGTACAAAGTAGTGTGTTATTTAAATCCACGTCCTTGACGATTTTGTGTCTCTACAATATCATTGTTGCATCGAACTGATCGTAAAATATCCATTGTGAGGAACTTTGGCAACGCATATTTTCAATTGTCGTCAAATCACTTCGCATGCCAATCAGATGGCATCGATCGTTTCACAATGCAGGTCAGGTGTGGCATAATTTTTTTTGGCATAATTTGATAATGCTTGCTGGTTAATAGCAAGCTTTATCAAATAGATATATTCTTTATGAAATTCCCTTCAAAATGCGTCCAGCCATTTCAGAGATTAGCTGGAACAAATAGACAGACAAAAATTGTAAAA
Organism: Calamotropha paludella; assembly: GCA_927399485.1. Classification (NCBI taxonomy): domain Eukaryota; kingdom Metazoa; phylum Arthropoda; class Insecta; order Lepidoptera; family Crambidae; genus Calamotropha; species Calamotropha paludella. The sequence continues at coordinate 1,147,260 of OV656830.1, read as the reverse complement.
AATGTTATTTTGGTGTATGTACTGTATATATATTCATAGGCATGTAGTTCAAAACGATTATTTCAATATTACAAACAGATACTCCAATTTTATTTATATGTATAGATTACATACATATAATACATTTAGTTCTGACCTTTTATCAGGCCATCTCCCTTGGTCCCTGAAAGTTCTTCTGGTCTGCCTTCACCGACTTGCCCATACACATTTACTTGTCTTGTCAATCTTCTTTCATCCTCTCTACATGCCAAACCTCATCTCTCGTTTCTTCAACTCTCTAATTTTGCTTTACTTCAGTAACCTCCACCTCAGTAAAACACAATCGCAATTGTAGACACGTTCTTTATTATTCCGGACTGTACAGTTCGATGCTTTCACACAGAATGTGCCAGTGCGCCATCTTTCTTTTTTTTTAAGATGGAGGGGGTATCACGATTTTAACTCATACTCATTCCGTTTCCCTTTTATATTTTATTTTCATAAGGGAACTATTTTTTTGAGCTGTTGTTTAAATATTCGAGATGTTATTATGATCATAGTTGGAAAACATATTGAGCAGTTATTTAATTTAATGGCGGTTGATTAATTATAGTGACAGTAATAAAAAATCAATTACTCGGTTATTTTATCATACAATGTAAATTCTCAAAATAATTGAGCAGTCCAATAACTGAATGAGCGGTAAAAATGATGGAATGAGCGGTTCGATAAATAGTTCGGCAGATCAGTAGAGAAGTGGCGGAAGCGATCAATCACAGAGTTGGTTAGGTTAGGTTAGGTTATACAATTGCTTAGAATGAGATTTCTTACCGAAAAATTCCGATATATTACTGCCCACAACCGTAACCGCTCGTTCAATTATTTTTACCGCACATTTAATTATTTTCCTGGTCAATTATATATTAAACGATCCATTTCATTATTTTTTATTTCTCATTTTTGTTTACTTTACTGCTTAGTTTTAACTACTGAACTAGTTATTAAACGTGCCATTTATAATTTTTAACTTACCAAAACTGCTATTTACAACTGCCTCTTTAAATCAGTGCCTTTTCATAATAAGTGAATGCAAAGTAGCCGGAACTTCCGTTGTTTAATTTGAAATTAAATATTATTTGGAAAATTTTGGTAAATTAAAAATTTAACCTAACATTACCTAATATGTATTTTATATTAATTAATGCCTTTTTATTTACGGGTTACTTTACTACCCTTTCTTGGTTGCCATTCTTACCTGTCGCACTAAACGATACTCATATCCTTTATAATGCGCACAGCAAAGAAGTGACACTCCCTGCGTCTGTATTTCCGAGTACTTGTAACCCATCCGTTTTTAAAGCCAGGGTCAATAGGCATCTGGGTTAGCTCGTTCCATCGTGCTTAGCTGGACGAAGAAAAAAACATTGCCAAAAACTCTTTTACTCAAAGACTCGTTCAAAAACAGTAAAAGGTTTATATTTGTTTGTAGAAGATAAACTGTAGGCATAGTCATTAAAATAGTCATTTAATGTCGTTTGCACACATATTTATCGCCATACATTTTGAGACAATATTTCTAAGACAATGTCAGTCCTAGAGTGTCAATCTGTGTCTATGTCTAGCTGGCCAGCCTTAGCATCGAAAAGTCCATAACATAGTTATTAAACTGAATTTAAATTGTGTAATTTATCAAGAGCTTTATTATTTTTTATTAATGTTAGACTTCGTTTTTTTTTAATATTCTCCCAAAACTACGTACATTACGCGAGGACCGAAGTGGGCGAAAAAATAATTTTTAACTCGCATTAATAAACCGTTTTACGACACCGAAAGCACTTTGCCCGTCTCTAAACTCTTACGCGAAAAAGGTAAGTACTCTAACATTATTTATTATCTTTACGAAAAAAAAGTTACACTTCATTTATCAAAAACTCCTTTTTCGAAGCACTAATTACCGTTGGATTAGGATCATCTTCATTTGCGTGTTTATGGAAATTAAAAAAAAAAGTTGAAGTTGGGAAACTTAACCTCATTAATGTTACGTTCGCTCTGTCGTACGCCCTACCGTACAGTTGGCAACGTCGCTTAATTTTCGGGGTTGTCATGCTTAAGAGCTTTCCTTTCCAGCTTTTAGGGTAAACTTTACACGTTAGAGCTGTCTCGATGTGTGCTTTGCGAGTCTTCCATTCATGTATTTTTAGAACAATCATAATGTATACACTTGAGAGGATATGATAGAAATTAATCACCAAAATATTTTTAACTACATGCGCATGAAAAATACAATTTATTAAAAAAGAATGTGAAACAAAATTATAAAAAATAAAATAAGACAGAATAGATAAAAAAATATTAGTTTCATATTTAACGTTCTTCCGTTACCGGTTTCACCCGGTTTTCGGTTTGTTATAGAATGTTTTATTGAGCTTATTGAGGACACTTTTTCGGGATAAAAATTATACTTTAATCTAAACCAAGTATGTTAATTATATGTGTGCCAAACAAAATTCATCGAAATCAGACCAACCTCTCTGCTGTATGTGTTGTGTGTGTGATTATAACAAATATACTAACATGTTTCACATATATAATGTTATGACTGATTTCGAATAAGTTATAAATAATGCCTGAACTTAACCAGTTAAACGTTTTTTAAAGATAAAATAGATTATGGACAAAATACAATAATCTGTTTCGATCGGTACTGCTTTTGGTCTTATAACTAGGTGATGCAGTCGCTAAGCATAAAGCTACGCTAGCACCATATATTGGAGTGGAACGTAATACCTAAAAAAGAAAAAAATATTTTTTGCGAATTTCAAAATTCGGGCTCCGTCACCATCTGGTCCTAAACCTGTTGATTTGATTCACCATAAAAAATATTAAAATCGGTTAAGAACTCTGGAAGTTATGGCGTAACAGACATTGCGCCATTGAAGCTGATCCATGGGAGCTTCGCTTCGCTCCGCTCCAATAAATGTTTAATTGCTATTATCGAAATAGCAATTGTTATCTCGCAAATTTATCAATAAATTCTTTCTTATGTATAGTGACGTCACAATTATAATATTAATCTTGACTGATTTATCATTATCACTAACATATCATGAGTAATACATGCAATCAAATATATTTTGCCAAAAGGAAATTTTCTTAAAATATAATGCATAGATTATAAAGAGTAATTTAACTACACGTTAATATTTAATACGAAAAATCCAGTGTTTGACCGCGATGAACTCCGAAACTATTCAACCGATTTTGATGTCTTTTTTTCATTTTGTTATATTTTTTCTTCGACTTAAGACATAAGATAGGTCTCATTGTACTTTATAACACAGCAACGCGTGGCCGGGTCAGCTAGTAATTAATTTTTGTAAGAAATCGGAAATCAAATAATTAAATTTTCTATCTCTCTATCCTAAATACTGTAATCTAGAGTAACGTAGGCTTGTTTACAGTAAATTTCGCTCATGTTTTATGTATTACGATTTGACTCGGGACACAAGACGACCGTTTGATGCAACGGTAGCGATCCTGCCTTTCGCACCTACGGTCCTGGGTTCGTATACCGGAATGGGCCGATGTTTGTATGATGAATACGAGCATTTGTACCCGAGTCATTGGTGTTTCTATATATGTCTATGAATATTACATATCTATGTATCATATATGTATGTGTATCCATTATCGTAGTATCCATAACACAAGCCAAGTGCTTACTTTGGGCTAAGCTAATTGGTGTAATTGTAAAAAATATTTATTTATTTATAAAATAGGTTTTATTTTACTTCAAAACACAGCAAGGCATGGCTGGGTCAGCTAGTTTTATTTATTTTTTGTTTTCTGTTCCAAGAACGCTATACATGTTCTTGAAACAGAAAGCTCCGCATCGCGTTGAATATTCTCGTTATTTTAAGATGGTTGGACGGTATGTATGGCAACACCGATAAACGAGTGAGCGGTCGCTCGCCATGACAGTCTAGTAGTGGTGGTAACGCGGCGATGCGACGCACGCCCGCCGCTCGCGTCCGACCCGCGCTCAAAACTTTTGTGATGTAACTAACTTCTTTATCTGTGCAATAACACTTTTGTGTCGTGATGTTTACGTTTTAGAGTCGCAATTGTTCTACGATAACGACGAATCGGTGACCGAGTGTTTAATAAAACTGTGTGGAACTCTTTTTGGATTTACTACGTTTGTGTGTTCGTATTTCAAAAAGGTGGAATTGGAAACGAAAAAAGAAAGAATTTTTGTGCGAAAAGTTTGTATTTGGAACTTTTTTTTGAGTTTCACTGTGTGTGTTGTCTACTTTTCGGATGTATGTGAAAAAATGTTGCCAGTTTAATTTAAATTTTAATAGTCGTCGTGTTAGCAATTAAATCGATTCTAATAGTCTTGAAGTGTCTCTTGGAGCTTAACTATCGGTCTTTTTACGTTCGAAGCGTTTCGTCTCGACAATTTTGCTTTTAACTTTGATCTATTCCAGCGTTTCGTTAGTTTGTTAGCAGATTCTCATAAGTAAAAAATGAACGTTCACGTGTCCCTAGTATTTCGTCAATCTCATTCTGATCTGCTATTTGATTTCAATATTGTGTTCCTACGAGTTAATTTATTAATGTAAGCTTTATTGCACCTGAAAACTATACATATAAGCATTATCTACTAGTCAACCGGAGAACTGCGTACAGACACAGTAAAAGACGGTTATTATAAATTATTGTGACTAAAGTTTAACTATTAGGAAGGTATATTTTAAAAATTAATCTACTTGAGTTATAGTGTTTTATCATTTTCTGTTAAACTCACATTAAATCCGAATGAAATTGACAAAACACTTTTTAATTAAAATAGGTTTAAATTTATTCATTTCCTAATTTTGGTTAAAGTGAACCTTTTTTCATGGTTAAAACATTATTTCTGAAGAAATTATTTGTAACGACTGATACTAACACTGATTTATAACAATAGTCCGTTTTCCTATTAGTTCTTTAGATTATTTAAATGTAAGTTATTTTCGCTACATATCTATTATCACATATATTGAAATATACTAACTAGTTATAATAATCCTAAATACATTTAATCCATTTCAATTGTTCTGACGTTTGGCTAAAATATTGCCAGATAATAAATTTTATAAATATCTTTTTTTTTCTTTTTTTATGCTATACTAACCGGCCTCACTTTGCTGTGGCTCATTTATTATAATTTGTATTTCTTTATAGTAAAAATTAAAATCACTATTACTATCACTATGTACTAAGTCGGAACAAATCCAACAAAATGAAATAAAATCAAAATCGGTGGAGTAGGAGTTCATCGCGGTCAAACATTGTGACATGCGGTCTAGGATGTGACTCGCTTGCTTAGAAGATGCCTATTCACGTCAGTCACTCGTAACTTTAAGACCTCTAAATTGATAAGATCACCAAAATGATAGTTAACCCGTAGATTAAATGAAGAAGTGCTTAAAAGACTATTACTAATTATTCAATTTAATATAAACTCATTTGCAAAAAAAACGGGCACCTAAGCAATGAACCATTTTAAATGTTAATATTGCTTTGTTTGATAATTATAAGTAGTTTTATCCTCACAATTTGGTAAATTAATAAGAATATAATCGTTTTCATCAGTATTTCATAAAATTTTGATACAATTTATGGGAAATAATGCTAAACCTCACTAGTAGTGTATGTTCGCTAGTAGTGCATATGCTCATGAAGTAAAAATAAAAAAGTTTTTTTTGTTTGTTTTTCTTTAATAAAGTAAAAGCAGATAAATGTTTAGTATCGAGTGTGACCCCCTCTAGCTAAAATCACAGCTTGAATTCGTCTGGGCATGCTAGCGAGTATATCCCGGATACTTGCTTGCGGAATACGTTCCCCCTCCGCAGTAATCACATTCTTCAGCTCTCTGATGGTCTGCGGAGCCGGTTGTACTGATCTCACACGCCGTTTCAGAACGTCCCAGACATGCTCTATGGGATTGAGGTCGGGACTTCGAGCTGGCCAATCCAAACGACGAATGCCGACCTCTTGCACATACGCTTTAACATCGCGAGATCGGTGGGCGCGAGCATTGTTGTCCATAAAAATCGAGTCTTCACCTAGAGCGGCCAATGCGGGTTGTGCATGAGGAATTAGAACTTCCGTTATGTATCGATGCCCAGTCAGTGAGCCGTTTTCAATGAAGACTAACTCTGTACGATCCATTGAATTTATTCCTGCCCAAAACATAACAGAGCCCCCACCATAAGGTGTGATTTCTTCGAAACATGCCTCTGCAAAGCGTTCTCCTTGTCTTCTTAGCACTCGCCGACGTCGATCTTCACCGAACAGAGATATCCTGGCTTCATCAGAGAACAAAACCCTATTCCAATCTTCTTGAGTCCATAATTCACACTTTCTAGCGAACCTAAGCCTGCGAACTCGGTGCTCACGGAGTAATTTTGGGCCGTGGGCCGGACGGTGACTGCGTATATTGGCAGCGAGAAGCCTCTTCCTGACCGTCCATAGACTAATATGCACATTTCTTACTTCTTGGAGGTTGTTCTTAAGATCCACATTCGAAGATTTGCGATTTCTCAATGCGCGACTCACAAGAAATCGATCATCCTGTGGTTGGGTACATGGTTTTCTTCCAGAACCAGGCCTTCTCTCGACGGAACCAGTCTCCTGATATCGCTGCCAGGTCCTTTGGACCGTCGAGCGACTAACATTTAGCCTCCTAGCCACGAAGCATTGGCTGAAACCCTCTTCAAGCAGCGCGATAATTTTGGTAGCTTTTACCACTTTATCTACCATTTTTGATACAGCCAAACAGCAATAAATAAAGCTTTGACAGTCAAGGATATGAAATTAATCGATGAAAATTGAATAAAAGTTATAAAAGTCGATGTTAACTTCTGGAACTTCGCGCCAAAAATGTAGGATAAAAAGGGGTTTTCTGTAAAAATGAGCATCAAATGAAAATTTGAATTTAGAACGTACTTTTTTAAATACCACGGCATTTTTAAAACCGGCCAGTAACGTGTACAAACGATTGAAACCTTTTTTGTATTGTATCTTTTTAAAGATGAATGAAAATCAAAACCGCCCGTTTTTTTTGCAAGTGAGTGTATATATAAAAATTTTTTTTTTGACAAATTTAATTTAAGCGATATATACACCAGAACACAGTGTTCGGGTCTACCTTTTTTCGCAGTAATTAAAAAATGCATAATTTTAGACGTTACTAATCTTTTTACATAATTTGTAATAGCTTGCTAGCTGTCATTTATGTCAATTTATGCCTTTTGATTTGTATGCCAAGTGACTTTCTGCGTAGCAAGATTCTGCCAGATAAAGGCTTCCCGTTCGAATTAGTTTTCAAGTCAAATCAAACTCCTCCAAAAATTCATTTTTTGTTCCTCTATCACTGTTTTTATCTAATTACACCAATGAGTTCTAATTTAATAGTATTTTGGTAATATATTGACTAAAAATAACGTTTTAAATTACGAACAAATACTTAAAATTAATATTTATTACATTCACACCAATTAGCCTAGCCCAAATTAAGGCTTGTGTTATGGATACTAGGGTAACGGATAGATATACATATATCATACATACTTATCAAAATTATGGGTGATTTTGATTTTTTTATAGTAACTCATAATAAGTTGCCATAACAAGAAAACGTCTTATGTCTGTTTTTATGAGATCCATTTGAAACAAACAATTCCCCTTGTCCCCATTAAGATATAACTTATACTATTTGAACAGAAATTCAGAATATTGAGATAGTTTTTTTTTATTTTTATCCGCTTTTGTCGACAGGCGTCCACTGCTACAAAAATTACCTGAATAAAAATTTTTGTTTGATTCACACCAATTAGCCTAGCCCAAAGTAAGCACTGCAATGCTTGTGTTATGGATACTAGGGTAACGGATATACATACATATATCATACATAGATATGTAATATTTATAGAAATATAAATAGTAATTAAATTAGGTACAAATACTCGTATTCATCATACAGGACTAGAACCCAGGACTGTCGTTCCTAGAGGCAGGGTCGCTTAAGGAATCCAAAATTGGTATGCCGCAGAAAGTGAAACGTACTGTGGCCTATTTTTTTTTATTTCCCCTCCGGACTGGGGGAGGGAGGTAGTGAATCCCACATAGATACATCGGCCGGCCGAGATGTTATGTCAGACTCATTCTGACTAAACACCACTTAAAGGTGCCTAAGCCTGGGAAAGCTATCCAGGCTTAATATGAGCGATCGCACCCAGGGTGACAGGGCGACGCAGGCCTAATTTTCAAATAAAATAAACTATATACTCTAAACAACAAAACTCTTAACAGCGCCAGGCATGTAATACAGCGACATCTTTTGATAGGTTTTAGAACTAAATATATAGGCGAATTCCAAAGAGACTGAGTATCGTTTTATTTGTAAAAAAGAAATTGACGACTTGTTTGGTGCGACGGCAGCGATCCTGGTTTTCGCACCGACGGTCCTGGGTTCGAATCCTGGAAGGGGCAGATGTTTGTGCGATGAATACGAGCGTTTTTTCCTAAGTCAGGGGTTTATGTATTTCTGTAAATATTGGTTATTAATGTAGATATATGTATGTTTATCCGTTACTGTAGTATCCATAACACAAGCCTTACAGTGCTTACTTTGGGCTAGGCTGATTGATGTGAATATAAGATTTATTTATAATCGTTATACCTTTACGAAAGAATATAGAAATTTAAAATATAATGTCTAAAAGGAAAATAAATGATGGTTAAAGAAATACACACAAACGCTTAATGTTAAAACATTTTATTCAACTCGTGAGTAGGAATTAATCTCGGTATGATGTCACTGTTATGAAAATATGATATTCCAAAGATAGTTAAGATTCTTCTAGCATGACCGATTTGATAATAATTAAAAATTCAAGACTGCTTTTTAGGGTTCCGTACCCAAAGGGTAAAAACGGATCTCTATTACTAAGACTTTCTGTCACCAGGCTGTATCTCAAGAACCGCGATAGCTAGACAGTTGAAATTTTAACAAATTACGTATTTCTGTTTCCTCTATAACAACAAATACTGAAAACAAAATGAAATAGATATTTAAGGGGGGCTCCCATACAACAAACGCGATTTTTTGCCCCTTTTTTCTCGATATCAATGATGGCACATTGATTCCACATGTTATGTTGCTTCTTTAAGAAACTTATGATGGTAGCCACTTGAAATATTTACAAAATACTCAGTTGTATTTTTACTTTAATAATAAAATTAAAATAAATTTTTAAGGGGGACTCCCATACAACAAACGTGATTTTTTTTTATTCTCATTCTCATAGAATTCTGTACCCCAGACAAAGTGATAGAATAGTGATAGATTGAATTATTAGGAAGGAGGGAGCGGACTGACAAGTGGATATTTAGGAATTCATTTATATTATATATATACAGAGATTTCACAATAAGACGAACATTCTATTTATTATTATTTAATTATAATACACAACACGCACTTACAAATATACTTATTTAAAAAGTTAAAAAGCTTCAAAACTTTCGCGTGATTCTTGAAACAAAACTTTACGGAAACAGGTTTTTTAACGCAATCAAAATGGTATTTAGGTACCTACCTACCTTTTAATGCCGACGTTTTGACCGAATGGTAGAAACGCGTTAAAACTGGTTTGCGTTTAGTTATGTTTTTAGGTTAGTGTTTATCCACTTAATATTTTGTCCATTGTAATCAAAATGATTTGGAAAATGTCTATTAATCTAAGATCACAGTTGTTTGTGTTTATTTGTCCGCTCTTTTTCCCACTTTTTTTCCATTGTATCAATAACGTTACCATAGCAACGCGTTAACCGCAAGTAGTTCTTCTACCGGACGATAGATGGCGCTAACGGAAAATATTTAATAATAGAAAAAATTAAAAAATTTTGTCCACCCGTGCGAAGCCGGGACGGACCGCTAGTTATTAATTATAATAATATTTGTTATATTGATACCAATTAGCCTAGCCCAAAGTAAGAACTATAAGGCTTGTGTTATGGATACTAAGGTAACGTTTAGACATACATACAGTGATGGTCGTATTATTAGAAACACTACCAACGGTCCTTGACTTTATGTAAGATACTGCACCGCAATCGTTTTTTTTTCAAATTAAACAATAAATAGGACATCAACGATTTATCATTTATTAGAAAAACAATATAAATCCCATTACAAAAGTGCAGATTCAATATCACATTACGAACAAACATTTTAATCAGTTTTAAGGTATGAACGATAATGGTCGACTAATTAGAATCAACAAAAAAGTATAATAAAAACAATATTTTTTTAAGTATTAGTAATTAGTATTGTTATTTATGAAATAGCTACTATCCACAGCCCACTAATCTATAATCACAGTGGTTTGTGTGTTTGTCTGTCCGCTCTTTTTCCCGCTCTTTTTCCATTGTATACGCGTTACTATAGTGCCTAAGAATAACATTCAAGAAGGCTAAGAACGGTTAGCTATATGTGTAGTCGTAGAACCGAAACGTTAGCGCGATTCATTTCGGTACAGCGACATCTATAACTGAGACACAACAACGCGTGGCCGGGTCAGCTAGTAGTTATAATTAATAATTACGTGGCAACGCAACGACGTGGCATTGATTCAATCAATTTCATATATTTTTCTAGTGAGATTGAATTCCATGCTTGAAGCAAATGCTTCATATGGAACCCGATTAAAATATTGTGAAGGTAGTAGAAAATACATGACAACCATTATCTTAGTCATCCTGTGATCAAGGCTCCTTTAAAGGAGTCGAAACGTCGGGATTAAATATAAAATAAAATATGCGCATGCGCATAAAAAATCCGTAAAGAGGTGTAAGCACTAAATACCGCTAGAGGTTTTCACTTCAAAAAAAAAATAAAACTGTGGAACCACGTCACACTAAATCGGCCGAAAGCAAAGAAACAATAATATAGAAATAAATATTCGATTTAATGTGACATGGTTACATCTCGTAGCTCGTGATTGTAATCTTATGTAAAATTAATTCGACTTGATTTAATTAGCAGCATGAAATGGTTAATTATTGACTCACTAATAAACTAAGTTTCGTTTACCTTAAACAGATTAACTTGGATTAACATTTGAATAGAATTTAAGTTAACACGTGAGAGAAAATTGTGAAAGTCAAGCTGATTTCAAAAAGGCGGTTTTTCAAATGGGTGACCAAAGAAATAGTTATTTAGTTTTTATGAACCCAATTTCAAGTAATTCTAACATTTATAAAAGTAATAATATTGAACGCAATGCATTTTCGTGTTTCTATATGTTGCATTTGAGAATAACTTGTGTCCATATAGACGCTCCCGCGCGACCACTCTATCCGTGCTAAGCGTCAGATTATACAGTTACACGAGAGCGTCAGATTTAGTACCGTTACCAAACAGTTCTATAGTATATATATAGGAGCTGCCTCCCCACTTTTTAGTATTTGTTGTTATACCGGCAACAGAAATACATCATCTGTGAAAATTTCACCTGTCGTAACTATCACGGTATTCACGGACCTCATGGTCGTAGTGCGGGTATAATAGGGTGCCTTTTTTATAAAGAACCCTAAATACTACATCAAAGAAAACCACCGACTCAATAACAAAATAAAGAACAAAGAAATGGAATTATTAATAAAGTCTGCTTGAACAAATAATCACTAATTGATGATAAAAGGAATTTGCGTAATTTAATGGAGCTATCATCCAACTCACGGCTGTGTTTAGCTCTTGAATAAGTAAGTGTAAGTTGCCTGTAATTTGTTACTAGCTTAGTGGGAAATGTAAACGCTGTTTAGTCTGTCTAGAAAGAAAATTAAATAGGATTATATCACTTTATTGTGACATTTCATATTATTAACTAGTTTTAAATTTAATTTTGTTATTTTGTGTACTTATTAAAATAGTAGGAAAGTCTCCCAATCGAATTGGGAGAGCATTGGACTGGACTGCCTAAGGTTGCGGGTTCGATTCCCGCGAATTGAGAATTCACTTGTGATCCGAATCGGTTTTTTCTGGTATTTTGCTATTACATATAATAATTCATCTTATAAGATAGCATTGAAAAGTGCATAAGTAGTTAAAAAAATATAATAGTTATTTAGTTTTAATTTTTATTTTTTTGAAATTTACTTTTATCCAAGACAGAATCCAAATGGAACGAGCTGTTCCAGATGGTGCCTAAAATTAAATATTTGTTAAAATATTACCTTCCATGTTGAAGGTAGTTACCGTTCAACATTGGTGAAAAAATACTAGCTCATAGTAGAAGTTGAAATACGTTTGTAAATTTCGACGCGTCTACCAGCGTCTCCGTGGCTCAGTAGTCAGAGCACTCGCCCGGATAGCGAAAGGTCGTGGTTCCTAACACAAGATAACCCTTAATTATAAAACCTCAAAGATAAAGGCATCAGTAATAATAATAATAATATTTCTTACATTACTCCAATCACCCTAGCACAAAGTAAGCACTGTAAGGCTTGTGTTATGGATACTAGGATAACAGTTAGACATACATATATGATACTTAGATATGTAACATTCATAGGAATGCTTACATTCATCACACAAACATCTGCCCCTTCAGGAATTCGAACCCAGGACCGTCGGTGCGAAAGTCAGGATCGCTACCGTTGCACCAAACTTTAAAAGAAACCCCACATAATCCGGCAACATTCTAGCAATTATCTTTGTATTGAATAATGATCGATTTTATTCGCAAAGTCATAAAATATTCAACAGACGTAGAGCTGACGTGGTCCCACAGCAGGGGGGTGGGGGAAGGCTGTCTGCAGTGGTCTCTAATTACTTTTTATAATGCAGCAATATAGGAAAATGACAGGGAATAGTATGAAGCCTATGAAAGCGCCTTGGGGTATCCAAAGAGAACTGTGTCAAAGGCTGTACAATTTAATAACATTGATTTTAATAGATTGTTGGGCCCGATAATTTTTCACACAGTAGTGCTTGGAAAACTATTACTTAAATTATTTGAAAGGACAAGTACTAGAAGAATCGACTCGGCTCGAGTAAATTCTCAGGCGGGAACCTTTGAAAGTCCGGAAGCCCCAATTGAGCTACCGAGCCTTGTGAACACCCGGTGAAATTTTCTAATGCCTCTCTAATTTTACGCTGTAAGCCAGCGTTGTCTCATCAATGAGAGGAACATCGTCTCGTGTTCGAAAGAAACATTTTACAAATGTTTGGACAGTCGATTAAGATGAAACAGCTATTTAGTGTTATAATTTTATAGTTTTATACTTTTTAAATGCTATCTTATAAGATAAATAGGTTGTCTGGAAGAGATCGCTCTGAGCGATAAGACCGCCCATTGTAACACTATTTTAAGTTTTCTCTTGTTATCTTATTATTTCAATGTGGTGTTATCAATAAAGTGTTTTGTATTGTATTGTATTGTATAAATTATTTTATTGAAACATACTAAAAAAATCAAATCGGCTCACAAGTGAATTCTCAGGGGAAAAACGATATCTCGCATCGCGTTGCTATCGCATTGAAAAATACAATATATTTAATTCAATTACTCCTCTTATCTTGTATTTTTACAAGAAGATACAGCCCGTGGCAACATTACTTTATCACAGTTTTTATAAAAAGAAATTAAAAGGATTTTGGTGGGAGTGAGGAGCGTCAATTTTGTAGCTTTGATTTTCTTATTAAAATTTGTATGGTGACGTATATTAGTGTGGATTAATAGTGTATTATTTATCATTAATTAAGTGCTCATTAAGATGCATAGTGAAACGCTACTTTGGAAAGTGTTTTTTCACGCTCTCTTAACAAGTCCACAATGGTTTCAGTAAATCCCCAAAACTTTACCGAAACCTAGGGCAATGCGTTGATTTATTATTTACTCTTAATCTATTGTTCATCTATCATTTGTAAATCTCTAATCATCATTCATCACCCTCAAATTAAGAAACAAAATACTGAAGACTAGGCTGTATATTTATTGTACCCTTTGCGTTCCCATATGAAAAATTTAACAATCAACAACAATGTCAACTGTTAAAATAACGTTGAAAATAAAAGAAATAAAATAGGTTATTTTTCTAGAATAGTTTTGAATATACTTAAAGTTAATAAAACTTCATGGTTAATAAAAGACATTAATACTACAATTTATGATTAACCTAGAAATAAATTTCAAACTATTTCGACAACTGCTAACAAGTCAAAGTCAAAACTGTTACAAAGTTTCACAACTATTATATATATCAATTAAATAACTTCGACAAACACACATAAAACTTCCAAAGAACATAAAAAACCTACAGCAAACAACTAACAAAGTACTGCAATCGATAACCGAAATACGCCCCAATAAGCGTCTTATAGAATTATTAATTTCGTTTGACAATTCAAAAGGTAAATTAAATTAGGGTTGCCAGTCTTCAATTGATATATCCTACTGGATCTATAATTTTTTTTTTATAAAATTACTATCTATGGACGGAAGAAGATTAACAAGACAAATATATGAGGCAAATGTGCATGGGCAAGTTGGTCACGGCAGACCAAGGGAACTTTCAGGGACCAAATAGAGCAGGATTTTCCCAACCAGGGAGTTCGCCCTGTGTGGGTTCGTTCGTTCGGGGTAGAAAAATGCCGGACGACGCTCAGTGGGTAGGCCCGCTACGAGGTGGACCGATGATCTGGCTAAGGTCGCGGGAAAACGCTGGATGCGGGGCAGCACAGGACCGATCGTTGTGGAGATCCTTGGGGGAGGCCTATGTCCAGCAGTGGGCGTCGTACGGCTGATATGATGATGATGATGAGAGAAATGTCAGGCGGTCAGGTAATAGGTACGTTTGCATTTCCAAAAATATCTATTTAACGCGTAGGTTAATGAACTTTTCCGATTTCTTATTTTTGTTGAAACTTAATTAAGGAGAGCATGTAATTTTTTTTTTGATCCGGGGAGCCCATTTGTTTTTCTGTCTCTTTTTACTGTCGCTTTGTCGTTTCATCGACTCACAAATCACAACGATGCTAATGAAGTTTTCACTTCAAAAATTATCGGTGTCCGGTATTAAGAGCTAAATATCTGTACGGCTTCTCAGTTTTAATTCCTAGCAACCCTGAATTAAAACAACGTAGAAATCTACACTAATGTATTCCGATCATTAATGAATACTGCATCGGACTCAAATGGCGTCTTTAATGCTATTAAAATAATAGTTAACAATTATTCTATCAATTACCATATTGATTTTAATAGTGATTCGAGAAACGATTTCGTTGTTAAATATTCCATTTTAATTGTTGTTAATTTCTTTCGATTTGCAGTTAATGAAGAATTTGATTTGTATACGGTTAGGAAAAATTAAAGGTCGAAGTTGTTGCTTGATAGTGAAATTTCTTCTTCATAATTCTTATGTTTCGCTAGCGTTTGATGTAAAGGTAGCGATCCTGCCCTCGCATCGCCATAATCTAAAAACACAAATTTGTTGTTTGTGTGTTTGTCTGTCCGCTCTGTTTTCTCGCCCTTTTTCCATTGTATCAATAACATTACCATAGCAACGCGTTAACCGCAAGTAGTTCGTCTACCGGACGCTAGATGGCGCTAACGGAAGAATATTTGATAATAGAAAAAATTAAAGAATTTAGTCCACTCGTGCGAAGCCGGAGTTAAGTATAAGTTTTCAAACTGGCAAGTGTTTATTATTTATTTTATTATTTATTATTAGTTTATTCCTTAGCGGACCAAGTCCTCTTTCGTCTAGTTTCTTCTTTATAATTCTTATGTTTCGCTACCGTTTGATGTAAAGGTGGCGATCCTGCCCTCGCATCGCTGGTCCTGAGATCGAGTCCCGGAAAGAGCAGATGAATACGAGACAAATTCTCGTTTCAGTCATAGCTATTTATATTTTTATGAATATAACATATTTTTTTTTTATTTTTATTATCCGTTGCTCTAGAGTAAGTGCTGTAAGACTTGTGTTATGGACACAAGGTTAAAAGATAGACAAATATGCGCACAGCAAAGGATTGGAACTGCGTCTGTATTTCCGAGTATTTATAACTCGTCCTTTTTAAAACCAGGGTAAAACTTTTAAAATAGACACCTTCTGGGTTAGCTCGTTCCATCGTGGATTCTATCTTGGCCCCCGGGCTTGATTGGGATCAAGAGCGAACCCATTCTAAATATGAAAAAATCGTATCAAATAACAATAAATCAAAGTGAGATGAGAATCTTTCGAATTATCACAGAATAGACACGCGGCTGGAAGAAAAACTAGCTCTCACGACATAATCACGATTACACAGGATGTTGCGACGGAAGTCCCTTCGTATTGTGTTACAAGAAGTGATCGACTCGATCGATCGATATTGAGGAAGTGGATTTTATCCCTGTCCCTTATTATATAACAATAAGGACGTATTCATACGTATGACGACCGTTTGGTGCAACGGCAGGGATCCTGCCTTTTTCACCGACGTTACAGGGTTCGAGTGCCGGATGGGGCAGATGTTTATGTTTACGTGTATTACTATGTCATGGTTGTTTTCATATTCATATTTCTATAAACAATAAGTATATATGTATTTCTATAAGATATAAAATACGCTTGTAAAAATACAACCACGCTTTTAAATCCTCTGGTGGGATTTGAACCCACGACCTTTCGCCATCCGAGCGACTGTTCTAAACGGTAAGTTACTACGACGCTGGTAGACGCGTCGAAATTTACAAACGTATTTCAACTTCTACCATGAGCTAGTATCGTTCCACCAATGTTGAACGTTAACTACCTTCAACATCGAAAGTAATATTTTACAAATTCAATCCCTCTTGAACACCTACTAGAATGTGAAATTATATATGTTGAAATGTCTCTAAAAAGTTCTAGAAAATATGGTCGATGCAAGAAGCTGCTGTTTTTCTGCTGCCAGTTTCAGCCAGATTTTTATATATACATATTTCTATGTATGATATATGTATTTCTATCCGTTACCCTAGTATCCATAACACAAACCTTACAGTGTTCACTTAGCAAAGCTAATAGGTGTGAATATAAGACAATATTATTTTAATATACGTGTATGTTACGTGTTACAACTTAAAACCGCCACGTCAGCGTAAGTGTGTTAACCGCCTCATTTGAAAATTACCTACCACTCAACAAATACCTTTAATACCATACATTTTCTTGTGGGCGGGGCCTCTTATAATGATATATCATGGCGGTGTTTGCATTTTACGTTTGTACTTCAGATATTGTTCGCGCCTTTTCGTGGTGATATGGCCGAGAGAAATTAAGATGTTGATGTAAGCAGAATTTTTTTGTGGTTTATCTTACAAAAAAAATTGGAGAAATTTTGATATTAAAGTTAGGAGGTTTAGTAAAGTGATACAGATAGGAATAGGATATAAATTGGTCAATTGAGTGTTGTCGCAGTTAAAAAATATAAATAACTAGGTGACCCGGCCACGATTTACTGTTTTATAAATTAAACCTACCGTATGTCCTAAGCTGGTACAAATCCAGCAATATGAAGAAAGAATCATCAAAATCGGTACAGTAGTTTCGGTGTTCATTGCAGTCAAACGTTGTGACAGGGAAAATTTATATATGTATATAGATAAATAAATAAATATTTTTAACATTCACACCAATTAGCTGAATAAAAGTCAGCACTGTAAGGCTTGTGTTATGGATACTAGGGTAACGGATAGACTAATTTGATTTTGATATGTAATATTCGTAGAAATATATATGTAAACACAGACTCGGGTAAAAAAAAAAATTCTTCGCACAAACATCTGCCCCTTCTGGGATTCGAACCCAGGACCGTCGGTGCGAAAGGCAGGTCCGCCATATAAAAAAAAAACTTGTCAAAAGCTTATATAACAAAAAATTAATGATTACATAGTATTTTTCATGCGTGTAAAATTATAACACTCGGCGTTGTAGGGAGTAGTTACCTACAACACGAATAGATGGCGTTAGTACTTAATTTTAGAAACACTGGGAAATAGATTCAACATTTTTCTCAAGGTCTTGGCAGCTGAATTGAAAATACACTCTCCTGTATAGCGAAAGAGAACTGGTTCGAGTCCCGCGTATAAAATGAGACAATTTTTAAGTTATTCTTGTAGAAATTGCTTTACATATGAAATGCTTAAATAGCAAAAACTATAATAGTTTAAAATTAATTTTCTCGTTGGTTCAACTGGACTAAGCTCCTCGAGGGACACTACGATGGAAACTCGAATGTATATCACATGTTTAAGGTTTAATTTCGCTCAACTAGCAACCATTATGTGGCTCTCCTTGACTCTATATTAGAAAGTACCCTGCAAATGGCTTACAATTATTAGGTTTGATAAAGATTACAAATTATAATACATTGAATTTAATAACAATAGTTACATATTTATATATCTATCCGTTGTTTAGTATAAATAATAATATTTCTTGCATTCACACCAATTAGCTTTGCCCAAAGTAAGCACTGCAAGGCTTTTTTTTTTATTTCGAATGGGTTCGCTCTTGATCCCAATCAAGCCCGGGGGCAAAGACAGAATCCACGATGGAACGAGCTAACCCAGAACGTACCTATTCACACTGGCCCTGAAAACAGACGGGTTATATGTACTCGGAAATACAGACGCAGGGAGAGAGTTCCACTCCCTTGCTGTGCGCATTATAAAAGAATTCGAGAAGCGCTTGGTGCGACAGGCAGGAATAGCGACCAAGAAAGGGTGGTAGCCCGCAGTGCGTCTGGATGTCCGATGGAAGAAAGGAGATGGCGGTATGAGCATATGTAGCTCCTGAGCACACTCTCCAAAAAACAATCTGTAGAAGACCGACAGACAGGCAACTTTGCGGCGGTGAGTTTAGGTGTGAAGCTTGCTCTTCGCCAATTTGTTGACACTAATGAGCCTCTCAGCTCTGCGCTGAATCGTGTCCAGTGCAGCAAGTTGGTATTTTGCTGAGCCATCCCAGAGGTGGCTGCAATATTCCATGCAAGATCGGAGTTGAGCTTTATAGAGAGAAGAAAGCTGTCCCGGCGTGAAATATCGCTTGACCTTATTTAGGACGCCCAGCTTTTTAGCTGCAGTCTGAGCCTTGGACTCGATGTTGGCGCCGAAGTTGAGATCTGACGACAACTCCATGCCAAGAAGCTCTAGGCTGTCGGTCATAGGTACAGATGTACCTCGGCTTGTGTTATGGATACTGGGGTAACGGATAAACATACATAGATATTTTATATTCATTTTGCTTTTTGTCGTTTATTGTCTGTATATTATTGCAATATTTAAGGTACTTACTTAAAACACACACTTTGTTGTGATCAACGATGTAATGAAACCATAACACTACTATTATTGTGATAACAGAATTTGTTTTTTGTGTATTATGTATGGTGACGACGTATAATATTGTAAATGTCGTTACTTCTGTTAAAGCTGACGAGTTTCTTGCGCCCATTCTTCTTGTCAGTTAAAAGACAGAATGGGTGGTAGGTAAAAATGTTGGACGATTCAAAACTACTTATTTTAAGTGCATTTGAATAAAGTTATTTTCATTTTATTTTTATTGAAATAAGAGACTCAAATACAAAAGTACGTATTCTAAACATTGGCCTCTTTTAGAACTCGAATCGATCGTTGATCGGTATGTTAGGCAAGATCGCTAGCATTTGGATATTTCGCATGTTTTTAATTAAAATCTTATTCGATAAAAAAATTATAATATTTATATATATAAATACACCATTAAATATAGGGGGTATTCGAAAGAGTAGGCGATAATGATCATATTAATTTAAAATGGCTGTTTTATTTTAAAAAATGTTCAACCAACAGTAATTCAAAAGACCTACCTAATACCGTTGTAATAAAGACCTCATTCACTTTTAATGTGTATATGACGACCGTTTGGTGCAACGGTAGCAATCTTGCCTTTCGTACCGATGGTCCTGGGTTCTAATCCCGGAAGGGGCAAATGTTTGTGTGATGATTACGAGCATTCGTAGCTGAGTCATGGATATTTATATTAATATTACATATCGTATCATATAGCTAGTATAGTATGGTATCATATAGCTATGTCTATCTGTTACCCTAGTATCCATAACACAAGCCTTTTAATGCTTACTTTGGGCTAGGCTAATTGGTGTGAATGTAACAATTAATTATTTATAAGGATATGCTGTCGACTGTACTTACCGAATACAAAATGGCGTAGTATAACGAGTAATGTTAATTGAAAATGTTAATTACACATTAGGTATATAATACGCCATGAGTGGAATAGTTATATATGTTGATAACATCCGCTATGTTGGCGACCAGCGGTCTGCGACTCTTCATTACTATTCAATCAGTGAGCCGGATACCATAGATTTAAAGAAAAGTATAGACACGGCAACAATTTTAATTAACTAATTCGATTAATTTAACTTTATTGGGTTTATTAAATTTTATTCTGCAATAACCTATTTCTTTGATGACATCAAGCTTAACTTGGCGGAAATCCATATGCATTAGTAAAACAAAAGTATGTAGCTTACTTCAGCAAAATCCAAGCAGTGTACACCGCCCGCCCGCACGCAAATAAATGTTCTGCATTTATTTGCGGACTGCAGACACCGACACATTCACCAATTTAACTCCGTGTGGGGCGAAAGGATGCCATCCTGGGTTAATATAAAAAAAACTACTTTTTTTTCGAATGATTAAAAAAAAAGGTCTCATAATTTTAAAATAAATATTTAATATTGGAAATAATAGTACCATATCTTAATGCAACAAAGACAAAAAGCTATTAGTTGAGAATTACTCCATCGAAAAGTCAAAAGCAATCTGTTTTCAAAATGAGAAACTGGTTTTGTGTACGTAATAAACGATTGGCCCCAAGGGCACCTAATTTTTTTTTTTTTTTTTTTTTTTTTTTTATTTTAGGAAACTCTTACAGCTTTTCTTAATATTATGTCTAACAAGTGCATAAACATTAATCCATACACTAAGCCTTATAGAGTTACACCGCATGTATTGTAGATAAGTAGGATAGGATTTCAAATACAAAAAGTTACTTATTTTCTAAACTTAAGATTAAGGTATTATTTCCAAAGCTTACAAAGAAAGCAATTTAATTTAATTTAATTGATTTTATTTAATTTAATTTAATTTAATTGATTTAATTGCCACTCAAAAGCTATGGTCAACATTAAAACTGAGAGCTGTGCTGAGAATTTTAATAATAAATATTTAAATAAATTATAATAATAAACACAAAGCTAGTTAGAACATCACCATAGAAATAAATAATAAAAATAAAAAATAAAATAAAATATATGCTACGAGGGTTTCCCTATAATCCCTTCAACAATTTTTAGTTTCATTGCCCGTTTTGAGTTATGAAACATATCAATATGATTATATTTTTTCAATATGATTATATTTTTTAATGTATTAAGGTTTGGTGTCTAAAGCAAAAATAATTTAATCATACGCAAGACACATTTTTTATTAATCACATCATGGATCTCAGAGATAGTACAGGATGTGATTGGTGATGATCGGCTTGTTTATTCACAGAAGTTTTATTTTTTATTCTTAATGTCATTTCTATTCCCAACGTGTATTTTAGTCTGTGGTATTCAATGACTTATACGCTTGTATTGTGACTTTAGGATCGGTTTAATGACACGCAATAATGCACCGTAAGATGATATGATTCGGTTGATTTTATAGGCGCATCCTTAATTTACTCATTAATGAATCTCATTGAAGGTAATATTCTCATTCATATACTGAAAGGTGGAGTTTGGTATTTATAAAGATAAATACGAGCATCAGCGAATTAGGCTATATGAGAATTGTATAAATCTATAATCTAAGAACTTGTTTGTCTGTCCGCTCTTTTTCCCGCTCTTATTCCATTGTATACAGGTTACCATAGCAACGCGTTACCATAGCAATGCGTTACCGGGTCAGTTATACATACACTTATAAGACGATCGTTTGGTGCAACAGTGGCGATCCTGCCTTTCGCACCGACGGTCTTGGGTTCGAATCCCGGCACCCAACCTGAGCCAATATACAAAAGTTTTTTCCTTCATTGACCCTGCCGGGAATCGAACACGGGACCTCGGCGTGACATTACCATGAAAATCGGTATACTAGCCACTCGTCCAGAGAGGTTAAACAATTACCTAAGCACCATTATCACATGTATGGCAACCATTATCTGAGTCATCCTGTGATCAAGTAAAGGAGTCGAAACGTCAGGATTAAATATAAAATAAAAAATGAACGCGTCGCTTATCAATTAAATTACAATTATCACTGATTCAAGTAAAGATTCAAATTTTTTATTAATTTTTTCAAGAAAAATATTGCAATTATATATAAAAAGTGTCAATTTCTTTCTAACTTCAAGCATTTATTTGCTTTGTAATTTTATGAAAATTTTAAAAATTAACAATACAATAAATTATTTAAAAAATATATTTTAATAGAAAAATACTACAAAAAAAACGACTTTAACTTATTAGATAGAAAAAAAATGCAAATAAAATATATAGAATTTTAAAAATACAATGACATAGATATTTTATTTTGAGATATTCTTTCACAAAATAAAAGCATTTCTGAATAAGTTGTTTAATTTGTTATCAAATGAGATAAAATTTTAGTAATTTTGTATTATAGGTGATAAGATAACTAAGAATCTAATGTATCACTTCTTTAATGAACTCCGTTCAATATGAGGCTTGTTTGGACCGCATTCTCACAGTTTACGTATAATAATGGCTATTTAGGATACAGCGGCCGCGGACGAGCATCGAATGCGGTTCCTCGACTGGTCGACGTTCGCACCTGCCGTGCCAGATGTTGCCGACCGGTTATGTGATGTTGAGTACGCGATATCGTCACTGTTGTTTATACTAGGGACCACTGGGGCGATTGCTTGTGGTAATATAATATATATATTTAAAAAAAATCACTTATTGACCTTTTTTGTTTAAGTAATTATTTTAACGACATTGGAATGAACCATACGGTCTATCCTCATGGTTGGTTTGGTCTGGTATATGGTCTTGTTTAATCTAACATTTAATATTGATGTTTCAATTCAAATAAAATATAAAAATTAAAGCGTCATTAATTCGGTATATGTCTCAATGAGTTGTAGGTAATGAAGTGTAAGAACAAAATATGTATTGAAACTTTGTAATGCACCTATTTTATTTTTTTGTATTCAAAATATTTGCGTTTTATGGTTGATATACCAAAGAGTCGCACTAAGCGATTTGGTTACAATTTTATAATACGTACCGCTTAAGAGTGGAACTCTTTGTCTAAGTCTGTGTTTCCTGACAAATACAATTGAGGAGTCTTCAAGTCACGAATGAATAGGTATCTTCTAGGCAGGCGCGTCACATCCTTGATCGCATCGTCACTTACCATCAGGCGAGATAGCGAGCTAGCGCTAACATATTCCTTGTGTTTGGCAGAAAAAAGCGCTTGCGAGCGCTGAAATAAAACTATTCAGTTTTCGGCCAGGACACGTTTACTAACTTCAGTTGCGCTGACACAATCCGCCATTTTGCTCAGCGATCGCCATTTTTCTTACAAGCGCTCGCGAGCGCTTTTTTTTCTGCCAAACACAAGGATTGAATAGTATAAAAAAAACAGATCCAAGATACTAAATTAAAGCTACTACAATCTAAATTCGTTTTATATAATTGTGATTAATAGTAACTCGATAGAAAATAGCTGACGTGAAAGTGATTTTCGAGTCACGTGATATTTAAATCACACGTCCCAACCGCACTATCTCAGTAACAGTGAGCTGGTTTTTTTTCGAGTTTTCTAAAACCGATGTAAGGTATGCGAGAAATGTAAGACTTGTTTTTATTCAAATAGTACTTTGTTTGTTATAAGACCGTTTGGTGCAAAGGTGGCGATCCCGCGGTCCCAGGTTTGATTCTCGGAAGGGGTAGGTGTTTGTGTCATGAATACAAGCATTTGTACCTGAGTCATGGGTGTTTATATATGTACAAACTGACCCGGCCACGCAATGTATTTTTTAATTTTAAATTAAAGTTAAATCTATTTTATGTCTAATTCGGAACAAATCCAGCAAAAAGAAACACAACTCGTCAAAATCAGTTGAGTAATGTCGGAGTTCATCGCGATCAAACACTGACAGGGATTTTTTATATACATAGACAAATATCTAAGTAGCATATATGTATAAGATACATTATTCAGGATTTTCAAACTAAACCACAAATTGTTTCTCTGAAAATACAAAGAAACGACATTTAAAGTTCACTAATATCGTCTCCTCAATTATATCCTTTAATTTATCTCCAAATTTTCTATAATAATAATATGCACACAATAATCTGATCTTCATCCGCCATTCCATTGCGCGTCACTCCGATGCACCCCCTACAAACTTCCACAGACAACTTATAAAAACGCGAAGCGAGTCAAATTCGAATTAATGAAAAGTCATTTCATTACATATGTATGTCTATCTGTTACCCTAGTATCCATAACACAAGCCTAACAGTACTAGGGTAATTGGTGTGAATGTAAATATTATTATTACTAGCGGCACATCCCGGCTTCGCACGGGTGGACAAAATTCTTTAAATTTTTTCTAGCATTCAATATAGCCTATGACACTCAGCAATAATGTGCCTTTCTATTGGTGAAAGAATTTTTAAAATCGGTTCAGTAGATCCCGAGATTACCCCTTACAATTTAACAAATATACAAACACACAAACTTTACTTATTTATAATATTAGTATAGATTAATTCCTACTTGGCTGGTATTTTTTTAAACAAATGAATCGCGATCCTTACTTGAAAGATGCATAGACTTGACTTATTTCTACACGATAGTTCTGCATCGAGGAATGTCAAGTGTTGTACCATCTGACAGGTGCTTGAGTCACGTGGAGTGACAGATGTCATACTCAAGGCCGCGGAGACAGGTTAGAAAGGTCAACGGTTGATGACTGCGTCGGTAATAATATAATTATAATATTAGACAAAAATACATACCTTTATATATAAAGTCTGTTCATACTAACTTGTCCTATTTTGTAAACAATCTTGGCACAACTTTTGAACAAAATCACCCATTTAAAAATAAAATAATAACAAAGTCAATAATCTATTACAATAAATCGTTATTTTAGACTGAAACCTATTGAATCTAGTTATCAGTTGATTTTTAATGTTGCTTTTTCAATAAAAAGGAATGCCAAGATTGTTTACCAAATAGGACAAGTTAGGATGTATAGACTGTATATACTAGAGGCCCGTCCCGGTTTCGCACGGGTGGACAAAATTCTTTAAATTTTTTCTAGCATTAAATATAGCTTATGTTACTCAGCGTGAATGTAGCTTTCCAATGGTGTAAGAATTTTTGAAATCGGCTTAGTAGTTTTTGAGTTTATTCATTCCAAACATACAAAAATACAAATCTTTCTTTTTATAATATTAGTGTAAAAAGTCCTTGTCACAGTGTTTGACCGCGAGAACCTCCAAAACGACTCAAACGTGTTTGATGTTTTTTTTTCTTATTTTGCTGGATTTGGTTCAACTTAGGACATAGAATAGGCTGAATGTTAATTTATCGTATTACAGCAAAGTCTGCGTAAGTCTGTGTTTCATGATAAATACAATTTGGGGTCTTCAAGTCACGAGTGAATAGATATCTTCTAGGCAGGCACGTCACATCCTAGATCACATCGTCGCTTACCATCAGGCGAGATAGTGGTCAAGCACCTACCTATTTACTATATCAAAAAAACCGGTTGGTTGCCTGTAAAGTCGGTATACGGGCGAAAGTTTTACGTGACAACGACTTTGAGTGGTAAAATAATTTTAATGTGAATATTCATTCGTATAGTAGGAAGAAGGATGAAATAATAGTAACAATTTAAGACATTTATTTATACAAAGAATTATATTTAAAACATTAATTTATAGACACGCGTCCCTTCCACTTTTTAAGTCTGTCTCTCTCGCTCTTAGGCGGGCTAACCATGCCCGAGTGGAAGGGACGCGTGCCTCTCACTCGCTCTCATTGTAAGCGCATAACGTGAGCGGAGCGTAACGCAGTTTCTTGAAGTGTCACCCGGCAAACCAATTTATAAGACGTTGTCACGTCAAAAGAAAAATGCCCATGATGTGTGCAATTCACACGTGGTGGAAGTGAAACCTTCAAAAATAATTCGTACACGTATACAAAATACCATGGTTGCTGTGATGTCTTCTCTCAAGCTTTGTACTATGCATGCGCACACAAACACGTATTAACACACGTACGACGCTGAGACCCAAGCAAACTCCCACTGTGCCTTGGTAAACACGAGTGGAGAAGGTACGAAGCAGAGCACAAAGAGAACCACGAACATACGAGACACTGTATAATGCTTCCTATCTCATTTTATCCTACGTTAAATCTTATGAATTAATCTGTCTTTCTCTTTTTACTGTTGCTTTTTCGTTTCATCGACTTGCAAATCACAACGATCAAAAAAATGCTAGTTACTCGACCACAGAATTCATCATACGGTTTTTAATACCAACCAAAGGCATATTTATTTGTTTTATGGGATAGAAATTATAACATTATACATTTGTTTGTAAATAGACAGGTGTAATACCAGATGTGAGATTAGCTAGCAGGTTATTGACCTCGCTCGGATGTTGCACCAGATTTTGGGACCAGCTGGGGCGCGCTTGTTGGCAAACAGCTGTTCTAGGAGTAGAATGCAATGAAGACCGCAGGTGTGTGGTTCAGATATGAACGGGAATACTTGCCACTTTGATCACCCAATTGTTAACACATAGCCAAATAAAATAATGATTGTTGTGACGGTTGAGCAATTTCGGAGTACATCGCGGTCAAACACTGACAGGGAATTTTTATGTATATGTTACCGGAAATGTATGAAATCAAGGAATTGTGTACAAATCCTAGAAAATGTGTACAATTCTGATATTATTTAGGAAATGTATAAAATATTGATTGAAAAACTATTTAATGCATAGATATCCTAGGAAATGTGTAAATTTCCTCTGAATTGTATATAATTCCTATATCGTGTTAGGAAATTTATAAAATAAATGCTTTTTGTAATAAAACACGTTGTTAAAATGAGAATATTAATTTTTATTATAGCACTAATTGAGACAATCGGGTAACAGTCATACCGTAAAATATAATATGTTCATATTATCTTACTAATTAATGCTTCAAAAATCAGCTATTTATTAATCACAAAATCAAGTTATATTATTCTTATAACCTAACCTAACCTAACCTAAAGCAATACCCTCCCCTCGTCCCGCTGTCCCCGCGTACCCATCAATATCTCAAATGTTTTACATTTCCGATTGCTATTTAGGAAATATATAGATTTCCTAGGAAATGTGTATAATATAATTTATTTCACACATTTCCGTGCGATTTTAGGAATTACATACATTTCCTAGGCATTGTATACAATGACGGACTACATACATTTCCGTTAACATATATATAGATTTATTTCGGATTTCTTAAGGGTGGACACGAGTCAACTATACAACAGTCACAGGATTTTTTTCAATTTCATAGAATTAGAAACGCAAATGGCCAACGTTGGCGCAACACAAAAATATATTTCTGCGTTTCGCAAAATCTTTTGACCAAAAGACGGTATTCATAACAAAAAAAGTGTCGCAAAGAAAAAAAAAAAGAGATCGCTTCGAGATGGATTCGCTTTTGTTAAGTCAGCTTCAGGTAGAAAGGTGTGTTAGTTGAAAGTAGATTTATCATTTTGGAGATGCTTATATACTAACCGTACCGAGATATTATTGATGTGATGCCTACGATTGTGGAGAATAAGCTACTTTGGTAAAGGTCGATTTTTGGGATGGGTGACCGATTTCGTATCGAACTTTTACTGTTTTTTCGGAAGGCACGTTATGCTGCCAATCGGTCTTAGCAACTTATTTGATTGCAATTGATCTGTTTCTTACACTATCTTTCTACAGGACAAACTTATGTTAGGGTATTAAAAATGTAATTTATTGCAAAAAAACTTTTCCAATACATTTCATAGGGAACAAAATATTTTAACATCGATCATTATAATATGAAATTTATTTAATTCCTATCCATCTGTTATCCGTCGTTGTGTGACCAACACGAGCATTTGTACTGTCTTGGGTACTTTTATATTTTATTAACATTATACATATTTATGTATCATATAGGTATGTATGTATATCCGTTACCCTAGTATCCATAACACAAGCCTTACATTGTTTACTTTGGGCTAGGCTAATTGGTATGAATGTAAGAAATATTATTATATAAAAACTAGCGGCACGGGTGGACTATATTCTTTAAATTTTTTCTATTATTAAATATTTTTCCGTTAGCGCCATCTAGTGTCAGGTAGACGAACTACTTGCGATTAACGCGTTGCTATGGTAACGTTATTGATACAATGGAAAAAGAGCGTACAGACAAACACACAAATCACTGTGATCTTAGATTATAGATTACTTGTCACAGTGTTTGATCGCTCTGAACTCTGACACTAATCGACCGATTCCATTCGTTCCATTCGTTCCAACTTAGTACATAGGATAGATTTCATTTTATAAAAAAAAATCAAATGATTATAACTGAGCCACAGCGATACGTAGCGGATCAGCTAATATTATTAGATCTAAATATATTGCACCGTGCGTATCTTGAATATGAAAATATCATGGAAGTCTTACAAGAGGCATTTCTCTGAACGAACCCGCACTCAGCTGACTAAGGTGTCGGGTTACGCGTCGCCGGTGGCGACCGCCGTGTCGTGGGATTCAGTGCCCGGGTGTGATACACGCAAATTTTTTAGCGCTAAAGAGCGTGGGTTTATTGCAGTTTGAGATATTATGTGTACGTGAAAAAAAGATATTTCACACTTTAAGGTTAAAAAAATGGGCTGCTAAGTTTTTTGCTTCTTTCAATGGAACTCAAAAGATGAATACTTATAAGAGAAATAAAATGTCGTAATAGATTCATTTATTATAATTTATTATCTAACTATTTAGTAATTTGAAAACAATTGATAAATAATTCTCATCAATATGACATGTGGAACTTCTCAATATTATTGTAATATTTAAGGATTAATTTATATTATATATTTCTATTAATATTACATATTTATTTATTTATTCATTTGATGCAACAGTGACGCAATTACAATTTTGGTCAAAATTACATTCCAGAAAAACATGGACAGAATTGTATTTCTTCTATTTTTCGCTGGAAGCTAAAAGAACCTAAGAAAAATATACGTTTGTAGTCATATTTTAAGGTAATGCCAATTTGAAAAAGAAAATGTATTTAAAACCCCTACCTAAAATTTCCCTCTTTACAAAAACACAACATTTACAATTGCGTCTGTGTTGCTTTGCACCAAATGAGCGATATGTATATCCGTTACCCTAGTATCTGTAACACAAAACTTACAGTGCTTACTTTGGGCTAGGCTTATTGCTGTGAATGTAAGAAATATTATTATTATTATTATTTGACACCGTCTTTCCCACAATTAACACCCATATATAATATGACACATAGTAATAATAATATTAATAACATTCACACTAATTAGCCTAGCCCAAAGTAAGCACTGTAAAGCTTGTGTTATGGATACTAAGGTAACGGATAGATATACATATTATACTTAAATTTTAAATATTTATCTTATATATATAAAAATCTCGTGACACGATGTATGTTCGGGATAAACTCTGAAACTACTGAACCGATTTCGATCAAACTTTGTAACTATCTGTTATTTGATCTAACTTAAAGATTGGTTTCAATTTAATTTATAACACAGCAACGCGTGGCCGGGTCAGCTCGTAGGCACATATATAAATACCCATGACTAAGATACAGATGCTCGTATTCATCACACAAACATCTGCCCCTTCCGGGAATTGAACCCAGGACCGTCGGTGCGAAAGGCAGGACCGCTACCTTCGCGGTCATCAGTAGTATTTCTATTGTGTCAGTGTAGTGTCGATTACTTGTGACGGAAGCAAGGTGGTTTCCCATACCTACCTGCTTTCTCCAAACCCCTTTCTTTTCCCATGAGTTGTAAAAGGGTCGTGGGTTCGACAAAATTTCTGATTTGTAAGCACCTTTTTTTGTACCGAAGTTATGGTTTGATGAACTCTTTTCACTATGGGGTGGTCGATCTTTGTGAAATTTGACGGTTTGTCGTTTTGTAAATTGATTTTTTTTTATCACTATTTGATTGTATTATTTTTTTCACTTAACGTAAGAATTTCGTTCTTTGGAAGCCCTTTTTTTAGTTAATTTTAAGATATAGTGTATACTAGTTGACCCTGCGGCGTGTTTGCTGTTGCTCAGTTATGATAACTTGCAATATTTTTGGAACGAAGTTCCTTATGGGGCGTTGCGGAGGGGTACCTTAGCCGGGAGAAAACGTCCGTAGCGTTAAACAAGAAGGGTAAGATTTTCATGTATAGTCTATGTGGGATGGCTATACAGTGTCCAATGTATAGTCTACGTGATGACTGTTATTTTTATAAATCATTCTAAATAAAATAAAGGTGTTAAAATTATTTTGTAAAGTAGTTTCTTTGCTTTTTATCGATAAAAAAATCATAATAAAAATATATACCCGAATAATTATTTTCTTTATACCTCGAATAGAACTTAAAATTAATATTTTTTTAATAAGGAACTTTGTTTCTATTTTATTTAGCCTTTTTTTTTATAAATTAAAATGAAACCTATTCTATGTCTTAAGTGGAACGAATCCAGCAAAATGAAATGCATCAAAATCGGTTGAGTAGTTTCGGAGGTGATCGTAGTCAAACACTGTGACAAAGAATTATTATATATGTAGATATAAAGAGATATAGGTTATTTTGGCATAATATCTTTTTGCCTTTGGTTGCTTTAGAATTTTTTCTAAAATTGAGAGTAAGAAAAGATAGTTTGTGTTTAAGAATAAAAATTTAAACAAAAAGATATAAGGGTAACTTAAGTTGACTATATTTTTAAATATTTATTTCAAAGAGTTTGGCAATTAATCAGACACATTAATATTCTAGTTATCCCCGTCCCGTGATAAGCACTTCTGTTACGAGTGGATCCACGTCTGTAATCATTTCATCAGCGAGGATCGAATTAACAGATCGATTTATTTAGTTTTCTAATTTCTCGGTGAGTTACGGTATGACTATGATCCGTAGTCTTTTAGATGGTTTTAGGTGTTTTTGTCATTTCAGTTTGTTTTTTGTCGTTTTTAGGCGATTTTTTGTTTTGTTCGGCTCTTCATCTCATGAATTAAAAAATTATCATTTAATTATCAAATGCAAAGAACATTTTATACAATCTTCTCGACCTCTGTGATCGAGTGGCTCGCGTGTTTGTTTTCATGGTATAGCCACTCCGAGGTCTCAGGTTTGATTCTCGGCCTAGTCAATTTAGAAAACGAAATTTGTATATTGGCTTGGTTTTGAATGTTGTTCTACCGTCGTTGTTTTTGAATTCCATAATACAAGTGTTTTAGCTATTTGGGTTCAGAACAATGTATTTGATTTTGTCTAATTATTTTATACTAGCTTTTAGCCGCGGCTTTGCCCGTAATTTTTTTTTTTCAATAAAAAGTATCCTATGTTACTTCTAATACCTCCAAGAATATATGTACGAAGTTTCATGATGATCGGTTTCTTAGTTTTTGCGTGAAAGCATAACAAACAAACTTACATTCACTTTTATAATATTAATAGGGATTTCTTTCTGGCAGATATTTGTAGAAAACAACTCTATAATTTTATTTTGTTGGTTCAGAATAATTAAGGTCGCAATAACAACACACCACGTGAAGCTCGCAATATTATATTAATAATATAATTCCTCACAGTGTTAAAATAATAGTAATATAAAAAAAACAGTGCAATAATCAAACTAAAAGTGATGCGCAAATGCAAAAAGTTTAAATTTAAATATAATTAAATAAAAAACTATGCGTTGAAGAATGGCTTTTCGGCATGAAGCTATGGATTCGACATTCCTACCAGCGGACACAGCTCCGCTTGCCAACGTCGATTACCAACCGAAGTCCGACTTAGCCACCGAGTACTTCAACACCTTCAGCCAGATATGTGACAATTACCGCGACTCGGATGTGAACTTGAGACAAACCTCGGACTCCTTGCGACTCACCTCTGAAATTCTAGACGGTGTACGTTCAGATTATAATGAATACAACGAGAAAGTGTATAAAGAGGATAGACAGGAATTTGTCAGTACGGATTTTAGTGATAAAGTGTTTTTGAAGGAAGATCACGTTTTTCAATTTGGACAACCTGATGCGTCTGCTCTGTTGAGGCATAGAGCGAGACGGAGATACAATGAAGAGCATGGATTGCAACCTCCACCGGCTACCAGTCAAGAGAGT
The DNA here is from genome assembly GCA_927399485.1 of Calamotropha paludella. Classification (NCBI taxonomy): domain Eukaryota; kingdom Metazoa; phylum Arthropoda; class Insecta; order Lepidoptera; family Crambidae; genus Calamotropha; species Calamotropha paludella. Next base: position 1,114,701 of record OV656830.1, on the reverse strand, counting down.
GGGGTATGTATAAAATGCGACCAGTGGTGGTCTTATTTTATATTGTAAATGTCGTTACTTCTGTTAAAGCTGACGAGTTTCTTGCGCCCTTGTCAGTTAAAAGACGTCCTGAATGGGTGGTAGGTAAAAATGTTGGACATTCCAAACAACTTATTTTTAAGTACATTTTTTTTTCTTTATTTGTGGCTGTACGATTCGTGCATTTAGCCAGTGTCAAGTATAATTACGAGTTCTTAAGTAATTTCTTTTTTTAAATTTTAAGATGATGACTGACCAGTAAAATATATTTTCCTGCCCTAGGTTTCAGTAAATGTGAGGGGTTTTACTGAAACCTCCCCGTGGACTTCTTGAGAGAGCAGGAAAAGACAACTTCCGCTGCTTTGTTACAGTTGCCAACACTCTTGTATGTTCACAAACACTTAGTGATTAATAATCCACCATTATTACGCACTAATATCCACAACAACACAAATTTTAACAAGAGAAACGAAATCATGACGCTTCCCGCTCCCGCCAAAAAGTCTTTTAAGTACATTTGAATAAAGTTTTCTTTTCCTTTTTTATCCATTTATAATAGGAATTATGTCTTTATAAATATTATAACACTTTTTTTGTAAATAGTGATAATTCGATCAACAATAGATATAAAAATAAACTTGCTGTTTTAACCATCAGATTGCAAAAAACGAGAAACTCATTTTTAGGAAGATGTGTTGTGTTTTATCATAAGGTGCCACACCATGTAACTGAATTGCATTAAGATAAAAGAATAGTTAGAGAAACCATTATGACCAAAAGGCTATTACAGAAGAGATGATTATTTGAAGGCTCAGAGTAAACAGGACTGGAGTAGCCTTTGCCTAACATTACCCCTCTGCCAAATGCACAAGCGTCGGAATCCTGTGCGTTATATAAAACTAGTTGAGCCGCCATTTTAAAACCACAATAATCAGAACGTCTTACCGTGCAGAGCTCCCACGAAAATGCCTGCCTGTGCTGTTTTCTACTGTAAAAAAAATTCGAAAATATCTGGTATGCAAAAAGATGGCGTCACCTTTCATTTGTAAGCATAATTTTTAGGTTTTGATTATTATTTAATTCATAATTTCATGTTTTAGCAAACTACAATTTCAAATTTCGCGCTTAAAGTTCGTTTGATGTCGTCATGGATGGCTGCACTCCCCACGAGACTACCTAGGGTTGACCATTATCGCATTTCAATTAATTAAGACAAAAATTAGAAATAGTTTGTTGGTAATAAATAACTGTAGTTTTGTATTAATTAATTACCAATTATAATTTCGTTTTAACAATGTACGTTGCGTGTTTATTTTTAGTTCAGTATTAAGTACATACCTACAATTTTGCGGCTGCTTGAAGCCTATTCTTTGCTACACAACATGGAAATATAAAATAATAAATAAAATAATTAATTAAAATAATAATCAAACTATTTGCCCTTTTATTCATGCTGGGCGGCGCTCATAAACATTAAGAGTACTAATGCTGTATATACCTACAGTGTCCCTGACTTCATAAAAAAGCACGGTTAAAAGGGTACCATCGCCTAACCAGCACACCCGATCATTTCCGAGAAACCAAAATTTTTTTTCGAGCCACAGGACAAATTGTTTTTATTTTGTAATCAGCAACCCTTATTAATTTGTACAATATTAATTTGCACAATAGTGATGTCAACTTCATCGATATTGTGATTTTACGAGTGAGTAATGAATGAGTGAATGAATGCTTTTTCTTAACGATACTAAAAAACAGCTTAGATAAATTACAGTTTGTTTCAGTAATTATTACCAGGTATTAATGATGATTTCAAATAAGAATAAGATATGTGATTTTGAACTGATGACGCCGTATGTAAAGTGCGGAATTATACTATTTACCTGCGATATTATACATACGAGAATAAAACTGTAAAGATATAGAATAAAACAGGTCAAGTCCACCTTAAACCAAATGGCTAGTAATGAGAGTAGAGGAAGCGAAATCACTAATTTTTGAACATTTTGTCTGTCTGTATGTATGTTTGAGCACGCATCACGCAAAAACTACTCGACGGATTTTGATGACATTTTAGTATGGTAATAGCTAAATGTCATCGTCAACATTTAAGTTAAGTTTTTTTATTAATATTGTAGCATTTATAGCTCTTTTTAAAAACCGGCTTGTCCAACTGCAATACTTCAAGATACTAGGAGTAAGGTATGTGGTGCCAAAAGTCATTTGTACATAAATGAAAGCTATTGGAAGATAGTATTGCAGTATTAAAATTAGAAATGATCGGTATGTGTAGTTCAGGCAAATATACTCTACCCCTAGGCGGTATACTAATTGTTGGTATTTATACTTTAAGCTTTGACATGCCCGGAAACATCTAATTTTTCATATCCAGTTTTCCTAAAGAATACAGCATACGAAAAAAATGGATTCATGCTTGTAATAGGTAATAGGGCATCTTGGGCATCTTCAAGAACAAGTACTATATTTTCCATACATTTTGAGCCGTCTCAGTTTCAAAAATTATCTAACAATAGAAGAAGATTAGTTGCCCATGCTGTGCCAACGTTATGCTTGAATGATCCTCTTAGTTTATTATATAACTAGTTATGTTTCAAATAGATATTAACAGTTTTAGTTTATTACATTTAAATGTATTAATTTTAGGTTAAAGAATAAGTTGAAAAGGAAATACCTGCAAAAAGTGATGTAAGTAAATCGCAAAAAAATACAAATAATCAATCGGTCAAAGTAAAAATCTGAGAATTATAACTATATACGCTTTGTTAAAAATAATGTTTCAGAGTTCCTCTTTTCCATTATGGTTATACGCGAAAGGGTCCACAGTAAATTCTATATATATAATAACACCTATTGTAAATATCTCTTAAATGCAATAAACTATTAAGTTTCAATTTGTATTTTATGGATGTAGCCTTCGAAACTGACTGTTGTAGCGTGTAATATCATCATTAATTTAATTTAATTTTTAATACATAATGTAGGAATACTAACGCAAAGTTAATACATTCATTCATTAAACGAAACTGATTTATCGATATCGATATTCTCGTGCTATGTCATGTCACTTCTCACACAATGACATTCGTGTGTTTGAATAGAACGTTAACACACTATTTTAGGCACGTGTGCGTGTATTTTAAATATGTTTGTCGTTTTATGCATGTGTGCGTTTGTAAACACGCAAAGAGTTTTTGTTCCTGTGTGCTGGCATTGAATGTAGTAGTAACCTCACCCCCCGCAAAAAATGGCAGAAAAATATGTACGAGAAATTGACTAATGGCTACTCCAGTCCTGTTTACTCTGAGTTTGAAGGTCTTCAGAATTTGAAGGAAGGATGAAGGTAGCATTCTAAATTATAAATCAGTGTCAATGATTCTAACAGGAATAATCTCTTCAAATATCACAGGTCACCAAAAATTTTACCCAGAGACGTGAGTATACTTTTCCGAAGGATTTTGGTGTGCTGAACCCAAATCCGGTAGCATAATTGCTCTATCACGTCAGGTTTTTGAGATATTCTAACCAAAAAGTCCAAAAAACGCCGTTTTCGCCCATTTTTGAGGTTATGTGATCCTTCAGTTTTTAGTATACCTAAAAAACTAAAGGGGTCATCTTAAAGTACAAGTCTTGAACTTTCAAATGGCGTTGAGTTTGTTTACAAATTTTTCTTCTTTTTTTTTTGCTGAGATATCGTATTTTGAAGTTCATTTTTCTCAATTTTGCTTCATGCTACCTATACTGTCATCAGTTTAGTTTAGATCAGTTTCAGTGACGTAATAGAGCAATTCTGCGACCGGATTTGAATTCAGCACATCAGAATCCTTCGGGAAAATATACTCAGGTGTCTGGGTAAGAAACTTTGTCAAATTTTGTTGGCTTGTGTTATTATTTTCTAAAACTTGCCGCTAATAGTGAAGCCGAAACAGTCATCAAAAACTTTACCACCCCCACCGAAACACTTAAAAAAATGTAAATAGTACTTTAGTCTCGCACATTATCAACCTTTTTGTATTCAAAATAAGTCGCATAATCGTATGATGGACACTCGGGCACTCGCTGTTGCCAGTTCTATAAATAGTTTTACTATTAATATTTACGCATGCGTATTTGTTGCGGAGCGCAAGCGGCTTTAGATTGTATATGTTAAGCGATTTTAACAGAGACCAATAATGGGATGGGTGACCGATAAAATTTACATCTCAAGTTCTTTGGTGATTTAGTAATCCAACCTTCTGCGCCAAGGGTGCCGCGTTTGAATTTATGTACTTATTTATTCTTTATTTTATTTCATCTAACCTAACCTAACCTCAGCTTAGTGTAGGACTAAATAATTGTGAGTTGTCCGTAATTTATAATTTATTATTTACTCGCTGACCCAACCACGCATTGCTGTGTTATAAATGAAACTTATCCTATGACCTAATTTGGAACAAATCCAGTAAAATTTAAAAAAACATCAAAATCGGTTGAGTAGTTTCGGAATTCATCACGGTAAAACACTGTGATAGTGAATTTTTATATATACAGATTTAAGGGTGCAAATGTAGCGATTCTACCTTTAGCACCGTCGCGACGGTGTGATGAAAACGAGCATTTGTACTAGAGTCATGGGCATTTATATATATTTCTATGTACTTATGTATGATATATGTATGTCTATCCGTTACCCTAGTATTCATAACACAAGCCTTAAATTACTTTGTTCTTGGCCCATTGGTGTGAATGTCAGAAATTATCATTTTTAACAAACAGCTGAATAAAACATTTTTCTACGGATTTTGGGCATAATTTATTTTATATTTAATCCTGACGTTTGGACTCCTTAACAGGAGCCGTGATCACCGGATGACTAAGGCAATGGTCGTCATATAATTTCTACTACCTTCACAATATTTTAATAGGGCACGTTCCTGTTTATATTATTCTATAAATTAAACTAGCGGCCCGTCCCGGCTTCGCACGAGTGGAAAAAATTCTTAATTTTTTTCTATTATTAAATATTTTTCCGTTAGCACCATCTAGCGTCCGGTAGACGAACTAATTGCGGTTAACGCGTTGCTGTGGTAACTTTATTGATACAATGAAAAAGAGCGGACAGACAAACAACATATTTGTGATCTAAGATTTTTTTATTTTATTTTATTAGGTCTGCCAACATTTTTACACCACAACTTACACAATAAATACAAAAGTGCATAAAATTAAAAGAATAGTGAAAAACAATTATAGGCAAACACCACTTCAATATTTAAATCACATTATTAAGGCAACAAATCAACATGCATTCTTAAGCAACGATACAAAACAAAACAAAAAAAGGAAAACTACCTACTAATCTTATATAATTCTTCTTTATAAGAAGAAGATTATAGATTGTTTTATTTTTCATTTTATTTAGTTATTTAATTCTCACTACGCTATACGGAGTGTTCTCAATTTCTCGTTTCGGCTACACGCTGTATAGTGATGTTAACATTCCTCTGTAAACAAGCGTTGCTTCCTTTCATGTAACGTGATTCCACCGCCCCCTACACCTTCGTCTTCGCCTAATGGATTGTAATTTGAAACTCCACCATTTCGGATTTGGGGCAGCACCTAGGGAAGATATAGAAATCTTTCGTATCCGCTTATAACAAATGATTTTGGTGAATAAGAGAGATTATTGCTAGAATCTTGTTCTTGGTCCGCCGTCCCCATTTTTTCATCGGACAACCAGACTTACAAATAGGCGTCAAATGGTTGATATACCAAAGAGTCCCACTAAGCGTTTTGGTTCCAATTTTGTGAACCGTACCGCTAAGGAGTGGAACTCTTTGCCTGAGTATGTTTCCTGACAAAAACAATTTTGAAGTCTCAAGTCACGAGTGACTAGGTATCTTCTAGGCAAGCGCGTCACATCCTAGATCGCATCGTCGCTTACCATGAGGCGAGATAGTGGTCAAGCGCCTGCCTATTTAGTATAAAATGTGTCCCGTCACCAGTGTCGGAGCCTTTGATGGTGTGAAATATGGCATTTTTTATCAACAAATTGCCCCTCAAATTTTGTTTTTCTCTTACGGCCGCCATTTTGTGTTCTTGGTAACCAAGACCTGGGCTCTCATACTAATTCGACCACCACTACTCATGTAAATGTCCTATCAACATTAAAAAGGTGTCATTGGATAGCTAACAAGTTGACAACAGTTACACAGCCATCATGTTTCAATTGTCAAGGAATAAAAAATAGAAAAAAATAATTAAAGAAAAACAAATAGATTCTTGTGTATTTTTAATTATTGGCTTTTTGAGAAAACCAAATTTTGAAGGGCAATTTGTCGATAAAAATGCCATATTTCACACCACACTCCGACACTGGTGGCGGGACACATTGTTTAAAAAAAATGAATCAGGTGTTACTAGGCGGAAGTCCGTATCCATTAGTAAAACAAAAATATATAGCTTACTTCCGCAAAATCCAAGAAAAGTGCATCGATGCAAATAAATGCAGAAACCGCAGACCTTCACCAACTACTCTACACGTGTTTCGCCCTCACACGGAGCATCATCAGGAGCTCTTAGACCGTGCTTAGTGCTCGGTATTACTAATAGAGATTATTGCTTCTGTGATGAGGGTATCTAAGTTTTATGGTAATGCTATTCTGAGGTACGGGTTCAGTCCCCGACCGAGTTGATGTAGAAAACAAACTTTTCTAAAGTGTTTTTTTTTTGCATTATTCAATGCTATCTTATACTGTAAAATATGTTGATAGAAAAATACTATAAAATGTCTATTCTGCTCACAATTGAATTATCAGGCGGCAATTGGGAGAGCATTGGACCGGGTTTCCAAAGGTTGCGGGTTCGATTCCCGTCTTAGAATTCACTTTTGAGCCGAATCGATTTTTTGTAGTAAGTATTTTTCTACTAAATTATTTTTACTTTAGTGGTTCGGGACTGGGTTGGTTCTGAATACCATAACACAAGTATTTTAGCTACTTCGGTTCAGAAAAATGTGTGCGATATTGTTTAATTATTATAACTAGCTGCACCACGTGTAACGGTACTAAATCTGATGCTTAGCACGGATAAAGTGACCACGGGGCGAGCGCCTATATGCGAGCGGCCCGAAACTCCGTATTGAAGCTTCACTTCAATAAGTTGTTTCTTGGTTTTAATAATATAATGATAATAATATTTTTTGCATTCACACTAATTAGCCTATCCCAAAGTAAGCACTGTAAGGCTTGTGTTATGGATACTAGGGTAACGGATAGACATACATATATGATACATAGATATAATACAAATATATACAAGACAAATACCTATGACTCGGATACAAATGCTTGTATTCAACATACATTTGCCCTTTCCGGGACTCGAACCCAGGACTATCGATGCGAAAGGCAGGATCGCTACCGTTGCACCAAACGGTCGAATGTATAATATTTATCGTGACAATATAATGTATTCATTGATTCGATTTCATGGTCCATCTTATTTTTCCCCTAAGCGTATATTGAAGAAACGAACTTGAACAAACTTCATAATGGCCGCCGTATCAGAAAAGTAAATCGTAATTAAATTTCCCGTTAAATTATATCTCCGTATTAAAATGTTGAGATGATATCCTGTCGTGTGGTACAAGTCAAAGGATTTCGACATTATAAATTTATTAATATGTAAACATTCATTTTCTGTTTTTTTTCTTTAAATATGATTTGTAATAGATTTTCAATTTAGGCTGATTACAAAGGTAAAGAAATTACTTAATAATCTAAAGGTGGAGACCGTTCACAGAAAACAGACCAGAAACTTAACAAGATTTTTTTTCTGCCTATGTTTTACAAAGGATCAATGAAATAAAATCGGCTTTCCGTGACCATTATGTATTTATTTATCCAACATAATGAATAATATTAAAAAATTCCGAAAACCGTTAATTTATCATAGCATTTTTGTATTACGTATATTGTCTTTAGCTTGTAATTGGAGCGGAGCGAGAGAAGCTCGCATGGATCAGCCTCAATGGCGCAATGTCTTTTACGTCATAACTTCCCGATTTCTTAACCGATTTTAATATTTTTTGTGTAGAATCGAATCAACAGGTTTAGGACCAGATTGTGACGGAGACCGAATTTTAAAACTCGCAAAAATTCACATTGAAATTTTTTCTTTCTTTTTTAGGTATTACACTCCGCTCCAATATATGGTGTTAGCGTAGCTTTATGCTTAGCAACTGCATAGCCTAGTAATCTAAAAGTGGAGACTATTCACAGAAAACAGACCAGAAACTTAACAAGAATTATCTTTTTCTGCCTATTTTCTGCTTATTCAAGGGGTCAATGAATTAAAAAACGGCTTCCCGTAACCATAACGTATTTATTATCCATCATAGTGAATAATATTCGAAAATAGTTAGTTAGTGATAACATTTTTGTATTACCATCGGTATATTGTCTTTAGCTTGTAATATTTCTTGAATGTTGCACATAAGCTGTTGGTTAACATCGAATCTCTCGTCCCTTGTACCACACGGTCGGATCACAACAGGAAACGTGCCCGCTATGGGAACATCTTCGCACTGACTCACGTTTTGTTGGCTATTTATAAAATGCATTCATAACTTTACTCTGAAATTAATTAGATCATGGTCGATGCTTGTGATGATTGGGGCTTGTTTTTGTAAAGGTTTTATTCCTGTTAGAGATGTTAATATTATTATATAAAGTCCCGGAAATTTAACATACAGATATACTTGCACACACTCACACACAATTATTCGCAAGCAATCAGAATTTACAAAGATGGTATTTAGCTATGTTGTTTATACCACTAAATTTCCTTCTTAGGTAATTTATACTAATAGAAAATAATTAAAAAAAAATACTTTTTGAACATTGAAATTAAATAAATGGTCCATAAAAATTATTAATAAATGTCCAAAATAATAATAATCTTAATATTTCTTACATTCACACCAATTATCCTAGCCCAAAGTAAGCACTATAAGGCTTGTGTTATGGATACTAGGGTAATGGATAGACATACATAAATGATACATAGATATGTAATATTAATAGAAATATATATAAATACCCATGACTGAGGTTTTAATATATTATATCTATATTATATCTCAATCTATTATAAACACCCGTATTTTCTCATGCAGTAGTATAGCTTTAGTTAAATCACCCCACCTGCGTGACCCCAAGTTTTGAAAACACCGTTCCTTATAAAATCAACAATGAGAAGTTAGCCCTACAAACGTTTTCACGCTTTACAAAAACGGCTGAGAACCAGTGGTTCTCAAAATAAATTTGGCCTGACCCCGAAACTTATTTAAATTGTGATTTCTGTACCTTGAATACATATAAAAGAATATGTAACACCCATAATATATAAACTGTATAAAAACCCATAGGAAAGCAGTAACATATGTTTATTGTACATGAAACGATATAACATTACCAAAAATCATTAATGTAAAACGATTTTACGTATTAAAAACCTGTGTTATGTATGGCATACAATGTAATGCATGTTGCAATGAACTTCAAACTAAGTAGTGCTTGAACAATAAATACTAAATAACGTATATAAGACGTAAATCTTTATATATATAATTCTTCTGTGAGTGTGTATATCACTGAACTCCTCCTAAACGGCTGGACCGATTTGAATGAATTTTTTTGTGTGTGTTCAAGGGGATCTGAGAATGGTTTAGATTCACAAATCAGTCCGGCAGATGACGCTGCAGTCGGCACAGCAACGCGTAGCCGGGTCAGCTAGTAAGATATAAAAATTCATGACACAGAAACAAATGGTTATGTTCATTACACAAACCGTACAGTTGATCAGAATCGTTGGTTCAGTAGACAGCACCAAACCGTTTGTCAATTAATTTATGTTTAGTCACGTTTTAATTGTGATTTCAATTTAACAGAAAGTTATTAAAATGGTCAATTTTAATTCAAGAATCATGTCTTTCACTGATAAGCTGTGAAACTAAAACAATTTTATTATAATGGAAAGACACTGTGGCTTTAATTTCTATTAGAATTTTTGGTCGGTTTCTTTTTGATAAAATTGTTTTGGAACTACAAACATGAACGTTCAGTCAACTCCAAAATGGCGTACAATAAATTTTATGACAATCATAATACATCGCTAAAAAATAAGTATTATTGACGTATTATTGAACCCCAATGGTCGAAGAAACATATTTGACGCGGTCGTTCCAAACACTTTGAGAACCTTTGAACAAAGATAGTATTTCACAAGCTCTCGGTACAGTCACCGTACTATAATAGGTGCGATTATTTTTTGTGCGGCGCTGTTTTGGTCAAGTGTACCTAATTGCAGTAACAATGGGACATTGGTAGATAACACCTTGCCGGTATACACTTGAGGCCGTGTGAAAGTATACACTATGTGAATTTATATTTCTAGCTCTTTTATTCGGATGTACGTTTAAAAACATACAATCATGGTGGTCTTCTTCGATCTAAATCTTCTAACACATCATTTACAAAGTTAAATTAACAGTTCTACACATGAAACTTATTTAAAAATATGAATTATTATTATACAAATATGTTTGTATAATCTAAGATCACAGTTGTTTGTGTGTTTATCTGTCCGCTCTTTTCCCCGCTCTGTTTCCATTATATCAATAACGTTACCATAGCAACACGTGAACCGCAAGTAGTTCGTTTACCGGACGCTAGATGGCGCTAACGGAAAAATATTTAATAATAAAAAAAATTTAAAGAATTTTTTCCACCCGTGCGAAGCCGCGATGGGCTGCCAGTTGTTAACAAATGATTTATGGATACATTTTGTAGTACAGAGATTACATGTTTGGATGTTATCTTTGTTTTACTGTAAGTTAAAAGAAATTAAAAAAAAACTTCTAATGAAACTTAGTAAGTTAAGTTGTTGTATGCATGCCTGGGAAGGTTTATATGTATAAAAAAATCAGCAAAAAAAGAGCATTGCAAAGCATGTCGGGTGCAGCTACTAGTTTATAAAACTTAGTTTAGTTGAATATTGTTTACCTCTTGCTCATTTTGACTTGAAATAGACTATAAGTAGATAAAATCGGCTTGGTTTACGAGTTATTCTCAGGTGGGATTCGATTACGTAAGCTTTGGATGGTCCACTGCTCTCCTAACTGAGCTTCCAGGGCTCGGTCGATTGGGATAACAGAGGTGAAGAAGTTATTTCCTCTAGAATTATTAGTCGCCTTAGAAACCTTGAAGTATGAAAAGTTGCTAGTATTCAGCTCTACCGACGCTAAAATTCTCTAAAAGCATAGGCTATATTTAGTTAGGAATATGTCCGATTAAAATATTGTTGAGGTAGTAGAAAGTATATGACGACAATTGTCTTAGTCATTCTGTGATCACGGCTCCGGTATAGGAGTCGCAACATCAGAATCTATAATCTAAGGTCACACTGTTTTGTGTGTTTGTCTGTCCGCTCTTTTTCCATTTTATCAATAACGTTACCATAGCAACGCGTTAACCGCAAGTAGTTCGTCTACCGCACGCTAGATGGCGGTAACGGAAAAATATTTAATAATAGAAAAAAATTCAAGAATTTTGTCCACCCGTGCGCCGCTATTTAAATATAAATTACACAATTACATACATGAAATCCACGCCTTTTTCCCGCAGGGGTATGATTTCATCTCTAGCTTCTTCAACTATCATCAGCCTTTTCATACAAGCTCGTCGGTTAAAGGTATTTTGACCTGACCTTTTTTCAAGACATCCTCTATTTGGTCTTTAAAAATTCGCTTTGGTCGGCCGTTACCGATATGGCCATGCACATTTGCCAAATATATTTGTCTTGTTAATCTTTTTAAAAATATAAATTATGGACAAAAAACCCGTTTTTATACTTAGGAAAATACCCGATTAAAATATTGTGAAGGTAGTAGAAGAAGAAAGTATATGAAGACCATTGACTAGGTCATCCTGTGATCAAGGCTCCTGCAAAGGAGTCGAAGCGTGAGGATTAAATTATGCGCAAAAAACCGAAAATGAGTTGTTTTAAATTCTCTAAAAAATATACTACATTTTTTCCCGCCATATCCACAGCAACGAGGAATACGAGTTACAAATGCCAACGTATCTACTCATCCGTACTAGTAATGTTATTTCGGTTGCACTATCGAGTTGGCGATTAAATAATAGCTCCTATAAATAACGCGATATCGTATTAGTATTGAAAGCAACCACATGGCAAACTGAATTATTGCTGTGCTATTAAAAATGCTATGGGAGTGCTTTTTTTTTGCTTGCAGAGGTAAATTATCGATTATTTTTAACCACTTTTGTACACTACTGTTTTATTTTTGTTTATATTTGATCCTGACGTTTAGATTTCTTTACATGACCCATGATCATTTATCACTAGCTGACCCGGTAACGCGTTGCTATGGTAACGCGTTGCTTTGGTAACGCGTATACAATGGAAAAAGAGCGGACAGACAAACACACACAACAAATTTGTGTTCTTAGATTATACACTAGCTGACCCGGTAACGCGTTGCTATGGTAACGCGTATACAATGGAAAAAGAGCGGACAGACAAACACACACAACAAATTTGTGTTCTTAGATTATAGACTAGCTGACCATATACGCGTTGCTATGGTAACGCGTATACAATAGCAAAAGAGCGGGTAGACAAACACACAAACAACAATTTTGTGTTCTTAGATTATAGTATAAATAAATGAAAAAAATGTTTCTGTTTAAGTGTACGATAGGCGTGCAGGTTTAAGAACTAAATTTATCATAATTATTGATTTTATTCACACTAGTCAGTAAATTTTTATCGGGCTTCCACCGAAAATATCTTTAATTTCCGGGATAGAAAGTATTCTAAACTAAATATGTGCCAAATTACATCTTAACTATATATATACAGGGCCATTTTATAAACACCATCCAAATTTATATATTATATTCTTTGAAGAAAGTAACGAAACAAGATTTTTTTCTTTTAATATCACTCAGTACTAAAATATTAAGTTAAGCCTACACAAAGTTATCCGAGGAAAACTACCGATTGCTGTCACAGTCACGCTACGCACGGTGTTGTAGCAGATGATAACGCGACCCCCGCCCCGCCCTCCCGTATTTCATTGATACATTACAATGATTTTCATAAGTTGCAAATTTAAACGAAAAAAAATAGGAACGTCAAATTGAAGAAGAGATAAGTTTTTTTGTTCTTTGATTATAACAATATTAATCGATAACACTTTTAATAAATAAAAAATGAACATAAAAGTAAGCCACACCTTATGCACTTACGTCGCATTTTTTAAAATTTAATCAACTTATGTACAATAATTGGTTGGAGTAAAGCAAAGGTTGTTTCTTAACCACAGAATCTAAAAAAACACAGGGATCGCAAAGGCAATACGAAAATCGGAAAAAAAATGCAGTGCCAAAACCTTAGTACCTACCTACCTAAGTTATTTTTGTCTATTTTTCACGATAGGATAAAGAAATGTATAATTAATAGTTCTAAAAATATTTTTGTGAAAAACTTCACAAGTCTTAGCCGCCCTGAACACATTTTGCTTTACTCCAACAAAATAATTAATTAAAAATCCAAACAAAATACACTTACATGAAGTTTGAAAACAATCACTTTACCTTAAAGTGTAGGTAATTTCTCTCTAAACAGTCTTGCACGTTTATGAACATTGTCTTTAATTGTATTACTAGTTTTTTCACTTTGTCACTTCGTTAAATGCACGGATTATATTCATATTTAAGTTTTCGAGGCTTTGGGCCTTCTTCACATAAACCCGTCGTTCAATTTCGCCCTCGATTTCAATTGCAAGTGTGAACACATTTCGTTAGGTAGATAATTATGCGACGAAAATGCGTGAACGCAACATTGTATATCGCGGAAAGTCCGCGGGTGACTGATTTCATTGCGCCGATGTCGTTACATCTTGCGCGCGCAGCTCGGTGGGGCGCTTCGGGCGGTCGGTCGTTCAACTGTAAGTACCTATTTTGCCAGTAACCAGCTGTTGTAATAATTCGCTCGGACAAAATTTTTTTTTGCGGAAATTTTACCTCCCAATTTTTTTTCATAAATGAAGTGTTTGAATGATATCTTATGCCTAGAAAAAATTTGGATGGTGTTTATATAATAACCCTGTATATATTTAGTTATATCTTAACTAAATATGTGCCAAATTACATTCGAATCAGTTCATCAGTTTTTGTGTGATTGAGTAACAAACATACAACTTTCGCATTTATGATATTATATTAGGATGAGGATTCGCTTTAAAGACATATGATTTATCGAGATAAGAGCTGCTGTGAGTTGCAATGATTTTTTTATTAGACTTGGTTCATCGGTTGGAAATTGGGTCATAGCATTTTCTCAATTTATAATACAACTAAAGGAGTCCTGGAAATTAGTATGTCTTTCAAAAGACAGTTCTATAATTGCTGATAAGTAGAAAGATAAATATTTAAATAAATAAATAAATATTTCTTACATTCACACCAATTAACTTAGCCCAAAGTTGGTACTGTTAGGGCTTGTGTTATGTATACTAGGGTAACGGAACGGATAGACATACATATATGATACATAGATATGTATGTTATATTTATAGAAATATATATAAATGTCCATGACTCAGGTACAAATGTTCGTATACATCACACAAACATCTGCCCTTTCCGGGATTCGAACTCATGACCATCGGTGCGAAAGGCAGAATCGCTACCGTTGCACCAAATGGTCTTTAATGTCATTATGTGTGTGGTATAAAAATACTTTTTTATTAAGTATGATATAATGTGAAATATTAGCTTAGCTGCGACTCACTTATTATAATTTGCGTATTTTTTATTGGTTATAATTTTAAATGACACCAAATATTGGTGTCTTTTAAAATTATGTCCTAAGTTGGATCAAAGTCATCAAAATCGGTTGAGTAGTTTCAGAGTTCATCGCGGTAAAACACTGTGACACGAAATTATTACACAATGTGTCCCGTCACCAGTGTCGGAGCCTTTAATGGTGTGAAATATGGCATTTTTTCATCGACAAATTTGCCCCTCAAATTTTGTTTTTCTCTAACGGCCGCCATTTTGTTTTCTTGGTAACCAAGACCTGGGCTTTTATACTGATTCGACCACCACTACTCATGTAAATGTCCTATCAACATTAAAAAGGTGTCATTTGATAGCTAAACATGTAGACAACAGTTACACAGCCATCATGTTTCAAATTTCCTGGAATGAAAAATAGAAAAAAATAATTAAAGAAAAACAAATGGATTCTTTTTTGTGTGTTTTTTAATTATTGGCTTTTTGAGAAAAACCAAATTTGTGGGGCAATTTGTCGATAAAAAATGCCATATTTCACACCATTAAAGGCTCCGACACTAGTGACGGGACACATTGTATA
Organism: Calamotropha paludella; assembly: GCA_927399485.1. Classification (NCBI taxonomy): domain Eukaryota; kingdom Metazoa; phylum Arthropoda; class Insecta; order Lepidoptera; family Crambidae; genus Calamotropha; species Calamotropha paludella. The sequence continues at coordinate 1,099,218 of OV656830.1, read as the reverse complement.
TATAAGATTATAGTTAAATTTAAGTGTGTTGCGTTTAACATGGCCCCCAGTGTATAGTGGTGCGTCCACAATAGTAAGAATTACCAACGGTCAGCGCTGTCGTAACTAGAAGACAAATATGGCGGACACTTATATTGCTTATATGGGGTGTTGCAGTAAATATATAATTTATAATACAAATTTTATGAAAGGAAATAACGAGATTTATTTATTTAAGCAACAGTAACATTGTATTAACTATAACATATGAGAGATTTAAACTTAAGTTTTAAACCTATGAATACAACAATTATAAGTGCTGACAATATTCGATATATCATTATTATTTTGTTCAAATAAATTAATATTATTCACACATCACATAAAAAGACATTGAGATTAATAAATAGATCAAATTAAAATTGCACGAAATTAAAATAAATTAAGCTAAAATATAAGAATTTCAGAATAATAATATTGTTTTAAAAAATATGTTGTTTTGATAGAAAAATACTAGAATAAATCGACTCGGCTCACAAGTGATTTCTCAGGCGGGAATCGAACCCGCAACCTTTGGAAGTTCGGTCCAATGCTATCCCAATTGAGCTACCGAGCCTTGCGAACCCGTCGTAGTTTTTCTAGTATTTTTTTCTATTAAAATAATTTATCTTAAGAAATAGTAAATATATGTTTTAGTCATTTCAGTAATTATGTAGTGAAGATAAATAATGAAAATTCAATAAAAAAAATTTAAGTAAACGAATTTGTGACATTTTTGTTGTTTTTTTTTTCATATTTGGTTAAACTGATTTTATTACGATGTGTAAAAACTAATTGGACACATTAAATGTGTGAAACTAACTATACTTCCAAAAAAAAACAACGGGTTGCACTCCGGTAATGCCGGCAGAAGTGAAAACATGAACATTAACGTTCTGCATATTTGATATTTTGGAATGGTTAGGGAATAATTTCGCACGAATTGCTTTAATTATCAGTATGAAAGTATTATCATATATGTGGTAAAATACAATATTCATTTATTGCGCTATCGTACACAAACATGACAACAAACACACACGCACACTCGCGCAAGCGCCCTGCGCCGCTTAAACGAAACAGCAGGAGCAGGCATACATTTTCGCCGCGCGGTAGAAAGAGCGGGGGACATTACTTCCTCTCCTACGCCGCGCCGGCGGTCCACTCTCCCTCCGTCTTACGAATTTTTCGATCAGGTCACGTGTCCTGACGCGAGTTTAACATTTTTTACCCATCCCAAAAAGTGCACAACGCCACTAAAAACTTCAAAAATATTTCTTACATTCACACCAATAAGACTAGCCCAAAGTTAGCACTGTAAGGCTTTTGTTATGGATACTGGGGTAACGGATAGATATTAATGAATTATCTGATACAAAAATAGAAAAAACCATGACTCGGGTAGAAATGCTCTTATTCATCACACAAACATCTGCCCCTTCCGCTACTGAAACCCAGGACCTTCGGTGCGCGAAAGGCAGAATCGCTACCCTTGCACCAAACCCAGAATCTATAATCTAAGATCACAGTTGTTTGTGGGTTTGTCTGTCCGCTCTTTTTCCATTGTATCAATAACGTTACCATAGCAACGCGTTAACCGCAAGTAGTTCGTCTACCGGACGCTAGATGGCGCTAACGGAAAAATATTTAATAATAGAAAAAAATAAAAAAATTTGTCCACCCGTGCGAAGCCGGGACGGGCCGCTAGTGTTATTTAAAGTACATAGTAGTAGTAGTAGTAGTAGGATTCAAACTCAAGCCACTGGGTTTCATAGTCTAGGTCACAAACCACTAGACCAACCGGCTGTCATTTAATATAAGTGTTTAAAAAGAATATTTGACTTAATTGCTTCTACTTTTGCGTCAATCAAGACATTAAAGACCATTTATAAAAATATTAATAGTGTTGTGCCGTATTTAGTTTTGTCGATGAATAAAAGATGATTCAACAATATTTATGCGCAAGATATTATGAGTGTTGGCCAAGACTTAGTTCTTTAAATATCAAGTCGACAACAGTGGTGAATACTCGACAATCCTGCTTTTGATACCGACTGTACTTGGTTCGAATCCCGCAAGGGGCAGATGTTTATGTGATGAACATGAGCAATTTATATATATTTCTTTAAATATTAAATTTCTTTGTGTAATATATGTTTGTTTACCCTAGTATCCATAACACAAGCCTTATAGTGCTTACTTTGAGCTAGGCTAGAAATTTATTTGTTTGTTTAATTTGCTAACTGGGGTGAATGTAAGACATATTTATTTATTTTAATTTTTTATTTATGAAAGTATCAACAAAGTCTATTTATGTAATTGATAGGTGAAAGAATGGGGTTTTTACTCTGCTGAATACTGCACCGGCAAAAAAACTTGCATAAATAATAATGATATTTCTTACATAACTTAGCCAAAAGTAAGCACTGTAAGGCTTGTGTTATGGATACTAGGGTAACGGTTATACATACATATACGATAAATAGATATTTATAGAAATAGTATCAGGATATATTGCCGTTGCTGTGGCTCAAAAATGAAAATAACTTTATTCAAATGCACTTAAAAATAAGTAGTTTTGAATCGTCCAACATTTTTACCTACCACCCATTAAGGACGTCTTTTAACTGACAAGAAGAATGGGCGCAAGAAACTCGTCAGCTTCAACAGAAGTAACGGCATTTACAATATAATACGTCGTCACCATACACAATCCACAAGAAAAAAAACAAAATTAGATTGTTATGACAATACTAATAGTGTTATGATATCATTATTTCGTTGTTTCGTTGATTACAACAAAGTCAACAAGTATCTGTACTTACTTAAAGTAAGTATCCCTGAACATTGCAATAACATACAAGGAATAAACGACAAATTTAAGAAAGCAAAGTTAGTTATTATATTAGCAAAGTTAGTCAGTTATTATAACTTGCAATTAATAAAAAAATGATTATAAATTAAAAAGAAACCTATCCTATGTCCTAAGTGGAAACGAATCCAGCAAAATGAAAATAAAATCATCAAAATCGGTTGAGGAGTTTGACAGGACAATTACTCAACCGATAAGATTTAAACGCCCGTGACTTAGGTATAAATGCACATATTCATCACACAAACATCTGCCCCTTCCGGGATTCGAACCCAGGATCTTCGGTGCGAAAGGCTAGGTCATAACAAATAAATTTTCAATAAAGAATAAGCTAACACTGAGAATGTTACTTTACGATGTTGTTCCACTAAAACGGGTCGAGTTCAATATTTTATCTGTGGCATTTTCGTAATGTCACAGTTTTTTTCTAACTTATCCGAAAATGGTTCGCAATTATCGGCGTGCCTTCGCCATTTTAGTATCGATCTACTGATATATTGATTTTTATGTTTATGGAATTTGATTTTTTACTTGTTGATCTCGTTATGGTGAGGGTATATGATTATCTTGATATCTTTGTAACTTTTAAACTGTACTTTGTAAATACTCATATTTTTCGCTTTTACACCAATTAGCTTTGTCCAAAGTAAGCACTGTGAGGCTTGGGTTTTTTTTTATCTTATTTATCCAAATTCAGATTAACTGGTTCAGAAATGTTTATAAAGTTTTTCAGTTTGGGATATTATTTTTATAAGCGTAATTGCATCAGAGGGTCAGAGCTAGGGATACTCATCATCTATGTGTAATAATCAAGAGAAAAAGAATAGAGACAGTCAGAGCGACAGAAAGACAGAAAAAAGAGAGAGAGAAAGAGAGAGAGAGAGAAAGAAAGAAGCGCGAGGCTTGGGTTATGGATACTGGGGAACGGATAGACATACATATACGATACATAGATATGTGATATATACAATGTGTCCCGTCACCAGTGTCGGAGCCTTTAAAGGTATGAAATATGACATTTTATATAGACAAATTGCCCCTCAAATTTGGTTTTTCTCAAAAAGCCAATAATTAAAAAATACACAAAAAGAATCTATTTGTTTTTCCAAGACAATTGAAACATGATGGCTGTGTAACTGTTGTCTACATGTTTAGCTATCAAATGACACCTTTTTAATGTTGATATGACATTTACATGAGTAGTGGTGGTCGAATCAGTATGAGAGCCCATGTCTTGGTTACCAAGAAAACAAAATGGCGGCCGTAAGAGAAAAACAAAATTTGAGGGGCAATTTGTCGATAAAAATGCCATATTTCACACCATTAAAGGCTACGACACTGGTGACGGGACACATTGTATAATACAAAGATATTTATAGAATAGTAAATGTCCTGAAAAAAGGTCAGGTCAAAAGTACCCTTAACCGACGAGCTTGTATGAAAAAGATGATGAAAGTTGAAGAAGATGATATTACTTTCGATGTTGAAGGTAGTTCGCGTACAATATTAGTGGAACGATACTAGCTCATAGTAGAAGTTGAAATACGTTTGTGAATTTCGACGCGTCTCTCAGCGGTCAGAGCACTCATCCATATAGTCAATCGTGGGGTCGAATCTCACCCGAGGGTTAGGACGCGTCTACGGGCGTATTTTATTCCTTATAGAAGTATAAATTAAAATGAAACCTGTCCTATATCATAAGTTTGAACAAATCCAGCAAAATGAAAACAAAAGTCATGAAAAAGGTTGAGTACTTTCGGAGTTCATCGCGGTCAAACTTTGTGACGGGGATTTTTTAGATATATAGATATAAACACCCATGACTTGGGTACAAATGCTCTTAATCATCACACAAACATCTGCTTTTATCAGGACTCCAACCTGTTTCCATGAAAACCGGAAGTCAAATAAAATATATAAGATAATAAGTCTTATTTGTTATCTTTAAATTTGTAATGACAAATTAAACGATGCGTTGCTCTGTAAAACAAAGGAACGACATTTAAAGTTAATTTTTTGATCTTTTTCTATGAAATAAATTAAATTATTCTTTTCTAATATCTCAATCACTTCAATGACTGCCACATCCAGTCAAAACCAAAAAAATGCTGTTTTACTCATCTTCACTAGATGGCGTCATCTAATGGACCAACTATACGATAATGAAATTTGAAAAGCGCGCTATAACCAAATATGAAGGAATCCTAGGCTCGTCTATAGTCCATTTTTTTAGCATTAGTAATTATGTAAACAAAGAAGCAGTGGTGACTAACCTTGTGCTGGAGTCCACTTTGACCGACTTCAGGTTTCGTCCATTGTTGAACAGATTAAATAACAACAAAAACTTAAAAAAAAAACTTCAACAAAAACAATAGCAACTTAACAATAAACCAAAGAAAATAGTCAAAACAGATAAATGCAGACGTTGACATTTGCCGCTATTGTTGCAAATGGCGGCCATGTTAAGCGACCATTTTAAAAATAACCTAATAAGGTACGTATTACAACATCGGCATGTACTTTTTAATTTTGTCGTGTCAAACTGACCAACGTTTCGTTCCACAAGTTTGCAACTTCTGCTTCTTAAGGTATTTTTAGTGTAAACTTTTCACGATGTTACGTTTTGCTTGTTATATTATATGTGTACAATAAAGAACCCAAATTTAGTTCTTTCTAATGCTAAAAAAACGGACTATAGGTATTTCCTTAACATATATACACTCGAGAGCAATGAATCCGGGTCACTTAAAGAATGTTAAAAATCTCGGAAACTAAAAATGATAGGTTAATGCAATAAATTGTATTTAATAGACAATGTAATACTCCTTAAATGAAAGTAAAAAAAATATGAGTCACCATACATTTTATTAACACAAAATTACATAAAGAAAAAAACTGCTGATCTCTCCTTAAAACAAAAATAGGAAACATGAAATGTTTGAACTTTATTACGATTTTCTTGAATTTTAATACTTCGTATTGCCTCCTCGTGCTTCCATTACTGCATTTACGCGGTTTGGCATGCTGTACACCAAGTTCCTCATACGATTTTGGGGAATATTCTCCCATTCCTCTGTGAGAGCAATTTTGAGCTCACGAAGCGTGATTGGGGGAGGGTTTCGTTGTTTTACGCATCTGCCTAGCTCGTCCCAAGCATGCTCGATCGGGTTGATATCCGGGCTGCGCGCTGGCCACTCCATACGAGTAATGTTCATCTCTTGAAGGTAGTCATTCACAATCCTACCTGTATGAGGTCGGGCATTGTCATGCATAAATATAGCATCCTCACCTAAATTGACCATAAATGGACCAACGTGATCATTGAGGATTTCTTCCACATATCTTACGCTAGTTAAAGAGCCGTTTTCTATGATCACCAGCTCTGTGCGACTTTCAGAAGAAATTCCGGCCCACACAAGTACAGACCCACCACCTTAGGCTACTTTTTCTTCGATGCATGCTTGCTTGAATATTTCCCCTGGTCTTCGATACACTCTGTGTCTTCCATCGTGCTTGTAGAGCATAAATTTTGATTCGTCGGAGAACATAACTTTTGACCAATCTTCAATACTACAATTCACTCCAACGTGGCTCTGGACATATCTTAGTCTTGAAATACGATGCCCACGCTCCAGTTTAGGGCCGTTTCCAGGTCTAAGGGGTTTTAAGTTAGATTCAGCAAGCCGACGTCTTACTGTCCATGCACTTGGGTTACTTCCTCCGAGGCGTCGAAACTGATTGGTGAGTTCAGTTCCTGTGAGAAAGCGATTTCGAAGCATGGTGTGACGGGGTGCAGCCGGAGAAATAAAAGCTCACACAAAAAGGTCACTTGTTTTTATATTTAAGGAATTAAGGCACAACTGAAACAATTATATAAAAAAAGGTAAATTACACTGAATACAAAAACAATTTCACATTTATCACTAAAAACATATTATAAAAGGTAGGGCTACTTACAATAGTGCCTTAAAGGAACTTATAGACTTATAAACAGGAACTGGTGGTACAGAATATATATATACAGGAAAACTTGTGAATTATGCTTATGAGCTTATTATACTTGTGAGCTTATTATAACTGCCCAGCACTATAAATATATTTAAATAATTTGCTTTCGGTGAGTCAACCACTCTACGCGCTGACTCTGGTAAGAATAAACTTCGAACAAAACAAATAAAAAGAGACAGACAGTAAATTTAAAATAGGAAACGAAGAGAAAAGAAAATATGAAAAATGGCCAGAGAAGAGCGCAATGAAAGCAACGAGTCGCCAATATAGCTATGGCGCCTCGTTACAATACCCGCTCCCCCCTGGAAGAAAAAATCCTGGGTATAAAAAGGATTTTTTCATAAAAATGTAAAAATAAGAGACATTTTATATAAAAAACATATCTTTAATAAAAATGGATGAGATGAGAATTGTGAAATGAGAAAATAAGGAGACCAGCATCCTTACATGCATCACTTTCCTTACATGCATCACTTTCATACTTCCAGAACATACTTCAGTCAACGGTCATGGTTGATTTAATAAGACAACCAGACTCCACGCGGTAGAGTATCCAAAATTATTGAATACTCAACTGGCTCCCTAAATTAGTGAAGGCTTATTTAACCAGTCACAACCCGCTGGGTGAAAAAATAAAATAGTGTAGGCTTGCTTAACCAGTCACAACCCGCTGGATGAAAAATAAAAATTAGTGTAGGCTTGTTTAACCAGTCACAACCCGCTGGATGAAAAATAAAAATTAGTGTAGGCTTATTTAACCAGTCACAACCCGCTGGATGAAAAATATAAATTAGTGTAGGCTTATTTAACCAGTCACAACCCGCTGGAAGAAAAAAATCCCTCAAGATGTATAATGAGGCTTTAACAATAGACTAAGAGGTTCTATTCTCGGTTGAGAAATTAAATATGCCTTCTATGAAGACTGAAAAATTAATGCCCTCTATGAAGACTAAGACTGTATAATTAAGTATGTCTTCTATGAAGATAGTTAATGTATAGTAATTATTATGTGTTGTAAAAGAATGAGTGAATGAATGAGTTGTAAATAGTAGTATGTATAAAATTAATATATAAAAAAAAACTTTTGGAAAAGTAATAACGATAGAGAAATATAGTTGGGAGAAAAAGTAATAACGTAATAAAAGTAATATATAGTATAAACGTAAATAAAAGTAATAATAAAGTAATAAAAAAAAAGTAAGTAATAAAAGTATTTTTTTAAGTCTAAAGAGTTTTGAGTAAATTTTGTGCCAGGAGTTCGTAGTTATGTTATTGTTGAACAGAAGAGGTTTAAAATTTGACAGGCTGTCACGGATGAAAATTTTGTTTGAAGTTTTGTAAAAGTCATTTATGTTATGTAGTAATCTCTAATCTATTTAAACGTATTGATAAATTAATCATGAGGAAACCATAAGAAGAATGTTTTTGATTTTATCAAGATCACGTTCAATGGAGTAAGGACTGGAAAGAATTGAACAATCTGAGTATTGGATTTAGTAATTCTCGTAATTCCTCAGCGGTTGCGACAGATGGAAATTCAATTGAGATGAGACTGAGTTCATAAGCAAGCTCAGGTTTATTTATAAGTGATGGATTCATAGTGTTATTAAAAATAAATGATTGTGTTTCAAAACGAGGTGTTTTTCTAGCTATTTAAAAACTACTTAAAAACAGTTATGATTTAAAATAAATTTAATAATACTAGTGCTAGGTAGGTATTGTGTTCAAGCTTAGACTGGTAGGAACCTCTGGATAGTCGGCACGGATTGCCCCCAGGAAAGTGCCTAGCCAAATCTAAGACTTGTATGTGGGATACACTGGAGGTACTCCCTCTCAGCACTGCCCGTAAGTGTTAATTGCACTGATCTGAGTGATATATTGACGCTCAGAATCAGCAACAATTTTGTGTCGGTTTCTTTCGAAACCGCGTATAGTTTCTTGTCTGTAAGATGTAGTAAATGTTGGGTAAAGTGTCCTGTAAGTGTTTTGTGTAGTGATGTAGTTGTATTGTCAACTACTATAAATTAAATAAAATGAGGATTGGGATGAGATGAGATGAGATGATTAAGTTAATAATATGGCCGATAAAACAGTGGGGGGCGACTAAGCCTTTTAGAATTTGGAAAAAATATAAAAAATAAAACACACACAACATACAACGATCTTCAAAAAATAGTTCGGTTCGCCGGTACTGGTTGACTGGATGGTGGTGTTCTATACACGTTGAGGCGCCACTTTACAATAACTAAGAAGTTTTAATACCTTCATTTAAGGAGTATTACATTGTCTATTAAATACAATTTATTGCATTAACCTAGCATTTTTAGTTTCCGAGATTTTTAGGATTCTTTAAGTGACCCGGATTCATTGCTCTCGAGTGTACATTAAATATTTTGGATTTTTTGGGATATTACTAACATAAGTATGTTTTTGTTTTCAGTATGGCAGCGACGAATTTGGGCATGACTCGCCCAGCAGATACGCGTCGCCCAAGGGCGCGGGCGCCGGGGCGCCTTACCAGGAGCCCTACTACGGAGGGGGCGGCGGCGGAGAGTGGGGGGCGGGGTACTATCAGCCCCCGCCCGCCTACCAGCACGACCCCTACGCGACGTCGCCAGGTGAGGATATATAAGTTTGAATAAAACAACTTTTTTACGGATTTTGTGCATAATTTATTTTATATTGTCAGGTGACGTCATAACCTTAACTAACCTGCATAAAGGTGTCTTTAGCGTTTTGGCGGGTTTTTAATAATTTAACTTTGATGGTGATTTTTATAGAAAATATAGAAATTAATTTATTTATTTCCGTAAAACTTCTCAGATACCTTATTAAAATAATCTATTTAAATTAAATCAATATTGACAGCGAAGTGCTATGCTAATACCCTTAAAACATTTTTCGAAATTTACATTTTATATCATTTTGAAGTTTAACAGGCACTATACCCATACTTCTTGTTTTGAATCTTTTGAATTATTTTATCGTACTCTTAGTTGCAACCACTTAAAATTAACAAATGATGTATCTCTAAAGTTAAGATGAAAATCGAATTATTCAATAAACTTCATGTTCTGTTTTCCGAAATGTCACTATTTGTTGCGCTCTGTACGTTTTCCGCGAGGAATACATGAAGCGCGTTTCAGAGTACAACTCACGCCATCTATCGCCGCGTTACTCAAACTCCGTATTTTGATATGTGCAGGCGTAGCGGCGGGCGGTGGCGAGCCTGCGGGTGCGGAGCTTCCCCTACCTCCGATGTCATCGTTCAGAGCCTCGGCGCCACACCACTCGCCCACCGATCCCATGTTAGTCGGGAAACCGACGTTGCAACCGGTCAGTATATACTAGTCTGCTTATTTTATCCGGTGAAAAGGTGAGTACCACATTATTGGTTCTCACAGTCAATCAAATTATTTTTTTTAATAATAAGTGAAAAAATCTTGAACATAGACGGAAGGTGGCTATCCGATCCGTTTTTTCTAGGATACATTTCGGAGAGTATGCAGCAGAACTACCTCGTTCCGCCGTCCCCATTTTTTCATCGGACAACCAGACTTACAAATAGACGCCACTGTTATATGGTTGATATACCAAAATCGTTGTACCTATTCACTCGTGATTTGAAGATCCTTAAGTTGTATTTATCAGGAAAGACAGACTCAGGAAAATAGTTCCACTCTTTAGCGGTACGTATCACAAAATTGGAACTAAAACGCTTAATGCGACTCTTTGGTATATCAACCATATAATGGTGGCGCCTATTTGTAATTCTGATTTTCCGATGAAAAAATGGAGACGGCGGAACTAAGCTGTCCAATTCTGCTGTACAATCTCTGAAATGTATCCTTTAAAAAACGGAGAGGTGCTCAAGGATTTTGAGATTTTTGTAAAAAAGATCGTCGTTACCGATTGTTAAGTTGCAACCTTTGTTGGGGAAGGCATTTGTACTTTTGCGATGACGTTACATATGAACGCCAGCAGATGTACGCGGGTGGCGGGCATGCAGTCGGTGTACCAGGCGTGGTGGATGCGTCTCTGTCTTCGTACGGCTCGTCGCCCTCCACGCCAGTGCATTCGCCCCCACCGTTGCATCCACGCCTCTACCCCCTAAAGCATTCGCCACACCACTTGCAGCACAACGGACAGGTAATTGTTTAGGTCTTTTGCGTCTATTGCAATAGCAGAATTAACTTGCTGTGTAGATTCTGGTTTCAAAAAACAAAGAGGCTCGTTACGATGATGAAGTATTTCTTTTTAAATTTGTAAAATATTGTTAAACAAGATTCCATTAAGAGCTTTTTTAAAAACAAGTGATTATTATTAGTTATGTAGCGATCCTACTTTCGGTGCCAAAGGTCCCGAATTCGAATCCCGGTAGGTATGTTTGTTTACATTATTTAATAACCATAGTACAAACTCAGCTTATTTTAGGACTAAATAATTGTTGTGAATTGTCCGGAATTTATTGATTATTTTATTAAATTTAAGTTAGTACTTAAGGGATTACTTGTTATATATAAAACGTACAAAAAAAAACGAATCAAATGGGCCCAAACTCGACAGGATTGTGTCATTTTATTGCAGAGTTCCTATGATCACCTTCCTATTCAAGCACCATATCAGCTCCATGTCATCATAATATTGCATTGTCACGAGATATACATGTGCAAAATTTCCGCTCAATCGGAAAAATGGAAGTGGGTCGAATTTAATTTGCAAGAGTTCATTACAGACACCGAGACAGGTGAAAGTGAATAAAGGAATGTAAAAATACACTTATGAACAAAAGCAATTGTAATATCAATGGTTATTTAAATGTAAAGAACGCGTGAAGTTGATAGCCTTGAGTTTTTGTTTTGAAATGACAATAAATTAAATCCATTCCCGAGGCGTTGCTGAAACGAGACAGACAAAGGGCGTTTTTAGGGGAATTGTATACTAACTATGAATATTTTGCCCACAAACTACACGTATACCGATGTGCAGAATGCCCGGAAAAGACTATATGTTTGTACTGCCTTAAGCGTTTAAATAGAAACAATTTTTTTACGGATTTTCCTCATTATTTATTTTATATTTTATCCTGACGTTTCGACTCCTTTCCAGGAGTTCACTTATATTATGTTTGTTATTTTCTACTATATGAGTTGATATTTAAGACATAAAATACGCCTCTGAGCCCTCGCGTGGACGTAGGTCCAAGGCGTAGTTGTTTCTTACATGCGTATTTTATATACATACTATAGAAATATTTCATTGTGAATGCAAAAATGAGTTGTTATAACCTGAATTAAAAGGATTTTATATTTTACTTGGAAGTTGAAAGTTGATATAGCGCTCTATAGCCGAGTTGTGAAAATTGCGCAGGCGCCGTGGGCGGGTAGCGGGGTGGCGTCTCCACCGGCGGGAGCGGGGGGAGCGCCACTGGCCACGCCCGTTCTACCCAACGGACACCACACCGTCTTCCCGCCACCAGTCATGGTCAGTATTCGTCTACCCTCAATCCATTACTCTCTAGGCTGTATACCAAGTCGACCCTTTGCAAGTAAAATGACCTAATAAAAAAAAGAGTTTTTTGTACATAAAACTATTCTTACTTAATTACATTGATTTGTTTTGAGTTTGTTCCAGTGTATTAGAATTTGAAGTAACTTTTTCATGTTACTTTTTTTTAGAGAAACATTAGTATTTCGAATTTATAGCATGTAATGTTTGCATGTATGTAAATAAGAGTAGATTCTATTCTTTTTAATTACATATACTTTGGCTAACTTATTTTATATTTTAGTCAAAGTATATTATGAATTTATTTCAACGTTTTAGTTGTGTATTGAAATTTTTAAGAATTTTTAATAGTTGGTTTTTAATTCGTGTTTTGATTGGTATAATGTAATTTTTTTTTTTGTGTTTATTAATAAAAATATGGTATGAAAGAAATAAGTAATTGTAATTGTTATTTTTATTACAATTTTTTTATACCATATTTAACTTTGAATTTTTCTTTTGTGTTCTCATGGTAAGCTTGAATCAATACTTTTTTTGCAAAACTTTTTACTTAGTAACCATAGAGTATTGATGATGGCCGCCATTTTGTTAATACCAGCGTGTGGAACTCGCCATGACACTTAGCCTTAGCTGTAGATTGGATTGCTGTTTTTTTTTTAATAATATTTAATACTCCTTAGTGTGATAAGTTGATCTTTGGGATTTTTTGTCTTTTTAATTATTTAAGTCTTTTAATGACTTGATCCTATCGCATGTTAGATTTTTTAAATTAAACTTTTTCTTTTTTTATCCGATGGAATGGCGAACGCTTTGCTAATTCAATACTTAAGAGAACCATTCTAAATACGCGTCATACAACTGTCATTTCTAGAGACTAGCTTTTATAATAATTCAAGCTGTTTTAGACGTTCTATTCATAGTAGTTGGGTTGGTATTTCCTTACGGTTGCCTTTTTACCTTAGGCTGTTATCGAGTTACAATATTCATTTTTGACGAAAAATGTTCTTTCACGTCTTCTACATTGGATCTGTCTTCTAAATATCGTCAACGCCGTGAAATAATTGATGTCTATCCTTTGCCTACGTCTGGGTATAATAGCCATATCGGCTAGTCCTAATTGCCCAGATTATAGCATTTATCCTTTGTCCGCATGATTGTACTCACTTCTTGGTCCTTACCATCGTCTCCCCTATTCATGAGATCCAAATTTGATATCTATTTATTTATGGCCCATGTCTAGGTATAATTCTATCGTTTTGTCTTAATTACCCAGGTAATAAGGTACATAATTTTCAACTTGACATCTATCCTCTGCCCACATTTGGGTCCAATCTATCGCCTGGTTGCACTCCTTTTCCTTACCCTCTGTCGAGACTTCTTCATCCCAATTTTGATATCTATTTATCTTGTCCATGTCTGGGGATCATGCCCCCTATCACCCTATCCTATTATTTCTTACGTTGATACCTAGTTATTAGAATCTGTCAATAATTTAATTTGATATCTACTAGTATTTATTATACATAATAGATTATACATAATGTTAGATATAATTCTTCTAGCGCCTGGTTAAACTCGTTACCCGTCCCCCGTCCCCATTTTTGAGACTTTGTCCCCTATCAAAATTTTGCCTACTTTGCCCTTGCCGAGCTTCTTGCGGCTTCTTCTGGCTTCTTCTCGATACAAGATCTTCCATCCTATGACACGGCATAGTTTTTGACTATCAATGAATGCATAAATACTGATATTGAATTGAAAGCATTTTATCTTATCCTGTCAAGACTTCGCGTCCCCCCTCCTATAGAGACTTCGACCCCTCTCCATCGAGACTTCGACCCCTCTCCATTGAGACTGCCACCCCCTTCCTTTCGAGACCTCCGCCCCCTTTCATTGAGACTTTGCCCCCATCAAAACTTCGCGTCCCCCTCTACCGAGACTTCGTCCCCTATCGAGACCAGGTTTCCCCCATAATCGGTACTCCATTTCCCATGAAATCTACAGTTGACAATTTTTTATCTCATCTGTTTCCTGCCCATGTCTGGGTACAGTTCCCCTTACGCCTAGTTCTATTCCCTGGGTATTGGCCCCTAAAATCAACAATTGGCAATTTGATATCTCATCTGTTTCTTGCCCACATGTGGGTACAATGCCCCTAACGCCTAATTCTACTCCATGGTTAAGTCCCCCCCTTCGGCTAGTGTCAGGGCGTTTCCCCGCTAATGGCGCGATGCGCAGGCGGCGCCGGCGGAGCAGCGGCAGCTGGACGAGGCGATGGTGTTCCTGAGGGAGCACTCCGACGTCGGGGTGAGTACACGTGCACACATTCGCGGTCCAGCAGCCTAAGGTCCATGGTTCTGATTAGTGTTAATGACGATTTCGTCTTCTACGTGTAATCATATCGAGGTTAAATGGGAATTTATTTACAAATAAGTGTAGTCATATCGAGATGTCATTAATATCGATTTTTAGTCTATTCGAAATAACTTCGATTTTTAGTCAATTCGAAATGCAGTTGAATCGAGATGTAGTGAAATCGATGACAAATGTAGTTAAATAAGGATGTAGTAACATCGATTGATAGTCAATTCGAAATGCAGTTAAATTGAGATGTAGTAGCATCGATTTGCAGTCCATTCGAAATGCATTTAAATCGTTACGTAGTGAAATCGATTTGTAATCGTTTACATATGTAGTTAAATCGAGATGTAGTGAAATCGAATGAGGAGAACTAGTTCTACTGAATAACAAATCATTTCTAGACCATAGGTTATACTACCTACCGACCTACTAACATCATCTCAGCTGTAAGTCGTCCATTGCTGAATGTAGGCTTCCCCTAAAATTGGAGTGATTTGCAATTATCTCCACGCTTTGCAGGCGAATTTGATGTCGCAATTAAAAACCATTATTCGCAAAACGCTGTTGCCCGTTTCATGGTCTACGGAAAGTGGTATTACCTTCTCTTTCATTGGTCGCCTTTTACATGTCAAATGCGTCATTGATTACCGCCCATAACATGGTGAGAAAATCCATAATTACGTTTATATATTTTTGTTTATTGGTACTACTTAATAAAATAATTTTAAATAAATTAAATTCAATGAAAATAAGTTTATTGAAATGCACTTAACTTGTTTTGAATGGGCGCAAGAAGCTCGTCAGCTTTAACAGAAGTAACGACATTTACAATATGATACGTCGTCACCAAACATAATCAACAAAAAATATAACCAAACTTGTTTATAAAAAAATATAATGTAGCAGGAGGAATTAGAGTTTAAAGTAGTCTGGACGCGTGTGGACGCCAGCGTTCTATTGAGCCTTGACTGGTGGTCTTATTTGTCTTAGTCGATAAGTTTTAAGGGTTGGTGCTATTCTACCACCAAATGACACTAAGAGGACGATACTACTAATGCCCCATTTAATTTTTCCTTTGCTTCGATCTACTTTTTTCGTAACCCGCTGCTAAATTCAGAGCGATTGTTAATTTAATGTTAATTGCATGGAAAATAGAGTAGTTTATTGATTTAATATTAAGTATTAAGCATGGGTTTTCGATTGCGTTTTATTTTCTAGGTAGATATTTTTTTTGTAGTTGAATACTTAAAAATATTTTTACAAAACATTTTTATTGGTACAGTTACTTTTTAAATTGGTAACACGAAAATTTGTAAACGATAAGTTACTTGATTAAATGGCTTATGGGTATATTTTTAAATTTACTTTTGGAATAATGTATAAGTGATTAGTAGTATTCAAATAGTTCATAGTAATTATTTTTGTGTATAGTATTACTAGCAGCGCCAATAATTGGGTGGTTTTTACAGTGCCAATAATTGGACAGTCTATAATATTAAACCTTTTAGTGCCATACATATTTTACAAATATATGCTAAAAATGCAAGTAAAAAAGTGCATTTTTATAGATAATTTATATGAACAAGAGTCATATACTATGTTTATATAAAAAATATCCGATCGAAGAAAGTAAGAATGCAATATAATGAATAAAAATACGAACACGGCAACACAGCTGTCACCTGCGCGCGCGCACATCAAAAGTGAACTGTCAAAAGAAGAAGCGCTATCGCGACGCTGGCATTTTTCACAACTAGCGAGTGCAGCGTGACGACGCTCCTTGGCACTAAAAGGGTTAAATTCAAAACAATAAAATCTAAAGATACATTCAACTAAACTGTTTCTAGAAAATATAAATGTCACTAAGATAAAAAATACGCATGTAAAAAACGAACACCTTTCGCTAGTGAGGGCTCGGTGGCCTGGTCGTTTTTAAATGCGTATTTTGTTTCTTATAGACGTAACATTGTGAATACAAAAAAATAAATTAAATTATTTTTTATTCCGTTACACAGGGTGCTCGTATGGAGGAGCGATTGGATGATGCCATCAACGTACTACGCAATCACGCGGAAGCGGCTGACCTTTACCCACAGGACCATTTGCCACACCAACCACAGCCAGGTGAGTTATTGCCATTGTATGAACATTTTATTTTTGTGAAAATTTATTCCCAGGTGGGTCTCGAACCCGTGACCTTTGGATGTCCGGTCCACTGCTCTTTGAGTTACTAATTGAGTTACCGAGCCTTAATAAAATTATTATTATTATAAAAGACCGAATACTAGCTTGGATGTGAAGTAAGATTTATTTTGGAATAATTAAAATCTGTACTCTAAATTTAAATTATAAATCCAATATTCAAATACAATATTGTATCAACTATTACCAGAATATTTAAATACAAAGAGTTGTGTACCCTTCACGTTGTCCGTAACGTTCACACAACGAATGCCGCTCGGTCGGCTGTAGCGCCATTTTTTTAATCGCAAGGCAGACATAAACGACAAGATGGCGGCCGTACGTCAGTCTTTGTTTAACAACTTTTATTGGATAAATCTATAATCTAAGACCACAAATTTGTTGTTTGTCTGTCCGCTCTTTTTTCCCATTCTTTTTCCATTGTATATGCGTTACTATAGCAACGCGTTAATCACAAGTAGTTCGTCTACCGGACGCTAGATGGCGCTAACGGAAAAAAATTTAATAATAGAAAAATTTGAAGAATTTTTCCACTCGTGCGAAGCCGGAACGGGCCGCTAGTCTAATATAAAATCTTAAACAATTTATTAAAACCTAACAGCTATTTAATATTTTTCAACAATAAAACATTAACAAATAGGTATTCCAGTGTAATTGCTAACACTATTTTTTATATCAATGTTATTTAGTACTTGTAGTACGTACATAAAATCTCGCCTTCTTCTCATAGGCAGAGATCACAGATTTTCACTTACCACGATCCCGACATACTTCTTCATCTCTAGCTTCTTCAACTCTCATCAGCCTTTTAAACAAGCTGGTCGTTTACGGGTACTTTTGACGAGGCCTTTTTTCAGGACATCCTCTATGTGGTCCCTGAAAGCTGGCCTCGGTCTAGCCATGCACCTTTGCCTATATACTTGTCTAGTAAATCTTCTTGATTTTATTTATTGGAGCGGAGCGAGTTAAGCGAGTGGAGCTCCCATGGATCAGCTTCAATGACGCAATGTCTGTTACGCCATAAATCCCCCAGTTCTTAACTAATTTTATATATTTTTTGTGTGGAATCGAATCAACACATTTAAGGCCAGATCGTGACGACGGCGGACGGGGTCCGCCCGAATTTTGAAAGTTACAAAAATAAAAAAGTTATGGTCAAAAAACTTTGGCTCTATGGGACAAAAAGCGCGCGCTTTTTAACTATATAAAATTTACTTTACAGTATCCATTTTTTTTTAGTATTACTCACGCTCCAATATATGGTGCTAGCGTAGCTTTATGCTTAGCGACATCATCAGACACATTGCCATCGCCTAGTAAATAAATGATAGAAACATATTTGTTCACTTCATAATTAATGATTTTAAATAAGTTTCATGTCTAGAACTGTTAATATAATTTAGTAAACGGTATCTTTACCTTTGCTTCATATATAACACCTGTAAATAAATCCCTGTATATTATTGCAATGTTTAGGAATACTTACTTAAAATAGATACTTGTTGACTTTGTTGTAATCAACGATAAAATAAAATTATAACACTACTATTATTGTGATTTCAAGATAATGTTTTTTTTTCGTGGATAATGTATGGTGACGACGTATAATATTGTAAATGTGGTTACTTCTGTCAAAGCTGACGAGTTTCTTGCGCCCATTCTTCTTGTCAGTTAAAAGACGTCCTGAATGGGTGGTAGGTCAAAATGTTAGACGATACAAAACAACTTATTTTTAAATTTTGAAAAAAGTTATTTTTCATTTTTAACCTGTAGTAAAAAGTGTTAAGGGATTGATAATAGGTGTGAGGGATATGTAATGGATGTACAATAATTGTTGTAATGATGGGTGTGCAGGTAGCCGGTTGGCGCCACACGCGCTCGCGGAAGCCGCCGGAGCCGTCAAATTGGAGCGACATGCGATACCTGCCGCCAGTGAGTGCTATACACATTTACATTATAAATTCCTCTAAATTTGATAAAACAACTTATTTTCTTTTTTGCGCATAATTTATATTTAATCCTGACCTTTCGACTTCTTCACAGGAGCCGTGATCACAGGATGACTAAGGCAATGGTCAATGATTATAATAGAAAAATACTAGAAAAAATCGACTCGGGTCACAAGTGAAGTGTTCGCAAGGCTCAGTAGCTCAATTGGGAGAGCATTGGACCGGATTTCCAAAGGTTGCGGGTTCGATTCCCGCCTGAGATTCACTTGTGAACCGAGTCGATTTTGTTCTAGTATTTTTCTATTATAATCATTTATCTTATAAAATCACATTGAAAATGTATAAAAATTATAAATATAAGGCAATGTTCGTCATATATTTTGTACTACCTTCACAATATGTTAATCGGACACGTTTCTAACTATTCAAAATTATATAAATCAAAATTGTTTTATTTTTCATTTTATTTAGTTTTTAAATTTTCACTACGATCACGGTGTACACTACTGAGTCTACCACCAGCTCGGAAACTGGGGAACCTTTCCTAAAAGAACTGGCGTAAAAATCTTTTATTATTTGCAAAAATATTGTGGGTGTAGTAGGAATTATATGACGACCATTGCCTTAGTCATCCTGTTATTACGGCTCCTGTAAAGGAATCGAGACGTCAGGATTAAGGACGCATTCGCGGTACCGACGCCGCACTGTTGCTGCACCGAACGCTTTGTATGAAAACAAACGACCGTTCGTTCGTGCGCAATACGACAAACGCACCGATTCGTTACCGCAGCTCCGACACGAAACATCTAAATTGAAAGCGCCCTAAATGTTAATTATATGCAAAAAACCGTTAATTTTTTTTTATTTAAATGTGTAATGCTCGTTCTAGGTTTAAACTACGGATCACAAACAATCAGCGACAAATTCAATATAAAATAAAAAAAAAATCGACTCGTCTCACAAGTGGATTCTAAGGCGGTTCACACACTAGAGATGCGTCCCGCCGCGGTGCGCGTAGCGACAGAAAACGCGCCCCCGCGCGTAGGCGCAGATCTGCCTATCTTAGCGGTGTAATCTGCTTCTCCGCGCAGATTTTCAATACAAGTTGACCCTACTTCTTCACGCCCCGCGCTCCCGCGCAGAAACTGCGCGCGGGGCGTTTTCCCGAGCGTTCTCGCGTCGGCAGTGTGTTGTCATAGGCGTGTTTTCTATATTAATTGAGATTCTTGCATACAATAATAAAATCTGCGGCCACGCGCTACGCGACGGGGCGCGGTGCAGTGTGTTAACCGCCTAAGGCGGGAACCAAACCCGCAACCTCTGGAAGTCCAGTCCAGTACTCTTCCAATTGAGCTACCGAGTCTCACTGAGAATTCACTTGTGAGCCTAGTCGATGTTTTCTGGTATTTTTTCTATTAAAATATTATATATTAGATTTTTTACGAAATATTTTTGTATTTACAGAGAAACGCAAAGAACCGCCCGACTCAGGTCTGGACTCGAAGCCGTCATCCTCCGGGTCCGCAGACGCACTAGGAGCTAAACCACCCGGTTCCAAACGGTCCAGGCGATAGTAAGTCAATCGCCATTTACACACAACAAAACATTGTCTGTGCCCTTAATATCTCATTTAATCAACAATTTTATTAGATTTTAAAAGATAGTTTTTTTTTTAATAACAAAATTAACAAACTACTGTTACTGCAACGGTAGCGGTCTTGCCTTTCGCACAGACGGTTCTGGTTCGAATCCAGAAAAAGAAGGCAGATGTTTGTGTTATAAATCCATAAAAGTAAAATAAATGCAAAAATCCATAAAAGTAACGAGCGAACCTCGAAAATGGATCAACAAAAGTAACAGTTTATAACCAGAGGCCGTACCATCACGTCTTACAGCGATTCAAGTTTAGCTGTTGAAAAGAGACGCCGCTATAGAACGCGTATAGCGGTGTCTCACTTTGGCAATCGGACTTGCATCGCGCTAAGAGATCATGATAAGTTCTCAGGTTTTACTTTAGTCCACGTTTTACAATTAGGGGGAAAGTCATTTGCAAAAATCCATAAAATTAATCTTGAAAATGCATTAGTCAAAAAAACTTGCGTATTCAAACTTAAGAATAATCGTAGGTTATATGCTTTGATATAAGAGAAAATATATTTAAAATCGTTTTTTTAATTTTAGTGTTGTATAATTGTTTGGTTTATATAAATTATTGGGTTAATGTAGCTAATATGAAAATCATCTAACTGTCCAATAGCCTTACTTTAATAGTTGACCGTTTAATGCATCTGACGGTCCTGGGTTCGAGTCCCATAATCGGCCCCTTATGGTTTGTGCGATGAATACTAGCATTTGTATCTAGATCATGAGTATTTGTATATGTTTTTATTAATATTACTTTTTTATGTATCTTAATATGTATGTCTATCCGTTACCCTAGTATCCATAACACAAGCATTATAGTGCTTACTTTGGTTTAGGCACTTGGTTTGATCTATGGAACATATATTTTTTTCCTAATACTTTTTTTTGAATGGGTTCACTCTTGATCCCAATCATTCCCGGGGGCCAAGACGTGTTGACAGTGACTGTGTTTATACTTCATATGGATTTTTGTAAATGACTGTTACCATATTATTTCTACAGTTGTTTCATCTCTCGATGGCGGAAATTTTGGAATTCTGATGTGGTTTGACAATTTATATCAATTTATTCAATCGGAAAACAAAATATCATAATTGTTAATAACAAAGAAACTTAAAGCTATGTTAGTACATGATATTTCCGTTATCAAATTAATCAAATCAAAATAAATTATTAGATTACTAAAATCAAATTAATAAAATTATTATAATCACTAGCGGCCCGTCCCGGCTTCGCACGGGTGGACAAAATTCTTTAAATTTTTCTAGCATTCAGCATATAGCCTATGACACTCAGCAATAATGTGCCTTTCTATTGGTGAAAGAATTTTTAAAATATATATTATATATTTTTATACCCATTACAATTTAACAAATATACAAAGACACAAACTTTACTTCTTTATAATATTAGTATAGATAGTATAGATAATCGTTGACGTACGTATGCATTTTGCGATTTTCGTAGTTCATTCATTCATCACGGTTAAACATTGGGACAGATAGTTTCTATATATATACTAGACAAATCTGCCATGCGTTGCCTTGTTATAAATTAAAATGAAACTTATATCCTAAGTCAGAACAATCGACCAAAATGAAAAAAAACTCATCAAAATCAGTTGAGTTGTCTCGGAGTTTATCGCGGTCAAACACTCCGTGTGCTGGGCAGAAAAAAGCGCTTGCGAGCGCTTACCAGCGCTGAAAAACAAACTTATACATATACAGTTTTTAGGCCAGGACACTTTTGCTAACTGCAGTTGCGCTGACACAATCCGCCATTTTGCTTATTATCGGTTAGCGATCGCCATTTTTCTTACAAGCGCTCTCAAGCGCTTTTTTCTGCCAAACACACGGATTTGTAACAGGATTTTTTTATATATATAGATGTTAGTTTCGTCTTTATTAACTACCCATTTCTCAAATATTGTCTCGTAAAAAAATTTATAATATTAATTAGAAAAATTATGGCTTTACTTTGTGTGGGTTTGGGTTTTATATTATCTTATATTACCCCATTATATTACCACTTAAGAAGGATCCGCCGTCGAGAGATGAATCATTCGTTTCCAATAACCTATTTCTAACATATAAGTCTACCGTAGTTCTTTTGCTTAGATGATTCTTATAAGTTTTTTTGGGTCGATATAACTCAAATCAAACGTCCGAAATTTTGATCAATTTTTGCAGAACACTGTTTTTATCTAACCTCATCGATTACATTTATTTCTATAATATATTTTGTTATATAATGTTTTAAAATACATTTTTATATGTAAAGAAATTATCACAAGAAAAAATCTACTTGGCTCATATATGAGGCGATACTCGTACCTAAAACCCGTTATCCGAGCGAGTATTTTTTCAATTAGCACATACGTCGAATTTTTCCATGTATTTCTTAGCTGACAGCGCCATCTCTTCATAGTTTTTGGTACTAATACGTACAACATCTAATTTGTAGAGTATTCGCCCGGATAGCGAAAGATTGTGGTTTCGAGACCCGCCTATTATATGAGACAAGTCGATTTTTTTTCTTCTAATACTAAGGTTAGGTAAGAACTGTAATAAAATTATCAAAATTATTGGCCAACATCTACCCCTTAGTGAACTAAAGTAGGCCTATATAACAAAGATGGGTCATTGGAAAGTGTCGAATACGTTATCGCTCCGCGTACTTTTTAGTACTAGGTAGTATAATAAGTTACGCTGGGTATACTATATAGTAAGCACGTGACTAACGCTCTGCACGACAGCTGCTCGTCGGCCGACGAGGACGAGCTCGACCCGGACACGAAGGCGGCGCGCGAGAGAGAGCGCCGCCAGGCGAACAACGTCAGGGAAAGGTTAGGAATATAGGGGAATGGGGACATTGGTTTCCAACGTGGCCACGGACAGGGGAATGAAGGGTCAAGGAACGCGGACACTTTAGGGGTACAAGGGGATTGAAATAGGGGTAAAGGTTAAGGGAAATATTTAAGTTATCCTCAAAAAATTATCACCTGAAATACAATTGGTAACCTAAAGGTTTGATTGCCAGTTGTATTTTTGATGATTATTTAAATATGTGTCATAGGGTAATAGGGGTAGGGAAATAGGGTTAGGGCGTAGGGTAAAATTGTTACCGTATTACTTTAAGCGAGGGCTGGAACTGAGTTATTCGAAAGTTTATTAAACAAACGATATTATAACTTTTTTTTTAATATTCTAGTGAATTTAAATTTTTAATTAAATACGTATTGAAGAAATATTACTGACCCTTTACTCTTCATAATGCTTCCGTTGCTACGTGTTTTGGTTTAGAGAGAAAGTTATTAGATTTCCTCTAGTTTAGTTTATTTTAAAATGTTACTAGCCATAATTTTCTGCAACTCCAAATCGTATATCTCTTTCTAATAACTTTCTCCCTTTCTTTGTGTGTCTTGTTTCATTTAAATTGTGAAACGTTAAATGATCAGCTTCGTTTTGTGGTCATTTTGTTTCTTTCTTTATAAAGTACACTATGGATTTGTAATTATTTTTTTGTTTAATTTTAGAAATTAGGGTTGTCAACATCAACATAATTGTTACGTTTATTTGTCAAATAATCTTAAATTACCAAGTACTGATTAGTATTAAAACCTACATCGCACTTATACTGTTTTTTTCCCACGCAAAGATCATTAAGCCTGTAGAAAGATCTTTGTTTTAGACTCCCACAATTGACAATATATTATATTTCTAATACTCTGTTTTTATTGATAAATTTAAAAATAAAGTAAAAAAAATACTTCATTAAAAAAAATTGGAACATTTGGCAGAATCACTTTTAACCCTTGTTTTGTCAAAAAATTAAAAATAGTCGATCATGTCAAAGTAACATGAAGAAAAGTAAAGATGTGTTTGCCTATAGATATTAAAATTAAATAAAAAACATTGGTACTCATTTGTATTATATTTTTCAATGAAAATGTGAGTTTAAAATAATTATTTTGTCAATTATTTACGAAGTATTGAGTTTAAGACAAATTGATTTGACAATTTATCAAAACTGCAATTTATTATAAAGGTTTGGTTGACATCCCTAAATTATATTTAAACCAGTCGTGTACTTATAAAGTTGTCTTTTTGTAATATTCTCCATTATAAATACTAACATTCAGTGTATTAAGTTTCAGCTTAACCATCATTAACAAGGGTCACAGTATACTGTCTTGTCTCTCATTTTAAACCTTATCTACTTGTAATAAGAACCATTTTTCTGTGTTTTTTTTTTCATTGAGTAGGAAATAAAGGTAAGTGCAATTTATTATTCCAATCGGAGTTTCGATTAAGACTTCTATTCTCTTGTAATTAAGGTTCAAATTCGTGTGTAATGGAAACTCCGATATTTCATACCACAAGGCATTCTGTATATAAGCAATCACATTTTAATTCATAATTTCTGTATTTTTTTCATATTAACCGAGTTTATATATCGTAAGTGTCTTATGTGAATCTAGCCCATCGGTTGGGATATCTGCTTTGAACTTAACGCACCAAGTTCGATTCTCGCCGATGTACTACGGAACGTGGATCGGGGGTTTAAAAGGAATATTCATTCATAATTTATTGTTTTTTTTCTCTATTTTTTTTTTCACAAGTTGCTGCGGCTCAGTTATAATTTAATATATACATAAATACAGTGAATCAATAGTTAGTCAATACAGTGAATTTTTATATATACATATATAGATATTAGTGTTTTAAATTAAATAATCTTGATTTTATTATGTTTAATAATATTTTAGATAGAATCCCTCTTAACACCTTTTTTAAAGTATAAAGAACAATACATAAGTAGTTTTTGATATTAAAACAGTAAGTTTTATAATTAAGTAGCTTTTAAAAAAGTTCATAGTTTTTTAAATTAGCTCATACTGCCCACATTTCCATAAACGATTTCAAATTTTAGTCCAAAAACGGGTTTAACATTAACTTAAATTTATTGAGCAACTTTTTTTGTTGATTCAAATAAAACCGCCATTTTGTGGTGGCGGCCATTTTGAATTTACAATGATACTGGATATACATAATTGTATTCTAAGAATGGGGTAATAATTGATCTAAAAATAGGACTAGCTTAATAAAACCGTGAAAAAGTTAATAGATTTGCATTTTTTTTTTTATTACATTTTTAAATATTCATTTATACAACAAATAAACTAGACCTACTTGAAATTTCATTTGTCAACATTTGTCCTTCCGGGTTCCGAACCCGTGACCGTAGGTTTCATGGTCAAGATCATTTGCCACTTAACCAACCGGTCGTGTTTCATCCTGATCACTGCTTATTAACACTATGGCTTGTGGGTGGTAGTGATTTTGTTTGAGCAGGAGGTCGGCAGCTGTCTCTCTCTCGCGCCGCCCTTGGTCAGGTAACTCTCTTTCTTTCGCAGACTACATCACGTTCTTACTACAATTTATGGTTTCGTGATATTAATTGGGTATTAAATTCTTTATGTAAATATATTTTTACTTATTTAATATGATTTACTAGTTGACCTTACCAAGCGTTGCTGTGGCTCAGGTATTGTTATTTGCAATAAAAAATATTTTACGGTTTATTAATTAAAATGAAACCTATCCTATATTCTAAGTTAGAACAAATCCAGCAAAATGAAGAAAAAATCTTAAAAATCTGTTTTTTATATATATATCAGAATATACTATAATACAGGGAATTTGTATATATATATATCAGAATAAAGTGTAATAGGGTGGTTAGTAGTATAAGTGTCCCAAAGTGCAGGCTAGTCTTTAATTAGATTTTATAACATTACTTGGTCGATGAGTCGCTAAGCATAAAACTTCGCTAGCTAGTTTCAATACAGGTATTGGAGCGGAGCGTTATTCTAACAAAATTTAAAAAAATTCAATAATGTTTAGTAAATTTGAAAATACCATAAAAAGTTTTTGTTTAAATGTCAAATTGCATAGAACCAATGTTTTTTGACGTGACAACGTCTTAAATTAGGTTGCGGCTGGCAGTCACTTATGAAAAAGTGTAACGCTCGGTAACGTTACGATGAGTCACCGAACGAGAGAGAGGCCCGCCGAATGCCTTGCGTCTCTCTCCCACTCAACTATATATGCGCTTACAATGAGAGCGAGTGAGAGGCACGCGTCCCTTCCACTCGGGCATGGTTAGCCCGCCTAAGAGCGAGAGAGACAGACATAAAAAGTGGAAGGGACGCGTGCCTATAAATTAATGTTTTAAATATAATTCTTTGTATAAATAAATGTTTTAAATTGTTACTATTATTTCATCCTTCTTCCTACTATACGAATGAATATTCACATTAAAATTATTTTACCACTCAAAGTCGTTGTCACGTAAAACTTTCGCCCGTATACCGACTTTACAGGCAACCAACCAGTTTTTTAGTCATAACTTTTTTATTTTTGCGAATTTCAAAATACAAGCTGTCACAAATAGTCTAGTCCTAAGCCTGTCAGTTCGATTCATTACAAAAATACGAAAATTGGCTAAAAACTTATAGAGTTATTTCGTCACATACATTTCTTCATTGAAGCTAAAGGGAGCAATTAATTACGCGTGAGAAAACATAAAAACCTTATCAGTATCACGATACCATAAAAGGTCCGTAATAGCTAGGTCGTAAGGTTGAAAGTCGTCAGACTGGTAACTAGTAAGCTTTGACAGCTGTTCCTCGGCGGATGAAGGGGACGACGAAGCAGACCCTCAGGCCAAGGCGATGCGGGAAAAGGAAAGGCGGCAGGCGAACAACGCGAGAGAGAGGTGAGCCGCCTTAGTGCAAAGGAATAGGGTGCAAATTGCAAAATCAAAGTTGTTTTTTGTGCCAAACAAAATTGTATTTTATGTACAAAAAAGATACAGTTAGAAAGTTATTTTATTCATACTGTGACTCGCGAACAATGCGAGGGTGAAGTGATCCCCCTTATTGCAAATGAATAAAGTGCAAATTTCAACAAGTTCTTACAAGATTTTCCACTTGTTTTTTGTGCTAAACGAAATTGTATCTTATGTACAAAAAGATACAGTTTGAAAATATACTTTAGAAAGAGACAAAATATGTTATCCTATACATACTGTGACCCTGTATATGTGATTGTTGCGTATACAAATATGGAGATTATTACACGACTTGTTAAAAATTTAAAACGGATTCTAACACGTTTTATGTTGGACTATGTTATTTTGATTTTACTGTATTATAATTACTTAAGCATGATATTAAATTACCTTTAAATTGATGAGTAGAATGTACTAAGTAAAGCAGTCAACAATAGCTCATTAAACCTACCCGAAAATGTCAAATTTCTTTACTCTATTTACAGCTTTTAGTCGAAACTATAAGGTTCAATATTAATTGAGTAAGTTTGACATTATCTGGTAGGTCAGGTTATAGAGTAAGAATAAAGAATAATTTTACTTAAAGTTGATATTAAGGGTGCCTATTCAAGCCCAGTGGCATTAATTAATTAAAATTTCAATAGAAATAAAGAATTAATTAAGTAAAAAAATCACGTTTGTTGTATGGGAGCCCCCCTTAAATATTTATTTTAATTTTAATTTTATCATTCAAGTAAAAATACAACTGAGTATTTTGTGAATATTTCAAGTGCCTACCTGTTGCCATTATTGATATCGAGCAAAAAACGGCAAACAAATCGCGTTTGTTGTATGGGAGCCCCCCTTAAATATATATTTAATTTTGTTTTTAGTATTTGTTGTTATAGCGGCAACAGAAATACATAATTTGTGAAAATTTTCTACTGTCTCGCTATCGTGGTTCTTGAGATACAGCCTGGTGACAGACAGACGGACGGACAGACAGCAAAGTCTTTGTAATGGGGTCCCGTTTTTATCCTTTGGGTACGGAACCCAAAGCACTCCTATGTTATTCCAAATGTCTATTAGCAAATTATATAATCAACCAAACGGTTGGTTTCAATGAAAAATCTCAGAAAATGCTGACATTTTAAATTATTTTAGAGTCATCTTTAATTGACTTTTTTGCTTGTCTTGTCTTTCTTCAAGTTGTATTCAAACAGAAATATCGATGTATTAAATGGTGGCGCCACTGGACTGAATGCACACACCCAATCAAAGGAAAGCAAATTAAAGTTTTCGAGCTTTGCATGAATTAGAAACTGAAGTATGTAAGTTACATTTATATATTGAACATAAGCTATTATCATTGTGCAATTGCGATTATTGATTCTTATATTCTGGCGAGCTAGAAAAGACGCTAGGTCGCTATGCCTCTTGCCTAAATATTTATTTATTTATTTGTTATTAGGAAAGCTTAGATGTGATCTAGTACTAAATTTAAATAACTATTATTGTGAGTTAATAACAAGCTCTCACAAGTAAGTATACATAATGTATAAACTACTTATAATCGTTAACAATTCCGAAAGATGAAGTGAAAAAATTAAATAATAAAACAAAATAACAAAACAAAACATAGTTTGAAGGCCACATTGCACATGCAAAGGCTAAAGTTAGCGAATTTGATCACAGTTATCTACTTACTATTATCAAAGTTTCTAATATACTGCTGATGAAATACGTCAAAAGGATTTGAACATCTTGTTAAATATTGTTTTTTTTAACTAAAATTTAAATAGATTTTTATATGTCAACATATGTCACTATCGTATCGTAATGATGGTGATAATTTAAATATTTTAGTTTAATTATTAATTAAAAATGTGCTGAAAATCGTCTTAAATAGGTTTCAAATTTGGTTGATAGCTACTATATCAATATCGCACTTGCACTATAGCTGTTGCATCGTGTTAACGGTACGTGATGAGACAAATGACGAATAATAATTATTATTATTGGTTTGTATAAAAAGTATAAAATGCAATAAACACGCAGCTATGAAGTTTGCTACAAACCTTTCGACCGTTTTTGAAAACGGCTTGTGACTAACTTCGCTTCACTAATTCGAAACCGCTTGTATAATTATTTGATTCTGAACCTTCTGTCACCAGGATAAGGATAAGAGATATAAACGAGGCACTAAAGGAGCTGGGCAGGATGTGTATGACGCACCTGAAGAGCGATAAACCACAGACGAAGCTCGGCATTCTCAATATGGCGGTGGAAGTTATAATGACGCTCGAACAACAAGTCAGAGGTAAGTATCATTATTAATTTGCTATATACCGCCATTTCCTTTCTTCCATAGGACATCCAGACGCACTGCGGGCTACCACCCTTTCTTAGTTGCTATTTCTACCTGTCGCACCAAGCGACAACATCTTTCATAATGCGCGCAACAAAGTAGTGGATTTCCCTCCCTGCGTCTGTATTTCCGAGTACTTATAACCTGTCCGTTTTTAAAGCCAGGGTGAATAGGCACATTCTGGGTTAGCTCGTTCCATCGTGGATCCTGCCTTGACCCCCGGACTTGATTGGGATCAAGAGCAAACCCATTCTAAATAAAAAATAATTCTTTGAGTAATTTTTAATATGTAATCTTATATATCTAAGTCTCGTGCCAATTTTGATCAAACTTATACATAACAAAGCAACGTCGGGCTAGTTTAAAATAAAATAAACTTTATTGTTTTAGATTTGAGAAAACTATAATTGACAATCTTTCGTTAAAGACTTGAGATTTCAATACCTTTTCACGTTGTAAGTGATAACACAAGTTTTTATTTATTTTTCGTTTTTTTCCAATGATATTTTAAAGTTGTATATTTTTCATAGAATTAATTTATTTAGCTATAAAAATGAATCAGTTAATTCTTAAATAATAAAAAATAAAATGTTTACTCAAGTTTAAATCTATCTTTGTGTTAATATATAGTAAACTAGCTGACCCAGCCACGCGTTGCTGTGTTATAAATTAAAATGATATCTATCCTATCTTTCAAGTTGGATCAAACTGCACATGGTGTACAAATTTGATTGAAATCGGTTAAGTAGTTTAGGAGTCCATCGCGGACAAACAACGTGACACGTAATTTATATATATTAAGATAATACAGTTCATGACTTCTGTCTTTATAAAAAGTCTATATCGCAGATAAGATTCGCATATCGTAACAATGCAATTTAAGAGGTATAAATGACCGTGGCTTTGCCCTGTTCCAGAACGCAACCTGAACCCGAAGGCGGCGTGCCTGAAGCGGCGCGAGGAAGAGAAGGCGGAGGAAGCGCCCAAGCTCCTGGCTCCGCTGCAGCACTACCCGCCCATGCCTGTAAGAACACAGCTCATCTTCCACTGAGCTTTATTTTAAGTACACAAAACAGATAAACATTGGCATTATTAAATACGCAAAACAAATAGACATAAAAAACATTTTTACCTTTTTTTTAAATACACAAAATAGATGGACATGGATATACATTAAACTTTTTTTTAAATACACAAATAAACATGAATATGTTTTTAACTTTTTTTTATTACACATATCAGGTAAATATAAAGACAGTTTTAGCTATTTTTAAATACATAAAACAGATTTAACTTTTTTAAATACACAAAACAGATAAACATGGATATATTTCAACTTTTTTTGATAACGCAAAACAGGTAAACACGAAGACACTTTTAACTATTTTGAAATACACAAAACAAATGGACATGGATATATTTTTATACTTTTATTGGATTACACAAAACAGGTATACATGAACTCACGTTTAACTATTTTTAAATACACAAAACAGTTAAAAATGGATATATTTTTACTTTTTTTAGATTACGCAAAACAGGTAAACACGAAGACACTTTTAACTATTTTTAAATACACAAAACAGACATGGATATATTTTTATACCTTTATTGGATTACACAAAACAGGTATACATGAAGTCACTTTTAACTATTTTTAAATACACAAAACAGTTAAACATGGATATATTTTAACTTTTTTTGATAACGCAAAACAGGTAAACACGAACACACTTTTAACTATTTTTAAATACACAAAACAGTTAAACATGGATATATTTTAACTTTTTTTGATAACGCAAAACAGGTAAACACGAACACACTTTTAACTATTTTTAAATACACAAAACAGTTAAACGTGGATATATTTTTAACTTTTTTTAAATACACAAAACTGATAAAATGATAAAAACTAAAAGAAAATTAAATAACTTTCATTTAGATTTACGTGTATCTACATGACATGTCACTTTAAATTATCCATATCAATAATAACATTTAGAAAGTGTTAGAATATAACTAAATTTTAAGAGGTATAAAAACTTAAATAAAAAAAATGTGTGATTTATTTTAATAGAAAAATACTAGGAAAAATCACCTCTGCTCACAGGTTATTTCCAGGCGTGACTTTAACCAGCAATCTTTAGATGTACGGTCCATTGCTTTCCTTATTGATAAATCAACATTGACCTACAGCGTAAAAAGTAAAAAGAACTAGAAAATGTCGACGCGTATACCAGCGCACAATAAAAATCTTTAACTTCAAATTTTCCTCAGTACCAAATAAAACAGACGCGCACATATGCACACACACACACACACACGCACACGCACGCGCACTGACAGACACAAACAGATAGAGAGACATGCAAAGAGATAGAGAGAGAGAGAGATACACACATATTTATACGTCCAATGATATTCTTATAAGGCAGTGCTATGTGCTAATGCACAGATACTAAATGGGAAGGATCTGTCTACTAATATACAGGTTGACTTAACTTAGATGGCAGAGTAGTATTGTTCAAGTTTAGCATTGTACTTTAAATTATTTCTTTAAGATCTTTGTATTTTTAATGTTTTATTATTATTATTGAAATTATATAAAATCCCCATCTTGAGAATGACTCAATAATGGATCCCCGGTGTTCCAGGGCATGGGCCAGTTGCCCGGGCAGCCTCCGACGGGTGCTCCGCCCCAATAGCGACTAGCCGCACCCTCCTCCCGTCACGTGAACGCCTAACGCTACACCCGACACGCCCACTTTCGACTCTTATCTAATCGGCATACAGTTGAAAATCGAATGGGGATTTTTAAACACGGATTTTGTTTCCCGCGCTTTTTTGAGCTCGGTTTTTGACGTTTTATATTTTTGTGTTTGTTTTTTTTTGAACACGTAATTGTCGAATGTAGAAATTATTCAATTTGAGGTTGTTATAAACTTTGTATTGAAGATTTGATCAATTCGTGCTGCGCTTTAATTTCGATTTCTCATAGAATAATAACGATTTGTTAGCCTTTTAAATTTTACAAAAAATATCCCTTACCGACATTTTGTATGAAAAATATAAATAAAATTGTTTAAAGATCATAATCAACTCTTTTTGTATTTATTCAAATCTATGAGAAATCGAGTAGTGATTTTAAAATTGAAACAAAAAATAGGCAATTTATTTTCAACTAAAAATCTTTTTTGTAAAATGCTATTGTCTCCTTGATCCAGTTTTTTTTAATTTAAACACTCTGGAAGTGTTTACTTTGAACTTTTTTCGTTTTTAAATTTTGTATTAGTGTGTTGACGATACACCGTTTGTTAAAGCTTCTATATATGATTACTTAAATAAAATTTTTAAATAATCCGTTGCCATAACTATGAAATCGTTTAAAAATCATTAAAAATATAAATATATGTATGTTAAAAAAATTACTTGTCAACACACTTTCACAAACTTCTTGTATAGAAAAACGGAACTTGAAAATTATATTAAAATTTGAGGCTTTTTTATCCTCCATACTATCTTTAATTTATTTTTACATACTTAATTTTTTTTTTCAAAAAAAATTTTTAGGTTGCGTTTCTCTTAAATTTTTTTGTTCAATATTTGTTGCCATTAAAACTGGAGATAAATACATAAATAGCATTATTATTTATTTTTGGGCGTTTTTTTAAACTGTCGGGGCGTTATACTTTAAAAAAATGTAAAGGAAACCAGTGGTTTTAAAATGTACAATACGATTTTACATTTTTAATTTACAAAAAGCATTTTGTAATTTTAATAAAATAAAATACGATTTTTTTATTAAAATTACATTTTTTTTTAAATAATGAAATATGTTGTTTTTTACATATCATTGACAGTGCATATAATGTTTGTTCGAAAATAATCGGTTTTCCTATCCCAAAGATAGCAATGTGCGTGGTGACAGTTAATTCACTGGACTTTAGCGTTAAGTGTGTATATTATTAAAATATAGGAAATAGTTTTACAATTATTAATAATTATACAAATAAAGAGAAATCGCTACGGACCGCCATTAAAAGGGAGAAACATGAGATTTTTTTTTGAGATGTCTTATTCCAAAGACAGCGAGGTGGGAAATCCTGAATTTTGTAAAATATTAGCCTAGATTTACAATCTATGTATAGGTATATAATAGTTTTAACTATGAGAAAAGA
Source organism: Calamotropha paludella (assembly GCA_927399485.1). NCBI lineage: Eukaryota > Metazoa > Arthropoda > Insecta > Lepidoptera > Crambidae > Calamotropha > Calamotropha paludella. The sequence continues at coordinate 1,065,279 of OV656830.1, read as the reverse complement.
TATTTTTAATTACGATTATAAAATGATTTTCTTTTTTTTCGCTGCCATAAGCGTAGTATAAGTCGATTTCGAGTCCATTTTCGAGGGTTGGTAATTTTATTTTTTAATTGAGATTTTTAAAAGTGTTGCCAGATTTTTACCCCCCTCATGCTATATTAGAATTTTCTTGGAGCGAAATGAGTTTTTTTTTATTATCGTTTTCCTATTTAAGCTTGACAATAATCGCCTCAAGAATGGATTTTGAATCGTTATAAATAATTTTTATCATAAATGAGTATGTGATGGTGATGTATGGAAAGTTGTATGGAAAATAATGTATATACGTTTTGTGTATGGGCCGTTTTCAATCATCGAAAATAATGTGTAGAGAAAATCAATTTTTGCAGTATTTTTTTTTTCTTAAAATCGTGTATGAAATGTTAGAAAAAAAATGTCTTACATAATAAAATGTTTTGTATGAAAAATGGCTGCTAACTTAAGAACGTACTTAAGAGGATTTTTTTCACTTAAAACTCCAGTGAAAAATCGTTGACATGTTTACTTATATGGATATTTTGTTTTTTTTTTTGACAAAACTTTATATATATATTTTGATCCAGGAGATCAACTTTTTTATTGTATTTTTATATGTATTTTAAAGGTTGGGCGACCTATGGAATCGACAAAAAAATAATTCATTTAAAATTGATCATTTTCTTTTAAGCATGCAAAAATGCATGTTTTATATGCATTGCATTGATTTTGCATGTTTTGTAATTATTCTAGCACTTGAAACGCTGAGCTTGTCTTACGATAGCACTTTTTTGTGTTGCCATTGTTTGGTAATTTATATATTTCAGTGTTTACAGCTAAGAAAAAGTGTTCTACCAAAATTGGAATATTGATTGATTCTTTTTATTGTAAATAAATTCGATTAGAAGCTCAATTAATAATTGGTTATTTAAAAGAACGCGAAAAATGATTATATAATAAATGTTTAGTGATTCCCTTAATGACAGTGGTGGTAGGTCGTGGTTTGACGTCATAAGAAATTTTTCCCAATTTAGGATGCCTTCAAAATGTACATCTGTGACAAAGCTATCACTGTCTCGTTCCAACTTATAGATAAGAAAGAGACAGCGATATCTTTCTCGGTAAAATATTATTTAGCTTAGTTGGTACCTTTAGACAATATTTTTCATGAGAAAAACTACAGTATGTACTAAAGTAACTCGTTACGACAAAGTACGATACTGTCAGTTTGACGAGATAATGTAATTTAGTTTGATTTAAACTGTATTATATAGATGTTAAGGTTGATTTTTGACTTCAATGATTCGCTAATGGTAGACGTGACCATTTTCTATCAGATATAAATAGATGCGATGACGTTTTGTATATTTTGTGTTCAAATTCTTTATAAATCTTGAAGTGAAAAAAAAATAACTTTTAGTTTTAATAAAATATGAAACGTTCGCTAAATATACAAAAAGTCACTGTTTGAAATGACACCAAAGCCGCCTGTATCGGGCGCAGGCGACTAACCACTCTCGCACCACGACATAAAGTCCATATTTAAAAAGTTCAAAATATTTTTTTAGTATTCTTTAAAGTAGTCGTAAGCGTCACTTAATCATTACTTTGAGCCCTTTAGTTTAGTTTAGTTGACCTTCTCTTCCATTTAGCGGTTAAAACTTAAGTTTTTTTTTCTTATTAATTAATTATTTTGTTGTCTGTACGTAAGGATACGTATGTTAAGATACCATTTTTTATGTAATCGGTACTTTAAATCTGTAATTTATTTGGAAATATGCTCAGTTTTTATTTTCTTGAAGGCACTGGAGGTATTTTTGACACGTCCTGACGATTGTGCAAATGAGGCTCTTTTTTGTTATTTTTCCCCCTCTTGTGGGTGGCAACACCGTCAGCCAGACACTGTATCATAGAGCATTTGTTTTTTTTTTCAGTTCAAATGCATAGATTAAAAATGATTATAATACAAGAAAGGTCTAATTATAAAAATGAATAATATTAATTAAATGTGCCATTCATTTTGCTAATTTTGTGTTTTATTTTTTTCTTCCTGTTATTATGGTTGGGTTATTATTTATTAGTGACCAGGCCAGACTTCGCTTGGGTAATAATGTATACATAACAATACAAAGCACACGTCCATATTGTCAAATGGCGAAAGAAAGGAGGAAGGTAGCTAAGGCTCGTTATCGGTCTATTTTATTTTTATTAAAATAGCCCTTGCGCTAAAATCTATCTATCAAAAAGTCTAAAAATAGACTAAAGGGTGAGTAAGGGGGGGTTATGGTCAAATCGACTATTTATAATCTATACTTACTAGCAATAAAAAAATTTTTTTGTGTGAAAAATAAAATAGGCCAACAAACCAGCCTTAGCTACCCTCCTCCTTTCGGTTATTCTTGTTGTCCATTTTTTTACTGCTTGTTCCACCAGGGGTGGACAGAGGCACATCTTAATATAGTATTCTTATTTCCCCGACGATAGTGGGAATCATTGTAATAATATTTCTCTTTACCCACCCTGGGTGGACACATACAACTTTCTACAAGCATTTACGTGGCCCTCTGCTGGACAACTATCAATTATCTGCTACATTTTTATATGTAAAGAAATTGTTACTAAAAAAAGTACTTTTCTTTTGTTGCCTTTGGCGAGAACTCTATGGCACAGATAGCAAGGGGATGTGGTATTTTTTTTCCTCGCAAAATCATTTCAATGGTTGGTCTGCAAATGAGGAGCTCGCTAATATAAATTATATTGTAATATTTTTATATATACCCTCCTTATTAAGAACTATAAATATTATTGCGCTACTAGACATACACTAAAGTCTCGCTTGACAACTGAGGTAAGTTTATTTTTTAGTGATTCCTTTTTTTGCATTTTCAATGCTATATTTCTATAAGATATAAAATGCGCATATGGAAAACGTGGTTTCGAATCCTACCTGAGGCGTGGTCGTTTTTTTACATGCGTATTTTACTTTTAGATACTTTTTTGTCTTTATTTATGGCAACAAACAGACTAACATGGAAATAACAAATATAAATTACTATAAATCTAAAGTGCCACTTATATTTTTTATAATAACTAGCGGCCCGTCCCGGCTTCGCACGAGTGGACAAAATTCTTAATTTTTTCCACCCGTGCGCCATCTAGCGTCCGGTAGACGAACTACTTGCGGTTAACGCGTTGCAATGGAAAAATAGCGGACAGACAAACAACAAATTTGTGATCTTAGATTGGTGAGCGTTTTACATACATACAATCACGCCTTTTTCTCGTAGATGTAGGCAGATTTCCACGAACCTTCTAACTCTCATCAGCTTTCATACAAGCTCGGTAACACAAAAACTAACGCGACATTGATTTATTTGTTAATTTTGACGCGTCTACCTGCGTGTCGGTAGCTCAGCGGTCAGTGCAGTCGCCCGGAATTCGAATCACACCTGGGGGCTCGGAGATGTGATTGTTTTTCTCAATCATCCTGTAATCACGGCTCATGTAAAAGAGTCGAAAGGAGGATTAAATATAAATTATGCGCAAAAATTAACTAGTTAAGTTGTTTAATTTAAATTTCAAATAGCCATCTTGAGAAGGACTCAATAGTGGATCCCCGGTGTTACAGGGCATGGGCTAATTGCCGGGGCAGCCTCCGACGGGTGCTTCGCCCTCCACCTGAACACCTAACGCTACGCCCACTTTCGACACATTGGGCTTACAGTTGATAATCGATTGGGAATTTTTTTAAATGGGTTTTTTAAAATCCGTGGATATCCGAGGCAGAAGAAAGATCCGTATCCGTGTCCGTATCCGTTACTTTATAGCGGATCTTTTACGGATCTATTAAACTTATTAATTTTAAATTTATGGATAAATTTTTTTAAGGCGAATGGTAAGGCGCACTAGCGACGCCAATGGCCGAGATTCTGACGGTCCACAATTATTTAAAATAGCTAACAATTTAAAGCAATTGGCGTCGCTAGTGCGCCTTACTCTTCGCCTTAAATAGGTGATTAGGTAGCAATAAAAAACTATTAAATTCAATAAAGATATCTTTTTATTTCTTAAAATCAAATATTTGGCTCCTTTATGTTGCAAACTTTGCCGTAGTTAGTTATCATACCAATAGTATATAACTTCAAGGTGCTACATCAACTAGCTTTTAAATGAGATCAATATTCTAAAAAGTTATAAGATCACTATTTATTAAGAAAACGAAACTTAGATCTTCGTAATATTTTAAATTCGAATTAAATGATTTTTTAATCAAGTAAACTAGTACTGCGTGACACATACAGTGTGAATGTTAGATTGAAACCAAAATGAGAAATTATAAGTCATAATTGAAATGAAGCAATGGTAAATTATATTTCAAAACTTCAATGCTTCCCATTGTCACATTAATCAAAAACAAAACAAAAAAAAACACCCGCCGCGCAATGCAAGTCGAAACATGTCTCAACTCAAGATCGCGCGCACCGACACCGATTGTGCAAGAAAGTTAAGATCCGTATCCGTATCTGCGGATCTTGACACCAAATATCCGTATTTAGATCCGTATCCGCGGATCTATATTTTTGACGATCCGGCACATCACTAGTTTTGTCTAACTGGCTGGCCCTGGCGTGGCGGGGATTACCCCAGCAGACTACAATAAGTGAACGAATACGGTATATTTACTGTTGGTAAATAGGAAAACGTTACGATAAGAGAGAGTACGAATAAGGCGCCGTCCATAAATAACGTCCTCCGAATTTTAGAACATTTTAACCCCTCTCGCGTCCTCGTCATCCTCATCATCAAATAACATATTTAAACTAACTTACATTATATCGTTTTACAAAGATTTACCCTGCTAGATGTAAGCACAGCATGCATAAAAAAAACAATATAAACTACCATAAAGCAAATAATACTGACCTTAATACATCGATGTGACAATTAACGACTTTAAAGAGAAAAAGTATATCGGAAGCTTTTCTACGGGTGTACAATGGAGTCAAACCAAAATTAGAGAGACGTGCTTCATAGGACTGCAGTTTACGACACATGTTGTCGGAGTAGCTAAGATGGTACAAGAAGCGTTTTTGTACACGCTCCAATCTATTTGAGTGAACCTGGTAATCGGGGTTCCATACGATGCTACAGTACTCCAAAATACTGCGGACTAGACTGTTATAGAGAATAACTGTAATCTGTGGATCTTTTAAAATTTTCGTCTGTCTCGTGATAAAACAATTTATTTATTTTTAGAACAATGACGTTACCGTCACTCATTTTTAATTTTCATATAATACTAAAGTATTACCAAATACGATGTCCATCCATTTAAATTATTTTATTATACTCATAATAAAATGGTTTAGTACATCGAACGAAGTCACGGCTCGACCACTGCTTAGAGACTGAAACGGCGAAAAAATCTGTACACAATGTTTACGTAATCTATGACGTATTTTGGTCAGATCACTTGCCGTTAATATTAGTGTAATTTTTAGTATTTTAAATTTTTGCACAAAGCTTTTGACCTCCCCCCTTCCCCCTTGTCACACACTTACATAACCTTACACTTACATTACAATGACCTATATAAATAATGTAATTTGATAGTTATGATGGACGATTATATGGAAACATGTTGTATGGAAAATAAACAAAACTAATTCTTTATGTTTTATTGCCTAAGATAGTTTTTTAATAGGATGGATACCTTTTGAAATACAATCAGGATAAATAGATGAGGTAAGTCATTTGTTTGCAAAGGAAGTTTTCATATGATAGTTCGAAGTGGGAGAACCTAAAAACTACTACATATTTTAGTTTTAGTAGATAATATACAGAGACACCACTTAGTACAAGCAAATGGTATCACCCTTATACCGGCAATTTTTCTTTCCTTCGATTTTTCAATAGATGTCACCAGTGAGAACACAAATAACACGATACGTATTGCCATCTAGTGAGAAACTAAGGATACGATTGACGCTGACAACAAACAACAAGCTCACCAACTGAGCCTAGACGAGTAGAGATACGCAAGCAAGCCCCACAAGCGCATTCCGCTTACAGTTAAAAGAACAATATTATTGTACGTGTTTTATTTTACATAAGATACTAAAACTATTCCTAATTTCGTGATTATCCCCTAATTGAGTTTTTCTGTTCCTCATTAAGACACTTCGTCATATCCGAGCCAGTGTATAGAATATATAACAAACGCTTTATTGTTTGTCACGTCTAACAAAATTATACGGCAACATATCAAGTGGGGGAGACTGGGACATCTAAAAATTAAAGTCCCCTCTGCCAACGATACGGGTGACAACTGGTAAGTTTTTATAAAAAAATATCAGTTGTCCCCCAAGGGGACAAACGCCAGAGGGGAGACTACTACTGAGATACACAGCTTTACATCACTCTGCCCAATAGGCACTGGGCATTATTCATAATGCCCGGGAAATGTGATAAATAGGTGAGTTTAGATTGTAATTAATAACTTGGCCCGATATGGCTGGGCATTATTCATACTGCCCGCATTAATCACTTGGCCCATAACATATACGTATAGGTATGTAAGCGTAAGTCGCTCCACTAAAATAATTATTTTTGTTTATAATTTAGGGACAGTAAGAAAAGGCATTTATAACAGTTTTTGAAAAATGATTTTAATTCTGTGAATCAATTTTTATTTGAAAATGCATCATTAACACAATTTTAATGAACACAATGATACATAGCGGTGAGGAATGGATAAAAGAATTCTGAAAATTTAATTCTGCCAATAATTATGATTCGTATAAAAAAAAAACCGGCCAAGTGCGAGTCGGACTCGCGCACCGAGGGTTCCGTACAAACCTGTAGGTATATAAGTAAAAGTCATAGTTATGGTATTTTTATTGCAAAATGAAGATATAACAAAAAATTTAAGGATTTCGGAATTTTTCCTTTATATGTGCTGCTAAACATTGCTTCATGCCAAATTTCACGATTCCAGATCGACTGGAAGTACAGACATGGACACATCAAGTTATACACCCAATATAACTATAACTATGCTACAGTATCTACAGAAAATCGTTAGCGAGGGACAGAGATTCCGGTCTAAGCCAATCACAGCGCGTAACATTTGAATCGCTCCTGCGCACCCCCACCCGCCGGCCGTCACCGGCCAGTTGCCAAATTAACGTCGGATTGTGTAATCGCGTCTATTTGTTTACGTGTATGCCGTTCGCTCGCGCTCAATATGGCACCACAACTGACCCCTCAACAGCGGCAATTCATTGTGGTTCTACGAGAGAGTGGTTACACCATTAAAGAAATTGAAAGAAGAACTGGAATTACGGTTAGTGTTACTGAATTATTTAAATAACACCATATTTCAATATAATCACTTGTTAATTAACTAAGTTTTGACTGTTTTTCTGTATTATTGTCTCTGTTTATCAGTGTTAATTATAATTGTAAAAATGTTTCATAGCCATTAAATTGTATTATTTTATTACATAAATTATAGTCATATTTTATTTCTTAAATGTGAACTGAATTAGATATCAAAATGAGTAAGAGGCAGAAAACGTTCTTCTAAAATCTAGTTGATCTATTGTGAATGAGCTGTGTTTAGGATAAAAGGTGTATTTTTACTTTATTTATATACCAATTATTACGTCTATTATTATTTTCTATTGCCAAATAGATAAATCTATAGTCAAATCAATTAATATTAAAGTGTGTTTGTTTGTGATATATTATTTTATTGAGTAATCTACGGATAAATGAACTGCATTCAAAGTGGCATTATTTAAGTGCAAAAATACATTTTTTTTACAAAAGATTTACGTTTCAGTTTTGGGGATAATTTTACTTATCAATTTTACTGAACTCTAGTTGGTCTCTTCAATATCTCTTTTTTGAGTAATAAGCATGATACTTAGGTAATTTGTTAGGTAATTTGAAAAGTTTAAACAAAATAATAACAACAAGTAGGTATCTATCGTCCGACCGGCCCGGGAGCGCAGGACAGAGCACTTTTTCACCGTCGAAGTATTATCGACGTTGCCTTTGTTGAAATAGGACTCAAAATCAACGAGCGCGCGCGCTGGCTTCAAACAGCTTCAAACAGAGTATTTGAAGGAATATGCGGTTCGTTTTGCAGCCATAATGATGTCTATTGTTCTTAATTCTTTAAAGTATTTACTGATAAGATTTTCGTTTCATTGACTTTCCGCAGGTGTTTTATGATGGGCACGATTCCCGAAAAAGGATCTCTTTTGTTTCCAAATTATTGTTAAAAATATTTATCGGACGGGGTTTAAAAAGCGATTATTGTCTGTTGTGAATATTGTCCGAGCGGCCAACTAAAATCGACTCTAACAAATTATTGAACCCACTTTCTAGTATTTTTTTACGTTTATTCGCTGTAACAAATAAGTAACTAATATTTATGGTGACATACCCTTTTTTTTTTTTTTTGTTTTCGCAGTAAATGCGTTACGCATTCGCTCGTGCCGGGAGAGCACGAGACGATATGTGGGACTCTCCTCCATGCCCCTACCCGGCCTAGTGCCCGGTAAAGGCTTGGAAGCCTACCCACTAAAACCCTGCGGCGTCCCGTAACACAGTGGTGGGGGTCGCGTGGCCCCTTACGGCTTCTTCCCGCGACCCGAACCAGTGTGGGTCCGCGCTCGTGGGCGGACCTCGCCTATGCTCCGTGAGGGACGGAGCAACGGGGTGAGCCGTGACGCCCTGAACACCCCGCACGCCTGAGGGCCAAGTGCAATGCAGCTGTCGGTCTCCCGCTCCGACAACCGCTGGCCCTCTTTTGGTGGGGAGAAGAACCGCCGCACCACTCGACCGACCCTAGTGGCGGCCGAGGTGCGCAGTCAATTCCCCTCTCCACCTCAATCGGGACGTGCGTCCTCGGAAGCTCTCCGGGAAAAATAGTTCCCGGGGGGCTTCCGCGGCCGCCGTCCCGCCGAGCACCCCTCTCGACCCCCCACGCGGCCTCGGAGAAAAGCTCCGATGCCACCCGGGGGCGACGAGAGCGGGCTCTACCCTCGGGAGATGGTACCGAGGGTCCTCCTCAAGCGCTCCGCGAGCGACCCCCGCTCGCGCCCGCGCTTCCGGCATCTTCACGCCCCTCCCGCAAGGGAGGGGTGGAAGGGGCTCTCTCCCCCCCGAGCGTTTTTACGGGGGGGGTTGGGCACCCGACGGGCTGGGTGCTCCTTCCTCCATGCGGGTCACCGGTTCAGGGGACTTCCCCTTCACGACCGGTGGGTCGCACCTGCGACCACCCATGACGTGGTCGGCCGGCCGCCCGAAGGCGGCACACACCGAGCACGCTGGCTCCCGCTTGCAAGAAGCGGCCCTGTGACCAAGCGCTCCGCACCTGAAGCACAGGCCGCTTCTGTCCACCACTTCTGGGCATCTAGGCTTAGTGTGCCCCAGCCCTAGGCACTTGAAGCACCGCAGAGGGAGGGCAGTTAACACCCTCACTTCTGCAGTGCTCCATCCGACACGCAGTTTCCTATCTAAGCTGATCGCTCTCGCGGCCGCAATGGGTAGTTTTGCGATCATCCACCCGAGACCATCGGGTCCAGGTCTCATTGTCTTCAACTTAATCGCTGTGCTTGGACATCCCGCCTTGGCCATCATGGCGTCGACCACGTCCGCCTCCTCGACTGAGTCGTCCAGCCCGGAGATCCGCAAGTCTGCGGTTCTCTCCGGCCTGGACACCACCGCCACATCCCCGACCACTTGGCGCAGCCTCTCGGCCAGCCGGTCCGCCAGCACTCCACTCTCGTCCGCCACCTCGATCAGACGCGCACCTGCTTGTGTCTCCCTTGTCCTGACTTCGGCCGTGATGCCTAGATCTGGAAGGGAGACTGCTGCCCTGGCCCTTCGTAACATGTGGGAGTACGACTCCCCACATTGTATCGCCTCCGGCTTCAGCGTCAACGTAACCGCTGTGGTCTTCGGAGGGTTAAGCCCTGTCCTCCGTTTGGTCTTCTGCCTTTTCCTGGCCGTCACCTTTGGTTCGGCCTGTTGCGACGGGACGGTCTCCATCGCCATTCGCCTTGCTGCGGCCTTCCGTTTTTTCCGGCCGACCGCCTCCGTCCACGTCTCGCCCAGTTTGGTCGGTGGTGCATCCGTCGCCTCCTCCCTGCGTGTCGGGCCCGTCGTTTGGGTCTGCGTCAATGATGGAATAGCAGCTTGCTTTTCCCACGCCGCCAGCCGTTCATCAACCACCTAACGGACTGCTTGCAGCAGCCTTCCGTCATTGGCCGTCAGCCGCTCGTCGACAGCCTGGGTTACTGCGCGCAGTATGCCCTCTCTGCCTAAAGTCTCTTCTACGGGCTTCGGGGGCTTCGCTGCCTCCGCCTTCAGATGTTCTACATCGCGGCTCAGGAGCTGCACCGTAGCGACGAGCTTGCGGTTCATCTTGCGCAAGGCCTCCATTCGCTTCCCCTCGCGGGTGAGTACCACTCTGCACAAGTCCGCCATACCTTGCATGGCATTCTTCATGCCTTCCAGCCGTGTGACTAGGCGTTTGCGGATTACGGGTTCCAACCCGTTCTCCTCGTCTTTGAGGTCGTCCGCCATGTCCCGCGAATTCCAGTCGGCGTCTTCGAGAAGCCACTTCCAGCTTTTCCGGTCATCCTCGTCTACGGACCTCAGTCCCAGAAAATTCTCCACCGCTTCGTTGTCCGTCTCCGACTCCTCGTCCGAGCAGCTCTCCTCCGACTCCTCAGACCCTTCGGACATGGCCTCCTGAGTGGACTGTTCCCTCCGCGGGTGGGGGAACTTCAGAACGACCTTCTTCTTCGTCACGTCTTCGGTTGCGGTTGATATGGGAGAGCGCTCCCTCTCCGCGTTACCCTCCTTCGGGGGTTTGGTCTTCTTTTGTGCACTGTTTTGCACCGGACACTGTGCGCTGTCCATCTTCCGTCCTCCGCCGGGAGCCGGCTTTGGACCACGTCTGGGTTTTTTATTTTTATTGTTTGAAACATCCATAACTGTTCCCACGAGATCGGGAGAAATTCGGCGTCCACCCGGGCAGAGATCCCGATGCCCGGGTAACCCTACTTACGCCTGGGGGGTCGGGAGGTACCCCAGGGCGACCGCTAATGGGCCGACTGCGCTCCGCTGGCCACCTCCGAGAGGCGCCCCGACACCACGAATCCCAGTGCCGGGACTTTGACGATTTTTTATAGTGGTTTTCTCCACGCGGCCCCCACCGAAGTGGCGGCCCCCGCTCCCGCACCACGTACGAGGTTACGGTTGGGCCGGAACCGATCCTCGGATCGGAACACGCCCCGACATGCCCGCTGACGCGAGCTGGGCCCGAAGGCCCCCTCGGGTGATTTTTTAGAGGGGTTGTCTTCCCCGCAGCCCCCACCAGAAGGTGCCGGCCCTCGGCCCTGCACTACGTACAGGGTTACGAGCTCCTTCGACGACACCGGGCAGAACTGGTATCGCCTGAAACTCCCCTAGCTCGGCTACCGCTACCCGGGATGCCCAGGACGCCAGCCGAGCTCCCCCTTATTGGCCCGAAGGCCCCCCACGGGTGATTTTTTAGAGGGGTTGTCTTCCCCGCGGCTCCCACCTGAAGGTAGCGGCCCTCGGCCCTGCACTACGTACAGGGTTACGAGCTCCTTCAGCGACACCAGAACTGGCGTCGCCTAAAACTCCCCATACTCGGCTACCGCTACCCGGGATACCCAGGACGCCAGCCGAGCTCCCCCCCTGTTGTCGGATTATTAGCCGCCGTCGTATGCAATCCCCTAAGAAATTATATACGACGGCGCCCAGGATGCACCGGCCCGAACCCATTGTCGTTCCCACCGCACGTAAGAAGTGGGACCTACAATGGGCCGGGCACACGTGGAGGTTCTATCCGACCTGGCACCCCATGGTGACATACCCTACCTACTCATAACCTGAAAACTAAATTTTGCATAACTTTTTGTTTATTTACGTTTTGACGTTTTTTTTTATTTTTGTAACAAATTGAACTAATTAAGACCTTTCTTTTGATGCATCATTCGTCTATCTGCATTATATAGTTTCTGTGTAATCACGGACGATGACTACGGCAAGTGGCGGTTCTAGCGGCCAACTATTCTTTGTCATAGAGTCTTAGTTTTATTTGTAACAAATTCACGAAAAGAGGTGTGAAAAGTAACAAATTACCACTAATTCCTGGCAAAGAATCAACAAATATTATGAGGTGGCCGCGCTGTTGAAACGGACATGATAATACGATATTATTAAATTGTTTATTGAATCAATCGATTTAAGATCTTATTTCCACATTCAGATAATACAATTCGACAATAGTTTGTCAGTGAAATATGCTTTCTGCTGCGCTTCAGCGTTATGTAGTGTGGCATGGTCGCAGTTGTAAGGCTGGAAACAGTGCTCGACCGACGTTGACCGTCGGTCAACATTGACCGTCATCGATCGTCGATTGTCAAGGAGGCGTGGGAACCGATGCCGACAGACAGCGTGGGGCCAGGCTCGCCTGGTCAGCCGCTTGCGCATCCCCGCATATTGTTTATAATATTATATATAACATTTTTTATATTATCCGGGATAAAAAAGTAGGATTTAAATGAAATTGTCGTATACCACATTTTTAAATATGTTTGCACACCTATCATGGCGCCTTGAACGAAGTTTATTTATAACTAGTATTTCCGCCCGCAGCTCCACCTGCGTGGGCTGTAAGATTCCATCCTACAGGAACTGCTAGTGAAATATAGCCTATAGCCTTCCTCGATAAATTGGCTTTTTAACATTAAAATAATTTTTCAAATCGGACCAATAGTTTCTGAGATTAGCGCGTTCAAGTAAACAAACAAACTGTTCAGTTTTATAATATTATATAGTATAGATTATATTACAAATATTAGGTATATTATATAGCATAGATTTATGCGTAGACAATATCTATAAAATTAATTCAGATGTAATATTTTTATAAATATTCGTAATAAAACATATTTTTAAAACAGCTCATTTACTCAATGTGCTACTATTATAGATCAACCAAATTTTAGAGGATCAAACAATTTTGTCCCTAAAACGAAAGATGCAAATCTCTTGCGCCTGCGGCAGACTTTTAGTCGATACTGTTCTTGTGTGCATATTCAGGGACAATATGTAGAGAAACTTTCAATATGAATGTATGACGAACGCCTAACCTTTATATTATACATATTTACTTAATAAACTTCTTATTAAACATATTTCATCATCATCATCATCATATCAGCCGTACGACGCCCACTGCTGGACATAGGCCTCCCCCAAGGATCTCCACAACGATCGGTCCTGTGCTGCCCGCATCCAGAGTTTTCCCGCGACCTTGACCAGATCGTCGGTCCACCTCGTAGCGGGCCTACCCACTGAGCGTCGTCCGGCACGCGGTCGCCATTCGAGAACCTTTCCGCCCCAACGGCCATCAGTTCTTCTTGCTATGTGTCCTGCCCATTGCCACTTCAGCTTCGCAATTCTTTGAGCTATGTCGGCGGTTTTTGTTCTCCTACGGATCTCCTCATTTCTGATTCGATCGCGTAGGGGTTAGTCGCGAGTTAAACATATTTAATTTAGCAAAATCTCATGACTTGCATCGTTTCAATATTATATGTATTAAACAAATCTAGTTTTTCTATTTGATATTTTTTCTGTTTCGTCGCGATAACTTAATTACATTAATGTTTTTGTTTTAGCGAACAACAATAAATTTTTGGTTGCGCCGTAATGAGGAGACTGGTGGTGATTTATCTGCTCACCACAGCTGAGCAAGATCGAGCCATAGTGGAGGCACATACCAGTCAACCATTCCTGACCACCAGAACTTTTGCCTCGCAGTATAGTGTAAGTATTTATTTAAAAACAGTGAACATGTATATTCGATGTGAAGACGTGCGAAGAAATAAATAATAATATTTATTGTTTATTTGCATTTAGCAATGTTATTCTTTCTATAAATACAAATACTAGAAAAAAGTCAACGGTGCCAGTGGTGGGACTCGAACCCACGACATTAGTGTCCCGGTTGCTCAGATAGAATAGCAGTCGCCCGGTTAGCGAAAGGTCGTGGGTTCGAGTCCCACCTCTGGCACCGTTGAAATTTTTATAATTAGAATGTATTATGAAATTGAACTTACTAAATTGTTTAATAATTGACTCCCAATTAAATTTCCACAAACATATGGTGACAATTTGTAAAGCTGCAAATAAAACTTTAGGTTTTATTATGAGGATCTCTTCGCAGTTTGAGGATCTGAGTGTTGCAATAGCGCTTTATAATGCCTATGTTAGAAGCAAGCTCGAATTCGGTGCAATTATTTGGGATCCATATGAGGCAAAGTATTCTCTTAGTGTGGAGAGGGTACAGAGGAAATTTGCTCGTTGGCTATATAAAAAAAGGTATGGTTTTTATCCATATTTATACCCGTCTCTCTTCGTGTTAGCCATGGTGGATACATTAAGAACCAGGCGGTTCATACAGCTCTTATTATTTTACTTGGCTATTATGCGCAACAAAATTTATAACCCGACTATATTGGGTGAAGTAAGTTTACTGGCTCCTAAGCGCCTGGCTTGGGATGAGGAGGGAACTGTGGCGCCGCGGCGACCGCCACGCTTGCTGCGCCGACCGTCAGCGCGTACCACTTACGCCGCTCATGCCCCCACCAATCGTGCTTTACGTTTGATAGCAGATATCATCGCTCACGACTGTGCTATTGACTTATTTGCCGATCATCCTAGTGTAATAATTAGTAAAGCAGTAATATATTTCCACAATATTTGACTAGTGCATCTTATTTGATTTATTTATTATGTATGACAATTGACATTGGTTATTTTATTTTATTATTTTATTGACATTTTTAAATTTATAATTGTAACACCGAATTGGCATGGCATGGTTTTTTTTTGTAAAACATTTTATCATTAATTAGTTATTTTTAAGTTTGACATATTTCATAACTCTAACTTATAAGCGTTTTGGATGGTAACATCTGTTAGCATGTAAGGACATTGTAATAAATAAATAAATAGTAAATCTAAGTTACCGGAATTTTTAAATTTTGTTTTCTTTTAAATTAGATATTCCGGGAACTTCGTATTGGCTATGACCCGTTACCATGGCAATCACTTTGTTAAAGTAAAAAAGATGTCAAAATTTTCTGATCCATTCACATTTTTTTAATTGTTTTTATACAAATCATGTGCCTACTAAAAAGTATACATAACAATAAGAATTATCCAATGGTCCAGTGTTTTAAGCAAATTATAACTCAAATCATGACGTGATGTCACTAGCTGAATAAACTCCCATACAGGATGTGTCAAGATCATTTCCGTATCATTTATTATACCAGAGTGTACCGCGATACAGCACAATACGTTAAGTATTATAAGTATTTTTTTTATTTCAGGTATCACAAAGAACAATCCTGCGCCGACTTAAAGACGTCAGGTAAAAACCAGAAGGCCGGCAAAAAAAATTGACTACATATTTCAACATAACGTTTTAAGATTATATTTCAAATCGTTATAAGTTCATTGTTATAAACGATTTTACTTTATATTTGATTATTAAATTGTTTTAAATGTTTTCATATAGGTTTTGAATTATATATTATTAATGTTGATTGCTTTTATTAAAGATTTAAGACTGATTTATCATTAACGGGAAAATTCTTTTTAGGTGACTTAACATTTATCGCAGCCGTAGAGTGAAAATCTCTGTCATACCTACTACAGATAGGTACGGCATAATTTTCAATTCAGATATTGCTTTTCATTTCTTCCTAGTTAAGGTGTTCCTAATCCTAAGCACATTTTGTATTACGTTACGCAGCGCTTTCTTTATTTTTTTTACTTATTGATATGTTTTCCCAATCGAAATCATAAATTTGTTTAGGAAACTAATTTTATCTTTAGCCAGCCTTGAATTTTTGCCATGTAATTTAACGGTTTTTAACAATGATAATTAATATACTGTCGAGCCTATTTAGAATTTTTGATTAAGTATAGAATGTATGCAATTGTGACTATAAATGTTAATATTTTTACATAAAAAATTGTTTCAATTACTTTACCTACATTTGATATAACTATGCTCCCACAAAATCTGTTTCGCTTTATCCTATGGGAACCAATTGAAAATCTTACACCCGACATTGTCAATTAATATTGGAACAGAGTCGAAGCTAATCCAAGCGAATTTCCAAAAGTTGATATAGTTAAGTTTTTAATTAGTAAATCTGCCAATCAAAAAACACGCATTTTTATATAACTCTTCCTACTAATTTCACAATTTATTTTATCTGTTTAAATAAAAAAAGCATATTTACTACCACAAAACTAAAAGAAAACCCAAAGTAGACAAATGTAATTAAAATGCTGGATGCGGGCAGCTCTATCGCATGTTTACGTAGCGCTCGGCTGTAGGTATCTTTCTCAAGATTTCGGCCGAGTTAAAATACTGTTAGATAATATTACCGTGCTGTAGTTGTGAGGTCGGAGTATGTTTTGTCCAAAGATGAAAGAAATATGTTGTTTTAAAGGCGGATTTGCTTTATTAAATAATGAAAATTTGATTCGACTCCGCTTCACTTTGAATTGACTTGACCCTAACTGACCAACTAAGAATTCGTAGAACATATTTACGTAGAGGGTTTTAAAGATTTACTTTTTTTTATTCACTCATCTGCCTATCGTATTTTCCCGCACAGCGGAACTCCGAACGAGTGTTTTTATTCTCACTACAATATTTTTGTTTGTTAACGGGGTATGCACATTTTGATATATTTTTTTACATAATATACAGGGCCATTTTATAAACACCATCCAAATTTATATATTATATTCTTTGAAGAAAGTAACGAAACAAGATTTTTTTCTTTTAATATCACTCAGTACTAAAATATTAAGTTAAGCCTACACAAAGTTATCCGAGGAAAACTACCGATTGCTGTCACAGTCACGCTACGCACGGTGTTGTAACAGATCATTACACGACCCCCGCCCCGCCCTCCCGTATTTCATTGATACATTACAATGATTTTCATAAGTTGCAAATTTAAACGAAAAAAAATAGGAACGTCAAATTGAAGAAGAGATAAGTTTTTTTGTTCTTTGATTATAACAATATTAATCGATAACACTTTTCATAAATAAAAAATGAACATAAAAGTAAGCCACACCTTATGCACTTACGTCGCATTTTTTAAAATTTAATCAACTTAAGTTGATTAAGTTGGAGTAAAGCAAAGGTTGTTTCTTAACCACAGAATCTAAAAAAACACAGGGATCGCAAAGGCAATTCGAAAATCGCAAAAAAAAATGCAGTGCCAAAACCTTAGTACCTACCTACCTAAGTTATTTTTGTCTATTTTTCACGATAGGATAAAGAAATGTATAATTAATAGTTCAAAAATATTTTTGTGAAAAACTTCACAAGTCTTAGCCGCCCTGAACACATTTTGCTTTACTCCAACAAAATAATTAATTAAAAATCCAAACAAAATACACTTACATGAAGTTTGAAAACAATCACTTTACCTTAAAGTGTAGGTAATTTCTCTCTAAACAGTCTTGCACGTTTATGAACATTGTCTTTAATTGTATTACTTGTTTTTTCACTTTGTCACTTCGTTAAATGCACGGATTATATTCATATTTAAGTTTTCGAGGCTTTGGGCCTTCTTCACATAAACCCGTCGTTCAATTTCGCCCTCGATTTCAATTGCAAGTGTGAAAACATTTCGTTAGGTAGATAATTATGCGACGTAAATGCGTGAACGCAACATTGTACATCGCGGAAAGTCCGCGGGTGACTGATTTCATTGCGCCGATGTCGTTACAACTTGCGCGCGCAGCTCGGTGGGGCGCTTCGGGCGGTCGGTCGTTCAACTGTAAGTACCTATTTTGCCAGTAACCAGCTGTTGTAATAATTCGCTCGGACAAAATTTTTTTTGCGGAAATTTTACCTCCCAATTTTTTTTCATAAATGAAGTGTTTGAATGATATCTTATGCCTAGAAAAATTTGGATGGTGTTTATATAATAACCCTGTATAACCAAATCACTACCGCATATCTGACCTTTGAACAATTATAATATTTTAACTACGCTACTACTAATAAACAAATATTTCTGAGGAAACAGCACAAAATTCATTATTTTGTGTAGAAATATTTTGTTTATTAGTAATTCATTAAGGTTTCGTGTTAATTTTCATAATGCTGAGTATTTTACTTTTTATTTATGACACATAAATTAATGGGGACCAGTCACGTTTTATGTTATAAATGCAGTTCTAAAGACATTGAGAAACTAAAACATAAAGTGCAAAAATTTTTGTTCTACGACCAAAATTGACAAAGTTATGAGCAAAATACCGAACAAGGTTCACAGACCGCGCGAACGCATGCGATGACGTCACAATGACCCAGCGCATGCCGCCGAACCACTGCGCGGTTTTATTCTGTTTGCGATATTCGTCCAACAGGGAGCGTAACGTCACCAGTTTATACCCAATCGATTAATAACTGATTTTATTTGTTTAATATTAGAAGGTTGTTATTATAATATAACAAATGAGTGAAACATAATAATAATAATAATAATAATAGTTTATTGAATATAAGTAGTGAAACACAATTTGTATACCTTAAACTAACATACCAACAAAACAGTAATGTAGAATAATGGGGGTAATTTGACAATTATATAAAGAATTGATTTATCTGTCGCTGCCGCAAACTTGTTGCTACATCAAGGTTACACTCACAATGTAGCGAACCAGCACGGTGTGCATAGGAAAGTGTGTGCTAAACGATTTATCATACTGGTCATAATAGTGTGCAACAGTTATTGGCAGATACAAACAACCACTACAACTTTGGACTTAAAATTATGTTACATTTTGATAAGTATGATGACAATTATTCTATTACTTGTATTAAATGACTAGTATACAGTATGCTGGTACCTAAACTAGGCCGGGCCTGTATTATAGGTACCAGTTTCTTCTTAGCGACTTAATTAATTTAATATTGGAATTTACGTTTAAGTATAGTTAATTTAAGTGAGTACTTTAGAGATTTTTTTTTTTTAATAGATAATCCGTAATCAGAAAGATTTTTCATTACTATATATACATATACACATATACATACATATATATATATATACATATATATACATTTTGTACTATTATATATCTATCTAATTTGCCAGAAGTGTCCATACCTATTCTTGTTAACTATTTAATTCTAGTATCTGTAATAAACCTGTATGTGTGTGTGTGTGTGTGTGAGTGTGTGTGTGTGCGTGTGTGTTTGTGCGTGTGTGTATTTTTTATTTGAATTATATTTGTTAAGTGTGTACAAGTACTATTGCTATTTACTTGCAAGTTGGCTTGTCTATAGTAATTTAAGATATTTCTGTATATCTACTTATGAATTTTGAGGAGGTTTTCGACTTCATCATATGATTGTGACTTTAACCGTTGAGATAATTTTCGTTTACAGTGATGGTAATTAAGGGGATGGATGTTGATAATTTTATTTAATTTATTATATAAAAACGGGCCTACAGAACACTGAAACCTTTCGATGAAGGCAGTTTTATAATGAGTTTCTGGACACACTCTTTGAATTCTACGCGTGGATGTTTGGGAGGATATATATGGGACTTTTTTGTGTTGATTGAGAATGGTCTGTAGAATAAAAAGTTTTCTTACACTAAGTAGGTCACATTGAGTGTATAGCTCCCGTGTTGGAAATTTAAAGGGTTTGAAAGTCATAACCCTTAGCAAGGCTCGTTGTGCTCTTTCAACCACAATCATGTTAGTTTTGTTTGCACCACCCCAGGCCAGCAGACAGTATGACAATACCGATTGGACTAAGGCGAAATAGATAGTTTTGATGATGTTTGAGTCTGCCACATGTCGAAGGTGTTTAAATATGTATATTAGTTTTCTGGTTCTTTCAGAAATTAGATCAACATGTGGTTTCCAAGTAAGAGTTTGGTCAAGTTGCACGCCTAAATATTTTGTAACACTCAGTCTCTCTATTTCGCTACACTGACAGGACTGAGGTGTAATGTCTGAGCATGAATGGGCTTTTATTTTGAAACTCTTGTCTGGTAATGTATTTCCAGTTATACCGAAAGTTAAAAATTTAGTTTTTGATTCATTTAAAGTTAGTAAATTTGCTTGTAGCCATTGAGTTGCAGCCCGGAGTCCTTCTTCCGCTTTAGTTCTAACCTCTTGCCACGTCTTATCATAGAATATCATCGCTGTGTCGTCGGCAAACGTGAATATTCTACAATTGTTCAGCTTTAAATTGCAGAGGGAGTTTATATAAATGAGGAATAGGCTGGGTCCGATAACGCTCCCCTGTGGCACACCATGCGTTACCTGTTCTTCACCAGAGGTTAAGTCACCTATTTTTACTCTTTGTATTCTGTTGGAGAGATAGCTAGTAAACAGTTGTAAAACTTTGCCACGAATACCAATTTTTTCCATTTTATGCAGAAGAAGTTCAACAGAGACGGTATCAAAGGCTTTTGCCAGATCTAAAAATATGCCTAAACATTTGTATTTATTGTCAAGGTAGTGGGCAATATAACTTGTCATATCACTTACGGTATCGGCGGTTGATTTCCCTGGTCTGAATCCGTATTGGTGGTTAGAAAGTAGATTCTCTTTTTGAAGGAAAGACAGTAATCTTTTGTTCATGATCTTTTCAACTATTTTCGACAGAGCGGGCAAGACTGATATTGGACGGTAATTATGAACACAGTCTTTTCTACCTGTTTTGTGGATTGGGTGAATGGTTGAGATTTTGAACAACTCCGGAAAGACTCCCGTGTCTAGACACAAATTGACTAGGTGTGTAATTGATGGAGTGATGTATTTGATAGTCCGCTTTAGTAGAACATTTATGTCCGTTTTAACCGCGCGGCCACCTCATAATATTTAATGAAACTTTGCCAGGAATTAGTGCTAATTTGTTACTTTACACACTTCTTTTCGTGAATTTGTTACAAAAAAAACTAAGACGCTATGACAAAGAATAGTTGGCCGCTAGAACCGCCACTTGCCGTAGTGATCGCCCGTGATTACACAGAAACTATATAATGCAGATAGACGAATGATGCATCAAAAGAAAGGTCTTAATTTGTTCAATTTGTTACAAAAATAAAAAACGTCAAAACGTAAATAAACAAGAAGTTATGCAATATTTAGTTTCAGGTTATGAGTAGGTGGGTAAGTCACCATAAATATCAAATTAATAGAGGCTAATGTGTATGGACAATTAGTTACTAATTTGTTACAGCGAATAAACATTAAAAAATACTAGAAAGTGGGATCAATAATTTGTTACAGTCGATTTTAGTTGGCCGCTCGGACGGCAATATGCCTATAATACAATGGCGTTTATCTCGTTATTAAAAGTAGGTTTAAGCTTAGTAAGAGTACTAATCGACGGGTAACATCACCTAGTTTGGATAAATATGGCGAATATAACTGCAGCATTCATATTTTAGAAGGTATTTACAAAAAACAGTAATATGAAAACGTATGAGAGTAGGGTGACCATGATTACATTAGTACAAAGGCATGTTTTTAAGTTGTACTCTGTTTAAACGAATATGCGGTTCGTTTTGCTTTTATTGATGATGTTGATTGATGTCTATTGTTCTTTAAAGTATCTACTGATTAAATTTTCGTTTTATTGACTTTCCGCAGGTGTTTCATTATGGGAACGATTTCAAAAAAATGATCTCTTTTGCTTCCAAACTATTTAAAAAAAATATTTGTAGCAAGGGGTTTAAAAAGCGATTATTTTTATATATTTTTATGCATTTTCAATGCGATCTTATAAGATAAATTATTATAATAGAAAAATACTAGAAAAAATCGACTCGGGTCACAAGTGAATTCGATTGCGAATCGAAAAGCGATTATTGTTTGTTGTTAATATTGTCATTACTGTGCTGGATTTTGAAGTGTGTGCTCGTACGTATTTAATTCCCGTAATAATTTTCATACTTAGTAGTTATTGAGACAATTATCAATAATCCAGAAGTGTCTAAAAGTGCTTAGCTATGAGTTGTGCCCACTTATATGTTCGATTTGTTAATATAGAACTCGCCACCAAAAAGTATATTGCGGAGGGATCCAAATCGACTGGGGCAAGTTAATTTAACAATTTTATGATGACTTGAATAAAGTAATAATCTGTAGTACGTATTATAATATCTCCGAAAATAATTATTGAATACTTATCTATAAAAAGTTCGTCTCTGCCACATTTTAATGTGATTTCACTTCACTTCGCGTGTGGTCATCTCGAAGAAGTCTTAAAAATATTCTTAGCTTAACAACTTACATTAGCTTTTAATTCACCTCTATAATATTATTGCGTCGTAATCACACTCCTTTCATTATTTAAAAAGTAATATTCCTTATAGTAGGAGTCCTGTCTTATTAAAGCCTCTAGTGATGAGCGTAATATCCAATGTAAGGATGAAACAATCCTCTTTGACAATAAACATCAATATGGCCGCAAAACGAACCGCATATTCGTTTAAACAGAGTACAACTTAAAAACATGCCTTTGTACTAATGTAATCATGGTCACCCTACTCTTATACGTTTTCATATTACTGTTTTTTGTAAATACGTTCTAAAATATGAATGCTGCAGTTATATTCGCCATATTTATCCAAACTAGGTGATGTTACCCGTCGATTAGTACTCTAACTAAGCTTAAACCTACTTTTAATAACGAGATAAACGCCATTGTATTATAGGCATATTGCCGTCCGAGCGGCCAACTAAAATCGACTTAAACAAATTATTGATCCCACTTTCTAGTATTTTTTAATGTTTATTCGCTGTAACAAATTAGTAACTAATTGTCCATACACATTAGCCTCTATTAATTTGATATTTATGGTGACTTACCCACCTACTCATAACCTGAAAACTAAATATTGCATAACTTCTTGTTTATTTACGTTTTGACGTTTTTTATTTTTGTAACAAATTGAACAAATTAAGACCTTTCTTTTGATGCATCATTCGTCTATCTGCATTATATCGTTTCTGTGTAATCACGGGCGATCACTACGGCAAGTGGCGGTTCTAGCGGCCAACTATTCTTTGTCATAGCGTCTTAGTTTTTTTTTGTAACAAATTCACGAAAAGAAGTATGTAAAGTAACAAATTAGCACTAATTCCTGGCAAAGTTTCATCAAATATTATGAGGTGGCCGCGCGGTTGAAACGGACATGAACATTTGGAATTCCATCGCATCCAGCTGCACTTTCGTTTTTAAGGTTGCGAATGATGGCCGTTATTTCGTCTTCAGTAGTTTCGAGGAAGGCAATAGACTGAGATGGATTAGGTACATGAAAATAGTTAAGTTGCCTATCCGTATTTATGTTCCTGTTAAGTGATATTTTGTGGGCTAAGTTTTTACCTACCTGAGCGAAATAGTTGTTTACGTAGTCTACTGATTTTTGAGGGGTATCGGCTATTCTAAGTAAATCGGTTGGTATTGATTTTTCTTTATTAGTATGGATTATGTTCTTAACAGTGCTCCAGAGCTTTTTTGGATTATTGGCGTGTAATTTAAGTTCATTCTTCTCATGTATTCTTTTTAGCCGCTTTAATAGGTCATTGCAATAGTTCTTATATCGTTTGTACGTGATTTCCAAAATAGCATTGGCTGGATTGGACTTACATTTCAGGTGCATACGGTCTCTATTTCGCATGCATCGAATGAGCCCCGGAGTTATCCACGGTTTAAGACATTGATACTTTTTTGGAATTAAGAGTTTAGTCGTATGTTTAATCAAGTAAGTAGAGAGTAAGTTTTCTAAATGCTCGGCAGCCCAGTCAGCACTTTTGGAGTTCAGGATGTGGTCGAAGTTAGCGTTTTGTATATCAGATAGCAGTGAATCATAGTCTACTTTGTTTTTGGGTATAATTTCTTTAGATAATGGTTTATTTTTTATATTTAGGCATGTTAAAACTGCAGAATGGTCTGTTAAAGGAGCTTTTAGAACAAGAGTAATTACAGGTATTTGTGACTTAACCATTGAGTGGTCAAGGCAGTTATTGTTTCTTGTAGGGTAAGCATGACTTCTCATGATGCCATGTGAGTAAAGTAAATTTAGATATTCTGCTGAGTTGCTATCGTCATTATTAATTTTGATGTCGATATTAATGTCTCCTATAATTAGGATATTTTGATAAGATTTATATTGAGTTAGTAGTCTGTCCATTGACTCGTTTAAACCCGAAATATTCCTAGTCGATGGAGATCTATATATAGCGATGACAATGGTGTTTAGGCTCGTTTTTATACAGAGAACCGTAGCATCTTCAATAAATGGCTCTTCGATTGTAATATCTAAACCATTTTTAGCATAAATTACAAGACCGTATTATAGTTCATTAAACTAGGGTATGTGATTGTTTTAGAATTCCATGTTTCTGTAAGGATATATAGGTCACAGGTAACATCAATTCTTGCAAGTAGTATTTTAAATGCATTGATATTTCGGTTGATGCTTCTTATATTTTGAGTCAATATTTTGAGTGATTTTGAAAATATATTTTGAGTAATTAATGACTTACATGATTCTGGGTCACACAAGTAAGATTGACCAATAGACATTTCATCAATTTCATCAGATATTGTCACACTTTCACCGGCCATGGGATTGAAAGTTAAGCAACCAAGACAGATTCAATGTTCTTTTATAGTGAGCAAAAAAAACCTATACACATGCAAGTGAGATTAGTAATTTTGTGTGGTGAAAGCGGTGAGTTTGTGAGTGTGTATTGTATAATGAATGGGCAGCAGGTTATGCTAAAGAGAACCAGTGGTTGTATGTTGCTGTAGTTGGTTATTTCAAAGAGTTGACAAACTAAATTAGTTAACAATCTGGCAGACCTAATAAACACAAAGGTGGTATTGTGAATATTGCTAAGACTGGACACAAAAGATAGTCATTGAGAATTTCTCAAGTTGGAGATATCACTTTCAGATTTAATTTCAATGTGAGGTGATTTGTCGGTTTTACGAATAAAGACTTTACCATTGGATGTCCAGCAGTATTTATATCCCGCTGTAGAAGCTAAGCCTCGCGCAAGAAAAAATAATCTTCGACCTTTACTAGTGAGAGCCTCGGAGACATACAGAGTGGTTGATCTGCCCTTTAGTCCAATATTAGTGGTGTTGAATCTTTGGTTGGGGTTTGTTTTGTTGAACTCCTTGGCCATCTTAACTAAATTTTGTTTAATAGCAGTTCTTGTGAAGTCTGCCACGATTGTGTCAGACTGATGTCGGCGTCTTGTATCACAACATTGAGGGCCTTACAGGTATCTATCACGATCTTCTTCAGGTCTGGTTGTGGCTCCTTCATGTTGTCCATAGGTATGTTCCTGATTTCAATGGCAGTAGACTTTAAATTCCTTTCTATATCATCTAGCTTTGTCTCAAGTTTGGTGATATTCAATAAGTGTTGCTTGCGTTCTTTTTCCAAAGAGTCTATTCTGGCGATAGTGCTATCATATTGAGCTGAGATTAATTCGATGGACTTCTCAATCTCTAAAAAAGTTTGTTGAATTTTTGAATTTTGATTCTTTATCTCAGTTACATCCGCAATAAGTTTGTTTAGAATTAAGTTTTGATTATCCTTCATATCCGATAACATCTCCCTTATTTCCTCTTTAAGACTACACATGTGCTGTTCACAAGATTCTCTACGTCTCTTGTTTCGCTGACTATGATGCGTTTGCGAGCATCCCTGTTCTTGGAGTTTAGAGACATCCGTATCGGAATATGTGTGTTGTAGATTTTTGTTAGTAGGCGGGCTTCTTGGAAGTCGCTGCATTTTGCTTAAGTTCGTAGTTTGCGGGGTTGGTGTTATCGCAGTTGTTGTCAGTCCTACCTCGATCTTGTGGGACAACTCAGCCGTTGTGTGCAGTATATTGTTGTCTCACCCAAACTGATGATGTGTGTATCGGCAGCTCTTGAGTGTTATGCACGCCTGGTACACATAAGTAATTTACTCTTTTATTAAAATCACTTTTATGACAAAATAAAGGTGCAAGCAAGAAACACGTCTGAGCGCTTTCGCGGTCCGGCCAAGAAGGATAGGTAGAAACAAGGTAGATATCGGTTTTCAGCAAGCGCAATCCGATAATCTACCTTAAGTGGATACCTTCATGGTATTTGATTATCTTAGTAATCATTTAAACTAGACAAACTCTGAAATTCGTGGTTGGAAACTCAGAGGTAGGCAAATCTCATTATCAACCTAATCAGAACAGCAGGATAATAAGTAGGTAGGTACACGTACTTGGACTAGCCTATAAAATACCCAAAAGGTTTAGGTTAGTCAGCCAGGGCAGTTGTGTTTGTTGTTGTAACTACCTACGCCGTTATTTTAACATTGTTATGTAGATGAGTATGTAGAAACTTTACTGTTCTAAAAATATTATGTATACAATAAATAAAATTAGAGTTAAATACTTCATTTGACAGGAATGTACCTACGTTCTTTGGACACGTAATTTTGAGCTATGAATAAACGAAATCGCTTTGTTAAGTCCTATTATTGTTTCTAGGTAGGTACTACTTTCTTAAATCCGGTTTATTTATTATAATCTTAGTACCTACTATATTTACAGCAAGTTTCGTGGTGATAGCAGCAAGAAAACTTACTTCTCCATACAAACTTCACTTGTGGTCTTCCTAGTCCCTTGGGGTCAAGGCGTGATTATTGTACAAAATTATGTTTAAGAGGCAGAAGGACACTCGAATGCAAAAAGTTTTATTTAAATACGTCTAACTGTTTTCACATGGAAAGCGTACAACAGACAGACAGACAAGAAATTCAATGACAATGTTTTTGGTTTCTATTGCTTGTATGGAGCCCTCCTAACGCGATTATTCAAAAAAATATTCAATGTACAGAATTCACTTTGGCTACAGTTTAATTACATGTATAGATAGATATATATTTATTCCCTAAGGCGGGAATATTCCCCTATGTTCCGGGGAACTTCAATTTTATTGTAGTTAGACCTTAGTAAGACCCTGGTTTTTACCCGAGGAAGGGTTATTAGAAACTTCACTACTTACACTTTTTATCATTAATTTACTCATTGAAATATACATAATACAACCCTGTATTTTTTTTAACATTCGTAAACAAGTTGTAACTAAGTTACCTACTTACCCACTTGTTTACCACACGAGTAATGATGATAAAAGTTGGTATACAATTGTTGTGTTGTATACAAGGTAATGGTTGGTAGGGAGATATTTACATCAAAATGATTCTCGCAACAAAATCTTGAAGCTCGGCACAAAAGCGGAATTTTGTCATCCCTCTTCATGACAGTACACCATTTTTTGCGTACTTTTGAGTCCTTTGGCACATTGAAAAACAGTTTTTCAGGTGTACTAATTGAAGTATTAGTACATTTCGGTATTATACAGTACTTATAATCCGGCATATTTTCACTTAAAAACTGCAAAACCACAACATCACCCGCGCAGATCGAGGGAATCTTAATAAATGAATTGCGGAGAGTGCGCGCGCGGGCGGAAAGATAATCGTGACGTCACATAAGTTATTCGGCCGCCCCGCGGTCGGCTTGTACAAAATGTGTAATATCTTCGCAACCAATGGACCGATTTCAATGATTTAAAAAGTATCGTACCTAAACGAGTTAAAGGAACAGCATTATATAGATAATATATGTATTTTCCGACTTGATACGGGGACCCATTGCGATTGCAATATGAATAAAACATTACTTATACGAATAGTCATGTCTATCATCAACATACAATATAGTAGCTATAGCTTAGAATATCCTTAATGCAAAATAAACCAATAATGCATAAGGATCCAATTCAAATTTATTACCAATATTTTACTAAACGCGCTCATATAGCCATTTAACATCAACTCTCCGAAGCGCTGCGCTCGTGCAAGCACCAAGCTCAATTTCATATGATTTTAAACTCTATTTGAACTGTCTGTATTATAAAACATAGTTTCGCTTGAGCCGGCTGCCACACTCACATTTGTCAAGCATAGAATCGCTTTTACGCTAGTTGAAGAAAGGTTTCAAAATCGTAATTGACCGACTTGCCGCTAGCTCAGTGCCCGGTGCGTGATTGAGAGGAAATAACAAAAATATATCGCACACTCTCACACGTTTCTCCGCGACCGTCTTCTAACAGTTCAAAGTCCAATCAGTCTAACTGCAGGTGTCGGATTGTGTACCTTTTAGGTTTTGATTCCCTCGCGAGTAGTTGCGAGTTCGAAAATATGCGGCTTAAATTGCTATTTCTTTTGATTGCGTTGACATTAAAGTTTGATTTTGTTACAGCTCAAAGGTATTATAGACCTGAGTATTTGATATGAATTTCAATTTAATACCTCTACGCGTTCATGAGAAAAGAGGTAGTAACTTTAAAATTTCCAAAAATATTTAGGAGCGGAGCGAAGCGAAGCTCCCATGGATCAGCTTCAATGGCGCAATGACTGTTACGCCATAAATTCCAGAGTTCTTAACCGATTTTAATATTTTTTATGGTGAATCAAATTAACAGGTTTAGGACCAGATGGTGACGGAGCCCGAATTTTGAAATTCGCAAAAAAAAATTTTTTCTTTCTTAGGTATTACGTTCCGCTCCAATATATGGTGCTAGCGTAGCTTTATGCTTAGCGACTGCATCGCCTAGTTTATTATATGATGTAACTAAAAATTTAAGGTTTTTGCAATTTTCTCTTCATCTGTACTATAAGACGTTACTTCGTACCAAATTTCAACCACTTCAACCACTTCATGACATATATCTATAGATATTATACTGTATATAATATATACATTTTACTCTTTAATAGCGAGTGATCATAGAAACTAGAGCATGACTAGAGTAACTTTTAAGTGAGTTGTTGCCAGAATATTACTTTAGTAGCATTTAACGTAACTTTTGACCTACTCACGTAACTGCATGTTATACAACTCTAAATGTTACTTTTACATAACTAGTAAAAATTAAACAAAATGAAACTACTTGAACTTCGATTAAGATAACATTATTTACCTGCATTCTCGTAGATTTGGTTATGTTTTGCGTTCTCTTCGCTAAGTAAAATTTAGCGAGGTTTCAGTAGAAAACTACTCTAGTTTCCCATTTAAAATAAGATTGTTAATTTTCTCATGAAAATTTATTTTCTCTTTCTGCTGTCACATGTTACTTTTGACTATCGGCTACTGGCAACACTAGCTAGGGTGACATGATATCTGTTATATATAGATATGTTCGTTTTGGCTAATTTTGAAAACCGTTACGTAACGGTTTTGAAGTTTCATTAACGTTATTGAAAACCGTTTTCAGTTTTGGTTATCACTACCGCGGTTGACGAGATGCTTTGGCTACTGCAAAACGAATGAAAACTAAAACACTGTTAGCTAACGTCATGCAAGTTTTAGTTTTACGTAATTATGGTTATGACGATATCCCTTCGTGCTTTTACTAGGATTAGGACTAGTTTGTTAAAATTAAAATGTATGAACTAGTAATTTTTAATGTAATGTGAATAAATGAGAACTTAAAAGCTGTTTTGTCGCATTTAAAAATCGTGATATTTACAATCATTTTTATTTCGATTTTTTATTTGATAATATTTCTGATAAAATTACAAAATTATTTGTTTTATTATTCCATTCATCACTCTTTTGGCGCATTTACGCGATCGTGGCGGTGCGCGGTTTTCAGTTTTGGTTGCATTGCGTGGGTTATGAGAAAAAACGGTTTTATGTTTTGCGGTAACGTTACGTTTCGTATGAAATTCAAAACGGTTTTTAGTTACGTTTCGGTATAACGTTCTCATGCCTAGTAATATAGTCTGTGTTGTGTCCAAATCTACAATGTGACTTGTATATGTAGTCAAAATCTTTTCGAAAACAATGGCAAATGAGAGTTACACTTACTGTAGATTATGTGCAGAGTTTAAAAGAGTGACAACGTTAGTCGATGTAGAAAATAACATCGATGAAATAATAAGCAAATTGAATCGAATCAACGCCATTGCGGACCTTCATTCTGCCAGGTTGCCCAAAACTGTATGTATACAATGTATGGTAGCATTGACCGGCGCATTCGAATTCGTGTTAGGAGTGGAAAAAGCTCAGGGTATTCTATCGGATGTAAATCGAGAAATCGAAGAAGAGGTACCAGACGATGTAGAACCCGAAAGTAGTCCACGACAAATAACTACTGAAACATTGACTGAAATTAAGCTAGAAAAAGACAATACCGAAATATTACCCGTCGAACAAGATCACAACTTGATAACAAATAACGAACAAACGAGTTTATTGGAAAAAGCGCTTAAATCACGTGTCAGATCTGCTACTGTGTCTGTACAAAGAAATGAGGAACCAAGTAAAGTTGAAAGAGCTGGTGACCCTGTCCGAAGGGTAAACGCAGATACGGTGTTCAGAGAGAAAAAAAAATTGGACCTCAAAAATGTATCCACTTGGAAGGACTACATATGGAAATGCTCAATCTGCGAAACACAATTCATGTCTCACGAAGAACTTAAAAATCATTCTATGGAATTACACAAAATTTGCAATACTCAACAATGCTTTGATTGCAACTTGCGAAGAGGCAGCTTGAATCAATTTATATGGCATGTGCGGCAACATAGAAAACAATACAAATATTTCTGTTATATTTGCTCTACACCGGTATCTTCACTTCATGAAACATATCTGCATAAATTAACCCATCTAACTACTCCTAATGTTTGTAAAGGCTGTCATTCCACATTTAAGACGGTTCAAGAATTAATGGACCACACAGCAACATACTTCAGAGATATTTGTACACCGGCTTCAAAAAAACCAAAATTTGTTGACCGCACTTGTGAAGTTTGTAGCAAGACTTTCGGTACAGCCCTTGCTCTCACAAGGCACTTACTAACGCACACGGATCGTAAAAGAGATCACATATGTGATACATGTGGTAAATGTTTTCATAACAAGCATGTTCTTAAAGGTCACATGACCATTCACTCAGATGAACGACCATTTCCATGTGACATTTGTAAACAAAGGTTCAAATTACGAGCCCACTTACGAAAGCATCTCAAAAGACATGTCGCCAAGAGACAATACACTTGTGATCAGTGTGGTCGCAGTTTCAAATGCAAAAGACAACTGGAAACTCATCTTATCGTACATACTGATTTGCTGCCACATGTGTGCATTCACTGCAAAAAAGCATTCCGATCCAAAACTGCACTAAACCAACATATAAGACAGCACACAGGCGTGAAACCATATTCTTGTAACGTATGTCAGCGACAATTCACCGGATGGCCAAACTATAATAAGCATATGAAGAGACGACACAATATGGATATGACAAAGAGAAAACGTTACAGTGATGTCGATGACACAGCGAATTCTGAGGATATGAAAAAGTATGTGGAATCCTTTTTCAATGAGACTAAACGTAAAGGGCGGCCAAAAACTATTAAACCAGTAAAAGAAGTTACAGTAGATCAACCAAGCGAAAATTGAATCAATTATGGTGCACTGTTTTCTATTGTAAGATTTTCCAATCATGATGAAGTGATGATGAAGGATTATGAGGGACAATGAGTTTAAAATGCAGCTTTTATAACAAATGCAATATTTAGAAATTTATGATCAATGAATACCTCTACATGTATCATGTAATCATTAATATGTATAGTTTATGTCAAGATCTATACCATGTCCAGAATGTCAAAGCAGAGCTTTGCGAGTTCATATATAATTTCTAGACGTATTTCTCTATACAGTTCCTAATAATTAGCAACATTTTATAACTCAACCTTATTAACCGTATATATACATATATCTGATTTTATTAGCCGATGCATGCATAGGGTTTGAAATTTAGGAACATTCAAATATGGACAGTCACAATATGTATTACAAAATAGTCAATTTTTTCTTTTTTATTTTAAATGGGTTCTCTTTTGATCCCAATCAAGCTATGGGCAAAACAGGAACCAGGATGGAACAAGCTGATTTTATTGTATAATACAGCAATGTGTGAACATTCAGAATACTTGCTCTTCAAAAACTTAAACTGACATCTGGACTGGGTTTACAGTTTACTACCTGGCATTGAATTAACAAATCAACTAATTGTTCTGACAGAACAGTATCAAATAATTGTTCTGACTGACAGAATGGGATAGAATTACACGAAAAATTCAACGACAGATTGTTGGATTTGGCTCAATACACATGGGTCGTGTCATCTGCGGTTTTTCCAGATTTAACTGTTCTATCAAACATATATGCAGGTCATAATGTTTGTGTGAAACAACTCATTAGTTAATAAGTGTTAGAAACCTTGGATCTGTAGGTAGTATAATTATCATAAGAGTTGGTTATTAAGTATGTCTATATATCTATTGATAAAATGTGTATTCGCTTAGTGCCTACTGTTAAAGCTGCTTGATAGATCTTCCCTGAGAGCAAATATACCAATAGAGTCAACCTAAGCGTTCTGTCAGCGTACACTTTATAAATTGCCAGTGATGGTGATTAGTCGATGAAAGCTCGATAGACATTTATAATTAAAATACGCCAGTTTTATAAATTTTACAATCTTGTAAGTATTATTGTATTGAACACTTCATGTGGTTATTACACGCAGTCGCGAATTTGCGCAGAACGAGCACATGTATGGGCATCAATAAATAAGTTTGCATTAAATAAGATTTTTAATAGCAATTTGAGTTTTATTTTACAAATCAACAACCTAGTTGTCTAGGTAACAACACTTGACATAATATTACTCTATTACTACTCTGACGATCGAATGACTCCTACAAGTGTCAACAGCTTTGAGAGCCGTGGATGAGGCAGTGCCTTGGTCAGTACATCAGCATCCATATTTTCATTTCAATCATATTTTCCATCCATCCAGCATCCATATTTTCCTCTCATTTTGCACGCAGTCTCTAAGGAAGCCTTCTTTGATGCCGATATGTATCGACCTCTTGCCATTTATTGAATTACTCGATAGCTTTTGTGCTGACTAGTTATCATTAAAGACAGGTTGCCAGCCTTTGACTGTTCTTATATATGGATCCATTTCGTTTTTGTTTTGTAGGTCATCTATAATATAAAAATATAGTTAATAATAATTGGGAACATCTGACACAACCAATTTTTAAAATAAGTAATTATATCAATATCAAATTGACGTATTTAAATATCTATTACGGAACATATGCAAAAATATTGAAATGTCGATGTTGTTTACATAATCTTGAAAGACCCCATCACTAGCAATATTAACCTGAGCTATTATGAAGAAAATTAATAGCTTAATAACTATTTAAATACAAAGAAGTGTAGGTTTTATATAAGCTAAAACTGAGTATTAGCACTATATCTTTATCAACATAATAATTCGAGGCTTCCAAAACGCGAAATTCCATTAGAAATATATCAAACAGTACTTAGTTGTGAAAGCTAAGATGTTGTTCATCCGTATTTTCTATATCACGCCGTGAAGAATGCGAACTACATCCAGTAACGAAACAAGACATTTCGGAAAATAAAATATCGTTTATTTGTCTCTCAAAACCAACGATAACAATGTTAATTTTATTAAAATGTGTCGAGTGCTTCACAATCTGACATTGAACGCTACTGTCAACATTATACGACTAAAGGTGGACTAAAGAAGAATGGTTAAAATCTCAAGATACACGATACGCGGCAAGAATTTTTCAAATTGTTTCTTAAGGCGGAAACACATTATTAACACGCGACGCGACCCGATGAAACGCGATGCGTGTTGAGTCGAATCAAATGTATTGTTTTCTATGGACCAGAATCATACTATGAACATCCGACGCGACGCCATGCGCTCACACGCCACCCGATCCAGACGGGCCAGGTCGGTGTGTTGTCCATGGTGGGGGTAAACACGCCATCCGACGCGGCGCGCGTAGTATGTTTCTAGACAACACCCGATGCCACGCGTCAGTCGTTTGAGAACTGTCACAGAGCGAATACGAATTCGTTGACCCATCCCTATTCTTCAAACTATCAAACAGAATTTATGTCAATTTATTATTATATTTTGCATTTATTGTATTAATTTTTTCTTTATTTATTCTGGCACGAAACAGTCATTAGAAATAATAAAGTACACAAGATTTTGACATCAATTGTAGAATAATGAGTGCCCAATATTAATTAGGTACATAAATGTAGGAACAGAAACTAGTTTAAATCAAAATATAAAAGTACATTAAAATACGAATTAGCTTATTATTAAATATCTATGATTAAGGCAACAACACAACAAAATAAGTATTAATTTACTTAAAAATTATTAAAACGAACATTATTAGCATTTTACTTAAATATATTGAAAATGTCTGACTTGATACCAGTCAATGTGTTACAAAACAGGTGTAATTTGTAGAATTGTTCGTTATATGTTTTCATACAGCGAGCAAAATAGCTATTGCGAGTCTAATTCTTGCGATATTGTGGTGGTACGAATATTTTTATGGGGCGTGAGGAGCGTGCGGGTACTCGTGCCTTGACTATAAGGTTGATCTGTGATAGAAGAACTGGACAATCTATCTTATTATTTAATAATTTAAAGAGAAAAACTAGATCGCACATCATCCTACGGTTTTCAAGAGATAATAAATTATGTTAATCCATAGTACATGACCATACACTTCCGCTGCTGTAAGCAAACTGTATTCAAAAATTGCTAGTATGTCGTGGCGTCGCGTGTTGGTAATGTGCACGGTGCATATCGGGTGTCGACACGTTGCGTCGGGTCGCGTTTTAATAATATGTTCCCGCCTTAACTCTCAACGTTCAAATGTCAAATGGTTGTAATTTGGTTGTAAATTATACTACCAAATCAAAAATACGTGTTTGATGAACGATGTTTCTGAAGTAAGACCAAATTCAGTGCGGTCGTATTATAGTGGCCGAACAGCTTTGTTAGCGGCTAGCTTGAAATTATATTATTTTACAAGGAATTTGGTGATAAAACAACAGGAAAGCGTGCATACAGACGCTTTAGAAATTTTGGAGTCCGCGTCCAGGATGGCTTGTGTTGTTCCAGACAGTCTAATATATCACGGAAAGAAAATACGGATGAGGTGTTATCATTTCATCGGTGAGTTTTGTTTCAAAATTCTCATATTTTTGACAATATAACAACGGTATTTTCAGAAAATTGTAGTAAATTATTATTTCAAATAGATTTCTCCATGAGTTTTGGTTTAAATTGTCTTATTTTCATGCTTTCTGTTTTGTATATGATAGTGGTGTGTTTTTTGTTATCGATGTCAACATTTTTGGTTTTTACTTTTTGCTTTAGATTTCCTAAAGATTAAACTATTAATAATGAATGGATACACCGTATATCAAGGATCAATTGGACACCGAAAGCGCACAGTCACATTTGTTCGAAACATTTTAGACTATAGTCATTTGAGCTACGTGAAAACATTTAATTTCGGCGGCTAAAAGCAAATGCTATACCCACATTACATTTACAGAACATGAAATTGCTCCTTTTTTATTCCAAACATTATCTTGCTATTAGTCTTGCTCTGTCATATAATTATTTCGATCCTACCAATAAATATTCAGTTTGTTAATTAACATTTTGGCAGCGTGTATCCCAAATAATAATGATAGCTTATTTACAACTAGCGACCCGCCCCGGCTTCGCACGGATGCAATGCTCTACTATATTATGCATGTATAATACATATAAACCTTCCTCTTGGATTACTCTATCTATTAAAAAAAACCGCATCAAAATTCGTTGCGTAGTTTTAAAGATTTAAGCATACATAGGGATATAGGGACAGAGAAAGCGACTTTGTTTTATACTATGTAGTGATAATATTTTTGTGTTTCAGAAACCACTATCGCATTCAGAAGGAATTATGAACCACCAAGTAAACGCCCCAAATCTATGACCACAGTTGAAACAAATACTGATTCCGATATCTCTGAACTGATATCTAATTTACAGAAAATTGTAGCAGATAGTAAAAACCAAATTGGAATATTAAAAAAAGAGTAAGAAAGTTGGCGTAAGTGTATCGTTTCTGAAGGAGCATACTTTGAAGGTGATAAAATAAATTTGGATGAATAACAAGCATTTTGTATATTATTGATCTTTTCCCGGTACTTTCTTGATAGAGTAGTGTATAAAAATATGAAAATAATAACTAAATATGTATTAAATAATAGTTGGTTGATTTAAATTAAATAATCGATTAATTTTCTTTTAAAATTTTTCCTCTTTTTAATCTATACCTATAAAAAATAGAATGTTGAATGCAGTGTTCACTAATGTACTGCTAGAGGTCTAACTTAAAAAAGAAACATGTAGCCTAATATGATATACCTATACAAGGTGCAATTTTTTAACTGTACCTACCTGGTTTCTATAGATACTGAAGACAGAAAATCTAATAAATAAATTGGTTCGGGTCCAAAATTCTACCCATGAAAACTGTATTATAAAATGTTCATATTGCAGATTCTACACGTGTTTATTATGACATATTACCGTCTGTTCTAGTGTCATTGACATACCAACGGCATAAATTTGTTTTTTACGTTTTTAATTTTATTTTTATCGATAGTAATATCGATGCCGTTACATCACTGACGTAAGGGAAACTAGTGACTACCTTATAAATTACGAAACAAAATCTGTATACTTATTTCTTTCTTACACATTTACAACTGTATAAGTCAAAATAGTACGAACTAACGTTTTGTGTTGTTATTTTAGCACGCCTTCTATAGCTTTAGTTATTGTTCTGAGGTTAAATGACCAGAGGTGACCAAATGACTGCGTACACCGTAAATAAGTCTATGATTTTGCTTGTTCACTCTCTCACGTTGTTACACCATATAGGGTGAGTGAACTAGATATTAGAGATAAATTATTATAATAGAAAAATACTAGAAAAAATCGACTCGGGTCACAAGTGAATCTCAGGCGGGAATCGAACCCACAACCTTTGGAAATCCGGTCCAATGCTCTCCCAATTGAGCTACCGAGCCTTGCGAACACTCGTTGAAATTTTCTAGTACATTCCTGATTTTACGCTGTAGGCCAGCGTTGTTTCATCAATGAGAGGAACATCCTCTCGTATTCGAAAGAAACATTTTTACAAATGTTTGGTCAATCGATTAAGATGAAACAGCCATGTTAGATTTATAATTTTTTCTAGTCGATTTTTTCTAGTATTTTTCTATTATAATAATTTATCTTCTAAGATCGCATTGAAAATGCATAAAATATATAAAAATTATAAATCTAACATGGCTGTTTCATCTTAATCGATTGACCAAACATTTGTAAAAATGTTTCTTTCGAATACGAGAGGATGTTCCTCTCATTGATGAAACAACGCTGGCCTACAGCGTAAAATCAGGAATGTACTAGAAAATTTCAACGAGTGTTCGCAAGGCTCGGTAGCTCAATTGGGAGAGCATTGGACCGGATTTCCAAAGGTTGTGGGTTCGATTCCCGCCTGAGATTCACTTGTGACCCGAGTCGATTTTTTCTAGTATTTTTCTATTATAATAATTTATCTTCTAAGATCGCATTGAAAATGCATAAAATATATAAAAATTATAAATCTAGATATTAGAGGTTTGCACCGGAGCAGTGAGTACCGGAGAATAACCGGTGATTTACCAGTAAAAGTACTCGATTGAAATAATCGGTAATTAACCGATTGATCTCCGGTGATTGTCGCATCTTATTTTTTATATAATAAAGTTACACAGATAAGAGACACATTAAAAATCATTTTTTATAAGTATTTAACATTCATTTACCAACTTGTATCTTTTTAATTGGATTTAATATTTCAGTCATTAATTCAAAGCGGTCTTGTCCGTTTATATGAGTCATTTCACTAGCAATTAACTGGCCAAATAATTTGTTGCAATGTTCGTGGTTATATTTGTAATTATCTGTTTGCGTTCCTTTTTCATTGCACATCACTATGGGTTGCTTTTTTGAAATATTTAAAATGTGATCTTTTGCGCATATTCTTCAAATAGATCTAAATAAGAAAAATGGCAAATAAGAAATATAGATTGTATCTTGCGTACGTTTAAAACAAAATCGTGAACAAATTTAGCTTACCTTGATTTTCCATTTTAAAAGAAAATTCTTCTTAAGTTAACTGTTTAAATTATATCTACAATTTAATTTAAACAGTTACGTACGGTACGTACGGTTCGACCTTAACAATTACTACAAGAAGTTCCAACTCGTTGGAATAGCCTTTATGAAATTAATTCGATAACATTCAAAGTTCGGGTTCCAAAATTTCTACAGGGGTAGGTGAAATACTTTTACAAACATTGAAAAATTGTATGAATGATCGCTTATTGGAATACGAATCTCGAACTGTTTGTCGAATTTCTACTTTACTGCATCCCCTTTTTAGAAACAGCTTTAGACAATTGCAAGATAAATTAGCTGCTAAAGATGCTGTAAAAGCAGAAATAAATAATATTTTCCGGATCCGTAACATATCTCAAAGCGCAGAAGAAATAGCCACATCAAGCGAAAATAGTACAAGAGAAACTGGTCACCCGGATTTGCTTGGATTTCTAAAAAGAAACAATAGTAATGCTGATATGACATCCGCTACGGCAATGGATTTATTCAAAACGTACACGGAAACACAGTATCCTGAAAAAAACAATTGGGATGAAGTTGTGCAATTCTGGAAATTCAATAAACATTTAAAGCCTTTAGACGAAATAGCCTTTAAATACCTAGCTGTGCCTGATACTTCTGGAAGGTCAGTAAGAGTATTTTCGACAACAGGACAAATGCTAAATGATAGACGAAATATGTTACGCTACGACGCTGTTGACATGTTGTGTTTCCTCAATCAAAATCAGCATTTGCTGTCCTTATAAAACTTTTTTTTTAATAAACTATTATGTTCTTAATTTAATTTTTTGCATTCATAATGCAATACTTTCTATAAGATATAAAATACGCGTGTAAAAAAACTGTGTAAAATATCAATTGATTGTTCTTATTTCTTTATTTTTAATGTATAAATTATTTTTCTCCTGACCTCCGGTTTTAAGAATAAGAATAAGAATAAGAATATTTATTTGCTAATACTATGTGTTACAATGAGACGGGGTGTTACATCGATTTAGTGAATCAACAGTATTCGCCATATAGTTGTAGGCATGCAAATATGATACATAAAATTAAAATTTTTAATACATTTTTTTTTTAAGTTACAATGACACAAGATTAGAGAGAAAAGCAAGTCAATAATTAAATGACATGAATACAAATAAACCAATCATTATTTATCAATTAATCAGTGTTAAATAATAATAATAAAAAAAACAACAAAAATAAAAAAAAATAAAAACAAGTATTTCGATATTTTATAAATAAGAATTTCACAATATCACTATTATTAATGTCATTACATTGATTTAAGACAAGAGCATGTTTTTGTCATCAAGAAACTGCTTTATAGAGTAGTAGTTGCGTTCGACAAGCCAGCTGTATAGGGAATTTCTAAACCTATTCTTGCCTAGAGGTAAATCTCTTAAAGTTTTTGGTAGTTTGTTAAATATTTTAA
This sequence comes from Calamotropha paludella, assembly GCA_927399485.1. NCBI lineage: Eukaryota > Metazoa > Arthropoda > Insecta > Lepidoptera > Crambidae > Calamotropha > Calamotropha paludella. Next base: position 1,025,470 of record OV656830.1, on the reverse strand, counting down.
CAGCCATGCAATACACATTTTTACTATATAAGGTAAGATTACTTTTAGGAAAGATAAGTTTATTTTTTCTACAATTTCTCGCATTGGGGTTCCTTTGATAATGTGTCTCAAAGTATTCGGGAAATCGTTTAATAAAAAGGCATAGCTCTGCTATATACATGCATGGCAAGGTTAGAATTTTATAATGTTTAAACAATGGCTGGCATGATTCCCAACTTCTGAGGCCACATAGTGCTCTAAGACAACGTTTTTGGGCTCTGAACGCTCGTTCAAAATCAACGCTATTTCCCCATATTATTATGCCATAGCGAAACATTGAGGCGACATATCCGTGGTATGCTTCTAATGCAACGGTAAAAGAAGTTACTCTCCTGATTCTACCCAGGGCAAATACAAATTTATTCACTTTTTTGCAAATAGTATCTATATGGTTTTTCCAAGAGCAGTGCTCATCCACGGTAATTCCTAAAAAAGTTGTTGATTCTACCACTTCAATGTCATTATTATTATACTTAATGTCGAGTTTTATTTTATTTCTTTTAGAGGTTCTAAATTGTATAGCTTTAGTTTTATTAATGTTTATTTGTAAATTATTATTAATCATCCATTTAGAAATATTGTCTATAGTAGTATTAATGTCAGTTTGGAGTTTTGTTATGTCTTTGTTACGAAATAATAGGGTACAGTCATCAGCGAACAGAATGCATTCAGTGTCAATTGCGTCTGGCAGGTCATTTATATAGATTAGGAACAGCAATGGTCCCAAAATACTCCCCTGCGGTACACCGTTTTTTATGCGTTTGTAAGCAGATTTAGCGATAATTTTCACATCGTTTTCTACTTTTGAGATTTCCGTGCATTGTTGACGATTTTCTAAATAGCTGGTGAGCCAATCACCTGCTTTACCTCGTAATCCATGTTCAGCGGCCTTTCTCAATAATATACAAGGTTTTTCACCGGAGATTGCCCAATCACCGGTGAATACAATCGGTTGTCAAAATCTCGCTCCTGTGCAAACCTCTACTAGATATATTGTTTCTCTACTCCCATTTTCTTGTGCTGACTCTATTGGTATGTTTGCTCTCAGGATCTGCCAATCTTTTATATTGTTTATGGACAACCCTTAAAAAATGGCGCGCTTTCCACTCAAACGAAACTAATATTTTTTGTTTGTAAAAAGGATTGGATTGTTAAAATAAGATAAAATGACAACTTTTGGATTTTTAATCACCAATTCTTAGCTTCTCGCTTCACTATTTGGAGAACGCTGCTTCTAAGTTATAAAAAGGTATATAATCAAAATTATAACAATATAATTACGCTCCTAGTTAGGTATATGACATAGGAAATATTTGTGACGTCCGTTAAAATCATGAGGGCAATAAGCTAATAGCAAAATTTTATAATCTGAGTTCAGAATGAGATCTTAAATAAGCGAAGATAGGTACTGGCAACGAAATCCGGCAAATGCTCACAGTGAGCACGTGTGTGGATCTTCTTTATGCAAACTATAATCGCTATTTGAAATACTGCTCATATGTAAATATGAGCGAGAGAGATGGAGCGTCAGTTGCCGACAGTGAAAATTGTTGATTACTGGGTCGATGCAGTCGCTAAGTATAAAGCTTCGCTAGCACCATGTACTAATATCAATGATAAATCACGAACAAATAAATGTCAATAATATCTAATCAACAGGTTATACTCAATAAAAAGTTTAAAGACAAATTATTGATGAAAGTTAAGATAAATTAAGCATGAGAAGACAGTTGTATAAATCGTTCAAGTTCAGCACATTTTGACGTGACAACGTCTTATAAATTGGTTTGCCGGGTGACACTTCAAGAAACTGCGTTACGCTCCGCACACGTTATGCGCTTACAATGAGAGCGAGTGAGAGGCACGCGTCCCTTCCACTCGGGCATGGTTAGCCCGCCTAAGAGCGAGAGAGACAGACATAAAAAGTGGAAGGGACGCGTGTCTATAAATTAATGTTTTAAATATAATTCTTTGTATAAATAAATGTTTTAAATTGTTACTATTATTTCATCCTTCTTCCTACTATACGAATGAATATTCACATTAAAATTATTTTACCACTCAAAGTCGTTGTCACGTAAAACTTTCGCCCGTATACCGACTTTACAGGCAACCAACCAGTTTTATATGTTATGTTTTATATGTGTTTAATAACTCAAATACGATTTTTTTTTCGAGCACTTTGTCAAGCGGAAAGGATGGATCTTTCTAATTCTAAAGCCCATCAATACTCCGAAGTCTAGAGAAAGCTACATAAGATAATCCTAAGGCAAAGTCTTTTTCACCAATGTCGATCGTGGATAGAAAATTTTCAAAAAGCGCGTCCTTTTTTTTAACAGGAAATCCCATAGAGCCAATGTTTTTCGGTCATAATTTTATATTTTATTTTTGCGAATTTCAAAATTCGAGCTCCGTCACGATCTAGTCCGAAACTGTTGGTTCGATTCATTACAAAAAATACAAAAATCGGCTAAGAACTCATAGAGTTATGGCGTCACATACATTTCGTCATTGAAGCTGATCCATGGGAGCTTCACTCAAATCAAATTCAAAATTCCGCTCCAATAATTGTGTTGAAAACGTGAAAAAAGCTCTTAAATAAAACTCTTCTTCTTCAAGGCAGACGTATAATCAAACAGAAACAAAATACAACCATAAAAATCATAGAAAAATAGAGTTGTCAAAAAGATCATAAATAATATAAAAAAGGTCGATTAAGCGTAGTCAACATGGTCGCCCCCGTGTGGCAACACCAAAATAAGGGAGTGACTACGCTATGTCAACAAAACCAACTTCCGCGTTGGCCTACGTAAAGTACCCGATTCAGTGGCAACTTCGGCAACACGCACTATGCCATCACGGCCTGGGAATACCGTAACCACCCGCCCACGAGGCCAGACTCCTCGAGGTAAATTGCCATCTGCAACTAATACTAAATCCCCGATTTTAACTGTGCGTGTCCCCGAAGTTGCCCCGGAAGGTCGAGGCCTCAAATCCGGTAGGTACTCCTTCACCCAGCGCGACCAGAAATGGTCCGCCAAACGTAGCCCTTTCTTCCACTTAACTCGGCGTACCATATCCGCGTCATCCGTTGCTGTTAGAACGTTGTAGGGAGACGACGTACCCAATATAAAATGCGAGGGGGTGATGGCTTCATCCACCTCGGGATCCACAGACACGTGCGTGAGGGGCCGGGAGTTGACAATGGCCTCAGCTTCCATAAGGAGCGTGTTGAATATTTCTTCACACGGAGAACGCTCCCTCCACGTGACAAAAAGAGCCGTCTTAATACTTCGCACGAGTCGCTCCCAACATCCGCCCATGAATGGAGCTGAAGGGGGAATAAACTTCCACTTTATTCGCCTATTACATACAAACTCTGCTACCGGCGCGCCATACAATAATTTAAATTCTCGACTGGCCCCCACAAACGCCGTCCCTTTGTCTGAAAATATTGTAGTTGGTGTTCCACGGCGGGCGATGAACCGGCGAATGCACATAATCGCCGAATCAGTGCTAAGGCTGGCTGCCACCTCCAAATGGACGGCGCGCACCGTGAGGCAGGTAAATAACGCCACATACCGCTTCTCTGTTCGCCGTCCTATGGAGACTTGGAGAGGTCCAAAATAATCTAAGCCTACGTGAGTAAACGGCCTCTCGTGGTGGGCCAGCCGTTCGGATGGTAAATCGCCAGTTAAAGGTGTGGTTGGTGAGGCCTTCCGAATTTAACACTGACTGCAATCATTGGCCACTCTCTTCACTGCCGGTCGCAAACCAATGATGTGATATTTTTGGCGCAACTCGTTCACGACGGTCTCGTTGTTGGAATGGGCCATGAGCTGGTGAACGGAAGCAATGACCAGTCGCACGATCACGTGTTTTCCGTCGAGCACGATTGGGTTAGTAGCGGTGGATACGTTCTCAACTGTAGAAATCCTCCCGGAAAGTCGTAGCGTGTAATCCTCGCTAATAAACAACGCTAAACGCCTTAAGCGACTAGTTTTGGATAACATCTGGCCGCGCTGGGTAAGGATGTACTCATCCCCGAAGGAATCCAACTGAGAACGAAGGAGGAGTTGTCGCTCGGCCTCCATTAAATGACGTGAAGTTAAAGATGTATCTGTATCAACGCTTTGACGCGAGGATGCCAGAAGGGCTTTAAACCGCTCCGCGCATAGCACAACTCGAGCAGTAGCCCGTAGCAAACGAAGCCACTGACTGAAACGAGTGGCGCCCGCAACCACCGGTGAAGGCAGTGTTCGCGAAACAATTGCCCCTACCGCCTCCAAATCAGGGACCATGGCGCTTCGTTTAAGCTCCTCGAGTATTGGGGGCGGTTGAGTGGATGGTTCCTGTGGCCAGTCGACTAAGGGTAATGACAGAAATGATGGCCCCAGAAACCATTGAGAGGAAATTTGGAATTGGTGATCGACGCGCGTAGCGTCGTCCGCTACATTCAAGCCTGACGGAACGTACCGCCAACACGAAATGTCAGTTAACTCTGTAATCTCGCCTACCCGGTGAGCAACAAATGGCTTGAATGAGCGGGCGTCGCTCCGCAGCCATAGTAGAACCGTCATACTATCTGACCAAAAAAATAATTTTGAAGGTTGTCGCCTGTGAGCTTCGACAATATACTGGGCAAAACGTGCGGCCACGAGCGCTGCCTGAAGCTCCAAGCGAGGTATTGAAACTGGCTTTAATGGTGTTAGCCGTGCTTTTCCACCAATGAGACTGAGCATCACCTTCCCATTGGCGCACACAAACCTAAAATACGCTACACAAGCATAAGCAACCTCGCTTGCGTCGGCAAAAACGTGAAGCTCAATCTCATGAGCGACATTATGAGACAAATAATGCCTGGGGATCGAACACATAAATAAAGCTGAAAGTTCTTTGTACCAAAGAGTCCACTTATTAACCAAAGAGAAAGGCAGCTGTTGGTCCCAGTGTAAACCATGTTTCCAGGTCTGTTGAAATAATACACGTCCGCGAATTATAACTGGAGTAAGCAGACCCAGTGGATCATATACACTCATTAGAAACGAAAGAACAGATCGCTTTGTTAAAATTGGAGGCAAATCACCTAAATTGCCCCTTGAAAAACACAGAGTGTCATCCCTGATGTTCCAGTTCACGCCAAGTATTCGAACAGCCACTGAGGACATGTTTGTAAGGCGCAACTCTGGCGAAATAGATGCAAGCGCCGGCTTAGAGTTTGACACCCAGTCGCGCATCTGTAAAGAAACTTGCGATAAAACATGAACTATGTCACGCGCCAGGTTTGCTGCCTCATCCGGTGTATCAACGCTACCTAAGTAGTCGTCCATATAAGTATCATTTATAATGGCAGCAGCGGCCGCCGGATGCGAATGACTGAATTCCTGAGCATTACGGTTTTTCAAATAAAGAGCCGTAAATGGACTTGACGTGGCACCGAAAATCATGGATGACATCCTGTACTCGCGAATCGGCTCGGAGGGGTCGTTGCGCCACAAAAACCTCTGCGCATCCCGATCTTCTACCCGAATTTTCGTCTGCGGGAACATTTCCCGAATGTCAGCGTTGAGAGCTATTCCACTCTCTCTAAAACGCATTAGCAAAGCCAACAAAGGTTGTAGAAGATCAGGCCCGGAGAGCAACATAGAATTTAAGCTCACACCGTGAACCTGCGCGGCGGCGTCATATACCACCCTTAACTTCAATTTCTGGGGGTGAACTACACCGAAGTGCGGCAAATACCAGGCTACGGCTCCGCTAGGGAACGGAGGACACAATTCGGCGTAATCTTTACTTATAGTACCTTGATCGATACTCTTGTAAGATGCGGCATACGCAGGGTCACGTCCAAACTTATTCTCTAGGCTACGAAACCGAGACAGGGCTAAAGGACGACTGTCGGGAACCTTGCCGATATTAGCCCGCCAAACCAAACCCGTTTCGAACCTACCCGATGGGAGACGTCGCGTTGTCTCATCTAAAATCTGTTGCGCCCGTTTATCGCTATCTGACATATACTGCTTCTTTACTATGCCGATAGAATCAATGCGAAAATATTCTTTCAGTTGAACGTCAAGTGATTCATGTTCAGAAGCAGTAACGTCACGGCAATGGTTAACGAAACAATTCCGCGAAAAACTTGACTTAACTTTGCCAAACAAAACCCACCCGTGGGAGGTCAAAGTAGCCACTGGTTGGGTGCGAGTACCGCGACGTACCTCTTGAGGTAATAAAAGGTGCCAATTATCTACGCCAATCAAAAGTGATGGTTTAGCGTCGTCATAGCTCAGAAGCTCGGCAATGTCGGAGATGTAATCTAAAGCCTGAATATCGTGAAGTCTGACGGACTGTGGTGCGATATCCAAGCTGGGAACAGCGCGAACATTTTTGAGCTCAAAGAGCTCGGAGCAGTGACGACCTTTAATTTTAAAACTAACGCGATCTACTTTCATTGTTTTGGTCATCCCCCCTATGCCCTCAATGATCATAAGGCCACTTTGTCCTTCAGCGCCAATACTTTTGGTGAGAGACGAGTCCATTAACGTAGCGGTGGAGCCGTCATCTAACAATGCGAAAGCATCAACAGCACCTTTTGGGCCAAAGACGGTCACCGCAATCATCTTGAGGAAAGGGCGGGAAGATGAACAAGTGCTACTATGAGCTACAGTTTCTGAAGCAGTGTTATGAGAAATAGCAGGGCCCTCAGGCGCTGATAGTCCACAAGAAACTGTGGCGCATTCGGAAGAATCTCTATGAAGAATGGAATGATGTGTGAATTTCTTCGTACACGCATTGTACTTGCATGAAAATCTTTTACAACGAGCATATGCATGACCTCCCTTTCGTAGGCATTTATGGCAAACCTTCATTGATTGTACCCATTCCCACCGTTTATCAATTGGAAGAATTTGGAATTGTTTACACCCTAGAACGACATGTCCAGACTTTTCGCAAAATAAACAATCCTCCTTGAATGACTTCGGGTTGTCGTTTGCCACAGATGCCGCCGAAAAAGAAGTTTCGTTTTGACAAACAAGATGAACATTTTGACGCTTGTCAACGGTACCATGAGTGACATGCAACAATGGTTTTGATGGTTCCATGTACTCGTATCTTGCGCGAAGATTTGCTTCGCTCACTAAAAATTTAGACAAAAGTTCTAATCTGTAATTATAAATGCTTTCGTTTCTGCATGCAAAATCCGCCCAACGAGTTCGTAAGAGCGGCGTTAGCTTTCCGACAATCTCATTGCATAGCTCCGGAGAAGCTAAATACTCCGGCCGTTCCAAAAGCCGCACCACCTCTACACAATTGCGTACTTTGCATGCAAAATTATTTAAGTCTTTCGAGCTCTCGTGGTCGGGTAACCTAGATAAACTACGAATCAAGGAGAGCTCCGTCAAAATAATCCGCTCTGGGCGGGCAAACGACTCCTCGAGAGCTCGAATGACTTCGACCGGGTCACGGGCGACCGCAATGAGAACGCTGACACATTCGCGCGCGGCCCCACGTAAAGCAGCGCTAATTCTAGCTAGATTTTCGGAAGCAGAATACGACGGGCTCGAAGCGTCATAAAGCCTTTTAAAAATGAGCCAGTCGGTAGGATATCCGCTGAATATAGGTAACGAAATTGTATGGCTACCACCTACCTTTTTATTTGATGCTCCGGCAGCTACCTCGGCGATAGCAGAAGCCAATTTTAGCATATTTTGTGAAGTATAAAACTCGTTATTATTTTTATTGATGATACAATTTTGTTGTTGAGTGCCTAATGTGGACCATAAATGTGTAGGAGCCCTGTTGATCTGTGCATTGCACTGCCCTGAAGGAGGATGACAGGGGGGGACCAACGGGCATGAGGCTACAGCCGCTCTGCATGAGCAGTCATGAGGAGCTGGAACGCTGGTAGGTGCTTGCGGCATGGCAGTCGACGCGGAAACCATGGGGCCCTCAAAAAGCGCAGTGTGTGCTAGGGCCTCCGTAGGCAAACCCCCGAAAGGCGCCACATGGGCCAGGGGTTCCGCGGGCGGGTCCTCAGAAAGCGCATCATGCGCAGAGGGCCCGGATTGCGAGCTGCCATGAGCTTCAACCCACGCTTGAGTGCGGCTACCATGGCTGCGTGAACGCTGAGAAGCGGTACGGCTTTCGGAATTTAACCTAGCAACCTGGGCGAGGCGATCCGCCTCAGCGGCGGCGCGCTCCGCTACGGCCACGCGGGCAGCGGCGGCAAGCTCAGCTTCGGCCACGCGAGCAGCCACGGCAGCTAGCTCCCGCTCCGCTGTAGCTGTGCGCTCGGCATGCGCTGCCTCGATTTGAAGCCGTACCGAAGAAGAAGACGAAATCTTTGAATGAGACTCACCACTAGAATTCTTGATTTTGTTATCTTTCTGGGCCTCCCGAGCTTTTGTAGAGCGTGTTAGCATGTTTAGTTTATACTTCTGACACCACTTTGTTGAAAACGTGAAAAAAGCTCTTAAATATAACTCTTCTTCTTCAAGGCAGACGTATAATCAAACAGAAACAAAATACAACCATAAAAATCATAGAAAAATAGAGTTGTCAAAAAGATCATAAATAATATAAAAAAGGTCGATTAAGCGTAGTCAACAAATTGTATACACAGTTGGCTAGAAGGAATATCCATAGACAATGTAAAAGATATCTTGAAGATAACGTGTAAAATTAATTAGGCATCTTTATATTTATAGAATCCTTATTATGATAGTTAATAAATTAATAACTACATACTTACCATTTTTATTACATTGGACCCTTTTTAGCTTGACAAATAAACTAAGCGATGCAATCGCTAAGCATAAAGCTACGCTAGCACCATATATTAGAGCGGAGCGGTATAAAAAAAAATATACTTTTGATCGGGCTCCGTCACAATCGTCCTAAATCTCTTGATTCGATTCCTCACAAGAAATATTGAAATCGGTTAAGAACTCGGGAAGTTATGGCGTAACAGACATTGCGTCTCCAACAATATTTTTATTACAAGTCCTTGCTGCACCCACACACCTTAACTGCTTATGATAAGGGTGGCTATATCTTCAATGATGCGAGATGAAGATAAATTGTATATATTACGTGTTTCCACAATTATAAAAGCAAATATTAATAATAACGCTGATGATAGTGAGTGATGCGATCGGTGACGGAAAGTAAACTGAATTATAATTAAATATTGAATATACAAAAGTGCTGATAAACAAGTTGATGCTATTGTGCGGTTCAATGACCGTACTGTTGTGATTTCCCGCGTTCAAAAGCTATAAGTGTTTTGATCAACACACTTATAGCTTTTGAAACACTGTTGCTCACCCTGTCCGTTGTATTTTTTTATTATACTTAAATATCTAGAGCTTCTTTTCAACATGATTTTTCTTAATATAACATTATAATTATAATAATTTACATATTTTTTTTTCAGAAATAGCATAAGTGTCAAGGCCAACAATTCTGCCAGAGTCTCTCGTAGTTTTCTATTCTATTTTTGAAATTTCTTCTTGTAATTTTAATTACGGAAATATTCACTCGTCGAACTGACAATGTGGATTTTATCTGACAAACTTTTTTTTTATTATTTTTTGCATTCTCTACTACTAGAATACCCTTTTGAATACCACGAAGTATTATTTATTATAACTTTATTGCACCCAAAAAACTCATGTACAAATAACGGACTTAATGCCCATATACATTGTCTACCAGTCAACCAGAGAGTTGACAACTTAGTGTGCATAAGTAAAGGAAATATAAAATCAAGTCAATTGTGATTTCCATTTACCTCCTTCTCTATATCCATACAAAATATCTATCAACAAATAAAATTAAAATTTTCTTTTGAAATATGCAACCAATCCATCAGTAATTTCTTATTACGTTGTTACGTTCAACTATCGTCAGTGAACCGACTTTTTTATCGATCCAATATTACGTTACACATAAGCCTTCCACGTATTTTATTTTTGGTTATAAGCTGAGTAACTTATTAATTATAATTGATTTTCTTAATAACACTAGTCAACAAAAAAACAATTTTTGCATGTAACATGAGAACTTTTGTCTAGTTATGTTTAGGAGAATGATAAGGATACTAGAAATAAAATTAAAATGTTTCAAATACGAATAGTTTTTTTGTAATACTATTTTATAACATTATAGAAATTTTGAATTTTTATAAACAAAAAGAAGTTATTTCGATTTATTGCTACATTAATATGAATTTACTTTCATGATTTTCGTCTGTATTTTGCTTCAGGAACGTCTCGTTTTAATGTCCAACAATAATCCGCTAACATACGTGGGCTCTTCTTGCCCTGATATCGTTTTTCTATGGTAGAATGTCGTGATGGAATCTTTCACCGTGTTCATCGCTGACGGCGCCCAAATTTTCAGGAAAGAAGTCTAAATGTTAATGTAGTAAATGTATTTTCAATGACATATTACAGCCCAAAGCCTTATTCGTAGATAAAAGCTCCGCGATAATACATTTATAGTCACTTGATCGGCGATTTCCTAGAAAATTGGAAGTTACTTTCATGAAAGCTTCCCAAGCTGATTTTTCTAAATTACTAAGCTTTTCTTTAAATATATCATCTTTCATCAATTACCTGATTTGAGGGCCAACAAATATGCCCACATTAATTTTTGCTTCACTCAGCTTAGGAAATTTTTCTTTTAAATATAAAAAGCCGTCACCACTCTTATCCATAGCTTTTACGAAGTTTTTCATAAGCCCAAGCTTTATGTGTAAATGTGGTAAAAATACATTCTCAGGCTATTGTTTTGTTGTCTTGTTGTCCGATGGCGAAACCAAAATACTGTTCATATAACTTAGTTACTAATGGTGTCAAATTCCTTTGCTGAGTTTTGAAAGTAATTGCACCACAAATGTAACAAAACTTTTCAGGAACATTTTTACACTTTCTTGACATTATTTAAGAATCACTCAACCCAAAAAACAGAACAATATACTACGCTCTCCAAAGAAACAAATTCTCTGAATGCGAAATCAAAACAAAAGCGGAAGCGGTTATATTTTTATTTTGTGGGTAGTAGCTGTAACACGAAAACTAGATCTGATGGAATCAAAATAAATATGGTTATAAAATGAGGGTAGGTAGGTAATTCAAAATTAGCCAGCAAATTTCTTGTTACAAAATTTTGTTGACCAGTGTAATTAAGCAAAAGACAACAAAAACTGAAACTTTTATCTCGTCTGCATTGATCATGTTAATATTGTTGTTATAATTCACAGTTTTTATTGCTTTTAATTAGTGTTGCCCAAATTCAGTCTTGGTCTTGCAGTCTTGGTCTTGTTCTTGCGTTTTTGCAAGACCAAGACCAAGAACAAGACCGCGTATTTTTAGCAAGACCAAGACCAAGACTGACCGTGCAAGACTTGAGCAAGAACAAGACTAAGCCTGCAAGACTCTTGCGTCTTGCAGCTAGGACTTAGCGCTATTTCACGGAGTAGTTAGGTGTAACAGTTCGGTGTATAGGTACGCTTAGGAATTCTATGAGACGCAAAAAACTGTATCAAAGAATATGAAAAACTGGATCTATGCGCATTACGACTAATACCATAAACATACCTACATAGCGAATAAAAAAATATCCATTAAAATCAAACTGAGTGCATGCATAGTTATGTTTTAACCATCGGCACTTTGATAATGCGGCATCAAAGGTTTTGTACTTACTTCTCAAAGAAATTTGCTGCTTTTCGGAAGCACATGGTTATAATACACGCGCCGGCGGCTTCTTTTGAAATCATATACAACAATCGTTGCCGCCGCGCCGAAATCACAACATTTGACACTATTTGATTGCCGCCACAGGGCGTAGGCGTAGGTATACTCATGCAAAATAATTTCGAATTTTAAGAGTACCTACAGGTGTTCCAAAGAATAAATAAGTTTCAGAGTGCTTATAATGAAAATGAATACATTATACTGATCACGCAAGTAGTATTATGATTAGAATAAAATGGTAAGGATAGGTAGTAGATGTCATAATAATTTATTCTAGTAAGTATATATTATAATATTGATTATATGGTTTTAAACTAATTACTTAGGTACTATTATTGTACATTTAGTCATTATATTTCTTAAGTTTTTACAAGAAAAAATAGCAAAAAAGTGTTCAAATATCACCCGTTTGATAAATATTGTAGCCACTTTTAAATATACTTGAAACGTGTAAAAAAATTCTACATAATTAATAAAATAATATAAAAAGCGTAGGTACTTACCTACTAATAAAATAAAAAGCCTGCGATTTATTATTAGTAAATAATCACGGCAGCCGAGAGTGTGTCTCCACTTTTGAATACATAAATCATAACCAGATCACTAGAGCCACTTCAAAAAAGAAATTTGTAATTCCTAGGGTTCAAAATTATTTTGGTGACAGAACTTTACAGAAGCGTATACCATATCTTCTTAATTCGTTGCCCGAAACTATTAGATGTGAAACGGATAGAAATAAATTTAAAAAAATATTAAAAGATTATCTGATGACTACTATTTAACACAACAATTGTATGTTTTTATTTATTTTTTTGCATTCACAATGCAATATTTCTATAAGATATAAAATACGTGTGTAAAAAACAACCACGCCTCCGAGCCCATCTGAGGGCTCGGAGGCGTGGTGGTTTTTTACACACGTATTTTATATCTTACAACAATTGTATCTTATTATTATCACCGCTAAATTTTCCTTCAGTTTGTTGTAATTCAGTCTAAATCCAATTATTGTGCACTTAACTTTACCCGATACAGTTATAGTTGTATTATATACCTACATAATTATAATTATAAGCTAAGAGACTAAAGATCCCTCAGTCAAACCGACAAGTCGGTTTTGTGGGACTAAATTGTATCTTTGTATTTTTTTTTCTTGTATATGAAATAAATAAATAAAAAAAAATAAATAAAAAAAAAAAAAAAGTATTTACAAGCAGTGCCCGCGACTTCGCCCACGAAGAATAGTAACTTTGGAGGTATAGTGACGTTCAGGATTTATTTATTTATTTTAAAACTTCTGTCATCAAACATACAAACAAACTCTTCAGCTTTATAATATTAGTATAGATTAGTATAGATGTACGCCAAAACATTCACTTATATGTAAAGAATAGTGATTGGCACTAATTCTTTACATATATTTTATTCACGCGTCGCGTCTGTACAAGTAGGTAATAATCTGTGTTTGTACGCCGCACGCGGCATCGTTTGATTTGCGGCGGCATCCTTTTAATAGAGCCGGCACGTGGCGAGGCGGCGCGGTAGAAAGCAAGGAAACGTACTATAAACAAAGGAATTATTTTAATTCCAGTCATTTCCAATTGAGCTGTGCTTCGAGTCTAACTTAATAATTGTTTTTACTAATTCTTGTTGTTTTCTAAAAACGTATCACGTGTACAATTTAATATGAGTGACGAAGATTCAAATTATTCTAGTCCGAGTAACGAGAGTTTGAGTCACAGATCTAAAAGACCCAAAAGCAAATTTGAGGAGTTTTTCGAAATAATTCATGCATCCCAAACTGCCTTGTGTAAATTGTGCCAACATAAAAAGACTGAAATAAAAATGAAAAACAGAAACACTTCAGGCTTAAGGAAACATCTAATATCTTTCCACAAAAAGGAATCACAAATATTTCTTCCTGTTAAACCAAAATTAAGTGGAGATATCACAAGCTTTTTAGTAACCGCTGGAAGAAGTGGACAGGTAAGAATATATTTTTTTTATATGAAAACTCCAGGAACTCAAAAAAGTCTTTTTTGAACAAATGACTTTAAACTGACTTCGGAATATTTTATAGATATTGATAAAATAGTAATACATAGGTACATATTTCGCGTCATTTTTAACAATGGTCGAAATTGTCGCTACGGGAATTTTAACTCCGCGTAGCTGTTCATGCGATACTTTCAAAAACGCCATTAACTTACGTAAGTATTTTTGAGTTAGTGGTGTTTTCATCTAGGGGTGCGACATATTAAGTATGTAATTATCGTCTTAAATATTTTTATAAACACCTATATTTTCATTTGTTTTCATAATCGGCCAGTAACAACTAAGTACTTTATTTTGGTAAATTACAGTACAGTGCAACCTTAATATAACAAATGTCAATTTAACGATTTTCTCGATTTAACAACAACAAACCTCCTCCTCCTAAACGCTCAAACCTAGTATGTTTTAAATAATAACACAAGATTTATTGTTTTATTTCAGTCGGAAAACAGCAGTGACAACATCACGACAGCTACAGTTGATTGGGTAGTGAAAAAATATCTTCCCTTCTCATTTTTCGATGACGAAGCTACACAAGTATATTTTCGACGTATTTGCCCTAATATGGAGTTTCCTAAAAGGTCTACACTTAGAAGGAAAGTCAAAGAGCGATTTGAAGAGCTCCAATTTAATCTCAAGGAACGACTTCAACAATTATCATCTAAAATGTCATTTACCATTGATGGGTGGACGTCAATTGCTGGTAGGAGTTACTACGGGGTTACTATGCATTATATAGACAACGAATGGAAGTATCGATCTGTAGTTCTTGATTTTATACCATCACGCGGTCGACATACTGGGGAAGATATTGCAACGATTTTCCATGAATGTTTATTGGAATATGGCATAATTGATAAAATACAAGGTATCACGGTCGACAACGCAACTGCAAATACCAAATTTATGTATGAACTGGGCAAACAGTTGCCACACTTTGATTCAGACAATCAACATTTCCGGTGCTTTGCTCACATTTTAAACCTTGGTGTACAAGATTTATTAGAGACCTTAGCATTACACTGTGAGTCTGACACTAACGCGCAAGATCAGCAGTATGAAGACTATGCAGACGAAACTGAGGAAGATGAAGAATATGCACCAAATATTGCTGACTCGCGTACATCTGTAACAAAGTTACGCAGTATTTCCAGTAAAATAAAAAGAAGTGAGATAGTGAAGAAGAAGTTTCAGTCTGCTTGTGAAGCAGCTGGCGTGCCATCAAATCTAAATGCCATTCTTGACTGTCCAACAAGATGGAATTCCACACATGATATGATTGGATTTGGTTTAAAAGTGAGAGCGGGCATTAACATATTGTGCAGTTCTGTCACCGAATTGAATGATTTTCAAATCACAGCTAGTGAATGGCAGGTACTCGAAAAATTACATAAATTTCTAATAAACTTTAAACTTTTAAGTACAAAACTTGGTGGAGACAAATATGTTACATTACCGCTAGTCATTGTATCATTCAATCTCTTGCTAGATAAAATTGAATCCATGGTAAAACAGTTAGATGAGAAACCTAATCGATCTGAAGTGGATGAAAGGCTCATTCTAGCTTTCCAAGCAGCTCGAGACAAAATGCTTAAACATTATAAGAAGAGCAACTGGATTTATTGTACTTCTTTAATTTTAGACCCAAGGCATAAGGCTCAGACTTTTGACCTGACAATGTGGGGGAAGCAACTTAAAACAGAAAGTCTGCGCAAGTTCAATGAACTTTATGAAGAATATAAAAGTCTACACTCACTGAACAAATCTCTGGAATTGCCAAGAAAAGAAAATAAAGTATGTGATGAAGATGAAGACATTATAGACTTTGATAAACTCTATGAATGTCCCTCGACGTCATCTGGATCTTGTCTTCAAGGCTTAGTGATAGACGAGTTGGAGGAGTACCTGAGAAAACCAAGAACTGCCAGCTCGGAAGACATTTTAGATTGGTGGAGGACGCATGAGACAGAGTATCCGACTTTATCGAAGATGGCCCGTGATTTTCTCTCAATACCTGCAACTTCAGTACCTGCTGAGAGATTATTTTCTAAAGCATCATTAGTAATTAGAAAACATAGAAATAGGTTAAGTGATGAGTCAGCCAGATGGTTACTTTGTATTAATTCTTGGTCAAAAGAATTGATATAAAGTAACATAACCTAATGATAAAGCTGTTGTGTACTGTTATGTTTGATTTGTGTTGTATTTTATTTTTGATTGAAATAAATGATAAATCATAAAACTCTTTTATTAAATTTCATGCAAGTTGAGGGTTCAATCTCTTTCTAGACAGACATTGTTATTTAAAATACAGTCAAGTTATTGTAATTAATTTGTTTTTTTACATGTTTTAGCAAATGTAAGCTTATAAATCATAAATGTTTATTAAGAAACAGTTACTTCCATGGAAAACGACATATAGGTCAGTTGATTTTTCGACTTTCTTATCAAATCTTCAGTTATTTATTAATCTGATTGATCTTTACTATGGCTATGTTAATTCAAGCTCACAATGTTCCAATTCTAATACGTTTTTCTAAGATTTAAAGTAAACTTTAATAAATAGCAATAGACTAATAGGTAATTGCAAGACTTGCAAGACTCTTGCTGCAAGACCAAGACCAAGACCAAGACTGCAAGCGCAAGACCAAGACCAAGACCAAGACCAGGTGTATTGGCGCAAGACCAAGACCAAGACTGGCTAAGTCTCGTCTTGTTCTTGCATTTGGGCAACACTACTTTTAATTAGTAACTTTATTCATTAATTTTATTAATTTCATATCGTGACTTATTATTGTGATTAGTAAATACTCGAGTTATTTAATCTGCTTCATATAAACGAAATTATTTTTACGATATCGACTTATGCGCATTACGAACAATAACATAAACTTAAATTAGGAACCAAAACATCGACTAAAAGAAAAAACAAGTGCACCCCTACTTTTGACCATAGGTAGCGCTCACTCACTGAAGTCATACCTACGGCGGTACTTTGATAGCGCGCGGTGCTTTGTTGCCGGCATCGTTAAAGGCCGTGTACTGACCTGTCGAAAAAAAATCGCTATTACCTGCCGCGGCTTTTTTTGATATCACATACACTCGTCGCCGCATGGCAACAAAGGTGTGGTCAGTTTTTGAAAATTTGCTATAATTTAAGATATGATGATACTAAAAACACGCATTTAAAAAAATGATAGCTAATTTATACTTATAAATAATAAAAATTTTAATTTTTTTTTTGGTTATGTTGTTGAAGTGCCTATGTGCCCCTTTCGGGTCGGGCAAGGTTTTCTTAACATATTGTATAGATGAGCATTTAACATTAATAATATTTCTCACATTCACACCAATTAGTCTAGCCCAAAGTAAGCCCTGTAAGGCTTGTGTTATAAATTTAAAAAATCTAAAAATCCCACGTTTTTCAATGTCCTAAAAAGAATAAAATAACCCTGCGGGGCAAAGCGAGGGGCCACTCAAAACGTGGGGGCGCATATTACTAAGAGGAGATTTTAAAGAGATGAATGACATGCATTGATGCCGATTATTGTAAAGATGCGCCCCCACGTTTTGAGTGGCCCCTCGCTTTGCCCCGCAGGGTTATTTTATTCTTTTTAGGACATTGAAAAACGTGGGATTTTTAGATTTTTTAAATCTAGTATAATTATTTTATTCTTTTTAATTATTAACTCAACGAAGTAACCATGTGTTACGCAACAATCGGATAAGCCCCATACAAAAGTGAAAGTTGCCGAAAGTGGACCTGAAAGTGCATCTGGAAAGTTGAAAGTTGCTTTAGAGTGCATTGTCATCGGGTTCTGAACTATCCTGAAAGTTTCAGCTTTCTAGCTTATCGGAAAGTGCCTCAAATTTAAGTTGCAAGATTTTGCCCGGACAGACAAACAAACAAATAAGAAAAGTGAGATAAGAAAAACGTGGTAAAAATACTAGGGTAACGGATTAACGATAATATATACTACGACGATAATAAACGAACGGTAACACATACGATACTTAGATATTTAATATTTATAGAAATATATATAAATACCCATGACTCAGGTACATACAAATGCTCGTATTCATCACACAAACATCTGCCCGTTCCGGGACTCGAAACCAGGACCTTCGGTGCGAAATGCAGGATCGCTACCGTTGTTACAACTGTATTAATCATTTATATTTTTTATATATTTTATGCATTTTCAATGCGATCTTATAAGATAAATTATTATAATAGAAAAATACTAGAAAAAATCGACTTGGGTCACAAGTGAACCTCAGGCGGGAATCGAACCCGCAACCTTTGGAAATCCGGTCCAATGCTCTCCCAATTGAGCTACCGAGCCTTGCGAACACTTGTCGAAATTTTCTAGTACATTCCTGATTTTACGCTGTAGGCCAGCGTTGTTTCATCAATGAGAGGAACATCCTCTCGTATTCGAAAGAAACATTTTTACAAATGTTTGGTCAATCGATTAAGATGAAACAGCCATGTTAGATTTATAATTTTTATATATTTTATGCATTTTCAATGCGATCTTATAAGATAAATTATTATAATAGAAAAATACTAGAAAAAATCGAATTCGAATTCCTCTCATTGATGAAACAACGCTGGCCTACAGCGTAAAATCAGGAATGTACTAGGAAATTTCGACAAGTGTTCGCAAGGCTCGGTAGCTCAATTGGGAGAGCATTGGACCGGATTTCCAAAGGTTGCGGGTTCGATTCCCGCCTGAGGTTCACTTGTGACCCGAGTCGATTTTTTCTAGTATTTTTCTATTATAATAATTTATCTTATAAGATCGCATTGAAAATGCATAAAATATATAAAAATTATAAATCTAACATGGCTGTTTCATCTTAATCGATTGACCAAACATTTGTAAAAATGTTTCTTTCGAATACGAGAGGATGTTCCTCTCATTGATGAAACAACGCTGGCCTACAGCGTAAAATCAGGAATGTACTAGAAAATTTCGACAAGTGTTCGCAAGGCTCGGTAGCTCAATTGGGAGAGCATTGGACCGGATTTCCAAAGGTTGCGGGTTCGATTCCCGCCTGAGGTTCACTTGTGACCCGAGTCGATTTTTTCTAGTATTTTTCTATTATAATAATTTGTATTAATCATGTTCGCAATATACTTTGATTTTGAATTTTACGACGATGAGGGGTCTGTGTTGCCAAAGGATTCTAGACCTCCAACTTCAGCCCTGGTAAGGTCTAAAAGGCAAGTCATCGACAATAATAGCGTGTTAAGGCGAATTTACATCTCTATGCCGCGAACACGCTACGCATGTTTTGAATGTTTCTGTAACATTCTAAAAACGGGACGTGACAATCTATTCACATATTCATATATTTCACAGAAAATATCGATAAAAGTGTAAGATAAATTTTATTGATGAGAATGTATTTATTGGTTTATTGTCCTTTAATAAACCAATAAATACATTTTTAGTCCTTTAAAAGATCTCAAAATGTGAATTTGTGGTTAATTAAAAGATATACTATTTAAAAACACAGGAGTTTAAGATTATTTAACATCTATGTTATACCGATGGTTATAAATAATATTTTTACAGTTATCAGTAATCGGTTTTACTTGTGTGGTCAAACCTATATATTAAAACATTAGAAATTTTAACTGAGTGAAAGTAGAAGTGACATGGTGAACCATGTCACTTCTTCAGATTGTAACCACTTCATGACATATATCTGTAGATAATATACTGTATATAAAATATACATTTTACTCTTTAATAGCGAGTTGTCATAGAAACTACAGCATGACTAGAGTAACTTTTAAGTGAGTTGTTGCCAGAATATTACTTTAGTAGCATTTAACGTAACTTTTGACCTACTCACGTTACCTGCATGTTATACAACTCTAAATGTTACTTTTACATAACTAGTAAAATTTAAACAAAAGGAAACTACTTGAACTTCGATTAAGATAACATTATTTACCCGCATTCTCGTAGATTTGGTTATGTTTTGCGTTCTCTTCGCTAAGTAAAATTTAGCGAGGTTTCAGTAGAAAACTACTCTAGTTTCCCATTTAAAATAAGATTGTTAATTTTCTCATGAAAATTTATTTTCTCTTTGAGCTGTCTCATGTTACTTTTGACTATCGGCTATTGGCAACACTAGCTAGGGTGACATGATATCTGTAATATAGTCTGTGTTGTGTTGTGTCCAAATCTGCAATGTGACTTGTATATGTAGTCAAAATCTTTTCGAAAACAATGGAAAATGAGAGTTACACTTACTGTAGATTATGTGCAGAGTTTAAGAGAGTGACAACGTTAGTCGACGTAGAAAATAACATCGATGAAATAATAAGCAAATTGAATCGAATCAACGCCATTGCGGACCTTCATTCTGCCAGGTTGCCCAAAACTGTATGTATACAATGTATGGTAGCATTGAACGGCGCATTCGAATTCGTGTTAGGGGTGGAAAGAGCTCAAGGTATTCTATCGGATGTAAATCGAGAAATCAAAAAAGAGGTACCAGACGATGTAGAACCCGAAAGTAGTGCACGACAAATAACTACTGAAACATTGATCGAAATTAAGCTTGAAAAAGACAATACCGAAATATTACCCGTCGAACAAGATCAGAACGTGATACAAAATGACGAACAAACTAGTTTATTGGAAAAAGCGCTTAAATCACGTATCAGATCGGCTACCGTGTCTGTACAAAGAAATGAGGAACCAAGTAAAGTTGAAAGAGCTGGTGACCCTGTCCGAAGGGTAAACGCAGACACGGTTTTCGGAAAGAAAAAAAAATTTGACCTCAAAAATGTATCCACTTGGAAGGACTACATATGGAAATGCTCAATCTGCGACACACAATTCATGTCTCACGAAGAACTTAAAAATCATTCTATGGAATTTCACAAAATTTGCAATACTCAACGATGCTTTGATTGTAACTTGCGAAGAGGCAGCTTGGATCAATTTATATTGCATGTGCGGCGACATAGAAAACAATACAAATATTTCTGTTATATTTGCTTTAGACCAGTATCTTCACCTCGTGAATCATATCTGCATAAACTAACCCATCTAGCTACTCCTAATGTTTGTAAAGGCTGCAATTCCACATTTAAGACTGTTCAAGAATTAATGGACCACACAGCAACATACTTCAGAGATATTTGTACACCGGCTTCAAAAAAACCAAAAATTGTTGACCTCACTTGTGAAGTTTGTAGCAAGACTTTCGGTACAGCCCTTGGTCTCACAAGGCACTTACTGGTGCACACGGATCGTAAAAGAGATCACATATGTGATACATGTGGTAAATGTTTTCATAACAAGCATGTTCTTAAAGGTCACATGACCATTCACTCAGATGAACGACCATTTCCATGTGACATTTGTAAACAAAGGTTCAAAATACGAGCCCACTTACGAGAGCATCTGAAAATCCATCTTGCCAAGAGACAATACGCTTGTGATCAGTGTGGTCGCAGTTTCAAATTCAGAAGACACCTGGAATCTCATCTTATCGTACATACTGATTTGCTGCCACATGTGTGCATTCACTGTAATAAAGCATTCCGTTTTAAAAGTATACTAAATCAACATTTAAGACAGCACACAGGCGTGAAACCATATTCTTGTAATGTATGTCACCGACAGTTCACCGGATGGCCAAACTATAATAAGCATATGAAGAGACGACACAATATGGACATGTCAAAGAGAAAACATTACTCAAGATACAGTGATGAAGATGACACAGCTAATTCTGAGGATATGAAAAAGTATGTGGAATCCGTTTTCAATGAGACTAAACGTAAAGGGCGGCCAAAAACTATTAAACCAGTAAAAGAAGTTACAGTAGATCAACCAAGCGAAAATTGAATCAATTATGGTGCACTGTTTTCTATTGTAAGTGATATTGTTGCCTGTATGAAATATCTGGGAATATGAGGGACAATGGTTTTAAATGCAGCTTATATAACAAATGGAATATTTAGAAATTTATGATCAATGAATACCTGCACATGTATCATGTAATCATTAATATGTATAGTTTATGTCAAGATCTATACCATGTCCAGAATGTCAAAGCAGAGCTTTGCGAGTTCATATATAATTTCTAGATGTATTTCTCTACAAGCTAACTGATTTTATTGTATAATACAGCAATATGTGAACATTCAGAATGCTTGCTCTTCAAAAACTTAAACTTCCATCTGGACTGGGTCTACAGTTCAAATCAACAAATCAACTAATTGTTCTTCTGTCAGAACAATTAGTTGATTTGTTAATTCAATGCCAGTATCAAATAAATGTTCTGACCGACAGAATGGGATAGAATTACACGAAAAATTCAACGACAGATTGTTGGATTTGGCTCAATACACATGGGTCGTGTCATCTGCGGTTTTTCCAGATTTAACTGTTCTATCAAACATATATGCAGGTCATAATGTTTGTGTGAAACAACTCATTAGTTAGTAAGTGTAAGAAACCTTGGATCTGTAGGTAGTATAATTATCATGAGAGTTGGTTATTAAGTATGTCTATATATCTATTGATAAAATGTGTATTCGCTTAGTGCCTACTGTTAAAGCTGCTTGATAGATCTGCCAATCTTTTATATTGTTTATGGACAACCCTTAAAAAATGGCGCGCTTTCCACTCAAACGGAACTAATCTTTTTGGTTTATAAAAAGGATTGGATTGTCAAAATAAAATAAAATGACAACTTTTGGATTTCTAATCACCAATTCTTAGCTTCTCGCTTCTCTATCTGGAGAACGTTGCTTCTAAGTTATATAAAGGTATAAAATCAAAATTATAACAATATAATTACGCTCCTATATGACTTAGGAGATATTTGTGACGTCCGTTAAAATCATGAGGGCAGTTAGCTAATAGCATAATTTTATAATCTGTGTTCAAAATGAGTTCTTAAATAAGCGAAGATAGGTACTGGCAATGAAATCCGGCAAATTCTCACAGTGAGTGCGTGTGTGGATCTTCTTTATGCAAACTATAATCGCTATTTGAAATACTGTTCATATGTAAATATGAGCGAGAGAAGACTAAAACTTAGTTTAGAAGGATTATCCATAGACACTGTAAAAGATATCTTGAAAATTAATTAGGCATCTTTATATTTATGGAATCCTTATTATGATAGTTAATAAATCAATAACTACATACTTACCTTTTTTATTACATTGAACCCTTTTTAACTTGACAAATAAACAATATTTTTATTACGAGTCCTTGCTACACCCACACACCTTAACTGCTTATGATAAGGATGGTTATATCTGCAATGATATGAGATGATGATAAATTGTATATATTACGTATTTCCCAGTGCCGGATTTACCATAAAGCTAAAAAGGTTAAGGTTGGGGCGGCAAAATTGGGCAAAAAATAGGTACAGAAAAAAAATAAGGCTGCGGACACGAGGTGGGGCTGAGTAGCTACCTGTCCATTGCTGTAGTAAAAACAGCTTTGCTTTTCTTAGCTTAAAAATATACCCAAAAAGTTCTAAAAATAATCTTGGAACTAGATTATTCCCTAAAAGAAGGAATTTACGTTATTGTGAACAGTGCATCTAATTTTAAAGGACAGCAGGGGCGGCAAAATTTTTTTATAACTTTGGGGCGGCAAATGTATAAATTCGGCGCTGGTGTTTTCACAATAATAAAAGCAAATATTATTCAAAACGCTGATGATAATGAGTGATGCGATCGGTGACGAAAGTAAACTGAATTATTGGAGCGGAGCGAACGAAGTGTGCGAAGCTCCCATGGATCAGCTTCAATGGCGCAATGTCTGTTACGCCATAACTCCCAGAGTTCTTAACCAATTTTAATATTTTTTGCGTGGAATCGAATCAACAGGTTTAGGACCAGATTGTGACGGAGCCCGAATTTTGAAATTCGCAAAAATTCCCATCGAAAATTTTTTTTTTTTAGGTATTACGCTCCGCTCCAATATATGGTGACAGCGTAGCTTTATGCTTAGCGACTGCATCACCTAGTAATTAAATATTGAATATACAAAAGTGCTGATTAACAAGTTGATGCTATTGTGCGGTTCAATGACCGTACTGTTGTGATTTCCCGCGTTCAAAAGCTATAAATGTATTGATCAATACACTTATAGCTTTTGAAACACTATTGCTCACCCTGTCCGTTGCACTTTTTTATTATACTTCCATAAATATTTAGAGTATTAAGCTTCTTTTCAACATGATTTTTCTTAATATAGTAGTGTAATTGAGCGAAGCTCTCTTTTAGGCAACTCACAAATTTGGCTTGTCTCCCTCCTGCTACTTAACGGTTCAACCGATTCGAACGAATGTTGGCATGAACATACATAATTATAACCTGACGGACATAGGCTATGTAAAAAAAAATATAGACTTTACCATGGAGGAATAATTACCGAAAGAAAAATTCAAAAGCTGATCACAGCCAATTCGCTAAGACTACACTGATGAAATTTGGCGCCAAATCTCACATCGTGCTCGTGCCTAATGTGCAAAAAAGAGTTTTGAAATCGGACATACCATAGAGGAATAATCACCCTTTAAAAATCGAATTGCTTCGCTCAGTATTTGCAAACAGAAGCATGTGTTGCAGACATCGAGCACATACCCCAATAGAGTAGAAATGTCAATCATTTTGTTTGAAAACAATTCCGCTAATTCGCCGCTACTCACGCTGATCTAACTGCGCTCCGATTGGCTATCCTAAGGTCAACTATTACTCTAGAGATGTGGTAGTGTCCAAGTATCTAAGGTTCATCGATATCGATAGCCAATACATCAGTAATTATAGCAATAGTGAATAATACATACGTGTTCTCTTATGGAAATAAATGCCTATAAATGCTGCTAGTGATCAAATAAGAAGATATTAACCGCTGAATTGCACCTCAACAAGAACCAAACCAATTACCAAATTACATTTAATTAGTTGTATTAAAAGTAAAAATTAAATGATCAATTAACCATTTATTGGTTTACTGATTTTTAAAATGAATTAGCTTCGTATAAATTCTTCTGACTGATTGTTTTTCATCATGTCTTTTTATTGCTAAAAAAAGCAATTTCAAGAAAAAATCTTTGTTAAAAACCATTTATTCAAAAAAGTATAAAAACCGTTCAACCGTTTATTTCAAATACGCTATATACCTAATATATCGGTATAATCGATCATAGGCGGGAAGCCGGTTACACTGAAACTCCCGTCATAGCGGAATCAAAAAAAAAAAATTAAATAAAAAGTTATGTACTATTTATTTAATTTTTTTTTTTGATATAGTATAGGAATAAATTAAGGACGGTATGCGTGGATTCCTATTGCCGAAACAATGTTAAAAAAATATTTATAAAAAATGAAAATATGTTTTACCGTCATCGCGGATATTAATTTTTTTTAATGTATTCGATAGCAAATTTTATTGGCTTTTAGAAAATCACGAATACCACTTTTTTCTGCCGGAAGGGTCTGGCATACCTATTTGAAGTGTGTGATGAGGGCTAATATTGGTTGGCCACTGAGCCAATTTGTATTTTATTTGAACCAACTGAATGTGGATTGCAACTGAATCAAGAAAATAAGTTGGGACCATTGTGGTATAAAGGCCCAACAGCACCTTCAAAAGTTGAAGAAATTCTTAGTGGCCAATTAAATAAGGAAGAAAGTGAAGAATCAGAAAATGAAAACCGTTGTGATATAGAAGAAATTGATTTCGATGATTATCAATAAATATACTAATTTTGAGAATAAACTCCTGTCAATTATTTCAATGTTATTTTATCGTTTTCATTATGTAAAATAAAGATTCCCCTACAATTCCTTGAATCATATTAATCCTCATATTCTTTTAAATCTATGCAGAGAAAAAGACATCTTATTCCACAAAAAGCATTTACTCCAAAATAAATTTATTGAACATCGTACATTTTGGAGTAGATGCTAATATAGTTTATGCACTTCAAAATTGTATGCGGGATTTTTCCGGCAGTTTTTGAGCGCGCATACCGAGATATTTTTAAAAATTACTTAAAAATAAATAAATAAATGTTTCCGGCATGATGGAGAAATTTTAGACCTCATCACACACTTCAAATAGGCCAGACCATTCCAGCAGAAAAAAAGTGGTTTGCGTGATTTTGTCTAATAGCCAATAAAATTTACTATCGAATACATTAAAAAAAATATATCCGTGATGACGGTAAAACATTTTTTCATTTTTTTTTTTCAATATTTTTTTTAACATTGTTTCGGCAATAGGAATCCACGCATACCAAGCTTAATTTATTCCTATACTTAAGTACTATTTATTTAAATAATTTTTTTTTGATTCCGCTATGACGGGACTTTCAGTGTTACCGGCTCCTGGACTATTAAGACTTACATAATCAATAATGCACAACACTATCAATTAGATCATTAATGCAAATATTATAATTTCAAAATTACTTTTATGTTTGAAAAAAATATGTAATAAACTACAATAATGTTATTTATCGATACACCCCTTGATCCTTTGAATGCAACACTAGTGTTGAGAGCGTAGACTAGAAAGAGATGGCGTAATGAGAAATTACGTTATGTGGAAGCAGGACGCATAGACACCTGAACACGTGCGTCAACCATTTCACTTTGATTGTCCAGTTTAACTTGAGCCCTGACAATTTTTTATAAAAAGAAATTTTTAACTATAACTTTCCGATGAAAGGTTATTCCGTCAGTTTTATAATTTGAAGTTCTGCTCTTTTTTCCACACCACCGAATAGAACGACACGCCATTATGAAACTATTTAATTGAAATTAATTTCGGAATAAGCAGACACGTCCGCACAGATCCAATACTGGTTTTGTACTGTTTGAGTGGGAGCGAGCGTTAATATTTATAAGTGACAAATCACTAATCAGTTGCGGAGGCGGACAGCCCAATATTACCACTCTATTGGGGTATGTGCTCGATGGTTGCAGACCTAGTTTTCATAATTTACAAATTTTTTTTCTGAAATAGCATAAATGTCAATAATGACATTTCTGCCAGAGTCAATTAATTTTCTTTTCTATTTTTGAAAATATTCATTCGTCGAACTGACAATGTGAATTTTATCTGACAAACTTTTTTTTTTTTTACGTTCTCAACTACTAAAATATCCTTTTTTAATACCACGAAGTTTTATTTCACACAAAATCCCATGTACAAATAACGGACTTAATGCCCCATAGGCATTGTCACAAGGCTCGGTAGCTAAATTGGGAGAGCATTGGACTGGACTTCCAAAGGTTGCGGGTTCGATTCCCGCTTGAGAATTTACTTGTGAGCCGAGTCGATTTATTCTAGTATTTTTCTACTATAATAATTTATCTGATAGAATAAAAATAGTTGGCATTTTTAGCATGGAAATTAGTTGTCTTGACAAACTAAATTTGAAAGGGTAAAGAAAACGAAATGTGAATATAATACAATTTATTATTCCAATAGTGAAACTGTAGCAATATAGAATTATCTCCTGTCCGTCTTGCCCACACCTCGTTTTCCTGCGAACAAATGTTTTGGCATCTTGGTACCGATGAAACGGTCCGCCTCTCCTTTGAGACCCATCTTCTTGGTCTTTTTTGCGATCGCAACGTGAGCCATGTTCTTTGCCTTCTTTTGCATCTGTAAAAAAAATAAATTAGACAACCATCATTGTTTTGAACACAAGTAAATCAGAACTCTAACATTCAGACTCAGTAAATATAGAATAGTTCGTTCTCTACATTGATACAACCGACAATCGAATCCGGGACTTCAGTGTGGCGAAAATATTTTTTATATAAAACTAGATGTAAACAAATATTTGTTTCATTCTGAAGTAAAAACTTTTTTAGCATCGTTGTGATTTGAAAGTTGATGAAACGAAAAAGCGACAGTAAAAAGAGACAGACGCATAAATTCATAAGATTTAACGTAGGAGAAAATGAGATAGAAAGCATTATACAGTATGTCTATGAAACAAAAAAGAGACAGACACATAAATTCATAAGATTTAACTTAGGAGAATATGAGATAGGAAGCATTATACAGTGTCTCTTTGAAACGCAAACGCGACAGTAAAAAGAGACAGACGCATAAATTCATAAGATTTACGTAAGAGAAAATGAGATAGGAAACATTATGTACGTGTTTGTGTGTTCATGCGTAGTACAAAGCTTGAGAGAAGGCATCACAACAACTGTGGTATTTTGTATACGTGTACGTGTACTTATTATATTTGGTTTCACTTCTACCACGTGTGAATTGCACAAATGCTTTTTTTTGCTGACAAATAGGTCATTTTGTCATCTAAGTCAAACCGGTTTAACCAAGAAGTATTTTTCCCGTTGTTTATATGTATTTTAAATCCCGTAGAAGAGAATACAATTGATTTTTTTTTAATTTCTTGCTATATATGTTAATATAACATAGTCTTTAAGTCAATTTTCTATGAAGTTGGTACAATTTTGAGACGATTCGACCTGGAGTTCCGAGCAGTGCCCAAGTTGCCAGGAAAGCAAAAAAATCTCTTTGAATGATTTACTGTACTTTTCTGTTGTATATTAGTTTGTTTTCCTTCTGTTGTTGTTGTAATAAGCATTGTTATAAACTGAGCTTTATCAACGTAGCTTTAAATAAAATAAATAAATATTGCTTACGTTCGCACCAATTAGCCTAGCCCAAGTAAGCACCATAAGGCTTGTGTTAAGGATACTAGGGTAACGGATATACATACATATATGATACATAAATAAGTAATATTCATATAAATATATATAAACACCCATGACTCATAAAATACTGCTATTCATCATACAAACATCTGTCCTTTCCGGGGTTCGAACCCAGGACCGTCGGTACGGTAAGCCAGGATTGCTACCGTTGCACCAAACTCTGTAAATGCACCTAAAAATGAATAAATGGAAAGAAGCAATACTGACGACGCCATCTTTGACGCCTTGGTGGTCGCGGCTGAGGGCGCGTCCGCTGGAGTCGGAGCGGGCGCGCTTCTTGGGCGGAGCGGACTGCGAGCGCGACCGCGACAACGAGCGGGACTTCGTCCTCGCGAAGTGCGCCTCCTGCGTCTCGGACATGTCCACGCCTGCCAATGACAATTCAATTTTATTTTTTTATTTAAAATGAGTTCGCTTTTGATCCCAATCAAGCCCGGGGGCCAAGGCAGAATCCACGATAGAACAAGCTAACCAAAAAGGTGTCTATTCACCCTGGCTTTAAAAACAGACGGGTTATAAGTACTCGGAAATACAGACGCAGGGAGGGAGTTCCACTCCTTTGCTGTACGCATTATGAAAGAAGCTGAGAAGCGCTTGGTGCGACAGGTAGGAATAGCGACCAAGAAAGTGTGGTAGCCCGCAGTGCGTCTGGATGTCCGATGGAAGAAAGGTGATGGCGGTATGAGCATATGCAGCTTCTGAGCACACTCTCAAAATGAGATTCGATTGCTACATATGTATACGTCAAGTTTTTTGTTTAAGTGTAAATTATTCAACACCTTTGTGATTTTAAATTCAATGAAATGAATAAGCGACACCTAAGAGAAACAAACTGAAGTATGTCCATGCCTGCAAATACAATTTATTTCAAATATTTTTTTCTACCTTTTCTATTAACTGTTCCTAATGTGTATAAATGGGAATAAACTTTAATTTAATTGTTGTTTTGATTATATAACTACCCATCTTAAGTTTTATCAGACTGTTTAAACAAGTTAAATTTAAGCTAACCTCTATTTTAGTTTGATTGTATTTGTTTTTTCAAAGCTTGTGAATTGTTATTGTGTCTAAATAAATAAACAAATAAGTTATCAATAACTACAATGGACCATACCTATCCTCCTCCTCTTAAAATTCTTCGGTTATTATATTTGTTGCTATATATTATGCTGCGACTGGTCCATATCACTCTTGACTGTTCACGTTAACTTAATTTACCTTAACATAAATATTACTTTTTCTTTGAATTTTAGCTTAATATGGAAGTTAAAGTATGTCGGGGCCATATCCTTTATATTTTTGTGACACAGTTTTATATATAATTTGTGTAATTTTAATGTAAAAACAAAATTAAGCAGTAAATGCTTGATTTTATACGGAAAGAAGCTATTTTTTCATAAAAATAAACAATACTACTCAGGCAAACCGAGTTTGTAATTTAAAGCTGGTTTATAATCATAATGAAAGAATTTGATATGAATTTAAATGAAATTCAATTTCACTTGTGTTGTTTAAGAAGTAGTAGAAAAATAATCTCGTGATACGTACGTATCGTACTCATATTATAGGATGCTGTGTAAAATGACAGTTTTGAAGGAAAGATTTATTACTTTTATGTCTTATGTCGGTTTACCAACAACCCAATTTAGTTAAACTCAACGGACGCACAGTGTTTTACAAACCCCAATTTTGTCTCATGCCCCTTTTATTGTTAAAATGGTTAGTTCATATCATTCTAAGCACTACAGGGAAAATCCGGCATCGATACGACCTTTAGTTTCGACAAAAAAAAAATGCAAAGTTTCCCTTGCAATTAGATTGTGGTATTCATAATATTCATAGAATAACGTATGAAGTATATACTGTATAAATATCTCGTTCTAATATGGCATTAAACGTGAAATATTAAATATAAAAGAAATACGACAAAACAATTATTATTTCATAATCTATTAACATTACAAATTTCAAAATTGGACAGAATGTTTGTTGTTATGAGTGTAAACAATACGTTTAATTTTTTTTAAATAATCATTATATTTGTTAAGTTAATTTTATTTTTTATTTATATTTTTGTGATTTCCCGGACCCGGATATAGGGGAACTTTGCATTTTTTTTTGTTTTCACTATAGTGCTTAGAATGTATTAACTAACGATTTTAACAATAAAAAGGGCATGAGACAAAATCGGGGTTTGTAAAACACTGTGGGACGCTGTCTTGCGTACTAGCATTTTCCTCAACAATGTAATTTTAATTAATATTATAATTTATTAAGCGTAAGCCACTAACATTATACCTTTATTTATTAAATGTTGCAAACACGAAACTATAAACCAGTGACGTTGTTAACTCAACTATACATTTCTATAAAAATCTAAAGTCAGTTGATTTCATATATTTAGGGTAGTACAGTGGAGTACATTATTTCCTGTTTGTACTACTACATCGTAGAATTGATACTATAAGGGATAGAAATGAGACCACGTTTTGATCCAGAGCATAGATATGAAAGATGCGTTCGCGATCGCGTTTTTGAAGCCACTGCCGCGGGAGGGCGCGTCATTCGTCATTCGTTAGCGAATGAAGAGTGAATGTACCCGACTAAATAAATATAATATCGCAGCCGGCATCCGTTCATATCACGCTTTTATTAAAATTAACCTTAGTACACTGACATTTGTTTCACATATAATAATACGTAAATTTAAGTAACACGGAGAACTTACATATTTAAGGATAGGTTTATGTAAATATATTTATGTGTTTGCGTGCGTCGCCTACAGATACAAATTGGAATGTGTATGACAAGGGTAAAACGCACCAGCGTATAAACTTTACACTGTACATGGCCTCGAGTCAAATTATAATATTGCCTCCTTCAAATATTCCATAGTATTTTACTTATGGATTTGCTGTTATTTGGAAGGCTTTTAACATTCAAAATATCAAATATTAAGTCCGAGGAACCTTTTCATGCTAAATGTATTGATAAACTACAATCATGAGCAAAACCGACTCGCTCATAAAAATAGTTTCTGTTTGTATATGTTAGTCGTTTAAATTTTTTAATTTCAGGTTTTTTAAAAGAAATGTTAGCATATCTACCAACTGCAAATTTTGATTGTGAATAATATTGTAGAATAATTTTAGGTTGATAAAAATAATATAAAAATATTTCTTTTATTTACACCAATTATCCTAGCCCAAAGTAAGCACTGTAAGGCTTGTGTTATGGATACTAGGGTAACGGATAGACATACATATATGACACACATTAAATTTTCAAAGATACATAGAAGGTGGTAACTGGTTATATGGTGGGCAACCGTATAACCAGTATCGTTACCATCCTCGTGATGATAATGACGATTCTGTGATGATGATAGTGGGAATGCTCACCCAGTTTCTCCATCTCCTCGCGTAATTTGCCAGTAGATCTGTCTCTTGCGCGTGCACGGCTCGTTCTCGGCATCACGGGTTTGGTGCTCTGCTTGGTTAGTCGCGATTCGTCCTTCAGTATCGCTTTCTTGTTGCTATATCATAAAAAACAAGAAATTCTCAACCGATTTTCTAAACTAAAAACCATCAAATAGAGTCCATTTTATATTGACAACATATTCATGTCCATTAGAATAAACTGGTATTGGTAAAATACAAACCATAGTTTTATTTAATTTTAAATTAAGTACCTAGTACAAAAATATATTTCAAGATTATTTCTTTAATAACTCAGTCAGTCTCAGTGGTACAGAACAATACCAGATGTGTTATCTACACTAATATTATAAAGAGGAAAGATTTGTATTTTTGTATGTTTGCAATGAATAAACTCAAAAATTACTAAGCCGATTTCAAAAATTCTTTCATCATTGGATTCACGCTGGGTATAGTCTCCGGCAAACAAGTTGAATATGATTTTAAAATCATGTGACATGCGCAGTAGCAAGATTAGGTACATTATTCACTACTGCGCATGTCACGTGATTTCAAAATGTTCAACTTATTTGCCGGGGAAAATAACATAGGTTATATTTCATGCTAGAAAAAATTTAAAGAATTTTGTCCACCCGTGCGAAGACGGGGCGGACCGCTAGTATAAAATAAAACGTTATGTAAATTATATTGTTAATACACCTTATATAAATGAAATAAAAATAAACTAATATTTCTATATTTTTGAATACGTGACGTTATCTAACCCCTCAAGATAAAAATAAAAACAACAACAATTAAAGAGTGTACGCTAACAGTATCTCAACTGTACAGCATCTCGACTGTACAATACAAATGTATTGTGACCGTTTCTCGACTGTACAATACGAATGTGTATGCTCTGACCGTATCTGCCTGGCCAGCTCCTTGATCTCCCTCATGGTCTCGTCCAACTCTATCTTGGGCACCGCGTACATTCCAGCCTCTTGTCTCAGCTCTTCTTCCTTCTCTAACTCTGCTAGTTTCTATAATATAAACACCAAATTTCTATGGATTTGTTAAGAACACGAACAAAGTTGCGTCCTTCTATGAACTGTATTTGTCGCGTTTTTACTACTTAATAACCAAAAATCGTATTTTGGTTATTTTGACCGAGTTTGCTCTTCCTGCCATCTATGTTAAAAAATATATAAATTTTTATAACAGAAACAGCGTTCTACCAACAATTCAAAATTTTTCCCACATATAGCAGGAAGAGCGAACTTAGTCAAAACAACCTTTGCAAAGTTGCGTTGATTTGGTTTTTGTATGCATGCCAAAAAAATATATGTATGAAAATGACTTTATTCAAATGCGATAAAATAAGTTGTTTTGAATCGTCCAACATTTTCCCATTCAGGACGTCTTTTAACTGACAAGAAGAATTTAACAAAAGTAACGACATTTACAGTATAATACGTCGTCACCATACATAAACCACAAAAAATAATTTAAAAAAACCAAAATTATTTTGTTATGACAATACTAACAGTGTTCTAATAACATTATTTAGTTGATAACAACAAAGTCAACAAGTACCTGTACTTACTTAAAGTCAGTATCCCTGAACATTGCAACAACATACGGGGAATAAACGACAAATTTATGAAAGCAACAAGATGTATGGATTTGGTTTTTGTATGCAAGCCAAAAAAATATATGTAAGATCAGCAAAGAATTACTAAATTATGCAAATCACCTCATCTTTGCCGAAACTGAATGGAAGCCTCCCCCAAAAATTAGGAAGGGGCGGCGAGCGGGGATTGCTATAGGTAATGCTTGGAGGTAAAAAAAAACCTTGTTGATTAGATGCATCAATTATACTCACATCGAATATATCAGGGTCGATGTAATCGGCCACATTGTGTCCTTCCCAGAACTCTGGTATCGGGTCATACCGTTCTTCCTCAGAAATATCTGCATAATTCTTCTTCAAGTCTGTCAACAAGATAATCTATTAAGATTCACTTTGATAACTGTACTGAAATTTTATTTTAAATTTAAAAAAATTTTTAAAATTCCTACTTGTACTACTAAAGAGTAAGTTTGTTTTTTAATTCCTACCAGTACTACTAAATATTAAATTTCTATATTCAATTCCTAGTAGTACTACTGAAGATAGATTTACTTTAAATTCCTACTAGGACTACTGCCGGGTAAATGACATTTATCCTTATCCTAACGTAACATATTATGATTTTTGTATTTTTTGTTGCGCATTTTTCAATGTTAATTTATATGCTATATTATTTTAATAGAAAAATCGCCTTGGCTTCCAAGTTATTCCTTAGAAGGGGCTCGAATTCGCAACCGTTTGTATGTTTTGTCCACCGCTATCCAAATTGAGCTACTGAGCTTAGTGAGCACCCCTTGACATTTTCTAGTATTTTTTGTCTTTTTATGCTTTAGGCCAGCATTGCTTTATCAATGAGACGAATTTATTTGCATTCAAAAGGTTTTTTTTTTAAATTAACCATTAAGATATTAAAATTTATGATTTTTAAATTTTTGCACTTTATTACTGTCTTGTATAGTAACATTTTTTAATAGAAAAATATAAAAAAAATGAAATTGAAAAAAAATATAACAATCACAAATTAAGTGGCTGTTTCATCTTAATCTTAAGGACAACTAA
Source organism: Calamotropha paludella (assembly GCA_927399485.1). Classification (NCBI taxonomy): domain Eukaryota; kingdom Metazoa; phylum Arthropoda; class Insecta; order Lepidoptera; family Crambidae; genus Calamotropha; species Calamotropha paludella. The sequence goes on along the minus strand of OV656830.1, from coordinate 990,733 downwards.
TCGCCTGGATAGCGAGGGATATGGGTTTGAGTTCCGCCTGACATCTAAAATAAATTGAGTTGTTTCTTGTAATAATTTTTTTCCAGCTTGAGAATAACTTGTGAGCTGTGCAGATTTTTTCTAGTATTTTCTACTAAAATATATTATCATATAAGATAGTGTTGAAGTTGCAAAAAAATCATAAAGTAAAAATTTTTTTGCTCGTTCTAATTTCTTTAGATATAAAAATTTATGGTTAAGTAACATTAAAAAAAAAACAAAATATGTAATAAACTAGCTGACCTGGCCTCGCGTTTTACATTATAAATTGAAATGAAACCTATCCTATGTACTAAGTTGAAAAAAATCCAGCAAAATGAACAAAAAAAATCATCAAAATCGGTTAATTAGTTTGGAAGTTCATCGCGGTCACACACTGACACGTAATTTTTATATACATATATAGATGTAAATACTGTTTCTCTAATCCAAACTCACCCAGTACATAATCGTCGCCCTGCTCTATTTCTATCTCCCTCTCGAGCTTCCGTTTCCTGTTTTCCCTCTCCTTCAGTTGTTGCTTCTTCAAGGCGACAGATGGCGGTATGACCGGTGGGCGTGGCTTCCCATCTCTGGGCGTTGGGACCGCCACGTGTAAGCGATTCAATATGCCATCCACCTGTTAATATATTTAATATGTTTAAATAACCAAATAAAAATAAAGGTCTTGCCTTTTGCAACGATGTTCTTCGGTTCGAAACCCGGATAATGATGTTTGTTCTGAATACAAGCATTTGTACCTAAGTCATGGGTGATTCTATATATTTTTCTGTAAATGTTATATATCTATGTATTACGTATATATGTGTATCTGTTACCCTAGTATCCATGACACAAGACTTACAGTGCTTACTTTAGGCTGAGCTGATTGTAAGAAATAATATTATTATACTAGACTCGCTCACATGTTGCTGTGACCCAATTATTATAATTTGCATAAATTATTCTTTTCATTTAAATGAAACCTATCCTATGTCCTAAATCTGAACAAATCCAGCAAAATGAAAAAAAAAACATCGTAATCGGTTGAGTAGATTCAGAGTTCATAGCGGTCAAACACTGACTATATAAAAATTTAAGAACCCCTAATGCAAAAACAGCTGAACACATTTTGATAATACAAGTTTAAGACTTATCGCTATAAAGCCTACTTTCGAATGAAAAAACTGCATCTAAATCAGTTCACCCGTTTAAGAGCTACGATGCCACAGACAGACACACATACAAATACAAAACATTTTATTTTTAAAAAACAATAATGATATGATTTGGAATACCCTTTTAAGCTCATAGGCCTGTGTCAGGAGACTCCACTCTTCCATAACAGCGAGAAAAATTCTCGCTTATTTAGTTTGGTAAGTACTAGCTGACCCGGTAACGCGTTGCTATGGTAACGTTAATCTATAATCTAAGATCACAGTGGTTTGTGTGTTTGTCTGTCCGCTCTTTTTCCATTGTATCAATAACGCCACCATAGCAACGCGTTAACCGCAAGTAGTTCGTCTACCGGACGCTAGATGGCGCTATAGGAAAAATATTTAATAATAAAAAAAAATTAAAGATTTTGTCCACCCATGCGAAGCCGGGACGGGCCGCTAGTTGATACAATGGAACATGAGTGGACAGACAAACACACAAACAACAAATTTGTGTTCTTAAAGAATAGATTTATAAAAAAAAATTATAATCAAATAACACACATAGGGGTCAAACTTAAAACCCATTTTTTGGCGTCTTAATTACCTTCTTAGTTCGCATTTTTTCAGTGACACGATGACCCAACAATCGTTCGCAGGCTTCAATTTTCACTTCCTGTACACCTTCTTCGGTCACTGTTGACATACGGAGTACTGGCACCACGGATAGCTCAGAGTTTGAATCCGCACTGAGGAAAAAATATATGTTCAAGCCCTATTATGCCTTTAAATAAACCAACATTAGTTCTTAACTTGGTCGAAAGATAGCGCTGCACGTTTCTAAATCACGCTATCGAGTTTGTTGGCGAAATGTGTATAGTGCTGTGTGCATTTACTATTGGTATCCTCGTTCGAAATACATGCAATTTATGTTCTGCTTGAATTTCATATGATCCACCACTGCGGAATCTTGTCATATCTAGCACAAATCTAACAAAATCTGCTGACTAATCTAACACTTTTATTATATGAGACACCCTGCTATTTCACTTTTTTTTTCAATAGGGTATTTTACTAGAATGAAAATATAGATCAAACTTTGAAATAAAATAATTTAAATTTCATGTTTTATAATTTTATATATTTTATCTACTCTCACATCGTAAAATTTAAAATATAAAACTCAAAACGAGTTTATATTGACGATCTTTACAAATAGTATATCAAAATGAAATTAAAAAATTTCATTATAACACTATTTCTGTAACAAAAAAATGTTAAAATAAATTTTTTTTCGTTACGTTTCGATTACAGACCTTTGATACAATACTGCGCCAATTCGTATAGCACTATTTCATGTTTTATCTGTGGCTGCGCGCGCTTTGGCGCATGCGCGGTGATATCGGGAATTTTGGCGCCATAATACGTTTCCTTGCAATTCGTTGTTGTGTTTCGCTGGATAATTATTATTGTTTATTAAAATGTCTGATAGTGAAAGTGAAGAAAATTTAACGCCGCCCGACATTTTGGAGACTGCGGCAGCAGTCAGTCTTAATCTGCTACCAGTAAAGTCAAGAAAGTTATACGATAAATGTTATCAAGACTTTTTAGTGTGGAAAATGAATAAAAATGCTACTTCGTTCTCAGAAAATGCTCTATGGGCATATTTTCAAGAATTGAAAATGATGTACCAGTTTCATAAACTACTATTATGCATTTTTTAATGCGATCTTATAATAGTAGATTATTAACCAAGGGGATAAAGCAGTGTCTTCTGTCGCGGGTGACGATTTAAGTTCACCCAAGACTAAGACAGCTTTATCACCTAGGAAAATACTCTACTTACCATTCTACGTACCATTTGCGAAAAAAATAACACAATAATAATATGAGATAAGCATTTAGAACATTAAAATATTTGTAAAAATAAATTAAAATAAACTTAACGTTTATGTATTTGAAGAAAACAAAAACGCGGCAAATTCCTAGACTAATAATTTTTTGTCGGAAAAGCAAAGGCATCAAGGTCAAACGGCCTCGTCGGTTTTCGTAATTTTATTTAATAATCATAACTGCATAATAAATGCGTATTCCTTTTTCAAAAAGATGTGTAATGCTTTATATACAAACTCAATGGTGTTAACACAGATGTAGTTTAGTATAAATTTCGGTAAGTATTCCAAATTTAAATCACATTCTCCCCCTAGAGGATGAATGAAATTCAGTACAATTTTCTTTCCTTGTTTTTAACAGATTTAAAATGACTATTATTATGTTAGTTATGTTTGTTATGTTCGTCACTTTTTTAAGCAAGTGGTACGAAAAATAAATTATTGTAATAGAAAAATACTAGAAAAATCGACTCGGCTCACAAGTGAATTCTCAGACGGGAATTGAACCCGCAACCTTTGGAACGGCAACCACAAGGCTCGGCAGCTCAATAGGGAGAGCATTGGACCGGATTTCCAAAGGTTGCGGGTTCGATTCCCGCCTGAGAATTCATTTGTGACCCGAGTCGATTTTTTCTAATATTTTTCTATTATAATAATTTATCTTAAATTTTATGTTCGCTCATGTTATTGAAAATGCATAGGATTGGCTGAATATTGAGTGACGTCACCTGATTGTTAACAGTAAATGTCAGTTCAAGTTTTTGTAAGGTTCGTTTACTAGTTGGTGACGTCATAATAACAAGTAACCCGCATAAATGTGTTTTTAGCGTACCGACAGGTTTTTTTTTTTAATTTTATTCGTTTAAAATTTGATGGTGATTGTTACAGAGAATAAATCAGTACATTATATAATAATAATACTTTGTGTGTTTGTTACCATACATAGTTACCATAAGCCTAAGAATAACAGTTTTTATAATCAACGTTACCATGGCATGAGTGGACAGGTCATCAATTACCGTTACCATAGCAACGCGTGGCCGGGTCAGCTAGTTATATTAATAGAAAAATACGAGGGATTCCGGTTCGCGAGTGCTAGTTGATACACGTGTTCAGGGAATTTGGTATTTTAGGCTATTAAATTATAGTCTCTTAGTTGTTTTATCCGCAATATTTGTTGTAGTTTGTGTTGTTCTACCTGGGTAAGTGTTTAATTAATAACTATTTGTCGCACCCTGCCATTGTTTGCGTTGTAAGCAACGTAAACAATGGATAGGGCCCCTGATCCACCTGACCCCCCGGATAGGGGGTTGTCACCGTCGCCGATGGAGTTGTCTCCGCCAGTATTTAGCCAAATGGCCACGAAACGTCGTCTAGATCCTGAATCTTTTGAATCACAATTGGAACCCATAAAAAAAGTAATAACGAACCATACTCAAAATTCGCCATCTACATCCGCGACAACAAATCAGTCGATTTACATACATCCATCTGTGACTGAATCCCCTCAATGTTACTATGAACAGGATAAAGGGCCTTTCATAGTACATGTGTCGAGGGAGGAGACAACCCCCTCATCTGGTACCTCTATCCGACCAATTATTTTTGGACAATTTTTAAAGAAAAATCGCATCCGAAATGTAACTAAAGATGGTGTGAAAAAAGTTGGACGCAACAGAATAGCTGTAGAATTTTCAACATATAAAGATGCTAATGATTTCCTTAAAAACCCCTTTCTGCCGCTTTATAAATACAATGCAGTGATACCAAATTATAATGTCACCCGCATGGGCCTAATCAGAGGTATCCCTACTGAATTGACAATGGAAGAACTGGTGGAATCCCTTGTTACCCCGGATTACTGTGGCATGGTACTCAAAGCAAGGCGCCTTAACAGAAAGCAAGTAACTGAGGGTAATATTTCATGGACCCCCACACAGACAGTGGTCCTCACATTTAAAGGCCAGACTCTCCCTACGAGAGTCTTTCTATTCTATACCTCAATAGCAGTGGATGCATATCAATACCCTACTATACAGTGTAATAACTGTTGCCGATTTGGGCACATAAAGGCTCAGTGCCGCTCTAAACCTAGGTGCTACCGATGCGCTCAACCCCATTTAGGTGCTGATTGTGATGTCACAGAAGATAAGTCTACCTGTCTATACTGTTCCAGCAACCATTTTGCTACAAATAGAAATTGCCCTGAACACTCTCGTCAGAAGTCTATAAAGATGCGTATGACTCAAGACAATATCTCATTTCAAGAGGCATCAGAATTCTTTCCAAGCGTTAGGAGATCCTATGCTGACAGTACAAAGACACCAGCCATAGTCCCTTCCTCAACGCAACACCCTTCCCAGCTCCTCTCCCAGACCCCATCTCTACAGTCTTATAGAAAGACAGTCACCACTACTCCCCGCCCCCGAATAGTATTAGGTAAAAGTTATGATAAAGCAGCTCATCAGGAAATAATTAGCAACTGCTCATCATCACTTCCCAATGGTTGTGCTATTATCAATTCTGGCTCTGAGGTCACCCCAAATGAAGACTGTCTGGACCTTCTGTGGCTACTTGTTATTAATATTCTTAAAAAATTCAGTGATATCCCACTACCGCCCAACGTTGCACCACAAGTTCTGTCCCTTCTTAACTCTCTCAACAAAAATGGCTCTGAACATACTGCAATGGAATAGTCAGAGTTTAAAATCTAAAAAACATGAAATCCTATACCTCATACACAAATTCTCCCCATTAGTCCTCGCCGTGTCGGAGACATGGTTTCCCAGAAAATACTGTTTTAATATTGCTGGTTTCTCATGTCTCCGAGATGATCGGGATGATGGATATGGAGGAAGTGCTCTAATTATTAGTAACTCCCTACTCTTTTCACAGTTACCCCTTCCTGCACACAACAAGGATGCCATTAATGCAGTGGCCGTGCGTATTAATGGTATTTCTTTTTTGTCTTTGTATATTCCTCATCCCCATTTCTCAGTACTACAGGAGCTTAAGTCCATTGTCTTAGCACTACCTGCTCCCATACTTGTTATGGGGGATTTTAATGCCCATCATGAATCCTGGGGCTCTTATCAAACAGACTCTTTTGGTTCTTTACTAATTGATATGTTTGATGAGTTGAATCTATGTGTTGTAAACACTGGCAGCCCCACTAGAAGACCCACTCCATCGCAAACCAATGGAAGCGCTGTTGATCTGTCAATCTGCTCCCCACAATTAAGCTCTCTACTGACATGGAGTACTATGAGAAGCACTTTTGGGAGTGATCATTTTCCCATTCTTATCTCCCTACCAGATAAAACTTTGACCACCTATAACACCCTACCCCTTTTAAAATTCAAATTAAATAAAGCTGATTGGCCATCTTTTTCATCAGAGACAGAGAAAATGATAGAGTTATTACCGGAGGTAACCCCTAGCAACTGTCTGGCTGTATATGAAAAATTCTCAGACTCTCTTTTGACTGCTGCTCATTCGCACATTCCCCCAAAACAAGCTAGTCGCAGAAGAATTTCGCCCCCATGGTGGGATTCAGATTGCACAAATGCAGTAAGAAAAAGAAAGGAAGCAGAAAAGAAATATAACAAATCAATGACCATGGAGAACTTCCTTCAGTACCAACAGTCTGCTGCTTATACTAGAAGAATATTATCTCAAAAGAAAAAATTAGGTTGGTCAAAATTTTGTGAGAACATGTCACCCCGTACTCCCTCATCTGTGGTTTGGAGACAAATGAAGAGATTCAGGGGCTCTCTGGATCATATAGGATATACAGCTAATGATCCTACAGAGTGGATTATGGCATTTGCAGATAAGCTTGCTCCACCCTCTGCACCAAACAAAGACTGCTTTCCACAGGACTCTTTTGTTCCTATATACTCCTCCGGTAGTTTAGATGGATCCTTTACTCTTCAGGAGCTTGAGTTGGCGCTTAAAGGGTTGAAAGATACTTCCCCCGGGGCTGATGGTATTCCTTACTCGTTCCTTATTAACTCTCCTGAAAAAGTTAAACTATATTACTTAAAGCTGGTTAATACGTTTTTTGATCATGGAATTATACCAGAGGCATGGAATAGGCAGATTGTTATCCCCTTACTTAAACCAAATAAAGATCCATTAGACCATAATTCATACAGACCTATCGCTTTATCCACAACCCTTCTCAAAATTACGGAACATATGGTAAGAAATCGCCTGGAATGGTTCCTGGAAAACCATGACCTCTTAGCTAAATCTCAGTTTGGTTTTAGGAAAGGATTTAGCACCATAGATAGTCTGAGTATTTTGACCACTGACATTCGCGTTGCTTTTAAAAAAAGACAATATGTTATAGGCGTGTTTCTCGATATAGCATCCGCCTATGATAACGTCCTTCTTCCGGTGCTCAGGCATAAACTGCTACAGCTGAGTGTCCCAGTGAAGCTGGTCCGTTTTATTGTCAACTCCATTTCCTCTAGATCGATAGAGATCAGGTGTCACGGACCCTCCATTCCCCCCAGATCTATTTGGAAGGGACTGCCTCAAGGTTCAGTCCTTAGCCCTCTCTTGTACAGTGTATACACCTATGATTTAGAAAGGACTGTCAACTCGTTCTGCCAAGTCTTGCAGTATGCGGACGATGTTGCTCTATATGTTATATCGGATTCAGTACAAGAGGCTACCACGCGCTTAAATGATGCCCTCAGATATATGGGCGATTGGCTGACAGAGCATGGTTTGTCACTATCGGTTCCGAAATGCAATTGTGTGGTATTTACTAGGAAACGCGATAACACTTCTCCCCGAATATCATTTCAAGGGGAGCCTATACCAGTTGACAAACAAGTCAAGTTCCTGGGAATCTTTTTGGATTCCAGACTGTCGGGCATCCCTCATTTTAATAGCGTTATTGGTAAGTGTGAAAAGGGTATTAATGTCCTTCGGGCTCTTGCTGGTGTTTGGTGGGGGTCTCATCCCTTCACTCAGAAGCTGATCTACAACGCAATAGTACGTAGCCACCTCGATTATGGTACATTTTTACTAGACCCATGTAATAAACTTCCTCTCGATAAAATGGTCAAAATTCAGTCCAAGTGTTTACGTATCATCTTAGGAGCTATGAAATCATCGCCGATCAATGGTCTTCAAATCGAGTGTGTCGACCCACCCCTATACCTTCGCAGACAGTATTTGAGTGACCGGTTCCTAATTAAAGCTACACAGCATGCTTCGCACCCTATTTTTGATAGACTGAAAGAACTGTCTCGTGTAACAAAGCCAGCCTCCGATTCTGCATCAAATATCCCATGTATTCTGCATAGCTACTATAAATTTAACAAACCTTCTTTGCCTATAGAGCGTTTTCCCCGCCTGCCCCTTTTTATGAACAATTTTGAATCATTAACCTTCACTCCAAAAGTCATCCTCAACATAGGGATTAACAAAAGTACCCAATATTCCTCTAAGAACCTCCAAAAAATTTTAGCGTCGGATTTTGAAAACTGGCTTGTGATCTACACTGATGCCTCTAAATTACAGGATGGGGGCCCGGTAGGATCAGCCGCATGGATACCTGCTTATAGACTGGTGTTGAATTTCAAACTACCCCCTTTATCCTCTGTATTTACAGGGGAAGCAGTTGCACTCCTTGAGGCAATTTTATTTGCTGAATCCCATAACCTAAACAACACTATTATCTTCACAGATTCTCAGAGCTCCCTACAGGCCATTCTATCTAACCCATTTAGGTCAAAAAATCGGTTCCCAATCATCCTTAAAATAAGACAAGCGTTGTACCGCTGCAAGCTCAAATCATTAAATACCGTTCTGGTTTGGATCCCCGGGCATTGTGGAATTTCGGGAAATGAAACTGCAGACTCATGCGCCAAACAGGCAATCACTAACGGGTCCTTAGTTTACGAAAAGGTGTACCATCATGACCTCCTTACACTAGCCCACGCTCATTTGATGAGGTCGTGGCAGACTGACTGGCAAAATACTAGAAACCGCGCAGGTAGATATTATTATGAAGTCCAAAGATCTATTCCAAATACGCCCTGGTTTTTCAAACAGAAAGTAATTAGTAAGAAAGCTGTGTCAACCATCTGCCGTCTGAGACTAGGTCATGCCTGCACCCCTGTTCATCTTGCAAAAATCGGCGTAAGGGATACCTCTCTATGTGAGTGCGGCATGGAAGAAGGAACTACAGACCACATCTTTTTCAATTGTTTAAAGTTAACCGTGTCCCTCTATGATGTCCTTCCTCATGACACCCCTCGTCCTACTAATATAAAATGCGTCCTTAGTACGTTAAACCCTCCTCTTATCGAAATTTTGTCCAAATTCCTGGCAATTAACAATATTAAACTATGAACTAGCCTGATAACCCCGCCTCATTTAACTGCCGAATTTTGGGATTTTACTAAATTTCTTATATGTGATGCTTTGTGATGTCCAGTGCTGTTATATATTTGTTTTAGGTAAACCTGTGCTAAGAGCTTACATAAAATCTTTATTATAATTTATAATTTAATGCAGAACATTCCCTTACGTGTAAAGGCTACTCACGTGACATTGGCGGAATTGTGAAGGCACAAAACAAGCCACTTACCAAAAGAAGAAGAAGAAGAAAAATACGATTTCTACTAGTATTTTATTAATGAATAAAATAAAGACTCGGATCACAAGTAAATTCTCAGAAGGGAATTGAACCCGCAACATTTGGTTTTATATCCGGTAAAATGTTCACCCCATTGAACTACCGAGCCTTGTGCAATTAAAAAAGAATTAATGAAATGGCAAATGTATTGACTTACTTAACAAGATTTCTCTTAGCGCAGTCTTCCATTAGCTTCTCAACGGCCATCCTCTTGTCTTCGGACAGCTGTTCCGGTGTGACCACATCCATCTTGTTGAATACTACCAACAAAGGCTTGTTTGCGAATAGAGGCTTTATGCTTTCGAATAGAGAAATCTGTGGAAATAATAATAAACTTACTAAAGAGTTGTTATCGATACGTAGGAGTTGGCTATTAATCACGTAAGGTTTTTAAATCACTTTATACACTTATTATAATTTTTATTATTTTATATTTTACACTTTTTATAATTTTATATATTTTTTGCATTAAAATGCTATATCATAAGATAAATTATTTAATTGGTAAATACTGGAAAAAATCGACTCGGTTTTCTTTTCATTCTTCCGCCTGAGAATTCACTTGTGAGCCGAGTTGATTTTTTCCAATTTAACTCAACATTCGTAGTCTAAAAAAATTAAAGTGTTCTTAGACTACGAATTTGCTTGATTATCTTCAACAGTGATTTTTATAAGAATCTAGCTAACCCGGCCACGCGTTGCTATGGTAACGTTAATTGATTATAAAAACTGTTATTCTTAGGCTTATGGTAACTATGGTAACTATATATGGTAACAAACAAACAAAGTCCTTCTTTATATAGTAGAGATCCCATCTGAGGGCTCGGAGGCGTGGTTGTTTTTTACACACGTATTTTATATCTTATAGAAATATTGCATTGTGAATGCAAAAAATTAAATAAAAACATAATTATAGCTGGTTCCATCTTAATTGATTGTTTAATATTTGTAAAAATATTACTTTCAATGTTGAAGGTAGTTAGCGTTCAACATTGGTGGAACGATACTAGCTCATAGTAGAAGTTGGAATACGTTTGTAAAATTCGACACGTTTGCCAGCGTCTCGGTAGCTCAGCGGTCAGAGCAGTCGCCCGGATTGCGAAAGGTCGTGGGTTCGAATCCCATCTGAGGGCTCGGAGGCGTGGTTGTTTTTTACACACGTATTTTATATCTTATAGAAATATTGCATTGTGAATGCAAAAAATTAAATAAAAACAAAAAAAAAAAAAAAAAAAAAAAAAAAAAAAAAAAATAAAAACATAGTAGAGATAACACAAACATGTAACTGCAAACCGATAGGTAATTAATTTAATTTCACTATAATTTTTGTAATTAGTTATTTTTATATATAATATTTGTTTGGTGGATTTTTTGCTTTGTCTCAATCAGAAAAACATCACTTCAATATAACTGTAACAATTATCTAAAGCGAATTATATGATAAATTTTGAACTATATAAAAATATTTATTTTAGTTTTATTAAAATATGATACAATAATAAAAAAAAATATCATTAATTTATGACTTAGATTTAAAATAAGTTTCAGATAGTTATTTTCAAAGTTTGTTCCTAACATGGGTAATGCATATAGCGTATGGCACGCAATTTGCGACCTTATGTTTGGGTTGTTATAGGCCGCATTTTGACTGACACGTAGTAATTACTACGTTCAGCTTCGATCGGGCCAAAGAAATTAGTTTTTTTTTTACAATTTTTGTAATTATGCACTTTTTATTCTTAGACATTCCGAAAAAAATGTAAAAATAAATAAATTATTCACATTTTTTTAATTCAAACACTTTTACATCATCAAACTGGTTTTCTGTTTTTTTTTTACTTTTTTTTCCTTAACCCTATACGTACACTAGTTCTATGCCTTAGCTGTTTCTATTCCTAACAATATATTCACAAACTATTATTTATCCTTAACGCTATGCCTACGTCGACGACGCCTTACCTTAACCCTACGCTTACCCCTGCCTTCACTATTTGTAGCCCTAACCCTACGCTATTTCTATCCCTAACCCTATACATACACTATTTTTATCCATAATCCTATCCCTAAACTATTATGTAACCCTAACGCTATGCCAACACTATTTGTAGACCTACCCCTACGCTTTTTGTATCCCTAACCCTAAACAAACTTTTTCTATCAATAATTGTATCTCTAAACAATTATGTAACCCTAACGCTATGCCTACACTATTGTAGACCTACCCCTACGCTTTTTGTAGTCCTTACCCTAAAAAAAACTATTTCTATTCATAATCCTATCTCTAAACAATTATTTACATAATTGTTTAGTTGGTTGCCCCTAAGGCTGCGCCTTCCGGGCAGTCCAGGACTTAAGGCAGTCGTTAACAAAACAATTAAATGGTGCTATAATATATATTATTTGTATTTCTCACCTGATCCTGTACGCTATGGCCACATTGCTCGGACAAGTCCATGACATAAAGAACGGCAGCCCTCAAATGTGCAAGCGCAGTCACCGCTTGCATCTCGATTACATTCCTTTCTTCTAGCGAATGATCTAAAATTCCAGGTGTATCGATCACCTGTGAAGAAATATTATTTAAAATAAATATTGTAGCTTGTCTAAGTACTTTCTTAATTGATATGTTTTATTAGAAATTATATTATTGTTATAAAATTGTGCAATAATAGAATAATATGTTACAGGAACTATATAAATATAATTATATACTATGTGATATGTAATGATAAATTTGAATAATTAATGGTTTTGTTTATTTCATTTTTTTTTGCAATTATGGCATTGTGCCATATTTCTTTAAGATTTAAAATCTCCGAGGATTTGAACCTACGATATTTCGCTATCCGGGCCAATCTCAGTCTGGCAGTAATCAAAGGTAAACAAAACTAAATAAAAGTAATATAAAACTTTTGGAGTATCTCTCTGTGTGTGTATGTGCATGTGTGTGTGTATGTGCATGTGTGTGTGTGTGTGTGTGTGTGCGCGCGAATCTGTAGTGCGTGACTGTGTGTGTGTATGCATTTGTGTATATGCGTATACACAAATGCATATACACTTTTTTTTACTAGAACACACGCACGCATACATATGCGCGTGTGTATGCGTGCATGTGTTCTAGTATGTGTGTCTGTTATTTATGAACCCTTGTTTGTGGTCTGTCTTACCTGCCATCTAAGATATTTGTAGTCGGTGTGCCCCACATATAAACTCTTGGTGGTGAACGCGTACGGCTGCACTTCCACATCGGCACGGGTGATCTGTACCAATCATCATCATCAATTAAGTCACCATCACCAAAAAAAAGTCACATGTACAGTCGGGGAAAAATATGATTTACCACCCTATAATTGAGATTAATTTACATTTTAAATAAATCTTAGGAAAAAAAGTCATACAATTACTTATTTTTATAAATAAACTAGTTTTTCCCGCGGCTTCGCTCGCGGTAATATAAACCACCGATCAAAAGTTATATTTCTATCCGTCGGATACAGTTCTTTTATTCCGGTGAAAAAGTACCCTATGTACTTTACTGTATCCCTGGCAAAGTGTATGCAAAATTTCATGATGACCGATTGATTAACTAAGGTATGAAAGTGTAACAAACTCACTACATTTTTTTATAATATTAGTTAGCACTATATGTTTTTACTGATATGATATATAGCATATTATTTGCGTAATCACATGTTCTTATTATATACCAAATTTCATCAAAATCGGTCGACCCATTTTTGACTTATAGAAGGACATATAGACAGTCAAAAGTTAACGAAATAGTCGAATTGATGTCAGTGAATCATAAAATGAATATTTATCATGAAATTTGTCCAAAAAATAAATGTACAGACAGATCTTAAAGTATAATTTATCAATATCATAAAATAATTGATGTATCTTGAAATTTTCTAAAGTTAACGCAGAAATAGCAAGGAAGCAAATATTATATGCGAAACAAATCTATGTATAAAAATTCCCTGTTACACTGTTTGACCGCGATGAACTCCGAAACTACTGAACCGATTTTGATGATTCCTTTTTTCATTTTGCTGAATTTATTCTAACTTAGGACATAGGATAGCTTTCATTTTAATTTATAACACAGCAAAGACATTCAGCAAATTAAAAATAAAGTTGTCCCTGACATGGGTAATGCAAGATGCATATGGCATACAACTTGCGACCTTATGTCATGTTTACTTTAGGCCACGTTTTGACTGATACGAAGTATTAGCTCCGTTCAGCTTCGATCGGGCCAAAATAAATTCAATATTTTAGATATAATACTGTATATTTATTATTTATTTATTTTAATTTGCACACCAACAGCGTTTCTAATATATTTATATAATATATATATATATAAAAATTCCGTGTCACACTGTGTGACCGCAATGAACTCCAAACTATTCAACCGATTTTGACAATTTTTTTTTTACATTGCTGGATTTTTTCCAACTTAGGACATATGATAGGTTAGATTTTATTTTATCATTAAAAAAATATTGCAATTTTTTTTATCATGTATTAAAATAATTTTGCTAGAATTGTATGTATGGTACCTTTTCTACCAATTCCGAGATTATACAGGTATTTTCTAACAAATAGATACCTATTTCATTCAACATTTTGATGCATCTATTCCAAAATTTTTTACATAAACTTCTATAAAAAAGTTAACCACAAATATATTTATAGTTTTAATTGTGTCATTAGATTATTTTTTTATTTCATGTGCTAATTTAATTTAATTTTTATTTTAATTAGAATTGAATTGGATATAATTATTTATATTTTAACTAATTAAGAATTTTAAATTATTTGCATATTTTTATAATTAAACGATTTTTATTTATTAAAAAAAAACATTATTACGAGAAGCATTACCTTGTTGATGAAGCTGGACTTGCCAACATTAGGGAAGCCGCAGATGATGATAGTGCGAGTGTAGGGGTCTATGGATGGCAATCTGGCTAAGTGTTGACGCACCTGCAATGCACAGAACTTATATGAACAAGAAGCCATACAATTTATGAATGTTTTTTAAATAAACAAAATTTTAAGGACATTATCGATCATACCTTTTCACATAACATCAATAAATAATGTCTGTAATCAAGATAAATTATTTTAATAGAAAAATGCGACTCGGCTCACAAGTGAATTCTCACCTTTCTATTAAAAATCTCTTATAAGATGGCGAAAATGCAAAAATATTAAAAAAATTATAAGTCTGTAATCAATTTCATGTATAAATATTTCAAAACATTTGAAAAAGGATATACGTAAATTTAGTAATATTTTTTAAACAATAAATTAAATAATCTTTACAAAACCCATGATTTGGATGACCATTGGTGCAACGATAAAGATCCTACCTTCCTACCAGTAAGAGAATTTGCTTATATATATTTTTTTACCTTTTATATTTAAGTGAATAATAATAATATTTAGGAACATATATTGAGTAATCAGTACCTGTTCTAAATAAGTGAGGTTGGCAGCTTGCCGTTTCATTATGGTGGCCATACGGCCGAGAGCTGCTCGCTTAAGCTGTTTGCAGCGGTACAGGGAGTCACCATACTTGAGCAACCGGACATAGTCTTTTGCCACTCTACAAAACACAAAGATAGATGAGACGTTATAAACAAATATTCAAACTCCTTTACAGGAGCCGTCATACTGTGATCAAGACTTCTGTAAACAAATCAAAATGTCAGGATTATTTGGTTTATAAATATAAGAATAACTGTGTTGTAGATCCAGTTAAAGAAGAAATGAATAAAATAATAAATGGCAAGACAACTTCCTTAGATAAATAGATAAGAAAAGATTTTAGGTGAAAAGGGGGTTTCTTTATGGGCTTGAGATATTGTTGGGGGCAATCATATCATCATCATTGGTTCCAAGTCCCAAGAAGCCACAAGGAGGGGCTTTTAGTTATTTGCGGCTATCAGCTTTCTGCAAAGCTTCCCAACACTACAAGGTTCCAATTGTGGTTGCCACTGCAAACCTTTCTTCCAATACTTGTTGTTAATGTTAATAATTGTTAAAATTGGTTCTTCAAATCACAGTGTGGAATGTAGGTATTACTCAAACTGTGAGGGTATAACCTTGTCTGTAGATGAACACAACATAGGTTGTTTTGTAAATTAAAAAACAATACATGTGGACTGCTAAAATCTTTTCTCAAAAAAATTATAATAACTATGGATCAATTCAGTTAATAGAGAGCTATTTAATATTCATACTTATGTAGTATGTACTTATGTATCCCGAGCATCACGTTTCTGTGGCATCTTTAAATGCAATTTATTTAAACAGTATAGTTCACATGGTAATGGGAACTTTTGCATTATGCTTACATACCTTTTTGATACATTAGCAATATTTTAAGCATTACAACTCATACTTTCAAAGTTCCTCTTTTCTGACTTGCCTTGAGCCCCAGCTACAATGGGACTGCTTTGCCTACCCTTATATTTTATAAGCAAAATATGATCTTTATAAAAATAACAAGATTGTATTATCAACCTCATCTTATGTAAATATGATCTAATTAATAGAGTAAAAAGCTGAACAAATTTTTATTGAAACTAAAATGTGGGCAAAGTATGAGCAAGTAAGAGGCAGCCCAAAGTACTCAAAGCCCTGAGCAGGTTAAAGATCTCCCTGAATATTAGTTAGTAAGTTTGACGGTGCTTTATCCTCACTTAGCCTAGTGATTCGGCCATAGTGCATGTAACTACTATTCCTGGACTTTTAATGGACTTGAAATAGCTTACGTATCAATAAGATGTCTTGCAGTGTTGAGCTGTCCGAGGCCAAGTTTATAATGGTCCTTATCATATAGAACATTCATGAGATCAGCGTAGAACGGATGTACATCATCCAGCTTTGGGAACTCCTGAAAAGAAATAGAAATATGACTTTTTAGTCTTTTTTATTTAGTGTATTTTTGTGTGTTTAAACATTTACATATCATTGGTTAGTAGTAGTAAAAAAAGTAGTGGAACATTTCAAAATGAATTGTTCTGAGATAATGAAATAATTGTCTGTAGTGAACAGTACAGTATGTGTACAAAACAGAATAACAAACTTGTATTTTCAACTGTGGTGGAGGAACAAAAGGTGGACAGAAACAGTGACGAAAAGAACTGGACCTCATGGCAAAAGGAGACACGGTGGTCTCAAGATATTGTAGAAGTGGCTGTAAGAGATTGGATGTATGCTGCCCAAAATAGGAAAAAGTGGAAACAAATGGAGGAGGCTTTCACCCAGACTTTGGGATCCATCAAAGACTAACACACTACAAACTAACACTAACTTTAATCTGTATTTACTAAAACAACTAACAAAAAACTAAACACATGAATTTTGTTACTACTCAACAAAAACAGCTAACGCACATGTTCCACTACTGTTTCAATGGAGAATAAATTTTTCAACAGAGTGAAGTGTGCAAGAAATAAATATTTTTTTTAAAGTGTAACATGATGAACTTTCTTTTCTTAAATATTGTGCAATACCACTATCAACATAAATAAAGGTTTATGCACAATATACTGTTAGCTATTACAAAAAAATAAGGCTAAAATCATACCTGAATAATCCTAGACAACCTATCATGGAAATTTTGTTGCGTAAATTTAACTTTTCTCATATAAAACGCACGTATCCTGGAGATTTTATAGTGCTTGTGTACTACTGTAGGAGTTTTCCTTTGCGTTTTAGATAGAATAATATCAATGAAGTCCTGAAAAAATAAAATAAGTGCATTTAATAATATCACATCACATCGGAGGTTATGAAATATTACATGTAATATATACAGATTTTCATTTAAAAAACATTTATTTACCTTGGCTGTGGGGACTACAGCTATCTTCTTAAAATTGTATAAACTCATTTTTGCTTAGTTTATTACTATTTAATAAATAAAAACCACTCGTACGAGTGCATCACGTAAACACGTGTTTGAAAAAGAGATAAACGTCAGCGGAGCGATCAATCTTATTGTTCTGAGGGTCAATCAAATACTTATTTTTTTATCGAGTTTTCCAGTAAGGCAGGCAAAGGGTGCAAAACCCATACAGTATAGTCTATTAAGTGTTTTTATTTAATTTTTTGCATTCACAATGCAATATTTCTATAAGATATAAAATACGTGTGTAAAAAACAACTATGCCTCTGAGCCATCAGGTAGGATTTGAACCCATGACCTTTCACAATCAGGGCGAGTGCTCCGACCGCTGAGCTACCGAGACGCTGGCAAACGTGTCGAATTTTACAAACGTATTTCAACTTCTACTATGAGCTAGTAGCGTCTTGGTAGCTCAGCGGTCAGACCACTCGCCCGGATTGCGAAAGGTCGTGGGTTCGAATCCTACCTGAGGGCTCGGAGGCGTAGTTGTTTTTTATACACGTATTTTATATCTTATAGTCTATTAAGATGATGAACGCTGATCTATGAATGATAGATGATCAATAAATGATGAATAAACAGTAAAATTTCCTTTTTCCTAGGTTTTAGTAAAAGTGTGGGGTATTACTGAAACCTCTCCATGGACTTCTTGAGAAACCAAGACGAGACAAATTTCGCTGCTTTGCTTCACTTGGCAACACTCGCATGTTCACAAACACTTAGTGATTAATAATCCACCATTATTACGCACTAATATGTACCACGACACAAATTTTAACAAGAAAAACAAAACCACTAAAGTGAAGCTTCCCGCTCCCGCCAAAAAGTCTGTAAATTTTTGTTGAGTTTTCCCATAAAGGAAAGCAAAGTTCATGCAGCCTAATCTTCAGTAATTTGCTTTCTTATACTGTGTTCCCAAATATACATCAGTATACTGGCCAGTCGTAATGACTTCATGAAGAAGTCGCCATTTTGTACTGGTGAAAGTGAAAGAAAGTGTGACGTATCTTGTCGGGCTTTTTCCCTCTCTCTATTTTAAATATGGCGGCGATTTCTGACGTCAGCGCTCTAGCCAGTATATTGCGAAACAAATCAACAGCATGGTGCGAAAATTTAAACACGTTGAATTTGTTAGTTTAAAAGCCGTTGAAATCGCTATATTTATATTCCGAATAAATCTAAAGGTATTTGCTCTGTAATAGTCAATTTAACATTTACAATGCTAAATGGGTATTTAGGTAGTTGATGTTTTGTATAATTCGTTTTTAAATACATTTTGTAGTTTTTTTTTATTGTGAATACGTAATAGGTATATATCTTGCCTGATGGTAAGCGACGATGCGATTTAGACAAATTATTTTCAGCATTCTACAAAGTTGAAGGGCTGTATTTACCTTGGCCGCTAAGCGAAATATTTTAGGGAGTCCCCATACATTGATTTTGTTTTAATAGGTTTCTTTTATAAGATATAAAATACGTGTGTAAAAAACAACTACGCCTCCGAGCCCTCAGATGGGATTCGAACCCACGACCTTTCGCTATCCGGGCGACTGCTCTGACCGCTGAGCTACCGAGACGCTGGCAAACGTGTCGTATTTTACAAACGTATTTCAACTTCTACTATGAGCTAGTATCGTTCCACCAATGTTGAACGCTGACTACCTTCAACATCGAAAGTAATATTTTTACAAATATTAAACAATCGATTAAGATGGAACCAGCTATAATTATGTTTTTAATTTTTGATTTGAAAAACGGAAACTTTTTCAACACAAATTCTCAATGACAATCAGTCAATGTAACAGTAAGATATCTGTGGAATGGGGAATTGAAAAAAGAGGTGTGATTCCTAATAAAGAGGATTTTTCGATAATGCAACACTTGTTTTAACTGTCAATGTCAAGCGGTTTTCACTGAAAAGTTGCGGTGTGCGAGGTTATATTTTTCGAATTAGAATAAATAATGTTTTGAAATACCCATTATAGTGTACTAAATGGTAATTGCCCAAGTTGTCTTATGTTAAAAAGTGTTATTGCCCGCTAAGACTTCCCTAAGTGTGAGTATAATATTGCATCATTCATTTCGCATTTGTTTTAATAGTTTTCGTAAGAGTATTTATTTTTAAAATAATACCTAATGAAGCGTTACTATATCTATCGAGACTTGAGAAATCCTAATGTGAGTTTGAGATTATTATTATGTCCTATAAATGAATAAAAAAAATAGAATTTTTTACCTTTTTAAAACTTATCTGATTAACTATTTTATTGGTGTGATTAAAACAATGTACTTACTGACTCTTGTTTCTAATAGAGATATTGTTTAACAATCATCATTGTCTACTCTGTTTTTAATAATTATATTTTTAAATTTCTGATTATAATGAGACTTCAGTACAGTAATTAGGATAACAAATAACAAAACCAATTAAATTAACAAAAATATACATAATAGGATGCAAAATAACAACTGTGAGTAAAGTCCTCCTCACTAGAAGCTATAAATTATGAAAAAAAACATTTAAGGGCTTGCAACATTCAGAGCAAATTTAATAAAATAAGTTTTAGTAATAATTTTATTTTTAGATAGGGATATATTTTTTTATTACGTTTCCAGAACATTTTTCAGAGAAGTCGAAAAGTTGCCTCTCACTTCGCACATGTTAATTTGATAATAACATCTGTTAATAATTATTTTTAATTATATTTCAGTTTACAGCACAAATAGTTGTAACTAGAATCTTATAATTGAGAAACCTAATTATTGTCTTCAGAAGATTTTGATTATATCAGAATAAGTTACATCATTTTCAAACCTGCGTATCAATACTATCTATTGTTTCATTATTAGTGAGGTCAAGTTTACCTACTTAAATTTTAATATACAGCCAACATACCTTTTACATCCACCCTAATAAACTCAATAGTGCTCAGCTTGCAATGATAAGATGGAAGCCCTCCTTATACTTTTTCTTCAAACTCATCCCCCACATAACTTTTAAAATTATTTTTGATTTTTTTTCCTCTTGTTGTAATTTTTATTTTAATTTAATTTTAATCAAAAGATTTTTTTTTTCATGCAGTAGTAGCGTCTTTGTGTGATACCTTGAATGATGTGGAGCATTGGCCACTATCAAAATTTGTAATGAAATGTAAAATAGCTTCTATAGGGTCTGTAGTTAAAACATTTTAAACAAAAAAAGCCATCTAAAAAGATAACCTCATGTAAAAGAAATATGCAAACAAGAATTTAAAAAGCATTCTTTCTTTACCCACAAAGTTTTAATATAGGTATGTTTTATTTTTAAATATTCAATATTTATTTTTCAAAATTGTCAACATTTTGGAAATTCAGGTGTAAATGAAATGTTGTGGTGGAGTATTGTTGCCACAACTGTCTGCCTGTTACTTATTTATACCAACAATGTTATTAGACATAGCCTGTTTTAATGAAATTATTTGACACTTAATGAATCAATATCTCGTATCACTGATGATTTGCAATCAGTATTGCCTTGTCAGTTTTTGATTCTCTATATGTTGGTAAATTCAACTGAAGACTTCTGAAAAAATAGCAAAGAATCACTTTTCCCTTTAACCAGGGGATATGAATTATGATAGACTTTTGTTTTACCCATATTAGATAAACAGCAAAATAAATAATGCATGTATCACAATTTTAAAATATTATATTATAGTTATTATTGGTAATTTTCATAATAATATGTATGTGCTTATAAAAATAACACTAGTATTTATAGTGAATACAAAAGTAAAATTAAAAAAGCAGTATCAAATCTTGAGATGATTATTAAGTTTCTTATATTGATTTTTGACTGACTGAAATTATATTGGGTATATATTTGATGCATAACAGCTTGATTAACCGATTCGTTGCTAAGGGCACGCCGGTCGTGTCATCACTTTTTTTTGCGTGTGGTGTTAGCCACTGAAACCGTGTCATTTTTAAAACACTATTAGAGTGAGAAAACACTATTAGCCAAGAAATTTAATTATTTTATGGTTGGGTTATTAAATTAAATAATGTATTCCGAAGAAAAAATACTATATGCCTATTTACTCAAATGAACAAAATAAAAGATGCTTTAGTCTGCTAAAAACCTAACCTATCTCTGTATTTCTAGTCGCTCACATAGTAATTTAGTCACTTGTTTAAAATTTCTATATCCAAACTTTTTATCACTTTTTGTGAGCTGGTTTTGGATTCTTTTAATTATGAGATATACAATATGTGTGTAAAAAACAACGACTCCACCGAGCCCTCAGGTGGGATTCGAACCCACACCTTTCGCTACCCGCCGAGTGCTCTGACCACTGAGCTACCGAGATGCTGGTAAACGTGTCGAAATTCATAAACGTATTTCAACTTCTACTATGAGCTAGTATTGTTCCACCAATGTTGAACGCTAACCACCTTCAACATTACAAGTAATATTTTTACAAATATTAAACAATCGATTAAGATGGAATCAGCTATAATTATGTATTTATTAATTTTTATGCATTCACAATGCATAAATCTTTTTATTAATTAATATTCCTCGTCAGTTTAGTAAATTTATCGCTTACTCAAATTCATACCGCTCAAGTTATTAAAATAGTAGCTCATCCTCAGTCACTAAGTTTTCTTTTATTCGATCGTTTGATTATTCCCCTTTTGGTATTTTCTTAAGCTGTTTAATGTCCCGATTCTCTGCATTATTTCAATTATTTAAAACTTTGCAATTATTTAGACACTGTAAATAATGAATTAAGAAATGTCTATTAGGCTTTACATTAGATGATTTGAAAATGGTTTCAAAATATTAGTGTCTTATAAAAATGTTGTTTTCCCAAATTCATGAAATCATCACACTATCAAAACTGTTAAAAACCGCAGTAATGTTTTTTCAGGATTATTAAGAATGTATTCAAGATTGAACAAGTACGCGTCAAGCATGCACCGTCGTCTGGGCATCTCACAACGCCACAACAGCAGCAGTATTCTAAAGAAGAAAGAGTCGCACACCAGACAGATGCAGCCGGGGAAGATATCACATGGCTTCCTGTGCTCTGAAGTAGAGCATATTAAGGAATATAATATGACAGCATACTTTCTAACGCATGAAAAGACGAAGACTGAATACCTCCACTTAGAAAGAGATGATTCTAACAACGTATTCTCGATTGGGTTTCGCACAACACCTCTAGATTCGATGGGAACTCCTCATATATTAGAACACACTGTCTTATGTGGGTCAGAGAAATACCCAGTCAGAGATCCCTTCTTCAAGATGTTAAATAGATCTTTAGCAACATTCATGAATGCAATGACAGGCCCAGATTACACTTTCTACCCTTTCTCCTCGCAAAACGAAGTTGATTATAGAAATCTGCAAAAAGTTTACTTGGATGCTGTGTTTAAACCTAATTTGTCACGCCTAGATTTCTTGCAAGAAGGCTGGAGGTTGGAACATTCGAAATTAGACGATAAAAAATCCCCCTTGGTTTTCAAAGGCGTTGTTTATAACGAAATGAAAGGTGCATTCTCTGAAACAGGGTCATTATTCGGGCAGAAATTCGTGAACGCCATTTTACCTAAAGGTACTTACGGCTATGTTTCTGGCGGGGACCCGTTGCATATTCCAGAATTGACCCACGATTATTTGAAAAAATTTCACGAAACTTACTACCATCCTAGTAACTCTAGAATATTTTCTTATGGCAACTTTCCTTTGGAAGCCAACTTGAAGTTTGTCAACGAGGCTTATTTGAGCAAATACGACTTTTTAGATCCAAGAGATACCATCGTCACACGTCAAGAAAGATGGAAGGCTCCAAAACATGCTGAAATAACATGCAGAGTCGATCAATATGGTGTGCCTATTGAGAAGCAAAATCAAATAGCGATAGGCATGGTCATGTCGGATATCACCAATGTGTACGAAACATTCATGTTGACAGCGTTAGCCGAACTTATGATAATAGGTCCAAATTCAGCATTTTATAAAAGTCTCATAGAGAAAAACATATCCGGTGGTTACAATTCCTCAACTGGTTATGATAACCAAATAAGAGACACATTATTCGCCGTAGGTCTTAAAGATGTTGAAAAATGCAATTTCGATTTAGTAGAAAAGATAGCAGATCATACTATTCAAGGAATATTCGAAAAAGGTTTCGAGAAATCGCACATTGAGAGTGTGCTTCACGGTTTCGAATTGTCTATAAAACACCAATCGCCAAAGTTTGGGTTAAACGTTCTGTTTAACCTGTTGCCTTTGTGGAATCATAATGGTCCCGTGTTAAGCGCCTTAAAAGTAAACGATCTACTTGCAAAGCTGAAAACAGATTTAATAAATCCTAGTTACGTGAAAGATGTCATCGAAAAGTATTTCATTTTGAATCCTCATAAACTGGTAATGACGATGCAACCTGATCCCAAATTTGATGACGTTTTCAATGAAGCTGAAGCTAATGTGCTTGCAAATAAAGTTAGCGCGCTGACAAATCAGCAAAAAGAACAAATTTACAAAGACGGCTTAGAACTTTCGAAAGCTCAGAAGGAAATTCAAAACTTGGAAATGCTGCCTTGCTTGAAGATTGATGAAATCACATTGAACAAAACTGCTCCTCCCTTAAAGCATACAGCGGCTGACATTATCCCTCTCCAACTGTGTGAAGCTAATACTAACGGTGTCACTTACTTTAAAGGTGTGTTAGGTACCGAAAACCTAAACCCAAAACAAAGAGAAATACTTCCATTCTTCAATTACATTCTCGACAAATTCGACACAAAGTCATACAACTACCGCGACTTTGACAAACATGTAAGCAAAACTACCTCAGGATTGGGTGTCATCATCCACATAACTGAACATATCGATCAACAGGGTCAATACGAGCAAGGGATTCTTTTAAGTAGCCACTGTCTCGATGAGAATTTGCCAAAAATGCTGGATATTTTGAAAGAAATTTTTAGCAAACCAAACTTCGCAAACCATGAAAGAATGGCAATGCTACTGAACAACTACTGTTCCTCTCTTTCTAATGGAGTAATAGACAGCGGACATACTTACGCTATGCAAGCGGCAAGGTCTCTTATTTCTTCAGTAGACGAATGCAAAGAAAACCTTCTTGGACTCCATCACGTACTGAAAATGCAAGAAGTTCAAAAGGCTTATAGCGTCGAACAGATTCAAACACTTGTAGACCAAATAGGTAAAACCATCCTTAAAGGTAACAACTTAAGAGCCGCATTCCATTATTGCAATACTAATAAAGACATCCATGATTCCGTTGACAAGTTTTGCGTAGAGTTATGCAAAGGTGATGTTAATAAAGAACTGAATCGCATCAACTGGACAGAGTCCAAACCAATGCCACAAGAAAACCGTGGTCTTCACATATCTATGAACATCCCAGTCAATTTTTGCGCTAAAGTGGTACCAACAGTGCCGTACACTCATTCGGATTATGCAAAACTAAGGGTTTTGTCAAGGTTATTGAGTTCCAAATACTTGCATCCCATAGTTAGAGAACAAAATGGCGCATACGGCGGTGGAGCAACGATTACCATGGACGGAATTTTCAACTTCTACTCATATAGAGACCCAAATTCTAAAGTCACGCTCAATGTTTTTGACGAGACAGCAGACTGGTTGGTGAAAAACAGCAACCTCCTTGATGATCAAAACCTCTTTGAGGCTAAATTGTCTATTCTTCAGCAAATGGATCAACCTATAGCTGAATATATGAAAGGAGTTGACTTGTTCCTCTACGGTCTTTCGTATGACATTTGGAAGACGCAAAGAGAACGTGTGCTAGCCGTGAAGAAAGAAGACTTAATTGAAGTTTGCGAGAAATACTTAAAAAAAGATAAGTGGGCGGGAAAATGCGTTATTGGCGAAGGCTCACAGGATCTTCAGAAAAGTGGTGAGAGCTGGCAAAAGATCAGTGGTCCACAACAGTAGAATATATTTATTATTGATTCGTTATTATGAAATGACATTTGAGGGTTTTTAATGGTGATTCATTATAGGTATTCCGAGTTTTTTCAACTGCTCCCTTTCTAACACATGGAAAGTAGAGAGATAGAGTTTTTAGTATAGATACATAGGACGCTGATGGCTACCTTTAGGCATACTTAATTTTAATTTCGCGTCTCTCTGGTGTCCTGTATCAAATATCTGGTCAGCGCTCTGCCTGGTATTTTGTCCATAAAGCCTAGCATTGGTCATATTAAAAAAAGAACATCCCTTTATGGTTTTATTTTATTAGCTATGGCCAGATGATCGTACGCATTTGTCCGTCGAACTTGTCAGAGCTACTCGAGAAAGTGTTAAATTGTTCAATTAGTAGAAATTGCAAAGTATCAACATAAGTAGCAAAAAAAGAGGAAAATCTTTCATCGACAAGTAAAATATATACAAACAAATTTATTGTTGCCATAACTGTACCCAAAATTCGACCGTAGTGTTTACATGTTATCGATAAATGTATCGATAGAATATTTAAGTTGTATTTCAAATACGTTTCAATATGAAAGAGTTAAGGAAACGTTTAGATATTGAGTTTTTGCTTTTTCTAAGGCAATGAGCGCGAAACTGTCTGTGGGTGCGTTTCAAACAAAAAAGACAATATTATTGAATAACCTTAAAATAAATAACAGTAAATCTGTTTCTTTCAACAAAGAAATATCCATCGATTATTACATTTACATTCAAAGATGCATTCCTTTTTTATCTATGCTCATTTTAACATTTATTGTAATTGCTATTTTGGTTCAGCGCCTCTGAAAAAGTCTACTCAGTACTTTTTAATAGGAGTGTTGTGTCTCGAGTTTCTTTTATAATATTAATTCACCATAAAGACCCAAATGATATTCGATTTGGAATATCAATTCTACAGGAGTTCAAACGCAATGCAAGTTCAAGTGGGATGGTGTGAGCTGCGTATAGCGGTATCTCACTTTGATCAGACTAAATATGACTTTTTAGATGACACAGTACTATCAGATATATACTCGAAAGTAGTTTAGTTCCGTGACATTTAAAAAGTGTGCAAAGATATTCTGGTTTAGACAAAACTGAGCATTGTAGAATTAATTTACAAAGGGCCTGGCAGGTATGCATTATGCCAATATTCAAAAGTTCCACAGATAGCATAACTGAACACGACCAACTAATATCAGTGCTATTTGTCTATGGGATTTGGTCAATTAAATAGCGCCGCTATTTTTTAAAAGCAAATTAAAAACAGTTGGCTTATAAATATCGAGTATCAATTTTTGTAGACTTGTTTTTGTCATCTTTAAAATAATATGCCTTTGCCTTTAGTTGTGCTACCAGAGCCTTTGGAGAATATCTTAAGCTTTTTAAACGTGCTAGATAACGTTGTAATCAGTTATGCTAATCTGGATGGAGTTTTGCGATAAGACATACTACTACGACTAAGAAGTTCATACATTATGTTGCTAGAAGCAGCATTATAAGCTAAAAGCTGTTTTAATTATAGTTTGTTATTAGACTATAATAAGTTTTTAGCTCTTTTAAATACACGCAGATATTTTAATGATTGTTTTCTTATGGCGAAACGATTTTGTGTTGGCTGTTCACGATTGAATGTTTCTATCCTGGGCTAACACGTTAAAACTTCAGTTTGTTAATTTATTTTATAATTTCAAAATTGTATCACATTCTCTATTAGTATAGCATATTTTAATTATTTATGTGTCGTTTTCGTGAATATGCTTTTCCCGATTGTCTTAAAGACCATTTTTGAGTCAAACTATTCGAGTTGAAAAATATTTAATTGTTAATTATTCACTTCAGATTTTTATGTGAATTATAAATATTATATATTGAGTCGTGTTTCTCTCAATTACACTGACATGCAAATGTGACCGTCTATATTTGTTTGAATTCGAGACATTTTTGCATTTTCTAGCGAGGTACTTCTAAGCGTTCGTTGCTGCTTCCTTGTTTTTAAATTGAAAAATACTTGTAGCCTGGGGGTTTTTAGATCAAGAAATTCAAAGCCGATGGTTATAGGTAAATGTGTTATTCATGAAATATTTATAAATATGCATTGCATTAAATGCGGTCAAAAACTTTTCTCGTACGTGATCGATTTCGCTCGGAATTGAATCTTGTTAAGTGTTTGGACATGAGTTGCTCGTTTATAATTTAACTTTATTCAGTTTAATATTCTTTTTAAGTACGACCTACATTTAAATTTTTATGAGCTTTAAAAATATTTTTTTCTATATACTGCCAAAAGACGTGAAATTTAAAATTATTTTGAAGTTATTCTGGCGAAATAGTGTTGTTTAAGCGCTGCTAATCTTTTAAAACGAAACAACCATAAAATCCATGTTTTTGAATACCTAATTGATAACTATTTATATTTCGAAATTGTCTTCGAAAGTTTCTGTCATACATTTTTTCAACAAAACAATAAAGTTATTGGTATTGCTCTCCAACCATAAGTATTAAATTTGAATAATACTGATACAATCGGTAGGGTATTCGTTTATCGATGTTATTTTATCAAGTAGCAACACTAGTACCTTGGGGCTAGTCATTGCGGTTGTATGTATGTCTGTAGCTACGCGGCTCAATGCTTTTGCCTAAACAGCTTTAAAGGAACTGAATGTATTATCGTCGCCGTCGGTTCTCGTTCAAGATCACCTAAGACCAATATAAACTAGACCATTATCTGTAGCTAAATAATGTGTCCTTTTTTTTTTCAATTTACAAGCAGATGAATTTATCATAACCCTTTAAACTTTCCTATTTTGCAGACCGTAGTACTAATTTACCTACTGACAACATTTCATTTATGTTGTCTTTCGTTTTTATTAAGGTAACATATAAAAATATGAGAATATCGATAGTTTTTATCATTTGAATAACTCACCTCTATAATGTACTTGTATTATCTGTGGTACTGATGCAGTATCGATAACAATTGAATATTTAACCTATGTAACTTTATATTCGTTCTCGTATTATTTTATTGAACAGGGAAATACTTACGTACATACTTCCGAGAACCTCGAGCCTATTGAAAATAATTTTTTTCTATTTTGTTTGTATGTTTAATTATAATTGTTTCTATTGAAAGGGTTTACTACCACTAAAGTATGCAGTATGTTTAAATTCGTGTATTATTTTGAAACGCTGTAAGCATGATCTGCGATGATAAAGGCACTTTTATTTCGGGGAATCCTGTAAAAATGGCATTTTAACAGAATTTTACGAGTATAAATATTGGCTCGTCTCGGGTGCTACACACCATACACAAAAGATATCTTCATGGAATCGGTTAAGAGTTATGCTAAGAAAAATGTATAATTATTTGAAAATTATTAATGTTGCGTTTCTTAGCATATTTCCAATAAAAAAAAGTAACTAATTCAATCTGTGCTGCCGTTAATGTGAAAGGCAAAGGACGAATATCTTAACTGTTTCAACGGTTATACTAGTACCGATATTCTACTATCAAATTCGCAACACTTCTTTTTATTTTTTTTCAAACACATCGATTAAAGCAGACAGCCGTTGCTGACACATTTTAATATTGACTGGAGGTTTAATTTATATAGGTACTTGTATACAAATCACTTGCCATACGTTAGTCTCGCGTTGGCGTTAGAATCTTTGATAAGTTGTTAAACGCATGCCAGAAAAAGGTTTTATATGATCAGCATAAAAAATCGTTGTATATCTCTCCGGGTACAGCTAGTATAAAAAAAGAGATAATTCTGCAAGGCAGAATGACGACTTTGCCGTTTCACATTGGTGAACCACAGATTGGATAAGTTACTTTTTTAATTAGAAATATTGCTTAGAAACACCATTAGTTCTGTGTATTTTTTTATATTTTTAAAATAATTATACATTTTTAAGCATAACTCTTAACTGGTTTTCGTTTAGTGTCTTTTATAAAATTAAATACCTATTGTTATTTATTCTTACGCAGTCTTGTGTACACACCGAGGGACGGTACCTATATCACAGTTTGAATAATTAATAAAATTATCCAAAACTTAATGATATTTTGGTGTATTTATTTATTCCTGAGTTTAGGAAACTGTTGTATTAATTAAAGTAGTTTTGTGAGTTCAGGTCTTTTATTTTTTACCTTTTTAACCGATTCGTTGCTACATACAATTACTAGAAACGAAGGCTACGAGCTTGATTTACGTGAAAAATGAAGATAGTTTTATTCTGGGTTGATTTCCCTAAAACTTAAATTGAATTAGTTATCATCGATTTAAAAATGACACGGCTTCAGTGGCTAACGCCACACGCACAAGAAAATGATGGCACGTCAGACGTGCCATCAGCAACGAATCGGTTAATATAACAAATTGGAGTACATGGATTGATTTAGGGTCAAATGACAACTTATTTGTTACTATGGATACGCTTCCTAATTTTTGGTATTTCGAAATTGTTTAGATTCATTTCCCAATATTTCCAAATTATTACATGGAGCTGCGTGTAAGTAATAATTTTTGAATTAAAGCTTCTATTATACATTTATTTAGTAACTAGATTTTTTTGAGTATTTTCTGGTCGCGAAACAGTTTACTTGCAATAACAGTACGCAAGAAACCTTACAGTTTTGCACATGGCGACTCACCAAAGTTTCAAATCTGATAAATGCAATTCAAAAAAGCTCTTTGATAGTATCACATTGAGGCAATAACAGAACAAAAACTTAAAATAGTGTCACGCCTAAAGCGATCTCTGCCAGATAACCTTTGGGTTGGATAGTACTGGAAAGAATTTTATGTAAGAGTATTTTTTTCTTGTATTCTACCGAATAAATATATTTGAATTCGAAGTGTAAGAGAAGGCGGTTTGATGAATATTATGAGAACACATGGGGAAACTAATAAAATAGTTTTTGCTATTGGATAGTTAAATTTAATTTAAAACAATATACTATGGCTTCCTTCCAACTTCAAATATAGAGTAGAATGCTAGTAATGACTATGCTTTTTTAATAATTGATTAAATTGCTCATTCACTGGGATATCGAGAGGATGTAAGCTAGAATTCTGCCTGACTCCTCAAACAAGTTGATCTTTGACGTAATAACGTCTTATAAATCGATGAACGCCGGCTGCACGTACGAAAAACTGTAACGTTCCGCCTGGGCCGAGCGTGCAAGCGAGAGCGAGGAACAAGCGATAGAGAGGCACGATCGACTTAAGCGTTCGGCTTGTGACGCATCTATCTCTCTTCCACATCATAAAGTGAAAAGTTATTGTGGTTTCCATTGTTTATTACAACAACTAAATCTTAATTTATAAAACTAATTTTTAATTAACTCCTTCTTTGTATTATACAAAATAATGATAATTCAGTGATGATAATTCAAATCATAAAAGTATGCAATTTTTCATCAATGTTTTCTTATGACTCTATCACGTAAAATTATCATCCGTAAACTGACTTTCTTTAGAAAATCTTAACTTAACTATCTATATCTATACTTATAATAAATCTGTAGAGAGGTCAATTCTGTACATGAAATATATTTTCAAAATAACTATCAGGGGGTGAATAGTGATCGATACCAATGCCAAAAATGCAATCAGTAAAATTTTTGTCTGTCTGTCTGTATGTTCCTTATAGAAACAAAAACTACTCGACGGATTTTAACGAAACTTGGTTCAATTATTCTTTATACTCCTGGGCAGGTTGTAGTATACTTTTCATCACGCTACAATCAATAGGAGCAGAGTAGTGACGGGAAATTTTGGGAAAACGGGAGGTTACTCCATTTTTTAAGCTTTCGTCGCGTGTGCAGCCTTAATGGTTAAAGTTACATAGAAATCATTTATGACGGAAATATTCTACATAAATTTGTCTAAAAAATATCCCTATCTGTCTATCTTTTATGGTTGACTTACAATAACACGTGTAACTCCTGATAGCTTAGCAGTTCGGAGCATTCTGATTATATTTGTTTACTCTTACGTTTATTATAAAAAAGTTAACATTATTACCTATTCAATAAAAAAAGAATCATTGAAATCGGTATAGAAACATCAAACTTATACATGAAATAAGCCATCGCGCCGTCGCACGTGAATACTGAATCATGATATAAGGATTATTTTTGTGTAACGGTTGCCGCGCTCTACACGGGTCGCGGCCATGGTCGCGGCGGTAGAGTATAAAAAGGCGGCAGGTCCGAGAGCGAGCTTCTTCTTAATATATAAAAATCCAGTGTCACAATGTATGTTCCCAGTGAACTCTTCACCAACTCAACCGATATTGATGAAAGTTGGTATTTATGTGTAATTTGGTCCAGCTGAAGAAATAGGATAGTTTTTTTTTAAATTCATAACACAGCAACGCGTGGCCGGATCAGCTAGTAATAGAATAAAAGAAAATATTACCATTCAATGGAGCCAGATCCCAATGCTCCCAGACTTTTTTAATTAGAGATAAAATGAGTGGAACAAATTAAAGTTAGTATGTACTATGAAGTTATTCATGCATACCTGCTAGCTTAGGACGACGACCTGTAAACAAGGTACCTACTAAAGGTACGTAAAAGCACTACTCAATTTTCTTATTTTCAGTACCAATTTTTATGAATGTTTCGTAGGATATTGTAAAATATTGCTATACTATTCCCGTTGGCGGTATCTTGTGTCAGATGCTTTAAACAGTTTCGAGTGGAAGCCCCAAAAACTAATGTACAACCCTTGCGGATAAAGAATGGGATTAGAAATGGCGGGCAACTATTCACTTCTCACTCGCACACTATTTGCGTCTATACTCACACTCGTGTCAAAAAAATAACGTTAAAAACAAACTCAGGAGAGGGCTTCGTCATTCATTCATGAAAATAATATACGATATAATAAACGGTTTTAACGCGATCGATTATTTGTTTGAGAAGAAATTCGTTTATAAACGCGATATAGAATATAATAACGAATATAATAACTCGCAGTTTGTAAAGTTTTGAATTATTTTCATTATTTTTTTCTGTACTACTCTACTAATAATATTTTAACTCAGTAGGTACATACTTTATTTTTATTTTAATATATTTATCTCAAAAAGATCACAAAATAATAGGACATATGAAACTGTTTAATTGTAATAAAATAACGAAATAGTTTCAACGGTAAAAAAGGAGCCTTTCTTTCATCCATATAAGTAAGGCTAAATATGTACCAAAGATACCAAAAAATAGCTAAGAAATTATATATTCCGAAAAAAAATTTATCAGCAATACTGCTTTATGAATTCTTCTGTTTTTAATATATACAGTAGGATCAAGAGCGAAAATAGATATTTCTTGATATTGCGAATCATTCAAAGCGTTTAGTTATTTTATCAGCCTACGGACTTTACTGAAATACCGTGTTCCAGAGCCGCGAGAAACTTGTTAAAATCTAACCGACTGTCACACACTCAGAACAATAAGTCCTCAGAACAATAATAGTTAGTTATTGTTCTGAGAATAAGTCACACACAAGTGCCATATTAGCGTTTCGTTCTACGCAGTTGTGATTTTGTGTATAATTTATTGTGTTTTATTAACTTTATAAAAATCTAATTTATGGGTTTATTAAATATAAAATAAGTGTTTGTACATTATTATGAATATTTTCAAATAACTTGTACCAAGTTTCTTTTTTGGCCCGAAAAAAAAGGTCTCCTTTATACCGTTTTTTTAGTTATTTTACTAGTTACCAAATCGTTAATGCGTTTTTACTTATTATGCTGACGGTACCGGCTCTATGAGCCGCCATTTTTAATCCCATTCTTTATCCGCACCGGATATATTTTTATTTATGGTCTGCCTTGATTTTTATATTTAATACATTAATTAAAACAGTGGACCGTGCATATCGTAATTTGGACTTTATTATCTAACTCGCGAACATTATCAATGTAAAATCAGTTTTATGTATGGATACTTCCCCAAAATGGCTAATTTTTATATAGGTACGAATTATATTATAGCCTTCGCAAGTTGTAAACCTGTTACTTGTTGGTTCTTATTTTATTATTCCGAATATTTGGCTTGTTGGTAGAAACTAGCCACCGAACATAAATTCAGTGGCGGATTTACCAGGAAGCAAAGGAAGCAATTGCTTGGAGAGGGGCCCCAAAATATGAAATTTTTTTAAAACTTATTTGAAAATGTAAAAATATGAAAAATTTTTGAAATGAAATAAAAATGACATTGACATTTTCAATTCTTCGATGGGCCAAGAAAAAGTCAGTGATTTAAGCCTACTGTTTATCGAAAAAGACAAGCTTCGAGAACTTGTCTTTGATGATATTATTAATCAATTAAAACGAGGGCCTCAAAAATCAGTTGTTGCTTGGGGCCCCGTTTGAGGTAAATCCGGCATTGAACATAATAATTCGTATATGAGAACTATTCAAGTCAGACCTTAGGCTATAATATATTAAGTATCCTAAGTTATAAGAAGAAATGATATTTTATGTTGTTATAGATAAATTTCAGAACTAACCATTGAACTTGGCACCCATTTAGATCTTACTTCTTTTGTCGTTGAAGTCAACAGCCAAGGTATATATCATATATATCATGATATATATATATATATATATATATATCATATATTGAACTTGGCTCTCATTTCAAATTTATATTTCTGATAGGATTATGATATTCTGGACCAAACTCGTTCTAAGAGATGTTATGGTGAATTACTTCAATGTATGTGGTACCTAAATATACACAGTATACATACCTACATTACATTTAGTATAATCTACTGAGACAGTTTCCGGCTAAAAGTAAAAAGCTGTTAAAAATACTTTTTTGGACGAAATATTTAAATTTTGTGGTTTTAAATTAAATAGATCACACTGTAAGTTCTGTGTGATTAATTGTGAAGGAGCGCATATCCTACCAACAAACTGTGTACAAAGTTTGGTTGGAAATCATTTAAGTGACTTGCTTTTAGTTAAATATAAAAATACCCAGGACTCAGGTACGAATGCGAGCGAGCGACCAGCGAGGACCGCTGGTGCGAAAGGCAGGATCGCTAGCGTTGCACCAAACGGTCGTCAATTAGTTAGAGTATATATTTAGTGACTAGGTATTTTCTAGATCCCGTGTGCAGTTGCTGGAACTGCCATCGGGCGCGTCCCCCGGGTGGCGGATTGGGGAACGGCCTCCAGATATGGGGGCCACCGGTTTGAACGGCGCGGACCAAAACCAGCAGGGGGGGCTTGGCTGGCTGACCCGGGTAGCCTGGGTAACAGCAGCCGAGCAGGGGCATACCGTAACCCCGTACGTGGTGCGGGGCCGGGGGCTGTCATCCTTCGGGATGAGGGCCGCGAGGAAGAAAACCTCTATAAAAATTACAAGAGGGGGGCCTTCGGGTCCAGCTCGTTACGCGAGCAATTAGGGGGCGTGTTCCAGTCCGAGGACTGGTTCCGGCCCAACCGTAGCCTCGTACGTGGTGCGGGAGCGGGGGCCGCCACTTCGGTGGGGGCCGCGTGGAGAGATACCACTGTAAAAAACTCTCAAAGTCCTGACACTGGGACTCATGGTGTCGGGGCGCCTGAAAAGGTGGCTGGGGAGTGCATCAGCCAATTAGTGGTCGCCCTGGGGTACCTCCCGACCCCCCAGGTGTAAGTAGGGTAGCCAGGGTATCGGGATCTCTGCCCTGGTGGTCCGTTGTTCTCCCATACTCGTGGGTTTAATAATGAATGTTGCTCAATCTAAAAAAACTTCGAATAAAAAAGGTGGTAAGAAGGCAATGGACAACACACAGCGCCTAAAATAAACACGGCAGGGAGAGGTAGGGCCCGCAGTCTGAGCAGGAATGCAGACTATCTAACTGAGAAGGCCCTGCTGTACAGCAAGCGGCAGCTTGAAGCTGTGGGGCTGCATGAGCAGGCGGAGAACCTGTACAGAAGTGTGTACGGGCCACTGGAGAGCATAGCCGGTGAGTCGGAGCAAGGCCCCGCGTCCAATTTTGCGGGGGTGGCAGATCCGTCATTGTCGGAAGGGCCTTGTAAAAAGATGGTAAAACCTAAGGGCCAAAGGGAGGCGGAACCAGCGAAGAAAAAAGGGGTCGGCAAGACGACAAAGGCTTCGATGGAGTTCATTCCACTGAGGGAGACAGTCTCGGGGCTTTCATCGCAGTCCCTCCGCGACAAGGCTATCGAGCACGTCAGGGCCATTCAGGAGGTAGTGACCGGGTCCCGCAATCTGAAAGGGGCCTATAAAAAGACACTGATCTCGGCGGTTGCTGGGCTCGAAGACGTTGCACAAGAATTTGCCTCGCTTAATGCCACGGAGGAGGTAGCCCGGCTCCGCGAGGAGTTAAGGAGGCAAAAAGAGGAGATGGCAACTCTGCGCAGTCAGATCAAGGACCTCCAGGAGGCGCAGCGAACAGGTGTCGTCGCTGAATGTGTTGGGGTACAGACTAGCCCAACCAAGTCTACGGCGGGCGGGGGGAGCGCAGAGATCCTCCCCAGAGAACTGGAAGAGCTGCTAGAGCTGATCAAAGCGGAGGTGCTCAGGTCCGCTGGAGCAATGATCAGTGCTAGAATTGAGGGGCTCCAGATCCCGATCACCAGGCCACCGCTAGCGGCCGACGTAAGGAGAGCGGCGGCGACTGCTGAGAAGAGAGGAGGTGGGGGCCCGCCAAAGGCAGGACCCTCTGGGACCCGGGCTGAGCAGAGTGCCCCGGAGAAGGGAGGGGACGATGGTCCCTGGACGGAGGTGGGGCCAGGAGGCAGGAATAAGAAGGCGAGTCGGCCGGTAGCCGCCCCCGCAGCTTCAGTTACTGCCAACTGTGGTGGTACGATGCCGTTGACGAGGAAGCCCCATCCGGCTTCAAAAAACAAAAAGAAAAAGCCGAAACTGACCCCCCCGAAGGCGGCCGCGGTGGTCATCTCTATCCCGCCGGAGGCTGCCCAAAAGGGTTTAACGTACGCTCAGGCTATAGGGCAGGCCAGAAAGGCATTTAACCTGGGCGATGTAGGCATCGCCGCTGCCGATATTAAAATGAGGACGGCTATGAACGGGGCCAAAATCTTTGAAATTCCGGGGCCCACGGGAGCTGAGAAAGCGGACGCCTTTGCGGCCAAACTGCGGAAAGTACTGGACGACGGAATAGCTGTCTCCAGACCCGTAAAGACCGCGGGCTTGCGGCTCTCCGGGATGGATGAGTCGGTGGGGGCTGAGGAGTTGGCTCAGGCAGTGGCTGAGAAAGGGGGCTGCCCCCTAGATCATATCAAGGTGGGGCCCATCCGGGGAGGTCCAGGAGGCCTGAGCTCCACCCTGGTCAGATGTCCTGTTGCGACGGCGAAAGTTTTGGCGGACGCTGGCCGTTTACTGGTAGGGTGGAGTTCGGCGAAGATTAAGGCACTGGAGCCGCTACCGCTCCGGTGCTTTAAGTGCATGGGCATCGGGCATACCAGATCGATGTGCCCGAGTAAGGAGGACAGGTTCGCCGTCTGTTTTCGCTGCGGCCAGGAGGGTCACATAGCAGCGGACTGCTCCACGGACCCAAAATGTGCGGTATGTCTAGCGGCAAAACTGCCTGCAGGACACACAATGGGTGGTCGGAATTGTCGGCCGCCGAAAATCAGAGGTACGCCAGTGACCAGGCGGGTCCAGGCGGCGCAGGCGGCCGAAGATGCCATGACAGGGGGGCGAATGTCGCCCTAGGAGCAACAGACGCACGCTTAGTCACCCCCCCCCCCCCGCATTAGCCGCTGCACCCCTCCTCTCTCAACAGAGAGCGGAACGGGTAGTGGCGGCCCGGGGTCCGGGGTCAAGCGGGGAGGACCACGGGTCACTGGACCAGTAGACGCGGGCGAAGGGGATGGGGGCGGCGCCGCGTAAGCGAGAGTAGCTTCCTGCCCCGGACGAGGCTAGTCGACGGAGGATGGGAGTCCGACCGTCGGCATTGCACAGCCTCGCCAGCCTTGGGGGATCCCGGAATGTACCATGGGGTCCCCCGATCGTGAGGAGGCCGCTGAGCCAACCCGTCGCTCTCCATGGTGGTGATTGCCAAAATCGGTCCCACCGGATTGCGACGGAGTAGAGCGGGTACATCGTGGGGTTTTTAGTGGGTAGGCCCCTGCACACCAATCTGACGAGCTTTTATCGTCGGATAGGTCTGCAGGGGAGAGTCCCACATAACTCCCGTCACACTCCCAGCGGCGGGAGTATGCGAAAAGCATTTTCCTCACGTTAAAAAAAAAAAAAAAAAAAAAGGTATTTTCTTGATAAGCGCTTTACATCCTAGATCGTATCGTCGCTTACCATCAGGCAAGATAGTGGTCAAGCGCCTGCCAATCAATTATAAAAAAAACACAAAGGCTTCATACAGAATGTTTGTGAATTGTATAATCCCGAAATTGTTATTAAAGGGTACCCCATGCATTCATACAACTTCGGAAAGTCATTATAATGTCTGGAAACTGTCACTCGACTGAAAAATAAATGCGTTTTGTTTCTATGACATACTGCATAGTGACCACCCCAGACCTAAATTGTGTATTGTTTGTAACCGTTAATGGAATAGGTTATTAAGATCAATTTACAATCTACGACTAGCGTTGTCACTGTGCGTAGCGTTGTCACTGTGCGTAGCGTTGGCACAAATTTTTATTTCTTCAGTGGGTAGAACAGAACAGCAAGTTGTTCGCTTGTTTCTGCTCCGAAAAACTTTTTATGTCGTGTTCTTTCGAATCTAAAATTTTGGATACGTCTCAATGATTTAGTAACGCTTCTACTTATATATATTTTGTATACAGTTTGCAGTATTTATTTATCTAATCGAATGAAAAGCTTAAATGCATTGTGATGGAGACACAGTCAATAGCTTACCAAGTAGCCAATCTAATAAAGTGTCACATTTATGAGTAATTATTCAATACTAAAATATTTATTTGCTTCTTGAATATTAATGCATTGCTGATTTCTTCTTTCTTATATGTTCTCTGTATTATAGAGAGTCAAGGCTGTATGATAAGAAACGCCTTTTCATACCTCTGTTTTTTTTCCAGCTGACACAAAATGAGTTTCCCGCCGTCATTCGAAAGTGTAGAAAAATACTTGGAAGAGTGCACGGAGTTTTTCAAAGAATTCCAATATGTTTTATGTCACAAGAACAATGAATTGTTGGTTGAAAATGTTTTAAACAATATTAACGTGTTGAACATCGAAGATTATAATATTTTTGATAAAAGTTTCGACGTAACTCACTTCTTTCATGGCGCGGATTATTTGAAACAGTTTTTTTGTACGTTGGAAAGAATCCGAGTTCATTATGACGATGTGGAAGAGAATGATTTAGGGGAGGTCTTAGAAGCCCCTTTGAGTCCGAAGAAGAAATATGAAATCGTCAATCTTGTGAAGGAAGTAGTCAGTATTTGTGAGAAAAATAACATGGATTTGTTGGTCGATTTCGGTTCGGGTTTGGTAAACTTATTATTATTTTTATTTATGTTATCAATATGAATACCAATATAACTGTTTACACGATTTTAGGCGGTCGCAACTAGCAAAAGGCGCAAACTTATTAGAAATGTCGTTTAAACATCCGAATAACGTCATTAAATTCAAATGATAGAAAAGTGGATTCCTAGAAAAATGACAGTTAGGAAGTATTGGTTCTTCACCGTCGATGTGTATATATAACAAACTCATGTCCACATGAACCCACTGTTGACTTCAATCAATTGCTAAAGTTGCGACTAAGTGATAAGCTTGGCTTTTCTAACATACTAGTTTCTTATTGTCTTATTAGCCCATAAGCAAATTATTTTTTTTATGGTGCTGCAAAAACAATTGCTAGGACATAAAAGGTATGGCCATTTGTAAGTCCGCGCGTTTAAAATTGACTAGAGCGTTGACTTTCAGGATCATAACCCTGCTTTCTCGCTTGCTCGTGCATCATTCGGCGGTCAGTTTTTGATGTTTATTATGTTGCGAGGTTAATAAATGGGTTTCTTTCTTTCTGTTGTGCGTACAGGTGATGTATATATAGTCCTGCAATCGTTGGGCACTGAACCTCCGAAAAACGTACATTCGTATGTGCGCTCGACGCTTGACAGGTTAAAACCAGTTCAATATCGAAGCAACTTTTTAAAGATTTATTCTGTTTAACCGATTCGTTGCTACATACAATTACAGAAACGCAGGCTACGAGCTTGATTTACGTGAAAAATGAAGATAGTTTTATTATGGGTTGATTTCCCTAAAACTTGATTTGAAGGAGTTATCTTCGATTTAAAAATGACACGGTTTCAGTGGTTAACGCCACACGCAAAAAAAAGCCAGAGCAACGAATCGGTTGATACATTATATAATTACTCCTTTTCCATTAGGGGTAGACAGACATCAACAATATACACTTAATACGATCCTGATATTTCTTGCTTCAACTCTCATTAGACCTTTCATAGAAGCTCGTCGGTTAAGGGTAGGTACTTTTGCCTTGCTCTTTTTGGACATCTTCTATTTGGTCTCTGAAAGTTCACCTTGGTCTGCCTTTACCGACTTCCCAAGCACATTTGTATTTGAAAATTAAAATGAAAATAACTTTATTCAAATGCTCTTAAAAATAAGTAGTTTTGAATCGTCCAACATTTTTACCTACCACCCATTCAGGACGTCTTTTAACTGACAAGAAGAATGGGCGCAAGAAACTCGTCAGCTTTAACAGAAGTAACGATATTTACAATATAATACGTCGTCACCATACAAAATCCACAAAAAAAAAAACAAAATTATTTTGTTATGACAATACTAATAGTGTTATGATATCATTATTTCGTTGATTACAACAAAGTCAACAAGTATCTGTACTTACTTAAAGTAAGTATCCCTGAACATTGCAATAACATACAGGGAATAAACGACAAATTTAAGAAAGCAACAAGATTTATGTTTAGTATTAGTCAATAATATTGGAGGTTAAAGCAGATCCACTTCCCAAGGCAGCACCCGTTCACGAGCATGACGCATGATACAGCCATCGCTTCGCTCAACCATATCTTAGGGAACGTAACGACCCGCACCACATGCCACCACCCAAGAAATGTATTGTCAATTGTGTTTCGCCCATCCTCTCTAAAAATATAGATTAATAGTTAGAATTTTGTTTTTTTTTCAGGGCTACATCGATCAGTTAATATATGACATTGCGGAATACAAAGTACTAGGCTTAGAATGTAACGCCAGCCATTACGATGGCGCACAAAAACGTCAGTTAGAATACCATGAAAATTCAAAATCGAACGTGAAATTTTTAAAACACACAGTGACAGAGGATTCGCATATAAAAATCAATGAGCATTTAAAAGAAGTATTTCCTGACCACGGAGCTTTTTGCATAATCGGCCTTCATGCTTGTGCGGATTTGACAGTTGAGGCGATGTTTACTTT
The DNA here is from genome assembly GCA_927399485.1 of Calamotropha paludella. Classification (NCBI taxonomy): domain Eukaryota; kingdom Metazoa; phylum Arthropoda; class Insecta; order Lepidoptera; family Crambidae; genus Calamotropha; species Calamotropha paludella. Next base: position 949,646 of record OV656830.1, on the reverse strand, counting down.
TTTAAAAATGGACGACGCAAAAGCTTTGGTCGTACTGCCATGTTGTTACCACAAGATGGCGAAAGATGGAGCCATATTCAAATATTTTCCGTTGAGTAGTACTGTAAAGAGAATTTTTGATAAGTACGAGGCGTACAGTTTTGCTGGTACAGTGACTTTCTTGAGGTTGGCAGCTCAAGGTAAAAATGAGAATGCAGATTTATATGAGAAGGTGTTCAGTTTGATTGCAAGAGCTGTTTTAGAACTTTATGCTCAAACAAGTAAGTATTAAAAGTAATAAAAGCATTTGCATGTACCAGAGTCGTGGATACTAATATGTCGGGCGAGTGGGTAATTCTTGATAGTTATTCACCATCATAGTTTTAAACAATCAGGTGGGCGTTACCTCACGTACGTGAGGTAGTGTTGATTGAAATAACGAGTCTTGATATGTTTGAGTAAACTGCAATTCTTATCACAAATCGGTAACACAGTAGTATAGACGCGGTACAGTTCCTAGGGAACGTCTGCTCGCAACGCTGGTTAGAATGAAAGTCACTCTACAGCAACGCTAGATGGCGCCTACGTTCCGGAGCAACTTCAGACAGGTCTTTAGTATGGGCTCATGACTTTAAAGTAACTGTGATCATGAGCAAGATCCGACATATACGAAGGTGGTCTGAAAAGTTTCCGACCTAACAAAGATACAAAACAATTTTTCTGAATTTTTTTATTTATTTTTCAACATAGTCTCCTTGTAACTCTACACACTTCTCCCATCGATGCTCCCATCTCTGCAACAAACTCAAATAGTACTCGGTGTTTTACTCTACAAAAGAACTGTTCACGAAGGTGCCTTTTCATTTGACGAAAATCTCTGTCCTTCGAGGGCAACTTCTAGATAAGGGAACAAAAAAAAGTCAAAACAGGATTTTCTTTTTCTGCAAATGTGGCCGTTTTTCCATAAGTTCTGCCTTCAGCTTATCAAGCAATGATGCGTAGTATGCTTCAGTAATGGTTTTCACTTTTTGAAGGTAATCAATCAAAATAATTCCATGACTCCCAAAAAACAGTCGCCATCACTTTTCCAGCTGAAAAAAACTTTTTGCTCTTTATGGAGCCGGTTCCCCTTTTGCAGTCCACTGTTTGGCCTGTATTTTCGTTTCGGGCGTAAAATGGTGTATCCAAGTTTCGTCTACAGTAATTAATCGGCCCCAAAACTCGGATTTATTGCGCCTAAACTGCGCAAACAAAGCGTTGGAAATGTTCATTCGAACACGTTTTTGATCTAACGTGAGCAAAGGCGGCACCCAACGCGCGGACAGCTTCTCATACTTAAATGCTGATTTAAAATGTAACAAACACGTTCTTTTGATATGTTTATAACCTCTACAACCTCTCTCATTTTGATTCGGCGGTCGTCTAGCACCATTTGGTGAACTTTGGCAACGTTTTCGTCGGTAGTTGCAGTTTTTGGACATCCCGAACGTTCATCGTTTTCCAAGCTCTTACGGCAACGTTTCAATTCAGCTGCCCAAAATTTCATTGTGGTAAGTGTTAGTGCAGAGTCCCCATACACAGAATCCAAGCTTTGATTAGCGTGGCCATATTGCCTTTCAAAAACAAATATTTGATGACAGCTCAATACTCGATTTTGTCTAATTACACAATCACATTAATTTACTCAAACGACTGTTACATAACAACTGTGCGTCTAAAATGGCTGAAGGTGGCTAACTCTCGACAGATGAACAACGAGATTCACTAGCTTTTGTTTATGAGTGATGCCATCTTCACGTTGAGGTCGGAAACTTTTCAGACCACCCATATATATTTTCTATGAATATTACTTATGTATAATATATAAGTCTGTTCGTTATTGTAGCCACACAATGCCTATTTTGGGTAATCTAATTGTACAAATGTACGTAGAATGGACTCTCATGTTTCGTAACAACTTTCCAGATGGCTTTAACGTGAAGAGAAAGAAACGAAAACCAGTTAAACAAAAAAATAAAACTGATTTCGAATTGTATATACAAGACGCAGCCAAAAACGGTTATAATTTATCATCGAATTTGGATAAATTACAAAGTCCGCCAGCAACTAGTAAACATGACGAAATCATTAACGGTTTCAACTTGGATGAGTTAAGACGTGTTTGGCGGGAAATATCGAAAGATTCCACATTCAAAATGGCGGCCATTTTCGTACTCATGCAAGAGCACATACAGCCAGTGGTTGAAAACTTCGTTCTTTTAGATAGATTGATGTTTTTAAAAGAGAACGGTGTTAAGAATTGTTGGTGTAAGAAAATATTTGACCAACGTACTTCGCCAAGGTGTTTGGCGTTAATAGCTGTTAAGTAAATAGAGATATACAAATAAATGTTGTTTAATTTTATTAATACGTCTAGATATCTATAATACCATATACATCTGAAGTTTCTTTCTGTATTTTTTTTAATTTTATAATAAATGTTCGTCTATTACTCACTGATACCAACTATACTATTTTTTATTTTTATCTCTTTCTTGCGTTACCATACAAACTTTTTAATGAAGATCTTGAATTAGGTTTTCTTGAAATTATAACTCGAATGATTTTTCATTTGAATTTATTACGTCTCACAACGTATACCTATCGAGACAGTTTACTAACTAATTATATAAATAAATGTTATTTTATAATAGTGCTGACAGTACCAAAACGAAATATGTGCGGTTATTAAGAACGAGTTGAGCGATTTCGATGAAATTTAGTATATTGTAAGAAAGTATGATTGCGCAAATTATAGGCTATATGTCTGTCTGTTTATATGCATGTCCTTCCATAAATAAAAAACGAGTAGACTGATTTTTTACTTTTTTTTATTATTTATTTAGAATGGGTTAGCTCTTGATCCCAATCAAGCCCGGGGGTAAAGACAGAGTCCACGATGGAACGAGTTAACACAGAAGGTGCCTATTCACCCTGGCTTTAAAAACAGACTGGTTATAAGTACTCGGAAATACAGACGCAGGGAGGGAGTTCCACATTTGCTGTGCGCATTACAAAAGAAGTTGGAAGCTTGGTGCGACAGGTAGGAAAAGCAACCAAAAAGGGTGGTAGCCCGCAGTGATTTCGATGAAAGATAGGTACATGGTAATTAAATGGGATTACGCAAATGATGTATATCATATCTATACTACTATATATTTATTTTTTTATTAGATAAATATTATTTTTATGACTCGCTGATACCAATTATACTTTTTTTATATTCTGTCTGTCTATCTGTATGTCCTTCTATTGGTCAAAAACGGATTGACCGATTACGATGAAATTTGATATACAGTAAGAACATGTGATTGCGCAATCGGTAGGCTATATATCATATCGATAAAAACTTTATAGTCCTAACTAATATTATGTTAGCATATATCAAAAATGGAACATACTAAAGTATATAAAGTGCTCTAGTCTATGGTGCAAAGTTATTATTTTCACCTAGCAACACTAACCCTCGCGCCATTGTAATGTTTGTCGTTGATTGTGACTCACTTTTTTCCTGACATCGAACGAGGCTGGTCGAGTGCGAATTATACCAAGCTGCGGAGAGTTGTTGAATGAAATAATAAGATATTTCGAAAGAAGGTTGAATTTATCTTAATTATTAATTAGTTAATTATTTATCTAATTCTTCCTTCTCTCGAAATATCTTATTATTTCATTCAGCAACTCTCCGCAGCTTGGTGTAATTCGCACTCGACCAGCTTCGTTCGATGTCAGGAAAAAAGTGAGTCACAATCAACGACAAACATTACAACGGCGCGAGGTTTAGTGTTGCTCGGTGAAAATAATAACTTTGCACCATAGACTAGAGCACTTTATATACTTTAGTATGTTCCATTTTTGATATATGCTAACAATTATAAATACGAGAGTGAGTGAGTGATACGTTCACGACTGAACTACTCAATGGATCATCATGAAATTTTGCATACACTTGCCAGGGGAAAATAAAAGTACATAGGGTAACTATTATCCTGAAAAAAATAGGTACTATTCCCGGGGTATAAAAATATAACTTTAAATGGGTAGGTAGTCTACTTTAACGCGAACGAGGACGCGAATTTTAATGAATATACTTTTCCGTTTCATTTATTCATATAGTTACCTGCCATAATTCAACTGCATTTAAAACTTTGAATGACTTTATTCCTGTCCTTATAAGATAGATTCCACATATATTTTATAAAATAGTAAATACTAAAACAAACATTTTGAAACTTAGGGTTAATTTTTTTGCTAGTTAATTAAAACGAAGTGATTACTTGCTCAGTGGTTAATACAGGAAGACAAAGGGTACAAAACCAATACAGCCTAATTTTCAGTATTTCTTTTCTTTAGATCTTGAGTAAAACAAAAATATCTAGCTTATTACAAACAAGCAAGATAGATCGCCAATAAATGCAGATACACGCAGATATTAAGACAGCGGCACACCTTGCACCTTACCGACTACTCTACACGTGTTTCGCCCTCACACGGAGTTGTCAGTTTGTAATAAAATTTATACAGATCACATTATACTGTACTAAATTAATAAATATAAATATAATGGATAGTTATATCGCCGTCTTTGTTATAACCAGGGCCGGATTTGGAGGTCTGGAGGCCCTGGGGCAACGGAGGCTCTGGGGCAACAGAAGCCTGTAATTATTTTCAAAAAAAAAAAATCAAAATTGAAATGGATTATTGCGAATATGTGTATGTATTAAAATTCCGTGTCACAGTGTTTGACCGCGATGATCTCCGAAACTCAACCAATTTTGGTGATCTTTTTTCATTTTGCTGGATTTATTCCGATTTCGGACATAGGATAAGTTTCATTTTAATTTATGAAACAGCAACGCGTGACTGGGCCAGCTAGTAAGTTATATAGTTTATACAATGTGTCCCGTCACCAGTGTCGGAGCCTTTAATCGTGTGAAATATGGCATTTTTATCGACAAATCGCCCCTCAAATTTTGTTTTTCTCTTACGGCCGCCATTTTGTTTTCTTGCTAATCAAGACCTGGGCTCTTCAAACTTCAAACTTTTATTTGCTTACTAAGTGTAACATTTAGTTCTTAGTATTAACAAAAAGTACTTATAACTTAGATACCTTGTACAGGTATGGCAAATTAAGTAGATTATTAAATAAATTAAAATATTAAAGTTTCTCATACTAATTCGACCACCACTACTCATGTAAATGTCCTATCAACATTAAAAAGGTGTGATTTGATAGCTAAACATGTAGACAACAGTTACACATCCATCATGTTTCAATTTTCATGGAATAAAAAATAGAAAATAATAATAAAAGAAAAGCAAATAGATTCTTTTTTGTGTATTTTTTTAATTATTGGCTTTTTGAGAAAAACCAAATTTGAGGGGCAATTTTTCGATTAAAAAATGCCATATTTCACACCATTAAAGGCTCCGACGCTGGTAACGGGACACATTGTATATAGCTGCTGACGTGTCATTTTTCTATTGTGGGAGCCCCAGGAAGAGTTGCCGTCGGGCAGACCAAATCCGGCCCTAATTATAATGTTTATCATTAAACCAAAACTGTAACAGAAAATGAGTGTTAAAGAGTAAGGTTAGGATGGCGTAATAATAATAACTATACATATACATAAAAATCACAATAACATCTATTAAATTCTAAAGTATCTAATTTTAACAGATTACATTGACCTAAGCAGATTAAACTTATATGTAAACACTTTAATTACATTTCGCATAACTGAATAAAACTATATTACATAATTTGATTAATTATAATTTTCGGCGGAAGTGCCCTAGGCGGAGCCTATTACGCCGGAAATGGTCTGTAACGAGTTTTTTTATGTATTTAAGTGTGTGTGTGTATATGTGATATTTTCTTAAAATATACCATTTTTTTCTTTTCTGTCTCTCTCTAATCCTGTCAGAATAACACCGCCAATAGAGACAGTCTATTCTGCCCATCGACATAATACTAATATACATGCCGTACGTACCCATATAACGTACAGTAATTCCTTGGTTTGAGAAGAGTGACGAAGATGGCATATGCTTTCGGACTAATGTTAACTCTTTCCTTATAGGCGATTGGCTGTAAATTTTCATGAAAGCATATATTTTGAGAGAGATAAAGATAGTCCGAAACTTAGTTTTATCTCTTTCTTTCGTAGTACCACAATTCTCACCGCTAGGGCATGTCCATTAGTATATGTTGATGATTCTGCCCAACTGTTAATCACACAGATAAAATGCTAAGGCAGGGTATTTGTTGAGCCCACACAATAGTTTTAAGTTTTTAGCCCATTGTATTTTTCACATTGTTCATCCCTTATTTTCTTCTCCTATTCTTGTATTAACTGTGTGTGTGTGTGTGTGTGAACAAATGTTTTTTCTTTCTCTCATTGTGGATACCAAAAAAGCGTTTATTTTTATTGTTTTCATGATCTATTCCACTGCTGAAAAAAGGCCTCACCATCATTTCCAAATTTGATCAAAATTAACGATGCACCTAACGCCATAGATAATAAAAGGAGATTGTAGTAGGTAGATTGATTTAGGGTCAATGACATCAAACGTATATGCTAATATGGACACGCCCTTTAGATTACGCAATTATATAAGTAGTAATTGAATTTGTATTCTATTTTAATGTTAATTTTGAAACTCTTAGTAGTTTTTTTGTATTATATATTTTTTTAAGTGTGGAACGGGTTTTCGCGCAATAAGAGTAGGTAAAAACCTTTACAAGTTTGTCACTTTATAACTCATCAAAGTTTCAAATCTGTCGAGTCAATATTATGGGAACGCATAAGAAACAAACAAAACACAAACAAAAGTTCATTTCAAATTCATGGCACAGAAGATATAGGAACCTAATTATCTTGTTATAATTTTAATTCCATACTTTTTTATTAATTACAAGCAGTGTTCTCAAAATAGATAAGCTAAATAAGAAGCTAAGAATTGGTGATTAAAAATCCAAAAGTAGTCTTTTCATCATATTTTGACAATACAATGCTGTTGTTTATAATAAAGGTTCATTCCATTCGAGTGGAAAGCGCGTCATTTTTAAAGTGTTGTCAATAGACAATATAAAAGATTAGCAGATCTATTAAGCAGCTTTAAAAGTAGGCACTAAGCGAATACACATTTTATCAATAGATATGGCGCCATTCATTTATTACGTAAGACTATTTTCGCTAGCTTTTGACCCCCTCCCCCCCTATTATAAGAAAAAATAAGAATAGGAAAAACAAAACAAAAATGAATACACGTTTGGTTTGTTTTGATGTTTATTTTTCAAACAAACGATTTTTAGAAATGTTTATTTGTACATACAAAGGTAATAATAATTGGTAGTATTTTTTGGTAGAAAAAACTTTGATTTTAATAATTAACCTTTACCTGCATATGATTTTTAGTCAGGGCTCAAAACCCAGTCGGAAATTGGATCTGACACTGGAACATCTCTAATAATAGGTGTTGCTTCTAGTTGGTTATTCAGGATTATGACGTTGTCAACGTTCACCCATTCGACATCAGCCTTATGCGGCACAAGACTTTTATGCCTCGCCTTATATATGGCTAAAGCTTTTTCTCTTTCAATATTTGAAATACGGCCATGAAGTTTTTACACATATTCATCCGAGCGAACCTTAGAAAAACACGGGCAACGGGCACGGTTGCCCGTGGTTTTTCAAAGTATCATTTTAACTTTGCGCATTTTTGTGATCTTACGTAAGATCCCACCCCCTTGTAAGAAAAAATAAGACATGGTCGACCCCCCTCCCCCCTAAATCGTCTTACGTAATAAATGAATGGCCCCTATATAGGCATACTTAATAAGGGTAATCCATAATTTTTTTTCTTTCTTTATGGTTTGTACGATTTGTGCATATAGCCAGTCTCAAGTAAGTATAAATGCCAGTTATTGAGTAATTTCTCTTCTTAATAAGAATATGATGAATAAACAGCTGGAATATACCTTTTCCTAGGTTTCAGTAAATGTGGGGGGTCTTACTGAAACCTCCCCGAGGACTTCTTGAGAGGGAAAAGACAACTTCCGCTGCTTTGTTACACTTGCCAACACTTTTGTATGTTCACAAACGCTTAGTGTTTAATAATCTACCATTATTTTGCACTAATATCCTTCACAAAACAAATTTTAACAAGAGAAACAAAACGACCAATGTGTCGCCTCCCGCTCCCGCCAAAAATCCAATATATAAATTACGTCACAACACAAAAGGGTGAAGGTATCACCAGAATGTGACAATCCATGTGTTTGGCAGAAAGAAGCGCTTGTAAGAAAAATGGCGATTCGCTGAGGGATAATAAGCATAATGGCGGATTGTATCAGCGCAACTGAAGTTAGCAAACGTCTCCTGGCCGAAAACTGTATAGTTTGTTTTTCAGCGCTGGTAAGCGCTAGACATGACTCAAAAAAAACTGTGAGCCGCAGATCAACGCACGGTTCACACGTGTGCGAACCGGTTCACAGATCAGATCACTCAATCAGTACTTAAAAATAAACATTTGTAGTTCTTAGCATTTAATTTTGATATTAACTGTTAATTACCTACGTGACTTACGATTTTTTCAATTTGACGATTTTTTTAAGTGAAGTAAAAATGTTATTTTAGTAGATAAGTAAATTAGTAACTCTTTAATTACCTACTTTATAGTTACGTAATTGATAAATAAAAAAATATTTATTTATTTAATATGGTATTTTCCTAATAATTCCTATTTACAATTGTAAAACCTACTGATGTTTTCAATAAGTATACGATATATTTCGTCTTAATTATAAATTCATTTAGTCTACTTTTCAAGAGCGCGGAAATGACTATAAGTTATATTTTATAGTCTATAGGTAGTAAAATAAAATCCAGTACTGTGTTCCGTTCCGTTCGTCCGCGTCATCACATCAAGTAACCGACACCTGGCACGAGGAAGTCCGAATATTACCAGGAGCTGCCGCGCCGAGCTGACCGACACCACCGGAACCGTTTCGCCTTTCGCGGTTCGTGAACCATTCGACTCGTCTTGAACCGTTGATCTGCAGCTCAACGACAAAACAAACGGCTCACCCATAGAGTCACAGTTGAATTTCAGACTCTATGGGTGAATATATCTAACCTAGTGAGCCGTTTGTTTTGTCGTTGAGCTGCAGATCAACGGCTAAGTCTAGTGATCTGAATATTTGAACTGGTTCAGAGCTGAGTTACTCGTGTCTAGTAAGCGCTCGCAAGCGCTTGTTCTGCCAAACACACGGATTGTGTGATAAGGGGCACAGGTCAAAATCATTGTGACGTCACATGTTAACATTCAAAATACCTAAACGCGAAATTGATGTGTAAATAAAAATCTAAAAATTTACGATCTCGATCTATAGTTGTACAAAAAAACAAAATGAAATGAAAATCTTTTTTCTGTTATTTTTCAATACATGCATTAAATTGACGTAATAGGTATATGGATGGCACTTACCAACTCTCATGATAATTATATTACAGATCAAGATTTCTAACACTTACTAGCTAAAGAGTTGTTTCACACTAGCATTACAACCTCCATATATGTTTGCTAGAATAATTAAATCTGGAAAACGCTAGGATGAAGCGATTCATGTATGTTAAGCCACATCAGACAATCTAACATTAAATTATTCAGTAAATCTAACCCATTCTGTCGGTCAGAACCATTGATACTGGTTAATTCAATGCAAGGTTGATAATTGTGCATAAACTGTAGACCCTGTCCAGATGCTAGTTTAAGTTTTGAAGAGCAAGTTCTTAATTAGAAATAAAACTCAAGTCACTCTCTCACCTTTATTGGCAATCAACAACTGTGTGCATTGATTGTGAAGTATTGTTCACACATTGCTGTATTATACAATAAAATTAACTATTTGTGACTGTGGCCTTTTTTGAATGTTACTAAATTTGAAAACCCTATGCATGCAATAATAAAAATGCATCAGCTGATGAAATCATATATATAGGGATGGATAGAGTTAAAGAATATTACTCCACATTAAGGAACTGTGAAAGAAATACATTTAGAAACTATCTGAAGTCGCAGAGCTATGTTTTGGTATTCTGCACAAGATGTAAACTTTGACAAAAACTATACATATTATAATTACAAGATTGTGCAGATATTCATCAAAAATGGCTTAATATTGCACTATTCAAAATATTTTGTCCCTCATATTTCCTGATATTTCTTACAGGCGACAAAGACCTCATCATGATTGGAAAATCTTACAATACAAAACAGTGCACAGTTGATTCAATTTTTGCTTGGTTGATCTGCTGTAACTTCTTTCAATGGCTTAATAGTTTTTGGTCCCCCTTTATGTTTAGTCCCATTGAATACGGATTCCACATATTTTTCATATCCTCAGAATTAGCTGTGTCATCATCATCACTGTATCTTGAGCAATGTTTTCATTTCGACATGTCCATATTGTGTCGTATCTTCATATGCATATTATAGTTTGGCCATACAGTGAATTCTCGGTGACATACATTACAAGAATATGGTTTTATGCCGGTATGCTGTCTTAAATGTTGGTTTAGTGCACCTTTTGAACGGAATGCTTTATTACAGTGAGTGCATACATGTGGGAGTGAGTCAGTATGTACAATAAGGTGAGATACAAGGTGTCTTCTGAATTTGAAGCTGCGACCACAGTGATCACAATCATATTGTCTCTTTGCAAGATGGATTTTGAGATGATCTCGTAACTGCTTTCGTACTTTGAACCTTTGTTGGCATGTGTCGCATGGGAATGGTCGTTCATCTGAGTGAACGGTCATGTGACCTTTGAGAACATGCTTGTTATAAAAACGTTTACCACATGTATCACATATGTGATCTCTTTTACGATCTGTGTGCACTAGTAAGTGTCTTTTAAGAGCAAGAGCTGTACCAAAAGTCTTGCTACAAACTTCACAAGTGAGGTCAACAATTTTTGTTTTTTTTGAAGCCAGTGTACAAATATCTCTGAAGTATGTTGCTGTGTGGTCCATTAATTCTTGAACAGTCTTAAATGTGGAATTGCAGCCTTGACAAACATTAGGAGTAGCTAGATGAGTTAATTTATGCTGATATGATTCATGAGGTGAAGATACCGGTCTAAAGCAAATATAACAGAAATATTTGTATTGTTTTCTATGTCGCCGCACATGCAATATAAATTGATCCAAGCTGCCTTTTCGCGAGTTACAATCAAAGCATTGTTGAGTATTGCAAATTTTGTGAAATTCCATAGAATGATTTTTAAGTTCTTCGTGAGACATGAATTGTGTGTCACAGATTGAGCATTTCCATATGTAGTCCTTCCAAGTGGAAACATTCTTGTGGTCCAATTTGTTTTTCTTTCCAAACACCGTGTCTGCGTTTACCCTTCGGACAGCGCCACCAGCTTTTTTAACTTTACTCGGTTCCGCATTTCTTTCTACAGACACAGTAGCAGATCTGACACGTGATTTAAGCGCTTTTTTCAATAAACTCGACTTTTCATCATTTTGTATCACATTTTGATCTTGTTCAACGGATAATATTTCGGTATGGTCTTTTACTAGCTTTATTCCAATTAATGTGTTAGACACTATTTGTGGTGCACTACTTTCGGGTTCTACATCGTCTGGTACGTCTCGTTTGATTTCTTGATTCACATCCGATAGAATACTTTGAGCTCTTTCCACCCCTAATACGAATTCGAATGCGCCGTTCAATGCAAACATACATTGTATACATACAGTTTTGGGCAACCTGGCAGAACGAAGGTCCGCATTGGCGTTGATTCGATTCAATTTGCTGATTATTTCATCGATTTTATTTTGTACATCGGCTAACGTTGTCACTCTTTTAAGCCCTGCACATAATCTACAGAAACAGTAACCCTCATTTTCCATTGTTTTGGAAAAGATTTTGGCTAAACCTACAATAAACAAATCGCAATGCCCATATTTGACACAACACAGACTACTCTGATTTTTAATTAGATGGACTAAAGTGACAGCAACCGTGCCACTGTATTTTTTTTAATGTTGCCAACTGAAGAGCATAGTATTGTGACGCGAGTAATTTTATCGATTGAATTGAATTATCGTGTAATCGACATGATTGTTTATAGGTATAATAAAATGTTTTTGTCGTATTTTTCCTTGTGCTCTTATTTTTAATACATATTTAGTAAGTTTCGATGTATTGTTTCTATTTAAAAATGTCGTAAAGTAGTAATGAATTTATTAATTTTTATTTATTTCCTCGCAAATATGTTATAAAACGTCGTATGACAGAATAAAAAATAACAAATAGGAACAACAACACTCAAAAACAACGTAACAAAATATAACAAATATAACAAAATCTTATAGTCCGAAAATATTTGAAGTCACGTGATGGTTTTAGAATTTGCAGGAAAACCACTTTATCATAAAAAAATATTTAAGCTGGGGTGGGGATCACTACATCATTCGATTAATTTTCAATTACAAGTATTTTGGTACATACATATTTTAACAGACAAAACTGATAAAAACAATATTAAGTTAATTTAAACCAATTCAGTTTCTGTAAATATTTTTTCTAAAATGAATAGTCGATAGAGAACTGGGTTTTATTTATGTGTTCTAATTAAGTAGTTTTTTATAAAAATAACACAGTTCGAGTGTTTTGCATTTAACAATGTGCGAATTTGAACAATTAATTGAATTTCAATTGGATAAGGGGACAACACTATTTTTTATTTTCCATTATGTGGTATCATTACTAATGTCACTTTAGTCCATCTAATTAAAAATCAGAGTATAATTGAAGTTCCTTGGTATAATTACAGTTATCATATTTTTTTTAATTAAATTATTTATGACCATGGATACAAAGTCCTTCAGTCGAAATATTAAAAGTTAAATGATAAAATAATTAAACTAATTTACACAATTAATATCTAGATTTTGCCGACAGTATTTACGTCCATCTGCTAGAAGATCATGAACGTGGCGGAGGACTCTTAAACTCTGTTTTTTAATTCCGTGGAATTCTGACATCGGTCATAATTTGACGATTCAGAAGTAAGAAACATTTTTTTATACAAGCTACATTTAATATGCGCTGTTTTAATAATGTTCAGGGGGGATTATTAGGGAATTAAATATTCTACGATAGGTACCTAAAGCCACAAAATAAGTAATGAATATAGGTTTTCGTTGAGTGATATATGTAAGTAAATCTGCAAACTATTGAGATCGATCATAACGAAATAACAATAAGGAGGGCTATAAATTTCTTATCAAAAAAATATCCGAAAAGTAGAAAGGTGCATTGCTAAGTATTTGACAAATAAAAATTATTTGGTAGTGCCTACACTAAATAGTAAATCCATTTTTAAATCAGTTTGGAATAAATAATTTGACAGAAGTAGAATTTCTTTTATGGGAAATAAGTAAAACAAGACTTATAAAAACACTTTATTCTTTATCAAAATCTGTCATTATCAGAGCTACTATTATCACTCTCTCCAACATTTATTATGAATGTGTCACAGACACTGTCAATTAAATGGTCGAGCTTTGATAGCTTGTCTTCTTCTTTTATTATATGTGCTATACCCCCTGCCATTCCACTGCAGTTATTTTATTTATTAAATCAAATCAAATCTTTATTGCCAACCAAGTGTACACTGGTCTTAAAATATAAATAGAACTTAAACTTAGTCGCCCTTTACGGACACAGCAAATAAGACGAGGGCTGCCCATTTTTTGATTAATTATAAATTATAAAATTTAATTATATATTATTTTCAATTACAAAGTAGAAAAATATTACATTATATTAGGTCTCTATATTTCAAATTGGGCTGATCGTAGCATCAATATAAAATTAAGAGAGAAAATTCATAAATTTTTAATTTAGGTATTCATTGATGCATTTATCAATTATCCTTCCAGTGATAATTATTAAGATGGCGGAACAAATCATTTAATAATTATCTTCATAATTATTAAATGATTTGTTGTTTCTAGCGACATGTCCTGTTATTTGTGCCCCTATTAACTCAGTTCGGTGGTAGGGGGGTAACCGTAGTACCGTAAATCAGATTCCTTCTCCTGGGATGTGCTTGGTCGAGGGTTCATCTTGTTCTTCAAACAAGAAGCCGCACACACAACGTAACAGTCAGTGCTGAATTTACACATTTGCCGCCCCAAAGCTATAAAATATTTGCCGCCCCTACTGACCTCTAAAATTAGATTCTCTGCCCAAAATAACGTTCTAACAATCCTTTTTTAGGGAATAATTTAGTTTCATGATTATTTTTACAACTTTTTGGGTATATTTTTAAGCTAAGAAAAGCAAAGCTTTGTTTATACTGCACTATTACTTGCTGAAAAAAAGTAACTAATAGTGCAATTTTCTGGGCTAATTTTGCCGCCCTAAGCTTCAGCTTTTTCAGCTTCTATGGTAAATCCGGCACTGGTAACAGTAACAGGTAACACAAAAACGTAAAATGAAACTCAACAAACTAGTAACAATAAACTCAACGAAAGCAGCGAAAATAACTCGAACAAAGGAGAGGGAGCACGAAGAAGAATGACGCCAAATAACGCGACACGACGGACGCGACAAATGGCTTATGGCTTGCACAATTTGTATATTTAGCCGGTGTCAAGTAAGTATAATATTTCATCTATGTTCTTGAGTAAAGAAGTGGGGTTTTACTGAAACCTCCTCGTGGCCTATTTTGTTTCACTTACCAACACTCATGCATATTCAGAAACACTCAGTGGTTTATAACCCACCATTATTACACACTAACATCAACCACAACACAAAAATTAACAAGAAAACCAAAACCATTAAAGTGACGCTTCGCGCTCCCGCCAAAAAGTCCAGCTGGCGTTTTGCTTAATATGACGGGATGCGGCGGATTATTATTTATATTACAATATAATAAAAAAAATAATGTACTAATTATCAAAAATATAAACTTATAATTTTGAACCAATGGTTTGTAATATATGAAAATCATCACAGTGATACCGACGACATTATTTTTTTGCCCCAGAAAAAAACATTGTAATTTATTGTGTCCAATCTATGCCATTTAAAATTATGCTTTCTATGTTGTAATAAATGATGTATTACAGGTATTTTAATTTCACGTATATAAAATACAGAAGCCAATTTATGCATTATATTTATTTCAAAATTCTTACCACAGCAACAAGGACCTTTTTTTGTCTGGTAATACCAAGAAACGTCAGAATTCAACAGAATTAAAAATCAGAGTTTAGGTTGTTTTGACGTACAATGTCATTCACTTTGTAGCGACTGCCACAAAGGTTTTATACTAAAATTGTTTATGACCGCTCTTGACATGATGACGTCTACGTCATGCTGATTTTTCCTCCGACGCTCTACTATTAATTGTGAAAATAAATTTTATTGTAAATATTGTACATGCTCCGTAATTGTAAATATATAACTGTACATAGTAGAAAACTCTTTCCTTTCTACATCTGGTGACTCTCCGACTTTTGAACAAGATGGAAGATAACGGACATGAAGTACCTACTCATGACACAAAATCAGGGGATTTGTGCAGAGTTGCAGTGAAGTTACCGCCGTTTTGGCCAGAAGAACCGGCATTATGGTTTGCGCAATGCGAAGGTAATTTTATCCTTTCTAAAATTACAAGCGACGCGACAAAATTCTATTACGTAACTGCTCAATTAGATCATGCGTACGCTGTAGAAGTAAAATACATAATTAGAAACCCTCCTGAGACCGGTAAATATGAAAAACTGAAGTCAGAGCTTATCAAGCGCCTGTCAGCTTCACAAGAAAAAAAGGTGAAACGCTTACTAATGCATGAAGACCAAGGAGATAGGAAGCCTTCGCAATTTTTAAGGCGTTTGCAGGACCTAGCTGGACCTTCAGTTCCTGACGAATTTTTGAAAACCTTGTGGTCTAGCCGTTTGCCGCCAAACATTCAAACCATTGTTGCTTCACAGAATGACTTGCCTGTTGATAAATTTGCAGACTTAGCAGATAAGGTGCATGAGATCGCGCCTTCGACCCCGCAAGTGGCCAGCACGTCTGCGGGAGGTCCTTCACTAGCAGAGTTCCAGCTAATGGCTAAGCAGATAAGTGAATTGACCAGCCAAGTAGCTACATTAACAAGCAAGCTAGACCAACGTCCTAGATCGCGTTCGCGGGGAAGGCCAAATAGAGGTTACAAATCTCAACGCAGTCAGTCACGTCCGCGCCAACCACCTGTCGGCCACCCTCATTGTTGGTATCATTTCACACATGGTGCTCGAGCAAGAAATTGTATCCAGCCTTGCAATTATACTCCTATGTCGGAAAACTCTTCAGGCAGCCGGAAATAGCGGCCAACGACTGCCTCCCACCTTCAGGTCGCCTTTTCGTAACTGACCGTTCTTCTAAAATGACGTTTTTGGTAGATACTGGATCTGATTTATGTGTATTTCCCAGGTCACATACAAAGGCGCCTTGCACTAAATCAAAATATCAGTTGACTGCAGCAAACAACACCATAATCAGTACTTATGGACCAATCAGATTACAATTTAGGGCTAAGACGAAATTTTGAATGGAATTTTACTGTTGCCGACCTGTCGAAGCCCATAATCGGAATGGATTTTTTGAGTTTTTATAATTTATTGGTTGATTGCAGACAAAAGCGCCTTATTGACGGTACTACGAAAATGTCTGTCGCGGCTGTGCAACGAGAACCCAGCGTAAACATTTCATCCGTGAAAGCCGTCTCTGGTGAATCTGAGTACCACGCAATATTGCGTGAGTTTTTAGAAGTGACTCGCCCAGCAGGTACGCCTAGTAAACCTAAACATAACACTGTGCATCACATCAGAACGACGCCAGGGCCACCGTTAGCATGCAAACCCAGACGTCTAGATCCAGAGCGCTTGAAAATTGCTAAGAAGGAGTTTGACGATATGTTGGCCTGTGGAACAGCGCGACGATCTGATAGCCCATGGTCTTCAGCTCTTCATTTGGTCAGGAAGAATTTCACTGACAAATAATAAACGGTCTCCGAACTAAAACCTCAGAACAATCTAAAACGTTATAGTGATTCCTTGTTCAGTGATCCGAACGCTGCACATTCAAACATTGTGATTTATATCCGCATTTGGTCGGGAACAGTGGGTACACTGATCTTTAACAGCAATTTTAATTCTGTGTAGATGTGCTGGAACCAAGCAATGTCCAAGTCGCAAGCGATTTATTACTTTCTACCGTGATATTTAAAAGTATTATACCAGGGTTTTGATGGTAAGATCTTTTGTATCTCTGCATACCACTTTCCTTTGACCTCAGTAGTAATGTCCCAATATTCTTCCCACATTCTTAGTAAAATGCAGTCTAACGTGTGGTACTAATCCGTAAATGGAACTTTCATTATTTCAGTGTGGTCATTTTTGTGAGGCAAAACAGGGTATACTTTTGTATCATTCACGGTTCAGGTACTCACCACAGTGGCATAAGATTTTTTCATGAATTTATTTTTGTAATTTTATACTTAGGACACATATGTCCCCGCTGTCGTCAAAGGGTTAACAAGAGAAACAAAACCACCAATGTAACGCTTCCCGCTCCCGCCAAAAAGTCCAATCAATAAATTACCTAAAATCACAATAGAGTGAGAGCCAGTGCCTGCCAGACATACGTTAAAGTATAAAAGCTGAAATTTTTTTTGCGTCTTCTCTCTGGTGTCGGGAACAATGTGAATCTAGGGGCGCAGTACCTGAGCTCTCTCACGTTAAATTATAAAACCTGAAATTTACACAGAGTGTTTAAATGACCATTCTAAGTCATTATATAAAAGGCCAGACCTATCCGAAGGGTCTTACACTCCCCCAGACGCGGTAGAAGGCCAAATGATTGAAAAATCACAGGTATGGATGCTTTCAGGAACTGGAAATAAAATGAGATACATAGATTTCACAACAATTCATAAAAATCAAGGAAATGTAATATGCAAAAGTTTGCCTGCACTTCACGCTATGACAGGATGTGATTATAAACCTGCCTTTTTTTCAAAAAAGGCAAAATAAAGCCTCTTAAATTGTTGAAGAAAAAAGAAGAATATCAACAACTCTTTGCTGATTTTGCCAATGTGGATTTTCATAATGAAGACGAGAAAACTATACCTTTCAACACGGTCCAGCAGTTCATCTGTGATTTATATGATGTAGCAGGCAGTGGCGTAGCATGGGGGGGGCGGCGCTGCGGAGGTGGCAGATAGAGAAAAAAAAGTTAAAATATAAAAAAAAGTTAATTTCTTTCAGTTTTTTTTTCGTCATTTTTTTGTTGTTGTTACCAAATACCCAGGTACCTATGCAGGTTCTATGCATGGGTGATGCAAGCGCAAGGTTTCTCAATAACTATTATTTAGGAAACTTATTTCGTTTCAAGTTTCAATGTTATTTTAAATAAATATGTCTCCTTACGCATTCTTTGTACTTCACCGTAGCTAAAAGCTACTGGTAGAAAAACAGCAAAAATACGAGTTACGCGTACATTGTTGCAACACGAATTACACCTTGGAGGCAATCGACAGCATTTTTTGCTTACAGAAAATAATGATTTAACGATTACCGTAGACCGTTTCATCGGATATATTCACAAAGTTAGCGAGTAAAAAGATTTACATTTTTTTAAAAAAACGGTGTTTCGTGTCAAACACTACTGCTTAAAAAGTTAGATACCCGGAACGAGTCTTGTGGTTTTGGTGGGCGGCAGCTGGAGAGTCCATTGTACTTATTACATAGTAATAGAAGACAATGGAATAACATAACGTATTAGTGATTTAGTCTACCTTCTACTCTATGTCAAAAAATGTTAATTTCACTTTTCAGGTTAGTGTTATTCAATAAAAGTACTCTTTTTACCATGCCTCAATTTTTTTATAATGGATTGCAAAAATAAGAGGGCGGCAAATTTGGAATCCGCACCGGGTGCTAGTGACCTATGCTACGCCACTGGTAGCAGGCATAAATGATGTAGATGCAGCGCGACTCCAATTGTTTATTAACACTTTGTAAACGGGCATTTCCTCGCCAAATTGCTCCGGTCCCAAATTAATTGTATCGACAGGTAGATATAGGGTACCGCTGACAAAAGAAAATGAGTAGTTCGTCACCCATTTGGCGCTCTTGATTACAAGTTTTCCGCGCCCCACCGCTTATAGAAACAAAATGAGTTAACTCGTTTCCCGCGCATTGGTATAAAAAGCGATATGACGAGTTAACTCGGGACCGACAAACAACGTGTTAGTACCTACACAGCTTCAGATGTAAATGAATCATTTCAAATAAAATTAAGAAATTTCGACGCGAGTAATCTACCACCCTTACGGTTTCGTAAAATCGTCGCAAAATTCCGGTAAAAATCCAGTAATTTTGTGCAATTTTTTTACCGGATTTTTGCTGGAAAATTACCGTAAAAATATTATTATTTTCTTAGAATAAAACACTTTTTTTACGGATTTTTGCGCATGTTTTATTTTATGTTATATTTAATCCTAGTAAAAACCTAGTTATCCCAGTAAAAATTGAGGTTTTTTACTGTAAAAATCCAATATTTTCCCGGTAAGAAATAGAGATATTAACGGTAATAATCTAGATATTTGCTGGTGAAAAATGCAATTGTCTCACATAAAAGAATGGAATCCAATAAATACTTAAAATTGAAAAAAAGGATGATGGCATATTATTATAACTAATCATTATAACAATGGCTGCGGCATACTGCATCGTAAATCATTGATAAAGTGATTGTTGAGTGAATCGTTGGAAATGAGGTGAACGCGAACCTAGGACCATTGAAACCGTAGTCTGACACCAAACCCACTACGCCAAGGAATGAAGACTACGACATGTAATTATCAATTCACCTATTTAAATTATCCGTAGTGACACCTAGGAAGAGATTTTTCACTTGTCGTCTGCATATGACAATGTAATTTGTTATAAATAATGGACAATGAGTTCTTCTCGACGTATTGATGTTTTTTCGGGTGGAAATCATTTGTAAGCTCAGTAAAACTCATCTGGACATTGATTTTTAACTTGCTATCTGTATATAACAATTTAATTTGTTAGATACTACACAGATCGAAAAACTCCGGTTTATGCGTGTTTTCTCGACTTATCGCGGGCTTTTGACCTGGTGGTGTATGAGATCCTGTGGAGAAAATTGGAGAGCATGGGATTACCTCATGAAATTCTTTGCATTTTAAAGTATTGGTACACTCATCAGGTTAATTACGTTAGGTGGGCGGACGCTTTATCGGAGCCGTATCGACTTCTTTGCGGCCTAAGACAGGGTGGTTTGACGTCACCCACTTTGTTCAATATATATGTAGACGCGCTCATTGCCGGGCTCAGCAGTAAACATATCGGATGTCACATTGACGACATATGCGTCAATAATATCAGTTATGCCGATGACATGGTGCTGCTGAGTGCGTCAGTTTGCGGTCTGAGACAGTTATTGCAGTTATTGAACGGTATACGTGTGAACATGGCTTGATTTACAATGCTGCGAATAATAATAATAATAATAATAATAATAATTTATTTATTTGCAAGAATATGGATAACAGTAGGTGATACATAATAATAACCGACATATTCTGCTGATAATACAGCGCGCAAATGTTAAATTGGATAGTACATTTAGTCAAAGACTGTCTCTCTCGAGTCGTACATTAAACATGACGAATGATAATAATAATTCATGACAATTAATTATATGACATAATTTTTAGATTAAAATTAAGCAAAATAAGTATAATAAAAAGATATTGATCTAAACCACAAGTTAAACAAAAAAAAAACAACCATGCAAGTCAATAAGATTAAAAACAAATTCATTCAAAATTATTACAAATAACAATTTACAATTTATCATTCATAAAGTCATCAATATCATAATAATTTTTATCCAATAACATATTAAATAAGAACTTTTTGAATTTACTGAATGTCATTTGTACCATATCGTTAGACAAATTATTATAAATACTTATAGCCATACAGTAGCAATTATTTGAAAACAAACTTAGTCGTTGTTTTGGAATACATAATTTGTTACCACTTCTTCCCCTATAATTAAAATCACTTTTGATACTGAAAAGATCAGGATGCTTTTTCACAAAAACACAGATTTCAAATATGTACAGACAAGGTAGCGGCAACACCTTGGCGGTTGGCGGCGGTTGGTTTTGATACCAATTTCTCTTTTCTTCCAGATGTTATTTAAACGGGTCATAGCATCCTTTGCCATCCCGATTCGCCTTTTTATCTCGGCGACACAGCTGCCGTCGTTGCAGATTTGGGAGCCCAGGTAGATATAGTGGTCGACGATGCTAATTCCAGGAATGTTGCAAGTGGCATTAGTAAGCTTTTCAGCTCGATCCACTATCATAATTTTGGTTTTAGCTCTGTTCACCGCGAGACCAATGTTGTCACTTTCTACCTCGAGTCTTCGGAACAGCTCGTTCATGTCTTCCATGGATGTTGCCAGAAGAATGGTGTCGTCGGCATATCGGAGATTTGATAGTCTTTTTCCACCTATTGGGAAGCCTTTCTCTCAATTTTCAATGGTCTTCCGAATAATGTACTCTCCATATATGTTAAACAGTGCAGGGGACAAAATGCAACCTTGTCTCACTTCTTTTTTATTTTTAAACATATTGGAGTATTCAGTGCCTATTTTGATGAAAGAACGGTTCCCAGTGTAGAGACTCTCGATTAAAGCAATGAGGTGATCAGGAACTCCCATTTCGAGTAGCACGTTCCACAGTTTGTCCCATTGCACGCAGTCAAAGGCTTTAGTGTAGTCTATGAAGCATAAGACCACGGGGCTATTAAATTCTCTGCTCTTTTCGATGATTTGGCGAACGTTAAGTATTTGCTCCCGCGTTCCTCTGCCCTTAACGAAGCCTGCCTGCTCTTCGGGTATCTGTCGGCTTAGGAAGTAGTTAAGACGTCTATTAATTACATGGAGGAGGATCTTACTCGCATGAGATATTAATGATATAGTCCTGTAGTTGCCACAGTCTTTTGAAGAGCCTTTTTTATGTAGAGGTATAAACACCGATTCTGTCCAGTCTTTTGGCCATCTCCCAGTACTCCAGATGGTATTACAAATATCAGTCATAGCCTTTGTCCCTCTCTGACCTAAGTTTTTTAAGATTTCGGCTGTAATACCATCCTTACCCGGTGATTTTTTGCATTTAAGACTTTTGATGGCATTCTCAATTTCTGCTGGAAGGATATTAGGTTCTTCTGTCGCCCATGTAACATTAGTGTTAGTAGACTCACTAGTATTGTATAACTCCGTGCAATAGTTTTTCCAGCGCTCCAACACTTGAGCCACATCTGGGAGTAGACGCCCGTCTTTATCTTCAATGGCACAGGTTCTTGGCTTACACATTCCAGTCAGTTCTCTTACTTTTTGAAAAAGATATCTGGATTCATTTTTCAGTGAGTGCTGTTCAATTTCGAGCAGCATTCACTGAAAAATGAATCATTGAGTATTTTGCTGTCAGATTCTAAGTCCTTCCTGTTTTTACATTTTACTACTAGTGTTGTATCGTCTGCATACAAGAAACAATTTTGGTTAGTTGCATTTGGCAAGTCGTTAATATAAACAAGGAATAGTAGAGGACCGAGAATGCTTCCCTGTGGCACACCGAATTTATTATATCGTAATTCAGAAGTGTAAACTGATTTTCTTTTACCTGAAATTTGAGATATTTGAACACACTGTTGCCGATCTTTTAAATAACTTTCTAACCAAGCTAAGGCATTTCCCCTAATACCACATCGTTCAAGTTTATGCAATAGGATTTTGTGTGAAACAAAGTCAAACGCTTTCGTCATGTCTAAAAAGACTGCCAATGTATTCAAGCCTAGATCTAAATTTTGTGTGATACATTTTATTAGATGGAAACAGGCAAGTGTTGTAGAGCTAGCTTTCCTAAACCCAAATTGTTCCTGTTTTAACAGTTTTTGTGACGTTAAAAAATAGTAAATCTTTTCTGACATAACTTTTTCAAATATTTTAGCTAATATCGGTATTAAGGTTATCGGTCTATAGTTATTTATATCGTCATAAGCTCCGTTTTTGTGAATTGGTTTGACGATGGTTTGTTTTAGTCGTGACGGAAAACAACCCTCGACAAGTGATAAGTTAATTATATGAGAAAGCGGAACAGATAAATATTTGGCACACTTTTTCAATATTACTGTGGTTATTTCGTCATAGCCTGTTGAATTAGTATTTTTCATACCCTTTATAATTTTAAGAATATCGTTATCATTTATAGGCATAAGATATAGGAAAGATTGGAATGTTTATTTCATTATTTATGTTAATGTCAGAATTGGGTTTGTAGGTCATATTTATAAAAAAGTCATTAAATTCATTACATATTTCTAAAGGATTTTCAATACTCTTATTTTTTATTGTAAGTTTTTGTATTTGTCTATTAGTAATTTTACTTGATGTATCACTTTTTATTATACGCCAAGTTGTTCTGCACACATTGTTTGATTGAGCAATTTTCTTTGTATTGATAATTTGATGTGCTTGTTTTAAACACTTCTTTAAAACTTGGGAATATCGTAAGTATTTCTTTTTATTTGACTTTTTGTTAGAAGCGGATAAGCGATATTTTAAGTAGAGCCTTCTTTTAACAATGCAACTCCGTTTTAAGCCTTTAGAATACCAGCATTTTTTATTAACTTTATTTACGAATTTAATTGATATGATGGGAAAACATAGTTTTTAAAACAAAATTAAATAATTATGGAATAAATTGAAAGATTTTTCCGTGTCCGTTTCTGTAAGTACATCTTTAAATGAAAGTGAACTTATGCAATCGATAAATTTTTTAACGTTTTCCTCACTATTGAATCTGTGCGAAGTGGGTGGAAGGGGTAAAGAAAACGATCGCTGCGCTTGTCGCGGCACAAATGTGCAACAAATCGGGCAAGGGAAACAAACAAACTTGTCAATATTGTTTTGAAATTTTTGAAAATGGGTCATTATTGTATATGTAGATATATCTTCAATTATTAGGCTTGTATCTAGAGTCTGCTCTGTTGCCTATAGTATTTGTTTAAAAGATGACTCTTGTAGTAATTCATCATGACGTATAATATAAATTGTGGTTCACAACATTCAGTCTTAGATACTGATCCAAACATATCTTGAAAATTGTCTCCCTTTCGAATATTTACAAGCAACTAATTGACGAATACTTGGTTTTCCCCATTGTTGTTCGTTGTTTTTTTTTAATTACTAACTTTGTTGTTAATTTTATTTTATTTTATTTAGGATAATGAACAATAGTACAATACTTATTACAAATTACAATGATTAAAATTAATGTTACTTATTGTACCACCAGCACCATTATCCCCATTTTAACTATATAAAAATAAAGCCTCTAATTTTCATACTTCTGATAATAGTATAGTTATCGATGAAAAAGATCGGAACAATCTTAATAGTATCAATCCATGAATAATAAACAATGTTAGTTTTAGCGTAATTACACAATTTTGCAAGATATAATCAATGTAAGGTAGGTGTGAAGACTTAAGTTAGACAATTAGGTTTTGTTTTGATTTCATCCAATTTTTGTTTTATTTCTTTTTTTAATGTTCTTGATGAAAGTTGAAACAGATCAACATCTGTCTGATCAACATGTGTATTATAAGAGTCCATGATACCGTGAAGTGGAGCACGTTTGCCGGCCTTAGTTCTACATGGTTTAGTTAAAAACAAGGAGGAGGCATGACTTTCCCGTATACGTTGGGATCGGCTAGGAACACGATAGCAGATCTGATTTACAAGATCGTTGCAATCGAATCTACTCTTACAAATATTATACAGTATCCCCTGATCAAGAAAGAGTCTCCTAGCCTTGAGCGACATGAGTGAAAACTTCTCCAATAAGTAACATGTTAATGTAACATATTAAAGCAGCAACATGTTTGCACTTGCCGCTCTGGTTATAAACGCAGCTGCATTTTAACAAACCGAGCATGATCGATCTGTAATAAATGCAATGAATATAAATTTTTGACATAACTTTATCTAAATGTTTAGTCATGTTTTTAGGTTAGGTGAGTACTTAAGTTTAAACTTGTTTTATATGGTGTTGAGGTCACCGATGTTTGACGAATGATGGTGGCTCGTATTAAATAAATATTGCCATTAGTTCTCAGTTCTTCTACATTCCTCACATGTTCTGCTTACACCAATTTATTTCCTTTTAGTATAGTTTGTGGCTGGAAACTTATTGTGTGTTTTACACTCTCAAAACCAGTTTTTATAATAACGTCCATTTCTCCATAAACAGTTTTTATCAAATACCTTTCAACATAACATTTATTGTCTTTTAAAGTAAATTTTATTCACTCTAATCTATAAAAATAAACAAGTTGTTGTTATTTATTTTTTGACATATGCCCCTTAAAGTTCCGTTTGCAGATGGCGCTACTGTCGTGCACGTTCCGAATAGTCTCTCTTTTTTTCAAACCAAAACCCTGGTAACTTTCTATAATTATTACTTCTTGGAATTTCAAAAGTTATACTTTGCCCCTTATCGTGATCCGATAGACACAAATAATGTAACTTTGATTGAACATTTGTTAGATTACTAGAGATCAAATCTAAGCAAGCATTTAGACGTGTAGGTTTATATATATGATTTTTAATGTTGTGGTTTGCAAGAATACTTACAAGCTCGCTTGTATTTTTATTATCTAGTAACACATCAATATTCCAGTCACCACAGATAACAATATTTCTACGTTTACGTGACAGATTATGTAATAATAGTTTCAATTGCTTAAAAAATAATTCTAGATTCGAAGATGGTGTTCTGTATACGCAAAATATCAATAATTTATATTCTGGGATTTCAACTGCACAGCACTCAAATACATGATCCATTGCTACTTTAACCTCTACTTTTTTGAAGTCAATATTGTTTTTCAATAATATACATAAACCCCCCTACGTTCATTTCTACAGAACGACGAAGCAAGCTTATAATTGCTTAAATATAAATTTTTCTCAGAACCTTTCTTAATAAAAGTTTCTGTTAAGCAAATTAGATTTTACGCTGTAGGCCAGCGTTGTTTCATCAATGAGAGGAACATCCTCTCGTATTCGAAAGAAACATTTTTACAAATGTTTGGTCAATCGATTAAGATGAAACAGCCATGTTAGATCTATAATTTTTATATATTTTATGCATTTTCAATGCGATCTTATAAACGCTGGCCTACAGCGTAAAATCAGGAATGTACTAGAAAATTTCGACGAGTGTTCGCAAGGCTCGGTAGCTCAATTGGGAGAGCATTGGACCGGATTTCCAAAGGTTGCGGGTTCGATTCCCGCCTGAGATTCACTTGTGACCCGAGTCGATTTTTTCTAGTATTTTTCTATTATAATAATATCATCTTTACAAAGTTTTTTTTCCAAATCATCACAACTGCTTAAAATTTGGGAACAGTTCGCATTTTGCTTGATTACTGATGATATTATGTAAGGGTCGTCTGTTTTGTGGTTACGGCTATGATGTAGCTTTAATGATAAGAAGAAGAGCCAGTACATGATCTTTGGGGCTGAAGGTGCTAGATATTCGCAAAACATACCACCTGTTTATCTCAATGGTATACCACTTAAAAGAGTGGAACACTTCAAATACTTGGGTCATATAGTAACTTCAGACCTCAGGGATGATCTTGACATTGAGCGCGAACGGAGAGCTCTGTCAAAAAGAGCAAACATGTTGTCTCGTAGGTTTGCTCGCAGTTCGGTTGGGGTAAAAATCACACTCTTCCGTGCGTATTGCATCTCGCTTTATACTAGCGCCCTGTGGGCCAACTACTCGCGAAAATCGTACAGTGCTCTCCGCGTGCAGTTCAATAATGCGTTCAGAGCTTTGTTAGGGCTGCCCAGGTTCTGTAGCGCTTCGGGCATGTTTTCAACGGCTAGCACAGATTGCTTCTACACGACTATACGCAAGAGATGCACGTCTATGGTACACAGAGTGTGGACCAGCCCCAACATTTTTCTTGCGATGATTGCTGACAGGCTGGATTGCCCTTACATCCGGCACTGTTGTAATAAACATGTGACATATGGTGCGGGGTGTTATGGTAATACCAGGAAAGAATGACTTATTTATTGTTTACTTATTATTTCATTATTTATTATTACATTTTATCACTTATTTTAATTTTTAATTTTATGATATTAATTGTAACATCTAACTTGTGACATGATTTAAATTTTAATTATTTTGTAAATTTTAATTGCTAATTTGGTTTTTATTTGTTTATATTTTTGTTCTAATTTGATTTGATTTGATATGATTTTAATATTGTCATTATTAATTATGATCTTGAGTAATTTGCTTGTGTATGGGTTTAATCACCTGAATTAAATGATTTTTATTTTTTTTTTATTATTTTATAAACAACGCAAAATAAGTTCTACTCCACAGGTTGGGGTTTTTTCGGGTAAAAATCATTTGTTAGCTCAGTAAAACTCATCTGGGCATCGATTTTGATTTTATAATCTGTATCTAACAATTTAATTTGTTAAAAACAATGCAAAATGAGTTCTACTCTACAGGTTGACAACAACAGCAAAATTCCTGGAAAAAAACTTGAATTTTTACCGAGTTTTTAACAGAATTCGCCAGAGAATATACTGGATTATTCACAGTAGTTATTGCGGAGATTACTGAATAAGAGGCCGAAAGTGGATGGAAATATGTATATTGCGAAATAATTATAATAATATGTACAAGCAGTGTAATTGATGGCAAATGAGACAGAAAGATGACATTATGGGCTTTTTTCTCAGTGAAGTAGAAAAACATAGACAAATATACAATATGTTCAAAAGAGTACGCAACAGTAGTCTTCTCAAAAAATTCAGATTTTTACCGAGTTTTTACCAGAATTTGCCGGAGAAAATACTAGATTTTAACGGTAAAAAGTTTGCACAAAAAAATGGATTTTTCCGGTAAAAATATTTTACCGGAACTTTACAGAATTTTTCCCGGAAAAATTTAGTTATACGAATCCGTAAGGGCACCTTGTAAGAGTGAACTCATTCAGCACGTTTTAAGAACAAAATAAATTGAAAACATTTGGACCAATGCTCACTTAAAGAACCCTCACATTTACAACCCAGAAGATTATGGATGGATAATGACAACCAATGTGACTTTAAATGGTTCGAAGGCTATCAATTACCGAACTTCGGCAGTTAATTTTAATCAAAAGTTAAATTTAATTCAATAGCAGCTAAGTATCAAATAAACGTGTTTCGTTTTAACAGAAATATCGGAAGGAGACAGTATTGATACTAATGAAAGCAATCAATTACATGACTGGGAAAATGATGAATATTATGGAAATTATGAAGATAAATAAATATTTCCTATATTCACACCAATTAACCTAGCCCAAAGTAAGCACTTTTAAGGCTTGTGTTATGAATACTAGGGTAACGGATAGACATACATAAATAATATTTATAGAAATATATACAAACATCCATGACTCAGGTACAAACACTCGTATTCATCATACAACATCTGCCCCTTCCGGGATTGGAACCCGTCGCGTCGGTTGGTGCGAAAGGCAGGATCGCTACCGTCGCACCAAACAGTCGTCAAAATAACAAGATGACGATGACAACGATAAAAATAAAGATATATATAAAACAAAATAAATTAAATTTAGTTTAATATTTATTATTAAATACAATATTAGTATATATATATTTAATAATTAATATTAAACAAATTTATTTATTTACTTATATTAATTAATAAATAATCTAAATTTAATTTCTATGTAATTTTTTTTTCTGATGCTCTCTCATATAAAGGTCTAGCTAGCCTTTATTCAGTCTAAGGGGGTGTTTAACCCTTCAAATATGTCTGGTTATTTAAAACTTATTGTATGATATTTTTTAGTAATATTTACATTAAATTTTCATTAATTATGAAATTTTAACTGCACGAATACTCTCTTAAATGCATTCATGTACCTGAGCAATGCTCTCTCAGTGCATTTGACCTTCTACCGCGTCTGGGGGAGTGTTAGACCCTTCGGATAGGTCTGGCCTTTTAAATATAGACTTAGCATGGTCATTTGAATACTCTGTGTAAATTTCAGCTTTTATAATTTAACGTGAGGGAGCTCAGGTACTGCGCCCCTAGATTACCTGATACCTACCGAAGCAGCTAAGGCAGGCTCTTAGTCTACAAAGGGGGGAAGGTATCACCGGAACGTGACATTGTGTGATAAGGGGCAGGGGTCAAAATCTTTGTGACGTTACATGTTAACATTTAAAAAACTAAAATGCGAAATTCACATGTAAATAAAAAAATAAAAATTTACGAACTCAATCTACATTTGCACAAAAAAATAAAATAACTGTTCTTTTCTTTTCCAATGCATACATAACATAGAAAAATGTATGATGTCACATTAGGGGGATTGGCTGAAGTCCTAAAATTCGTGAAACGTAATTTATGAATGGCCCCTAACCAACTCCCATGATAATTATATTATAGATCAAGATTTCTAGCACTAACTAAAGTTGTTTCACACTAGCATTACAACCTCCATATATGTTTGCTAGAATAATTAAATTTGAAAAACGCTAGGATAAAGCGATCCACGAATGAAAGCCACATCAGATAATCTGACATTGAATTTTCCAGTAATTCTATCCCATTCTGTCGGGTTACTGGTTAATTCAACGTCAGGTTGATCATTTTGGGTAAACTGTAGACCCTGTCCAGATGCCAGTTTAAGTTTTGAAGAGCAAGTTCTTAATTAGAAATAAAACTCAAGTCACTCTCTCACCTTTATTGGCAATCAACAACTGTGTGCATTGATTGTGAAGTATTGTTCACACATTGCTGTATTATACAATAAAATTAACTATTTGTGACTGTGGCCTTTTTTGAATGTTACTAAATTTGAAAACCCTATGCATGCAATAATAAAAATGCATCAGCTGATGAAATCATATATATAGGGATGGATAGAGTTAAAGAATATTACTCCACATTAAGGAACTGTGAAAGAAATACATTTAGAAACTATCTGAAGTTGCAGAGCTATGTTTTGGTATTCTGCACAAGATGTAAACTTTGACAAAAACTATACATATTATAATTACAAGATTGTGCAGATATTCATCAAAAATGGCTTAATATTGCACTATTCAAAATATTTTGTCCCTCATATTTCCTGATATTTCATACAGGCGACAAAAACCTCATCATATATGGAAAATGTTACAATACAAAACAGTGCACCATAATTGATTCAATTTTCGCTTGCTTGGTCTACTGTAACTTCTTTTAATGGTTTAATAGTTTTTGGACGCCCTCTACCTTTAGTCTCATTGAAAACGGATTCCACATACTTTTTCATATCCTCAGAATTTGCTGCGTCATCACAATGTTTTCTCTTCGACATGTCCATATTGTGTCGTATCTTCATATGTTTATTATAGTTTGGCCATACAGTGAATTGTCGGTGACATACATTACAAGAATATGGTTTTACGCCAGTATGCTGTCTCAAATGTTGGTTTAGTGCATTTTTGAATCGGAATGCTTTATTGCAATGAGTGCATACATGTGGAAGTGAGTCCGTATGTACAGTAAGGTGACGTTCCAGGTATGTTCTGAGTTTGAAGCTGCGACCACACTGATCACAAGTGTATTGTCTCTTTGCAAGATGGATTTCGAGATGGTCTAGTAAGTGCTTTCGGAATTTGAACCTTTGTTTGCATATGTCGCATGGGAATGGTCGTTCATCTGAGTGAATGGTCATGTGACCTTTGAGATCATACTTGTTATGAAAACGTTTACCACATGTATCACATATGTGATCTCTCTTACGATCTGTGTGCACCCGTAAGTGTCTTGTAAGAGCCTGAGCTGTACCAAAAGTCTTGCTACAAACTTCACAAGTGAGGTCAACAATTTTTGGGTTTTTTGAATAAATATCTCTGAAGTATGTTGCTGTGTGGTCCATTAATTCTTGAGCTGTTTTAAATGTAGAATTGCAGCCTTTACAAACATTAGAAGTAGCTAGATGAGTTAATTTATGCAAATATGATTCACGAGGTGTAGATACCTGTCTAAAGCAAATATAACAGAAATATTTATAGTGTTCTCTATGTCGCCGCACATGCAAGATAAATTTATCCAAGCTACCACTTCGCCGGTTACAATCAAAGCATCGTTGAGTATTGCAAATTTTGTGAAATTCCATAGAATGATTTTTAAGTTCTTCGTGAGATGTGAATTGTGTATCGCAGATTGAGCATTTCCATATGTAGTCCTTCCACATAGATACATTGTTAAGGTCCAATTTATTTTTCTTACCAAACATCGTCTCTTCGTTTACCCTTCGGACAGTGCCACCAGCTTTTTTAACTTTACTTGTATCCACATTTCTTTCTACGGGCACCGTGGCAGATCTGTCACATGATTTAAGCGCTTTTTCCAATAAATTCGTTTGTTCGTCATTTTGTATCACGTTCTGATCTCGTTCTACGGGTAATATTTCGGTATTGTCTTTTTCTAGCTTAATTTCAATCAATGTTTCAGTAGTTATTTGTCGTGCACTACTCTCGGTTTCTACGTCGTCTGGTACTTCTTTTTTGATTTCTCGATTCACATCCGATAGAATACTTTGAGCTCTTTCCACCCCTAATACGAATTCGAATGCGCCGTTCAATGCAAACATACATTGTATACACACAGTTTTGGGCAACCTAGCAGAACGAAGGTCCGCATTGGCATTGATTCGATTTAATTTGCTGATTATTTCATCGATTTTATTTTCTATATCGAGTAACGTTGTCACCCTCTTAAACTCTGCACATAATCTACAGTAAGAGTAACCTTCATTTTCCATTGTTTTGGAAAAGATTTTGGCTAAACAAATCACAATGCACACTGGGATGTCACTGGGTCAGATATGGACAGTTGGACACAACTCAGATTACTTTTTTTTATTTTTTATTAATTTTTCATGACCATGGATACAAAGTCCTTCAGTCGAAATATTAAAAGTTAAATGATAAAATAATTAAACTAATTTACAAACTTAATATCTAGATTTTGCCGACAGTATTTACAATATATTTATATAATGGCAAATAAAAACGTCCACCTGCTAGAAAATCCTGAACGCGGCGGGGAACACTTAGGTTGTTTTGACGTACGATGTCATTCACTTCACTGACAAATAATAAACGGTCTAATCCGAACGCTGCACATTCAAACACTATGTGATTTATATCCGCATTTAGTCTGGAACAGTGGTTACACTGGTCGTTAACAGCAATTTTAATTCTGTGTAGACGTGCTGGAACCAAGCAATTTCCAAATCGCAAGCGATTTATAACTGTGATGAACTTTCTACCGTGATACTGAAAAGTATTTGTAATGTATACTAATATGTACCTTTATAGTCTCCGATTTTCATTCATAACATTCGTTAAATTGTATATTTTATCATTCCATTTTGCATCGTCATTTGTAAACGTTTTAATCTCTGTAAATATAAATATACAATAATATTTTACTTAATAATTTCTTCATTTCTGAAAAGAAACACTGAATTTTCATATAGAGCTTCGCAACCACTCAAAACTTCTATTCAGAATGCTACACACTTACCGGCATTGCTTGTTATTTTAACCTGTCTTTTTGTTTAATCTATTTCGTTTTTATTTTTCCATTTTATTACTAAAATGTATTTATTTAATTTATTGACATATAAGTTTTTCTCCGTTGCCATGGCTACCCATGACACGATCTTTCATTTATGATATTCAACCTCCAAAGAAAACCAGATTTTATTCTTTTTATGTCTTCTCGAAGACAATCTAAATTTAAATGGCTCTGGGCCTATAAAAGACCGAGCTCACCTGCCAAGTCATTGAGTTCTTCGGCAAAAGTTGCCACGTTAACATCTATAGCTCGCTACCGAGCTCTTCAAAATTCTTAAAGGCCTTATCCCGGGGCCGGCTGCCTCGGGACTCAAGAAAAGTCCTCAACGCCGTAAGGCAAACTTTTGGCTCAAGAACTTACACTCAACTCAGCCACTCTCTACCACTAACGTTGCCTGACCACCAGCGGTGCAGGCCATCCATCAGCAGCGCCGCCCAACCTACCTGCTACGCTGCCCGACCTATCAGCAGCGCCGCCCGACTACCAGCAGTGCCGACAGAAAATCGGTGCAGGCCGTCCACCGGCAGCGCCGCCCAACCTACCTGTCACGCCTCCCGACCTACCAGCAGCGCTGCCCGTCTACCAGCAGCTCCGGCCGACGTCTGCCCCGCCACCTGTCTACCGGCAGCGCCACCCTTCATCCGACGGTTTCACCGCCTCTGGGCCCTAAAGCCCCGGGTCTCAAGCCGCCTACATAGAAGATCGCCGACGACCCACAACCACCTACTCACATTTTCACTGTACACTACTCATACTAGCCCTCACTCTTCTTACCTCTAATTTTTTTTTTTTTGTAAATAGATAAACTGTTCTTTACCCTGATCTTCCGTCTTTATATTTTGTCCCTTCACGACATATTATACCAGGGTTTTGATGGTAAGCTCTTTTGTATCTCTGCATACCACTTTCCTTTGACCTCAGTAGTAATGTACCAATATTCTTTCCACAATCTTCGTAAAATGCAGTCAAACGTGTGGTAGTAATCCGTAAATGGGACTTTCATAATTTCAGTGTGGTCCTCATCATGGTTTTGCCGAGTCGCCATATCCACAGCTTCATTTCCAAGTATGCCACTGTGTGAGGGAACCCATACGAACTCAACATGTTTGGATTCACATAAAGTTAGTAAAACATTACATAATCTCTGGAGATAGCAAGATGATTTCCGGCGCAGTTAATGCACGTGATTTCTTCTCGGTCACATTCTTTTTAGGAATGCTGGCCGGCGCACGACGATCACATCTGTGTGCCCCTGCAGACCTTGGCTGAGCGATTGAATTTCAGACATTTGTAGCATTGGACCAACGGAGGTATGTAAGTATGTAAAGGGTATCTAAAAAGCAGTATAAAGACATACTGAGGCAAATTCACAGCAGCAAAAGTGACTGCAACTGTCCCCAGAGGGGGCTTTCCATCCACCTTCCTCATAATCGCTTGATCGAAATTACTTCTGCGTCACTTACAATGTTTTTGTATATGTCTTCGTTAGACATATCCTTTGGGACATATCGGATGACTCCTGTCCTTTCAGTCATATACGCCGGAGTGTATGCCTTCATCTTATGTAGGCTTAAGAACTCTTCCATTTGTAAGAAGTGGTTGGCAGGGGCCGGTTTTTTAACCCCTCAAATGTTTTGAGGCCCGAGTCTATGTGTCGAAATGGCGCGACCACAGAGCGCACTAGACAGGGTTTGCAATTTATTGAATAACTTCAATAAATCCCTTTGCCGATATGTAGCTAACCATTTTATTTGAAAGATAGATACTAAATGTACCTTATTGTATTATAATTTATTATTGAATGCACTTCGTACCTTTTTATTTTTACAGGCTATAGAGACAAACAGTAAATTTAGGCACCCAAGGTAGAAAAGGAAGCGATTTTAATAAATTATTTGATTAAATGAGCATTTTATTTATTTTTATTTTGTTTTGCAATAACAAAGTAATCCACTTTTCTAAGAACACAAATTACGTTTGCTGCAGCCGAGTGATTGAAAAAAAACCAAAAACTTTTTATAAATTTAATTACTTTAGAAAATTACAAAAGGAAAATTAAATCTAAATAACCTAGTGTCTGATTCGATGCAAGAAAACAGAATGCAATTAAAATATAAATTATTAATTATAACGGAAATGCAGCGTCGGCAACTCGTGGCTGCTTGACCTCGATGTCGGCGCACGGCAATAGAATTCGGTCACCGCGTAAGCGTTCCTCCTTCAATGCGCGTACGTAATTCACACAATGTTTCTAGCGAATATTTTCATAAATAAGCTCTTCTGATAATCACACTTGCACTTCGAAAAACTCGCCATTTTGCTTCTAATTCAGACCCAACTTTCAATCACTCTGAATACTTAATTACGTCGCACGTCGCTTATGCAATCATCATTGCAAACATTTATGATACTTAAATATTTATTATTTTATACTCATAATTTAAAAGTATTACATAAATTGCTAAATCACCTAATCTTTTCAGAATACGTTTATAAACACTTTATGAATACTTCTATGACCATTTGTCAATCGATTACTCGAAATCAGATTTGTTTATCACCGTTTTTTGTTTAGATAATGATTCTAAATACACTAAAAAACATCATAAAAATAAAAATAACTTACTTTTACAAAGATTTCTCAGTCAAAAACACTATTTTATTACCACTTTTAAATTCACCTCCGCACCGGCCGGTGTACGATTTTCAAGTCGTCATAATAACGGTTGCATTTGTCGTACGAAGGAATTCACTCAATGAGTAAATATTTTATTTATCAGGGTATAAGAAATAAACGAAATAAGACTGTATGGCATTGTATTTTAAGCAAAAATTGCAAAAAATTGAACACAGGTGATAAGCGAGCAGATTTGCACTTCAGTTCAGCGTATCGCTTCCCCTCCCCACCTCAATCGGGACGTGCGTCCTCGGAAGTCCTCCGGAAACAAACGTTCCCGGGGGGCTTCCGCGGCCGCCGTCCCGCCGAGCGCCCCTCTCAACCCCCGCACGCGCCCGCGCTTCCGTCTTCACGCCCCTCCCGCGACGGAGGGGTGGAAGAGGCTCTGTCCCCCCCGAGCGTTTTTACGGGGAGGGTTGGGCACCCGACGGGCTGGGTGCCCCTACCTCCATGGGGTCCACCGGTGGTGGAGGGGGCCTCCCCTTCACCACCGGTGGGTCGCACCTGCGACTGCCCATCACATGGTCGGCCGGTTGCCCGAAGGCGGCGCACACCGAGCATGTTGGCTCCCTCTTACAGGAGGCGGCCATGTGACCAGGCGCCCCGCACCTGAAACATAGGCCACTCCTGTCCGTCACCTCCGGACATCTAGGGCGCGCATGCCCAAGCCCCATACACTTAAAGCAGCGTATGGGGCGGGGCCCGAGCAGCCTGACCTCCACGGCACTCCATCCAACGCGAAGTCGTGCCCCGTCCGCTAATACTGCCTTCGCAGCGGCCACCGGCATTCTGGCGAACGTGTATCTGAGCCCTTCACGCCCCTCTCTCAGATCCTGCACCTAGACTGATGCCCTAGAGCATCCTGCTTTGGCAACAATGGCCGTCGTCACCTCTTCAAGCTCAACGGAGTCGTCGATACCGTTTAACCGCAGGTCCACGGTTCTTTCCGGCCTTTCTATCTGCGCCATGTCACCGATAATGTCCCGAAGACGTCGCGCTAGCTCGTCAGCCTTTTCCCCGCTCGTGTCAGGTACGTGGAGTACACGGGCGCCCGCCTGGGTTTCCCTTACTCTTATGCCTGCCTCCAGGCCCAGATCAGGGAGGGAGAGTGCCGATTTAGCCTTCTTTAATATGTGGGCGTATGTTGCCCCACTCTCTGCCGCCTCTCGCTTCAGCATGATGCTGACCGCCGTGGTCCGTGGAGGGACCAGCTTACCACTCCTCTTTTGCCCTATTTTTGTGACGGATGGATGTCGTCACCGGTGCCGCGGTCGTCTTCTCAGCAGCTTGCCTGGCTGCTCTTCTCTATTTCTTGTCCAGCGCCTCTGTCCAGGTTTCATCCCGTTCGGGCGGTGGGGGGTCTGCCTTTCGCTCTGTGCGAGTTGAGCCCGTCGTTCTGGCCCCCGCCGCCGGTGGCCCGCTCCCTGACTTCGGCGGGAAAACAGCTTGCTTCTCCCACGCTGTTAGCCTTTCCTCGACTACCTGCTTTACGGCTTGGAGCAGCTTTCCGTCGCTGGTCGCCAGCCGCTCATCGACAGCCTGCCATAGTGCCTGCAATATCGCCTCTTGACATGGAAGCCTCTCCTCGGCAGGCTGCAGGGGTTTCGCTGCCTCAGCTTTCAACTTCTCCACCTCTTGAATCAGCGACTGCATCGTAGCAATGAGCTTACGGTTGACCTTGAGCAGGTCCGACATCCTCTTCCCCTCGCGGGTGAGTGCCACTCTGCACAAGTCCGACATGCCTTGCATGGCCCTTATCATGCCTTGCATTCGGGAGACAAGGTGTTTACGGATTTCTGGCTCCAACCCGTTCTCCTGGTCTTTAAATGCGTCCACTATGTCCTGCGAATTCCATTCGGCGTCTTCACGGAGCCACTTCCAGTTCTTGCGGTCTTCTTCAACGGACCTAAGTCCGAGGAACTTCTCCTCCGCCTCTTCGTTCTCCGTCTCCGACTCCGACTCCTCGTCCGAGCAACCGTCAGACGATTCTGTCGACATAGCCTCCTGAGAGGACTGCTCCTTCCGGGGTGGTGGAAACTTCAATGTCACCTTCTTCGCGCCCTTCGGAGCGGATGCAATGGGAGAGCTCTCCCTGTCCGCTTCGCCCTCTTTTGGGGGTATGATCTTCTTCTGTGCACTGTTTTGCCCCGGACGCTGTGCTCTGTCCTTCCGTTCTCCACCAGAAACCGGCTTCGAACCTCGTCCTTTGGTTTGTTTTTTATTCCTATTTGCTTCCATCTTGATCCCACGAATATGGGAGAAATATAACGTCCACCCGGGCAGAGATCCCGATGCCCGGGTAACCCTACTTACGCCTGGGGGGGTCGGGAGGTACCACAGGGCGACCGCTAATGGGCCGACTGCGCTCCGTCGGCCACCTCCAAGAGGCGCCCCGACACAACGTATCCCAGTGCCACGTATCACTGTTCCCTACCAAATGCGGATATAAATCACCTAGTGTTTGATTGTGCAGCGTTCGGATTAGACTGTTTATTATTTGTCAGTAAAGTTATACTTTGTCCAAAGTAGGATGATACTTTTGACAGTTGACACCTATATAGAGGGAATAAAGTGGCTATTGCAATGTCAAGCAATAAGGAAGTGACACCTGTCAAAAGTATCATCCTACATTGGACAAAGTTATAATCTCAGCACAATATAGCTTTAGTTATTGTTCTGAGGTTATAGTGACATCGTACGTCAAAACAACCAAAGTGTCCCCCGCCGCGTTCAGGGTCTTCTAGCAGATGGACGTTTTTATTTGCCATTATACAAATATATAGTATATACAACAGTAAATACTGTCGGAAAAATCTAGATATTATGTGTGTAAATGAGTTTAATCAATTTATTATTTAACTTTTAATATTTCGACTGAAGGACTTTGTATCCATGGTCATGAATAAATAAAAAAAAAATGATATCTGTAATGTAATCTGTGTTGTGTCCATTTCTGACCTAGGGATGGCGATTCTTTCCGAAAAAGATCGATTTTTAAATCGATGTGAATCGTAAGCTGATGAATCGATTCACAAAAAAATCTAGGCCAAAAACATCGATTTCCGAAATATCGATTTTTTTCCAAGTTGACATTCATAATTTAAATATAAATCGATTTTTTGAATAACAAGAAACATACCATAATAAATTATCTCTTACCAGTAAATTAAGTTTTTTTTAGTTCGAATTCGGGAAATTCGATAAATACAATTATTTATATCAGATATGAAAGAAGATATTTATTTTCAAAATGTATTTATTTCATGAAAAAGTTTAAATTCTCAATGCTTTAAATCTAAACTTTTTAAAAATAACAGTTTGTCCAGTCTTTTCGGATCCAAGCGGTTCCGCTCATCACTTCCAATGTTGCCGGCAATTGAAAAAAGGCGCTCACAAGGAACGGATGATCCCACGATACTTATATACAACATGGCTATTGAGTGAATGTGAGCCACACAGCAATCCAACGAGTTTTTAAGTAATTAACCCTTTTTAACCGGCAAAACCGCAATATTACGGGTACATTCAACTAATTGTAAATAATTTTATGGTTTTTACCAAAATAAAAAAAACGAATGCCGATTTTCAAGGGTGAAATATCGATTCACCGGATCGATACAGTACTGCATATCGATTTAAAAAATCGATCTTTTCGACCTGAAAAATCGATTCTTCGATTAATCGATCTCAGATCGCCATCCCTAATCTGACCCAGTGACATCCCAGTGTGCATTGTGATTTGTTTAGCCAAAATCTTTTCCAAAACTATGGAAAATGAAGGGTACTCCTACTGTAGATTATGTGCAGAATTTAAGAGGATGACAACGTTACTCGATATAGAAAATAAAATCGATGAAATAATCAGCAAATTAAATCGAATCAATGCCAATGCGGACCTTCGTTCTGCCAGGTTGCCCAAAACTGTATGTATACAATGTATGTTTGCATTGAACGGCGCATTCGAATTCGTATTAGGGGTGGAAAGAGCTCAAAGTATTCTATCGGATGTGAATCGAGAAATCAAACAAGAGGTACC
Source organism: Calamotropha paludella (assembly GCA_927399485.1). Classification (NCBI taxonomy): domain Eukaryota; kingdom Metazoa; phylum Arthropoda; class Insecta; order Lepidoptera; family Crambidae; genus Calamotropha; species Calamotropha paludella. The sequence goes on along the minus strand of OV656830.1, from coordinate 910,040 downwards.
AGACGACGTAGAAACCGAGAGCAGTGCACGACAAATAACTACTGAAACATTGATTGAAATTAAGCTAGAAAAAGAAAAAACCGAAATATTACCCGTAGAACAAGATCAGAACGTGATACAAAATGACGAACAAACGAATTTATTGGAAAAAGCGCTTAAATCATGTGACAGATCAGCCACGGTGCCCGTAGAAAGAAATGTGGATACAAGTAAAGTTAAAAAAGCTGGTGGCACTGTCCGAAGGGTAAACGAAGAGACGATGTTTGGTAAGAAAAATAAATTGGACCTTAACAATGTATCTATGTGGAAGGACTACATATGGAAATGCTCAATCTGCGATACACAATTCACATCACACGAAGAACTTAAAAATCATTCTATAGAATTTCACAAAATTTGCAATACTCAACAATGCTTCGATTGTAACCGGCGAAGTGGTAGCTTGGATAAATTTATCTTGCATGTGCGGCGACATAGAGAACACTACAAATATTTCTGTTATATTTGCTTTAGACAGGTATCTACACCTCGTGAATCATATTTGCATAAATTAACTCATCTAGCTACTTCTAATGTTTGTAAAGGCTGCAATTCTACATTTAAAACAGTTCAAGAATTAATGGACCACACAGCAACATACTTCAGAGATATTTATTCAAAAAACCCAAAAATTGTTGACCTCACTTGTGAAGTTTGTAGCAAGACTTTTGGTACAGCTCAGGCTCTTACAAGACATTTACGGGTGCACACAGATCGTATAAGAGATCACATATGTGATACATGTGGTAAACGTTTTCATAACAAGTATGATCTCAAAGGTCACATGAACATGCACTCAGATGAACGACCATTCCCATGCGACATATGCAAACAAAGGTTCAAATTACAAAAGCACTTACGAATGCATCTCAAAATCCATCTTGCCAAGAGACAATACACTTGTGATCAGTGTGGTCGCAGTTTCAAATTCAGAGCATACCTGGAATCTCATCTTATCGTACATACTGATTTGCTGCCACATGTGTGCATTCACTGCAATAAAGCATTCCGATCCAAAAATGCACTAAACAAACATTTAAGACAGCACACGGGCGTGAAACCATATTCTTGTAATGTATGTCACCGACAATTCACCGGATGGCCAAATTATAATAAGCATATGAAGACACAACACAATAAGGACATGTCGAAGAGAAAACATTTCTCAAGATACAGTGATGATGTAGCTAATTCTGAGGATATGAAAAAGTATGTGGAATCCGTTTTCAATGAGACTAAAGGTAGAGGACGACCAAAAATTATTAAACCATTGAAAGAAGTTACAGTAGACCAACCAATCGAAAATTGAATCAATTATGGTGCACTGTTTTGTATTGTAACATTATTAATTAACGCATATAAATTGGGTGTGACTTTTAACCTTTCAACCACTCTAACACCTGTTCAAGCTTAGTGCTGGACTGAAAATCTTTTGTAGGTAAAGATGGATAATTAAAAAAGTTTATTTTACCAAAAAAATAAAAATTATTAGTACCTTTGTAAGTACAATATTTCTTAAAAATGATTACTTTTAAAAATAAACATTAAAACAAACCAAACGTGTATTAATTTTTGCCTTTAGATTCTTACGTAATAAATATTAAACAGGGGGGAGGGGGTCAGTCTATTCTTATTTTTTCTTACAATAGGGGGGAGGGGGTCAAAAACTAGCGAAAATAGTCTTACGTAATAAATGAATGGCCCCTTACCAGCGCAACTGTGTCAAAATAATGCCACCGTAATTTGGAAAACGGCTAAAGAAAAACTAAAGAAAAGTTAATAGAACATATAAATGATGTTATACGAGAGTTGAAGGTGAAGGCCACGAAGACCGAACCGAAAAAAATATTTTTTGTAGAATTAATTTTTGTAAAAAAAACATTGTAAGGATATATGTTGCCGGCAAACGCATGGCTTCATGTCATGTGACGTCACTTAATGGGAAGGCCCTCAGTTTGTTTTTAAATTTACTTTCGTTTAGGCATAATTTTCTAACCAAATAAAAAATATTTCTTAAAAAATAATAGAAATAATCGATTTCAACGAATGCCGTCAGTATATTTCATATTTGAAGAATATTTAAAAAAATATTAGATTTATTTTAAATCACATGCAAGAAACCTATTGTTTTTTTATAGACCTACTTAGTTACTTGGTTAATAGTTTTTTTTTATTTTGTTAAGAAAGCGATTTTAATTTTGTTAATAATTTTTTATTTTTGTTAAGAATACGATTTTATTTCGACTAAAATGTTTGATTTCAGTCAGGTTTCTGTTTATAATTGCATTGCCAAAGGTTAAAATAAATATGTTATTTTATTTTAAGCGTTATTATTTTTATTAGTAAAAAAGCTAAAATAGGAGAAAAGCAATTGTGTATAAAGCCAAAAATTTCTAAAAAAAATACACAAAATACGCATGTATTGCGGGTTGACAATGTCTTGTTTTATTTAGTATTACTACCGCAAAGTCGATTAGAACTATGACAAAGATATTTTAGCGACTTTCCTGTACTTTGCGCAACATAACAATTTGGGACTTTTGGGTAAAAATGGTCACTTGAGTGTTACGTAATATTTAGATAGGGGGAGGGGGGTACAGTAAAACGTTACGGCGCGTTACAAGGGGGGGAGGGAGGGTTAAAAAACTGCGTTACGTAATACTTGAACGCTCCCCAGAGAATTTGGGTCATAAACATCAATACATCCAATCCATCGTTATTTGTCATAGAAGGAAGTGAAAGAAACTAGTTACAAAAATAATAGTTACCTTTATTTTTTATTTTTTTAGCGACTTCCAGTCCCAGATATGTATTCTCTGAACTGGTTCTCAATCTATGTGTTTGGCAGAAAAAAGCGCTTGAGAGCGCTTATAAGAAAAATGGCGGTCGCTAAGCGATAATAAGCAAAATGGCGGATTGTGTCAGCGCAACTGAAGTTAGCAAACATGTCCTGGCCGAAAACGGTATAGTTTGTTTTTCAGCGCTGTTAAGCGCTTGCAAGCGCTTTTTTCTGCCAAACACAAGGAATGTAGTATGTGGTGAATAATCTGTGAGTAGTGTTGCCAAACTATCGACAATTTGATTATCTATCGATATTTTAAATAGAAAATCAACTATTCCATCGATTGTACTATCAATACCATCGAAACCGTGGTTCAAGTCAATACTTTTAATATACAGCAATAGTATCGATAATATTGGACATCAATAGAACTTATACTATCCAATAGTATTGATTTTTGATTTCATTCAAATGGAAGACGTTGACGTTACTAGATATAAGGTAAAAGATACGGAAAAAATAGTACTTTTTAGGTTTTCCTACTTAGAACTATCATATAAAAAAACTACTTTTGCAAACAAATTACTTACTTAATTCAATTTATTTATCCTGAGTGTATTTCAAAAGGTATCCATTTTATTAGTTGCTTAAACTATCTTAGACATTAAAACCTCAAGAAATTCTTTTAATTTATTTTCCAAACAACATTTTTCCATATAATCGTCCATCATATGCATTAATTTAACATTATTTACACAGTTCATTCATTGTTATTCTAAGGGTGTGTAACTAATGGTTAAAGAAAAGTTGATTTGACCTTGGCTGAGTCCGTCAGCGGAATAGCGACAATATTGAAAATTAAACAACGGGATAAAAAAATAAGTAGTATTTTCACCCTTTAATGAGTGTCGTCTCTTGTCAAATCGATAGTAATTAATAGGGATGTTGCGAATATTCGCATCCGCATCCGCATATGCGGAAGTCCTCTTAAATGGTGGAGTGTTAATAGTATAATAATAAAATAGCACGCAAATTATTGTCAGCGCCACCAGCCAGTGTTTCAAGAGAACAGTTATTTAGTAGCGCAGGATTAATATACGAACCCTCGCGAAATAGACTGGAGTCCGAAAAAGCGGCCATTCTACTTTTCATTAAATATAATGCTCCAATATTTAAATTTAATTACTAAAATAATTCATCAGTAATAGTAATTCACTTACTACTTTATTATTAAATAAAGAAACGATAAAATTACCGTGTTTTTTACCCCAACGAACCAACATTTAAATTTTTTTGTACAGATCCGCATCCGCATCCGCGGATGTGAGCCTCTTTAAATCCGGGGCTGCGGATGTGAGCCTCTTTAAATCCGGGGCCGCGGATGTGATAAAAACATCGCTAGTATTCAATATTTATTTAGTACAACTTACAACAATGAAAGCACAGTAAGTTATGCATATGTGTTGTTTCATTACGAACTGCCACCGTATGCATGCATTTTGGAAAAGGTAATTTCTGGTAAGATAAAGATAGACGGATTAAAGGAGGAGATTAATAGGTTATTTGAGTATTAATAAATTAAAGGTATAAATTGCTAAACGTTAATTATAATAAGTTGCTAAACGCCAAACAAACTGATCAAATCATATGCTTTTGAAAAAATTATTACGGTCGCAAGGAATTATTTGTGTTATGACTTTATTGTTTTTCATAAGCAGTTAGGGTAATTCCATTTTTATATTCGGCTGGTAAATAATTTAAGTTACGCACGTAGTCAAAATATCTCGTCTTAGCCTAATGACGTCAACTGGTGGACAAAGACCTCTCCCAAGGATCTCCACAATGACCGGTTTTGCGCTGCCCGCATCCAGGTGTGCTTCCCGCGACCTTCGCCGAATCGTCGGTCCACCGAGTGGGAGGCCTACCTACACATCGTATTCCGGTCTGTGGTCGCCATTCGACAACTTTTCTGCCCCAACGGCCACCAGTTCACCAGTGATCCGCCCACTGCCATTGCCAAAAAAAAATTATGTTGCTATTGTGGGTGTCTCTCTCTTCAAAAACATTAATGTTAGGGGAATTTGGGGAAAATGTGAGACACTTATTGTATTGTATTTATCTGTCAATGTGTCAATCATTCTAAATACCAACCCAACTTGCTGCACTAGCTAGACACGATTCAGCGCAGAGCTGAGAGGCTCATTAACAGCAAAAGTTGTCTGTCTTCTACAGAATGTATTTTGGAGAATGTGCTCAGGAGCTGCATAATGCTCATACCGCCGACGCCGTCACCATTTTTCCATCGTACATCCAGACGCACTGAGGGCTACCACCCTTTACTGGTTGCTATTCCTACCTGTCGCACCAACCGCTTCACAACATCTTTTATAATGCGCACAGCAAAGGAGTGGAATTCCGTCCCTGCGTCTTTATTTCCGAGTATTTATAATAAGTCCGTTTTTAAAGCCAGGGTGAATAGGCACCTTCTGGGTTAGCTTTTTCCATCGCCTTGGCCCCCGGGCTTGATTGAGATCGAGAGCGAACCCATTAAAAATATGTATTTGCAAAGGATGATGATGATGAGGCATCATTTTCGAAATTTCGATCCGGTGTCGTAGACAGTTGACTGGCCCAATCGGGCTGCCTCCACGAGAGGCAGGTGAGATCTTTTTAAATTTTCTCTAAAACAATTTCCCGAGTTAGACGGAAGACGTGAAATGATTAATACGCCGACATATGTACTTTTAATGTGACGGAGCACCATGCCACTTCTCAAGAATGAGAATTTCCCTAATAAAGTATTGGCCGGGGAGGTCCGATCACTTGGTCACCAAGACCGCCGTACCTGAACCCCATAGACTTTTGAAGCGAAGTTTCTATTCGACGTTCGGGCAGCACGCAAATAGGCGCTCGCAGCGCGGCCATTTTACCCGTGCCACAAAGTAGATAATACCCGTGCTAAGCGTCAGATTTAGTACTATTACACGATATATATAGGAGCCAGCTGCCTCCTCACTTCAGTGTGCGTGGCCTTTTGTCTCGCTTTCACTCGATTTTGGAAGAAATTTAAGGGTTTAGGATTCGTCCTTTTTCATTTGGCATTTTGTTCTGCTGTCAAGGAGATCTAAGATTATAGTAATATAAGTTATTTACGGGATTGTTACCATGTACCTTGTTATTGAGTTTCCGATATTTCGGCACTCGGTTGGAGGGTAGACCGATATTTCTGCCAATAACAGCCTACCCGCAATTACTTCAGTCGCTCCGTGATCATGGCACTTGCAACAGTGCCGAAATATCGGAAACTCAATAAAAAGGTACATGGTAACAATCCCGTAAATAACTTATATTACTTTAATGTTAGTGACGATGAAAGATCTATGAAATTTGCTGAGCCATTAGTTAACAAAGTAAGAAAGTTTTTAAGATACGTATCCAAAAATAAGTTATTATTTTAGACTAGAGCTGGTTAAAAGCACACATAAATTATTGAAAATTACAAAATAATAAAAAGACCTTTTCCATAATTACACTACTTTAGAAAAAAAGAACTGTAGAAAGGAAAGAGTTTTCTACTATGTACAGTTATATATTTACAATTACGGAGCATGTACAATATTTACAATAAAATTTATTTTCACAATTAATAGTAGAGCGTCGGAGGAAAAATCAGCATGACGTAGCCGTCATCATGTCAAGAGCGGTCATAAACAATTTTAGTATAAAACCTTTGTGGCAGTCGCTACATCACTCCCGCTCCGAACACGCAGGTAGCTTTACAAGAAACGCGCGGGAAAGCGAACTCTGCGTCCAGACTTAGTCTGTTTAGTTGCATTACCGACATCTTTGTTACTGTCACTACTCACAGGTTCAGGAATATCCCGACTGTCGATACCCTTGCGGTCAGTTTCTCCCAGCAAGTAGGCTGGCTTAAGACGATCGATCGAGACATTGATTTGTTTCCTCCCGACATCTAATCTGTAGTATTTGGAATGCCGTTCCAATATTTTGTAGGGACCAGCATAAGGGGGTTCAAGTGGTCGTCGTACGTGGTCCAACCGCATGAAGACGTGAGATGTAGTAGCGAGGTCTCGTGGTAGGTAGAACGGACCTTTTCTGTGCCAGGCTGTCGGTTTCGGAGCCAGCTTCGACATCTGCAGGCGAAGTCGCGCTGCGAAATAAGTGATGTCATCCGTGGTATCATGTTCTGCAGGTGCTAAAAACTGCCCAGGTAGACGAAGGGGCTCGCCATAAACCAACTCTGCAGCCGATGACTGGATGTCGTCCTTCCATGCACTGCGTATACCCAGCAGTACCAAGGGAAGAGCTTCTGTCCATTGCGTAGTGTTATTACACATAATAGCGGACTTTAGTTGGCGGTGTAATCGCTCGATGATTCCGTTCGATATGGGGTGGTAGGCTGTGGTGCTAAAGTGATGTGCGCCCACCAGCGACGTCAACACCTTGAAAAGGCGCGACTCGAACTGGCGACCTCGATCCGTGGTGATCTTGAGCGGACAGCCAAAACGAGCTATCCAGCCCGACACCAAAGCGGCTGCGCAGGTCTCCGCGGTGATATCGCGAAGTGGAACTGCCTCAGGCCATCTTGTGAATCTGTCGATGATCGTCAGACAATACCTGTAATCACAAGAAGGAGGTAAAGGTCCTACGAGGTCGAGATGGATATGAGAGAATCTCGACGATGGATTTGAAAAGGATGATAAAGGAGCGTGAGTATGACGGGTTACTTTTGAACGTTGACATTCCAAACACTGCTTTGCCCACTCTCTACAGTTTTTGCGTATCCCTGGCCATACGAATCTCTGTGTCACCAGTCGCACTGTAGCAGTTCGTCCCGGGTGACACAAATTATGAATGCTGTTGAATACCTGACGTCTGAATTGTGAAGTGACATACGGTCGAGGTGTAGCAGTAGAAACATCACAGAGTAATTCTTGCTTAGAATCAGGTAGCATGACATTTTTCAATTTGAGTGCTGTCCCTTTTTGAATCAAATCCAATAATTCCGAATCGACTTTCTGCGTTTGAGCTAAAGCTTCGTAATCAATTGCTACTGTGATCTCTTCTACTCGAGATAATGTGTCTGCTACCACGTTTGTTTTTCCCGGTATGTATCTTATATCTGTAGTGAATTGCGATATAAAGTCGAGATATCTGTATTGCCGTGGTGAACAATTCTCTTGGTTTGTGTTGAAAGCGTAGCTAATTGGCTTATGGTCTGTGTACACGACGAAACACCTAGCTTCTATCATGTGACGAAAATACCTTATCGCTTCGTAAATTGCCAACAGCTCTCGGTCATAGGGGCTGTATTTTTGCTGCGATGGTTTCAGCTTGCGAGAATAAAAAGCTGAAGGTTGCCAGTGACCGTTATATCGCTGTTGTAGTACAGCTCCAATTCCGGTGTCTGATGCGTCTGTCGTGATTGCTAATTCTGCTGAAGGATCCGGATGAGACAGTAATGTAGCCTGAGAAAGCGATTTTTTGCAATCCTTGAACGCTTGCAGCTGTTCTGGTGTAAAATTGATGGGGCTTGATCCTTTGGTCTTAGGTCCGGCTAGCAACTGATTCAGAGGGGCTTGAATTTGGGCTGCTTTAGGAGTGAATCGACGATAAAAATTTAACATGCCTAAAAACCTTCTAAGTTCTTTCACAGTTTTTGGCGTTGTGAACTCTTGGATGGCCTGAATTTTGGTGTCCAATGGTCGCGTTCCCTCTGCTGATACGCGATATCCAAGAAAAGTTACCTCTGGTTTGCCTAGTACACACTTCGACGTGTTAATCAAAATACCATAGTCTCTCAGGCGACTGAAAAGCTGTCGCAGGTGATCTTTATGTTGAGCTTCTGACATCGAAAACACCAGAATGTCATCGACATATCCGTAACAAAAATCTAGGTCCCTTAACACCTCATCTATGAAGCGCTGGAACGTCTGTGCAGCATTACGAAGACCAAACGTCATGAATGGGAACTCAAAGAGACCAAACGGAGTTGTGATTGCAGTTTTGGCTATATCAGGCGGGTAGACAGCAATTTGGTTGTAAGCCTTTACTAAATCAATTGTAGAGAAGATGGAACATCCTGACAGCTGATGCGAAAAATCTTGAATGTGGCGGATTGGATACCTATCCGGTATAGTGCGTGCGTTGAGTGCCCTATAGTCGCCACAGGGACGCCATCCGTCATCCTTCTTCCTGACCAAATGAAGAGCTGAAGACCATGGGCTATCAGATCGTCGCGCTGTTCCACAGGCCAACATATCATCAAACTCCTTCTTAGCAATTTTCAAGCGCTCTGGATCTAGACGTCTGGGTTTGCATGCTAACGGTGGCCCTGGCGTCGTTCTGATGTGATGCACAGTGTTATGTTTAGGTTTACTAGGCGTACCTGCTGGGCGAGTCACTTCTAAAAACTCACGCAATATTGCGTGGTACTCAGATTCACCAGAGACGGCTTTCACGGATGAAATGTTTACGCTGGGTTCTCGTTGCACAGCCGCGACAGACATTTTCGTAGTACCGTCAATAAGGCGCTTTTGTCTGCAATCAACCAATAAATTATAAAAACTCAAAAAATCCATTCCGATTATGGGCTTCGACACGTCGGCAACAGTAAAATTCCATTCAAAATTTCGTCTTAGCCCTAAATTCAGTTGTAATCTGATTGGTCCATAAGTACTGATTATGGTGTTGTTTGCTGCAGTCAACTGATATTTTGATTTAGTGCAAGGCGCCTTTGTATGTGACCGGGGAAATACACATAAATCAGATCCAGTATCTACCAAAAACGTCATTTTAGAAGAACGGTCAGTTACGAAAAGGCGGCCTGAAGGTGGGAGGCAGTCGTTGGCCGCTATTTCCGGCTGCCTGGAGAGTTTTCCGACATACGAGTATAATTGCAAGGCTGGATACATTTTCTTGCTCGAGCACCATGTGTGAAATGATACCAACAATGAGGGTGGCCGACAGGTGGTTGGCGCGGACGTGACTGACTGCGTTGAGATTTGTAACCTCTATTTGACCTTCCCCGCGAACGCGATCTAGGGCGTCGGTCTAGCTTGCTTGTTAATGTAGCTACTTGGCTGGTCAATTCACTTATCTGCTTAGCCATTACCTGGAACTCTGCTAGTGAAGGACCTCCCGCAGACGTGTTGGCCACTTGCGGGGTCGAAGGCGCGATCTCATGCACCTTATCTGCTAAGTCTGCTAATTTATCAACAGGCAAGTCATTCTGTGAAGCAACAATGGTTTGAATGTTTGACGGCAAACGGCTAGACCACAAGGTTTTCAAAAATTCGTCAGGAACTGAAGGTCCAGCTAGGTCCTGCAAACGCCTTAAAAATTGCGAAGGCTTCCTATCTCCTAGGTCTTCATGCATTAGTAAGCGTTTCACCTTTTTTTCTTGTGAAGCTGACAGGCGCTTGATAAGCTCTGACTACAGTTTTTCATATTTACCGGTCTCAGGAGGGTTTCTAATTATGTCTTTTACTTCTACAGCGTACGCATGATCTAATTGAGCAGTCACGTAATAGAATTTTGTCGCGTCGCTTGTAATTTTAGAAAGGATAAAATTACCTTCGCTTTGCGCAAACCATAATGCCGGTTCTTCTGGCCAAAACGGGGGTAATTTCACTGCAACTCTGCACAAATCCCCTGATTTTGCGTCATGAGTAGGTACTTCATGTCCGTTATCTTCCATCTTGTTCAAAAGTCGGAGAGTCACCAGATGTAGAAAGGAAAGAGTTTTCTACTATGTACAGTTATATATTTACAATTACGGAGCATGTGCAATATTTACAATAAAATTTATTTTCACAATTAATAGTAGAGCGTCGGAGGAAAAATCAGCATGACGTAGCCGTCATCATGTCAAGAGCGGTCATAAACAATTTTAGTATAAAACCTTTGTGGCAGTCGCTACAAACATAACAAGGCTCCAACTCTCATAAGAAGTTTCAAGTAACACGGTCTTTAAAAATTTAAATATAATTTAGCAAAAAAGTGCTTATACTTTAAGTGTGTTGGTGTATTCGTTAATGGGATCATATGTAATTCGAGATGTTATTATGATCACTTGAAAAACATATTGAGCAGTTATTTAATTTAATTATTGCGACAGTGAAACATGGACAGTAATAAATAATCAATTCGTCGGTTATTTTATCATACAATGTCAATTCTAAAAATAATTGAGCAGTCCAATAACTGAATGAGCGGTAAAAATTATGGAATGAGCGGTTCGATAAATAGTTCGGCAGATCATAGCGAGCGGTGACACCCTTGAGTTCGGGTGAACCCTTGAATTCATTGAAAAGAGAGGTAAATGTTCGTTAGTTGGGCGGAGCTCATTAGAACGAGTGGCGGAAGCGACCAATCAGAGGGTTGGTTAGGTTAGGTTATAGAATTGCTTAGAATGAGATTTCTAACCGACAAATTCCGATTTATTACTGCCCACACGTAACCGCTCGTTCAATAATTTTTACCGCCCATTAAATTATTTTCCTGCTCAATTATCACTGATCCATTTCATTATTTTTTATTTTCCATTTTTGTTTACTTTACTGCTTAGTTTTAACTGCTGAACTAGTTATTAAACGTGCCATTTATAATGTTTAACTTACCAAAACTGCTATTTACAACTGCCTCTTTAAATCAGTGCCATAAAATATTGCTTACATTCACGACAATTAGCCTAGCCCAAAGTAAGCACTATGACTTGTGTTATGGATAGACATACGTATATGAAACGTAGATATTTAATATTTAAAGAAATATATACCCATGACTCTCGTATAAATGCTAGTGTTCTTTACACAAAAAATTGCCACTTCCGGGATTCGAACTCAGGACCGTCGATGCGAAAGGCAGGATCGCTCCCGTTGTACCAAACGTTCGTCAAAAAAACAGTAAAATATAAAACTTGCCAAGATTATTTTACGATAAATGTACATACTGCCAAAAGCGCCATTAGAGAAAATAAACATGAAAACCATTTTAGCGGGAAGGGAGTTATTATAATCAATAAAAAAGACAAATTCATATGAGAAGTGTTTATTTATATTACATAATTACTTTAAAAACTATAACAAAACAACATTTAGTAATTGAAACACAATTATAGAATGTTACCAGTTATATGAAAAAATTCACGCCAATAAAAATATTAACATGATCATGAGCGTCCACGTTATTCAATCTGTGGTAAACACCAAGGTCATAGACAATTATTCCATCTGCCTGTAAAAAGGACTTTATCGTGTTGAACTAAAACTCTAATTCCCTTGAAACTTATTGCACTAAAATAAAATTAAATAAATTTTCATATTACTAAAGGACCAACAACATTTTATACTATAATATTATAAACATAGAAATAACATTGATCATCACATATTTTTTAATTAAAACACCTCTTACATAATATTAAAAAAGACTATACGACATTTCATTATTAAACTATGATTAAAATAAAAAATACCCCCAATTAATAATTTATATTTTAATATATTCCTATTAGTAATGTATTTAATGCATTTAAATGTAAATTATCTTAAATGAAATGCTTAAAACCAATATAAATTTATTAACAGCCTTGTACTTCTACGCAATATAATCTATTGTAACGGAAAAAGTATAAAATGGAACACACCCATATTACGTGACCCATTAAAGGGTGGGTCATCAAAATACCAGACCTGTACTATGAATAAAAGAAATAAAAATAAATCCCGAGTAGATTTTTTTTTTCTAGTATTTTTCTATTTTATCTTATAAGATCACATTGAAAAATGCATAAAATACTAGATTTAAAAACAAAATCCCACGATTTTCAGTAACCAAAAAAGAATAAAATAACCCGTTATGCATAGATGTTGAGCGTATTTGTAAAGATGCGCCCCCACGTTTTGAGTGGCCCCTCGCTTGGCCCCGCCGGGTTATTTTATTCTTTTATGGTTACTGAAAAACGTGGGATTTTTAGATTTTTAAATCTAGTATTATTATTTTATTATTTTTAATTTATTAATTAATCGCAGCAAACCATGAGTCGCTCTGTTTTTTTTCATATGAAAGTGAAATTTCGCAAAATTTGGCCTGAAAGTGGCCGTAGAAAGTTAAAAGTTGCTTTAGGATGCATTGTCATCGGGTTCTGACTTGCTCCAAAAATTTCAGCTCGCTAGGTGGCCGGGAAGTGCCTCAAAATTGAGTTGCAAGAATCCAACTGCACAGACAGACAGTCAGACAAACAAGAAAGCGACCTGAGAAAAACGTGGGAAAAATATATAAAAGTATTATTAGTTATAAAAATTAGGTTGTTTGGTAAATAAATAAAAGAGTGTTATTAAATTATCTTTGACATTGATTTTAATATTTTTTTGTTTGTGAATGTATTTTATTTCATTTTAATGTCTAATTTATTGTAATTTGATTAATTGTAAATATTAATATAAACCATGTTTTAATTGCATTGCTATGCCCTTGTTTGGCATCACATGTATACCGCCTCATAAATGTATCACCAAAATATCGCAATATGACATGCAATAAATAATGAGAAAAAAAAAAAAAAACTATCTGTCCAATAAGAGGCCATTCATAAATTTTAGAACTTTTTAGCCCATAGATATATAATATTAATAGATATATATGTAAATACCCATGACTCGGTGTCCAATGCTCGTATTGAACACATAAACATTTGCCCTTTTCAGGACTCGAACCAAAGATCTTCGGTGCGAAAGGCAGGATCGCTACCGTTGCACCAAATGGTACTAAATTTAAAAAGTAGTTGGTATTCAAGAATTTGTGTTTGATTGTTCGGTTTTGGTAGAAAAGTATATTATGCTGTTGAGTTCACACACACCGAATTGAACTTTAAGTTCAACGTACAATGGCACATAATACACTGAAGCTAGATTACACACTAAGCGATGTTCCATTTAACAAGCTTGATATTTTATATCATTTTGAACCGGTATACCTTTTCCGCTACATATTAAATAAAAATCCTTAAATATATTACAATAATGGTAATTAAATGAACCGACAGGTTCAGGTATACTTTCCCATATCGAGTCTCATATCAGAACCTAGTCTATGGTCACTTCCCAACCTCATTTCAGTATCCAATCTTGAATCTATGCCAAGCCTCATATCGGTATTCAATCTCGGATCAGTACCAATTCTGGTATCCGTAGTAAGTCTCATGTCTGTACTCATTCGCATATTTGTGCCCAATCTTATATCCGAGCCATACCTTATATCCTGTCCATATCTATTATCCCCTCCCATTCTCATATCAGAAGTATCCATTCTCATGTCCGAACTATGGCCTTGGACGCTTACATTACTCAAACTACCCACATCTGGGGTAAGTGTTACAGCATCGATGGCAACCCTACCAAAAGCTGTCATTTTAGTTTTAGCCAATGGCGTACCGTGTTTCCTGATCATATGTTTGTTACAATTGGACCAATTGCCGAACTTTCTTTCACAAAATTTGCACGAATAAGGCATAACTCCGGTGTGTTGGACTTCATGGACTTTCAATTGGGTACCCACTCTAAATTCTTTCCCGCATGTTAAGCATTTATATGGTTTTATATCTGTGTGTGTGAGCATATGGTTTTGCAACTGTCTTTTCAATCGAAAATGTTTACCACACTCGGTACAAGCGAACGGTTTAATATCCGAATGAGTTTTCAAATGGTTCTTCAAATATGGCTTCGCATGGAATTTCCTGTTGCATATGTGACACTCTTCCGTTTTCTTACTGTGCAACTTCAAATGGTTTCTTAAATTTGTGTTGTCGAAGAACGCTTTTCCACAGAAGTCGCATGTGAACCTCTTTTCTCTGTTGACATCATGTATTTCTCTATGGTTTCTGAGAGTGGCTTTGGTTGTAAACTCTTTGTCGCAGATCTCACAGGTTAAATCCTCTTTGGTGAGCGTAGAGGATTTTCGAGGAGGATCGTATTGTTTGACATGCTGTTTTAATTGTTCTGTGGTCTCGAATAACTGACCGCAGCCATCGCAAGGCGGTATTGTGCGGTCTGTGTGCGTTTTTATGTGCTCACTCATGAGAACTGGGTCTCTGAAGAACATGTTGCAGAACTGGCAGAATTTGCTGGAATAAATAAAATTATATATTAAAAATACCAAATGATATATTCATGACTAGCTGATCCGGCCACGCGTTGCTGTTATGAATTAAAAAAAAAAAACTATCCTATCTTTTCAGTTGGACCAAATTACACATAAATACCAACTTTCATGAATATCGGTTGAGTCGGTGAAGAGTTCACTGGGAACATACATTGTGACACTGGATTTTTATATATTAATAAGATGAAGCTCGCTCTCGGACCTCCCGCCTTTTTATACCCTACCGCCGCGACCCGTGTCGAGCACGGCAACCGTTACACAAAAATAATCCTTATAGCATGATTCAGTATTCACGTGCGACGGCGCGATGGCTTATTTCATGTGTAAGTTTGGTGTTTCTATACCGATTTCTATGATTCTTTTTTTAATGAATAGGTAATAATGTTAACTTTTTTAAATTAGGAATGAGTGAGAGTATTCTAAACGTAAGAGTAAACAAATATAATCAGAATGCTCCGAACTGTTAAGCTATCAGGAGTTACACGTGTTATTGTGAGTCAACCATAAAAGATAGACATATGCTGTTGCGGGATATTTTTTAGACAATTTTACGTAGAATATTTCCGTCATACATGATTTCTATGTAACTTTAACCATAAAGGCTGCACACACGACGGAAGCTTAAATAATGGAGTAACTTCTCCCGTTTTCCCAAAATTTCCCTTCATTACTCTGCTCCTATTGATTGTAGCGTGATAAAAAGTATACTACTACCTGCCCAGGAGTATGAAGAATAATTGTACCAAGTTTCGTTAAAATCCGTCGAGTAGTTTTAGTTTCTATAAGGAACATACAGACAGACATACAGACAAACATTTTACTGATTGCATTTTTGGCATCAGTATCGATCACTAATCACCAGTGGTCGGAGTAGGTATATTGATTTTAGATACTTGCGTCATGATATCATAACATGGACATGCATTTCTTCCGGAATGTACCGGAGTTTCCAAAAATTTGGTAAATAGAGTAATAAAATAAAAAACCATATGTAAGCAAACAAAATTGTTTATTGTGAATACAAATAATCATTATTACAGTTTTATTAAAAACAATTATTTTTAATCCTCATCGGTTACAATTTCTACATTTTGATTTTCTGTCTCTATACAATTAAAATAAATAACTATAATTTTTTCAATATTTTCGATTTTTAAGCTATTTCTTTTAACATCTAAGATCCATTTGTAAGTGGAAAATGATCGTTCAACATCTGTAGATGTCAATGGAGCGAATTTGAAATAAAGTTTCTGATTATTTGCTACGCTTTTTTCAATACTCTCGCTGTATTCTCTAATTGTATCTAAATCTGGATTTCGTTCCATAACTGATTCTATTTTATTTTTTATATTCTCATTATTGCACTCGTTAAGCGTAGCCCTTACTTGATCAAATACTAAAAGTGAATCAGCTAGAGATAAATTTTGTTTTTGTAACTCTTTTAGGGCTAGTAGTATAATAGAGTAATTTTCTTCGATATATTTTAAATCATTTTCTAAATTTTGTTTTTCCAAAATGTTTTTTGCGTTTCGTATGGCTATAGCATCAGAACTGCTCAAGCAGGATAAAACTTCTTTTATTTTATCTAAATGTTGAGCGTAGTAAGATGTTGCCTGTAACCAAGTACCCCATCTGGTAATGACTGGTTGCGGAGGCAACGGTAAGTCAGGATATTTTTCTTTTAAAATGTTTACCCTACTAGGAGCCTTTAAAAATACTTTTTTAACATTTGATATAAGAATATCAATATCGTTGTATTCTGACCTTATCTGCTCACTTACACGATGAAGAGCGTGCGCCAAACATGTCACATGCTTCATTTCAGGTAAGTAATGTTTTAAATTTCGCCCTGCAGATAGCATGTACGCGACACTGTCAGTGCAAAGCATTAAAATATTGTCAACTTTCGCTTCAAAAGTGTTTTGCCATAAATTTTCTAGACATTGCAGTACAAATTGTGTTATTGTTTGTCCATTTACTGCTGTTAGCATTTTACAAGCAATCAAATAAGGCCGGCCTGCACTATTACTAGGATGCAATGGTTTTATTAGGAAATTGACTATGTATCGACCAAAAATGTCTGTTGTCTCATCCAGCGATATCCATAGTTTCTCATTTTTATTAATTTCATAAATCGAATTGATTTTATTCCTATAAAACTTCTCCAAATAAACTTTTCGTAACTGTGATTCGTCAACCACTTTACGATTGGTACAAACGCAACAACAAGTACTGCACATATATTTCTGAAAAAACTCTTTGAACGCTGGATTTTTCATTTGCGACCAAGGAATATTGCATAGAATCAGGAACTTAATGAGGTCGAAGTAAAATTCCTCTTGCGGTCTCTTAAATTTTCCTTGATGTACAGCGCCTTCAATGTGTTTGGTAATGTTGCCTCTATTCACAGCTTTCAAATGACTTTCACACTTTGTACAGTATATAGTGCCACTAGCGTTATCGTAAAGTAGCTCAGGATAGTGCAATAACCACTTTAGCACTGTTTCAGCCTTGACCTTTGCCATATTTATTTATATGTCACCTAAAACAATGATTTAAATTTACAATATATACATACACAACTGTAAAGTCGATAATGAAATTCTGTTTCATATAAAGTGATTTTTTTAACTGAAGCGGTGATAGCCCTGCGGTGTGCGTACCGGACTCTCATGCGCTATGATGATTGCTATAAAGTGATATTTTAACTGTTTCCAAGTTCTAAAACCTTCTTAAATAGTGAAAATAATTAAAACTTACCCGTACAAAAACAACTTCAAATGGGCCCAATCCAAGAGTAATAAATCGATGTCCGTAGTTATAAGCCAAATTCGTCGTTTTAAGTAGATTTCAGAAGACAGTACACAAGCCAGGGTCAAGTCAAGATATTCACAACACATAAAATAAGCGCACTCCACGAACCGAAATAAGTGAGTGAGCCACTTGGTCTGGATGTCGGTGCGAGCATTGTTTTCGAACAAACAGTCAATGAGTCATCCAGGATACTTGATTCTAATTGGTCAGATGCGTTGAGCATAGACATAAGAGGACAAAAGACCCTGTTTGCCGGATGTCGTGTGTTGAAATGAATATTATTATTATATCATTTTATAAATGAGAGCGAGTGAGAGGCACGCGTCCCTTCCACTCGGGCATGGTTAGCCCGCCTAAGAGCGAGAGAGACAGAGCGAGAGAGAGAGTGAGAGAGATAGGCATACACACCGGTTCATGTCTTGCGCTTCTATTTCGCTTAGGCGGTGATATATGAAATTCAGTGCGAGATTCTTTGTATAAATTAATGTTTTAAATATAATTCTTTGTATAAATAAATGTTTTAAATTGTTACTATTATTTCATCCTTCTTCCTACTATACGAATGAATATTCACATTAAAATTATTTTACCACTCAAAGTCGTTGTCACGTAAAACTTTCGCCCGTATATCGACTTTACAGGCAACCAATTTTTTTTACTATTAAATTCTGGCCATCTACGCCACTAGCAGCATAGCGTTGAGAGTATTGATACATTTTTAACTAGTTTCATGTAATAATTTCGATGTTTCGGTATTTTTATCATAATAATCCGGAAACTCGGAGGCGTATCCATATTAACATATACGTTTGATGTCAGTGACCTTAATTCAATATACCTACTCCGACCACTGCTAATCACCCCCTGATAGTTATTTTGAAAATATATTTCATGTACAGAATTGACCTCTACAGATTTATTATAAGTATAGATTTGATTTTGTATTTTTAATGCTATCTTATAATTTATTTTTCATATTAAAAATGTATCATATTTTTATATATCACAGTGTTTGACCACGATGAACTCCGAAATTAATCATTAAATTTCCACCGCTTTAGGACATAAGATAGGTTTCATTTTAATTTATAACACAGTAACGTGTGGCCTAGGTAGCTAGTAATATATAATTAATAATATAAGTTAGCGCTGAACATGGAAAAAAAATCATAAGTAAATTTTATCTTAGAGCCCTAACACACGGCGTATTTTGAAATCACAGACGGCGCGCGTTTTCTGCGCCGTAGATGCCCCATTATATTATTCAAACGCGATACAAATACGCGTGTGAAGAGCGTTCGAAACTCGTGCAAAGAGGCGGAGGAGATGCGCGCGCTCACGCCACCTCACCGCTCTTGCTGCAGTTGCGATAATAAAGCGCAGAAGGTACGGCTACAGCGCGTCTGTATTGCTGTATCGGTTCGCGATCATTTCCTGTGCTTAGGTTACAAGGTTGCGTTCGAATCTCGCTTGAAGTGCGTATACGCGAGTCATTTGCGCGTCGTCTGCGAGCTTAAAATACGCCGTGTGCTAAGGGCCTTAATCGATTTTATCAAACAAAATGTTTCTTACGAATGCGTACAGCATAAAAAAGTAAAATATACTAGAAAATTTCAACAGATGCTCACAAGGCAATTGGGAAAGCAGTGGACCAGTCATCCAAAGATTATGAATTGGCAGCCTGACAATAAATTACCACAAAAGTGTATTTCTTTTATATTTTGAATTCACAATGGCATATTTCTTTAGAATTTCAAATGCGCCTGTAATATGTAATCTTTCAAACATCACTTAAATATTTGCATGCCTACATTATAAAGGCAAATACTGTAGACCTGCCAAATTATTATCGGTAAAAAGAATCCAGTATCATTAGTTGCATTTTTAAACCCATATATGTGAACTATTCCACTTTTCCATAGCAAACCCACCAGTACTTAGATAATAGAATAATAAATAAACTCTAGTTAAGGGAATAACTGTATGCAAATGTTATTATTTGGTTACCATCTTTGGTAAAATGTAGCATTCTAATAACCTTGAAGACCTGCTCAATATGCCAATATTTTGGTAAATAAAAAGATAAACTCACTGTAACAATGGTCGATGCCTCCTCACATGGGTAACAAAACTGCTGAAACATGTTCGGACAAGTAAACAATCCACACACTTCATTGAGAAACACTTATTGTGAACTTGCTGAGAATGCTGCCGTAGTGATTCAAGGTCTGGCTGCCTCGCACAGCATTGGAGGCAAGTCCATTCGTAGTCTGTCCAGGATTTTAGAACTTCCGGTTCTGCATGTTTGTCGTTATACTCCTGGAACACGCAAGTATACAAATTGAATTGAAATTAATTTACTTCGACGGCCGATAGATGGCGCTGTACTGTTTACAACATATCCTGAATGGCGATGAAGATATTGGTGAGAAATATTAATTTTCTACATTGACTTAGACGGGCATTGAACCAGGGACCTTGGAGTGCCATTGCCATGAAAACCGCTATACGAGCCAACGACTTTATGTATTAAAACTACTTAATAAAACTATAACCACACATTTGGTATGGACAAGAGCATGTCCACTTACCACATGCTTTAAATTAAAAAAAAATTAATATCGAACTCTACAAACCAGAGTTTAACTAATTCGATGCCACATACAATTACCAGAAAGGAAGGCTGAGCCTTATTTACGTGAAAAATGAAGATATATAGTTTTATTCTGTGTAGATTTCCCTAAACTTTAATTTGAAGGAATTATGATCAAATTTAAAAAGAAATCCGCAACAAATTGGTTAAGCTAAATATCAAATGGAGAAATATTAATTTTATAAACTTTATAGGCTATTGATTGTACATGTCATATTTCACTGTCTCTATTCGCTTTGTCTCTACCTTATGCCAATGACATTAATATCATTTTATTGTTTAGCATGTCAAGCTAACACTGCTTTGGACACAAAAGTATTTAAGTGTATCAACTTACCGGTATAATTATAATTCCCTTTCGCCTGGAATGCCTTGCGATAACTTTCCTCTTATAAGCACGTTTATGCCGTTCCAGTGAGCACTGGTCTGGTAAGACCTCACCGCATCGATCACACACTTTCTGCGTTCCTTCCCAATGTATGGTTGCGTGGTCGAAGCAAGCTGTATGCGTTTCAAACCGCTCATTGCAGTATTGGCAATAAAATCTGTAAAGTTTCCTTTTAAAGTGAGCATATGCAGATGAGATGACAATATAAAAACTAATTAACAAACTGTCTTTCAGTCTTTTAACTCTTTCTAGTCTCTTCTAACAATATCCTAGTTTGAAGTATAACACAGTATAGAAAAGCTATCGTTAGTATGTGTACAGTCAAGGATAAAAACATACATACATATAATCACGCCTGACGTACATCTCTCGCTTCTACTCTTATAATCTTTTAACCATCCATGCACTATATGGCAGTGTTGGCATTAATCGATTAATTTTTTAATCGATTGCTTAATTTGATTAAGTTTAATCGAATTAAACATAATCATGATTAAATTAATCGCGATTAAAATAGTAATCGTAATCGTGATTAGTTAAATTAATCACTAATCGTTAATCATTAATTTGATTAAGCAGATTAAAGTTTTTATTATGAAGGAAAAAAAATCACAGCCTATATATTCTAAGCTGAAATAGCTAGATGGTCCGTCACAAATTCACAAGATGGCGTTGTACAACCATTGTGAATTGGTCGGCAATTTTATTGTGAGATCGTGACAATAAAACATAACCTGCCAACCTTAGAACGCTACACGATTTTAAAACGAGTGTTTATGATATATAACACACCCATGCCATCCTCCGGTTCTGTTGAAAAAATGTTTTCCTTTGCAACCATGATAAATATATCTAGGTCACACAAAATATCAGACGAATTATTTGAGAAGAGAGTGCTTATGAAATATAATTTAAATCATTTATCTAAGTATTTTTTATATAAAGATTTAATTACAAAATGTAACAATCAATCAATGACTCCTGTGATTTTTATATATACTCAAACAAAAAATCTGACTAACTAGTTTTTTTTTAAACTTGTTCCCATTCTAATAATCATACATTTTTAATCGTGATTAACGATTAATGATTACGATTAATAATCGTAATCGGGAAAAAATGATTACGATTAATTAATTTTAATCGTGATACTGTCGATTAAATTTTTAATCGTAATTTTTAATCGTTAATCAGATTAAATTTTTGCCAACACTGCTATATGGGGTTAAGTAGACCCCAGTGATATTAAAATCCTAGTAGCTCTTTACAAATTCGGATGTGTTTTTCAACTCTTCGAGTAGCTGGAGTTTGCCATGTTTTCCAAACTGCTTGGTGTCAAAGATTTAGTAATCGTACCAGCAACACAGCGAATGGACATATGCAAAATGCGTTCAGGTTCCACAGACCCCACTTAGTTTGTAACGTCGTCTAAATTTTAGTATATTTGTATTAATTTTGACTAATTTATATGTCCTATAATGTAATTTAAAAAAATATATATGATAAGTTTTTGATTATCTTTTTAGAGTGATAGTTAGGCCAAAGAGAATATTTGGTTAAGTTTACCGAAACGGCTCGGAAAGGGGGGTAATACTGCATACATAGAATTGTTCCCCTTGCCCCCCTGAGTTGAATGGTGGTGGTCCCGAGGCTTAAATCCCCCGTTTGGGGGGTCAAACGGGGGGTCAAGTTCGGGTGGGGCAATGTGAGATTTTGACGGATTTGGACCGATCTCGACGAGTAGATCATTTTTGGTTTTTACCCCCCCATGGGGGGTACCCCCCTCCCCCCAAAGGGGGGAGGGAGGGGGCAATGTGAGGTTTTGACGGATTTGGACCGATCTCGACGAGATCATTTTTGGTTTTTACCCCTCATGAAAAACAAAAGCTGTTAATTATTAAAAGTCTGGTTCAAAATAAAGAAAAGTGAAAAAAAAATATCTGACGCAGCTGGGTATGTAATGTATAAGTATGTTTTCTACAAATCACGAATGTTGGAACGCCGCGACGTCATACTGTACGCGTACGCAGTACGTTGTTCTAATATACATAACATAGCATGTTATAAGATACTCAGTAACTGAAGTAACGAGTAACAATATGATAGTAACGAGAACTAATTGTCATAGTAATGAATACATACTAGTACATGAAGTGATTGACGTTTGACATCTATTATTTGTCAAATTTATTGTGTAATTGCGTGTTATTTGCCAATTTGTACGAAAAGTTTAAAAAAATATATCTCAAGAACCATAAGTTTTCGTAACCTAATACTTTGCAAAATGCTTTCTTTTAGTGAGTACTAACTACAAAAAAAATATGGGCATTTAAATCAACGGTCCATATTGGAAATTTTAGCCAATCTAACCTAACCTAACCTGACCTGACCTAAAATAAAGAAATCACAAATTAATTACATCATAATTATTGTCAATTAACCTTCCCCATTCCTTGGGGGTACCCCCTGGGGAGGGGGGTAAAAACCAAAAATGATCTACTCGTCGAGATCGGTCCAAATCCGTCAAAATCTCACATTGCCCCACCCGAACTTTGACCCCCCGTTTGACCCCCCAAACGGGGGATTTAAGCCTCGGGACCACCACCATTCGACTCAGGGGGTCGAGTTCTAGGTTGGAGTGACAACGAGGCTCGGGCTTCGCCCGAGCCGCGTTGTACACTCCAACCGAATATTTAGTTTAAAAAGATTATTGTACTTTCTTTGTTGTAAAAGATTACAATTTTAATCACAAAACTTGTGTTTGTTTTATTTATTACCCCTAAATAGATATAAATCAATATTTTCAAATAAAAATTAACAAATTTTTACAAATATATAAATTACACATTCCTTACCCTGATAATTCTTGGGGTCTGAGAAGCCCCAAATGGTTTGTGATGATACATTAAACATGTATCCATTAAAAACAATGAATATTAACCTTATATTCAATTATATAATGTTGACTTTTGTAAAATGTGTACATTTTTTTGAGATGTTGCTTGAGCAAATAACGCTTTCAATTCCAACTTATTTGTTAATAGTAAGAATTTTGTTCTTAATTGCTTATTTAGAAAAGAAAACTGTCCACCAGGGTGGTTTTGTTGTGTCAACATTATCTTTGAGATACACTACTAATATACTTGATACTCATCAAGGTATCCGATGACGACCGATTAATAAATAAAACTTTTGACGGACTACCTAGGTAGACAGTAAAAGTGGTCCATTTGAATAAAAGGATATGAACCATTCACCATTCCAATGAGTAAGGTTCGTGCCAGTGCAATAGCTGATAATGAAAACTATCATATTTTTCATTTATTGGCAAAATTACTGCTGTCATCTTAAAAATTGAAATAATATACACATACCTCAAATTTACTCTATGCCGTCTAACATGTTCGATGAAAGAATTGAATGTATTAAAATCATCTTCGCAGTCAACACACTTGAAACCGTAACAGATGTTATGTGTATCTTTGCTATGATTCCGTAACTCATACATAGTATCGCACTTCACGCTGCAGTGAATGCATATCCATTTATAAAGATTCCAGGATCCTTTCATAGCTTTTGTTCTTTTTTCAACTGCCTTCCTTGCCCTCGGTTTTCTATAAACCGTGTTTGCTTTACGTCTCTGCCTTCTCTTAGGTTTTTTATAATTAGTTTCATGTTTGATCAGTGCTTCATTATCAGACGATGAATCTGAATCCGCACAAAGTAATTCGACAATCGGAACATTTATAGATTCTTGATTTGAATTCGCGCCATCATCTACATCACTTAAGGGTTGATTGCTATTGTCATTAGCTTTAGAATCTTGTTTGTTTGATGTGTTTGGACTCTCACCGGAGTCTTTCTGTAGCAAACTCTTTTCTGTTTTCATTAGTTTTTCGGAACTCACCTTAGTTTTCATGGTTTTAGCGTAAAAAGACTTGAGGAAAACTTGTGAGCGTTTCACTTTCTTAAAGAAGAAGAATGCGTCATTTAACGCTGTAGAACACGGTTCACAAGTGGTTTTCGGTAGCTCATCCGCCAAAGACAATTCGACGAAATCTACTTTCAGAAAAGCTAATATCTTTATGAATTCCGTATAAGTTTCTTCGTGTAATGTTAAGTCCAATAAGTCTTCTCTGTTCTTGAGATCGGCGCAAAATCTGCAATATGCCTTTGTATCGTATTTGAATTCTTGTTTGATTTCAATAACATGTTGAGGAAACACGTCGGCCATTTGAGGATTATTCTGCGTTTACATACAAACGTTCAGTTCATTTTTATTTATTATAGATACCTTGAAATCGAATCTCTTTGAGTATAGAGCGCAATGAGCTCAAAATCCATGATATCAGTTGATAAGTGCAAACACGAGTTTTATTTATTTATGTCGAACAAAGTCTTATAACGTATGTGAATAAAGCGTTTAAAATTATAAAATGTTATTAGTGCAAGTTAGGAAAGAAATGATAAACCACTAAACTTAAACACAAAACATTTTTTTTCTCATAAAATTGATCATCACCATCACAGTTCACCGTATAACAAACCAAAGAGTATGTCATAGAGAAAGATAAATATACCAAGAGTATGTACAGACAGACCACAGACATTTTTTTATTAAGTTTTTCCATAAGGAAAGGCAAAAGTTATAAAGCCCATATAGCCTAGTCTTCAGTTATTTCTTTTCTTAAATCATGATGAATGATAGATGATCAATGGATGATGAATGAATAATGCAATAATCTCTAACCTAAAACCTCACACCTTTACTGAAACCTCCTCGTGGACTTCTTGAGAGTGTGCGAAATGATATCTTCCACTGTTTTGTTTCACTTGCCAGCACTCATGCATATTCAGAAACACTCAATGGTTAATAAACCACCATTATTACAGACTAATATCAACCCCAACACAAAATCTAACAAGAAAACCAAAACCACAGACAGTCAGACAACGATACTTTATGTACAGACCATTTCACCACAAATTGTTTACTTTTTTATAAAAGAAAGCTAAGTATACAAAACTCACATGGCCTAAATGTTAATTAAATGATGTTGACGATTGTGACGAGTTTATACGAAGATAGCCCACAGGACTTTAGGATGAGCAGTTTTTTCCAATATTCAATCGATTATGAAAATTTCTTTTAATTCAAAAAAACATGATTAATTTCTTATTTTATTAGTTTTTCACATACCTTGATGTCTTTTGTATAATACAAAGCGTACCTATTATAATACTTGGTGTCAAACAAAATCTACCATCACAGATTAGTATTTGTTTTATGTACAATATCCTGAGACAATATCACAGCAATAGCATAAATAAAACGTAGTGATTCCTTGTGTTTGGCAGAAAAAAGCGCTTGCGAGCGCTGAAAAACAAACTACAACCCGGTTACAATATCTGTGGACCTGATGACGTCACGTCAGCACTTAGGTACGGTGCACAAAACAAGCATCATGGGGATAGTATTGTAAACAATAATAATTATGAACTATAAATAAAATATATTATACTTTTACTCTTTTATTATTTTATTTTTTTATTCATTTTCAAGAGAACGGGGAGGGGTCTTGACATTCCAGCGAGGTCCACAGATATTGTAACCGAGTTGTATACAGTTTTCGGTCAGGACCCAGGACACGTTAGCTAACTTCAGTTGCGCTGACATAATCCGCCATTTTTCTTACAAGCGCTCGCAAGCGCTTTTTTCTGCCAAACAAGGATTGATTACATTACATACTCTTTGGCATACATTTACAATCATAGAATACATTTACTCTATATCTATACAATTCGTGATCTTGTTATTTGTGTTATGCTTCTGAATAAAATTTACAAAGTTAATGGCTTTACATTATGGAAAGTACTGATAACACATACTGCCGGTTTTGTGCCGAACCAAAGGGGACAGACAAAGTGCTAAATTTACAGGACGACGGCGAAAAATGCGACGAAATATTACTAAAACTTACTTTCGTTAACGCTTTGTACGTCAATGTCAATGGTGATTGTAATCTGCCGAAAACTGTTTGTTTCGTTTGCTACGATTCATTGAATAAAGCTTACGAGTTCCTGGATAAAGTGAAGAAGTCGCAAGAGGTGCTGTTCAAACTTTTCTCGGCGAAAGAAGAGTATAAACGAGCAGTCTCTGACGATGATAGGTCGTGTGGCTTTGATGATTACTTGTCCCATGATGCGGCAGAGTTTTGTCAGAGTAAGGAGAGCGAAACCGAGGTGAAACAAGAGCTTTCAAAGGACAATGTGAATTTAAACCAAGAAACACTCCTTTCTCTAGACATTAAGCGAGAACCAAAAGAAGAACCGGATAATGTACTTGAAAGTTTAAAAAGATGCAGTCCAGTTGAAGATTTTGCAGAAAACTTGGATGTGCACGATATAATCGAAGCTGCTATGACAAATGTGCCTTCTAATATCATGTTATATGCTAAAGATTTCTCAGAAATGAGAAAAAAGGATATCAAATCGTGGAAAGATTATCCATGGGTGTGTGCATTTTGTAATATTGAGTTTTTAGATGTGGATACGTTGAGATCTCATTCGAAAGCTGTACATGGTAAATGTTCGGCTTTTGTTTGCATCGATTGTAAGGAAGTGAAGAAAAATAATTTTACATCGTTTTTGAAACATGTAAGGAAACACAGGAAAAGTTTAAGGTATGTTTATTTTAACATATTTTGAGTTCAGAGTTAGAATTTAGGCTAATGTTGTATTCCATCATTAATGTTATTGACGTTATTCCTTTATTTAAAAAGTATAGTCACCAATCTGTAAAATATATATGTCTAAGAAAGTATGTTTACAGTTTCTTATTTTTTTTTTACATTTAATGGGGTACAATTATGAAGTTAATAAAACTCAGTTGAAATTATTCTGCATAGCAAAGTACTAGATAAAATTGACTGGGCTCACAAGTGAATTCCCTTCTGAGAATTTTATCTTTCACAATTCAATAAAATGTATTTTTTTTTAAAGTGCGAATTGAAATAAGTTTGTAAATTTTGATGCATCTGCTAGTGTCTTGGTAGCTCAGCAGTCAGACCAGCCTGGATGGAGAAAGGTTGTGGGTTCAAATCCCACCTGAGGGGTCGGAGGCGTAGTTGTTTTCTACGGATGTATTTTATCTTATAGAAGTATGGCATTATTAATGCAAAAAATACAATCTAGATATACTTTAAATTACTATCCTCTTGTGGTATTTCTGTTTATTCAGTGTCAAGCGGATATTTACACCTTAATTATAATCTCTGACAGACTTACTTGGTGATACCCCAGTTATAGAAATATTGGGATAATTTTTTAATACTTTTTCACATTGCTTGTAATGACTTTATCATTAAATTGGTAACATAGTACAGGAAAAGATTTGTATGATAGGAGCTGCATTAGTTAAAACTATGTCGCAGCCACTAACCCACCCATTCAGAAAAAAAATAAAAATAACAATAAAAAATTATGGTATTTCTGATAAGAATTTAAAATGGTAAAAAACTGCTGTTCAGGTTGTTGAAATGTGAGTTGGGTAAAGCATGTATAGTGTAGGGTTCATAACACTGCCTTGAGGTACTTCTTTTTGGTGTTTTTTGAGTAGTTGTTACAAGCCTTTCTTTACTTTCACCTGATCCGGATACTGATACTTTCAATTGAGCTGAAATTTTGCATACATATGTATATCGCATGACAATGGAATCTTGTTTTATTATTACTAAAAACATAGGATTCAATAAAAAACAAGTAAAAGTCTTTTTATTTAAAAGTTAAAATACTGTTAAGAGAATAATTAATGCAGTTTGGTGGGTGCTCATAACTACAACCAGGGTCAAAACCAACCATTAAAGAAAGAAAGAAAGCAGCCCTTGCTGAGTTTTTTTGCGACTTCTTCTTGGTACAACGTCCCTCTTTATAGGATTAATGAAGTCATGGCATAGTTGACTTTCAATAAATGCATTGTTAATTCTTATATTAATTAAAAGCCTTTTAACTTTCTAGTATGGAGGAGTGCGAGATAGTAAATTTTCAATTCAATTACCGACCTTAAAATTTTTTCTTTAAAATTACCATTTTCCAAAGGTATGATTTGATCTTTCTTTTGTTTCAGAAACTACTGTTATTACTGCCATGAATTTGTAGATAAGACTGAATCGCTGAGTATCCATGTGAAACAACATTATCAGAAACCTATGACACCTTGCCCACTATGCGGTGAAATATTAAAGAATGAAGAGAGTCTTAAGTTCCATTTACAAGAGTACAATTTGGCTAAGCGCAAAAGAAGACCAAGAAGAAAACCAGGCACACCGATCACAATCGAAGATCTGACGTGTCCGTTGTGTAAAAAAGTATATAAAAACCCAAATAGTTTAAGGGACCACATGAAGTTACATACAGTGGATAGGCAAAGGAATTATACATGCGACCGATGTGGCAAAATGTTTTACAACAAAGGAACGCTGACTTCACACATAATGTCACATGATAAGATACGTCCACACGTCTGTAGGATATGTAATAAATCCTTCCTATTTCCAAATATGTTGCGGAGACATGTTGAAATGCATTCAGGTATAAAACCATTTTCTTGTGAACAATGTGGAAGATGTTTCCGACTGCAATACCAATTGAATGCCCATAAAATAGTTCACACCGATTCTATGCCTTACGTATGCCAGTATTGTAACAAAGCGTTTCGCTTCAAACAAATACTTAAGAACCACGAAAGACAGCACACCGGAGATAAACCGTATTCTTGTAACCATTGCGGTATGGAGTTTACGAACTGGTCTAATTATAACAAGCACATGAAGAGAAGGCATGGTATGGATACATCGAAAAAGAAAATTACCCCAGAAGGTGTGTTCCCAATAAATCCGGAGACAGGACAGATTATACGTGTAGAGGATCCAGTTGGTACAGAAGAATGGAAGAATAAAATTATGATACCGGCCAAACGGGGGAAGAAAAAAGTTATTAAGCAAGAAAGTCTTGCCAGTTAAGAGTCTATGATTTAGTTTTGGTTTATTTCAATCATTATGTCAGCGGAGTTCTCAAATGCAGCAAAATTCCTGAAGCATATAATGCGTGGAACTTTTAATGTCACAAAAGAAAGAAGCAATTATTATTATTATACTTTATTTGACACAATATCACTAAAAAATAATGCCATTTACATTTTAATTTATATAAGAAGGAAAAAATAAATAATATTTTATTTAATTTAATCTCTATTAATTTTTTTCTTATTTAAGCATGAAATTATTATAAGATAAAATAAAGTATGCGTATATTGCTCTCAAATCGTTGTGTATTAATACTGAGACATTACCAAAATATTATAAATTATTTTAATAGAAAAATAATAGAAAAAATCGACTCGGCTCACTAGCTATTCTCAGATGGGATCCCGCCTGATAATTTATAATATAAGATAGCAAAAATGCAAAGAATACTTAAAAATCATAAAAATAGTTATTTTCCTTGTTTGTTTACATTGGGTGTTTAAAAAAGTTATTATCTGGATGTTTTCCAAAAAGGTTGGAACGAAAGCAAACTTACATACACTTTAATCTACAGATATAATGATTGAAGAATACAGCCATTTTTTAAAACATATATATATATAAGCTATTAGTCAAATAGTGTACAGTGGACCCAAGGCCGTAGCTAGGGGGGGGCATTGTGGGGCAATGCCCTACCTTGAAATCACAATGCCCTACCTTAAAAATACCAAAAACTAAGATAAATCAGTATAATTAAAATGTTTTATAATTTTTATATATTTTATGCATTTTTCAATGCGATCTTATAAGATAAATTATCATAATAGAAAAATACTACACTACTGGAAAAAATTAAGGGAGCAAGAAAAAAATCTAAATTTTTGGGCAATTTTTAACAGGCCGTAACTTCGAGAGAAATGGTCGCACAAGAATTAAAAAAAAAGTAAATTATAGCTCCAAGTGTCTAGTTTTAGAATGAGAACTTTAAAATATTGTGCGCTCCGCGGTTTTTGAGTAATCTTAGAAAACCAGCAACTAAAAAAATTTCAATTTTTTTTTAGCTTTATTTTTTGTCTACGGGCGTGGAAAATGGTTTTTTTTGGTTAACCACTATAAGGATCGGATACTTTGTTCATTTAGCTTTCATTTATTTTTTTATACACCTTGATACGTCCACTTCTCGCCGAGATATCGGTCTTCAAATGGAAAAGGATCCTTTTGTCTTTGATTATCGATATCTCAGCAACCAGTGATCGCACAGAAAGTTAAAGGTGGGTTTCAAGAACTTGAATGAATCATCTTTAAGGACTAGCCATTGCTTAACCCAAAAAATTTTTTTCTTTTTGTCTCATGAATTTGAAAATGCAACAAAATAAGGGATGTTGATTGTTTTTTGGAAAATCAAGCGCTGGATCGAAAATATTGAAGAAACCGCTAATGTTAAGTGTGCCTTGTACAGTTCAATATGTCCACAAAAACCCTACAAAGAACTAAATTAATCTAGCCAGCCGTTTTCCTGTTTCACTTGATCGAATTTTTGAAAATTTAAAGGATCACGTGTTTTGATCTGAAAAGCTATAATTTTTAAAAATAAAAAAAATATGTAATTCCGAGCTTTTTCCACATTTTTGTTTCAGAAAGTTAAGAAATTCAAAAAACTTTCGCCCAATCATTTTTAACGCGTTTCCGCCGCTGCATTCCTACTGATTTCGTTTTAATTAAATTAAAAAAAAGTTAATACCCCCAATCGAATTTCAATCTTTTTCATACGCTTTTCCTAGCATATCCTTAAAAATAATCCTTAACAGTTTTTTCAAAAATAAATTTTTTGGTTAAAATTGAAAATTTCTTACTTTTTCTATTTTCAATCATGGTTAGACGATATTTATCGGAGGTAGAAGTTGCTCGGTTCGTGACTCTTATTGACGAAGGTTACAGTCAACATGCAGTTGCCGTCCGGATGGGTGTAAGTCAATCCGTCGTATCTCTAGCTTATGCCAGATACCAAGAGACGAACCACTACCGCGTTGATCGGGCAATTATTAGAGAAGGTCGACGACAACCTTTCGTCACTAAAATTTAAGCACTTTCTGGAACAAAAATCTGGAAACAGCTCGAAAAAACATTTTCTTTTCTCTTTTTTAAAAATTATGAGCTTTTTAGAGCAAAAACCGTGTTACTTATATTTTTCATAAATTCGATCAAGTGAAACAAAAAAACGGCTGGCTGGATTATTTTTTGGTTCTTTGTAGGGTTTTTGTGGACATATTGAACTGTAAAAGGCACACTTAACATTAGTGGTTTCTTCAATATTTTCGATCCAGCAGTTGATTTTCAACCAATAGCCCTTATTTTGTTGCATTTTCAAATTCATATGACAAAAATAAAACATTTTTTTCAGGAAAGCAATGGCTAGTATCTTTCTGTGCGATCATTGGTTGCTGAGATATCGATATCCTTTTCCATTTGAAGACCTATATCTCGGCGAGAAGTGGACGTATCAAGGTGTATAAAAAAATTAATTAAAGCTAAATAAACAAAGTGTCTGATCCTTATAGTGGGTAAGCAAAACAATTTTTTTCTACGCTCGTAGACTGAAAATCAAAACTAAAAAAAAAATGATTTTTTTTGTTGCTGGTTTTTCTCAGATTACTCAAAAATTTTTTTTTGATTTCTTGTACGACCATTTCTCTCGAAGTAACGGCCTGTTGAAAATTGCTCAAAAAATTGGATTTTTTTTTATCCTTTAATTTTTTCCAGTAGTGTAGAAAAAATTGACTCGGGTCTCAAGTGAATTCTCCAGCGGGAATCGATCCCACAAACTTTGGAAATCCGGTCCAATGCTTGAACTAGAGGTCAGTGATATACATAGTGTTTGATTTAGGAGCCAGTGCTTCGAGGGCAGATCAATTATGATAAAACTACTTCCGCCCTACCTGTAACCAATGCTGCCCTACCTCAAATTAGACTCTAGCTACAGCCCCGAGTGGACCCCCGGTAATCTGACAAAGGTTTTGCAGGGCAGTGTAGGACTATCGAATTTTTCGTATTATAGAGTACTTCCTAAGATCCCCTATGGTCCGGAATTATTTAAAACAGATTAACTTGTAATACGACAAATTATTATTATTTTTTATTGAAAAACAAACAATAATTCAGTCTAATATTTACGTGTTCATATTGCCTAATTTATAAACCTATAGTCTCCTAAATAGTATTTAAAATTTTAAAAGAAATAACCAAAAGATATAAAACTAAATACATAGTAACAAGAATTGAATGCAACTTATACAATTTTACCTAGTGTGCTCTTACCTGGTCTGTGGACGAAACATCGTATACTTATCAGTCAGCCACAAAAATCTGTGCTTAGGACTTTTTGGCGGGAACGGGAAGCGTCACGTTGGTGGTTTTGTTTCTCTTGTTGAAATACATAGTACAGATAAAAATGATAAGATTCTATCTGAACTGATAAACAATCCTTGTGTTTGGCAGAAAAAATAGCTTATAAGCGATTGTAAACAAAATGGCGATCGTAAGCGGTAAGCGCTGTCAAATGGTAAATAGCTATTTTCCTCTAGGACGCAAACTTAGCGGTCACTGGGGAACATAACCTAAATTAAATATATTTTTATCAAATGCAGTGAAAAGTTTTAAACTATGAATAATATATTGAATAATTTATTAAATGACAATATTGAAGAAGACGAGTTTACTACTATTATTTTAATGATTGCACAAAACAACCGGTTAACTTAATTTGTAAACAAACTTATCTAAGCAAAATGGCCGATTGTGTCAGCGCTACTGAAGTTAGCAAACGTGTCCTTGCCGAAAACTGACAGTTTGTTACTCAGCGCTGGTAATCGCTCGCAAGCGATTTTTTCTGCCAAACACAAGGAAACTACGCACGCTAGGCCGTTCCAGTATCATATGTAGTCAAATTCGAATTCAGCAATCAAAATAAAAAAAAACATGCTTCGAGCACCATACAGTGTAGTGGTGGCGTGTACAAGTTGCAAAAAAATTGCCAAAATAATATTTGTGTACCTACATTCAACAGTGATAGGTATGTCGGAATACAGGGGGCGTCGTATTTGACAGGGGCCGGATTGCCGGGGGTCCGCTGCATTATGGTAGGTGCTTTGTTCTGAGTTCTATTAACTATAATTCTAGTTATTGTTTTGAGTCTGTGATATTGTCGGTGTATACATGCTCCCGAAAAATAGGGTAAAGCAAATCTAGAGGTAGAGCATCAATAGAGCTACCCGAATCATTTTATATTTTTTTCATATTTTTGGCAAACTATTTAAACATGAGGTTTAAAAAATGTGGCATAATAGTATTGTAATTCAATTGTTTTTGTTTATGCAATTTATAAAAACTAATCAAATACTTATATTGATCTCTGCAAAATTTTTTTTGAAGACTACGATAAATCGCGGATTATACATGGGGGTGATTCGGGTAACCCTTATGATGACCCCACCACCACAGGACATCGGATTTACCCTATTTTTTGAGACTGTATGAATTTATTTTTAAAACATTTGAAATTTTCTAAGTAAACACACGATGCTACTTTATGAAAGTCACAAAGTAAGCATAAATTATAGAAAACCATAGACAAATCAATGTATGTGAGGTGTGAGGGTTTATTTGATTTTTTTTTTTGAAAATGTGTTTAGTGAATTCTAAATGTATTTTTGCAACATCGATCGATTTAAATAACACAGTTAAATAAAACCACTTTGACTTACGTAATGGTATGTATGTATATAGTTTATATTCGCCCTTTTCGGGACAGGCGAAGGTCTCAGCCATTCTGCCAGTTCTTGAGTAATTTTATTTCTTAATTAGTTGATGATTAAAACCGATCCTCGAATGAAACTTGAACATAACGCGAGGTGTTAACGGGAATAATATCAATGTATTTATCTCATTTTTAGTACTTTTGAAAAAAAATACTGAAAGCTTTTATCCAAGGATTGAAAATTCATCCCTAGATTTTACAATAATTTATTTTACAATAAAGAATTATGTTCTGTGTAATATTGTTTTTTTTTGTCATATATATATATATATTTATTTCATTCTTACACTTCCGCGTCCATTACTATTGAATAAAACAACTTCTTACGGATTTTGTGCAAAATCTATATAATATAACTATTTATTTTGATGTATATAAACGCGTCATACGAAGAACCCATTACTTCACCCGTATAATTGTAAATGTGTTTGTAACGGAACCTTCTAATGTGATTTTTACCCACTTCAAAACGTCAGATTAATTTAAAATTTTACATATTTATCAGAGACCGATGACAATATAATATAAAAATAAATAAAAAATTGGAAAACATTTCAAAATACGAAGAACTGAAAAGTTATAATAAATGAATTGAACTATGAAAAAACTCACGCTTTCATAGTAGATCGAACAAAAAAAAAGAAAAAGAAATAAAGTAATAAAAAACTTAAAAAAAACACGCTTCTATACATTTTTTACTATGATTTTTTATTGATAAAAAGCAAAGAAATTACTTTACAAAATTATCTTAACACCTTTATTTTATTTACAATTATTTTTAAAAATATATAATAACAGTCATCACGTGGACTATACTTACATTAGACACTGTATAGCCATCCCGCACAGACTATATATTAAAAAATTACGCTTTTTTTTTAACGCTACGGACGTTTTTTTCCAGCCACCTGCTACCCGTTATCACTATAACATAATGTGCAAAAAAAAAAAAAAACTTAAGTAAGGCCTAACCCAGCTATACATCGAGCATGCGCTGTGTGCCCCAGAGCTTTGGTTAAGACATCAGCCGGCATTTGGCTAGATTCTAAGAATTTTAAAGTAACTGCCCTATCTGACACCTTTTCTCTTACAAAATGATACCTGGTGTCTATATGTTTCGTCCTACTGTGATGGACAGGATTTTGAGCTAAGTTGAGTGCACTCTGACTGTCACTATATATATTTACAGAACCAGAAACTAATTTACACTCACTTACATTAACGAATACTTCGGATACAAATCTTTTCAGATATATTGCCTCCTTGACGGCATCTGTTAAGGCCATATATTCAGCTTCGGCAGAAGAAAGGGTCACTGTCGGTTGCTTCCTAGCCGCCCACGATACTGGACCTCCTGCCAATTTGAAGCAATAGCCTGTATAAGATCGCCGATCAATTTTGCAATTCGCCCAATCAGCGTCAGCACACCCTTTTAAGACGGCACCAGTACGCGAATATTTGATGGCAAGATCCAAAGTGCCCTTTAAATATTGTAAAACACGCTTCGCAGCTAACCAATGCGTTTTATCGTGACATGTATTAAATTGACTCAGGTAGCTGACTGTAAATGCTATATCAGGGCGTGTATTTACGGCAAGGAACATTAAGCTACCGATTAACTGTTGGTAGGGATAAGACTGGTCACCTAAAACTTTACTCACCTCTAACTTCGTATTTGATAATGGTGTGTAACAAGTCTTACAATTATCCATGCCGAATTTCTTTAATAAATTTTCAATATACGGTTTTTGATCACATATAACATCATTGTTACTATTTCTCTTTATATTCAATCCTAGATAACATTTCAATTCACCCAAATCTTTTAGTGAGAAATGTTTTTGTAAGTTTGACATGACACTGTCAAAAGCTTTGTCATTTTTATAAAATAATATCAAATCATCGACAAAAACTGCCAAGATAATTAACTCATTTTCAAAAAGTTTAGTATATACACAAGGCTCGGAAGGAGTTTGTTTGAAACCAATTTTATTTAAAGTATCATTTAACTTTATATTCCAGGCCCTAGGAGCTTGCTTTAAACCATACAGGGATTTTTGTAGCAGGCAGACCTTCTGTGCATTTTCTTTTTGAACAAATCCAAGAGGTTGCTCCATGAATACCTCTTCTTCGAGTTCTTCATTCAGGAATGCAGTGTCGACGTCCATATGTCTCATTTTAAGACCCAATTCAGCAGCCAAAGCAAATAACACTCGCAATGAAGAATGTCGCACTACTGGGGCAAATGTCTCGTCATAATCGACGCCTAGAACTTGACTAAACCCTTTAGCCACTAGCCTTGCTTTGTATTTAATAATATTGCCCTCGGAGTCTCTTTTCACCTTGTAGACCCACTTGCAAGGTACAATTTTCTTATTAGGTCTATCGACAAGTTGCCACGTTTTCAGTTTCTTTAGTGACTTATATTCTTGATTCATAGCTTCCTGCCACAATGAACAATCTGCCGACTTCATGGCTTCTGCATATGTCTTTGGTTCATTTGAGTCCTCTGCTGCAGCTATGTAGGTGAAGAAATCGGGTGGCTTCCTATTTCTCTGAGGATAGCGACGTTCAGGATTTGAAGAACCTGACGTTTGTTCCTCCACAGTTTCTTCAGCTGTCTCCGAGTTCTCAATTTCAGGCAGAGATTCAACATTGATGGTCGCTACAGTACCATCAGCAACATCAGCATTTGCCTCGTTCAGTCCAGGATCAACAATAATACTAGTACTAGGTAAAGAGTCATTAGAAAAAGATAAGACCGGAGCAAAAGGAGAAAAAGGATCAGTCAATACATTTTCTGAACAATTCTTTAAAGGTTTAAAAGTACTCTCAAAAAAATGTACATCCCTAGACCTTTTTAGTTTTCGAGGACAAGTAGGATCCCTAAAGTAATAACTATTTGGATCATCACTATATCCAACAAATATTACTTCCTCTGCTTTATCATCCAGCTTTTTCCTTTGACAACCCGGAATCTGTATGAGAGCCCTACAACCGAATACCCTAATATTACATAGATCAGGTTTTGTGCCGTACCATCTCTCAAAAGGTGTAGTATTCCTACCGAAAGCACGATGAGGTGACCTATTTTTAAGGTAAGCCGCAGTTTGCACTGCATCCTCCCAATATGACTTAGGGTGGTTACCATCGGCCATCATCGATCTGGCTTTCTCAATGAGATAACGATTAGTCCGTTCCGCAACTCCATTTTGTTGAGGACTATACGGCGTTGTCGTCTGATGTTCGATACCCAAAGAAGTCAAATAATCTGACAAATCTTTATTTACAAATTCAGTACCATTATCAGTTCTGAACTTTTTAATAACTAAACCAGTTTGTCTTTCAACATACTTTTGGAAAGAACAAAACTTACTTTTAACTTCTGACTTAGAAGAAATAAAATAAATAAAAATCATTCTAGAAAAATCATCTATAAATAATAACATATATCTATTGCCATTAAATGACTCATTAGTAAATGGTCCACAGAGATCCGAATGGATTAACTCCAATTTACTAGTTGCTCTGGCAAAAGCAATAGTTTTAAAACTTTTATGTGACTGTTTCCCTTTTATACATGAAACACAAGGAGCGTTTTCCATTTAGAAAAAAAAGTCGACACTGTGTTGCACTGTGTCAACTTTTTGTTTATGTGTGTGTGTGCCAATAGGTTTTTGCTATAGTGTGGTCGACACAGTGCAACACAGTGTCGACTTTTTTTTCTAAATGGAAAACGCACAAGGTTTTCTATCTACGTCCTTAAAATCTATACCTATACTACAATTCTTAAGACTACTCATACCTATACGACACAGATGTCCAATCTCTTATGCCATAACTCGTACCTACTAATTGAGTCAGAGTGCACATCATAAGCCGCAATTTGAGGTAATTTAGCAGAACAGTCCAAAGAGTAAAGTCCATCACAGAGCGAACCATGTAAGACAGAATCACCTGTAAAAGGAAAAGTGTTAGCATTGTAAATATTACAACCACTTTTATTAAAAAGGACACAAAACCCTTTCCTTATAAGCTCCTTTACAGAAACTAGGTTAGATTGTAGACCAGGAACATAGAAAACATCTTGTAAAGTATTTACAGAATTACAACTACTATTTACAGAATTGGTATATAAATTAATGTCACCAATACCATTAATACAAAGTTCAGTGCCATTTGCAACTGTGACCTTACAAGGGAAAGACATAGGTTTCATATTTGTAAACAAGTCTCTACGTGATGTCATATGTCGCGTAGCACCAGAGTCAACATACCATTTGTCTGCGTCTTCTTGAACTATAGTTCCAAAGGCTTTCAAAGAAGAAGATGGCTCCTTATTCTTTGTTGACTTCCTTGTTTTCTTTTTACGTAAAGGACAGTCTGGACGCTTATGACCAGGAACACTACAGTCGTAGCATATTATAGGTTTACTGGACTTACGAACGGGAATATCATTTTTAGCTTGGGCAATAATAGCAGTCTCCGCTTCTAATTATGATAATTTTCTAATGCCATGATTAAGGGCTCAAATTTTGAAGAAAGTCCACCAAGCATTATAGCTGCCACAGATGTATCCTCTATAGTTTTCCCGATGTCAGCCAACTGCTGTAAAGTACTAAGTATAGCATTTATATATGCCTCTATGCTAGGGAAATCAAGAAGATTAAGTCTATATAACCTTCTCTCTAAACTTAACCTGCGCCCCATACCTTTATCTTCAAAGGTTTCCTGCAGTAACTGCCAGGCTTCAGCTGCAGTCTTTGCATTTCTGGCATGTATGATAGCTGAACTACCAAGAGTTAAGCATATTTTAGCAAGAGCTTTCCTGTCACACCTCGAACGAATATGTATAGAAGTAGTATCCCCGTCTGGGTATCCTTCTATTGTTTCCCATAAATCTACGTCAATGAGGTAACTTCTCATTTTAAATTTCCATAAAGGATAACTTTCCCGACCTTGAAGAAAGAATGACGGAATAGAGGATGAGTTTGATCTTAAATGTTAATTCTCAGACATACCCATGTTTATAGTTTCTCCCATGTTTATAGTTTCTCCATCCATTTTGCTGACTTCACTACACTATTTTTATTGACTATGCGTATTTAAATTCGTGCTGATAACGAATGTTGGATATTATTGGCGAGTAAGAGCAAAACACATGTAGTTCAGTGTAGATTTTATATTGAAGTAAGTAAGTGACGGGTAAACATGTCAAAAATATAAAATTAAATTTGATTACACAGTTATTTATAAAAAGAACCTTATAGGTGGCTAGTATTATTTCAACAGAAACAAAACCACCAACGTGTCGTTTCCAGCTCCCGCCAAAAAGTCGACCACAGATTAGGTATGAGGATACCGCTACAAACGTGATCTTACTCTGTGTAGTTAACGGTCTCAATTGGGTTTTCATTGAAATTTTAACTGATACTCCATAAAAAAATGAAGTATCAGTATAATATAATATTGATTTATTTCTGAAAGTTTTACTTAAATAAATAAATTAACAATTCTTATTGTTGACGCAACTTTTGGAAGACCGGTCCAAGGTTCGATTTTGCGCCCGAGAACTCACTTGAGAGCCGTATTTTTTTTCTAGCATTTCCCTATTAAAATAATGTTTATGATTTTTATATTTACGGGTTTTCAATGCTATCTTGTATGATAGTTTGAACTACCGGGCCTTGTGAACTTCCGTCATAATTGTCTAGTACTTTTTCAATTATTACGTGTCACCCAGGTTCTTTTTTTATGCGTTCGTTCTTGATCCCAATCAAGCCCGGGGACCAAGACAGACGATCGAACGAGCTAACCCAGAAGGTGCCTATTCACCCTGGCTCTGGAAACTGACGGATTATAAGTACTCGGAAATACAGACCAGGGATGATGCGAATATTCGCATCCGCATCCGTATATGCGGAACATCCGCATCGTTTTAGACTTCCGTATCCGTATAAATCGATGCGGAGCTGTTGCGGATGCGGATGTGTAGTAGGTCGCGACAAAAAAGAAAGGGGAGGGGCCGTCGAGTGGCGCGTGTCGACCGAGTAAAAGATTAAAGATGATATATTGAAGATTAGCAGAAACACCGAAAACATCTTGGCTTCTCGAACAATATCTCCAAGTACCGAAAGAGCGAAGAAACAGATACGGAACGACCAGGGACGTTTAAACTTTGAAACCATAACCCTAAATAACATTTCTAGAACCACAGTCAAAAATAATGACACAATTGCCCCAAGTTTTCTAGAATTAAGACTATTTGTTAAACTATAAATTTTTTTTTTTTTAAATTTGTCGACTTTGAAAGGCCCTCCTTTAAAAAAAAAACTGGTTGGTTGCCTGTAAAGTCGGTATACGGGCGAAAGTTTTACGTGACAACGACTTTGAGTGGTAAAATAATTTTAATGTGAATATTCATTCGTATAGTAGGAAGAAGGATGAAATAATAGTAACAATTTAAAACATTTATTTATACAAAGAATTATATTTAAAACATTAATTTATAGGCACGCGTCCCTTCCACTTTTTATGTCTGTCTCTCTCGCTCTTAGGCGGGCTAACCATGCCCGAGTGGAAGGGACGCGTGCCTCTCACTCGCTCTCATTGTAAGCGCATAACGTGAGCGGAGCGTAACGCAGTTTCTTGAAGTGTCACCCGGCAAACCAATTTATAAGACGTTGTCACGTCAAAATGCATCCGCAACATCCCTAATACAGACGTAGGAAACGAGTTCCACTCTTTTGCTGTGCGCATTATGAAGATGTTGAGAAGCGCTTGGTGCGACAGAGCACACTCACCAAAGTATAGTCTGTAAAAGACCGACATACAGGCAACTTTGTTCACATAAAGTGTGAAGCTTGCTCTGTAACCTGTAACTGCTTAAAAAATACTACTATAAAACTATAAGAATTGTTGATTTATTTACTAAAGTAAAATTTCTCTAGGCACGCTTGACTTGGGGAGGAAGCTGGTGAATGTGTGAGGAGAGCGTTATGAAAAGTGTGATCGGGCAAGGCGAACAGAAGTTGAGAGGGAGATATAAGTTAGGGAAGATAGAAAGAGAGCGAGCACACATTTTCTTTCTCTCTTTCTCATAGCCACTTACGTTTCGTATATCTAACATTATTAAATAGTCAGGTGGGAATCGAACCCGGGACTTCACTTGTTATCCGAGTCGATATTTCTATTAAAATAATTTATCTTATAAGATAGCAATGACAAAAATTCAAAAAACATATCTTTATATATATAATTCTTCTGTGAGTGTGTATGTCACTGAACTCCTCCTAAACGGCTGGACCGATTTGAATGATTTTTTTTGTGTGTGTTCAAGGGGATCTGAGAATGGTTTAGATTCACAAATCAGCCCGGCAGATGGCGCTGCAGACGGTATCTAGGTTATTTATCTATACTGCAAAAATAACAGGCAGGACAACGTCTGTCGGGTCCACTAGTAAAATTATAAAATCATAAATATTGATCCATGTTCAGTTTGAATGATAAATTAATTGATAATTTGGAGCTGATTCGTTACAAAGATTTAATGTACCATGACTTTAAATAGGGTGGGAAAATGAAAAATACTTCCAATTTAATTTTTAGACAAACATTTATTTTACAACACATAATTTAATTTTATTAATTTCAACTTGAATTATTAACAATCATTTATTTGTTATGAACAAAATCAACATGAAAACAGACAATTTAATATAATAAACTTATATAACTAAAATTTTAACAGTTTTTTCGAAATACATAGCCATTTTAAGCGTATACACACAACTGTTGGAAATAATCATTTTTGCATTAAAACATCTAACTTTTGACGCATCAGTGATCAAAGTGAGTCACCGAGGAAACAATAGTTTTGTTTGGCCACCCATCTTATGTCAGACCATTGGGAAAACTGCTTAGCGTTCGCAACCATAGAAAACCTTACCACCGCACCATTGAACACAATTAAATATTATCATGCTATCCTTTTCATTGATTTTATATATGTCGTTACCATAGAGTAAAGATATAGCCATTAGTTATTCCTTTTCAGGACCTTCTTTGTATTATAAAAAAAAGTCGGTTTTTTTTTTTTTTTTTTTTTTTTTTTTTTTTTTGCCTGTAAAGTCGGTTTTACGGGCGAAGATTTTACGTGACAACGTCTTTTTCTCGGTAGAATATTTATTGATATGAATATAATTAAATTGCACAATGCGCGCGGCAGACCGATCATAGTTGAGTGGGAGAGAGACGCAAGGCATTCGGCGGGCCTCTCTCTCGTTCGGTGACTCATCGTAACGTTACCGAGCGTTACACTTTTTCATAAGTGACTCCCAGCCGCAACCAATTTATAAGACGTTATCACGTCAAAATAATGATAATTCAGTGATAATAATTCAATTCAATTCATAAAATTATGCAATTTTTCATCAATGTTTTCTTATGACGTGACGCTATCACGTTAAATTTTCGTCCGTAAACTGACTTTACAGACAACCAATTTTTTGATGGTTCTCGTGATAACCATCTGTGGAATTTATATTTTATTATATTAAAAATTTAAAAACATATTTTATTATATTCGTTTGCAATACGTAAAAGATTAAACAATATTATTTTAATGTCTTAAATCAATTAAATTAATATTTTAATATCTTTCATTCACTTCATTCAACCATTTCATTTATGTTTTAAACATTAAATTAAATAAAAAGCGATCTATTTTTGTTGAAAAGAAAAAATCGTGTTACATGAGATTCAAACCCGAATCTTCTGTTATATGTTGTTAAGTCTGAGTTTAATTCGTTGGTAAGGAAGACACAGGTTCCAGTCTCTGCAGAGGTGGTAATTTTTTTTTAAATTTAATTAATATGTTCCATTTTTATATTATACAAATTTTACAATTTTGGAAATATTTTACAATTAGAAGAATATTTTTAATTAGTATTTGATATGGAATTGATAAAACTACATCTAAATATGTATTTTTTTACACAAATATCTTTGTGGACCCCCGGTAATTTGACAAACATTGCAGGGCAGTGTCGGATTATCGAATTTGTCGGATTATAGAGTACTGCCTAAGATCCTCTATAATCCGATATTTATAAAAGCAGTAATTGAATTACAGT
Organism: Calamotropha paludella; assembly: GCA_927399485.1. Classification (NCBI taxonomy): domain Eukaryota; kingdom Metazoa; phylum Arthropoda; class Insecta; order Lepidoptera; family Crambidae; genus Calamotropha; species Calamotropha paludella. The sequence goes on along the minus strand of OV656830.1, from coordinate 866,211 downwards.
TTTTTTATATTTATGATGGGTTTGCTCTTGATCCCAATCAAACCCGGGGGCCATGACAGAATCCACGATGGAACGAGCTAACCCAGAAGGTGCCTATTCAAAGCCAGAAAATAGACGGGTTATAAGTTCACGGAAATACAGACGCAGGGAGGGAGTTCCACTCCTTTGCTGTGCGCATTATGAAGGATGTTGAAAAGCGCTTGTTGCGACAGGTAGGAAAATCAACCAAGAAAGGGTGGTAGCCTGCAGTGCGTCTGGATATCCGATGAAAAAAAAGGAGATGGCGGTATGAGCAAATGCAGCTCCTGAGCACACTCTCCAAAGTACAATCTGTAGATGACCGCCAGACAGGCAACTTTGCGGCGATGAGCTAAGGTGCGAAGCTTGCTCTTCACCAATTTGCTATCTCCGATGAGCCTCTCAGCTCTGCGCTGAATTGTGTCCAGTGCAGTTCAAAATGATAAGATTTTATTTGTACTAAGTAGTAGTCAAATTTAAACTGAGCAATCAGAATCAAAGCAACACGCGTCGAACTTAATACAGTGTAGTGGTGGGGCGTACAATTTGCAACCTGTTCATGCATTATCATGGTGAAGATTTGCCAAAATGCTTGTATGCCTACATTCAACTGAGAAAGGCATGTCGGATTACAGGGGGCGCCGGATTAGACGGAGGCCGGATTACCGGGGGTACACTTTACTTAATTTTATGTATTCTACTTAAAGTTAAAAAAAATAACTGCACATACAGCTTACAGTCTAAAAATCCTTAGATAAGATAAGATATTTATGCTTGAAATGCGGTTTTATACATATGGTATATAATTTTGAATAGAACGGATAAATTTCGCTACATCTAGCATTCTTTTTTGTTTTTAATTGCATCAATAAATTACATAGATATTAACTAGCTGACCCGGTAACGCGTTGCTATGGTAACGTTAATTTGATACAATCGAAAAAAAGCGGGAAAAAGAGCGGACAGACAAACACACAAACAACAAATTTGCGTTCTTAGATTATATATTAAAAACAGTTAATGAAATATATTAAAATTAACCCTTACTACAGAGGGCGTAAAGTGCGTCGAGATTTGACAAATGCTTCGCGTCGGCTACGCTTGAGTTTCACTGTGATTGTTTAGTTTGAACTCATCTTACCAACAGGGCCGTCTTTTACTTATTAGAGGCCCTGGGCATTTGTGATAATGGGGCCCCTTAATTTTACCAGAACTTAATTTTGTAATTAATTTTTAATTTTTTGCATTCACAATGATTTTCGGTGTTCGTGGGTTCGAATCCCACCTAAGGATTCGGAGGCGTGGTTGTGTTTTACAGGCGTATATTTATACATTATAGAACTCTATTTTGCTAAAATAGACAGAGAAATTATATAAACAAGGTTATATAGAAGTAAAAATACAAGAAAAAATCGACTCAGCTCACAAGTGAATTCTCAGGTGGGAATCGAACCCGCAACCTTCGGAAGTGAAATAATTTATAATATAACATTGAAAAAATGCACAAAATACATTAAATTATTTTTGGTTTTAAAAAAGTACAAATTTCAAAGTGTAAAGCTTAATGCGCTATCAAATGTACATACTTATATTTTAAATTGAACCCTCTTTACCTTACACACATATCGATTTATTAAAAAAAAGTCGGTTTTTTTTTTTTTTTTTTTTTTTTTTTTTTTTTTTTTTTTTTTTTTTTTTGCCTGTAAAGTCGGTTTTACGGGCGAAGATTTTACGTGACAACGTCTTTTTCTCGGTAGAATATTTATTGATATGAATATAATTAAATTGCACAATGCGCGCGGCAGACCGATCATAGTTGAGTGGGAGAGAGACGCAAGGCATTCGGCGGGCCTCTCTCTCGTTCGGTGACTCATCGTAACGTTACCGAGCGTTACACTTTTTCATAAGTGACTCCCAGCCGCAACCAATTTATAAGACGTTATCACGTCAAAAAAATAAAGATTTAAAAATGGACAGCGCCACAAACTTATCTGGTACGGCGGCAAAAATTGAAACTACAATTTACCTATACATTTTGACATTTTTATGACACTCTTTCTTCACCACTAGCGACATTACCAACGGAACAGATTAGTTTGTCGCACTGTAATAACTATTATGTCCTTTATATCAATCAGAGAAACGTTACTTTGTCATGAAAATTATTTATTTTTTATTAAAATTTTAACCGCGTTGGAATGAACCATACGGTCTCTCCTCAATAATATATCTTTATTATATGAAACTTAATTAAACAGCCTAACCTAGGTTTCAGTAAAAGCGTGGGGTCCCTTCTTTCCTTATGAACTTCTTGAAAGAACAGGAAAAGACAACTTCCGCTGCTTTGTTTCACTTGCCAACACTGTTGCATGTTTAGAGACACTTAATGATTAATACGTACTAATATCCGATATAACACAAATAACAAGAAAAACAAAACCATCAAAGCCAAAATGAAAATTACCATTGACTCTAATAGACCATTTTTACTTGTCTGAGACAAAGGCAAGAAAATAATTCTTCCTGAAGATCTTCATTTTTGATTTTTTTTAATTATACAAACAACAAAAAACCATATAATCAATTGTCAATTTTCTCCCATTTGTTTTGGGCAAAACTAGAACAATATATCTCACATTAAGTGGTAAGTAGCCCAAATAAAACTCGCCCACAATTTATTTAGTGGTCACACTTCTAACCTCACTTAATCAATTGATTTATTTTTGCAGCATTTGCTAGTATTGCCATGTAAAATATATTTGTAATTTTAGGCTAAAACTGCGACCAATTGAGGTTGTATGTGAGTTTAATTTCAATGACTTACCATAACTGTAACATTCATTCAAATTCATTCATATTTTTCTCATTCGTTCTATAATTCCTTCTATCTACATAATATATATTCATTTACAACAGTAGTGGGCTAAACATTTATACAAATGATATACAATGAATATATTAGATAATTTTTGTCAAAATTTAATGCAGAGTTTCTCAAACTTAATGCTTATATTACCCCTGAGTATCAGTTCAGGACATAGAAAAACCCTTTAACAAACTGGCTCTAAATAAAGAAAAGTGAGATAATTATAAAAAAAAAGACTTCCCTGTTCAATGCGTCATAATACTTATTATGCTGAAATTTAGAGATAAGTTCAAGAGTAGCAATGGACTTTTGGATACAACTTTAGGATATCTTTTTGTTATGAGCTTACTAAGCGTGCATGTATGAGCTTGGTAAGCTCATAAAAAAAGATATCCCACGCAAAATAAAACAATTTTGATTTATATCCATTTAAACAGTTAGGAACGTGCCGAATTAAAATACTGTAAAGGTAATAGAACATATATGACGAGCAATGCCTAGTCATCCTGTGATCACGTCGAAACGTCAGGATAAAATATAAATTATGCCCAAGAAACCATGAAAAAGTTGTTTTATTAAAAAAATAGATAACCCAAAGTTAGGTATATCAAAAAATGAGTCACTCCTGAACTAATTACTAAAGTTCTGCATGAGTCATTTGAACAGGCATGTTGTTAAGGGTTTTTGTAGCTTTGTTTATACATGGAGAAAACGTTCATATTAACAAAACAAAAACAAAACAATGAATTGATAACAATTCTTTCACCATTACTTAATGTGGATCTTTAAGATTAATAAATGTTCATAGGTTACTTTTATCTACCTATCCCTACAGCAAACACGCGGGCAAAGCCATGGTGCACAGCTAGAACAAGCATAAATAATAAAATAAGTGTGGCGTGTTTTTTTGTAGCAAATATAGTTGATTGAAAAAGCAATTTTGGTCAATTTCTTTAATAACTCAGATTCAGGTGTTAAATTCCTGTCTTCAGATTTCGAAATCGAAGGTGTGAGGGACATATAATTCAGCTTCGTAGCGTCTATTCCTTGAATTTTGTCACATACCTCCTAAGAAGAAATCTTCAACCCCAAGGGGTACGTGTACGCTACTTTAAGAAAACCCTGGTTTAACATTTACTAGATTGTCTACTGAATTTAGAATAAATACATTTCTTGTCACGTCACGAAGCATCAGGATTAAATAACAAAAACAAGAATAGACACGTCGTTAAACTGGATACAGTTGAATTCAATTGTGTGACAGACGCGGTAAGCACGAAATATATAAGTTTCAACATTATAATTTTTATAAAATTAATGATATTAGTAAACACTACTTATTTATTTCTTCTCAAACTTTTACGGGTAACTAGTGCGTTAATATAAAATTAGCTGTGCCCCTTTTTGCTGACCATACATAAACTATATCTGGTATGCGTAAAGAACAATGGCGAAATATTCTTTGAGATGTTTATGAGCGTCTTGAAATATTCTTTGTACAGAACGAAATGAAATAATTTTCTACGTTTTTACATCAAAAGCTTATAACTAGTAAGGGCCAGAATAAAAAACACTGCTTTTTGGGACATATCATTGATTGTTAAATGAAACATCAAAATTACGCTAGGTACCATTTTCTTTCGTGTTGCCATTTTATTATAATTGTTCGAGTTATGTAAAAATCGGTTTCATGATATCCTGATAAGTTCAATTAATTGTTTACTAATATAATCTATATCTATACTATACTTTGTGTTATTTAAAAATAAATCAAGAACTGATATTAAGAAATATGTAGTGTTTTCTTCTTTTATTGCAACATTGTTATAGCAACACTGCTATTTTTTTTCTCCCGTGAAACAGGTGCAACATACTCACCTACTTAATGAGTATATTATAATTCTACTTATTATTCAAGTAGCTACCAACAGGCAGAAATAAGATGGCATGCACTCGATTTTAAGCGACCTATTAGTAACGATAGCATTGTGGTTAAATATGTTGATATTCTAACAGACGTTGATTGACTTTAAAAGAAAAAGGTTACCATAATTCTCTGGATATATATATTACGGCGATAAAATCGAATTTAATGGATAGTAGGTAACACTTCAGCAGCGACTCAAACGATAGGTACCTATTAATATCAACAACATTGCATACCTAATTACTACATATATAACAGATTATAATAGATACATTTTCAAACACGTTGGTCTTGATAATATCTATTTGTTTATTAAACAGAGTGAATGTTATCGATTGATATAATCGATTTTGTGACAACACTACCGTAACTTAATCTTAAAAACTTCGAAGCTTAATATCTTTTTTTTCTGGCCTCTTAAATAAAAAATTCTAAGACACGCAGTTTCAGGAATAAATGGTTGATCATTTTAGTATTTTTTTTATGTAAAGACGCATCAATTTTAGGTGAAAGAAAATGATGTATGGGAGTTCACCATTGTTCTTTATTTGTCTATTAAAAATTTATTATAAGATAGCATTATGAAAAATATAAAATCAAAAAATACTATTTTTATTCAAAATTTATTGGTTTTAGCGAAGGTCGGGTCGCTACGTTAAATAAATGCGTTTTTAATCGCTAAAAGTTGTTTTAATTTAAAGCGATAACAAGTTTGACCACTTCTGTTGTATTAGTGAAATTTATTGTGCGTTCAAATTGCCTTTTGATGAGGTAAAGCGCGCATATCATTTTATATAATACATTTATACTCGTATTTATATTACTTATAATATGTTAATTAAAAAAATATCTTATTTTAAGTAATAAAGGGTTGATTTTGGTATGCTTATCTTCAGTATGTCTTTACGCTAAGGTACGATTATTAATGTACTATTATTAATGTACTATTTAGTGCGCATAGCGATGATAGATAACGATTTATCAACTTAATCATCTGATTTAGTGATCGTAGCGGTTATAACTGCGATTTGGTGACAAAATTGTATAGTTTTGAGTTCCTAGCGTAAATGCATTCTGATTTGGTACCACTGCATTCGTAAACCAGTGTTAGAGTAATGGTCGTGTCTTTTGTGCTTTATGTTATTTAAAAAGTTGTTTTTTCATAATAGATTTTTTTATAAAGTGGCTTTCTCTATCTCATCGGCTTGATTATCTGGAGACCAAAAATTTATGTCCAAATCGCTGGATAATGAAATGTTATAATCTTCAATTTTTAATATGTTTTTAAAGCAAATGGAATGAGCTCCGGACTCGGGGGAGGAAGGTGGTGAATCCCGCATGGTTACCTCAGACTCCCACTGATTAAACACCATTTTGTAAGTGCCATAGACCTGGAAAGGCTTAATAGAACCGGTCGCTCCAGAAGACCGGCACTACGCAATAGTCTTTAAGGTCTTCCTTAAATCGTCGGTCGGAAACAGGAGTGGAAATTATCTGAATTTAATTTTTGTGCGGCACAACTCAATTTCAACGCCGTTTTTAGTTCAGTATCAGAAGAAGTCGGACTCCACATAGAAGTTACCTAAAAATACAAGTTCCACTGTTCTGTGCACATACTTTAGTTCAGTACAGATAATTATCTCAGAACAACTCATTTTGATATGTTCAACTACTGTTTTCGACCAACGAAATATGTAACCAATTGTCAGACCGCTACCGCTCGCCCCACCCCTCTCAACAGTCCCAATGCTGCACGATTTGAGAAAAAAATGTCGGACTCTTAGATAAAAAGCCCAATTTTCTCGCTGAATAATGAAGCTAGGACCAAACAAAAATACTACCGTAAAGCTGATTAAATGAAGAATCCACCTCAGAATATTTGATCTCTGTAACTCAAAAATTAATCGTAATAAAAAAACACCAGGCCACGAGGAGATTTAAATATGGTAGCAATTGCTACCAGGGACTGATGAGGGGTGTTGACTATTGTTACCGTGAACTGACAAGTGGGTGAGGACTGCGAGTTATAAGTTACCACGCGAGCGAAGATGGCTCAACGTGCTTTCCAAAGCATCAAGAATCTAAAGATCAAAACAGTGTCAGCTCAGAAGCACGACTGGAATTTACTTCTTAAGAACGATTGTGTGAACAGATATAAGAAATAATAAAACAAAACTTCCAAATAAAAGTGAAAGATACGCACGATAGGTTGCGCATATAAATTTTACTCTTCATATTTTTTTTAGGCGCCTTATATGAAAATCAATACTTAAGGAGTAAATTCCAATAAAGTTTCTGGCCGCCCACCCAATCACTGACCTTCGCGAAAGTTGCTTAAGTTGGTAATCCACTTCATTACATAAATCAAACTTTTTGGGATTAAAAATACTCGTCAATAAAACGAGAAAAATACGAGAAGTTAAAGTTGTCTTTGGTTAATCTATGGCTGCAAACAATATATTTTTACTGATTTCGAGTATTATATAAACATTGATTACTATTATTACATCAAATAAATATATTTACATTGATAACCTAATTTATTTTTACATCTTAACAACTTATTTTAAACTTACATAATGGAAGACTTGTGTGATATTGTTTGTTGCGATAATTCTTGGTTGCTATGCTAAATCTACACTAAACCCTTTCATACCTATTCTCATACATTCCGTAAAGTATAACACACACACACTTACACATACACACACAAACACATGCACACACACGCCCACATTCACACACACACATCCGTTTTCGAAGTCTCCGGCATAATCCCCGATGATCCGATCAGTTATTCACCAAATGCACACTCATGTAGCTATAAATGAATAAATAAATATAGATATTACACAGCATAACATACATTGTTCTGAACCCAAGTAAAGTAGCTAAAGCACTCGTGTTATGTAATTCAGAAACAACGACGGTACCACAACACCCAGATACAAGCCAATATAGAAAAGTTTTAAATTGACCTGGCCGGGTCCTCGGAGCGACAATACCATGAAAACCGGTATGCGGGCCACTCGACAACGGTGGTCATCAATATATTTAGCATTTGCTCACCGCAGTCTACTCAATTTACCCGGTACCTGGGCGCTTTGGCTAGAGCGCCGTAGTGATTCATGCTGGTTCGGAGACTCCCTCATGGGAGATGTCGTCCGCCTAGAAAACCATTACGGTGGCTCGATATTCTTGGCTTAAGGTCCATCTAAAGATTTCGCTGATCCAAGACCTGTTTACGCTGTGATCGTCATCTGCGATTCACACATAAAAAAACACAGACATACCCACACACACACACATACACAAACACACACACACTCACACTCACACACACACTCAAACACACACACACACACACACACACACGCACTCACACACACACTCACACTCACACACACACACACACACACACACACACACACACACACACATACTGTCACAGTAGTCATCGACCGTACTTCTATAAAGTAATAAATACACCTATACGCTCGTAACTATACTATCACGTAATTATATCACTATAATTCTTATAATGTCCACTTAATTTCATTTAAACAAAGAAACATTAGATTTTTTTTTAAATTGTCTTTGCTTCTTTATATTTTTAACTCTGACGTTTAGACTTTCAAGAGCAGTGAAAACAATGATTAAGGTAATGGTAGTTTGGTAAATTGACCGTTTTTTCAAAAAGATTGTTGACAATTGTTTACTAATAAAGACAGGTAAATGAAAACAGACCTAATTTATAACCTGTGCTCTATAGAGGTAGCATAAATTAAAAGTTTGTCATTGAAATATCTCACAACGAAGCACATTATAAAAATATTTCTATTACATATAATAAGAATTAAATTATTTGCATTTATTACCTAGATTATATACGATTATATTTATTATATACATTTAAAAAAACATCCAAACTACGTTGACACACTTTATCTATGCAAGTTTCTTTTTTCTAAATCACAAGATATTGTTAAAATTGAAAAATTTAGGGAGTCAAACTAATTTTAATAATTGACTGCAGGTTTTTTATCAACTCATAAGAAATAATAAAAAGAAAACACAAATAAATGAAAGTAAAAATTTAATAAATGAAATATAAATGAAAGTTGAAATGAACATGTAAGTTACATTTAACAAAACAAACTAGTTTAAGTTTTACTGTTAACATCTAACATTACGTTCTAATATTAACAATTACAGATTATATTGTCGTTCGCACAGTTTTTTTTAGTTACATTTGTACACTAGAAGTTTTTTTATTCTAAGTATTATTTATATATTAAGCCATGTACTGTACCTTAATTATTATTTATACATTTTCGAATATATTTTTTTTATATTTAAAGAATATAATTATGTGCATATACTATACTTACTTACCTAAGTTTATGTTTTAAAATATTTCATCAACAAAAACATATAATAAAAAAAATCTAAAAACAGTGAAGCCAAGTTAAGAAATAAAAAAAATATTATTTGTTTTTCTTTTTCGTTTGATCGCGGACGTCAGTACAAGGCTTCTTACACTCTACGTCACGTGCATGAAACGAAACGTAAAGCAAATATATATCTTATACAAAATGTGACAAGTATTTAAGTTAAAAACTGGTCTGTAACTTAACCAGTTCGACGATCTAATATAATAGGATATTTTTTTATATTACGCAAGTAAAAAGTATATTTTTTACTTATAAACAAAGATAAAAAACCTTTGAGTGGTCAGTGTCATATCAAGATCAAGATGGTCGCATAATTATAACTATAATATACATAAATTAGTAAGAGCTGAATGCTTGCATTTTCTAGAAGAAATGCCTACAGAATTAACATAAGTATAACGACATTTCATCAACTTACTTAAAAAAATGATTTGAAGTTGCCTTGAGATTAATAAAGTATGAGAAATTTTCACAATTTTGGCTAGGTTCATTTGCTATTTAATATATATTAAATCTACATATATAATTTAAAGCAGTAATTTTTTGTCACAAAGGATTCCTACAATACACTCTAAATTTATGAAAAGGATAGCATGAGACATGAACTTTTGTAGAACATTCAAATAGCAAGGATATAAATAATTTTGAAAGACAAAAATGCGCGGGAATATTTCCGCCATGATGACCATAGACCATGTTTTAGTTTTTTAGTAGTGGCACTCTGATTTTTGATGAGTATCCTATTTACTGTAAATACTCCTTACAATAGATTTACGATACAAATGTATTTATTACATGAAAATAAGAACAGATTAACAGTTGGCGATGTGCAAATCTCTTTGCAAGAAATTAAGCTCGCGCGACGTGAAAACGTTTTAAGAGTAGAATAAACATACAAAAAACAATACCCGTCTTGAAATTAAGGTAAACATACGCTATTTTTTTATCTTTACGAATATTGTAACTCACTTTGATGAGCCGAAGACTTCTACGACAATAATGTAAACGGCTTCTGGTAATTCATGATTATTTCAACAGTTGTGAGTCAATTATCGACCTTGAATTGTGTAAGGGATCACGTGGATGCATGGTTGTGACATATCAGTTGCTTACAAGATCGCGTACTATTATAAAGTCACACGATTGTGACATGTAACTTGCTTAAAAGCTTAATAATATTATAAGTACACGTGGCTGCCTTCATGTAAGTTCAACAATGGATCTAATCATATTAAAAGAACGCGTAAAAAGTGAGCGCACTTTCTTAAATGTTAGTTGCGCAAGGCTGAATTTGTCATATTGTAATATTGTGTGTGAGTGGTTGTGATATGTAAGTTGCGTAGGGGTTTCGGTATGACATGTCACATGTTTGGATGCTTAGTGTTATTAGAAGTGCGCGCGGGGATTCTGAGATGTCAGTCGCGCACGGGATCTAGTCATATTGTGTATGAGTAGTTGTGACATTTCAGTTGCGTAGTTAGTTTGCTATGTTGAGACATGTCACATGCTTGAAGGCTTAGTAATATTATCAAGTACGCGCAATTTCTTACATGTTAGTACCGCAAGGGATCAAGTTATTATATTGTGTGTGTGAGTGGTTGTGACATGTAAGTTGCGTAGGGATTACAGAATGACATGTAACATGCTTGGAGGCTTAGTGGTATTACAAGTGAGCGCGGATTCTGAGACGTTAGTTGCGCAAGGGATTTAGTCATATTGTGTGCGTGTGGTTGTGACATGTCAGTGTCTTAAGTAATTTAATGAGTGCTGGCGGTTGTAAAATGTCAGTTGAGTAGAGGTAAGATTGCCAAGGGGTAATATTATAAAGTGCGCGCAGTTTTTGATATGTTAGTTAGGCAAGAGTTAATTTGTCATAATGTCATATTGTGTGTAAGTGGTTGTGACATGTAAGTTGCGTAGGGGTTACGGTATGACATATGACATGTGTGTAAGCTAAGTGGTATTACAGGGGCGCGCGGTCGCAGTTACAGGCGGCTCCGCCCTGCCCTTGGCGGCACTGCGCGTTGCACCACGCCGCCCATCCCGACGCGGTGTTGAGGGCGCGCAGGGTGCCGAGCGTGGTCACCGTGTTAGGCTCGCAGGCGGGGCAACCTGTGACAGTTACAGTCAGGGTAATAGGCTTTAATGATAAAACCAGTAGGAATTCGATTCTATCAAATACTTAAAATATATATAATTCTATTAATTAACCAAAGGATAATAAAATAACTTAAAAACTAAACTAAAACATAACTTATCTTAAATTAACCTAAAACTTAAATACATATATAAATAATATAACAACTAAAATATATTGTTAAAAGGAGTCCCTTTAGGCAAGGTTCCGAAGATACTGGCAGCATTCCCCCTTTGAATAGCTAGGCTAATTCTTTGTCCGAGGTAGCTGCCAGCTCTTCGGTCTCCTGTGATGTCGACTAACCTTTTTGCTATTTCTTTAAAAAGCCTTATAGCGCTAGGACCCCACGGACCAAGGGTCTCGACACCGAATGGGACAAAATCATATTCGGTGCCTAGACCCCTGTGTTTAAAAGCTTTAGCTTTTTCAGCCGCTTCACTAGCCGCACCAGCTCTGTTGTTGGTTCCATGTAGATGGGAAGGGGCCAGCGTGTCGGAACAGGTTGCATCCCATACCAGCACCCGGCCCATCTTCCATGGAATCAAACTCATACCGTCCGGTCTCTTGCCATCGTCTCTTGCAATACCAGTCGGCTCAAGTAGACTAGGCACGTTGACGGTGGCAAGGGACCGGCGTATGATATCGTTAAGTGCGGCATGTCTCGAGAAGCGGCCTGCACTTTTTGGCATGACAGTCCGTGATGTCCTAGCTTGTCGACATCACTGCAACAGGGACATTTATGAGGAGCGCAGACCGGAACCCCAAGCCGTAGACAGGTAGCGATTCGAAGCGTGTCAGGCTCAAGAAATGTTCCTGTATTTGACGAAGGGTACGCGTGAAGCCAGTAGTCGGCCTCATGCGCACCCACCGCCAAAAGCCTAGCACGCGTCGAACCTGTACTACAGCTCAAAAGATTGTCAAAAGTTAATTTGCACTTTATGTCGTCCCAGCTCCTCTGTGACTTTGGAGAAACTGGAAAATTTTGACCTGGGCATGCAATTAAGAAAGCGTTTCTAGCTTCTTCCAAGCCAGCAATCTCAAAGTTTGAAGGGGATGCCCTTAAAATTTTACTTATCAGATTTGCTGAACTATGGACAGAAGATAGGAAGGCTGGTAAAGCGACACTGGAAATTTTGCGAATCCCTAAACCACCATAACGGATGGGTAGGGATGCTTGGGTCCAAGATTGCTCGTTCAGCTGCATATTAAAAATCGATTCTAAGCAAATTTTGATTAAGTCGTCTACTTGTGTCAAAAGATCTGGGTGATTCCAAAAGGAGCAGCAACGGAGCACATACGTAGATTTTGGGACGAAAAGACAGAATTTTAAGATGCAAAGTGCATAATGTGGACTAATTTCAAGGAGACGGAAAAAAGTTTTTTTTGTTTAAATTTAAAGTCTTGTAAAAGATAATTTAGTAAAATATATTATTAAATTAATTACGGAAATATTAATTTGAAGTGTATAAACAGTTCTCCAATAACCAAATACACAATTAAAATTATTTATTACAATTTCTTTTTTTTTATCGTGTGTATGTTATTGCCATGTTTGAGTATGCTATGTAGTTTAAAAACTTTGTTGTATTCAATAATGTAATTTTTTTGTAACGTTTTTTTTATTAAGACGCCATACTGTGCTTACTTTGGGCTAGGCTAATTGGTGTGAATGTAAGAAATATTACTATTGCCATGAAAACCATTTTAGCATCGAGGTCTTCAAATGAATAACTTAATTATTTTTGAGTTGGTGGCATAAGTGTTAACTCACCTCTTAGCACATAGTTGTCAGCGACACAGAAAGCTTGGCAAATGTCTGTCCAGTCAACACCTGGGGTGTCTTCGTCTGATGTTGATTCGCAATTACATAATGGTTGACCTGGAAATAAATTAACACTTCTATAAGACCATCCTGTATAAGTTACAGTGTTATGATTTAGAGATATGCTAGCTGACCCGGCCACGCTATGCTGTGGCTTAGTTATTATAATTTGCAATATTTTTGAAGTGAAAACTTCTTTAGCATCGTTGTGATTTGAAAGTCGATGAAACGAAAAAGCGACAGTAAAAAGAGACACACATAAATTCATAAGATTTAACGTAGGAAAAAACCGACCAAGTGCGAGTCGGACTCGCGCACCGAGGTTTCTGTACAAACCTGTAGGTATATAAGTAAAAGTTCACCCATCACGACAATCGAGTCATAGTTATGGTATTTTTATTGCAAAATAAAGATATAACAATAATATTTATATGTGCTGTTAAACATTGATTCATGCCAAATTTCAAGATTCTAGATCGACTGGAAGTACCCTTTAGGTTTTGATTTCCTCGCGAGTAGTTGCAAGTTCGAAAATTGCTATTTCTTTTTATTGCGTTGACATAAAAGTTTGATTTTGTTACAGCTCAAAGGGATTATAGACCTGAGTATTTGATATGAATTTAAATTTAATACCTCTACGCGTTCATGAGAAAAGAGGTAGTAACTTTAAAATTTCCAAAAATATTTTTTATTATATGATGTAACTAAAAATTTACGGTTTTTGCAATTTTTCCTTTATCTGTACTATAAGACGTTACATCGTACCAAATTTCAAGGTTCTAAGTCTACGAGAAGTAGGCCCTGTAGGTTTTGATTCCTGTGCGAGTTTAGAAAATTTGCGGCATAAACGTCTGTATCTTTTGATTGCTTTGGCTTAGGAGTTTGATTTTTTCACATCTCCAAGGGACAGTAGGCCTGAGTATTGGATATAAATTTCGTGGAGTTTTTAGTGGGTAGGCCCCTGCGCACCCCCTGACGAGCTTTTATCGTCAGGTTGGTCTGCAGGGAAGAGTTCCGCATAATGCCACCGTCGACACAACGATGGGGTTTTTCTCCACGTAAACAAAAATTTGCGACAGGTAGGAATAGCAACCAAGAAAGGGTAGCCCGCAGTGGGGGCAGAACGCCGTAAGCACACCTCGGCCGCCTCCGGCCTGCATTGGGCGGGGCAACCGCGCCGCCTGTGATGGCGCCCGGGAACTTGTTCTTGGGTGATCATCACGGGCGTGGGAGTCTCGTCCTTGTGGGTCGGTGTCGGTCGAGGGGTTTGGTTGATTCCTTTCCTCACCAAAAGGGGGCCAGCGGTTGTCGGGGCGGGAGACCGGCAGCTGCATTGCACTTGGCCCTCAGGCGTGCGGGGTGTTCAGGGCGTCACGGTTCACCCCGTTGCTCCGTCCCTCACGGTGCATAGGCGAGGTCCGCCCACGAGCGCGGACCCACACTGGTCCGGGTCGCGGCCGAGTCCGGCAAGGGACCACGCGACTCGCACCACTGTATATTGGGACGCCGCAGTTTTTAGTGGGTAGACCTCCAAGCCTTTACCGGGCACTCGGCCGGGTAGGGGCATGGAGGAGAGTCCCACATATCCATCGTGTTCTCCCAACACGATGGAATGCCTAATGCCATTTCCTGCGTAAACAAAAAAAAAAGGGTAGCCCGCAGTGCGTCTAAAGGAAAGTTATAATACCAAGCATATTCTGGCACAGTGATGGGCAGACCTCCACCCTGGGTTGGCCGTAGGAGCTGGTGACATCAGTAGCATTGCTCAGCGCTGTCTGTAGACCTATTGGCATCAACTCGTCGCAGGTTATACCACAGACCTTCCCGCCAAGACCTGCAGAAGAATAAAAACTTTTTGAATTACTGTTTTTAATTTTATTATTATAACTAGGTGACCCGGTTACGCGTTTCTGTGGTAACGCATTGCTATGGTAACGCATATACAATAAAAAAGAGCGGGAAAAAGAGCGGACAGACAAAAAACAAATTTGTGATCTTAGATTATAGATTATATTCTTTATTGCACATAAATAATTAATAATCTACAATGATAGGTAAAATTACTCGCAATAGTGGACTTATCTCTAAAAGATATCTCTGGCAGTCAACCCAGAATAAGTGTGGTTGGTTGTATAAGTGAGTTTCGCTTAGTGCAGACAAGCAGTCATTTGAAATAAATGTTCGATTTTTATAATAATTTTTATATATATTTTTTTGATTTTTCAATGTTATTTTCTAATATAAATTATATTAATAGAAATTACTTTAATAGGAAAAAGACTCAGGCAAACATGCTACTATTTGAAAAAAAAAATCGATCTTATTTCGTACCTTACTAAGACATTAAGTCCGGTAAAACTTTTGTTTTATGTAAAATATATAAAAACTACGGTTGTTGTTATGTTTGTTAGTTATTTGACGATCGTTTGGTGCAACGTTATCGATCCAGCCTTTCTTACCGACGGTCCTGGGTTCGAATCCCGAAAGGGGCAGATGTTTGTATGATGAATACGAGCATTTGTACCTAAGTCATGGGTGTTTATATTTATTTCTATGTATATTACATATCTATGTATCATAAATGCATGTCTATCCGTTACCCTAGTATTCATAACACAAGCCTTACAGTGCTTTCTTTGGGCTAGGCTAATTGGTGTGAATGTAGGAAATATTTATTATTTCTTTATTATAATTCTTTACTGTAAGGTATTTGAGTTTATATTTAAGTAGAAATTGTAAGAATATGTTATAAAAAATATCAATTTTGTCTTATTTGTCTTCGTGTTCCTTGAACTACGAAGGAATAGTGACATTGCATATGCATTTTTAAATATATACACTATACTCACTTTGACAAACACATACCCCATTCATGTATACTTAGAAAAAATCGACTCGGCTCTCAAGTGAATTCTCAGGCGGGAATCAAACCCACAACCTTTGGAAGTCTGGTCCAATGCTCTCCCAATTGAGCTACCGAGTGTTGTGAACACTCGTCGAAATTTTGTGAAATTTTTCTGTTATCAAAAATAATAGTAGTGTTATGATTTCATTACATCGTTGATTACAACAAAGTTAACAAGTATCTGTTTTAAGTATCTTTAAAAATGCAATAATATACTGAATCATGAGGTGAATCATGGATGTACTTTACTATAGTCTGTATTTGAAAGTAGTAGTACCCATGTTTATTGAATTGAATTAAATTGACTTTAATTTGAGGTTGTCTGAATGATTTTCTGAGGATGTTCCAGATGCGAATAGAATTAAGAGAAAAGGAATTAGACATGCAGCCAGAAAGAAATACGGGAGTGGAGAATGCTAATTATTGGATAGATTAAATTTTACAAAGTCAGTTTATGAAATGTGTATTTTTTTGTCAGATATTGTTTTGAATTTTCAGTATTATTAAATGTCATTTTATATTTCTTATTATTATGATTATTATTAGACTAAAGATATATACCTAACTAAATATATATGATTAAATAGAAACTTAAGTTTAATCGACTATTGAATTATATCTTATTATATCATTGCGGTGCATAATTATAATAGGTTCCAAGCTAATTTCTATTTTAGTTTGATTGAATGTGTATATTCGAAGCTTGTGAATTATTATTGTGTCTAAATAACTAGCGATGCACTCGCTAAGCATAAAGCCTCGCTAGCACCATATATTGGAGCGGATCGCGAAAATTTAAGAAAAAAAGTCAATTTTAAAATTCCATAATAATGAAAACTTCCAAAAAGCGCGCGCTTTTTGTTTCAATGGGGAATCCCATAGAGTCAATGGTTTTTGGTCATTACTTTTTTATTTTTGTGAATTTCATAATCCGTCACAATCTGGTCCTAAATGTGTCGATTCGATTCCACACAAAAAATATTAAAATCGGTTAAGAACTCGGGAAGTTATAGCATAGCAGACATTGCGTCATTGAAGCTGATCCATGGGAGCTCTACTCGGTTCTCTTGTTCCGCTCCAATGAACAGTTTCTATGTTAATACCCTCCAACATTTTATTGGGCACGTTCCTTATTACTTATAATCATAATCGCATTTCATTTCCAAGAATACAGTACAAGTGTGTTTTTTACAATTTAATAATTCATCATATTCTGCCTTCGTCTGAGGCATGGAAATTCAATATGTTTTCAAACTTTTCTTTAAGTTTATGAGGCAATGCCTTTAGCAACGCGGAGTTCATTTGGCGTATTTTATTCATTGTTTGGACAGATTCAGTCAATGCCAAACCGCGAGTTTCAAACTTTTTAATACTTTCAGGTATGTAGGAAAAATGAGTGCAAATCAGGGCTATGTTTTTTTATATTTTAGGATTGTTAAATGCTTTCTTCGGCACTGTCAAAGTCATTTACTACACTGTTGATAACCTCAAAATGTTCATTGTAAAACAGCACTGCTTCGATCCACGTTCCCCATCGAGTTATAACTGGTTCGGAAGGTAGTGGCAAATTCGATAATTTTTCTTTGTAGTCTTTGATACGAGCAGGTGCTATAAGAAAAACTTTTTTTGTAGGCGAAATCTGCTTATTTACATTTCCAAATGTGGATCGTACTTCTTCAGCAAGTCGATGTACTCCATAAGCAAAGCACGTAACATGAATCAAATTGGGATAAAATACTTGAAGGGATCATATTGGGGGCAGCATCTGACAGAAATATCAATACTCTTTCTTCTACAGCGGATTCAGGAACTATTTTTTAATACCCTCATTTACAAATCTGGCTATCGTAGAATGATTTGTCTTTTGCAATTCTTTACAGGCCACGAAATTGGAAGAAGATGGCTCCACTTGTAATGTACCGACACTGAAATTCGCTATATAACGGCCACAACTGTCTCTAGTTTCGTTAGCTGAAATCCGAATAAAGATGTCTTTGAGTTCATTTCGTATTTCTTCCGTAATATGTTGACAAATTGTTGGCATATAATTTTTAAGCAAAGTAGATTCGTCCGGTACATTTTGATTTAAGCGATACTTTTTTAGAAATTGTTTGAGGGTAGTGAGTGGGTGAGTGAAAAATATTGTAAATGTACCGATAATATGCATCATAACTAGATCTTAGGTAAAATATGCTATTACCGCTGAGAATGGCTAAAATATGCAAATGCATATGCGAATATGCAAATGCATATAATCCGGTCTCTAATGATGATTAATTGAGTAGTAAAGGCGTGAAAGTGTTACAAATAAATTCACTTTTGTAATTATAATATTAGTTAGGACTATAAGGTTGGTACCGATGTAATATATAGCCTATCATTTGCGCAATCACGTGTTCTTACCATATACCAAATTTCATTGTAATCGGTCAACCCAATCTTGACTTATAGAAGGACAGATAGACGAACAAAAATTTTAATAATAGTGGAATTGGTATCAGAGAGTCGTAAAACGAATATTTATCAAATTTTTTTCCAAGAAATAAATGATCAGATAGTTTAGAGATTTTTACATTCTTTCACACTTACACCAATTAGCCTAGCCCAAAGTAAGGCTTGTGTTATGGATACTAGGGTAACGGATAGACATACATATGAAATATTTATAGAAAATATATACCATGTGTCCCGTCACCAGTGTCGGAGCCTTTAATGGTGTGAAATATGGCATTTTTTATCGACAAATTGCCCCTCACATTTTGTTTTTCTCTTACGGCCGCCATTTTGTTTTCTTGGTAACCAAGACCTAGGCTCTCATGCTAATTCGACCACCACTACTCATGTAAATGTCTTATCAACATTAAAAAGGTGTCATTTGATAGCTAAACATGTAGATAGCAGTTACACAGCCATCATGTTTCAATTCTCATTGAATAATAAATAGAAAAAATAATTAAAGAAAAACAAATAGATTCTATTTTGTGTATTTTTTAATTATTGGCTTTTTGAGAAAAACCAAATTTGAGGCCATAATTAGCGGCCAACTTCATCCTGCTGGTATATTCTATGGCGCTTTTGCGGCCAACTTCAACATGATAATTTTGTGTCACACTGTGTCGCTTTTGCGGCCAACTTCAACATGATAATTTTGTGTCACACTATGTGGCTTTTGCGGCCAACTTCAACGTGATAATTTTGTGTCACATCTTAAAATTTCACTCTCATCATTTTCTCATAACGCGCCTAAAGAAGTATAACTTCAAAAATATTTACAAAATAAGTAGTCATTGTATTTGAATAATACAATTAGTTTGCGCAATTCTGTAGGATTGCTACCTTCCGTCTATGCTCAAGGCTTGTGAGCTTTTTATTTTTATATTATTACTGTTGTTGTGACGTTTAGTTAGATATTTTTAATACTCAAATACTTGCATGCTATGTAACGTGGCTAAATAAGGTAAGTAAGACCCTTTAATTTATAACACCAAATTGTAACTGTACCTTATTATTTTGCAAATAAACATATTTTATTGTGATAACTAATTAATCTGTACCTGAGTCTTAGGTATTTATATATATTTCTATAAGTGTAATACTTACCTATGTATGATTAATGTATGTCTATCCGTTTTACTACTATTCAAAATACAAGCCTCACAGTGCTTACTTTGGGCTAGGCTAATTGGTGTGATTGTAAGAACTATTATCATTAAAAAATACTTAACGTTTCAAAATCTGGCTTTGTGAAATAAAACGGTCATAATTAACATGTTAATTTATTTAATTTTTAAATAAGTATCAAAATATATTTGTATTTCTTTTCTTCTTTTGATGAAACAAATTATATAAAAAGCCAGCTTACCTCTTTCCAAACGCCATGTTCGAATTCAAATTGTGAACACGCCACATAAAAACACAGCACAGATACAAAAAAAAACAAGCAAAGGAAACAAAACACCCGTACGGCCTAAGCCGACAGACCTGCGTGGCAGAGATCTGCACACAGCTCGCTTCTCGCGGCAACTGACGGCGACCATACGTTCTTCCCTTTCCTGAATTGCGCGAGGTATATCCTATTCAGTTCCCCTCTATCATATTTCAATTGTAGAACAACTTCTGGTCTCTCAACGCGTCCCTTTCCCACGTTATTTGCCTGCGTTTCTATTGGCCCGTCGTCCGTCTCGCTCGTTTCAGATTGGTACGCTGAAACCACCCCTAGCGCCACGCCCAATAGCACCGCGAGAATTTTCAGCATCTGTGAACAAAGGAGTTTTTAATAAAGGTTTTTAATGTTTCAAAAATTATTGTTACATAAAGATGGCTTTTATAAGCTTTTGCAATTAGAAGGATTTGCTTTTACAAATTCTTATATTATCTTCTATTGTAAGGAATGATAAAAATAAATGATATTTATTTTTTAAATACCATCGGCAATTTTTATGTAAAGGGATTTAAAATCAAAATAAAAGGTTAGCAACACTCATGTATCATATGGTCATGGTTAATAAATCTAAATTAACGATTTACACTCCCGCAAAAAATCTTGGATTCTTAAAGTGATATTATCTTTATATATATAATTCTTCTGTGAGTGTGTATGTCACTGAACTCCTCCTAAACGGCTGGACCGATTTGAATGAATTTTTTTGTGTGTGTTCAAGGGGATCTGAGAATGGTTTAGATTCACAAATCAGTCCGGCAGATGACGCTGCAGTCGGCACAGCAACGCGTGGCCGGGTCAACTAGTAAATTAATATATTGATTTAACTTAAATGAAAGTATTTTTAATAAGCCTTTTTTAAGATATTTTCTAAATCGTTTCCAAAACTGAGTGTATTAAAATGCTAAAATTATTTTAACCGGATTTAATGAGCGTTTTTTCTTATTTTTAATATTTAATCATAACGTATTCTGTATTAAAAGTATAAAAATAAAATCAAACATGCAGTACATCTTATTAAAATCATATTAAATGTGGAAGAGGCATGGAAGAGTATGAACTGAATAATTAATAAACGAATAATCCTACTGATATTATAAATATGAATGTAAGTTTGTTTGTTATGCTTTCACGCAAAAACTACTAAACCGATCATCATTAAACTTCTGACATATAATCATGGAGGTATTAGAAGTAACATAGGATACTTTTTATTGAAAAAAAAAGACACACAAGAGCCTTTATTAACCAACTAACTTAATTTTTTTTAACTTGATTGTTATATTTTTTATTGTTAAATAGATATTATTGTTTTTTTAAGAAATCCCATCAATAAAGTGTTCTTCATACCGTCTTGTAGAACCAATCTCGGACGCAGCTTACCGATAGTCAGAATGGGTAGTGATTATAATGCGATAAATGCTTGTATCGAAATTGACTTTTCTCACGACTCTGTCAAATTTTAAATTTAAGATACTAAATTGATTTTAGTCAGATGGTAGCAACTTTTATTTGCTACCATTTTGGATCATAATTTGCAACTTCTTTTTTATTTTGTTATACGGCCTATTTATTTTAAGTTGTATTTTTAAATGTTATAAAATTTATTATGTTATTTCTTTAATTTTTAATTTAATTTTCATTTAAAATTTAATTAAAATTTTTCTTCCATAATTGTTTGTTTATTTATTGATTGTGAGTTTTCTGTCTGTTATTGGTGTTCACATCAGGTGTTGATTTTTTTCACTTTGATGTCTTGATGTGTCCACTGTTGGTGTATCTTAACTAAATAAATAAATTTAGTTTTGTAGAAAATTTTAAAATATTTCGTACTATTAAAGACGCTGAGAATTGAAAAACATTTCGAGTTTATCAAATACAGATTTATAAGTAGTGTTGCCCAAATGCAAGAACAAGACGAGACTTAGCCAGTCTTGGTCTTGGTCTTGCGCCAATACACCTGGTCTTGGTCTTGGTCTTGGTCTTGCGCTTGCAGTCTTGGTCTTGGTCTTGGTCTTGCAGCAAGAGTCTTGCAAGTCTTGCAATTACCTATTAGTCTATTGCTATTTATTAAAGTTTACTTTAAATCTTAGAAAAACGTATTAGAATTGGAACATTGTGAGCTTGAATTAACATAGCCATAGTAAAGATCAATCAGATTAATAAATAACTGAAGATTTGATAAGAAAGTCGAAAAATCAACTGACCTATATGTCGTTTTCCATGGAAGTAACTGTTTCTTAATAAACATTTATGATTTATAAGCTTACATTTGCTAAAACATGTAAAAAAACAAATTAATTACAATAACTTGACTGTATTTTAAATAACAATGTCTGTCTAGAAAGAGATTGAACCCTCAACTTGCATGAAATTTAATAAAAGAGTTTTATGATTTATCATTTATTTCAATCAAAAATAAAATACAACACAAATCAAACATAACAGTACACAACAGCTTTATCATTAGGTTATGTTACTTTATATCAATTCTTTTGACCAAGAATTAATACAAAGTAACCATCTGGCTGACTCATCACTTAACCTATTTCTATGTTTTCTAATTACTAATGATGCTTTAGAAAATAATCTCTCAGCAGGTACTGAAGTTGCAGGTATTGAGAGAAAATCACGGGCCATCTTCGATAAAGTCGGATACTCTGTCTCATGCGTCCTCCACCAATCTAAAATGTCTTCCGAGCTGGCAGTTCTTGGTTTTCTCAGGTACTCCTCCAACTCGTCTATCACTAAGCCTTGAAGACAAGATCCAGATGACGTCGAGGGACATTCATAGAGTTTATCAAAGTCTATAATGTCTTCATCTTCATCACATACTTTATTTTCTTTTCTTGGCAATTCCAGAGATTTGTTCAGTGAGTGTAGACTTTTATATTCTTCATAAAGTTCATTGAACTTGCGCAGACTTTCTGTTTTAAGTTGCTTCCCCCACATTGTCAGGTCAAAAGTCTGAGCCTTATGCCTTGGGTCTAAAATTAAAGAAGTACAATAAATCCAGTTGCTCTTCTTATAATGTTTAAGCATTTTGTCTCGAGCTGCTTGGAAAGCTAGAATGAGCCTTTCATCCACTTCAGATCGATTAGGTTTCTCATCTAACTGTTTTACCATGGATTCAATTTTATCTAGCAAGAGATTGAATGATACAATGACTAGCGGTAATGTAACATATTTGTCTCCACCAAGTTTTGTACTTAAAAGTTTAAAGTTTATTAGAAATTTATGTAATTTTTCGAGTACCTGCCATTCACTAGCTGTGATTTGAAAATCATTCAATTCGGTGACAGAACTGCACAATATGTTAATGCCCGCTCTCACTTTTAAACCAAATCCAATCATATCATGTGTGGAATTCCATCTTGTTGGACAGTCAAGAATGGCATTTAGATTTGATGGCACGCCAGCTGCTTCACAAGCAGACTGAAACTTCTTCTTCACTATCTCACTTCTTTTTATTTTACTGGAAATACTGCGTAACTTTGTTACAGATGTACGCGAGTCAGCAATATTTGGTGCATATTCTTCATCTTCCTCAGTTTCGTCTGCATAGTCTTCATACTGCTGATCTTGCGCGTTAGTGTCAGACTCACAGTGTAATGCTAAGGTCTCTAATAAATCTTGTACACCAAGGTTTAAAATGTGAGCAAAGCACCGGAAATGTTGATTGTCTGAATCAAAGTGTGGCAACTGTTTGCCCAGTTCATACATAAATTTGGTATTTGCAGTTGCGTTGTCGACCGTGATACCTTGTATTTTATCAATTATGCCATATTCCAATAAACATTCATGGAAAATCGTTGCAATATCTTCCCCAGTATGTCGACCGCGTGATGGTATAAAATCAAGAACTACAGATCGATACTTCCATTCGTTGTCTATATAATGCATAGTAACCCCGTAGTAACTCCTACCAGCAATTGACGTCCACCCATCAATGGTAAATGACATTTTAGATGATAATTGTTGAAGTCGTTCCTTGAGATTAAATTGGAGCTCTTCAAATCGCTCTTTGACTTTCCTTCTAAGTGTAGACCTTTTAGGAAACTCCATATTAGGGCAAATACGTCGAAAATATACTTGTGTAGCTTCGTCATCGAAAAATGAGAAGGGAAGATATTTTTTCACTACCCAATCAACTGTAGCTGTCGTGATGTTGTCACTGCTGTTTTCCGACTGAAATAAAACAATAAATCTTGTGTTATTATTTAAAACATACTAGGTTTGAGCGTTTAGGAGGAGGAGGTTTGTTGTTGTTAAATCGAGAAAATCGTTAAATTGACATTTGTTATATTAAGGTTGCACTGTACTGTAATTTACCAAAATAAAGTACTTAGTTGTTACTGGCCGATTATGAAAACAAATGAAAATATAGGTGTTTATAAAAATATTTAAGACGATAATTACATACTTAATATGTCGCACCCCTAGATGAAAACACCACTAACTCAAAAATACTTACGTAAGTTAATGGCGTTTTTGAAAGTATCGCATGAACAGCTACGCGGAGTTAAAATTCCCGTAGCGACAATTTCGACCATTGTTAAAAATGACGCGAAATATGTACCTATGTATTACTATTTTATCAATATCTATAAAATATTCCGAAGTCAGTTTAAAGTCATTTGTTCAAAAAAGACTTTTTTGAGTTCCTGGAGTTTTCATATAAAAAAAATATATTCTTACCTGTCCACTTCTTCCAGCGGTTACTAAAAAGCTTGTGATATCTCCACTTAATTTTGGTTTAACAGGAAGAAATATTTGTGATTCCTTTTTGTGGAAAGATATTAGATGTTTCCTTAAGCCTGAAGTGTTTCTGTTTTTCATTTTTATTTCAGTCTTTTTATGTTGGCACAATTTACACAAGGCAGTTTGGGATGCATGAATTATTTCGAAAAACTCCTCAAATTTGCTTTTGGGTCTTTTAGATCTGTGACTCAAACTCTCGTTACTCGGACTAGAATAATTTGAATCTTCGTCACTCATATTAAATTGTACACGTGATACGTTTTTAGAAAACAACAAGAATTAGTAAAAACAATTATTAAGTTAGACTCGAAGCACAGCTCAATTGGAAATGACTGGAATTAAAATAATTCCTTTGTTTATAGTACGTTTCCTTGCTTTCTACCGCGCCGCCTCGCCACGTGCCGGCTCTATTAAAAGGATGCCGCCGCAAATCAAACGATGCCGCGTGCGGCGTACAAACACAGATTATTACCTACTTGTACAGACGCGACGCGTGAATAAAATATATGTAAAGAATTAGTGCCAATCACTATTCTTTACATATAAGTGAATGTTTTGGCGTACATCTATACTAATCTATACTAATATTATAAAGCTGAAGAGTTTGTTTGTATGTTTGATGACAGAAGTTTTAAAATAAATAAATAAATCCTGAACGTCACTATACCTCCAAAGTTACTATTCTTCGTGGGCGAAGTCGCGGGCACTGCTTGTAAATACTTTTTTTTTTTTTTTATTTATTTTTTTTTATTTATTTATTTCATATACAAGAAAAAAAAATACAAAGATACAATTTAGTCCCACAAAACCGACTTGTCGGTTTGACTGAGGGATCTTTAGTCTCTTAGCTTATAATTATAATTATGTAGGTATATAATACAACTATAACTGTATCAGGTAAAGTTAAGTGCACAATAATTGGATTTAGACTGAATTACAACAAACTGAAGGAAAATTTAGCGGTGATAATAATAAGATACAATTGTTGTAAGATATAAAATACGTGTGTAAAAAACAACCACGCCTCCGAGCCCTCAGATGGGCTCGGAGGCGTGGTTGTTTTTTACACACGTATTTTATATCTTATAGAAATATTGCATTGTGAATGCAAAAAAATAAATAAAAACATACAATTGTTGTGTTAAATAGTAGTCATCAGATAATCTTTTAATATTTTTTTAAATTTATTTTTATCCGTTTCACATCTAATAGTTTCGGGCAACGAATTAAGAAGATATGGTATACGCTTCTGTAAAGTTCTGTCACCAAAATAATTTTGAACCCTAGGAATTACAAATTTCTTTTTTGAAGTGGCTCTAGTGATCTGGTTATGATTTATGTATTCAAAAGTGGAGACACACTCTCGGCTGCCGTGATTATTTACTAATAATAAATCGCAGGCTTTTTATTTTATTAGTAGGTAAGTACCTACGCTTTTTATATTATTTTATTAATTATGTAGAATTTTTTTACACGTTTCAAGTATATTTAAAAGTGGCTACAATATTTATCAAACGGGTGATATTTGAACACTTTTTTGCTATTTTTTCTTGTAAAAACTTAAGAAATATAATGACTAAATGTACAATAATAGTACCTAAGTAATTAGTTTAAAACCATATAATCAATATTATAATATATACTTACTAGAATAAATTATTATGACATCTACTACCTATCCTTACCATTTTATTCTAATCATAATACTACTTGCGTGATCAGTATAATGTATTCATTTTCATTATAAGCACTCTGAAACTTATTTATTCTTTGGAACACCTGTAGGTACTCTTAAAATTCGAAATTATTTTGCATGAGTATACCTACGCCTACGCCCTGTGGCGGCAATCAAATAGTGTCAAATGTTGTGATTTCGGCGCGGCGGCAACGATTGTTGTATATGATTTCAAAAGAAGCCGCCGGCGCGTGTATTATAACCATGTGCTTCCGAAAAGCAGCAAATTTCTTTGAGAAGTAAGTACAAAACCTTTGATGCCGCATTATCAAAGTGCCGATGGTTAAAACATAACTATGCATGCACTCAGTTTGATTTTAATGGATATTTTTTTATTCGCTATGTAGGTATGTTTATGGTATTAGTCGTAATGCGCATAGATCCAGTTTTTCATATTCTTTGATACAGTTTTTTGCGTCTCATAGAATTCCTAAGCGTACCTATACACCGAACTGTTACACCTAACTACTCCGTGAAATAGCGCTAAGTCCTAGCTGCAAGACGCAAGAGTCTTGCAGGCTTAGTCTTGTTCTTGCTCAAGTCTTGCACGGTCAGTCTTGGTCTTGGTCTTGCTAAAAATACGCGGTCTTGTTCTTGGTCTTGGTCTTGCAAAAACGCAAGAACAAGACCAAGACTGCAAGACCAAGACTGAATTTGGGCAACACTATTTATAAGGTATTAATGAAGTTATTATTTTAGGGTATTTCAGCATTTGAATGCTAGATTTTTATAAATTATTAGCTGACACGGCTCCGCGTTGATGTGTTATAAATTTATATGAAATTTATCCTATGTCCTAAGTCGGGACAAATCCAGCAAAATGAAAAACCAAAACGGTTGAGTAGTTTCGGAGTTTATTGCTGTCAAACACTTTGACAATGATTTTTTATAAATATATATTACATTTTAAAAATGGTTTGTAAAATGGAAGCTTTATGACGAAAACGGAAAACGAAGAGAAATAAATTTATTCCGAAAAGCTGTTCTAACAAATTTACAATAGGTAAAAATAATCTGTCTTATTACTTTCGTCAGTCCAAGTTCTATCTGCTAACAATGTAAATCCACAGATTATAAATCTGTCCAACTCTATCTTGTCAATAGCCACCCTTCACCCCATTGTCGATCTCCTTTAGAAAGGGACAAATAGAAAGAGACGGCAGAAGTATTGATCGGACTGGCAAAGGCTACCTGCTTATATACAGGTTATGTAACATTTGTGGTTAGTGTTGCCAGGTTAGTATGTAATATGTTATATGGTATATCATTATATCGCCATTATTGTCGACCGTATATGCTACGGCCTTTCGCATCGACGGTCCTGGGTTCAAATACCTGGAAAGGGGCCGATGTTTGTATGATTAATACGAACATTTGTACCTGAGTCATGGGTGTATATAAAGTCTGTTCATTCTTACTTGTTCTATTTTGTAAACAATCTTGGCAATACTTTTTAACAAAATCATCCATTAAAAAGTAAAATAATAACAAAGTCAATAGTCTATGACAATAAATCGTTATTATAGACTGAAGCCTATTGAATCTAGTTATCAGTTGATTTTTAATGCTGCATTTTCAATAAAAAGGAGTGCCAAGTTTGTTTACCAAATAGGACAAGTTAGGATGAATAGACTGTATTTATTTCTATGAATATTACATATTTATGTATCATATATGTATGCCTATCCGTTACCCTGGTATCCATAACACACGCCTTACAGTGCTTACTTTGGGCTAGGATAATTGGCGTGAGTGTAAGAAATATTTATTTAATATGTGTATTTATTAACGATCATCGTGGTGGAGCGGCTCGCATACTGGTTTTCATGGTAAAGCCACTTCGAAGTCCCGGGTTCGACCCCGGCCGGGTCAATGTAGAAACTTTTCTACATTTGTTCGGGTCTGGGTGTTGTGGTACCGTAATTGTTCCTGAATTCCATAACACAAGTGCTTTAGGTACTTAAATTGGTTTCAGTAGGTACTTATTGGAGCGAAGCTCCCTTGGAACAGCTTCTTTGTCGAAATTTATGTGACGCCATAACTCTACGAGTTCTTAGCCGATTTACGTATTTATTGTAATGAATAGAACCAACAGGTTTAGGATTAGTACGTGACCGATTTTTAAATTCGCCAAAATTAAAAAAAAAGCATGTGTGCAATTCACACGTGGTAGAAGTGAAAAATAATACGTACACGTATACAAAATACCATGGTAGTTGTGATGCCTTCTCTCGAGCTTTGTACTACGCATGCACACACAAACACCTATTAACACACGTACATAATGCTTCCTATCTCATTTTCTCCTTCGTTAAATCTTATGAATTTATGTGTCTATCTCTTTTTACTGTCGCCTTTTCGTTTCATCGACTTTCAAATCACAACGATGCTAGAAGTTTTCACTTCAAAATATTATTTATTTAAAAATACGACAACTTACAAAACATACACAAAGGAGAAAATGATACAGTTTCTGGTGTGGCTCGAGTTATAGTGCTGTTTCTGTTACGAGTTGCCACGGCAAGCAATATAGGTTACAAGGTATACAGATAACGTTACTAGATGTTAAATTTAACTAAAATAATTACTTGAAACAATTACATTAACACTATACGATAACAATAAGCTAGATAACAAAATTTAATAATAGTTTCAGAGCATTCTTTTTATTTCCTTTTTGTATTTTAGGAGATTGTGTCTAACCAAAAAGCATTGGCTCTATAGGATTATAAAAAAAATATCAATGCTACTTTACTAGCTTCGCTAGTATCATAAAAACGTGTTTTAGTTTTTTAATCTATAACTTTAATTGAATCCTGACGTTCCCCTCTTTTACACGAGCCGTGGTCACAGGATGACTAAGACAATGTCACCACACATATGCTACTAATACTTGGTAAATATGGTAAAATTGGTGGTAATAAACCTCTTTGGCGTATTTCAGATAAGCTCTGTGGGTAAATTTCTTTATGGCATACGAACTGTTTGGAATGCAATAACCAAACACATAGCTGCTAAGGAATGTTAAATTTCGTGGAATTTAACGGTATTTAACGGTATTCCATCATCATCAATATTAGTGGATGTGAAGGCGTTATTTAAAGGACGCGTATCCAGGCCATAAATGTTATTAAAAAAAAACATCGTTCGAATTATGATTTCCCTCCAAATAAATCTGACAGCTAAATTGTATTACCGTGTCTCATTGGAAAATGGATCTGAGTCAGAAATATTATGAGATGATTTTTTATGATATCCAATAATTATAACAAGGTTATTTATGCCTCACCACAAACAAGTACAATAGAACGCCAATTATCCGAATTCATTGCGAGCGGGGTCGATTCGAATAATCGGACATAGACTGGTAATAAAGAAAAACGAGCTGTCATAGAATAAACTTTATTAAGTTTAACAAACACAGTTCTACAATAACGCTCATGTGAAAATCTTGATCAGAGTAAGTAACATGTAGTGTCTTGCCTTTAGCTTTCGACCATAACAGTTGAAATATATCTGAACTCCAGCCAGTTCCAACTTGTTAGAACAAAACAAAAATTACTTGGTTTTATTTTTTTTATATTACGCATAGGACTCGGCGTTCTACTGTTATTACAAAATATATTTACAGTTTAGATATAAACAAGGTACTAATTATATAAATAAAACAACTTTTTACGGAATTTGCGCATAATTATTGACTAACATTACCTTAGTTATCCTTAGTGTTGCCCAAATTCAGTCTTGGTCTTGCAGTCTTGGTCTTGTTCTTGCGTTTTTGCAAGACCAAGACCAAGAACAAGACCGCGTATTTTTAGCAAGACCAAGACCAAGACTGACCGTGCAAGACTTGAGCAAGAACAAGACTAAGCCTGCAAGACTCTTGCGTCTTGCAGCTAGGACTTAGCGCTATTTCACGGAGTAGTTAGGTGTAACAGTTCGGTGTATAGGTACGCTTAGGAATTCTATGAGACGCAAAAAACTGTATCAAAGAATATGAAAAACTGGATCTATGCGCATTACGACTAATACCATAAACATACCTACATAGCGAATAAAAAAATATCCATTAAAATCAAACTGAGTGCATGCATAGTTATGTTTTAACCATCGGCACTTTGATAATGCGGCATCAAAGGTTTTGTACTTACTTCTCAAAGAAATTTGCTGCTTTTCGGAAGCACATGGTTATAATACACGCGCCGGCGGCTTCTTTTGAAATCATATACAACAATCGTTGCCGCCGCGCCGAAATCACAACATTTGACACTATTTGATTGCCGCCACAGGGCGTAGGCGTAGGTATACTCATGCAAAATAATTTCGAATTTTAAGAGTACCTACAGGTGTTCCAAAGAATAAATAAGTTTCAGAGTGCTTATAATGAAAATGAATACATTATACTGATCACGCAAGTAGTATTATGATTAGAATAAAATGGTAAGGATAGGTAGTAGATGTCATAATAATTTATTCTAGTAAGTATATATTATAATATTGATTATATGGTTTTAAACTAATTACTTAGGTACTATTATTGTACATTTAGTCATTATATTTCTTAAGTTTTTACAAGAAAAAATAGCAAAAAAGTGTTCAAATATCACCCGTTTGATAAATATTGTAGCCACTTTTAAATATACTTGAAACGTGTAAAAAAATTCTACATAATTAATAAAATAATATAAAAAGCGTAGGTACTTACCTACTAATAAAATAAAAAGCCTGCGATTTATTATTAGTAAATAATCACGGCAGCCGAGAGTGTGTCTCCACTTTTGAATACATAAATCATAACCAGATCACTAGAGCCACTTCAAAAAAGAAATTTGTAATTCCTAGGGTTCAAAATTATTTTGGTGACAGAACTTTACAGAAGCGTATACCATATCTTCTTAATTCGTTGCCCGAAACTATTAGATGTGAAACGGATAAAAATAAATTTAAAAAAATATTAAAAGATTATCTGATGACTACTATTTAACACAACAATTGTATGTTTTTATTTATTTTTTTGCATTCACAATGCAATATTTCTATAAGATATAAAATACGTGTGTAAAAAACAACCACGCCTCCGAGCCCATCTGAGGGCTCGGAGGCGTGGTTGTTTTTTACACACGTATTTTATATCTTACAACAATTGTATCTTATTATTATCACCGCTAAATTTTCCTTCAGTTTGTTGTAATTCAGTCTAAATCCAATTATTGTGCACTTAACTTTACCTGATACAGTTATAGTTGTATTATATACCTACATAATTATAATTATAAGCTAAGAGACTAAAGATCCCTCAGTCAAACCGACAAGTCGGTTTTGTGGGACTAAATTGTATCTTTGTATTTTTTTTTCTTGTATATGAAATAAATAAATAAAAAAAAATAAATAAAAAAAAAAAAAAAGTATTTACAAGCAGTGCCCGCGACTTCGCCCACGAAGAATAGTAACTTTGGAGGTATAGTGACGTTCAGGATTTATTTATTTATTTTAAAACTTCTGTCATCAAACATACAAACAAACTCTTCAGCTTTATAATATTAGTATAGATTAGTATAGATGTACGCCAAAACATTCACTTATATGTAAAGAATAGTGATTGGCACTAATTCTTTACATATATTTTATTCACGCGTCGCGTCTGTACAAGTAGGTAATAATCTGTGTTTGTACGCCGCACGCGGCATCGTTTGATTTGCGGCGGCATCCTTTTAATAGAGCCGGCACGTGGCGAGGCGGCGCGGTAGAAAGCAAGGAAACGTACTATAAACAAAGGAATTATTTTAATTCCAGTCATTTCCAATTGAGCTGTGCTTCGAGTCTAACTTAATAATTGTTTTTACTAATTCTTGTTGTTTTCTAAAAACGTATCACGTGTACAATTTAATATGAGTGACGAAGATTCAAATTATTCTAGTCCGAGTAACGAGAGTTTGAGTCACAGATCTAAAAGACCCAAAAGCAAATTTGAGGAGTTTTTCGAAATAATTCATGCATCCCAAACTGCCTTGTGTAAATTGTGCCAACATAAAAAGACTGAAATAAAAATGAAAAACAGAAACACTTCAGGCTTAAGGAAACATCTAATATCTTTCCACAAAAAGGAATCACAAATATTTCTTCCTGTTAAACCAAAATTAAGTGGAGATATCACAAGCTTTTTAGTAACCGCTGGAAGAAGTGGACAGGTAAGAATATATTTTTTTTATATGAAAACTCCAGGAACTCAAAAAAGTCTTTTTTGAACAAATGACTTTAAACTGACTTCGGAATATTTTATAGATATTGATAAAATAGTAATACATAGGTACATATTTCGCGTCATTTTTAACAATGGTCGAAATTGTCGCTACGGGAATTTTAACTCCGCGTAGCTGTTCATGCGATACTTTCAAAAACGCCATTAACTTACGTAAGTATTTTTGAGTTAGTGGTGTTTTCATCTAGGGGTGCGACATATTAAGTATGTAATTATCGTCTTAAATATTTTTATAAACACCTATATTTTCATTTGTTTTCATAATCGGCCAGTAACAACTAAGTACTTTATTTTGGTAAATTACAGTACAGTGCAACCTTAATATAACAAATGTCAATTTAACGATTTTCTCGATTTAACAACAACAAACCTCCTCCTCCTAAACGCTCAAACCTAGTATGTTTTAAATAATAACACAAGATTTATTGTTTTATTTCAGTCGGAAAACAGCAGTGACAACATCACGACAGCTACAGTTGATTGGGTAGTGAAAAAATATCTTCCCTTCTCATTTTTCGATGACGAAGCTACACAAGTATATTTTCGACGTATTTGCCCTAATATGGAGTTTCCTAAAAGGTCTACACTTAGAAGGAAAGTCAAAGAGCGATTTGAAGAGCTCCAATTTAATCTCAAGGAACGACTTCAACAATTATCATCTAAAATGTCATTTACCATTGATGGGTGGACGTCAATTGCTGGTAGGAGTTACTACGGGGTTACTATGCATTATATAGACAACGAATGGAAGTATCGATCTGTAGTTCTTGATTTTATACCATCACGCGGTCGACATACTGGGGAAGATATTGCAACGATTTTCCATGAATGTTTATTGGAATATGGCATAATTGATAAAATACAAGGTATCACGGTCGACAACGCAACTGCAAATACCAAATTTATGTATGAACTGGGCAAACAGTTGCCACACTTTGATTCAGACAATCAACATTTCCGGTGCTTTGCTCACATTTTAAACCTTGGTGTACAAGATTTATTAGAGACCTTAGCATTACACTGTGAGTCTGACACTAACGCGCAAGATCAGCAGTATGAAGACTATGCAGACGAAACTGAGGAAGATGAAGAATATGCACCAAATATTGCTGACTCGCGTACATCTGTAACAAAGTTACGCAGTATTTCCAGTAAAATAAAAAGAAGTGAGATAGTGAAGAAGAAGTTTCAGTCTGCTTGTGAAGCAGCTGGCGTGCCATCAAATCTAAATGCCATTCTTGACTGTCCAACAAGATGGAATTCCACACATGATATGATTGGATTTGGTTTAAAAGTGAGAGCGGGCATTAACATATTGTGCAGTTCTGTCACCGAATTGAATGATTTTCAAATCACAGCTAGTGAATGGCAGGTACTCGAAAAATTACATAAATTTCTAATAAACTTTAAACTTTTAAGTACAAAACTTGGTGGAGACAAATATGTTACATTACCGCTAGTCATTGTATCATTCAATCTCTTGCTAGATAAAATTGAATCCATGGTAAAACAGTTAGATGAGAAACCTAATCGATCTGAAGTGGATGAAAGGCTCATTCTAGCTTTCCAAGCAGCTCGAGACAAAATGCTTAAACATTATAAGAAGAGCAACTGGATTTATTGTACTTCTTTAATTTTAGACCCAAGGCATAAGGCTCAGACTTTTGACCTGACAATGTGGGGGAAGCAACTTAAAACAGAAAGTCTGCGCAAGTTCAATGAACTTTATGAAGAATATAAAAGTCTACACTCACTGAACAAATCTCTGGAATTGCCAAGAAAAGAAAATAAAGTATGTGATGAAGATGAAGACATTATAGACTTTGATAAACTCTATGAATGTCCCTCGACGTCATCTGGATCTTGTCTTCAAGGCTTAGTGATAGACGAGTTGGAGGAGTACCTGAGAAAACCAAGAACTGCCAGCTCGGAAGACATTTTAGATTGGTGGACGACGCATGAGACAGAGTATCCGACTTTATCGAAGATGGCCCGTGATTTTCTCTCAATACCTGCAACTTCAGTACCTGCTGAGAGATTATTTTCTAAAGCATCATTAGTAATTAGAAAACATAGAAATAGGTTAAGTGATGAGTCAGCCAGATGGTTACTTTGTATTAATTCTTGGTCAAAAGAATTGATATAAAGTAACATAACCTAATGATAAAGCTGTTGTGTACTGTTATGTTTGATTTGTGTTGTATTTTATTTTTGATTGAAATAAATGATAAATCATAAAACTCTTTTATTAAATTTCATGCAAGTTGAGGGTTCAATCTCTTTCTAGACAGACATTGTTATTTAAAATACAGTCAAGTTATTGTAATTAATTTGTTTTTTTACATGTTTTAGCAAATGTAAGCTTATAAATCATAAATGTTTATTAAGAAACAGTTACTTCCATGGAAAACGACATATAGGTCAGTTGATTTTTCGACTTTCTTATCAAATCTTCAGTTATTTATTAATCTGATTGATCTTTACTATGGCTATGTTAATTCAAGCTCACAATGTTCCAATTCTAATACGTTTTTCTAAGATTTAAAGTAAACTTTAATAAATAGCAATAGACTAATAGGTAATTGCAAGACTTGCAAGACTCTTGCTGCAAGACCAAGACCAAGACCAAGACTGCAAGCGCAAGACCAAGACCAAGACCAAGACCAGGTGTATTGGCGCAAGACCAAGACCAAGACTGGCTAAGTCTCGTCTTGTTCTTGCATTTGGGCAACACTAGTTATCCTGTAATCACGGCTCCTGTAAAGGAGTCGAAACGTCAGGATTAAAATATAAAATTAAAAACCGTTGTGTGTACTTAAAAAAAAACGTAAGACGTAACGTAAAACGTAAGCACGTAAGAAGTTATACTTCTTTATCGTTACTAAACAAAGATAACTAATATTGTCATTTTATATAAATTACTAGCTTTCCGCCCGCGGCTTCGCCCGCGTGGAATTCGGTTATATTGCGGTATAAAGCACAACTATAAGAAAACTTCTCATTCCCACGGAAAAATCCAAGAAGCGCGATGTAACGCTGGATACAAATAGTTGTTAAATCAAAACTGAATGGTACACTATATTATATGTTTTCCCTTGTGGAGCAAAAACATGCAGATTTTGGGCACTGCAAACCCGGAAACACCACTTCCACCTTATGTATTTAAAAAAACACATCGTTACCATATTTTAAAAAAACACCCAGCGCCATCTATCGCATACCTCAAGAACTAAATAACGTAACTAATACGAATAAGTAATTCGTTGACTTTAGTGATTTCAGGATAAGTAGATGTAAAAAAAACAATTTAGACGATAAAACAAATTGTACGTCATCCCTCGGGAATTCCTCATTTTCGGGGATTCATTATCTTATCATTTAGCTTCTAAATTTAAATGTTTATATTCGTTTGCAATATTTTACCTTGTTTTAAACGACACACAGCGCCATCTACAATCCATCCATCAAGCAAACAATATTTTTGTTTTTCCTCGGGAATATCAATTTTTTCCAGGATAAAAAGTATTACTTAATCCCTATTATTTAATCCGGACTTTTATCTTTACGTCTGCAAAATTTCAAAGCAATCGGTTCAGTAGTTACGGCGTGAAAGCGGAACAAACAAACAAACAAACAAACTCACTTTCCGATTTATAATATTACTAGCTGGTGCCCGCGACTTCGTCTGCGCAGGATTAGTATTTCGAACAATATGTTTATAAATTGTAGCCTATGTGTTATATATGTTTATAAATTGTAGCCTATGTGTTATTCTGATGTATAAGCTATATTGTGGTAAAGTTTCATTCAAATCCATTCAGTAGTTTTTACGTGAAAGAGTAACAAACATCCATACATCCATACTTACAAACTTTCGCCTTTATAATAGTAGTAGGATTGAGCGAAGCTCTCTTTTAGGCAACTCACAAATTTCGCTTGTCTCCCTCCTGCTACTTAACGGTTCAACCGATTCGAACGGATTTTGGCATGAACATACATGATTATAACCTGACGGACATAGGCTATGGAAAAAAAATATAGTCTTTACCATGGAGGAATAATCACCGAAAGAAAAATTCAAAAGCTGATCACAGCCAAACCGCTGATTTTTCATTGAGGAAATTTGGCGCCAAAACTCACACCGTGGTCGTGACTAATGTGCAAAAAAAAGTTTTCACATCGGACATACCATGGAGGAATATTCACCGAAAGAAAAATTCAAAAGCTGATTACAGCCAAACCGCTGAGACTACATTGACGAAATTTAGGTGAGGTTAAGTAAGGTGGTGCTGCGCTCAGTATTTGCAAACAGCAGCAGCATTGCAGACCTAGTATAGTAAGGAATAGTAAGGATTTTTAACTACCATATATAATTTAAAATCACACACACACACGCACACGTACATGTATAATTAGCGGCCAACTTCATCCTGCTGCTTTATTCTATGTCGCTATTGCGGCCAACTTCAACATGATAATTTTGTGTCATAGTGATGCGCACGTATCTTAAAATTTCACTCTCATCCTTTTGTTCATAACGCGCCTAAAAAAGTATAACTTCATTTATGCGCAAAATCCGTAAAAAGATGTTTTATTCAAATGTGTAAATGCGGAAGTGTAAGAACTAAATAGTTACTTATTAATTGTTTGTGGTCCAAAACCGAAAGAGTCATTTGATCGACTTCAAATAGCATAAATTTATTTTTATTGCGTTTCATGCGATATTGAGCAGTCTAAATATATTTTTTCTAGGCTCTAAACAATCGCATATACCTTGATAGGCACAGCAACAAGGAAGAGAGAGGGGCAGACATATCGGTAAAATTTTCTTCGATGGAATAATATCATTTTGCAATTAAGAGCTTTTTTTAAAGTATTTGTAAATTTATTTATATTGGTCTCAGCTTTTAAATATTCTGGTAATTTGTTATATTTTTTATATTTTATGCATTTTTCAATGATATCTTATAAGATAAATTATTTTGATAGAAAAATATTAGAAAAAGTCGACTCGGGTCACAAGTGAATTCTTAGGCGAGAATCGAATCCGCAACCTTTGGAAATACGGTCCAAAGCTCTCCCAATTGAGCTACGAACCTTGTATATACTCGTCGAAATTTTCTAGTACCTTTCTAATTTAACGCTGTAGGCCACCGTTGTTTCATCAATGAGAGGAACATCCTCTCGTATTCGAAAGAAAACATTTTTACAAATGTTTGGGCAATCGATTAAGATGAAACGGCCATTTAGTTTTATATTTTTTATATATTTTATGCATTTTTCAATGCTATCTTATAAGATTAATTATTTTAATTTATTGTATATGACCTTATCATTATAAAGTTATTAAGGATAATAGCAACCTTTGCTTAAACTTTTATTTTTTAGTATAGCTGGAGCAATTTTGAAGTATAAAATAAGGAATTATGTGATAAAAGAACGGTGTGAAGTGAACTTTTTGGAATGAAAACATAGATAAAAAAATAGATGCTTACATGGTTTTGAAATGTAGAGAGGATGCACAAGGTTATGACATAAATGTGTATGGGCAAGTTGGTAAAAGCAGACCAAGGCGAACTTTCAGGGACCAAATAGAAGATGTCCTGAAAAAAGGCCACGTCAAAACTATCCTTAACCGACGAGCTTGTATTAAAGTTCTGATGTAAGTTGAAGAAGCGAGAGATGTTTGTCAGGATAAATCCTAATTATATTATGACAATACTTTGTGTAAGATATAAAATACGTGTGTAAAAAACAACCACGCCTCCGAGCCCTCAGATGGGATCTGAGATGGGATGGGATCCCATCTGAGGGCTCGGAGGCGTGGTTGTTTTTTACACACGTATTTTATATCTTATAGAAATATTGCATTGTGAATGCAAAAAATTAAATAAAAACATAATACTTTGTGTGTGTGTTTGTTACCATACTGTCAGTCAAAGCCTAAGAATAACATTCAAGAAGTAGTACAGTCAATCTGCAATTTTTTCTCCGAAAAATGACAAACCGGGACTTGACGACGCGAATCTTTAGGGGGGCAAGTAATAAACTTAATGTCAGATTTCCGAAGTCCTCCCTCCTGTTGTTTTTGAGAAAAGCCAAAAAAAAATTGAAATGCATTTATCTCAGCAAGTATAAGTGCTAGCGACCCGTTTTTTTTTTACATTAAAAAGGACACTGAAGACTACATTTTCTTTCATTGAAGTTACGTCACCCGACTTGAAATGCAGAAGAACGGTTAGCTATATGTGTAGTCGTAAAACCGAAACGTTAGCGCGATTTATTTCGGTACAGCGACATCTAGTTTTAAATAAATAAATAATTATAGAAAGTGGAAATCTGTGATCTCTACCTACATCTATGGAAAACGCGTGATTATATGTAAACTATGTACTATTTTACAAATGAAAATTATGAAATTAATAATGAAAGTACTCACTTTACCAGCTTATCCCGGCTCACGGATGGAACTGAAGTTTATGGGCAAACAGCTTAATACACTCGACGCCGAATAAATCACTTAACCACAGAGCACACATAGCGCACAGAGATTAGGTTTTTTTCATTTAGAATGGGTTCGCTCTTGATCCCAATCAAGCTCTGGGGCCAAGACAGGATCCGCGATGGAACGTGCTAACCCAGAAGGTGCCTATTCACCATGGTTTTGAAAATGGACGGGTTATAAATTCTCGGAAATACAGACGCAGGCAGGGAGTTCCACTCCTTTGCTGTGCGCATTATGAAGGATGTTGCGAAGCGCTTGGTGCGACAGGTAGGAATAGCAACCAAGAAAGGGTGGTAGCCCAGTGTGTCTGGATATCCGATGGAAAAAAGAGATGGCAGTATGTGTAAATATAGTTATGTATGTATTGTTTTGTTACTTAAGATTTTAATTGTCAAAAAATCTTTTAATTGATCTAAAAAAAACAATTTTGCTCATGTGCCAGGCGGGACTCAAATCCCCTCTTTATTCCGGCTAGTGCGCTTCCAATAGAGCTAATAAGATTTTGATAGACCCATCAATCATATAAAAACTCCCAGTCGCAGTGTTTAACCGCGACGAACTCCGAACTACTTAACTAATTTGATATTTATATTTATTTTGCTGGATTTGTTTGGACTTCGGACTTGTGATTATGTGGTTCTGCGAGCGATTCTTTAGTGGAGAGTATTGCGGTATGAGAAAATTAATGTCGACTGCAAATATGAGAGGAAGTTGATGGGGGCACGATACCTTTACCGCCACGTGGTGTTAGATGCTGGAGGCTGCCGGGAACGTCCTTGGGCTTTACTGTTCCTTATTTTTACGCACACGAAGACACCGTCACATAAAACTATAGTTTGTTGTAGGGGTTTGCGGATAGGCCATTTGTTCAATTTAAAATTGCGAAAGTCATCAGTCGTCTTTTTCTTTTTGCCCGTATGTGGCCACATTGCGGTATGATTTACCGACATTATATGGCGCGATCGTCTTGTTCTTCAATATGCGAGACAAGGTATGTGCGAAAGGGAAATGGAGTTAATAGAGGTGAGGCTAGGAGTGTCGACCAAACTAATCAAAATTACAACAACATACAAATAAATAACGCGGCACATTTAAATTAAATACTGGCGCAACCAATAGGTATAATTTTAATATATAATAATTTTATTTCATTTCAAATTATATTAACTGAGTCACAGCAAGGTGGGGCCGGGTCAACTAGTTTTTTATAAGTATTCGTTAAGTTGACGTCAGTGCCATCTTTTCATGTTCTAGGTACCACTTCCTACATTAATAAATTTTATAATTTTACAAGTGTATTTTTTTAATGTCTTAACCACTTGTCATTCAGCTACTGCGCGCACCACCCCTTTCAACAGTCCCAATGCTGCGCGAATTGTGAAAACAATGTCAGACTCTTAGATAAAAATGCCATTTTCTCGCTAAATAATGAAATTAGGACCAAACCAAAAATACTACCGTAAAGCTGATTAAATAGTGAATCCATCACAGAATATTTGGACCTTTGTTACTCAAAAATAAAGCTTAATTTAAAAAAAACAGCAGGCCACGCGGAAACAAATCGAATATATATTGAATATGGTGGCAATTGCTACCAGAGACTGATGAGGGGTGTTGGCTATCGGTAGCAATTGCTACCGTGGATTGACAAATGGTTAAGCAGAAGCCGTAAATATAAGCTAGCAGCATATAAAAGTTTGAATAAACTCGTTAAAATCTGTTCCCTTTCATTACTCTGTCAAATCCAATGCTTTCAGATAAGAGTCGTTTTATCAGTTCTTTCAAGTGGACCTTTCAGCAGAAGCTTATATCTGTCGGCGCCATTTTGTTTTTCCATTTCACCCGTCATAGTTCGAGACATAGATAAGAGATAAAACTTTTTTGAAATGTATAAACATGGGAACTTTTTTATTTATTTACTAGCTGTCCCGGCCACGCGTTGCTGTGCCGACTGCAGTGCCATCTGCCGGACTGATTTGTGAATCTAAACCATTCTCAGATCCCCTTGAACACACACAAAAAATTTCATTCAAATCGGTCCATTCGAAGAATTATATATATAAAGATTGAGGAAACGTTTTCAAATAAAAAAGTATATTTATTTTTTTACGGATTTTGCGCATAATTTATTTTATATTTAATCCTGATGTTTGGACTCCTTTACAGGAACCGTGATCATAGGATGACTAAGGCAATGGTCGTCATATACTAGGTCTGCAATACATGCTGCTGTTTGGAAATACTGAGCGAAGCAATTAGATTTATGAAGGGTGATTATTTCGCGATGGTATGTCCGATTTCAAAACTTTTTTTTGCACATTAGTCACGACCACGATGTGAGTTTTGGCGCCAAATTTCATCAATGTAGTCGCAGCGGTTTGGCTGTAATCAGCTTTTGAATTTTTCTTTCGGTAATTTTTCCTTCATGGTAGGCTGTATTTTTTTTCAAAGCCTATGTCCGTCGGGTTATAATCATGTATGTTCATGCCAAAATTCGTTCGAATCGGTTGAACCGTTAAGTAGCAGGAGGGAGACAAGCGAAATTTGTGAGTTGTCTAAAAGAGAGCTTCGCTCAATTATCTACTACCTTTAGATATTTTAATCGGGCACGTTCCTAATTGTTAAAATTTTATATATCAAATAGAGTTTCGAAAAAAATCTATATTTAGATAATTTTTTATAGAAAAATACTAGAAAAAAATCGAAATGGCTGACAAGTTGTTTGTAGGCGGGTGTCGTAAGCGTAACCTTTGGATATCAGGTCCACTGCTCTTTTGAGCACCCGTTAAAATTTACAAATAAAATCACGGTATTTTCCTACAGGCAGAGATCACTGATTTCCATTTACTTTTTCAACTTTCATCAGCCTTTTCATACAAGCTCGTCGGTGAAGGTTACTTTTGACTAAGCCTTATTTCATGAATTTTCAGGACCTAGCTTTTTTCTGCCAAAATTTTTAAGTACTGTCATACATTTTTTATGCTATAGGCCAGCGTTCCTTATTTAATGAGAGGAATATTCTCGTTTTGTAAGAATTTTTACAAATGTTCGATTTA
The DNA here is from genome assembly GCA_927399485.1 of Calamotropha paludella. NCBI lineage: Eukaryota > Metazoa > Arthropoda > Insecta > Lepidoptera > Crambidae > Calamotropha > Calamotropha paludella. The sequence goes on along the minus strand of OV656830.1, from coordinate 823,826 downwards.
TTGATTTAGCAGAAACAGCCATTTTAAATTATGATTTATATATTTGCATTTTCAATGTTTGTTTTATGTGATACAATTTAATAGAAATTTGATAATAACTTCTGAGCCGAGTTGATTTTGATAAATGTTTTAATAGAAATAATTATACTAGATTTAAAAAATCTAAAAATCCCACGTTTTTCAATGTCCTAAAAAGAATAAAATAACCCTGCGGGGCAAAGCGAGGGGCCACTCAAAACGTGGGGGCGCATATTACTAAGAGGAGATCTTAAAGAGATGAATGACATGCATTGATGCCGATTATTGTAAAGATGCGCCCCCACGTTTTGAGTGGCCCCTCGCTTTGCCCCGCAGGGTTATTTTATTCTTTTTAGGACATTGAAAAACGTGGGATTTTTAGATTTTTTAAATCTAGTATAATTATTTTATTCTTTTTAATTATTAACTCAACGAAGTAACCATGTGTTACGCAACAATCGGATAAGCCCCATACAAAAGTGAAAGTTGCCGAAAGTGGACCTGAAAGTGCATCTGGAAAGTTGAAAGTTGCTTTAGAGTGCATTGTCATCGGGTTCTGAACTATCCTGAAAGTTTCAGCTTTCTAGCTTATCGGAAAGTGCCTCAATTTTAAGTTGCAAGATTTTGCCCGGACAGACAAACAAATAAGAAAAGTGAGATAAGAAAAACGTGGTAAAATTAGAGTAAGTTGTAAGTCCATTCGATTTTTTCAATCAAAATGTATTAATGTATTATTAAGACAGTATTGATAATGCCAAAATATAAAAATCATACATATATATATATAGATTTCATTTAATATTTTTTTATCGCATCGTCGTTTACCATCAGGCCAGAGAGCGGTCACACACACGGTCACGATGACAAAGTTATTAATAATTCCTCCATTATTACACACTAATACACTACAGCACAAAAATTAAACACGATAATGAATACACTGAAGTGACACTTCCCCGTCCTGCCAAAAAAGCTTTTTACTTGCTTTTCAGGTCCATCATTGTTGCGTAGAAAAGATCGCTTTTAGCGATAAGGCCACCATTGCTACTGTTGCTTTAAATAAAGATAATAACATAATGCTTTGTACTCCGTATAAGTATTTACAAAGGGTGTATTGAAGTCGACATTAAAGTAAGCTTCGTAAGTCTTACAGCAGATATTGTACTGCAGAAAGAGGAAGCCGCAAAAAAAAATTGGTCGTCTGTAAAGTCAGTTTACGGACGTTTACGTGATAGCGTCATAAGAGAACATTGATGATAAATTGCATTCTTTTATGAATTGAATTATTATCACTGAATTATCATTATTTTGTTTAATACAAAGAAGGAGTTAATTGAAATTTGTTTTTCGATAAATTAACATTAAGTTGTTGTAATAAACAATGGAAACCACATTAACTTTTCACTTCATGAAGTGGAAGAGAGATAGATGCACCACAAGTCGAACGCTTAGGCCGATCGGCGCTTGTTCTGCACTCTCGCTTGCACGCTCGGCTCAGGCGAAAAGTTATCCTTTTTGAGTGCGAGCAGCCGGCGTTCATCGATTTATAAGACGTTATCACGTCAAAAAACGTTTTCTGGGAGAGCGAAACTGACGCGCGGAGTGCTCTTTCTGCAAGACAACACGCCCGTTCACGGGGTTCTCAGAGATTGACCACCATCCATTTAGCCCAGACTTAGCACCTAGCGATTTTTTCCTGTTTTCATATTTGAAAAACGAGGCCGAAGATTTGCAGATGACAACGAAATGAAAGCTGCGGTTGATCGTCATTTTGAAGAGAAATATACAGATTTTTATGGGTTAAAGGCATTGTATGCGAGATGGAAGAGGTTATATTGGAAAATCAAAAATAGAAACCATATATTTTATTTAATTAAGTATCTTAGGCCGCGGAAATATCAGCCGTCCTTCTTATACAATGTGTCCTGTCACCAGTGTCGGAGCCTTTAATGGTGTGAAATATGGCATTTTTTATCCACAAATTGCCCCTCAAATTTTGTTTTTCTCTTACGGTTATAAAATGGCCGCCATTTTGTTTTCTTGGTTACCAAGACCTGGGCTCTCATACTTTTCATTCTACCACCACTACTCATGTAAATGTCCTATCAACATTAAAAAGGTGTCATTTGATAGCTAAACAGGTAGACAACAGTTACACAGCCATCATGTTTCAATTGTCATGGAATAATAAATTATTAAAGAAAAACAAATAGATTCTTTTTGTGTATTTTTAATTATTGGCTTTTTGAAAAAAACCAAATTTGAGGTACAATTTGTATAAAGACAATTGTTAATATACAACTTTACAAATTTTAATATAAATAGTTGATAACTTCAAATACAAATATTTATCATCACACAAACATCTGCCTTTTACAGGACTTGAACCCAAGGAGGAAAGGCTGAATAACTACCATATCACAAAACAATCATCAAAATGATCTTCAATTAAATGCCATTCCAACAAAGTTAAGTAAAATTTTTGATATCATCAGCATCTAATTGAGTATCCCCCTCCAATAAACTAGGAGGGCGTGTCTTTTTAGTCACCGCCTACTGGGGTCACCCCCACTTCAAATGGGTAGGGAGGTAGGGTGGTAGGGGGTGTCTACCCTAAGTAAACTTTCAGACATCTCTCTTCGCGAAGGTTGTGTCAAAGACAGATTATTTGCTAATAGGAATCAGTTTTAAGCAGTACGAATTGTTATGTATATTAACTGATTTAAATTTGAAATTATCGTTATATTAATTTTTGGATTTACTTTTTATTAAAATTTAAAAAAAAAACACTTTTAGTCAATTATGTTTTTAGCTAGTTTTAGGAACTAATTAGGCTGATGGACTATTTTAGTTCTTAAGTTTATAATAATATTTTTTTCTTACATTCACCATTTACGCAAATTAGCCTAGTCCAAAGTAAGCACTGTAAAGCTTGTGTTATGGATAGGGTAGATAGACATACATATATTATACATAGATATGTAATATTTATAGAAATATATATAAACACCCATGACTCAGGTACAAATGCTCGTATTCACCACACAAACATCTGCCCCTTTTGGGACTTGAACCCAGGACCGTCGATGCGGAAGGCAGGATCGCTACCGTTGTATCAAACGGTCGTTATGATGTATTATAAGATGCTGTTTGTTTCCTTAAATAAAAAAAATCCCCGTTGCCCTAGTATCCATAACACAAACCTTAAAGTACTAACTTTGGGTTAGGCTAATTGGTGTGTTTCTTACAAATAATATAACGTTTTTATTTGAATATCGACACTATCGATAGCTTGAAACATTAATAAAGTGCAATAATATCGATACTTTCGATAGTTAATTGATCAATAGGCGATAGATAATAGAACTATCGATCGTAGTATAGATACAATAGTCACTATCGATAGCTTGGAACGTGTCAATACCATACATAACAAGTGCAATTTTATCGATAGTTGCTCGTTAATCACATACTATTTATGATATCTAAAGTATCGGTATTATCTGGGTTTTTAGTTACAATATTATCGGTTGTATTGATAATATTGAAACTATCGATTGTTTTAGACTATTGATAGTTTGTAATTTTTTAGTATCTATTCCAACGTGTTGTTACTAAGAACATAGATAGTATTGATATTATCGATAGTTTGTTATTTACTGCAAGCAATACTATCGATGGTACTGTATTTTTTCAATAGTATTGACACGTTTTGAGCTATTGATAGTATAGAATCTATCGTCAGTATAGATAGGGACAAAGTTTTGTAATTCTGCTGCACATTCTCTGAAATGTATCCGATAAAAAGATATAGGCTAGCTACTTTTCCTCTATGCTCAAGGTGTTTGAGCTTTTTTTACACCTTGTCTGTATGTTTATTCATAATTAACACTTACTTGTCTTGACCTGGTGTTTGAGCGCCATCTTGCAATTTTCCAGCAATCGACGCAGCGGTAACGTTTCCTCATACAGCTGCAGGTCTAAGATCTTCTCCATCTCTGGCATCTTGAACTTTAAGATCTGAAATCAGTTTATTAAAGAAACGAGTTTATTAACATCAGCTTATAAAAGATAAGATAAGAGTGACATTATCCCTAATTATAATAGAAGATACCCAAATAGACTTATATATCCAATGGTGTCCTCAAATCTGTATAGTCAGAATTCTTATCCAATGGCAATAAAAATCTTTAATAAACTACCAAAGGACATTAAAGAATTGCCATTAAACTTGTTTAGAAAACAACTGTTGCAGCTTCTTCTGCTCAAGTGTTTCTATGATTTAAAAGAATACCTAACTGACAAATTGTAATGAATTGCGAATTCAATTGTTTATTAGTGCATTATACCTCTATTTGTCTGATATTAAAATGCTATATTACTGTTAATAATTTAAAATAAGATATCTGATGATGATAGTAATGTGAGATTTTATAATTACGTAACATTATTTGACATCTTTTATTCAGATATTTGATAATGTGATTTTCATAATTGTTATTAAAACCAATCATGTAATGTTTTTTTTTTTTTATTTAATTTTTTGCATTCACAATGCAATATTTCTATAAGATATAAAATACCACGTCTCCGAGCCCTCAGATGGAGACGTGGTTGTTTTTTACACACGTATTTTATATCTTATAGAAATATTGCATTGTGAATGCAAAAAATTAAATAAAAAAAAAACATAATTATAGCTGGTTCCATCTTAATTGATTGTTTAATATTTGTAAAAATATTACTTTCAATGTTGAAGGTAGTTAGCGTTCATCATTGGTGGAACGATACTAGCTCATAGTAGAAGTTGGAATACGTTTGTAAAATTCGACGCGTTTGCCAGCGTCTCGGTAGCTCAGCGGTCAGAGCAGTCGCCCGGATTGCGAAAGGTCGTGGGTTCGAATCCCATCTGAGGGCTCGGAGACGTGGTTGTTTTTTACACACGTATTTTATATCTTATAGAAATATTGCATTGTGAATGCAAAAAATTAAATAAAAAAAAACATAATTATAGCTGGTTCCATCTTAATTGATTGTTTAATATTTGTAAAAATATTACTTTCAATGTTGAAGGTAGTTAGCGTTCAACATTGGTGGAACGATACTAGCTCATAGTAGAAGTTGGAATACGTTTGTAAAATTCGACGCGTTTGCCAGCGTCTCGGTAGCTCAGCGGTCAGAGCAGTCGCCCGGATTGCGAAAGGTCGTGGGTTCGAATCCCATCTGAGGGCTCGGAGACGTGGTTGTTTTTTACACACGTATTTTATATCTTACAATCATGTAATATTTGCGTGCCAGTGCCTGGTGCAACACGTGATCATATATAATCTTTTGTAATAGCCTTTCTAGTGTTTGGTTGCAAATAAATTATCTTATCTTATCTTATCTTAAGATAAAATGCTTGACGTAAAATGCATTAATTGAAAGTCAACTATGCCATGGCTTCGTAAGTCCTACGACGGGAGAAGTTGAACCGAGAAGTCCCAAAAAACTCAGTAAGGGCTGTTTTTTCGTCCCTTTAATGTGTTACAGATTTCTGAAAATTAAGCAAACTTTTGTAGCGTTTATAAAAATGCAGCAAAAATTATTCAGCTATAGCATAGATGTTCTTAACGAATTAAAAGAGTTTAGTAGAGCCCCAGTTTTTTGGTTTCAGAGCTTTTCGTTACCTAGATACGTCTTTGCATGTATATAAATAGTAGATGGTTACAACAATAAATATATACTAGCGGCCCGTCTCGGCTTCGTACGGGTGGACAAAATTCTTCAATTTTTTATTATTAAATATTTTCCGTTAGCGCCATCTAGCGTCCGGTAGACGAACTACTTGCGGTTAACGCGTAGCTATGGTAACGCATATGCAATGGAAAAAGAGCGGACAGACAAACAACAAATTTGTGACCTTAGATTGTAGATTCTGCCTATTTTATTATAGTAAATAGGTAATCGCTTGACCGCTCTCTCCTGATGGTAAGCGACGATGCGATCTAGGATGTGACGCGCTTGCCTAGAAGGCACCTATTCACTCGTGACTTGAAGACTCCTAAATTTGTATTTGTCAGGAAACACAGACTTGGGCAAAGAGTTCCACTATTTAGCGTAATCAAATAGATTTTTTTAAATCATAATTTCTTTGTTAATAAATTTGTAGCAGTTTTATGCTTTACCAGGCACAAATTACAAAGTCAATCAAATCAAAGGATTCATAATACTTAATTCTGATATAGCTACAAAATGCGAACAGTTTCATTTACGTAAAAACAAGGTCAGCACCAAAGCATTCTTTGATCAAACGATTTCCTAAATGCACAGAACAGTTAGCATGGCTGAGCATATTTTTAGGCTTTTTAATTAAAAAGCGGTGACCCTTGACTTTTACGAAAGGTCACGCTATGCCACAGACTATATAGCAGCAGTAGGTCCGGTATATATTTTTTTAAATTCATTATTATCTTTTTACTCTACATACATAAAATGGAAATGGAAATCGGGAATAAATTCGTTATGTTTAGTTAAATTAAACTTGATTAATTATTTTAATAGAAAAATATTAGAACAAATCAACTCGGCTCACGACTCAGGCAGGAATAGAAACCGCAACCTTTGAACGTCTGGTCCTAAGCTCTCCCAATTGAGCTACCGAGCCTTGTGAACACCTGTCGAAATTTTCTACTTTTTACGCTGTAAGCCAGCGTTGTCTTATAAATGCGGGTTCGATTCGTAATATTATTAATATTACGATTAGATAAATTACACAAGCCGACAAAATTTGACAAAGTTTCTTACCCAGACACCTGAGTATATTTTCCCGAAGGATTTTGGTGTGTAGAATCCAAATCCGGTCGCAGAATTGCTCTAGCACGTCACTGAAACTGATCTAAACTAAACTGATGACAGTATAGGTAGCATGAAGCAAAATTGAGAAAAATGAACTTCAAAATACGATATCTCAGCAAAAAGAAAAAAAAGAATGTGTAAACAAACTCAACGCCATTTGAAAGTTCAAGACTTGTACTTTAAGATGACCCCTGTAGTTTTTTAGGTATACTAAAAACTGAAGGATCATATAACCTCAAAAATGGGCGAAAACGGCGTTTTTTGCACTTTTAGTTTAGAATATCTCAAAAACCTGACGTGATAGAGCAATTCTACCGGATTTGGGTTCAGCACACCAATATCCTTCGGAAAAGTATACTCACGTCTCTGGGAAAAAATTTTGTTGACCTGTGTTATCAAATAAAATTATATTAATAAGAAATATATATATTTTTAAGCTGTGGTAAGCTCTACTTCAAAGCTCAGAGCTTTTCTTAGAGGCGTGGGAGTATTCTAGATGTGCAAGCCAAGATGTGTGGGTGGCCCTTGATATTTGTAAATGGACGTGGTTTGGGTCACGATTACACAGTACGTTTAAATTAACCACTTTTATTGGATTCATTACGCTTTTGTCTCTGTATATTATTGCAATGTTTAAGGATACTTACTTAAAACATATACTTTTTTACTTTATTATAATCAACGATGTAATGAAACCATAACACTACTATTCTTGTGGATGATGTATGGTGACGGCGTATAATATTGTAAATGTCGTTACTTCAAGTTGACGAGATTCTTGCGAACATTCTTCTTGTCAGTCTAAAGACGTCCTGATTGAGTGTTAGGTAAAAATGTTGGACGATTCAAAACAACTTATAGTAAGTGCATTTATTAAAATTATTTTCATTCATTATTGTTTTTTTGTATAAATTTAGTATTTAGGAACGTGACCGATAAAAATATTGGAAGTCATCTGATGACCATTATCTTAGTCATCCTGTATTCACACCAGTACGCCACTGCGGCATTTATTTCTTTATTAAATTGCGTTTAAGAAAACTAAACAATGAGAATCCCCAAATATTGGCAAAGTTTGCGAGCTGGCAACACTGTCGACCAATCTGTGAACTGGGTCAAACTGAATGCACTCTATATGCAATCAATATCTACCCAGAAAGGAGTCGAACCAATGACGTCTATTGGAAGAGGTCAGTGACATATATTATATAATAATCATATTTTTTACTTTCACACCAATTAGCCTAGCCTAAAGTGAGCACTGTAGGGCTTATGTTATGGATACTAGGGTAACGGATAGACATAAATATATGATACAAACTACAGAAACTTAACTTGTCTCTTGTCTCAACTTGTCTGGCGGATTCGAACTTACATCCCCTCGCTATCCAGGGCAATATACTTCGAATCAACTGAGACCTCAACAGAACCGACAAATTTTTCCAAATATTTCTAAGTTGACGCAAGCGCCATCTCTTTTGTACTTATTACCTACAACATCGAATCAATCAATCTATGAAGAAGAAACAACAAATACTCTTGAAAAGCATTTTATATGCTTAATGAAACACTTTTTCTTAGTAATAATAGATTCAATAGAAACCAACACCTCCAATCGTATATTTTATTTCGTAAAATCATTAAGCATGAAATTCCAATCCCTACTATCTAACTAAATACCTAGTTAATTTTTGTTAAATATATGAATATCTAATTAAAACGTTAGCATTTTATTATGTTTTTACTCGTATTTCCATATAAATAGATTTACGAGTTCTACAGTTTTCAGGAAACTAAACCTCTTTTTATTTTGTGTAAAATTTTGTCTGTGTTAGTTATCTTTATATATATAATTCTTCTGTGAGTGTGTATGTCACTGAACTCCTCCTAAACGGCTGGACCGATTTGAATGAATTTTTTTGTGTGTGTTCAAGGGGATCTGAGAATGGTTTAGATTCACAAATCAGTCCGGCAGATGACGCTGCAGTCGGCACAGCAAGGCGTGGCCGGTTCAGCTAGTATCTTATAGAAATTTATATTTGTAAAAATATTACTTTCGAGGTTGAAGGTAGTTAGCGTTCAACATTGGTGGAACGACACTAGCTCATAATAAAAATTGAAATACATTTGTGATTTTCAACAAGTCTTGCAGCGTCTCATAAGCTTGGCGGTCAGAGCTCTCGCCCGGATAGCGAAAGGTCGTCAGTTCGAATCCCACCTGGTTTTGGAGGAATGTTCGTTTTCTTATAGAAATATGTCATTGTAAATGCAAAATATAGATTAAAAATTAAATAGATTAAGCTTTTAGCTGTTAGTTTATTATAATTGGTAGAGTACACGCCCGGCTAACGAGAAGATCCATCTTAATTTATCAGAATCCCAATTCCAATTAGAGAAGAATCAAATATAAATTCGTTCAAACATAAATTAAAATAATATCTTATCCAAAAAGCGTTCCACTCTGTTAAAGGGTTCATGTCAAAGAGATAAATCTCACGATTAGTAATTAATTCACAGTCATAATTAATTAAGTGTATTGTTTGCATGCTATACTCTAACTGAATCATGTATCTTTCACGTAAACACTACTTATGAGAACTGCAATGTGTGTACATATGCAAATATTAATTAAATAAATTAGATGCTGACACCTCGGACATATTGAATTTTTTCTTATTATAATTTCTTTAGATATAATTATTATAGTTTCGTTTTACTATTGTAAGTTGGCACCGTACTTTATGGATCTAACGTCGAATAGGTCACTCCCACCTCCGCGGCCTAATTTCACCCCCCACATTTACCCTACGACCTTTGAAACGCGCATGCGCGCATAAAATCCCCTGAAAACTCCACCTCGCCTTTTCAGTCGGTCTCCAAACGCGTTGGGTTAACACAGCTTTCATAAGCTGAAAGATTTCCCTTCAAAAAATATCAATAGACTCCCTTACATTTATGAAAAACATATTTAAAAATTCAAAATTACGCGAACGTATCTTGTACCTGTATAATTTGGTTAACGACCCCCTCCGTCACATACTAATCTGTTTTTCCACCAAAAATATATCTTATAAGTAGTGTTGCCAGTTACAGCCAAATAAGTTAAAAACTACCAAGTTGTTGATTTAAATTGTATATAATTTGTTAACCAGCTGTATTTAAGGTTAGTATGATTTGTATTTATGGAATAATTTTATTATTAGTTTCATGTAGTTACTAGATGCTCATTTCAGTCATATTTCTTATAGATGTCATAATAGTCACCTTTGACCTTTTGGTATGGATTTTTTAGCGCATGTGCAGTGTCGTCTGCGCACACCTTTACTTTATAAAAAAAACAAATTTGGCCAAATGATACCATGTAACTAATGAAATTTTAAAAAAGAAAACTTTTTTAAAATGAAACTGTTCAAATCTCTTTTATAGACAAAGAAGTTTGAAACAAAGGAATTAATATTACCTTTTTTCTTTCTTTTACAGAATTAAATAGAAGTTAGCGAGTTATGTCAAAAATAACACTGGACGGCTTTTTCTCGTACTGCAAGCAAATTGCCGAACATATCCAGTTGGTTCGTTCTCATTTTTCAATTATTTCTCGGCCGCCATTTTCTGTCGCTGCGTGGCGGCCATATTGATTTCCTGCTTCCACCATTTTGGATGAGTGTTCTTTGTTCATTTGGAATGTTATAGATTGCTTATGTATCTACAATTACTTTTTTACTTTTTATTGCTTTGTGTTGTATAACATAACCGATGCTTTTTTAATTTTAGACTTATTATTGTTTTATATAGAAATTATACATTACTGCACCACTTAGTTTAAACATTTTTAGAAATATTTTGTGTATTAAATTATTAATTATAAATGTGAAATAATATACGTTTTTAGATTTATATTATATGAAAGCTGTACAACAAAGTTAGACCACCAATTTAATACAAAAAAAAAACTAAAAAAACTGGTTGGTTGCCTGTAAAGTCGGTATACGGGTGAAAGTTTTGCGTGACAACGACTTTGAGTGGTAAAATAATTTTAATGTGAATATTCATTCGTATAGTAGGAAGAAGGATGAAATAATAGTAACAATTTAAAACATTTATTTATACAAAGAATTATATTTAAAACATTAATTTATAGGCACGCGTCCCTTCCACTTTTTATGTCTGTCTCTCTCGCTCTTAGGCGGGCTAACCATGCCCGAGTGGAAGGGACGCGTGCCTCTCACTCGCTCTCATTTTAAGCGCATAACGTGAGCGGAGCGTAACGCAGTTTCTTGAAGTGTCACCCGGCAAACCAATTTATAAGACGTTGTCACGTCAATAATATTTGTCTGAATTCTCACACTCTTTTTGAGAATCAAATGTTACTTTTGTCAGATTTAAGAATTTTATTTGAATAAGAAATAGATTTATTGATCATATACGAAACTAATTCCGTGATTACCCATTTATGTACTTTAAACAATCGTAAAAAAATCTTCTAATAAACATTTCGATATTTTTTAAACTAACATTCTAAATTATTAAAAATAAACGTTTAAATAATTGATTTAGGTCTTTCAACGTGTAAATAATAAACGATGTTACTCAGGTAGGATTCATTGTTTCGTTGTTTAATAAACGTAATTACAAAATCAAACAATAAATATGTAAAGAATTTTTTCTAAATATCTAATAATTTTATGCATTTTTCAATGCGATCTTATAAGATAAATTATTATAGTAGACAAATACTAGAAAAAATCGACTCGGGTCACAAGTAAATTGTGGTATCTACCCATTGTGCTATCGAGCCTTGTGAACACTCGTCCAAATTTTGAAACATGAAACAACGCTGGACTACAGCCTAAAATCTGAAACCAGAAAGGGAGAGCATTGGACCAGATTTCCAAAGGTTGCGGGTTCGATTCCCGTCTGAGAATTTACTTGTGACCCGAGTCGATTTTTTCTATCATTTTTCTATTATAATAATTTATTTTAAATATTGTAATTTTAATACTTTGTATGTTTACTAAAAAACGGACACAATATATAAAAAAATATATAGTCATTTGTAAGAAGCATCAGAAGATTAATAAATTTTCTATATATCTGTACACAGAATCAAGTAATATATCAAAATCCAATAAAATAAACAGTTTAACCAATAAAAATGAAAAAATAATAATAATTTATAAAAAGAATACATACCGACAGTTAAACTCAAATCAATAAATGCAATTAAAAAAGTTTATAATATAAAAACCTCTTTTAAATAAAATTTTTATTATAATATTATATAAATTATTGTAATTGGACATAACATTATCAAGACTGCATAGTCGCCTGCGCATACTACTACTACATATAGACTGTGTATATATATATATATATATATATATATATATATATATATACACACACCATCGTATAGTGGCGACGCGTCGCTACGGCAATCGTCGCCACGCCAGCAATCGGTTTTAGGTGTGCCTAAAGAAGTATAACTTTAAAATCTTTTATATATTCGTTCTCTTTGCGTTCCGAAATAAATAATCAAATAGTGATGAAGCCTTGTTAAATTGTTGTATGACTGCCAAGGAAATTTTTTATATGAATAATTAGCAAAAAAGATGCCGGGCGCAGCTAGTTATGTATAAAGGTCAGTAGCAATGAAACATACATTTAACTGTTACCATATGCTACAGTATAACGATGACCTTGAAGGTGAGTGGCTTGCATACTAGTTTTCATGGTAATTCCACCCCGAGGTCCCGGGTTCGATCCCCGGCCGGTTCAATGACCTTTTCTATATTGGCTCGAGTCTGGGTGTTGTGGTACCGTAGTTGTTTCTGAATTCCATAGCACAAGTGCTTTAGCTACTTACCTTTATTATATTTTAACAATGCAAACCAAAGCTGTCTCTAGCGTTGTAAATTTATAGTAATTAATGATAGAAGATAACTTCCCCAGTACACGAGGCAGAGTAGAATAGCACCCTCCCGGATAGCGAGGGGATGTGGATTCATGTCCCGCCTAAAAAATAATTAAATAAATATATCTTACATTCACACCAATTAGCCTAGCCCAAAATAAGCACTGTAAGGCTTGGATATGCTATTATGGGTACTAACGTAAATAATAGACATACATATATGATATGTAATATTTATATAAATATATATAAACACCCATGACTAAGGTATAAATGCTGGTATTCATCATACAAGCATCTGCCCCTTCTGGGATTCGAATCCAGGAACATCGGTGCGAAAAGCAGGATCGCAAACGGTTGAATATTGAATTTGTTCTAGCATTAATATCTTTTAAAAACGACCATTTTCAATTACTTGCCTTCAATAAGTCAACACCAGTCATACTACGCCGTAGCAGCTACAACGTAGCAGCTACGGCGTAGCTCATGCATCGTAGTCTAAAATTATCATTTTCGTGTCGTTATAAAAATAGCGGGAAGAGACTGACCCCGAATTATACATGCACACAACGTGAATCAACTCAAGAATTTTATTTAATGGTTTTGTTATATTTTGCTTTTTTCAATGGTATATTATATGATAAATTATTTTTAATAGAATTACTTGTGCGCTGAGTCGATTTATCCTAGTATTTTTATACTAAAAATATTTTATCATAAAGGATTTTGTGTTTTGTTTGATTATTTTATTTTATTGATTTGGAACTAAAAATAATTACATAATATATACCATATTTAAACAGTGAAATAAAAACGAATACTAATTATGTAATAAATATCATTATTCGCAGAGTAATATTTTATGAAAAACCTCATACATACCGTATCATTAAAACAAAAAACTAAATTCATTATTCTAATAAAAATACAAAAAAAAATCGACTCGGCTACCAAGTGAATTCTCAGTCGGGAATCGAACCCGCAATCTTTAGAAGTCCGATTCACTGCTCTCCCAATTGAGCTACCGAGCCTTGTGAACACTCGTTGAAATTTTCTAGTAGGCTCGATTCCTGTCTGAGAATTCACTTCTCAGCCGAGTCGATTTTTTCTAATATTTTTCTATTAAAAAATTTATCTTAGCGTTGTAAAATGCAAAAAATATATAAAATTATCAAACCAAATTTTTTTAGTTATTAATAATTACGTTTGAATGATAATATATCTTATTTGTGTAAACTCGTGGTATGTATGTGTGTGTGTGTGTGTGTGTATAGAACCGGTAATAAATAATATAATACATACATGTTTTTTTATATTAAAACCAATAGTTATTGACACAAAGCAGATTGCAATTCGGTATTCTGGGTTAAAAATGTTTCTTTCATGTCTTACCATTTTCTAACCCCATTGATTCACTTAAAAAATATAGAAGTTATACGTATTTTTCTGTTATTGTTTCTGACATATAGTATTTTTTTATTAATTGAGGATTTAAAAGCTGAATATTTCTTTGCCTATATCACTGTCCGTAAATTCAAATAGGTCTGTTTACTGAAACCTAAAGAAAGGGAAATTTTACTGTTCATTCATCATTCATTGATCATTTATCATTCATAGATCGGCTCTCATCATTCATCTAATGAAGAAAAAAATAACTGTAGGCTAGGCTGTATGGTCTTTGTACCGTTTGCCTGTCCTCATACATAAACTTAGCAAAGAAAAGAATCAAATCAGTCCGTTAGGATAAACAAAAATTCTGTCATGCGAAAGTAAGGTTTTTTTTAAATACGACAAAGGGTTTAAAGTGATTCAGCATAGTAATCAGAAAAAAGCATTAAATAGAACAAACATTCAAAATGGGTAATTTTTTGTGGTTTTTTAAAGTAATTTCCAACCCGCCTGACAAGTGTAGTTATGTCAAACCGTCTTTTGGCTAAGAGGATGTTAGGTCGGCCGCCTGGCCGTGTTTCTTTCGCCAGTTTTTCGAACTGGTGGTAGAATCAACAGTGTACGCTGTGGCCGTAGTGAAAATATAATAACTAAATAAAATACAAAATGAAATAACGTTAATTTATATAAATTTTAACAGTTAGGAACGTGCCCAATAAAATATTATGAAGGTAGTGGAATATATATGACGACCATTGCCTTTGTCATTCTGTGATCACGGCTCTTGTAAAGGAGTCGAAACGTCAGAATTAAGTATAAATAATGAGCAAAAAAATCGTTAATAATTTGTTTTATTTAAATATGTAAGAACTAATTAAACTGTATACTGAAGTAATGTTTGCCTTTTTTTATTATTATTTAGCTAAGACAGAATCCACGATGGAACGAGCTAACCCTGAAGGTGCCTATCACTCTCAGGTCTCAGACTTAAGGTTGAAAACGATTTATTTTATATTAGCTCCTGTCTGGGTATAATTATACCATCAATGTTTCAGATTAGTATGACATAGTTTCAGAGCAATGTATGTGATTAGTTTAATATTTTCCACATACAGATTATGTCTGTCCGTTCTCTTTTATTATTGTATATAGTTAATTAAAATGTTTTATATGTCCATAGGGAGAAAGAATGGCGGCGCTATCCGGCCATGGAACCCCCAAGCTGACTTCCGCAGTAGGAAACCTGTATTATGACTGTAAGTATATTTTTTTAAATATTTTTTATTAACATTTATTATTTATTTATTTAATAAATAATAAATATTAATT
Source organism: Calamotropha paludella (assembly GCA_927399485.1). Lineage (NCBI taxonomy): Eukaryota > Metazoa > Arthropoda > Insecta > Lepidoptera > Crambidae > Calamotropha > Calamotropha paludella. Next base: position 808,342 of record OV656830.1, on the reverse strand, counting down.
ATTTATTTAGTTCAAACAGATATTTGTTGACCGTGTTGTAATGAAATATGTTATGTAACCATAACACTACTATTATAGAGTAAAATACACCCGTTCCGCGACTCGAACCCAGGACCGTCGGCGCTGAACGCAGGATCGCTACCGTTGCACTAAAAGGTTTCAAACAAGTCATTATTAAATTTTGCCGTCATCTAATAGTTTAGTCGCTTAATAAATAAGTATCGAGTTACACTTCCAAATATCACATACCGGCTTATCGGTTGTTTTCCGGTACAGTTGAAAGTTGTGCGTAATTTCCGGCGACTGTGGCGCCCTCCGGAAGTGTTGTGGAGATAAATTCGTGTCATTTTCCGTTTAGTTGAATTTAGTAAGGTTTGTGTCGATAATCTTTTCGTACAAATAACGAAGTTTATTGCGTATTCGGTCTACGTAAATATACTATTATTAATATAGAAATTATAAATTCATTTAAAAGTAAAAAAAAAATAACAATCGTTCATGTCAGTAGCTATCGTTTCTATTTGATTGATATGTATTTATATTTATATATAAAACAGTTTATTCTACGTATTATTATAATAATTCATAATTTATTTCCTTTTTAGGGTTCCGTACCCAAAGGATAAAGACGGGACTCTATTACTAAGACTTCGCTGTCTATCTGTCCGTCTGTTTGTCACCAATTTAAATTTTTAGTAATTATATATTTCTGTTGTCGCTATAACAACATATACAAAAAAAAATATTTAAGGGGTGCTCCCATACAACAAATGCGATTTTTTTGCCCTTTTTTACTCTATACCAATAATGGCAACAGATAGTCACTTGAAATATTCACAAAATACTCAGTTGTATTTTAACTTTAATAATAAAATTAAAATAAAATAAAAATTTTTCCCATACAACGCACGTGATTTTTTTACTTAATTAAAAGTTTTAGGGAACTCTGACTTGTTTCACACTACTTTTACTTGTCACCACATCACCCTGAGATTGACTGGTAGAAAATGCCTAAGGCATTAAGTCCAAGTGTACAAGTATTGCATAAAGTATAAATAAATATAAACACAAATTAGGTTTTTAACTGCCAGACTTAAATAGGTAAAGAAATTATAACAAGAAAAAATCCAACTTGTCTCAGTTGTCCACTTGTGACTCAAACCCGCATCTCTTACGTACTCTTCCGTTTGAGCTACCGAGACTTTGACAATACAATACAATACAATACAATATGTTTATTTGCAAAAATAGGGTACAGTTACAGTTTGGTGTTATAAATTAAAGGGTCTTACTTAACCTATTTAGCCACATTACATAGCATGCAAATATTAGAGTAATAAAAATATAAAAAAGAAATCTAACTAAAAATCACAACAATAGTATTAATACAATAATCAAAATCTTATTACTAATACACTCTTAATGTCAAACGTCAGGATCATTTAAGTATTCGTTCAATGAATAATATGCTTTATTTATTAAAAAACCTTGAGAGTCAGTTTATATCTCATAATATTATTAATTAATTTTATGCCTTTCGGTAGCTTGTTGTAAATACTCGGAGCAATACCATACAAATTATTTCCAAACAAAGCAGTTTTGTGTGGAATCTGACACAGCGTATCTTTACATCTTGACGATAACAAATTTTTAAATAAATGTAAGTTAGACTTTACAAATATACACACTTCATATAAATAAATGCAGAATTGAATGAATGCAATCCGTTGAATTTTCCAAATGTTTTTTAAGCTGACGTCAGCACCATCTGTTAATGTTTTATGTATCATTTACATTTACAATTATCCAACAATCGATAAAGAAGAAACTGTTATTTAAGCATTTAAGAAATAATTATTAAAAAAAAATTTCAACTTGCCTCAACTAACAAGCCGTTAAGTTTATTTTACTTTCAGGTCAACTTTCGGCAACTTTCACTTTTGTATGGGGCTTATTCAATTGTTGCGTAACACATGGTTACTTCGTTGAGTTAATAATTAAAAAGAATAAAATAATAATACTAGATTTAAAAATATAAAAATCCCACGTTTTTCAGTGACCAAGAAAGAATAAAATAACCCGGCGGGGCCCGCATGTTACTTATGGAGATGTAATGAGATGTATGATATGCATAGATGTTGAGAGTATTTGTAAAGATGCGCCCCCACGTTTTGAGTGGCCCCTCGCTTGGCCCCGCCGGGTTATTTTATTCTTTTTTGGTCACTGAAAAACGTGGGACTTTTAGATTTTTAATTTCTATTACAATAAGTTTATATGGTTATTATACAGATCTAGGCTAATTTTCAGTGACCGATGACAGTGACTTAACCGACCAGCTTGTATAAAAGGTCTGATAAGAGTTGAAGAAGTTGAAATGTGTCATCTCTGCCTAAACATGCGGGAAAATGGCGTGATTGTTCTAAACCCAAATTAGTTAAACCACTTGTGTAATGACATTCAGAAATAATGACGGTGCCACAACATCCAGACCCGAGACAATATAAAAAATCGATTTCAAAATTGACCCAGTAGGGTATCGACTTGGCCCACATGTAAATTTTCAAACGGGAATCGAACCCGCAACCTTTGTGTGTCCGGTCAATTTCTCTGTTAATGGAGCTACCGAGCCTCTGAACACCTGTAGAATTTTTCTAGTGTTTTTCTACTCTTTACGATGAAGGCCAGCTTTGTTTTTATTAATGATAGTATTATAAAAACAATTTTACAAGAAAAATGCAAATATATAAAAGTATTTTTCTTTTAAAATAATTTATATAAGATAGCATTGAAAAATTATTTTTTTTATAAAATAACTTATTTGGCTCGGAGGCGTGGTTGTTATTTACAGACATATTTTACAACTTATAAAAACATATATTCTACTCCAAGTCTTTATATTTCTGCTTTCTTCTTGCCACTCTCACCAATTTGGTCCAGCTGTTTTGGATATTTGGATATTCTCATAGGGGGACGGCCTCTACCGCGACGATTTTCCCACGGTCGCAATTCCAGTAGTCTCCTGGTCCATTTGAACTGTTCCATTCTGTCTATGTGTCCTGCCCTCTCCACTTCTGTCGCTCTATTGTAACAACATCTCTAACACGAGTCTTTTATCGGATCCATTTATTGAAGGATCAGCTTTAATGACGAAATGTTTGTTACGCCATAACTCCCCGAGTTTTTAGCCGATTTTAATATTTTTTGTGTGGAATCGAATTCACACATTTAGGCCCAGATTGAGACGGAGACCCGAATTTTGAAATTCACAAAAATAATAAAGTTGTGACCAAAAAACATTGGCTCTATGGGATGGGAAAGGGAAAAAAAATTAGAAAGAAAGAGGGACAGAACGATAGAAAAGAAAGAGAAGTAAGAAACAAATATAATAAAAGGCAGTTTCAAGTGAAGCTAACGTTTGTAAAACAAGCTTTAAGTGTTTTCGTATTTATGAATACTTTTAAATTAAAAGTTATTGATTAGGTCAATTTGTTGATTTGCGAAAAAAAACTAAAAAGTGTGTATGTTTAATTTGAGTATGAGAGTTGAATACTCACTCGACGCATATGATACGTTCCTCCAATTTTTGAAGGTAATTTTGGCGGATTGGGCATCAGTGGTGTATTGGGAGGGGAACGCGGTGGAACGACGTTCCCTTACCTTTATTCAGAACTGAAACGCGTTCCAGTACTTTTTTAGTAGATTTTTTTTAATTACAAATGAAAATTATATTTAAGAAAAACATTTAAAAAAATATGTCAACTAACAGAGTATTAATCTTACGTTTTGTTTCTTTTCCCTTTTCAATCAAATAAACATAATGTGTTCTATGTTGAATTTCTTTTTTTGTGTTCGTTAATATCTTGTATAGTAAGAATAAGAAAAAGAAACTTACATGGAAAAAAATAGTTTGCTGAAAATAGGACTTTTATTTGCTTCCACTTTGCGTTCCCTTACTTCTTATTTTACCAGTACATCACTGTTGGGCATTGATTAGAACTGGAGGAATGATTGGTATTTAGGTTTAGTTTAGGTGATACATATTAGTTTTTCAGATTTTGTTCGTAGCTTTTATGTGTTTTAAAGAGATCATATAAATGTTATGATTTTTTATTTTATGTTTTCACACATTTAAATAAAACAACTTAATATAATAACCCTGATGTAATTTATATATTTTTTTACAATTAGGAACGTGCCCGATTAAAACATTGTGAAGGTAGTAGAAAAAATATGACGACCATATTGCCTTAGACATGATCACGGCTCCTGTAAAAGAGACGGAACGTCATGATTAAATCTAAAGTATGAGCAATATCCATTAAAAAGTTGTTTAATTTAAATGTGTAATGTGCGCGGAAGTGTAAGAACTAGTTAGTTTACTAATCTATATATATATAAATAAAAATGGAGTGTCCATTTGTAATATTGAAATAACTGTTTTTTTACTATATCCATATGAATATATTTACGGTACATACACCAAAATAACATTTTTTCCAATTTTTTCTGTCTGTCTGTTTGTTCCGGCAAATCTCTGTAATAGTTGGACCGATTTTGACGGGACTTTTATTGGCAGGTAGCTGATGTAATATAGAATAACTTAGACTACTTTTATTTAAGAAAAAATATTTTATTTTAGGAAAATAATGTAATGTTGCACTGTCCAAGTACTGTCCAGTACCGCGCGCAGCTCATGCGCCTCCCACCACTTCTCCCACCAACGAATAAATATCGCGCGGGCTTAGAATGTGCGAGCGGGCTTTTGCTGATTTTTAATTAAAAAAATATATTGCAAATTATAATAACTGAGCCTCGGCAACGTGTGGCCGGGTCAGCTAGTTTATCATAAAATTCATAAGCTTATCATACATATTTGGCATCACACTTTTTTGGCGCAAGTGTAAGCAATAATCACAGATTTCCACTTTCCACGATTCTAACATACTCTCGCTTCTTCAACTCTCATCAGACCTTTAATACAAGCTCGTCGGTTAAGGGTGATTTGGACGTGGCCTTTTTCAGGACATCTGCTATTTAGTTCCTAAAAGTTCACGTTGGTCTCTGCCTTTATCGACTTCCCCATACACATTTGCCTCATAAACAGTGCCGGATTTACCATAGAAGCTGAAAAAGCTGAAGCTTAGGGCGGCAAAATTAGTGGGCGGCAAAATTGGCCCAAAAAACAATAGGTACAGAAAAAAGTAAGGCTGCGGACAAGAGGTGGGGCTGCGGCAGTGGCGTGGCGGGGCAGAAATTCTTTAGCGCTTCTTTATTCGGAATTAATGAATAGGATTTCTTACGACGATATCATCGATGATTTTGCTGATTCCAAATCACGCAAAAAAAAATAAAGAACATAACATTTTTTGAAAAGATATTTAATTCAAATAGAGATATTGATAGTGACGTACTTATTGATAAATTTTAATTAAATATTATGTTTAAAATTTATGTCAAATTGAGTGCAATAAAAACCATTTAATAACTTTTATCAAATGTGCATTATTTTGATTTAACAGTTTTAAGATTATAACCCGACATTGGTAACTGTGCACCTGGAGCTACCAAGAGCTGTCGGTTGGCAGTACTTGAATTCACCCGCTCGCGTACCTCCTCCGCACCCCGCCGCCGCTGATCTAGCCAACTGTTGGATATTTTAACGTTAACAGGTGCATGGTTAGCACTATCGGGCTATACCTATCTTCCTTAGCCCACCATACCTTATTATAAGTAGTGCAGTAAAAACAAAGCTTTGCTTTTCTTAGCTTAAAAATATACCTAAAAAGTTTTAAAAATAATCTTGAAACAAGATTATTTCCTAAAAAAAGGAATTAACGTTATTGTGAACAGTGCATATAATTTTAGAGGTCAGTAGGGGCGGCAAAAATTTTATAGCTTTGGGGCAGCAAATGTGTAAATCCAGCACTGCTCATAAACTTGTCAATCTTCTTTCGTCTATCCTCTCTACAAGTCCAAACCATCTAAGCATCCCTTTTTCTATCTTCTTCCATACCACACCACTCTCTTAAGCTTATATCTATTTTGATAAAACACATTTTGCAGTTTTTAAACTGTAATTCAAAAGCTATCATTGTTTTTGTAGTCAGCGCGGCCATTAAAGAAAATAGGGTGCATATTTCGTCCAAATCCTTGGATATACTATTTTACGAGCCGGCTTTGCTCGCGTGGTGGGGAGGCTGTTTAACCGACTGCGTCTAAACCAAAGAGAGTTATTATGGTATTACTTACGTACTTCGGTTTTTGGGGTGCACGGCATAGATTAAAATTTGTCGCAGATGGGTATGTTCTTGATGAAGTGTCGATGTCGCAGTAAGATAGATAAAGCCGTAATATAGTTATATCCCTAGGGATATAATTATATACCGTAAAATAGTTATACGAAAGCGATTTATTACTATCTCACTAGGAATATAGTTATAAAACGGTCCAAGTTTAGTGATATACTTATATTACTAGATTAAGTTCAGTGTTATAAATATATTACTTGATTAAGCTTAGTGAAATAGAAAGCTACCATATATAATTAAATAGAACAATATTATTATATTGGTTTTATCTTTATTAAAAAATCAACTCTATGTAGCCTGCAGTTAGTTACAATACTTTGTGACATTAACACGTATTAAAGTAATTTAAATTATAATTAAAACGATGATATTTTTTGGAATTCAAACATAAACAATACAATTAAAACTAATCAAACATTAAAAATCTTTTAAAGCTTATCAACATTATGAGATTTCTTTACTTCTTATCCACTAAGTTGAGATCTTGGTTTTTTAAAGTATTTTTTAATTTTTGTTCATACAAGAAGAGGAATCATGACATCTTGAATTACATAGCACTGAAAGCTTCTTACAGGCATATCTTTTAGTAGAACACTGTATATTCGATTTTTTACAGGAACATTTTAAATAACCTTGATGCGCATTGGTGCGTGACAATTTTTGGCATTTTTCTCTCAGTGACAAGTTTTCATTTGGTATAGGACCATTCAAAGTAATGTTTGAAAGCTGTATTGCATTTCTTGGTAACCAATCTTTCAGGATACCAACTGATGTTCCAATTTTATAACTTTCATTTCGCTTTTCCAAAACTTTTCCTAATATATTTTTTTGATCCAATGGTCCACGATCTATCTTTGGTATCTCTATAAGAACTGAAGATCCCACGTCAATGTCAGGAAATTTCTGTGATGAGTGCGTTTTCATAATTTGTGCGGCTTTTCTTAAATTTTCGGCAGCTTTGTCTCTTTGGTATTGAATGTTTTTTTCGCTGTTGCATAAATAGCATAATAGTTGCGATCCGTAACCTTCATCACATGACGTTATTCCACAAATTACGTGAACATTTCGTGCACACGACTAGCATGAATGTGCTCCTGTACATTCTTTGCCGCAAACTACACATAAAAGTAAAATTTGTTCTGCTGGCGCTCCCAAAGCCGATTGTTGCAAGTTAACAGACTCGACAGGTAAGTCACGGTCGCAGGGTTCAATAGGCGCTGGCGCTGCTGATGAAGATGACGGTTGTTGCAAGTTAACAAAGTCTAGAGGTATGTCATGGTCGCAGGTTTCAATAGGCGCTGGCGCTGCTGATGAAGATGACGGTTGTGACGCCGATGAACAGGATGGTTGCTGCAAGTTAACAAAGTGAACAGGTAATTCGTCATTATGTGCAGGTGTTGCCGATGAACAAGATTGTTGTTGATTTAATATCTTCTTAAGATCTTCTTCAGTTCTTGGTTTATTAAGCAAATCAGCAGGCACTTGTGATGACAAACCAATTTGAGAATTTACTCCAAAAAGAGCTTTGTATGGTGTTCTTTTTATAGTGCGATGAAAAGAGCAGTTTTTTTGGTACTGTACAAAGCGTATTCCAATCGACCAATTAGTAGAATTATTATCTTGTAGCCAAGCCGCACACTCCGAAAGCTATTTCACTAAACTTAATCTAGTAATATAAGTATATCACTAAACTTGGACCGTTTTATAACTATATGCCTAGTGAGATAGTAATGAATCGCTTTCTTATAACTATGTTACGGTATATAATTATATCCCTAGGGATATAACTATATTACGGCTTTATCTATCTTACTGCGACATCGATATTGGAAAAGTATCTCAGAATTTTAGAAGTAAACATTTCTTGTTCGAATCCTGGAAGGGGCAGAGTTTTGTGTTAAAACACAAGAATTTATACCCGAGTTATTTATATATATTTGTATAAATATTACATATCTATGTATTATATATGTATGTCTATCCATTACCCTACTTTCCATAATAAAAGCCTTACAAGGCTAAGTTCATTGGTGTAAATATAAGAAATATTATTATTATTTAAATATTTACTTACGTAGCCTCAAGAAGTCAGCACGATGTTCATACAACTTTCAATTGTAAGTCGATTCCTCACATATTAAAATTTGAAAAATTAAATGAAACCACTGATATATAACATTATATTGTGTCTGAAATGTAAAATGTCATCGCGCTTAATTTTATTCTTTGCCTTATAATATATGCGGGGGATTACGCGGCCATTGCGCCGCCAGTCCGTAGACAATTGTTTTCTTTTTATTTACGACCATAGAGTCTGAGATTGCGGTTATTTGTCTATGGCATTACAGAGGGCTTTAGTTTATGATTATTTACATGAGGACTCTTTGGAATCAGAGTAACAAGGAACTTTATTGGTGAAATTTCAAATCTAAAATATTTGAGGTAGTTTTGATTGGTAATTTTTTGGGGAATAAATTATAAATTTCATTTTTGTCGTATGCTAATATCATGAGAAATTATTGAAGATTTACAAAAAAATATAAAATAACAATATATATATATATATATATATATATATATATATATATATACATATAGTGAATAAGAGCATAGTTCAACGCATAAAAAACAGATTTTTTTAATAAAAATAATATATTACTAAGACAAGTTCATCTAGTCTCCGGTGTCTGGCTGGTCTCGAACCCACATTCCTTCGCTATCCGGTCGTGTACTCTTCCCATTGATCTATCGAGACCTTGAAAAACTCGTAAATTTTTTCAAGTATTCCTTAAACTGACTCTAACGCTATCTCTTAATTTTTTCCATCCAAATTAAATAAAATTCCATCAAATCACTTTTTAACAAAAAACGTAAGAACAGTAAATTTCTGGGAAATTGATAACTTTGGCAGCTCTGAACATATACAATGTTTAGAGTTGCGTCTATTCTCTCGTCATTTCTCAGAGTGGGTCAACTATTTACACGTTTGTTCTAGTTTGTAAATGCTGTTTCTTTTTTTTTCTTTTTTTTTAGTAAATTGTTAAGTATGTTGTATTTTTTAATTACTTTTTTTTATCTTTATTTTTTATTGTATGTTGTGTGGTAGTTTGTGTTTATTATAGTGATTGTTTTTGTGTTTATTATTAGTTTTTTGTTTGTAAAAGTATTTTTTTATGTTTTTTTTTTGTTTTTTGTCAATTATAACGGTGACGTCTACTCAAGCGCCCTGTCAGAATAACAGCGCCTCTGTGTTCGTTCTTTCCTTCTCCGAACGACGCAGAGGCTTTTATGCTGAGACAGGGTCCTTTTTTGGCCTCAGACACACCATATTTGTATTTATTTTTTATTTTATTTTATTATTATTATTCTTTTTTTAATTTATCTTTTTACTATTTTACATGTATCCTTCTCTTTGAAGTTGTTACTCATTTTGATTATATACATTTTGTTGTTGTTTTGTTATTGTGTTTGAGTCCGAAATAAATGTTTTTGCTTTCTTTCTTTCTTTCTTTAATGTTCTTGGTACTACTACATCCATTTTTCAAATGTAATACTTTTATAAGTATCCAATAATAGACAAGGTCGATGCAGTGGCTAGGCATAAAGCTTCGCTAGGACCATATATTGGAGCGGAGCAGATAGGTGGTTTCAAAAACATAATCTAGAGAGTTCGGTGTATATGTGCTGGTTTGAAAAAATGTTTTTTATTTTTTTTTTGCTCACCCATAGAGCTAATGTTTTTGTTCATAACTTTTTTATTTTTGCGGATTTCGAAATTCGTAAATATAAAAATATCTGTTGATAGTACGATATACGGACATACGGCTGATACCAAGCTTTTGAAGTGTCTGGAATATGACAGACGTCTCCATAAAGACTTTGTGGAAGGCGATCACTGCAACCCTATTTACTTTAACACCCCATTCCATATTGTAGTTTGATTATGAACACGACAAAATATATGAAACGGCGCGAAATCGAAAGAAGTTTTTAAAATCGCGTTCTAAATTCAATATAATTAAAACGTTGAGAAAGAGAAAAGAGAAAATTTTTTTTTGCTATTTATTTAACTGGCCATAAATACTCAAGTTGTCGGAAAGGTATAACGTGGTCACATTCCTGCGTCAGTGATGGTTTGGTGGGGCGTGTTTTATCAAAGCGTCACAAAGTTAAATTTTTGTGAAAAAGGAGTGAAAACTTCAGCCAAAGTGTATCAAGAGACAGTCTTTGATCGTGTTGTGAAACCTCAGCAATACACTTCTTAAAAATGTACCGTGGACTTTCCAGCAGGACTCTGCACCTGGTCACAAGGCAATTTACCCAAGTCTGGCAATGCATTAATAAAAATAGATTCAATTACAGTTCGGTCGACCAAAAGCCATTAAAAATTCAATCGAGATTCAAACCCAGATCCCTCTGTAGGGAGGGATTAACGCGAAGTGAGATTCCATGTCGGTTTGCTAATTGATAAGTTCGGGAAGGAGGGTTTGAGTCTGTGCGCTGGGAAACGACACACTTTTCACTATACTTTACATTTCATTGAATACCTACTAAAAAGCTAGCTTTCAGCAACACTGATTAAAAAACTACCTAAAGTAAGAATAGGAATAAATTTTGTCACTGGTAACAAATTACTACCTTAAAGCGAGTAGGAATAAATTTTTGTCACTGGCAACAAATAACCAGCGAAAGAAACTCGGGCAGGGGGACCGAACTCCTATCTTACTTTAATTATTTGCAAAAAGAGCTAACTAAATCACCAGGTCTTGCAATGTATGTCTTTGGAGGTATTAAGTTCTTTTCAGAACGGCCTCCCAATTTCCGAACTGGTAGTAGACTCAGTAGTATATAATGTAATCACAGTGAGAATTTAATAACTCAATAAAATGTAAATTAAAACAATTTGATTTATATAAAATTTTAACAATTAGGAACGTGCCCGATTAAAATATTGAGAAGGTAGTAGAAAATATATGACGACCATTACCTCAGTCAACCTGTAATCAAGACTTCTGTAAAGGAGTTGAAACGTCAGTATTAAATATATACATATAAATAAAATTTGAGTGTCTGTTTGTAATATTGAAATAACCGTTTTTTACTACATGCATATGAATATATATACAGTACATACACCAAAATAACATTTTTTACAATTTTTTCTGTCTGTCTGTTTGTTCCGGCTAATCTCTGAAATAATTGGACCGATTTTAACGGGACTTTTATTGCCAGGTAGCCGATGTAATAAGGAGTATCTAAGGCTACTTTTATTTTAGAAAAAATCTTTGAAATTACTGTGCCACAGCAACGCATGGTTGGGTCAGCTAGTATAAAATAAATTATGCGCAAAATCCGGAATATGTTGTTTTATTTAAAAGTATCATGTGCGCGAAAGTGTAAGAACTAAATATGTATTAACTTTATTTTTTGTATTTAGAATGTCATAATTAAATAAGATATAAAACGCTCGAAAAATAAGAAATAAAATACGCTCGTAAAAGAGCAACCACGCCTCCCACCTGAGGATAACATATACCTACACCTAGAATAACATAGCCACTTGTCAGTCCACGGTAGCAATTGCTACCATATTCAAATTTCCGCGTGGCCTGCTGTTTTTTTTTAATTACAATTAATTTTGAGTTACAGAGATCCAAATGTTTTGTAGTGTATTCTCTATTTAATCAGCTTTGCGGCAGTATTTTTTGTTTGGTCCTAGCTTTATTATTTAGCGAGAAAATGGCATTTTTATCTAAGAGTGCCGACATGAAAAGTGACTAAGATAGCTTTCATTTTAATTTATAAAACAGCGTGGCCAGGTCAACTAATTATTATATAATTGAAACTATTTAATACTCTTAATACCGAAATAATTAAAGTTCACTTATCATCAATTACTGATCATAGCAGAAGATTTGTTGTGGCCCCCACCCTGGGTTAATACCGGCTGTTATCCTATTTTAACGATGCCCGGAATTGTACGAATAACGATGAAAATAAAGAGAAAACCTTGTAATCGTAGTGGCAAAGGTATTTAAAATGATAACACTAGTAAGAACCGCTATATGAATCTAACAGGTGTACTAACACCTGTAATTTTTTTAAAAATAATTTAAACAATTAAAATTATTTAATCTTTTTAATAACATAATATAATTAAAATTATAAAATAAGTGTTTATTTTTAATTTAGCATGTTTTCATTACATCGTTGATTACAACAAAGTCAACAAGTATCTGTTTTAAGTATCCTTAAACATTGCAATACTATACAGGGAATTAACGACAATATATGTATATCTACCGGTTACCCTAGTATCCATAACAGAAGAATTATATTGCTTTATTTGGGCGAAGCTAATAAGCGTGAGTGTAAATATTATTATTAATAATAATTGCCTAAAAATTTCAGCCTTAAATGTCTTTAAAACAAAAATTAAGAATTAAAATACAATATAAACAAGGGTTTATTAAAATAAAACGTTAATTTTATTCTATATACATTTATTATCTCACCAATAATACTATGTGTGGTATAAACCATATATAAAAAAATCTATTCCCGACTCTAATCCGCACTCTATCAATCGCGATCTTATCCAGGATCCTGGGGGATCATCGTAATGGATGGAGGAATGATATTCGGATGAGTTGATAAATTATTTTTCCCTTTTTTCGGGGAAACACGTTACAATAGAAATAAATTAGCTATCTTAGATAAAGGTCTAGCTTAGATAAATTCAGCTATTAAATATTTAGTTTTTACACTTCCGTGAACACTAGACATAAATAATAAATAATAATGTTAATAAAACGTAAAATAATACAATTTAATTTATATAAAATTTTAACAATTAGGAACGTGCCTGATTAAAATATTGTGAAGGTAGTAGAAAATATATGACGACCATTATCTTAGTCATGCTGTGATCACGGCTCCTGTAAAGGAACGTCATGATTAAATATAAATTAAATTTTGCGCAAAATCCGTAAAGAAGTTGTTCTATTCAAATTAGCAATTAAATACTAAAATAATAATTAATAACAATAATATTTTTTACATTCACACCAATTAGCCTAGCCCAAAGTAAATACCTTAAGGCTTGTTATCGATACTAGGGTACTTTTTTTAGTTTATAGTTTATTTATTACCAAACTCAGTTTAACAGTATTACATTTCGAGCCCCCACACTAGGCTCAGCCTGTACTTCTCGTACACAATTTCTTCTTACATAACAAAGTAATAATGATAAAAAACACAAGAAGCAATAACAATATCTAGTACCTAATATGAGCCTTAAGATTTCTGTTCTTTTTTGTTGTATGTAATAAATAAAATAGAGCGAGATTGTGAACGTATGACAGTATATTTTGAAGTAAGGTTTAAAAGTACTTTAGTTTTCATTAACCATAATGTATAAACAAAGAGTTTCTACAACATCCTCCCCTTAATGAAAAATAAAGATAACCTTAATTAATTATGTTATGCCCATGCCGACTACACATCTATTATGTGCTATGCGCCTTAAGGGCTTCGTTAAGACATCTGCCGACATATGATCTGATCGCATATATTTTACATCTATAATGCCATCAGATATCTTTTCCCTAATGAAATGAAATTTCGTGTCTATATGTTTCGTCCTATTGTGATGGATTGGATTGAGAGCAATTTTCTGCGCACTTTAGCTGTCGTTATACACCACAACCTTATCAGTGTTACCAGTGATATCAAACACTAACCTCCTAAGAAAAATTGCTTCTTTAGCCGCACTAGTAAGCAACATATACTCCGCCTCAGTTGAAGACAACGCGACTGTTGGTTGTTTTTTGCATTCCCAACTAATAGGCCCTCCTGCCAGAGTAAAGTAGTAACCAGTGTACGACCTCCTGTCACTAATACAGTTTGCCCAATCTGCATCCGTATAACCACACAAATAGTCACCCGTCTTCCTGTAAGTAATACAGTAGTTTTGAGTTCCTTTTAAATATTGTAATACCCTTTTTGCGGCCAACCAATGCCTTTTGTCAAAACAAGTATTAAATTGACTTAAAAAGCTTACGGCATAAGCGACGTCTGGCCTGGTATTCACAGCTAGATACATAAGGCAGCCTATTAAATTCTGGTAGGGATAATTGCATGTTTCCTTACCCTTTTCCAGCTTATTGTTTTCTAAAGGTGTTGACATTTCTTTGCAATTCTCCATGTTAAAACGTTTTAAAACTGATTTAATATATGTCGTTTGACTAACATAAATCTTTTCCTCCGAACGTTTTACATTAAGACCTAAACAATATTCAAGTTTTCCCAAATCTTTTAATGAGAAAAAATTACTTAGAGAATTTTTGACAGTGTCAAAAGTCTTTTTCCTTTTAAATAATACCAAAATGTCATCAACATAGACACTGATAATAACAGTTTCATCACCAAACTTTTTCGTATAGATGCATGGTTCTGCAGAGGTTTTGACAAAACCAATATTTGATAAAGTTTGATTTAATTTAATATTCCATGCACGAGCAGCCTGTTTTAAGCCGTAGAGTGATTTCTTTAATAAACAGACTTTATCTTCTGCACCTGTCTCAACAAAACCCGGAGGCTGCTGCATGTAAACTTCCTCCAATAAGTCTCCATTGAGAAACGCAGTATCTACATCTAAGTGATGTATATTCAACTCCATTTCTGCCGCCAAAGCTATCAGTGTTCGCAAGGACGAATTACGCACTACCGGAGAGAAGGTTTCATAGTAGTCAATGCCCGCCGTCTGGCTGAAGCCTTTGGCTACTAGCCTTGCCTTGTACTTGGCAACTTGACCTTGAGCATCCTTTTTCAATTTGTATACCCACTTGCATTGAATAATCTTCTTATCTTGTTTATCAACTAACGTCCAAGTTTTATTTTTCATTAGCGATTTATACTCGTCATCCATCGCTAACTGCCAGTTTGCACTCTCTTCCGACTTCATAGCAACTGCGTAGCTTTCAGGTTCGTCGGAGTCATACGTAACTGCATTACAAATAAGATTAGTATCAAACGTTTGGTTATTCTATTTCTGAGTGGATATCTTTCTTCTGTAATTTGAGTACACGTATCTTCAACATCAAAAGTCCCGTCTGCGCTGTGAGTTTGCTGTGCTTCTAGTTCCGGCTCACTAGCACCAGCGTCAGTGCCTTGCTCAGTATTTTCACTTCGCCTGTATAAACTGCACACTTGATTGGGTACTGAATCAAAAATAATATCTCCACAAGAAGTAGAAGGGATCGATTCCTTTTGTTGAACCTTCAAATTAGAAAAAGAATTTTCGAAGAAAACCACATCTCTTCCTTTTATCAACCTCCTTGGACAATCTGCTTCACGAAAGTAGTAGCTCTGTGGATTTTTTGAATATCCAACGAAAATGTGTTCTGTCGCCTTAATGTCCAATTTCCTTCTGTAGTTATCTGGAACCTTAACCATGGCGCGACACCCAAAAACTTTCAAATGACTTAAGTCTGGTTTCTCGCCATGCCATGCTTCAAAGGGCGTTTTACCATTGAGAGCTCGATGTGGACATCGATTTTTTAAATAAACCGCTGTCTCCACAGCGTCTTGCCAATAGCCCTTTGAGAGAGAACAATCAGAGAGCATACAACGCGCCTTCTCTACTACCGACCTGTTAGTCCTCTCAGAAACTCCGTTTTGTTGAGGACTGAAAGGAACGGTTGTCTGGTGTTGGATACCTTCCTCCTCCAGGTAATCAGTAAATTCTTTGTTAACGTACTCTGTTCCGTTGTCTGTACGCAACGCTTTTACCTTTAAGCCTGTCTCTCTTTCAACCATAGCCTTAAAAACACAAAACTTATTCTTAACGTCATTTTTAGAAGAAATAAAATATATAAAAATAAAACGGCTAAAATCATCAATAAAAGTCAAAACATATTTATTTCCTTGAAAAGAATTATCCGACATTGGTCCGCATAAATCCGAATGCACTAGTTCTAATTTAGAAGTTGCTTTCTTATATGTTATTTTCTTGAATGGTTTTCTGGCCTGCTTACCCTCTACACAAGCTATGCAGGGCTCTTTATCAACTTCGGTGTACTGAACGCCTAGATTACTTCTGTTAAGTTCTTGTAACCCTATACGGCACAAGTGACCAAGCCGTTTATGCCATAGTCGATAGCTCGATACATCACTATGTACTTTAAACGCTGATAAGGTTTTAGGTAGACTAACCGTACAATCCAAACTATACAATCCACCACAACACGAACCATGTAGCACTGCATCACCTGTACAAGAAAAAGATAAATCATTATAAAATATACAACCTTTCTTATCAAAAACAACACAAAATCCATTATCTACAGCCTTCTTTATAGAAATCAAATTAGTATTTAAATTTGGTATAAAAACTACATTTGATATATTTTTGATACTATAAGAACATTCGGATTTAAAATTATTATTAATAGAAACACTGCCAATGCCAGCACTTGTCAAGACATCTCCGTTAGCAATTGTGACTTGCCCAGTAGAGAACTCTTGTATATTCTCCATCCAATCTGACCTTCCAGACATATGAGCACTTGCTCCAGAATCTACCCACCATTTATCTTTGAACGCCTCGGTACCCACTTTGAATGCGCCAAACGGACTAGATAGGGTGTTTTCTTTCTTCGGGCCAACATTTTTGGACTTTCTGTTAAGGGGACAGTCCGGTCTCTTATGTCCAGGCTCCTTACAGCGGTAACAGACTATTTCCCGTTTTCGTTTAGGATTCTTTTCCTGAACACATAAACCAAGATCCGATTTAATTGGTTCATTATCAGTAGATCGCGAAAATTCTGTTAATAGTTTGCTTTTCATCAGCTCGCTAGAAATCTGCACTGTTGAATTTTCTAGTGCCATTATTAAGGGATCAAAGCGTGACGTCAGTCCTCCTAGTAATATAGCCGCTAGAGAGGCGTCCTCTATTACCTTCCCTATGTCTCCCAAATCTTGAGCTGTGGACATCACTGCTTCAATGTACATCTCCATACTATATACTCTATACTACTACTAAACTCACTGAGATTGTACCTATACAGCTTACGTTCCAGCGCCAAACGACGACCCATGGACTTATCCTCGTAAGCAGCAGCTAAAGTGCTCCAGGCTTCCTTGGCGCTCTTACAATTCCTTACGTGCGTTATGGCTGGTCCATCCAATGTCAAGCAAATTTTGGCTAGGGTAATTTCGTCTTCCCTTTCTTTAATATTAGAGGCAGTAGAATCTCCATCAGGATAACCTACTATACATTTCCACAAACCTTCATGTACCAAGTACATTTTCATTTTGAATTTCCAAATAGTATAATCTTGTCTACCTTTTAAAAATATCCCTGCAAGAGATCGTAGACTCGAATTCAATCCAATTTTACCCATATTGTTGTGATCGCCCGTTGACATCTTTTGTTTTTATATGTCAGAAAATTTTTCACTTTTAAGTCGAAAATTTATGTAAATTCACAACAATCCGGTAAATCTGACTCCCAAAATTACTTTCCACTCATTAAAACTCTATCTTCGTGCTGATAACGTGTTGTATGTAATAAATAAAATAGAGCGAGATTGTGAACGTATGACAGTATATTTTGAAGTAAGGTTTAAAAGTACTTTAGTTTTCATTAACCATAATGTATAAACAAAGAGTTTCTACAACATTTTTTATCATACTTAGCTACTTGTCAGTCCGCTACCGCGCACCCCACTCCTCTCAGCAGTCCAATGCTGCGCGAATTGTAAAACAAACGTCGGCACTCTTTTTTTTTTATTTTGGATGGGTTAACTCTTGATCCTAATCAAGTCCAGTGGCCAAGACTATTCACCCTGGCTTTGAAAATGGATGAGTTATAAATTCTCGGAAATACAGACGCAGGGAGGGAGTTCCACTACTTTGCTGTGCGCATTATGAAGGATGTTGAAAAGCGCTTGGTGCGACAGGTAGGAATGGCAACCACGAAAGGATGGTAGCCCGCAGTGCGTCTGCATGTCCGATGGAAAAAAGGAGATAGCGGAATGAGCAAACGTAGCTCTTGAGCACACTCTCCAAAGTACTCTCTAGATAAAAATGCCATTTTCTCGCTAAATAATGAAGCTAGAACCAAACAAAAAATACTACCGTAAAGCTGATTAAACAAAGAATCCACCACAGAACATTTAGATCTCTGTAACTCAAAAATTAATCGTAATTTAAAAAAACACAATAGACCACGTGGAAATTTGAATATGGTAATAATTGCTACCAGGGACTGACGAGGGCTGTTGGCTATCCGTAGCAAAAAGTATTATGAATAGAATCTATAATCTAAGATCACAGTGGTTTGTGTGTTTGTCTGTCCGCTCTTTTTCCCGCTTTTTTTTCCATTATATCAATAACGTTACCGGACGCTAAATGGCGCTAACAGAAAAATATTTAATAATAGAAAAAATTTAAAGAATTTTTAGTTATATACCCATGACTCAGGTACAAATGCTCGTATTCATCACACAAACATCCGCTTCTGGGACTCGAACCCAGTGAAAGGCAGGATCGCTACCGTTGCACCAAACGGTCGGTATCTTTTTTATGATTATTTTGTATGTTTGTCAATATGTTGAGTCATCAACGGCGAAATAAATAAAAAGCTATTCAAGATGGCTGCACTATTAAGAGGGTGCACTTGTGTTGGAATGTTTTAATTGCAAATTTACAGCTGTGATTGTGCACCCTACAAACAAGAAAACATGTACCAAAAAAAACGGAATCCCTTTCTATCGCAAATGTTTATTTTAATTTACTTTGGCAAAGGGATAAATATATTGACATTGCAATTTAGGTTAAGTTAGATATTCTTTTCTCAATTACCAGGCAATTTATATCTAATTATACATACATAGAATCACTCCATTATTCCGCACATTTGCCTTATATATTTGTCTTGTCAATCTTTTGACGTGACAACGTCTTAAATTAGGTTGCGGCTGGGAGTCACTTATGAAAAAGTGTAACGCTCGGTAACGTTACGATGAGTCACCGAACGAGAGAGAGGCCCGCCGAATGCCTTGCGTCTCTCTCCCACTCAACTATGATCGGTCTGCCGCGCGCATTGTGCAATTTAATTATATTCATATCAATAAATATTCTACCGAGAAAAAGACGTTGTCACGTAAAATCTTCGCCCGTAAAACCGACTTTACAGGCAAAAAAAAAAAAAAAAAAAAAAACCATTTTTTTTCATCCATCCTCTGTACATCTCCAAACCATCTAAGTGTCCCTTATCATGATTTACGGAAGGAGATATTAAATTGCGTGTAACAATACTTCGCTAAAAAAATTTATGCCATAGCAAGGGAAAACAAAATTTACTCTATTATTTTTTTTTTTTTTTTTCCGTAATTTGTTTTTTACGCATTTGTTAATGCTTGTTAATGCTTATCTATACTAATATTATAAAGAAGTAAAGTTTGTGTGTTTGTATATTTGTTAAATTGTAAGGGTAATCTCGGGATCTACTGAACCGATTTTAAAAATTCTTTCACCAATAGAAAGGCACATTATTGCTGAGTGTCATAGGCTATATTGAATGCTAGAAAAAAATTAAAGAATTTTGTCCACCCGTGCGAAGCCGGGAAGGGCCTCTAGTATTGAATAAAAAAGCATTTTATCCACCTGCTCCATGATCCATGCCAGGACTACTATGTTAATTGGTGCCTTGATTCTGCCACTTAATCAACTTGCTGGATCTTGATAAATGATAAATCTTAGACGTGTGGCGGATGTGTCTCTGTAAGATAATTATTAATCTGTGATTTTAAGCTAGATACTCTGTGTAATAAAAATAAGACGCAATTTACTTTTCCTGACAGCAGTGATTTTCTCAGATACGAAGAACTTTTAATGATTGTAACTGTAATATTAGCAAGTTTCTTAAGACAAATTCAGTAATCTATGCAGGACTTCCATTCATCAATTCCCTCGCTTCTATAAACAAATCGTAAATAGTGGATTGCATCTAATTCGCTATAGACGATTATAAAATATTTATTTCAGTGTTCTGGGTACCATGACCCAAATTGGAATTATGGATGACATATTATTTTGTGAATGTGTATATAAATATTTTAGGGTTCTTTTTTCACGATAAGTTTTTAGTATGATATTGTTGTATTTGAAAATCTCCTAAATGTATATAGTTTATGTAATAAATATTTAATTACTTGATACAGGTACGAGTTCACAATTGTATTGATATGACGTGACTAAATAATGTTAAAATATATTAATATTAAAATGCTGACGTGGTGACATATTTTGTGCGGTATGTAAACCATACGAGTACACTATGCATTATCATAATTAAAGATTAAGAGAAGATTTCTTAGATCGATAAGTAGAATCGACAATTAATATTTGATAATCAAAAGTTAAAAAAAAACTAATAGATTGTTTGACAGAAAATTTGGCGGGAATTTTAATAGTTAGTTGAAATTCTAATTGTAGTTCCAGTGCCCCTCAGAAGTTTCCCCGTGTACACACTCGGTCTGTAACAAATCGGTAGGGAGGGAATCTGTTAGAGAAATACTTCGCATGCCTTTACCCTCTCGAGGGTGGATTTTAATAAAACGCGCCTACTCTATAACGAATATTATTTTTGGCTGCATGATTCGGAATGCCTTTGCCTATTGGTTTTGGAGAGTTTTTATTAAAAGTAAATGATTTGTTAAATTTTTGACGGGAACGGGAAGCGTTACCTCGGTAATTTTGATATTATTGTTACAATTTGTGTTGTGGCTGATTTCAGTGTGTGATAATAGTTCATTATTAACCACTAAGTGTTTGTGAATATGCATGAGGTTTATAATAATATTAATAAATATAACTAGGCAATGCAATCGCTAAGCATAAAGCTACGCTAGCACCATATATCGGAGCGGAGCGTAATACATAAAAAAAAAGAAAAAAATATATTTTTCGATGATAATTTTTGCGAATTTCAAAATTCGCGTTCCGTCACAATCTGGTCCTAAACCTTTTGATTCGATTCCACACAAAAAATATTAAAATCGGTTAAGAACTCGGGAAGTTATGGCGTAACAGACATTGCGCCATTGAAGTTGATCCATGGGAGCTTCGCTCACTTCGTTCGTTCCGCTCCAATAATATTTTTTACTTTCATACCAATTAGCCTAGCCCAAGGTAAGCACTGTAAGGCTTGTATTATGGATACTATATATATGATACATAGATATGTAATATTCATAGAAATATGTATAAACACCCATGACTCGGGTACAAAGGCACGTATTCATCGTACTAACATTCCGGGATTCGAACCCAGGAGCGTCGATGCGAAACACAGGATCGCTACCGTTGCACCAAACGGTTTGTTTAGAAATAATATAACTATCCCTAACAAAAATATATGAAATAGATTTGGAGCTGTCAAAATCCGCTAAGTCCTCTTAACCCCCAGCTACAAATGGTACAGACAGCAAAGAAATGTACAGCCAAAGTGACAATCGGATTATGACGTCATTACATAGTTCACACAAATCTTCCCCTCTCTCAAATTTCACTTTCACATATAGATACTCTTATTGCAATCGGCGTAAGGTTGAAAATCCTTTGCTCTAACTGTAGGGTTAGAATACTGAAATGGCAGATGGAGTTTGATGTAATGTTTGACAAATAAATGCTCCCATGAGTCTGAGTGTTCAAGACTATTCGTATAAGAATGTTTAATGGAAAAACAACCTTATGGTTACTGTCTTATGGTCGTATTTTGAGTAACTTTAATCTTCAGTACGAATAATAGATACGGTATTTTTAATTTAGTTTTATTTAAAAGCTTATGACGATATTTGTGGTCTAGTGACTTGCACACACCACTCCAATGTTCCGGGTTTGATCCCCGACAGGGTAAATGTAAAAATTCATTTCTGGCATTAATAAATTGGCACGTGTCTAGGTATTATGGTACCGTCGTAGTTTCGAGATTTTATAAAACAAGTACTAGCTACTTAACTTGTATTTAGAACAATGTCTGTGATGTCTATTTATTGTAAGTGACAAAATAATTAATAATATTTAAGATGTGCCCGACTAAATATGGATGGTAGCAAACCACAATATAATATCAATATTTCTCACATTCACACCAATTAGCCTAGCTCAAAGTAAGCACTGTAAAGCTTGTGTTATGGATACTAGGGCAACGGATATACATAGATATATGATACATAGATATGTAATATTCATAGAAATATATATAAACACCCATGACTCAGGTACAAATGCTCGTATTCATCATACAAACATCTGCCTCTATTTGTTGTAATAATTTATTTAGTTATAAAAATCTTACACCTAAATGTAAAAATAACAAAGAAATATAATAAAAACTGACATATCAACCGATTGGATGTCCTCTTAATGGCGCAGCGTGCGTTTGACAGACGAACGTCAGTATTAACTGCGATTATAGCAGCTGGACAACCGAGGGTTGGGGTTACGAGTGAATTCTCTTTTAATTTGTTGTCTATGGTCAATGTTCTATTAATCTATTGGTTACTTTTAGTTTTAAGGAGCGGACTTTTTGGCGGGAACGGATAGCGTCATTTGGTGATTTTGTTTTTTTTTAATTTGTGTTGTGGTTTAAATTAGTGTGATATAATGGTGGATTAAAAATTAATTATTGTTTGTGAATATGCACGAGTGTTGGTAAACATAATACCGTAAGTTGTAGGAACAGTCCTACTCTCAAAATAAATTAAAGGGGAGGTTTCAGTTAATCCTCATCACCTTAAGTGAAACATTGGCAAAGGGGTATTTCATCATTCATTCAAAATTATTGATTATCTATCTTTCAAAAATTAGCTCTTGTCATCATCATCATCTTATTTAAAAAAACATCTGCTTATACTCTGTAAGCCAGCGTAGTCTCATCAATGAGAGAAACATCCTCTCGTATTCAAAAGAAACATTTTTTACAAATGTTTGGGCAATCGATTAAGACGAAACAGCCATTTAGTATCTTATAAGAAAGCATTAAAATACAAAACAATTATAAAAATAAACTTAGTTGTCAAATTTTATTTAAAAAGTTACTAAACATTGTCCACAAGCTGTTTGAAATAAGGTCGAAATTACCATGATTTTGTTTGTGTCCCTTCGTTTGTGATTCGAGACGCAAATCAGTCGCATCTGTAGGCAGAATCTACAACTACACGACGTATTTCCGGTGAATATTGTGACAATGATTCCGTTATATTATGGATTTTTTTTCGTCTTCGAAAAAGGTTTTTTTGAAAAGATTAAGCTTTTGGTCTAGCCCAGTATAAAATACATTCATCAACAGTAACTTTTTCCTTTATCTTTAAGTAAAATAGAGTAACTAGTTTACGGAAGTAATAATAAAGGGCGTGATGCGTTTTACATATGCACCGTCCGCCCACAAGCAAATAGCTTAACCGGCAAATAAATTCGATTGTACTTTTCTATTTCTTTTTTTTTTTGGAAATTTGTTGACTACCGTTCGGTCCTGGTTTCGAATCCTGAAAGACGCAGATGTTTGTGTGATGAATACGAGCATTTGTACCTGAGTCATGGGTATTTCATATATATTTCTGTAGTAACTGATAGTGTTTATTTACATAAACTTGTGACAGTTGCTATGCCTTATTTAAACTAAAAGAATATTCACTGTGGCCAGTAGTAGTGTTTATGGTAGAAGAAACCATGCAGGTCCAACACCTCCCCGTAACATGAACACCCTGTACTGTACACACTCATTTACACATGACATAAAAAAATCGTAACAACACTACTCACTATACACATGTCACACCTTAACATAACTTAACCTATCTGTACAACCCTTAAAACTAAGAACAGAAATAAACCTATCTAAGTTAAGCCTAAAAATTGTACACATTTACAGTGGGAAGGCCTAGCTAATGGTTTGGTCAATATATCTGCTGTCATGTTCTTAGTGGGAATGTACTTCAGGTCGAAATGGTGTTGTGACAAAGCATCGCGAATGAAATGATGTCGAATGTCGATATGTTTGGTGCGAGCGTGAAATGTGTTATTCTTAGTAAGCTTTAATGCACTCTGGTTATCTGTGTAAATGGTGATGGCATGATTAATGTTGAAGACTTCTTTAACTAGGGAAGATAAGTATATGGCTTCCTTACAGGATTCGCCAAGAGCCATATACTCAGCTTCGGTGGTGGATAGTGCAACTGTGCGTTGTTTGCGGGATTCCCACGAAATAGCTGCTCCACTTAGCTGGAAGCTGTAGCCAGTGTAGGAACGCCTGTCAACTATGTTACTGCCATAGTCAGCATCAGCAAAACCTACAAGCTGACTTTCGTCCCTAGTAAAGGTAAGGGCGAGATCTCTGGTGGCTTTCAAATACCTAAGGACACGCTTGGCCGCTCTCCAGTGTGCCTCCCCGTAATGCATATTGTATTGGCTAAGATAAGAGACCGTGTATGAAATGTCTGGTCTTGTGCCAATTGCAATATACATTAGTGAGCCGACAAGCTGTTGATATGGAAGCTCTGGTTTCTCGTCATCCTTACTAGGGATTATGAGTTTCATGCCAGGTTCCATAGGGGTTGAAACTGGAATAGCGTCAGTCATACCAAACTTTTCGATAATATTATCGATATATTGCCTTTGGTCGAGAGTGATTTTACCATCGCTTTGAACAACTCTCATTCCTAAGCAGTCTTTAACTGGACCAAGATCTTTAACAACAAACTTTTTTCCTAATTCTGTTTTAAAACGATTTTTCATATCTTCATCGTTGCATAGGATGAAAAAGTCGTCAACGAATACTGCTACTACTAGGAGACCATTGGCCTCTCTTTTGTAGAAAACGCAGTGTTCAGATGCCGCTTGAGTTAGTGAGAAGCTGGTCATCGCCTCACTTACCTTTTTATTCCACTGCCGTGGTGCTTGCTTAAGGCCATAGAGAGACTTCTTTAACAAGCATACCTTACTGCGTGGTTCAGTTGCGAAGCCTTCAGGTTGTTCCATGTAAATCTCTTCATCGAGATCATCATTTAAAAACGCAGTTTCGACATCTAAATGATCGATTTTTAGGTTCAGCTTCACTGCATAAGCTATTAATAACCTAATAGAAGATAGTCTGGCGACAGGAGAAAAAGTTTCCCCATAGTCTATGCCATAAACTTGTGTAAAACCTTTTGCCACAAGACGTGCTTTGTACTTTGCAATTTCTCCATTGGTATTTCTTTTTATTTTGAACACCCATTTACTCTTGATAGTTTTTCTATCAGGAGGCCTGTCTACTAATATCCAGGTGCCATGTTTTTGTAGTGATTGGTATTCAGCTTTCATAGCTTCTAACCATTCTACTTTGTGGCTGTCCCTTAATACTTCTTTATAAGTATCGGGTTCACAGTCAATACTTGAAAGATTAGCAGTCTCAGGGTACCTGACTGGAGCACGTCGAGCTCGCAAGGGATAACGCCGCTCTTCTTGCTCGCGGTCTTCGGTGTTGTCTGACGGAGATTCTGATGGCATTCCTTCACTATCTGGTACACCTTCTACTGGTTCCGTTTCTGATGGGACATCAAAAACTTCATCAGTCGTCGCCTCCTCAGACTGAGAACTGGAAACATGGGTTGGCGTTAGGACAGTAACTTCAACTTGGGTTTCAAAATTATTTAAAGTACTGCTATCGTCATTACTCTGTTCAGGATGATCAGATTTGATAGGTTCCAGAAGTTTATCTTCTATAAAGACAACATCCCTTGTGATAATAACTTTTCGCGGGTTCTGTGGATCAATTACACGATATCCTTTGCTCTCAGTAGAATATCCTACAAAGATGCAGGCTTGCGTTTTAGAGTCAAGCTTTTTTCGCTTTTCTTTAGGAATAAGCACATGCGCCTCACAACCAAATACTCGAAGGTGAGAGAGGTTAACTGGCTTGCCTGTCCACAGTTCTTCAGGGATCTTGTTGTTTAAGGCTTGAGAGGGAGTGTAGTTTTTTAAATAAATCGCAGTATTCACTGCTTCACCCCAATATGCCTTAGAAAGCTTTGAGTCTTGGAGTAAGGCTCGAGCTTTTTCGATTATGGTACGATTTACCCTTTCTGCAATACCGTTTTGCTGCGGCGTGTAAGGGACGGATGTCTGGTGAATGATTCCGTTCTCCTTAAGAAAGGCAGACATTGCACTATTTACAAATTCGCAACCATTATCGGAGCGTAGAATTTTAATTTTTAAATTGGTCTGGTTTTCAACCAAATGTTTGAATTCTACAAATTTTTCAAACACTTCGGATTTCGTTTTGAGTAAATACCCAAACGTTTTCCGGCTATAATCATCCGTAAATGTTAGTAGGTATAGAGCACCACCAAAGGAGTGCGTGCTCATGGGACCACATAAATCCGTATGCACGATACCCAATTTGGAATTGCATCTACTTACTGACTTTTTGAAAGGTTTTCGGGCCAATTTACCTTGGACGCAAGGAATGCAGGTCTCATTGAAATTGTCTATGAAATTTACCCCAATCTTTTTAGTTTTAAGAACTTTCATAGACTTGACATTTATATGTCCTAAACGTCTATGCCAGAGAGATGCTGACTCTTTGGCAGTTGTCAAAAGTGCCATTTCTGTCATGTCTAGTGTAAACATGCCATTGTGTATGGATGCAGTTGCTACACTATGACCAGAAATTGTACATTCCCCTTGACGGAAAATTGATGCTCCTTTTGACGTAAAAACTACAATGAAACCTTTATTTACAATACTACTTACTGATAAGAGATTTACAGCTAACCTAGGGACGTATAATACATCAGAGACTTTATTTACACTCGAGTTGGGAATATTTATATTTACAGTGCCTTTACCTTCACTGAGGACTTGCTCATTGTTGGCCACAGTGATCGGCTTAACAAGTGGAGTTAGTTTCGCAAACCAATCCCTTTTGTTGCACATATGACGCGTAGCACCAGAGTCTAGGATGAAGTGGCTAGATGTATCTGAGGGCGAAGCATTAAAACATGATAAAAGTGAATCAGATGTATAATTAGTACTACCTAAATGTACACTCTCACTAAGAGCAGGCTTCTTCCCTTTACGTTTACGGCAATTTTTGTACAAATGGCCGTTCTTTTTACAATAAGTACACTTCGTAAACTTAGGTGACGGTATAGACATAAGAACATTATCAGAAGATGCCGACGTTGTAGGTGTGCGTCTTAGGTCTTCTTTGAGCAGCATTGAGGCAACCGAGTCAGACGATATTTTCATACCGGAGTTCTCAAAAGCCATGACCATTGGGTTATACTCCTCTGGTAGACCTGCCAACATAATAACACCGACAAACTCGTCTTCTATTTTTTCGTTTGCTTGAAGCAATTTCTGATATGTGTTGCGTATTCCGTTCACATAGCTATCCATGCTTTGGTGACTACTGAGCTTGGCACTGAAAAGTTCTCGTAGTAGTGTAAGTCTTCTGAGTAGCCCACAATCAGCGTACTGCACTCGAAGTCTCTCCCAAGTATCAGCGGCTGAGGTAGCGGACATTACAACTGGGTAAATATGTTCCTTTACTGACAGGCATAATTTTGATCGAGCTTTTTGATCTTGTTTCTTAAAATCAGATACCTCTTTCTTGTATTCTTCTGGACGCTCGATACAGTCCCACAGATCGTTGTCAATGAGGAACATTTTGACTGCAAAACTCCATGTTGTGTAGTTTTTTGACCCTTCCAATTTTTGTACGGGAATCGATGACTGCGACGAAACCATTATTTTTTGCTGTTGCAGAGTAGCAGGGGCAGAGGAAACGTCGGGTTGAGAATTTTCAGCCATATCCCATAACCTGTAGTAACTGATAGTGTTTATTTACATAAACTTGTGACAGTTGCTAAACTAAAAGAATATTCACTGTGGCCAGTAGTAGTGTTTATGGTAGAAGAAACCATGCAGGTCCAACAATTTCTATAAATATTACAGATCTATGTATCATATGTGTATGTCTATCCGTTGCCCTAGTTTCCATAACACAGACCTTATAGCGCTTACTTTGGACTAGACTAATGGTGATAGAATAATTTCACTTAGTAAGACATAATAATTCAACACCATTACTGATCTTCATTATTACTCCAAGGAGGCTTGCTCCAGATTGTCTGATAGGCGCCGAATCACAAATGTCACGAATACCAGCCATTGATATGACTTTGACGTTTGACGTTATAGATTATAGAATATTCCACTGAACCTCAGATCTAACACATTATTAAAAAAGTATTAAAGATGGTAATGAAAACCAATTGTTCTGTTATTAATTAACTACATCAAATTAGGGATTGCAATAAAAGGACGGAGCCTTACGATTTCCGGTTTATTGGGTACTTCCCCAATTGGGTTTTCTACTAAAACGCAAATACACATAGACTATTACACAAATTACATAAAGAGGCGTTCAGGCTATGGGTTGCGTTCATATTTCTAACTAGCGGCCCGTCCGACTTCGCACGGATGAACAAATTTATTTAAATTTTTTTCTAGCATTATATATAGCCTATGTTACTCAGCTTGAATGAAGCTTTCTAATAGTGAAAGAATTTTTGAAATCGGCTTTGTAGTTTTTGAGTTTATTCATTACAAACACACAAAAATACAAATCATTCCTCTTCATAATATTAGTGTAGATAGCGTCGGTTAAGGATACTTTTGATCTGGTCTTTTTTCAGGACATCCTCTATTTGTTCTCTGAAGGTTCGCCTTGGTTTGCCGTTACCGACTTGCCGATTGCGCATTTGCCTCATATATTTGCCTATGTCCAGCAGTGGGCATCGTACAGCTGATATGATGATGATGATGATAATGATTTGTTAATCTTGGATCTTGAATATTAGTGTATAAAAATGGTCGATAGTTATCCACTATGTGTTTATTATAATAGAAAAATACTAGAAAAAATCGACTCGGGTCACAAGTGAATTCTCAGGCGGGAATTGAACCCGCAACCTTTGCAAATCCGGTCCAAAAATATAATAATATTCTTATAAGATCGCATTGAAAAATGTGTAAAATATATAAAAATTATAACACTATGTGTTTGTGAAGATGCACGAGTGTTGGAAAATGAAGCAAAGCAGCTGGAGTTATATTTTCACGCTCTCTTAATTATTAAGGATAAGTAAGAAAATAAATTACGGAATATTAAAATACCTCTTAAAGGACAGGTATCCAATACATAAAATAATTTAAATAAAAAAATCCCTTTCCATCGTTCCCTCAACTCATGGTCACCGCGTCCGTTATGTTGGGAGTCAGTATTAAAATCCCTGTTTTTAATCAAACCCCCAGATGTCTCGCATTGTTCGTGATCACTGGCTCCCGTTTGGGCACATTCTTGTTCTACAAAAGAGTTTTTGCGTCTATTGGAGGGTTAACTTTCAGTTGTTGACTTTGAGGATTTGAAAAATATAAAATATTTTAGCATTTAAATAACAGTAAAACAAGACAACTAAACCAAAATCAAGGGTCTTCAAGTCGCGAGTGAATAGGTATCTTCTAGGCCAGCGCGTCACATCCTAGCTCGCATCGTCACTTACCAACAGGCGCGATAGTGGTCAAGCGCCTAATTAGTATAAAAAAATATCACCGAAGCTATTTTTATAAGCAAATTAGCTGACCCGGAGAATTTCGTACCGCCTAACAGTCAATGCATATCGTGTTACAGAGTAGCTGAACTTAATTTATGATTTCATGAAAGCAATACAAAATAAATATTAAGTTTAAGACAATAAAAAAAAACCGGCAAGTGCGAGTCGGTCTCGCGCACCGAGGGTTCTTTAAAATATTTCTATTATATGATGTTACTAAAAATTTAAGGTTTTAGCAATTTTTCCTTTATCTGTGCTATAAGACGTTGCTTCGTACCAAACTTCAAGTGTTCACGGGAAGTACCCTGTAGGTTAGATTCCCTTGTGAGTGTCGAAAATTTGCGGCATTTTGCGGCATAAACGGATCTTTTGATTGCGTTGGTTTAGAAGTTTGATTTTTTCATACCTCAAAAGGACAGTAGACCTGAGTATTTGATATAAATTCCAGCTTGATATGTCCACGCGTTCCTGAGAAAAAGGGTCTCGACAGACAGTCGGACGTACGGACAACAAAGTGATAAGGGTTCCGTTTTTCCTTTCAAGGAACGGAACCCTAAAAAGTACAAAAATAGGGAGAATTTTAATTTTTATAAGAATAAGTAAGACATTTTTTGTGTAAGCAAAATAAGAATACTCTTGTATTTTCC
The DNA here is from genome assembly GCA_927399485.1 of Calamotropha paludella. Classification (NCBI taxonomy): domain Eukaryota; kingdom Metazoa; phylum Arthropoda; class Insecta; order Lepidoptera; family Crambidae; genus Calamotropha; species Calamotropha paludella. The sequence goes on along the minus strand of OV656830.1, from coordinate 777,718 downwards.
TATTTTCCTAAGTAAATTTATAAAAGATAAATAAATGAACTGATCTTTATATATATAAAATCTAAAAACTAAACTAAATATTCGTTTTTACATCAGACATCCGACACTGCGGGCTACCACCCTTTCTTGGTTGCTATTCCTACCTGTCGCACCAAACGCTTCTCAACATCATTCATAATGCGCACAGCAAAGGAGTGGAACTCCCTCCATGCGTCTGTATTTCCGAGTACTTATAACCCGTCCGTTTTCAGAGCCAGTGTGAATGGTCACCTTCTGGGTCAGCTCACTCCATCGTGGATCGTGTCTTGCCTTCGGGCTTGATTGGGATTAAGAGCAAACCCATTCATAATAATAAAAAAAGATGTTAGATTTTTCTATCTTAAAAAAATAAAACAAGAAAAAATCAACTAGTATCAGGCAAGATTGAACCCACGTCCCCTTTGATCAGCTGAGCTGCTAAATAATGATCTAATAATTTAATGCTTAATTAAAAAAATAGTAAATATCAATCTTTAAAAAATCCATACAAATTAAATGAAACGAGAAAATGATTTTTCTTCGTGATTTATTTTTTTGTTACTTGTGGTAGAGCTAATAAATTAAAGCTCATTAAAACTGGTCCAGCCGTTCTGTACCTGGGTTCGAGTCCCGGAAAGGGCAGATATTTGTGTGATGAATATATATATATACCCATGACTTAGGTACAAATGTATTCATCACACAAACATGTATAAATTACGTGTCACAGTGTGTGATCGCAATGATCCGAAACTATTCTAACGTTTCTGATATTTTTTTTTTTAATTTTTCTGAATTTATTTTAACTTAGGACACAGGATAGGTTTCATTTTAAATTTTTAACTCAGAAACGCGTGGTTAAGCTAGTATGTCTATAAATGTTACATATCTACACTCGAGAGCAATGAATCCGGGTCACTTAAAGAATCCTAAAAATCTCGGAAACTAAAAATGCTAGGTTAATGCAATAAATTGTATTTAATAGACAATGTAATACTCCTTAAATGAAGGTATTAAAACTTCTTAGTTATTGTAAAGTTATATCATAAAAAAATCAAATTTGAAAAAGGGCCACTTTCGAAGATGGAACTACGAAATTACAGCATTTGGTTTTGCTTTTGTTTGTAATCTGTCATTTATGTGGGTACATAAACCATGTTGATAGTGCTCTATATTCATTATTCAAGCTGAAATTATGTCGCTTACGCCTGAAGAATGCACCAGAATACTTACAATGCTGGAAACCGGCCGGAGTCAGCGCGATACAGCCAGGACTGTCGGTGTGTCGCTGTCAACAGTACAAAGAGTTCTCCGACGTTACGAAGAAACTGGTTCTAACCTACGCAGACCAGGAACGGGCAGAACCAGGTGTACCACAGCACGAGAAGACCGATACTTGGTGAACACCATGCTTCGAAATCGCTTTCTCACAGGAACTGAACTCACCAATCAGTTTCGACGCCTCGGAGGAAGTAACCCAAGTGCATGGACAGTAAGACGTCGGCTTGCTGAATCTAACTTAAAACCCCTTAGACCTGCAAACGGCCCTAAACTGGAGCGTGGGCATCGTATTTCAAGACTAAGATATGCCCAGAGCCACGTAAATTGGAGTATTGAAGATTGGTCAAAAGTTACGTTCTCCGACGAATCAAAATTTATGCTCTACAAGCACGATGGAAGACACAGAGTGTATCGAAGACCAGGGGAAAGATTCAAGCAAGCATGCATCGAAGAAAAAGTAGCCTACGGTGGTGGGTCTGTACTTGTGTGGGCCGGAATTTCTTCTGAAAGTCGCACAGAGCTTGTGATCATAGAAAACGGCTCTTTAACTAGCGTAAGATATGTGGCAGAAATCCTCAATGATCACGTTGGTCCATTTATGGTCAATTTAGGTGAGGATGCTATATTTATGCATGACAATGTCCGACCTCATACAGGTAGGATTGTGAATGACTACCTTCAAGAGATGAACATTACTCGTATGGAGTGGCCAGCGCGCAGCCCGGATATCAACCCGATCGAGCATGCTTGGGACGAGCTAGGCAGATGCGTAAAACAACGAAACCCTCCCCCAATCACGCTTCGTGAGCTCAAAATTGCTCTCACAGAGGAATGGGAGAATATTCCCCAAAATCGTATAAGGAACTTGGTGTACAGCATGCCAAACCGCGTAAACGCAGTAATGGAAGCACGAGGAGGCAATACGAAGTATTAAAATTCAAGAAAATCGTAATAAAGTTCAAACATTTCATGTTTCCTATTTTTGTTTTAAGGAGAGATCAGCAGTTTTTTTCTTTATGTAATTTTGTGTTAATAAAATGTATGGTGACTCATATTTTTTTTACTTTCATTTAAGGAGTATTACATTGTCTATTAAATACAATTTATTGCATTAACCTATCATTTTTAGTTTCCGAGATTTTTAACATTCTTTAAGTGACCCGGATTCATTGCTCTCGAGTGTATGTATCATATATGTTTGTGTATCCGTTACCCTAGTATGCATAACACAAGCCTTACTGTGCTTACTTTGGGATAGGCTAATCGGTGTGAATGTAAGAAATATTAAATTATATGACGATATTCATATGTAATTTTTTGTTTCAGCCATCCTACCGTACCGTGAGGACGCAAACACCCAGACGCGAGAATTCCTGGCTCGCGTTGTCGACGTGCTTCTTGATTTTGTCCAGCAGGTCAATGACCGGAATGAGAAGGTATTTGGCAATTTTTTTTTAAATATAAACCTTGATGTTGACGGCCGCTTGGTGCAGCGATCCTACCTTCTGCGCCAAAGGTCCTGGGTTCGAATCCCGGTAGGGGCATATGTTTGTGTGATAAACATTAGCGTTTGTTCCCAAGTCATGATCGTTTATAAACATATTTACCCATAGTACATTTGGCAGATGAAGCACGAATGTATGATTAATGCAGTGGGAATGAGAGCTTTAAGAAGTATCGCTGGAGTGAATTTGTTGGATAAAATGTGGAATGGTGTGATAAGAGAGTGGTGTGGTGTGGAAGAAGATATAGTGACAAAGATAGAAAAAGGGATGCTTAGATGGTTTGGACATGATCGAGGGTGGACGAAAGGAGATTAACAAGACAAATATATGAGGCAAATGTGCATGGGCACCAGGGACCAAATAGAAGATGTCCTGAAAAAGGCCAGGTCAAAAGTACCCTTAACCGAAGACCTTGTATGAAAAGGCTGGTGAGAGTTGAAGAAGCAAGAGATATATGTCAGGATCGTGATAAGAGGAAATCTGTGATCTCTGCCTACACATAAGGAATAGGGCGTGATTGTATGTATATATAAACCCTGTGTTATCGAACGGTACAAGGTCTCCCGTCGTAGAACTTACGAAGCTAAGGCATAGTAACCTTTCAATAAATGCATTTTAAATCAAGCATTTTATTTTATCTTTTATAAGTTGATGTTGATAAACCCATTTCTTTGGCCAGATATTAGAGTTCAAGATGCCTGAAGAGATGGTGAAGATCTTAGACCTGCAGCTGCATGAGGAACCGCTTCCGCTGCGCCAATTGCTGGAAGACTGCAAGATGACGCTCAAACACCAGGTCAAGACAGGTAAGTGTTAATCATGAATAAACATACAAACAAGGTGTAAAAAAGCTCAAAAATCTTGAGCATAGACGGAAGGTAGCTAGCCTATACCTTTTCATAGGAAACATTTCGGAAAGAGTGTGCAGCAGAATTAGAAAACCTTTTTCCGCTATCCTTTTTTCATCAGACCACCAGACTTACAAATAGCATTAAGCGTACAAAGTGCACTAAGCGTTTTAGTTCCCATTTTGTGATACGTACTGCTAAGGAGTGGAACTCTTTGCCAAAGACTGTGTTTCCTAACGAATAAATTTAGGGGTCTTCAAGTCACGAGTGTGTTAGATTTATTAACTATAAAGTATGATAATTAAGTATTTAACACATGTTTTCTTGTTGACCTTAAAGAAAAGCATCTTTTGCTTGATAGTTTGAGTGATTTTCTTGTATGTAAATGACAAATTGTTTTCAATAAGAATCATATAATTTACCAAAGCAAAAACCAACCCTTAAGTAATCTAAACTCTGTTTTCATATATCCATTAATATCTCCAATTTAATCAATGTGTGTTGTATAAATAACCTTACAATTTGTTCCCATTAAGTTATTTTTGCAATTAAAAGCTTAATATCCTAGTTAACCTCCTTTAAATCTCTTTTGATATAATTAATTCATAGTCAATTTGAAAGAAATTGTTAAATAGAGCCAAATGAATGACGTCAGAGAATATCGTCCGATGTGACGTCACTTGTTTGTCACCGCCTATAAAAGACTGTGCTCCGATCGTACTCGGTCACTGCGCCGCCGGAGCCTCGCCGAGGCGCTCGCTTAGATGAAACCTTTTACAGCCTCTCCGGCCAAAGGTACTTACCATTGAAGGATTTCCACGTTAAAAAAAAAAAAAAAAAAACGTACTCGGCCCATTTGATTCGCGGCAGCCGGCTGCCGGCTGCAGTCACACCGCACGGACCTAAGCTAAGTATATAATCATTCAGTACATGTTAGGAAGACATACTATGTACCGCTTGTGTGTTGGTATATAGGTATAATATGTTTTTATTATCGAACCCAGAATTAAATTAGTAAAGTGTATACCTTGCTTTGTTACTTGATATTTTAAAAATGTTTTAATAAGGTTATTTTGGATAGCTCCACACTATTTTACTAAATGAAGTTAATTTGGATAGTTTTATGTTCAACTAAATTATGTTGATAAATGTTTAAATAAATGTTATTCCATGACATTCTTCTTATTTGCTTAAATCATTCTATGATTATTTGTTAAATGAGATTAAAATACTTTTTTTAGTATTCTGCCTTTTTCTTTTTCTCAATTTTTTTAACTTAATCTCACAAGTGCATAGGTATCTTCTAGGCAAGTATCACATCCTAGATCGGATCGTCACTTACCATCAGGCGAGATAGTGGTTAAGTTCCAACCTATTACGTATACAAAAACTTTAATATTACTAACATATTTGTTGGCGATAGGGGCAATTCTCGGTCATAGCTTTTATCTATTAGGTGGTTGTGTTGGTTAAAATTACTAGTCTTGAACTGTTCGAGTAAATTGCAATTATTATCAAAAATTGGTAACACAGTAGTATAGGATGCGTTACAGATCCTAGGGAACGTCTGTTCGCAGCGCTGGTTAGGCCGAAAGTGAGTTCATCGCCAACTAGACTCTGTACAGCACCGCTTGCGTTCCGGAGCTACTTCAGATAGGTTATTTGATAGGTCAGTCCATTTAATATTATTATTTTTTAATGAGATTAACTGTATAAAATCCGTTCTGTGTAATAGTAAATTTTTCTTATGCGTGTTGGTAGTAGAAGTAAAGTTTGATTAAATTTTATATAACTACTAGCTGTCCCGGCCACGCGTTGCTGTGCCGACTGCAGTGCCATCTGCCGGACTGATTTGTGAATCTAAACCATTCTCAGATCCCCTTGAACACACACACAAAAATTCATTCAAATCGGTCCAGCCGTTTAGGAGGAGTTCAGTGACATACACACTCACAGAAGAATTATATTTATATATAAAGATGTAACAAATAAAATAAAAAATATTTCTTAATTTCACACCAATTAGCCTAGCCCAAAGTAAGCACTGTAAAGCTTGTGTTATGGATACTAGTGTAACCGACTTCTTCTTGGAGTGCCTCTCCACTACTGGTTAGCTGTCAGCTCTGCGTTTCGCTTCTTGTCTCTCGCGAGGCGAAAAAGTTCCTCTACGTTATTGATACCGGTCCATTGCCTGATGTTGCTGAGCAAAGATAACTTTCTTCTTCTGACGCATCTTTTCCCCTCGATCTTACCCATCATAATTGTCTGCAGAAGATGGTAGCGCTCATGTCATAATACATGTCCCAGATAGGCTACCTTTCTTTCCTTAATGAGTGTCATGAGTTCTCGCGATTTTTTCGTCCTCGTTCATGACTTTTTAAACCCAGATTATTCGCAGGATACGACGGTAAAGCCACATTTCTAAAGCATCTAGTTTTTGACGTATTTGTTCTTCAATAGTCCACGCCTCACAACCTTAGAAAACTATTGGCCTCATATAGCATTGAAGAACTCAGACTCTAAGATTGATCGGGTAACGGACAGACATACAGATTTGATACATAGCTATGTAATATTCTTGTAATATAAATATATATAAACACCCATGACTCAGGTACAGATGCTCGTATTTATTATACAAACAAAAATATATTTATTCTAATTTTAAAGAAACGTTATAATTTATAATACTTATCAGCTATTTGTAGACATAAAGATATATTTCAACATGATGTTTTTTTGTTTTTTTCTGCATTCACAATGCAATATTTGTATAAGGTATAAAATACGTTTTACGATGTTGAAGGTAGTTAGCGTTCAACTTTGGTGGAACGATACTAGCTCATAGTAGAAGTTTAAATACGTTTGTAAATTTCGACACGTTTGCCACCGTCAAGGTAGCTCAGAGCACTCGCCCGGATAGCGAATGGTCGTGGGTTCGAATCCCACCTGAGGGCTCGAAAGTGTAGTTGTTTTTTACACACGGATTTTATACCTTATACATGTCAACATTGCTCAACATGCCCCTACGGTGGGGTAAATTGTTAAAAAAAAACACCAACGTTTTTTGCAGTGATTATTTTCCTAGGTGTTTTATAACCCATTGATGGCCGATTATGATTTTAATCGTCGCTTTGAGAATTAAACTTAGCGATATATCTGGTAAGCGTCATCAATAATGTTTCTTTGGAAAACTCTAAACAATGTGAAGACATCATCTCACTATAGATCATTTTATCTCCCCCAGTAACTACACTTCCTGTCATGTTCAGATCAAAACGTCGAATCCGGCACCCCTTACTTGCGTGGCAGGTCTACCGTATGATTCACAGATCTGCGCTCTCCTAAAATAAGCGAGGCGTAAAATTCTTTTAAATCGACGGATCATTGTAAAAAGTAATTTGAGAATAATAGATATTATATTTATTTGCATCAAACGCACACACATACAAAAACACATTTAAACATCAAAGTGTTTAAAAAAACCGGCCAAGTGCGTGTCGGACTATAAAGTATTCGTAAAGGTTCCGTTAAATATTTTTATTATATGATGTAACTAAAAATTTACGATTCTTGCAATTTTTCCTTTATCTTTATCTTTAGACGTTGCTTTGTACCAAATTTCAAGATTATGAATTCACGGGAAGTACCCTGTAGGTTTTGATTCCCTTGCGAGTGTCGAAAATTTGCGGAATTTTGCGGCATAAACGGCTGCATCTTTTGATTGCGTTGGGTTAGAAGTTTTTCACAGCTCCAAATGACAGTAGACCTGAGTATTTGATATAAATTTCAGCTTGATACGTCCACGTGTTTCTGAGAAAAAGGGTCTTGACAGACGGACGGACGGACAACAAAGTGATCCTATAAAGGTTCCATTTTTTCCTTTCGAGGAACGGAACCCTAAAAACTACAATTACAATAAAATTAATACCTCCAATAACACACATTGCAAGACCTGATGATGTAGTTAGCTCTTTTTGCAAATAATAACAGTAATATGGAGGTCGGACGTCCTGCCTGAGTTTCTTTCGTCAGTTCTTTTCAGAAGGGCCTCCTAATTTCCGAAATGGTAGTAGACAATGTAATCGATGTGAGAACTTAATAACTAAATAAAATGTAAAAATAAAACAATTTGATTTATATAAAAAAAAATAACAATTAGGAACGTGCCCGATTAAAATATTGTGAAGGTAGTAATACATGACAACCATTATCTTAGTGATCCTGTGATCACGGCTCCTGTAAAGGAGTCGAAATGATTAAATATAAAATAAAATATGCGCAAAATTCGTAAAAAGTGTTTTATTCAAATACAACTAATATACATAGTACTCTACTGACGATTATTAAGCAAGAGTGTCACAGCGATGCAAAAAGGCCAAATCTCAGCGATATATTTGAATTAATAAACCAAAACTGGTTTTCAGCTTTTGCCCGTAGAAAGACGCGAGGACCGGGTAACAACCGGCAATGCTCTCCACTATTATATATGTCAAAGAAGAATAAATAATATTTTTTACATTCACACCAATTAGCCTTGCCCAAAGTAAGCATATAAGGCTTTTTTGAAGCGAAGCGAGCGGAGCTCCCATGGATCAGCTTCAATGAAGCAATGTCTGTTACGCCGTAACTTCCCGAGTTCTAAACCGATTTTAATAATTTTGGTGTGGAGCCCGAATTTTGAAATTCACTAAAATAAAAAGTTATGACTTAAAACATTAGTTCTGTGGGATTTCCCATTGAAACAAAAAGCGCGCTCTTTTTGAAAGTTTTTATTTCTATGGAATTTCAAAATTTACTAAACATTATTGATTTTTTTTAAGTATTGGGCTCCGATCCAATGTATGGTGCTAGAGAAATTGTATGTTTATTTACTGCGTTGTCCTCGCTATTTATTTATTCAGTTCAGCTATATCAATTCATTAAAAATCCATAACGCGCATCCTTCCTTCATAATGCGCACAGCAAAGGAGTGGAACTCCCTCCCTGCGTCTGTATTTCCGAAAACTTATAACCCGTCCATTTTCAAAGCCAGGGTGAATAGGCACCTTCTGGGTTAGCTCGTTCCATCGTGGATTCTGTCATGGCCCCCGGGCTTGATTGGGATCAAGAGCAAACCCATCCTTAATAAAAAAAAAAAATAAAAAAAATAGAAAATAAAATAAACATTTTTATTGGTTCTGATAACCACATAACATTAATTATATATCAAAATCATCATCTATAATTAAATAACAAAAAAATAAAATAAAATTTTTGCTTGGTTAAGCTTGTGTTATAGATACCATTGTAACGGATAGATATACTTATGTAATACATAGATATTTCACATCCGTATAAATATATACATATAAATACAGATGACTCAGTTACAAATGCGAACAACTGTCCCTTCGGGTTCTCGAACCTAGGACCGTCGGTGCGAAAGGTAGGATCGCTACCGTTGCACCAAACGGTGAATCTAAAGAGATGGTTATTAGAAAAAATATCAACTTGTCTCGTGTCAGGCGGGATTCAAACCTATATCCCCCCGCTATCTGGGCGAGTACTCTTTAAATTGAGATAGACCTTGACAATTACTTGCTCAAATAACCCAGCATGATACGTATTTTTCATGGAGGTTGAACAGAAAACAGTAATTGTGTCGTTTAGAAGAAAATCTTGCGTTAAGAATAGGGCTATACTGATGAATGATGCATCAAATCAGACATTTTTAAATGATTTTCAACCTTAAATGCAGATAATTACAGTTTTTTTTTATTGATTTACCAACGCTTGTTTACATTAATACTCACAGGAAACAACTTTTTCTTAACATTAAATTAAACCAAATGTAACAAACACTTACAGGTAAATACTGCATGCAAATAAAGTTATTAAACAAACAGGACTAAAAAAACAAATATTTTAGTCAATTATAAACTATATAAATCAAATGCATATCTTTTTTATAATTCAATTTAAAATATTGTTAGCAGTCAAACGAGGAGTGGTGTGGGTAACTCGAGCCCCACCTATATAAGACGGTGAACGGACACGGTGCGCTCTCTTGGCTGCGAGACATCGATCGGAACGGACGTGTTGTTGCTCCGCGCAATTAGTTTCATTTCGTTTGATATTAACTATCTGAGAGGATATTTGTTTTATTTTCATGTTTTGCAAATTAGATTATTTTAAAGTTTCTTTGTACTTTTAGGTTAAGTAAACGATTGTATTTTTTTATGCATTTTCACTTCTGATTTCCAACATCAGAAGTGGGATACGCAAATTCATCCCACACAGTCATTTAGTATATCAAAAGGAAGTAAAATTTTATAAGTCAACAGATAACTTATTTTCCTCAAAGTAAAATACTGGACGTTTCATCTTTTGAAAATAAGTTAACAAGTACCCTCAAGTATAGTTTGCTATTGCGGCTTTTGTTTCTGATATTTTGTTGTTTCTGTGTTCCATTTCAAGTGTTTTATTTGCAATGGAAAAGAGGCAGAGTCGGCCTGATCGTCGTAACAGCGGTGGCGGACGGCGACGTTCGCGCGAATCACGCAATCTGTGTTCTTCGAGTCGGAACTTTCGACATCGACGTTCCCGTAGTCATTCTAGGACACAGACACCGCCGATGTCGCGCAGGCGTCGTTGTGATGACCGCAGTCGTAGTAGCAGACGACGGCGTCAAGATTCCAATGCTGATCGAAGACACGAAAAACGAGGGGAGTCTTCTTCGGTACGTGCAAACCGCGAACCTCTAGAGATCATCATGTCGCGACTGGAAGCTTTGGAAAGGCGCTCACAAGGGCCCCGGCTGTCGCCTGTTAACCGAGGTACGGAGCAGATCGTAGAGGCGATTCAATCCTTAAAAACTGTGAGTTCTCAAAACTATTATGTCTCTAATTTTGACCCCAGCATACATGATGTTGAAATTTGGTGTGCCGAAGTCGATAAGGCTAAGGCATTGAATCGCTGGGATGATTCCGAGTGTCTTTCTCGTATAGGCAATTGTCTAAAGGGCGAAGCTAAGTCATGGCTAAATGAGTGGGTCACAGATGACCGTTCGTGGTCGAATTTTAAAAATGATTTTAAGCCCTTATGTGTAAAACGTATTGACTCCGCGGGCATACTTTATGACGTCATGTCAACGAATTCGGACAGGTTTAAGACATATGCTGACTATGCGAGAAAGTCATTATTGCGTTTGCGAATCGTTAAGGGTCTTAGTGATGATTTGATAACCGAAATAGTCTTAAGAGGCATTAACGATCCGCATGTTAAGGCGACCGCCACAAACGCTAATTTGAAACCCAACGATTTAGTAAACTTTTTATCTACTTTCACAAAACCGGTTAAAGCCACAATTAACGATAATCGTTTGTCACGTCAATTTGTTCCCGGTAAAGGTGATGTTAACAGTCGTAATGTTAAAAAACTGTTACGGATTCCTAACTTTAAGTGCTTTACGTGCGGTGTCGTCGGACATAAGTCCGTTGAATGTCCTACGAAGTGCTCGAAAGCTGCAACCGATACAAAAAGTAAAGACGTGATTAAGAATGACAAAACTACGACCTCTTGCGCATATTGTAAAAAACCTGGCCATGATATCGCGTCGTGTTTTGCGAAACAACGTGTTGAACAACAGCGTAGTAATAAAAAAGTTAACTTTTGCTCAGCAATTGTCCGGGGTAGCAATGATGTCGTAGTAGGTGTTATTCAAGGTATCCCGGTGGATATACTGATTGATACTGGAGCGATAGATGTTTCGCTAATATCCTCATCCGTCGTAAAACATTTTTCTTGCGCTTTTAAGCCGATAGATTCCCAAATAAAGGGAGTGGGTCAATCTGTCACGAAGATTGATTCTTATGTCACTTTGACTGTTGAGCTAGACGGAATTTCCTTGGAGGTTGACTTTTTAGTAGTACCGAGTGAGTGTATGAATGCGCCGGTTATTATTGGTACAAATGTTTTAAATAGAGATGGGATTATCTTTATTCGGAAGAAGAACAAGCAACGTATCGTCCGCGCTTCCAAACCAAAGCTGGTTTCTGCTGTGGAGTCGAATGAGCCGCCGACGATTAACACCGATTTAACTGGTAGTGATCTCTTAAAATTACAAACTATTTTGAAAAGGTATAATCAGTTTATGATTTCGGGCACGGCTACTTCTTCGGTCACCACTGGAAGTATGCACATTCGGCTTACCAGTGAAACTCCTATTTATTATCGCCCTTATAGGATATCCCATGACGAAAAGATTAAAGTCCGTGAGATAGTGTGTGAGCTTATATCGAAGGGAATTATACGCGAATCGGAGTCACCTTATTCAAGCCCAGTCCTCTTAGTTAAGAAGAAGGATGGCTCCGACCGCATGTGTGTAGATTTTCGAGCGCTGAATAGAATTACGGTCAAAGATAGGTATCCGTTGCCCCTCATAGAAGACCACATCGATCGTTTGGGTAAAAGTAAATTCTACACGACCCTAGACATGGCCACGGGTTTCCACCAAATTAAATTAGATAACGAGTCCATACCCCTTACCGGCTTCGTAACGCCCGAAGGACATTACGAATATCTCAAAATGCCTTTTGGTTTGGCAAATGCGCCTATAACTTACCAGCGTATTATAAGTAAAACGTTACAAGAATACATAAATAAGGGGCAGGTTTTAGTGTACATAGATGACTGTCTGCTGCTTCACAAAATGCAAAATTCAAGCGCTTGCAAATTCCTCACTGCCTCTCAATGTTAAACAATTCAGGCAATTCCTAGGTTTAGCCGGTTACTTTCGGAAATATATTGCCGACTATTCTACGAAAACCGCGTGTATTGCACGTCTCACTCGTAAGGATATGCCTTTCTGTTGGGGACCTGAGCAGGAACGCATAAGGCAGGAAATAGTTGATATTTTAACCAAAGAGCCTGTGTTGGCTATTTTTGACCCAGATCTACCTACTGAAGTCCACACGGACGCCAGCAGTTTAGGGTACGGTGCAGTCTTGCTGCAGGTTCACAAAGATGGCAACAAAAGGGTGGTGGCCTATTACAGTCAGGTGACCAAGGGCCCGGAGGTCAGATATCACTCCTACGAACTGGAGACCTTGGCTGTAGTAAAAGCAATGCGTCACTTTAGACATTACCTGATAGGTATTTCCTTTACCGTGGTAACAGATTGCAATGCCCTTAAGGCAACTCAAAACAAGCGCGACCTCTTACCGCGTGTGGCAAGATGGTGGATCTTCCTCCAAGATTTTAATTTCTCTATACAGTATCGAAAATGTGTCATGTTGCCGCATGCAGACTATCTAAGTCGGAACCCGTGCAAATCTGTAAATAACGTAGATAGGCCTCGTAACTGGGCGCAAATTGCTCAGTCGGCAGACTTCGAGACTACCGAATTAATACGAGCCCTAGATCAGGGAGAGCTCGACGCTTCACGTTATGTCAAACGTAACAATGTGTTGTTCTATCGATATAGTCCGGTAGGAGAGGAACCTAGACTTCTATGTTATATACCCAAAGGCCACCGTTTAAGCCTCCTTAGAATATTTCATGACGAGCATAGTCATATAAATGGCGATAAAACGACTGACCTAATTTTAAGACACTTTTGGTTTCCGGGCCTGAGAGCCTTCGTCAAAAAATATATTGCGCACTGTTTAACCTGCATTGCACATAAAAGAGTCCCACGTGCGCCGCTTCAGCCTATAACTTCCTGGCCTAAACCGGAAATTCCTTTTGACACGTTACATACCGATGTCCTTGGTCCCCTCCCCGATTCTAAGGGTTACAGGCACGTCATGATCGTAGTGGACGCATTCACGAAATTTTGTTTGCTCTATGCCATTTCTCGCCAAGATCTTGAGGAACTGAAACGTGTGTACGAAAACGTCTTTTCCCTTTTTGGTACCCCTCGGATAATTGTGTCTGATAGGGGACGAATGTTTGAGTCGATTAGCTTTACATCGTGGATGCAAGTTTTAGGGGTTGAATTACACCATATAACGCCCGAAATGCACCACGCCAACGGACAAGTAGAGAGGTATGTCCGGACTGTTCTTAACATGCTCAGAATTGAGGTAAATTATAAGAGGAGCGAGGGGGTCGACCAGTTGTGGCAACTGCAGTTGATTCTTAACCTGACGAAGCAGCGAACCACCCAGACTTCCGCTCTGAACTTGTTAACTGGCCATGAAAGCGCTACTCCAACAATACGGGCCCTTGTACGAGATGTCGCAATACATCCCACTGAAAACAATCGCGAAGGAAGGAGGGAGATGTTAAGGCAAAGGGCAGCCGAACGGTTATCGCGCAATCAGGCACAGCAAGACTAGTACATTAATAAGGGCAGAAGCTCACCTTACGTGTTTCAGAAAGATGACCTGGTATACGTCATCAAGTACGCACAGTCGCGAGGCAAACTGGACCATGGTATGCGGGGGCCTTATCGAGTCATTCGAGCCTTGCCTAATGGACGGTATGAGCTGCGACTGGTGGCAGGCGCGTACGGGAAAACGACGTATGCTGCTGCTCAGTTTATGGTGCCATGGAGGGGTGAATGGACCCCTGAGACTTGCGCTGCATTCTTCGAGGGTGAGTTCGTGTCGACGAGTTTGGCTCGACTTGGGTCGTGCTACCGACACTCAAACGTTTTGTATGATTTCTGATCGGTGTCGGCCTTGGGCCGAGTCCGATCCTCTTGAGTCTGTCTGATCGGGTTGGCGAGTCTTGGATCCCATCCCGATCCTCTTGAGTCTGTCTGATCGGGTTGGCGAGTCTTGGATCCCATCCCGATCCTCTTGAGTCTGTCTGATCGGGTTGGCGAGTCTTGGATCCCATCCCGATCCTCTTTGGAAGGTGGCAAAGTTATGCTCCTTGGGAGCATAGTTGTTGCTACCGCTGGTTTTAGTCACTAAGTGATGGGCTGGCTCTGTTGCGCCTGATAGTGACTCTCTCTAGCCACAACGTCATGAAATGCAAAGGAGCTTTCATACTTTGTGTCTCTCGCATGAATGTATTTGTGGTAGTTTTAGTTATTTTTGTGATTTGGAGCTATTTAAATATAAGTTACCGTTATCTGGTTTGGAAAGCTCTAAAACACAAACATTATGGTTATGGACTAAAACATCTAATTATAACTAACCCCTCTTACTTACCAAATGTTTTTATGTTATTTGTGTTTACGCTAATGGTGCTTCTTTTGTTTCGTTCTCATAAGCAAGCGAAGCCGATGACCTTAACCTCATCCCGGCACCAGAGCAAGTTCACCCCATGTTTGAAGAGTCAAGCCCAAGTCCCAGTCTAGACATGCCTGCGTTGGACGATGTACCAGGGCCGTCTGCTAGCTACGACCCTACGCCTGGAGCATCGTCACAACCTGACCTACACGAACTGGAGCTGAACGACATGAATAGCGAGTAATGACCTGACGAGGACGTCAGGGTATCAGGAGAGGCCGTGTTAGCAGTCAAACGAGGAGTGGTGTGGGTAACTCGAGCCCCACCTATATAAGACGGTGAACGGACACGGTGCGCTCTCTTGGCTGCGAGACATCGATCGGAACGGACGTGTTGTTGCTCCGCGCAATTAGTTTCATTTCGTTTGATATTAACTATCTGAGAGGATATTTGTTTTATTTTCATGTTTTGCAAATTAGATTATTTTAAAGTTTCTTTGTACTTTTAGGTTAAGTAAACGATTGTATTTTTTTATGCATTTTCACTTCTGATTTCCAACAATATACTAAATGTTACATATTTAATGGGGCACATTATTTAAAATATTTCTTCGAAAACTGTCGTGCGAGTCAAAAAAAATATCGCAATATTCGCTCAAACTATTTGTAGTTTTAGAGATTCTTGAAATAGGGGAATATTTATATTAAAGCAATCTTAAACTATTTACAAATTTTTATGATATCCGTGGTCGAGTGGCTCGTATGGCGGTTTTCATGGTAATGTCACTCCGAAGTTTCAGGTTCGATTTCCGGTCGGGTCAACTTTTGGTGAATTTCAGAATAACACAAATGCTTTAGGTACTATATATATAAAATGCCTTGTCACAGTGTTTGACCGCAATGAACTCCGAAACTATTCAACCTATTTTGACGATTCTTTTTTCTTTTTGCTGAATTTGTTCCAACTTAAGACGTAGGATAGGCAGGCCCGGATTTTGACGTGTGGAGGCCCTGGGGCAACGGACGTCCCTAATTATATTCGAATTAAAAGTCAAAATCGTTCATTGCGAATATTAGTGATACAGTTTTTATAACAGTGTTAAAAATTCTTCTATATTCTACAAATAAAAATATTGGCAAAACTTGATAGTAGAAAGTAACCCGTCGATTTTTTTTTATCTCTTTTGGCCTCTCTTATGGCCCCAAATCCAGCTCTGAGGATAGGTTTCGTTTTAATTAGTAATATTATTTTCTTGCAATTTTTCTTAAACCGAGATGACGTTATTTATGAGTTCTGTTGTAATAATAATATATTAATTTAACATATGATTGGGCCACCGCAACACGTGGCCGGATCAGCTAGTAGTTATTTATATTATGACTACCATTTGGTGCAACGGTAACGAACCTACCTTTCGCACCGACGGTCCTGGGTTCGAATCCCGGAATGGAATGTTTGTATGATGAATACGAGCATTTGTACATGAGTCATGGGTGTATATATATGTATATTCCTTACAGTGCTTATTTTGGGCTAGCCTGATATAAAATTTATATGGAGCATACAAACTATTTACAAATATTTTTTTTGTGTAATAATAGTATCTATATTATTTTTTAAACATTATAACTTTATTACTCAAATTAGTGTCTTATTTTCTTATAAATATGTAACACAATCAAATCTTACTGCCACAGACTAGGGTGCTACATTTAAGCTAACAATTGGTTCATCAAATGAATAGTTACAAATCAAATACGAGACATGCTTAGCGTAATAAACGCGGTCACCCTTCTCGTAATGCAATCTGCGGTATCAATAAGACCCACTTTTATAAACTCAGTTACAAAGTATAAGATTCAAATAGTATTAAGCATGGGAGGTCGAAACCAATTATATTTGTTCACACCAGTGTTGCCAGTAGCCGATGGTCAAAAGTTACATGATACAGATTAAAAAGAAACATTTTCACGGGAAAAGTAACATTATTTTATTTAGAAAAGACTCTAATATGAAAAACTCGCTAAAACTTGTAGCGAAGAGAACGCAAAACGAAACCAAATTCTACAGCTGGCTGGTTTTAAACTACATATTAAAATATTGTGAAGCTAGTAGAAAATATAAGACGACAAATGTGTAATGTGCGCGAAAGATTAAAAATCAATAAAAAAATATTTTATATTATATAGAAGATTTTACAGATAGTAGCCTTATAAAAAAGCAAGCCAATATTTCTTCATCAATTCATCTATCTTGAACAAAACTGACAAGATAATAGATTCTTCTGACACTTTATCTGGGATAAAACCCTTGGCACCCCACGGAAGCCGCGGCTTCCATAGATAATAAACAGTGAACAGGGAAAAGGCCAAATCGAAACTTTATGGTTTATCGAGAAAATCCCTCGGGATGGCAACACATTCTAAATTTAAAATATCAATACGATTGGCGATTCAATAGTTTTTCAATATTTGATAATAATATTAACAATTTTAACGGAGCAGCCAGACACATAGATTTATAAATTATTTAAATAGAAAAATACTAGAAATAATCGACTCGGCTCATAAGCGAATTCTCATGAGCAACCTTTGGAAGTCAAATCAAATCATCATTTATTTACATGAGCACATATTACAACAATAAGGTAAACATATTGTTTAGGTCATGTGATCAACCTGCTAGGCAGGCGTGCAAATTTTAATTATTTTACAATTTTATTATAACCAAATGGTATGTCAAAACTATTAAATCTCACAATCAATTAATTTAATCTCATTCTGTATTGTTCTTAAAATCTAAATATTCTTTTTTACTGTAAAACACTTTTCAATAAGCCATTTTGTTGTAAAAAAGATGTTTTAAAAACGTTTCCTTTCAGTGTTTTATAGAGTCAGGTAGTTTATTGTACAGCAATATACACATATTAGAAACTTTTTTTTTTTGTAAATGTACGTATGGCAAGGAAGTCGATGCAATAAATAATGTACTGAGTTCGCGGTGGTCTAGTTGAGACGTCCAAATATTTTTTTAAATATTTTGGATGTTGTACAACGAAGCAGCAAATATCACGGTATGTACTGGCAGGGTAAAGAAAGAACGCCCAATTTCTGAAACAGTGGTCTTTGGTGGCAACTTTCCAGGTACGACGTTTTACAAATGGCTCTAATACACCTTTTTTGTAATTAAAATGGCCGATCTGCTTCCAGTGAATTGCCAAGTCTGGTCCAATGCTCTCCAAGTTGAGCTACCGAGCCTTGTGAACACCCGTCGAAATTTTCTAGAACCTTTCTAATTTAACGCTGTAGGCCAGCGTTGTCTCATAAATGAGAGGAACATCCTTTCATTCGAAAGAAATATTTTTACAAACACATTTCTCTTAAGCAAATGGGAAAATATTCTCGTATAAAGAATATGATTGGGTAATGAATGCCCCATTTTTGAATCGCGTCAGGGATGATTTCGGAGGCAAGGTTTGGTACAATTCAGACCGACCGGCACGCATCGGCCCGGCCCGGAAGACATTTCACAATGCGGTAAAGGAAATTGAATCTTGTCACAAGAAATGAAAGTTCATATTTCTGCCACATATACATTCCGCGACGGCCGTACGGCTCCGGTCGGCGCCGTTCGGATCCGAGCGGCTCCCGACGGATACCGCGACAGCTCCATCGGCTATCGAACGCGTTGAGATTAGCGGTGCAGCGAGACGAGTGATTAGAAGTTGTGTACACTAAAGGATAAGGACGTAATAACTTAAATAAATGATGGACACCGAAGAAAAACTTATTTTCTTAGTTCAACAATACGATTGTCGTTATAATGTCGGCTGTCGACTGCAGCAGCACGCATACGTTCCGGCCCGAGACGATGCGGGCCGGTCGGTCTGAATCATACCTTTGATTTTTATGCAGCGATGCGGAAACGAGGTGCATTTGGTGAACAGTGTGCAACGATATACCTATAGCACGCTACTAGCTAGCTTGCTTGCATTGCAAAAAAATGGAAGGCTCATTTTTAAGAAGATGTATTTCGTTTTATAATAAGGTGGCACACCATGTAACTGAACTACATTTAGAGAATTAAAAAAAAAGCTAATTACGAGCAATGATTAATACAAAATGAGATGACAGATGAAAACATGATCTTTTTTATAATAAACTTATAAGCTTTGAGCATAGGCGGAAGGTAGCTAGACTATCCGTTTTTTATAGGATACATTTCGGAGAGTGTGCACCAAGGCCGTAGCTAGGGGGGGGCATTGTGGGGCAATGCCCTACCTTGAAATCACAATGCCCTACCTTAAAAATACCAAAAACTAAGATAAATCAGTATAATTAAAATGTTTTATAATTTTTATATATTTTATGCATTTTTCAATGCGATCTTATAAGATAAATTATCATAATAGAAAAATACTACACTACTGGAAAAAATTAGGGAGCAAGAAAAAAATCTAAATTTTTGGGCAATTTTTAACAGGCCGTAACTTCGAGAGAAATGGTCGCACAAGAATTAAAAAAAAAGTAAATTATAGCTCCAAGTGTCTAGTTTTAGAATGAGAACTTTAAAATATTGTGCGCTCCGCGGTTTTTGAGTAATCTTAGAAAACCAGCAACTAAAAAAATTTCAATTTTTTTTTAGCTTTATTTTTTGTCTACGGGCGTGGAAAATGTTTTTTTTTGGTTAACCACTATAAGGATCGGATACTTTGTTCATTTAGCTTTCATTTATTTTTTTATACACCTTGATACGTCCACTTCTCGCCGAGATATCGGTCTTCAAATGGAAAAGGATCCTTTTGTCTTTGATTATCGATATCTCAGCAACCAGTGATCGCACAGAAAGTTAAAGGTGGGTTTCAAGAACTTGAATGAATCATCTTTAAGGACTAGCCATTGCTTATCCCAAAAAATTTTTTTCTTTTTGTCTCATGAATTTGAAAATGCAACAAAATAAGGGATGTTGATTGTTTTTTGGAAAATCAAGCGCTGGATCGAAAATATTGAAGAAACCGCTAATGTTAAGTGTGCCTTTTACAGTTCAATATGTCCACAAAAACCCTACAAAGAACTAAATTAATCTAGCCAGCCGTTTTCCTGTTTCACTTGATCGAATTTTTGAAAATTTAAAGGATCACGTGTTTTGATCTGAAAAGCTATAATTTTTAAAAATAAAAAAAAATATGTATTTCCGAGCTTTTTCCACATTTTTGTTTCAGAAAGTTAAGAAATTCAAAAAACTTTCGCCCAATCATTTTTAACGCGTTTCCGCCGCTGCATTCCTACTGATTTCGTTTTAATTAAATTAAAAAAAAGTTAATACCCCCAATCGAATTTCAATCTTTTTCATACGCTTTTCCTAGCATATCCTTAAAAATAATCCTTAACAGTTTTTTCAAAAATAATCCCTTTGCGCTAGAAGATATTTTTTTAATTTTTTTGGTTAAAATTGAAAATTTCTTACTTTTTCTATTTTCAATCATGGTTAGACGATATTTATCGGAGGTAGAAGTTGCTCGGTTCGTGACTCTTATTGACGAAGGTTACAGTCAACATGCAGTTGCCGTCCGGATGGGTGTAAGTCAATCCGTCGTATCTCTAGCTTATGCCAGATACCAAGAGACGAACCACTACCGCGTTGATCGGGCAATTATTAGAGAAGGTCGACGACAACCTTTCGTCACTAAAATTTAAGCACTTTCTGGAACAAAAATCTGGAAACAGCTCGAAAAAACATTTTCTTTTCTCTTTTTTAAAAATTATGAGCTTTTTAGAGCAAAAACCGTGTTACTTATATTTTTCATAAATTCGATCAAGTGAAACAAAAAAACGGCTGGCTGGATTATTTTTTGGTTCTTTGTAGGGTTTTTGTGGACATATTGAACTGTAAAAGGCACACTTAACATTAGTGGTTTCTTCAATATTTTCGATCCAGCAGTTGATTTTCAACCAATAGCCCTTATTTTGTTGCATTTTCAAATTCATATGACAAAAATAAAACATTTTTTTCAGGAAAGCAATGGCTAGTCGTTAAAGAGAATTCATTCAAGTTCTTGAAACCCACCTTTATCTTTCTGTGCGATCATTGGTTGCTGAGATATCGATATCCTTTTCCATTTGAAGACCGATATCTCGGCGAGAAGTGGACGTATCAAGGTGTATAAAAAAATTTATTAAAGCTAAATAAACAAAGTGTCTGATCCTTATAGTGGGTAAGCAAAACAATTTTTTTCTACGCTCGTAGACTGAAAATCAAAACTAAAAAAAAAATTATTTTTTTTGTTGCTGGTTTTTCTCAGATTACTCAAAAAATTTTTTTTGATTTCTTGTACGACCATTTCTCTCGAAGTAACGGCCTGTTGAAAATTGCTCAAAAAATTGGATTTTTTTTTATCCTTTAATTTTTTCCAGTAGTGTAGAAAAAATTGACTCGGGTCTCAAGTGAATTCTCCAGCGGGAATCGAACCCACAAACTTTGGAAATCCGGTCCAATGCTTGAACTAGAGGTCAGTGATATACATAGTGTTTGATTTAGGAGCCCGTGCTTCGAGGGCAGATCAATTATGATAAAACTACTTCCGCCCTACCTGTAACCAATGCTGCCCTACCTCAAATTAGACTCTAGCTACAGCCCCGGTGTGCACCATTATAAGGTTGATTGAAACGAAGCTCCCATGGATCAGCTTCAATGGCGCAATATCTGTTACGCCATAACTTCCCGAGTTCTTAACCGATTTTAATATTTTTTGTGTCGAATTGAATCAACAGGTTTAGGAACAGGAGCCCGAATTTTGAAATTTACAAAATATCGCATCGAAACAATTTTTTTTCTTTTTTAAGGTATAACGCTCCGCTCCAATATATGGTGTTAGCGTAGCTTTATGCTTAGCGACTGCATCAACCTATTATACCATAGAGTTTTTGGTTCCAGTTTTGTAATACGTACCTCTAAAGGGTGGAACTCTTTGCCTGAGTCTGTGTAAATACAACATAGGGGTCTTCAAGTCACGAGTGAATAGGTATCTTCAATGTAAGCGTGCCATATCCTAGATCGCATCATCGCTTACCATCAGGCAAGATAGCGGTCAAGCGCTGACCTATTTACAATTAAATAAAACTGCACAACCAACTTCTTCATTGAACCTCCCTTGATAATACTTTGCTTTAAATAGAAAAAACAACACACAACTATTTTTTTTAATCAATTTCTCCCCTGACGCGAATGCAAGCAACAATTCACGCGCATAATTCCCATTGTAAAAACCTACCCCTGTCTTCAACTAAAATGCAGATTAAATGCGGATTATGGCAACACCTGACTCGAATTAATCTGACCCCATCTGCTATAACGGGAGGGGATTCCGGGGAATTAATATTTTCTTCTGGCAACATACGGTGTAAGGAATTTGAACTATACGGCCTTGTATTAGATGTAAAAACTTTTGTTTTGTTTGTGAATGATTTATATGCCAGTTGTTTGTTTGTGACTGACTTTAGAATAACAGTCAGTCAGAGTTATCTCAATGATTTTGGAATACTATGGGGTGATATGATTGTTAAGAAGTTTTGTTTTTTAGGGTTCCGTACCCAAAGGGTAAAAACGGGACCTTATTACTAAGACTTCGCTGTCTGTCCGTCCGTTTGTCTGTCACCAGGCTGTATTTCTAGAACCGCGATAACTAGAAATGTTACCGCGGCGGTAAAACAAAACAGTTGAAATTTTCACAAATTATGTATTTCTTTTGCCGCTATAACAACAAATATGTACTAAAAACAAAACAAAATAATTTAACAAACACGATTATTTGCCCTCTTTTGCTCGATATCAATAATGGCAACAGGTAGGCACTTGAAATATTCACAAAATACTCAGTTGTATTTTTACTTTAATAATAAATAATAAAATTAAAATAAAATAAGTATTTAAGGGGGGCTCCATTACAACAAACGTGATTTTTTTACTTAACTAAAAGTTTGTACGGAACCCTTCGTGCGCGAGTCCGACTCGCACTTGGCTGGTTCCTCAGAATGTAATGTCATAGTAGTGTACATACATTACTCATTCCGTCTTTAAATAAATAAATTAACAAATAGAAACAAATTAATATTAGACATCTTAAAACAGATACTTGTTGACTTTGTTGTAATCAATAAAGTAATGATACTATAACACTACTATTATTGTGATAACAGAATAATTTTGTTTTTTTATTTTGCGGATTATGTATGGTGACGGCGTATTATATTGTAAATGTCGTTACAATTTTTCTTTTCAGTTAAAAGACGTCCTGATTGGGTGGTAGGTAAAAATGTTGGACGATTGAAAACAACTTATTTTAAGTGCATTTAAATAAAGTTATTTTCTGTCAATAATTTCGTGGAACGATATCGATCCTGCTTTTCGCACCGACGGTCCTGGGTTTGATTCCCAGAAGGGGCATATATTTTTTATGATAAATACCTGAATCATGAGTATTTATATTTATTTTTATATGAATATTACTTATTTATATATCATGTTAGTATGTGTATATGTTACTCTAGGTAGTATCTATAACCCAAGTCTTACACTGCTTATTTTAAGCTAGTTTAGTTGGTGTGAATGTAAGTAATGTATATTATATCGCTTACATATTCTGAGTTCAACGTTAAGTGACTAAAACACTTATGTAATGTAAATCAGTGACAAGTATGATATCACAAATCCCAGACCCGAGCCAACATAGAAGAGTTCATTTCCTAAATAAATAAAAATAAAAGTAGTTTTCCATTAACTATTATAGATAATCTTGCTCAGTTTTATATAAGGACAATAGCACGTCAACCTGCCACATATTAAAAAAAATCTCAATTGATATTGAATTCTATACGCTAGACTTTAATAAAAATCGAATGAAGAAAATTGTCAGTTCTGTATAAATCAATGTTGATTGTACATCATTGCTATGTCGTAACTTCGTTATAAATAATTAAAATTAATAAACTCAACGATTATTTAGTCTCGAACTAAGCAGTGCTTGTACTTAAGTTTAGGAGACCATAGCGCATTCTTTTGATGTCAGATTTAAACCAAGCGAAGCGAGTAGAAACAATATAATATAATACAATAGTTTATTTGTTGCACATACGTAAAATAAAACGAAATATACATAAATACTTTAGTCCTCAAAAAACCTCAAAGTAGACCGTAGGGACGTGGACCCACTCGTAACACAAGCGTTTACCTTACCATTTGGGGTTAATGGATATATTAATAGTGCTTGATGCTATTCACATTCAAATTACATAAGATAAAACGCTAATGCGTGGTAATTTAAAAATGTGATATACTATCTAGTTTTTACACACCCTTTGCTATTCCATATTTATATTAAACCACGTCTAACGGATTCACGACACGTTTATACTTGTTTTTTATATTTAATCCAGGCGATTTGACCTCAAAATTTCAAGTCAAAGTGAATTTATCTAACTCTGACATACTCACCGTTAAATATTAAAAAAACAGCAATGTCTTTATTTATTTATGACAGAGAACAGAATAAATGCTATTTACATTATTAAGCAGAATATATGTACCTATACTAAAATTTAATTACCGAAACTCTAACACATTAAAAGGCTGTCATGGCATGCATAAAAATTAAACTATTAGTGAGCAAACACTGCGGGCTACACCTTTTCTTGGTTGCTATTTCTACTTGTCGCATCAAGTGCTTCTCATCATCTTTGATAATGCACACAGCAAAGTAGTGGAATTCCCTTCCTGCGACGGTATTTCCTTGTACTTGTAACCCGTCCGTTTTCAAAGCCACGGTGAATAGGCACCTTTAACCCGTCTGTTTTCGAAACCAGGATGAATAGACACTTTCTTAGACCTTTATTGATTGAATTACTGATTATATTAACAAAATAAAAAGAAAATCTTTTCCCCAAACACATTACGTGTTTTTGTAATATTTTTAACTTTTTAAGAGTGTGTGGAGATATTTAGCACTATAAACATGTTGATATCCCCTCACGCCCGAAATCTTCCAAAAAATATTGTCAATTGATAGACCAGAGTCCCATGGGCGCGCTTATCACACGACGCAGAGGGTTGCCAGAGGAAATTAAATCACCCAATTGTGGGGTATTCAAATTAGGCATTGTCAACTGTTTGTTTGAGGCACCGCTCAAATAAGATAAATGAAGTGGATAGGGGAGTGCAAATATTAAGGGATGTTGGTAACATTGATTAGGTATTTGAGATGTATTACAATTATTTATCTTTCAATGGAAATTAATTATTTATAACTTTGATTTATTTATATAAAAAAACAATTAAGCATTAAAATTGGAATAATAAGTTTTAGAGACAATTATAAAAATTAAAAGTCTAGAAAGACGTGATTGCAAATCCTTATTGTCCTTACCTTACCTTTGTGACCATATATAAATATATATTGTCATATATTTTTTTTTACTCTCAAAACTCAATTTTTCGCATACTTTTTGAAAAACTGAAAATTATATATAAATTTTATTAAAACATTCGAAATCTCTGTAAAGGTATTCTTTAAAGTTTATAATTCGCCTATAAAGATCAACCACTTTCTCAGAACCCTTAGGTAGGAAGAGAACTTTCGCTATCCGGGCGATTTCTCTCACCGTTTAGTCACAGAGACGTTTAGACGCAGAGGAGTCGAAATTTACAAAAGTATTTCTACTTCTACAATGAGCTAGTATCTAGTTACTTGAGGGCTCGGAAATGTAATGGGATTAATTTAAAGAAACTTCTTTTACCGTATACAGGTCTTATTAATTCTTTTTTATTTATATTTAATGCATGAAGTTTCGACTTCCTTACAGGAGCCATTATCACAGGATGACTAAGATTAACTTAAGCTTACTATATATATTAAAAAATAAACGCGTCGTGGGTCCGGTAAAAAAACTAAATATAATTATCGTAGGTAGGTTTTTTAATCTATTTGCTGTCTTTAACTAATACCATTTTGAAGGTAATTAAAGAATATTTTCTAGAAAGCTTAAATAATTTTTGTTAACGCTTCCCTAACATTGCAGTTATAATTCTTACAGTGTTTATTTTGGACGAGGTTGATGGTGAAAATGTAAGAAATATTATCCATGTGTGTACCCATGAAAAAACTGTTTTTACGAATGCCGAAAATGCATTTATTACCATTTTTTAACTCACACACACAAGTATGTTGTTAACTGTAAACACTTGTCTCTTTCATTTTTCCTTGGTGAATGCTTAAACTAAAATAAATACAAGGTATGTCTTAACAAAAAAGGTAAGACATTCTTGGCCGAAGTTTGATTTGACACATAGAATATTCTAGAAACATGTCTTACGAAAGAAAGGAAAATAAAAAATAAAAGAAATACATATAACATACGTGAGATAAAAATACCAGCTCAAAATTAACGGCAGACATTATATAGCTATTATTTTCGCGACGAATAAACTCTAAAGCCCTTTCAAATTACCCATCAAAAACCAGAGATAACAAATTCAATTTCCCTGCCATAACTTTAGGCGCAGATAAAAAAGTCACTCCCACACGTCATAGACAAATGTTATCTGTGCTTGTTTATGGATGTGCCACGTGGCTGATAAAAAGATGGCGTAAATAGAGAAAAACTTTTGTATTTACTCCGGGGAGTTGTAAGAGCGGTTTGGTAATGGACAAGATTTAAGTGTTTGTTTTTTAGAGTTATACTTCTTTTGGCGAGGGAGAAATTCTTCATGTAATCGAAGTTGCGAACACTGCATTAAACAAAAAATTGACACCATGAAGTTAGTTTTATAATTTTTATATATTTTATGCATTTTCAATGCGATCTTATAAGATAAATTATTATAATAGAAAAATGCTAGAAAAAATCGACTCGGATGACAAGTGAATTCTCAGGCGGGAACCGAACACGCAACCTTTGGAAATCCGGTCCAATGCTCTCCCAATTGAGCTACCGAGCCTTGTGAACATTCGTCGAAATTTTCTAATACCTTCCTGATTTTACGCTGTAGGCCAGCGTTGTTTCATCAATGAGAGGAACATCCTCTCGTATTCGAAAGAAACATTTTTACAAATGTTTGGTCAATCGATTAAGATGAAACAGCTATTTTAGTTTTATAATTTTTATATATTTTATGCATTTTCAATGCGATCTTTAAGATAAATTATTATAATAGAAAAATACTAGAAAAAATCGACTCGGGTCACAAGTGAATTCTCAGGCGGGAAACCAATCAAACTTTAGGATATCTGTACAGATTTTCCCACGTCAATTGGTTATAGTCCTATACCTATAGGTTCAGTAGTTTTGACGTGATTGCGTGACAAAGAAAAGTATTTTCATTATATATTTATATAGATTTTAACAAAAAGAACGAAAACCAAAAAGTCGCATAATCCAACTTTCAAGACAATTGACCACAGAGGTCGTATTATCCTTAAGTTAAAATTGGTTCCATCCCAAATACCCTTTAAAAGCGGTTTCAATATGGCGTTCATTTCCCGCGCAAACTTCCAAGATGGCCTCTTTACGGCTAATGACGTCATAAAGAAGGATTCCGTCGCAGATTTAGATAATACCCGAAGTCTTGAAATATGGTTATTGCTTTTTCATAGATTTTCTTCAAAATTGTGCCTATTTTAAAAATTTACAATGATATTTTTTATAATTTTTATATATTTTATGCATTTTCAATGCGATCTTATAAGATAAATTATTATAATAGAAAAATACTAGAAAAAATCGACTCGGGTCACAATTCCCGCCTGAGATTCACTTGTGACCCGAGTCGATTTTTTCTAGTATTTTTCTATTATAATAATTTATTTACAATGATAGATTGCATAACTAATTGCCTTATATACTCGAAAATGTAATAATAATATTTCTTACATTTTCACCATCAGCCACGTCCAAAAAAACACTGTAAGGATTATAACTGCAATTCTTTAAAAACCTTCGTAAAGTGTATTAATTAAAGAAAGCAAATAGCTTAAAAACCTACCTGCGATAGTTTTTTTTTACCGGTCCTTTTTTTTATACATGTGATCATGGCTA
Source organism: Calamotropha paludella (assembly GCA_927399485.1). Taxonomy (NCBI): domain Eukaryota; kingdom Metazoa; phylum Arthropoda; class Insecta; order Lepidoptera; family Crambidae; genus Calamotropha; species Calamotropha paludella. Next base: position 749,816 of record OV656830.1, on the reverse strand, counting down.
CTGTAAGAAGGTCAAAACTTCAGAATTAAGTATAAATAAAAAATAATTAATACGACGTGGATCAGGTTAAAGCAATTTCTTTAAATCAAAGTGTATATCAGAAACAATGTTACAAACTTTTGTTAACGGAAGCGATGTGAAAGGAAATACGTTTGTCTCTGACCAAGATGGCGTCACGTCCGGCCGGAAATAACCGAGCGGTGCAATGGCGCGCGCTATTGCTTCCTGCAAATGTGGTCGAGCGGGAAATTGGTTTGTTTTCCCACATTCTGATAATGTTTACATGTTCTTTTTACTGTTGAAGTTTGAGGCGGCCGTTGCATTTCGTTTGAGATGTCAGATTTAACCCAATGAAGGCGGCATTGTCGCGGAAAAGTTGTCAAACATATTTCGATTTTTTTGGATTGGAACGGATCCCTAGGCTAACAAAATTAAATACTGAAAAATAAAATGATGAAACTGATATGTAACTGTTATTGGAGCGGAGCGAGCGAAGCGAGTGGTGCTCCCATGGATCAACTTCAATGACGCAATGTCTGTTACGCTGTAACTTCCCGAGTTCTTAACCGATTTTAATAATTTTTGTGTGTAATCGAATCAACACATTTAGGACCAGATTGTGAAGCCCGAATTTTAAAATTCACAAAAATAAAAAAGTTATGACCAAAAGGCTCTATGGGATTTCCCATTGAAATAAAAAGCGTTCGCTTTTCATTATTATGGAATTTTAAAATTTACTGAATATTTTCGTTTTTTTTCTTAAATTTTTACGATCCGCTCCAATTTATGGTGCTAGCTAAGCTTTATGCTAAGTGACTGCATCGCCTGGTTTATTTTTATTTTTTGTAGTATAGTCTGACCGCAACCGCTATACCGCGCCTTAGGTTTGCGAGCGGCGAGACGAGGGGGCGTAACAGTTGCGCCATTTTGTCATTCTGCCGTCATCGCTCATGTCTTCTCACCCCCCACCTTACAGCGGTTGCAGTCAGACTATAGTTATGAATGTGAACAATTAAATTGTTGGAGTTTAGTTGTACAATTGTGACGAATTTATTTCAATCATTAAGATGATCTTAATGATTGAAATGAAACATTTTTTTACGGATTTATTTTATATTTAATCCTGACGTTTCGACTCCTTTACAGGAGCCGTGATCACAGGATGACTAAGATGATGTCTCCGTGATCCGTCAGCCTCCTGTTAAGGAGTCGAAACGTCAGGATTAAATATAAAATAAAACATGCACAAAAATCCGTAAAAAAGTGTTTTATTCTAATTTGTAATGTGCGCGGAAGTGTAAGAACTAAATAGTTAGTTCTTTTTGCAAATACAAGTAAGATGGAGGTCGGTCCCCCTGCCCGAGTTTTTTTCGCCAGATCTTCTCGGAAGGGCCTCCCAATTTCCGAACTGGTGCTTGACTCAGTAGTGAATAATGTAAACGTAGCTGATGTATTTTAATATGAAATATGAAATATTTGTTTATTTCTCCGTCAACAGGACACCCCCATTTCTACAACCAGCTGTCCTGTGGGTTGGACATCATCTCCTTGGCAGGAGAATGGTTAACTGCCGCCGCTAACACTAATATGTTCACCTACGAGATCGCACCAGTCTTCATCCTTATGGAGAATGTTGTGTTGGAGAAAATGAGGAGCATGATTGGGTGGAAGACTGGTGACTCCATCTTGGCACCAGGTAAGTTTTTAATGCTCTGAACTTTCTTTTTATAAACAAACAGTTTTAGTGTGCCTGTCATCACTGAAATTGAATATTTTACAGATTCCAATATTGCGGTATTGAACCACACAATATCGGAATCCAAATATCGGGTCCGGATATCCGACATTCCGATATAACGTGATTACGTGAATCATGTGTAACTCAAGTAATTTATATGCTTTATTCGCCTAACTGAATTAGCTCAGGTGAAATAATACAACGATACGATACTTTGAAATGATTGTTTCAGTTTAAGTTTATTGAAGCGAAGCTTCTATAGACACGTTCGGAGCGCTCGCATATAGGGGCTCGCCGCGTCACGCTATCGTGCTAAGCGTCAGATTTTTTACACGAGAGCGTTAGATTTTGTACCGTTATCAGGGAGTTCTATATAATATATAATTAGAACGCTTTCACTGTTACACTATATATATATAGGACCCAGCTGCCTCCTCACCTCAGTGTGCGTAGCCTTCTGTCTCGCTTTCACTCATGTCAGCGTGCGTAGCTGGCTTGGCTTTCTATCTCTTTTTTAATGAGTAATTCTACTCTATTTTAATGTGCGCGAAAGTGAGAAAAACTAGGAAAAAACAATTTGCTTGAATACATTTCATATTTGGTACGTGACTTGTTTTAGAGAATAATTATCACCTTTATTTTGTCCTAGGTGGTTCGGTGTCCAATCTGTACGCCTTCCTCGCGGCACGCCACCATAAATTCCCCCAGTACAAGGAGAAAGGGCTCACCAGCATCCCTGGACATCTCGTCATGTTCACTTCTGACCAGGTAATCATTGGACATCACCATATCTTTGATAGTCCCATCTCAAAGACGTTTAGCTAATATTCTATATAATATTTTTTTATTATAAGTTATAAGAATTGTAAATTTTGTCATTTTTCCTTCTATGTATGTCTGTAATATCAAAAAGATATATTATCTACCTATCTATCTAATATATTTACCTTGTCCTTATAACAGTGCAGGAAAAGTCTACTTAAATTAAATTACTTTGATTATCAAAATGCATTCAAAATAAGTTTTTTTGAGTATGAACTAATTTTAATGTAATGTGAATAAATGAGAACCTAAAAAGTTTTCCAGCGCATTTAAAAATCGTCATATTTACAATAATTTTTGGTTCGTTTTTTTTTTGATAATTTTCTGATCATTAATATCTACACTAATATTATAAAGAGGAAACATTTTTATATATGTATTTAGGAAACATTTTCACTGGAGGGAGACTCTGTACCAGGGTCGTCTGCTTAGGTACCTCCGTCTTACCTATTTCTGCCGCAAAGCAGCAGTGCTTGCATTGCTGTGTTCCGGTTTGAAGGGTAAGATATGGCAGTGAAATTACTGGGTACAGTGACTTTACATCTTATGTCACAAGTTGGCAACGTACACTGTGGTTCTTGTGGGGGTTGCAGTTTTGCTGCGAATCTCACAAGAGCCACATGTATTATAGGTGACTGTTACCACTTACCATCAGATGGGCAGTTTGCTTGTTTGCCAACTTTCAGCAATAAAAAAAATATATATATTTTAGTATGTTTGCAATGAATAAACTCAACAACTACTAAGCCGATTTCAAAAATTCTTTCACCATTGGAAAGTTACATTCACGCTGAGTAACATAGGCTATATATATATATGCGCGGGACGGGCCGCTAGTTAGTTATAAAATTATTTGTTTTTATTATTGCTTTTATCACTATTTTAGCGCATTTACCCGATCATGGCGCGGTTTTTAGTTTTGATTTCGTTATATCAGTTTTGTGAACGCGACCCCTTCTTGACAGACCTTATTACGTTGGTTATGAGAAAAACGGTTTTATGTTTTGTGGTAACGTTACGTTTTGTTATAACGTTCTCATGCCTATTACAGAGTATAAAAGATAAATAAAAAAGCAACATAATGATATATATTAAGTAATTGTCGATAATAAAGGTTTAAAGCTCCATCTTCCAATACAGCATCCGTTCACGAACATGACGCATGTTGCAGCCATCGCTTCGCTCAACCATATCTTAGGGAACATAACGAAACGCCCCACACATTTATAAATACAACTTTTGCTGAGCTTTTTTTGCTTCTCAGTACAAGTTCTCACTTAGGATTTTCGAAGCCAAGATACATACGTTTAACTAACTAACACATTTTAAATGTTTATATTGAAAAAGCAATTTATAGAAGTTTACTCCTTAAGAATTGATTTCCACATAAGGCGTTCGGTATGAAAAAAATATGAACAGTAAAATTTAGTGATTGAATGACAGCGTTACGTTTTCTTTATTTCGAAGTTTTGTTTCATTACTATAAGGCTCGAAGCGCGGCCTCTCGATCCGTGCTTAGCGTCAGATTTGACCGTTACACGTGAACGTTAGATTTATTACCGTTATATGTAGAAGCTAGCTGCCTCCCCACCTCAGTGTGCGTGGCCTTCTGTCTCGCTTTCTCGCTGGCGTGGATTTCTATCTCTTTTTTTAACGTATATTTCCACACGCTTTGCACTATAAAGCTCCGTTTCTGGAAAAAAAATTTTTATCTTTATAACTTCTTTAGATCTAGAGAATAGTTTATAGAATCCCATGATTCTCAAAACTGTGATTATTTGTTGACAGTGTCACTACTCAGTGAAGTCTTGCGCTTCGGTGGGCGGTCTTGGCACCGATTACTGTGTGAGCGTACCAAGCGATGAGAGTGGGAAAATGATACCCACCGAACTGGAGAGGCTGGTGCGATACCACAAGGATAGAGGCAATGTGAGTAGACAAAAGAAATTTAGTATTTTCGTAACTGTTCGAAATCAACTCTTCAAATCGCGTAAGGGGTCACCCATTAGTTGCGTCACATTTAAAGGGGGATAGAGTATGACCGTAATGTGAAATTATGTGACAAGGGGCAGGGGTCAAAAGTTTTGTGACGTCACATATGTAATTTAAAAATGAAAACGTGAAATTTATATGAAAATTTACGAATTCGGTCTAAATTTTGATAATACGAGTACTTTAGCACTCTCGCTATAAGATTATATCTCCCGCAACAACATTCAACTTCTACTTGCATTGTAATACAAGTGAGAATGGAATATTCACGAGAGGTATAATGGTAGGGATTTGAGTAGGTAAATAAGAAAATAATGAAAAGAACTGATTACTTTTGTTGATTAAACAGAAAAATACATAACATTAATAAATTATACATTCCTATAGCTATAAATACTTATAATGCAAAGAAAATCTCATATCGATATCTTCAATATTAATAAATCTAAATTAAAATATAACTAAAAGTTAATATATTTCGTAGGTAGTTTTTTTTTCATTGTATTTTGGTACTGTTGTTAAGGATACCTACTCAGGATATTGTTGTTATTGTAATATGTAGATTTATATTTGTTGATTTTACAAAAGATTATTTAATCAAAGTAAGGAAAAAAATAACTGTTTTCTCTTGATTTTTTTTAAATACATGCATAAAATTGAAAAAAGTTTGACGTCACATCATGGGGAGGGGGTTCTACAAATGTGACAACATGTGACAAGGATGGGGGGAGGGGTTAAAATGTCCTAAAATTTGTGTGACCTAATTTATGGAAGGCCCCTATATAGTAACCCTTAAATCACGAGATGGCAGGTGAACCTAGATGACTCTTCTTTCTGTGCAGGTGCCTTTCTTCGTGAACGCCACTTCTGGTACTACAGTGTTGGGAGCCTTCGACCCACTGCCGGAGATTGCGGACATCTGCCAGAAATACGATATGTGGATGCACGTCGATGTAAGTTAATATTTTAGAAGAAAATTCTAGATACGTATGCGTGTTTTCAATTTTCCGCATGGATTCAGATTCATCTTTTTTATGGGTTCAATCTGGACCCCAATCAAGCCCGGGGGCCAAGACAGAATCTACGATGAGAACGAGCTAGCCTAGAAGCTGCCTATTCACCCTCGCTTTGAAAACAGGGCGGGTTATAAGTAGTCGCAAATACAAACGCAGGGAGGGAGTTCCACTCCTTTGCTATGCGCATTATGAAAGATGTTGGACGCGACAGGTAGGAATAGCAACCAAGAAAGGGTGGTAGCCCGCAGTGCGTCTGGATATCCGATGGTAAAAGGGAGATGGCGGTACATGCAGCTTCTAAGCACACTCTCCAAAGTACATTCTGCAAAAGACCGACAAACAACTTTGCGGCAACTTTGCGGCGGTGAGCTAAGGTGTGAAGGTCTCCATAAAAACACTGAATGATGTATGGACAAAATTGATTGATCTGAATACTTGTGATCTTTAATCCTGATTGTGTAACTTTCTATTGAATCCTTAACTTCGTTCTGTGTGCAACAGGCGGCGTGGGGTGGCGGTTTGCTGTTCTCCAAGAAGTACAGACACCCTCGCCTCACCGGCATCGAAAGGTAAGAATATGTTATACTTTACTGGAAAACGCCAACATTGTCTAGACTCATGGGATTTCAGACAGATTTAGAAAAGTTAAGGACTTAGACATACCATTTTGATATACATTCGTCTTTGTCTTCTTTTAAAAACTATTAGCCATATTATATTAGCTGAAAGACGACCTGTGCTATGCTATTTTGCTGACGAGATCGTAAATCTACTAAAATAAATGCAGTATGCAGCTCGGTTAACTAAAAGTGGCACGTCCACAGTACTTTAGAGTCTAGTGCAATTTCACTATACAGTTGTTTAAAAATAAGACTTTTTTCAAAGCTATAGTTGATCTACTCTGGTTTTAATAAGGTTGGGTAGGTTGTAAATAAATAATAGAAATATTTTAAGTACGCACTTGTAAATGATATTTTTAATTACATCAATCAGAATAACTAATTAATTCCTCAACCCCGCTAATAATACTTTCATCGCCCGAAGAGCTTGCTGTTTCCCTGTCTGAATTTCCTACATTTATTGTGAGTCAGTGAAATTATCTACTCTTGGTTCTAGTTGAACATATTTTTCTTTATGTTGTCATGTTTTTCTCCAAACTTCACTAAAGATATCAAAAGACTGATTTTTACTTAAATAATTTTTCCACATTTTTTTTGTTAAACTTAACATTTAAGTTTTAAAAATTCCACACGGTAACTCTATGAAGTTAAGTTCTGGATGGTAGGTGCAGAACACTGTGTCCGTGATGTTCGAGCATTTTATCAAGTACAAGTACGAATAAAGGTTTATATTTTGTGAACAGACAAAATAAAAAACAATATGTCTATAAAAAAAGTTTATTAATTATCAAAGTACAGTATTTGGGAATTTATTTCTTAAAAATAATATTATTTTAACTTTTAAAATTATATCGTCAAAATATAAACCTTCGCGTTCACGGCATTTATTTAATCGAACGGAAAAATTCCAATGACGGCTCGGCAGGTCAACTCCGTGACCGTGATCGCAACCAATTTCATAGCGAATATTCTTTTTTCAAATGCGCCAGAGAAGTCGGTTTATGAAAAAGTCCATAGGAGTGCCTGCGTGGAGGCAAGTTTATGTAGCCTCTCCTAGAGATTAATTGGCCAGGCAAAATTTCAAATACTCTTGGTAGAGACGTAATGGACGTGTGTAAGATTGGCCAGTCCAGCTCAAACCATGTTCTTTGGTTATATCCAGAGGAATTTACAGTTCTTGTACCAAGAAACTGTCTTACATTTCCACATAACGCTCTGAATTTACTGTAAACGCACGTCCTCTTGCATCCTCAAAAAAGCAAGGGCCAATACAGTCACCAGTCACTTTTGGTAACTGAAGTGGCCTCTCATGCTTGTGTTTCGGATTCGTTACGCTCCAGAAGCGGCACTTGTACTTATTTACGTGTCTACACTCGAGAGCAATGAATCCGGGTCACTTAAAGAATGTCAAAAATCTCGGAAACTAAAAATGATAGGTTAATGCAATAAATTGTATTTAATAGACAATGTAATACTCCTTAAATGAAAGTAAAAAAAATATGAGTCACCATACATTTTATTAACACAAAATTACATAAAGAAAAAAACTGCTGATCTCTCCTTAAAACAAAAATAGGAAACATGAAATGTTTGAACTTTATTACGATTTTCTTGAATTTTAATACTTCGTATTGCCTCCTCGTGCTTCCATTACTGCGTTTACGCGGTTTGGCATGCTGTACACCAAGTTCCTTATACGATTTTGGGGAATATTCTCCCATTCCTCTGTGAGAGCAATTTTGAGCTCACGAAGCGTGATTGGGGGAGGGTTTCGTTGTTTTACGCATCTGCCTAGCTCGTCCCAAGCATGTTCGATCGGGTTGATATCCGGGCTGCGCGCTGGCCACTCCATACGAGTAATGTTCATCTCTTGAAGGTAGTCATTCACAATCCTACCTGTATGAGGTCGGGCATTGTCATGCATAAATATAGCATCCTCACCTTAATTGACCATAAATGGACCAACGTGATCATTGAGGATTTCTTCCACATATCTTACGCTAGTTAAAGAGCCGTTTTCTATGATCACCAGCTCTGTGCGACTTTCAGAAGAAATTCCGGCCCACACAAGTACAGACCCACCACCGTAGGCTACTTTTTCTTCGATGCGTGCTTGCTTGAATCTTTCCCCTGGTCTTCGATACACTCTGTGTCTTCCATCGTGCTTGTAGAGCATAAATTTTGATTCGTCGGAGAACATAACTTTTGACCAATCTTCAATACTCCAATTTACGTGGCTCTGGGCATATCTTAGTCTTGAAATACGATGCCCACGCTCCAGTTTAGGGCCGTTTGTAGGTCTAAGGGGTTTTAAGTTAGATTCAGCAAGCCGACGTCTTACTGTCCATGCACTTGGGTTACTTCCTCCGAGGCGTCGAAACTGATTGGTGAGTTAAGTTCCTGTGAGAAAGCGATTTCGAAGCATGATGTTCACCAAGTATCGGTCTTCTCGTGCTGTGGTACACCTGGTTCTGCCCGTTCCTGGTCTGCGTAGGTTAGAACCAGTTTCTTCGTAACGTCGGAGAACTCTTTGTACTGTTGACAGCGACACACCGACAGTCCTGGCTGTATCGCGCTGACTCCGGCCGGTTTCCAGCATTGTAAGTATTCTGGTGCATTCTTCAGGCGTAAGCGACATAATTTCAGCTTGAATAATGAATATAGAGCACTATCAACATGGTTTATGTACCCACATAAATGACAGATTACAAACAAAAGCAAAACCAAATGCTGTAATTTCGTAGTTCCATCTTCGAAAGTGGCCCTTTTTCAAATTTGATTTTTTTATGATATAACTTTACAATAACTAAGAAGTTTTAATACCTTCATTTAAGGAGTATTACATTGTCTATTAAATACAATTTATTGCATTAACCTAGCATTTTTGGTTTCCGAGATTTTTAGGATTCTTTAAGTGACCCGGATTCATTGCTCTCGAGTGTATTTAGGTGAAAATTTTAAAACAAAACGTTGTCAAACGTCGAAAAGTGCCCAATTGCCTGGATTACAAATTCAAGCCTATGACTGGTATCCTGAGGTTTGATTTCTTGCACCAATTGAATTTTGTACGAGTGCAGTTTTAGGTAATTGAAAGATTCGGATCCTCACGATCAGACTGTGACAGTATATGTACGCGTATGTCTACGTCTTCTGCCGTTCTTTTGAAACGGATTACCAAAAACAAACGTTTCAATTGGGAAGACGGGTTGAAATAGAGTATTTGATTCTATATGAGAAAAAAATTATACATATATCACCGGCTTAAAGGCAAAAGCAATTGTTTGCTTTTGAAAAAAATAGCAAATAATCGGTTTTGCCTTTAACCTGGCGATATTGTCGAATTAGTTTAGTCAAAATATGTTTCAATTCAATTAATAACACAAGGTACTAATAATTTTAGTTTTAAAAACGTCTTAAATTAGTTATTTCTCTTCTAGGAATTGAATTAATCGTAAGTAGATGGATTTAACATCTCTACCCAGTTCCGTGGGGCATAGAGTTAAGCCGTCCGACCATAGACTATTAGAGGCACTTTGCCGTAAGGATTAGGGCGTCCATCCATCAAGCGGCAGATGTCTATAAATACCAGCATATGGTGACCACGATTTTGGAAAAACGTGGGATAAAGGATGGAGAAATTTTTTTTTTTTAATTATGTTAATAGTATAATACTAAAAAAATCGTATTCGGCTTACACTCAGCTGAGAATAACTTCAGAGCAGAGCTGATTTTTTCTAGATAAATTTGTAGTAATATCTCAAGAAAGAAGATGTTTTACGACTGTATGGGGAATGTTTTAAGTACGTTTTAATTATATTAATAAAGTATATATTTTTATATACTTCCTTTAGAAGGGCAGACGTCGATTTGTAATTGGGTCCCATTTGACACACGGACGTGACTACAGCTTATATCATAAATAAATATTAATATAAATATCAAAATACAAAAAAAATCAAATATGATTCTAATTAATTACTGATTAATACTATAAAATTAATTATTAAAAATATTAGGTTACTATAACTCACAAAAAAAACGTTTTCCCGTATTTGTCCTGTTTTGATAAAGCATTATGGACCCCTAAAGGGAGGCCCAAATCGGCGGAAGGGGCCTACGAGGGGCCAAATCCGGTAGAAAACAGCGCGCGCGGTGGACCGTGTGACAAGCTCGCTAGGGCTGTCACAAGAGCTTTAGCATAGTTAATAGAAATAATAAATAATGATAACGTTTGGGCAAGAAATTAATGTGTCTTCAAATTAAAAGCTTCTTCAAAAATATTTCCAAAATTTAATGTAATTTATAACAATGTATAACGGTGCACGTTGCTATGAAGTAACACGTAAATTTTGAGCTAGTGAATATGAAAGTAATCGCGGACACCCGCATTTTAAGTTGCTAATTAAAAAAAAAGGAAAGAAAAGTTCATTCCAAACGCATTGCCTACACGGGCGTGAACAGATAATAGTAATGTTTTCACAATATACATATGACATAATATATAGTATTGATTTATCTGAAATAATGTATTATTTAATTGTGAAATAATTTTTCAAATGAGATTAGAGTTCCGAAAATTACCCTCTACAGACAATCTTATAAAATATTTATAAGAGGGAAAGAGAGCGGTGTTATGATTGAGATCATCCATGGTTTGCTGTTAAGGCGTACAATATTATGGATTTAAAGTTAAACTCGTCATTTGGATTTAATTTAATTTTATATAATATTCAATTATACAAACTTAAATATCCAATAGACATAAAGTCTATTAAACTAACATTCAAGCAAATGTCAAATGACCTTAGTAAGTGTAATTATTTTTATAAGTTTTATATATTTTATGCCTTTTTAATGCTATCTTATAAGAGAAATTATTATAATAGAAAAATACTAGAAAAAATCGACTTAGATCACAAGTGAATTCTCAGACGGGAAACGAACCCGCAACCTTTGGAAATCCGGTCCAATGCTTTCTCACTCGAGCCTAAGCCTAGGGCTCGATAGCTCAAGTGGGTCATAAATTTTATCTTATAAATTTCCAGTTTTCCTGAAAGCTAGTCTATTTAATAAAACTAAACAAAACAATAATTTTACATTTTCATTTTTACTTATATCTGTAACATTTTTGTTTGTTAACCCTACAGACATCAAAGATTAAACAAAACCCGTGGCCCGTAGCACTCTGAAGGCGCGTAGCTGTCGTAGCAACATGAGAGTTCGCACGTCACTCGCTACGCAGGAATGCTATTAGTTGCTTTGGCATTTCCTATACATTGCTTGTTTCATATTATCGTAATATACATAAAAGCAGGTTAATATACAAATTGTAAAACATCCGTAAGAAAACGAATTATTAATTGGAAATCAACTCCTTTTTTGTTGTTATATTTTTAAATTTAATTGGTTTACTGTTTATACCTCAAATATTATGAATTGGAACAATTTAACTTGTCTTAGCACAAGACGAGACCTGAAGACTTATGCTCTAGCTATCCAAACGATAGGTAGTAGAGTACAGATTGATGCAACGGCAGCGATCCTACCTTTCGCACAAGTGATCCTGGGTTCAACTCCCGGAAGAAGCAGATGTTTGTTTGATGAATACGAGCATTTGTACCTGAATCATGAGTATTTATATATATTTCTATTAATATAACATATCTATGTATCATATATGTATGGCGATCTGTTACCCAGTATCCATAACACAAGCCTTATAGTGCTTACTTTGGGCTAATTGGTGTGAATGTAACAAATATTATTATATGAAGAGATAGTGTAGAGAATGATGCTTAAGAGAGAGTAGAAAAATATTAAAAGGTCCCTCACGAGGTCTCGGTAATTCAAATAAAATAACAAACGGATAATCCTTAAAGACACAAACACTGTAATATCATTTTGGGCCCTGATTTTGGGTGTTTATATATATTTAAATATTTTTGTCTATCCGTTACCTTAGTATCCATAACATAAGCCTTACGGTGCTTAATTTGGTATAGGCTAATTATACTTTGTCCAATGTAGGATGATACTTTTGACCGTTGACACCTATATAGAGGGTATAAAGTTGCTATTGCAATGTCAAGCCAATAATAAGGAAACAAACGCCACCTTAGTACGTAGCAATAAGGAAGTGACACCTGTCAAAAGTATCATCCTACATTGGACAAAGTATAGTATTATTATAAAAGTAACTGTCAAATACCCCGTTTTTCGCGTCGAGGGCTAAAAATAAGAATATAAATAAATTTTCCGTACGTCATTTAAATGAGAAAAAACGAACTAAATACACTTGTGTTGATATACTTATAAATGAAAAAACCATTCTCCATTTTTAAACACTTTCCACACACAAATCTCCCCACGATTAATTACCCTAGGGGTAAATCTCCCTCCCGTCACTCCTCTGAGCAGCTCATTCATCAAACGATCAAAAGTTTAGTGCGTACTAGGAAGTTTAATAGCTTTTAAAAAAGCTTTCTCTTTTTTATTATTCCTTTAATTTTGAATAGATATATAATTAATTTCGTATAAATCATACAAATCATTTAGCTTTTAATAATAATAATGTTTCTTACATTTCAAGGCAAAAATTCAAAATAATATAATATCTTGCGTTGAATCAATAAAGTTCCTTCTTCCACCACTAGATGACGCTGTGCGTTATTAAATCTCACTATGATTTAGCTATGTTGCGAGTATGTAACTTGGGTCTTTTTTTTTGTCAATATAATTCTTTCCACCACAACAAGTTTTGAGTTATTTCAACCTGCAAGCGACAGCGATTTATTAAGGACCAAATAGAGGATGTCCTTAAAAAACCTAACGCAAAAGTACCCTTAATCGACGAGCTTGTATGAAAGGTCTGATGAGAGTTCAAGAAGCGAGATATGCATTTCGGGATAGTGGTAAGTGGAAATCTGTGATCTCTGCCTGCCCGTAAGGGAAAAAGGCGTGATTTTTTTTATGTATTTACACCAATTAGCCTAGCCCAATATAAGCACTGTAAGGCTTGTGTTATGGATACTAGGGTAACGGATAGACATACATATATGATACTGATATATGTAATATTAATAGAAATATATATCAACAGCGAAGTGCCAAGACCTCCTAACTGAAATTCGTCGATAAATTAACTTTTTTGTCATTTCGAATTTAAATTCGTTTTTTGCATGTTTTAATGAAATTGCCTAAGCATATTTTCAGTGGCAAGCGCTTCGATTTAAAGAATGAATAAACATTTATTTTACTTTTTAATTAAGAAATTAAACGTTTTTTTCAGCTTGTGTATTATTTTGAATTAAGCCGTCAGGTGTTATTGGCACTTCGCCATCGATATATAAATACCCATGGCTCAGGTAAAAATCCTCGTATTCATCACACAAACATCTGCCCCTTCCGGAATTCGAATTCAGGACTGTTTCAATAGGCAGCCTCAACGTGCCTTCCAAACTCAAACTTGAGATAATTAATTCTTTACTCGGTAAAACACTAGATAATTACTTTTTTGATCACCGTTTTTGAATAAAATTATATTAATTTACATGTATTTGTTAACATAGGCGCCTTAAACCGATGGTAAAAAATGAACAAATTGTATTTTTTTTATTTTAATTGAAAAATCTAAGTTTTTATCTTTTAGACATGCCCACTCTTAACTTAAACTATTCCGTTTAAATGAGAGGAAAAAATTTTTTCTTACATTCACAGAAATTAGCCTAGCCCAAAATTAAGCACTGTAAGCCTTGTGTAATGGATACTAGGGTAACGGATAGACATTCATATAATACATAGATATTTAATATTAATAGAGATATACCAAAGAGTCGCACTAAGCGTTTTAGTTCCAGATCCGTAACGCTTAGGAGTGGAACTCTTTGTCTGAGTCTGTAGTTCCAGACAAATACAATTTAGGGCTCTTCAAGTCACGAGTGAATAGGTATCTTCTAGGTAAGCGCGTCACATCCTAGATCGCATCGTCGCTTACCATCAGGCGGGATAGTGGTCTGCCTATTTTCTATTAAAAAAATACATAAATACCCATGACTCCGGTAAAAATGCTCGTATTCATCACGCAAACATCTGCCTCTTCCGGGACTCGAAAATTATTCAAGTCGTTACGTTCCCTAAGATATGGTTGAGCGATGCGATGCTTGCATCGTGCGTCATGCTCGTGAACGGGTGTTGCTTTGGGAGATGGGTCTGCTTTAACGTTCAGTATTATTGACATACATCTTTCTTGCTTTCTTAAGTTTGTCGTTTATTCCCTGTATATTATTGCAATGTTTAAGGATGCTTACTTAAAACAGATACTTGTTAACTTTGTTGTAATCAACGATGTAATGAAACCAAAGTATTGTTTTTTGTAGATTATGTATGGTGACGACGTATAAGATTGTAAATGTCGTTACTTCTGTTAAAACTGACGAGTTTCTTGCGCTCTTTCTTCTTGTCAGTCAAAAGAAGTCCTGAATGAGTGGTATGTAAAGATGTTGGACGATTCAAAACAACTTATTTTGAGTGTATTTGAATAAAGTTATTTATTTTCCATTTTAAAAAATGCATTTACCACTAGATGCACTATTGTAACGCCAATATCTATACAGTTAGTAGCAGGGATTCAAAAATACCTTTATTAGAATACACTTTCATAAGGGTTACACATTGAATCTGTTACAGAATTATTCCTGTATCACTTATTTGGGTGTTTTGAACCTGTTTTGCGTCGAACACTTATAAAAGTGTAACAGATATAATGTTTTCTGTAACTAATCTGTTAGAAACTGTTTTACGTTTAACTATCTATAGGTATACACAGTACACCAACATAGGCATTTCAAAGTACCCAAATCATTAGTGAGCTGTCGCATAGTTATGCCAATGTGAACCTTATTGACTGTAACAGATATTAACACTTATGAACCGGTATTGTCTAAAACAGATTCAAAGTGTTACAGTTTCTTTCTGTTTAACTTTAAAAACAGAAATGAAAAACAGTGTTCAGGGCACTCTATTCGGATACCGCTAAAATCCCTGGTTAGTAGTATTACAACAGATTTTCGTAGTTGTTAATATTCATGTATTCGTAATTCTTCACACCTCAACCCTTCGCGAGGGTCTGTGTGGCCCCACGCCTGTGTCAATAGATGATAACACCAATGTTTGACTTACCGATCAGCGCCCTCTTTAAATGCGATTATATTCAAATTGAATGTTTGCGGTTTTAAGATTTTGATCAAAATCGAATATAATCTGTGGTTTGAGCACGAAAGAGAATAGTCGGTGTTTGGCGGGAATTTAAAACCTTCTGCAGTATTAATTTTCTTGGTATTTATTTTCTTTATTTATGGCTTACACGATTAATGCATTTAGCCAGTGTCAAGTAAGTTTAACTGTCAGTTATATATTTTTCCCTAGGTTTCAGTAAATGTGTGGGGTTTTGCTAAACCTCCCCGTGGACTTCTTGAGAGAGCAGGAAAAGACAACTGCCGCTGCTTTGTTACACTTGCCAACACTCTTGTATGTTCACAAACACTTAGTGGCTTATAATCCACCATTATTGCGCACTGATATCCACCATAATACATATTTCAACAAGAGAAACAAAACCACCAACGTGACGCTTTCCGTTCCCGCCGCCATTATTAAAATGGCAACAAGTAGGCACTTGAAATATTCACAAGTTAATATACTCAGTTGTATTAATTCTTTAATAATAAATAATAAAATTTAAATAAAATAAATATTTAAGGGGGGCTCCCATACCACAAACGTGTTTTTTACTTAAGTAACTAAAAGTTTGTAGGGAACCCTTCGTGCGCGAGTCCGACTCACACTTGGCCCGTTTTTATTTTTATTTTATCATTATATCTATTCGAATTTTATATTTAAACTAGCTGACCCAGCCACGCGTTGCTGTGGCACAGTAATTTTAAAGAGTTTTTCTAAAAAATAGTAGCCTAAGTTACTCCTTTTTACATCATTTACCTGCCAATAAAAGTCCCGTCAACTAAAAATAAATATTATATATCCAGCAAAGCATTAATTTTAACAAGAAAATCAGTACTGCAGAAGGTTTTAAATTCCCGCCAAAAAGTTCCTGACATTTCTCTTTTGTGCCTTCATAAATGACTATTGAAAGAATTGTAATTAAATAAATGCAATAGGATTTAATAATTGGAGAATTCATTTAAATTAATAGAGAGTAATATTGTCAGTAATAAGAATAAATTAAAAAATAGTTTTTCCGCGCTTTCGCATTTCTACGAAAACAAAACACCATCCGCAATTGATACACTCTTGATGTGAGTGGCAAATTAGCATCAGACGTATCCCGTCCACTCGTGTGGAGCCTTGGTAAGGCATAGTGGGAGTTTGCTTGGGCCTCAGCGTTGTACGTGTGTTAATACGTGTTTGTGTGCGCATGTGCAGTACAAAGCTTGAGAGAAGGCATCACAACAACCGTGCTTTTTTGTTTTGTTATTTAGTTACATACCCAATGTGGTCATTTATTCATAAAATGTTTACAAAGGACTAATAAACTATTGTCGTATGGATTTAGTGCTTACTATGATACTATGTAAAGAGATGCTGTTACCCACTCTTTGACTGGTTCCACTAAAACTAGCGTCATGGCAAGCCGCTAACATTATTAAAAATAAATTATTCTTATAAAAAAATAATAGAAAAAGTCGATTCGGCTCACAAGTAAATTCTTCATGTTCCTCTCATTAATGAGAGAACGCTGGCCTACACCGTAAAATTAGAAAGGTACCAGAAAATTTCTACAGGTTTTCACTCTGTTGCTCGATTGGGAGAGCATTGGACCAGACTTCTAAAGGTTGCGGGTTAGATTCCCGTCTGAGAATTCACTTGTGAGCCGATCGATTATTTCTATTATTTTTCTATTAAAATAGTTTATCTAATAAGATAGCATTAAAAAAATATATTAAAACTGTTTTGCCTGTGGAAACATCAACTCGGTCGAAAGGAAGCTGGTATGGAACCTCTTCAAATTTTGGTGGGTTTTACCACTATTTTCACGCTTGGCAAAGAGTTTGGAATCGTCATAGTGGGTAGGTTGATCCACTGTCGGCGCCATTTTTGTGCCTAGGCATCTTCCGACGAAGAAAGGGCCCGTAGTGGCTGCTAATTCCTATGCGTGAAATACGTATTTCTATTAATATATAAAGAGTCTGTTTTTGAATAAATCAAATCCTTTGTATTCCATATAAATAATAATAATAATTCCTACATTCACACCAATAAAAACATGTATGACAGTAAAATATTATTTTGTCCCCAGGGCTGACTCCGTGACTTGGAATCCTCACAAACTGATGGGCACCCTACTCCAGTGTTCCACAGTGCACTTCAAGTATGAGGTGAGTATTAACTGAAATGATTTTTTTACTTACATTGTTCTAAATTAAAGTGGAGTAGCTAAAACACGTGTGTTACGGAATTCAGAAATAAGGAGGGTGGGTACCTCAACACGTGCAGGAGTCAATACTGAAAAGTTTCTTTTCTACATTGTCCCGGCCAGTGTCCGGCCGGCCGGCAACCTGAGATCTCCACTAATTAGAAAATCATTGTCCCAGGCAAATTTTATAAATAACTTCTTGATATTTTCAGTTTTTTGTGTTTATCACAACATATTATATTCTTAGCACGTTACAGCTTATTTAGTAGTTTAAAATTCTAATCTCTTATTAAATGTACTTTAAACACCTCAAAACACAGTCCCCTGTAGTGTCGCATTTCCAGAAATAGAAATCTTATCACAATTTTTTTTTGTCGTTGCTAACTAAGCAAAAGACGTACAAATTGTACTTTAATACAGTAAGAATCGCATATATGCGACCACGACCACGTAGATCTTTAAATTGGTCTTTGAAGTTTCTGATGTATTTTTAGAGTGTGATCAACCAACTTTCTTGTCTTAATAAATTCCGGCGAGTTTTATATGGTATTTTATGTTATTTCAAGATTAACTTTACCTAAGATTTTCATTTTAAATTATTATTTTTTTAGCAAAAATTCTACTTGTATCAGGATGTACGCGGGACTCGAACCCATAACCTCTTACAACCGTAACGAAAGTAATTTTGCTACCGGGACCTTGACAGATTTCTTCAATGTTTAAGCTTTTTCAAGCTGGCTACTAGCGCCATCTCTCCATTTTTTACGTACTACTACCTATATCGAATGTAACAGTATTACAAGACGTATTCAGACTACTTACTACAACTTCGAATGTGAAAAGAAAAAAAACATAGAAAAAGTGTTGAATAAAACCCTTTAGAACTTTTTTTTATATAAGCGTTAAGAAAAAATCAACTCATCTCAATTGTCAGGCGGAATTCAACCCCTTCGCTATCGTCAGCTTAAGAAATATTGTGAAAAATTCGACAGGTCTGTATAACTCAATGAGAAGAGTAACTACTAACCAGAATAGCGAAGAGATGTAGATTTGAATCCTGCTTGACACTTAAAACATTTTATAAAAACTTTTTCTAAAATGTTTTTTTTTCACAAAAAAATAATGCTTACTCATTGCGCCATCAATTATTTTGAGACGATTAATCTTCTAAACCCTAACATTGCGACCGCTCATAAAATTAGCTTCATAGCATTGCGCGAATCAATTAAATGCAGAGCTGACAACCCTCGATACTGCAGACAATGCTCTGCAATCATTTCAAAAACACAAGCGATATTCAACCATAAAACCTTACAGCTAAGAGTCAAAATTCTTTACCAACGAACTAAAACAGAACAAGAAAAATTTCGACTCTATTTCTTTAACGATAAAATACAATTTCTGTTTTGTATTTTATCAAAAGTTGAATAATGTTTCTGCTTTAAGTGGATGGGTTAAGGTTGGATTTTGAGTTGTATTTTGGAGGGAGTTATTGGCAACATATGTTTGCAAGTGTCGGTAAAGGAATTTAATTAAACATGCCACGTGCAGGGTAAGTAGGGATGGGAAACCGACTTTATCGATATATTGCAAAGAATAAAAAATATATCAATAATGACAGCGAGAGGCTTTAATTTGATAGCAATATCATATTCAGACATTTCAATTCATTCCGAGATGCACACGGGCGACGCGATTCTACCGGACGCCGAACACTTTCAATCACTTCAATGTCAATAAATGGAAATCGTAAAAAATAGACTCTCCATACAAAACCGATCAGCTGATCGAGTGAGAATAGGAAGTCGTTTTATTTATTTATTTATTTGTCACACAAAACAGATTTGCAGCAGTATCATTTTTACACATTATAACAAACAAAACAACATGGTAGGCTGCAACTCCAAACACATGTGCGAACAGCATGTTTAAACATATCGTACATTTATAATAATAATTATAAAAAATTGAATAAAGATTATACAATAATAATAATAGGGACTAGACAAAAATAACAATTACATTAAATTAAAAATTAATTAATTGAATAATTAAATAAAATTGATTGTTTACAATGACATTGATATACCTAACATCGATATAGCTAAACATGTGTACATTTTTCCTTGGGGTCATTGGGGAATTTTAACAATGAGGTAATGCTGTTATTTATTCTAATTTCATTTGACCATGCGCTTACTAGAGGGCGCTAGGCTAATGATTGCACACGGGCTCTACATGGACTAGTAACGCCTCTGATTAGAATTTTATTAGTATCATTTATTTAAACAATACTTATCATATAATCGCACCTAATAATACGAAGGGGCAGCATGCGCCGAGACCGATCGAGTATACCCGAACCCTTCCGATCGA
The DNA here is from genome assembly GCA_927399485.1 of Calamotropha paludella. NCBI lineage: Eukaryota > Metazoa > Arthropoda > Insecta > Lepidoptera > Crambidae > Calamotropha > Calamotropha paludella. The sequence continues at coordinate 729,824 of OV656830.1, read as the reverse complement.
CCATCGTCTTCGTTTTTCGCAATATTTTGTTTTACCTTCACTTGGCTTACACACGCGACGAGTCGGTAACGTAAAATAATATTGTTATAGAGAATTTTATCAGATAACCATGATAATTAACATTGTAAAAGAAAGAAACTAAACGGAATATTGTTTCGGAAACTACAGGTGGCAATCATTTCTTGTTTCTCAAACAACTTATGTTGAAAATAAACTCAAAAAGTTATAAAATATTTTACTTCACATAATATATTTTTGGACATGGATATCGGACGCGTGTGATCGGAATTAAGATAAAGACACATAATGCTTCTTATAGGATAAGAGCATTTACAATTGTACGTCTACAGCTAAGACATGGCTTCCTAAATTCTAGGTCTGGAGACCTTGTACTGTGATGAAGCCGCTAGAAACTCAGCAAGCGCTGTTTTTCTCCCTTTAATTATAATTTATGTGAAATAATTTCTTTCACTTTGCTACTGAGACATAGGAAAATAATACTTTTAAAATGGACTGATTTTATACAGTACTTTTTATTACAAAAAAATAAATAGTAACATGCTCAGTAACTCCACGCATTCTTGAATTATAAATTACACCGATGTTATAATAGCTTTTGTTCATGAGTATATGTTTATCAGTGTCATTATTGTAATACCTTTACTCAAAAATGAGCCTCTTGAAGCCTAAAACTTGAAACAGCAAGTTTAATTTTGTTTCTCATGTATATCTGATTATATATAAGATTATGAAAGTTTCATAGTATATCTGATTATATACAATTTATTTATAGATTATTTAAAAAGCAACTGCTAATATTTTAATTTCTTTAGAATATTGTCGAGCTATCCTGAAAAAAAAATCATGTCGTACTTGTTGAATCAAAATTTGGGGTTATTTTTTTAAATTAGTATTTTAAGTACGATTAGTTGATTTTTTTTATATACCTTTGGAGGTATGTTTTCATAGAAACCGCTTATAAGAAGTTCAGCGAAAGGAGTCTTTTTTTCTTGTCATTTACGGCAGGCAGACTTTCATCATATCTTGTCATTTATATTGATTGATAATTGATAATCAACGAATGGTAAATATATGAGCTATCAAATTAAAAATAATTCAGGTAACCAAATAACCCACTACATTTTTTATTTATTCTCGTAAAACAACGTTTGGAATATATATTGTTGTGATATATTGTGAAATAATTTGAAATGTTGGTTGTAAAGCAAAATCTTGTCTACTCGACTTGATATTTTTTAAGATTTTTTAAATTAACGCGAATTCATTATAAATTAAATTAAAAAATACTGCCAATTTCGAATTCGACGATTCGAATCTTTCGAATCGTCCATCAATTTCTACCCACACTACAATCTATCGATAGTTTTAAATTAACCCGTTCCATCCCTAATAGCAAACTTTTACGTGGGGGCGGAGCATCACAATTTATTACTTAGCATATTGTTCTGACATTTACAACAGGCTATCTGTTGCCTTATGCCTTTCACTTAAGGCTCAAAATCAGGGGAAACGCTTTTCTTTTATTTGATACTCTGTGATTATGACATTTAGGTCGATTTTTGTTTGTATGTAGTATATTGATTTTAGGGGTAGAATTTTAGTATTCCAAAGGCATGCGGGTTGGAGTGTAGGAATTTATTTACAGATGTAATGTCATAGACACGGGAATTCGATTATTTTTCTTTTACTGGATTGGGGTAGTGGTCTTTTGAAGAATGCTTAATTTCGGCCACTTTTTGTAAAGCTCGTCTACTGTGGTTAGTAATATATCGGTAAATTTTAATTTATTTTACGAGATTTCTTTTCAAAATCGAAATACGATCAATAAAGATAAAATATAAAATTATTTTCATTCAATATGAGCATAAACAATGCGTATATAAATAATTTCTTTATTTATTGTAAGAAGTACAATAAATAATGAATACATAGAGAAGGCAGTACTAATATACATTGATTGTAGTTTTAATAAGAATGAGATTAACACTATTTTATTGCTGTCTTTTTAGTTCACATAATTATGTAGGTATTTGATATTATTTTATGTATTCACAATGCCATATTTCTATAAGCGGTCAGAGTACTAGACCGGATAGCGAAAGGTCGTGGGTTTTTACATGTGTATTTACTTTTTGCTGATAGGAAACGCCATCTTACGGCGACTTTGGACATCAAACAGTTGTTCCGCATGCTTTTTCAATGAATACTGATGTTGTTTATCACGTGCCAATAGTGATCTCTGTATTGGGCAAAATTGCTAAGGCTCTCGTGGCTCAGCGGTGCAACGCCCGACTCGTCCTTTACAATTACGAGTGACATCAGTTCAAATCCTAGTGTCATATTAGACTTTTTATTTTATGAAGATATTTAAATAGATACAAAAATGGATACAAAGACTTTATATTTTTATTGCATTTAATGCAATAAAAATATAAAAGTTAGACAATATCTCAAATGTAGCAAATGCTGCAATACATTCGATATGGACTGTGCAAACGTTACTTCAAAAAGGTACTACCTAATGACAATTGAAAACAGAAATAAATGGACGTGCGACTACTGTATTATTGGTAAAGGAAATCAGTCTCCAAACATCCAGGAAACACCACGGAGAAAGTCGGTAAGTGCTTCCAAATTAGAAGCAAACTTACAAGACAATGACAACATTACCCTTAGAAGACGTAATAAATATACAGAACAATCATACAATTCACTAGATTCTTCGATAGCCTCAAATAGTCCTGATTATTTAGTAAAAAGTTTGCCAGATATTTCTACTGCAACTTATAACATGGAAGAGCTGCAAGATGAAATTAGTAAGTTAAAATTTGAACTAAACAGGGCACACCTAGAAATTGAAAACCTGCTGACGGAAAATACGTCGTTAAAAAAACTTACATTTGAACAGCAAAAGCAAATCAAACAGTATAAAAATGTATTTTATGGATCTCCTAAGATAGCATCACCTTGTCAAAAAAAAATAAGAAGAAAGACATCTCAAAATAATTCAACAGTAAACAACAACGTCACTACAACCATTGAAACTAATGAACCTGGTGACCTAAATGAAAGCGCTTTACTGGAATCAACACAAACTCTGCAAACTTCGGAAATTCCAGCGTCGACAACACATGATACTTAAAAAAACACACAAACGCGAAATATATTTATTCTAGGAGGCGAACGGTGCGTAGGATTAGCGTCACAACTTAGCAGCTTGAGACTTTGTAATAAGTATGAGAAATACAGTATTTGTTCTTTTACTAGGCCATCTGCATTAGTTCATAATATATTGAATGATTGTAAGCAAATTCCTGACTCTGCTCTGAGTTATTTAATTTTGGGAGTTGGTGACTCGAACTCTGTGCCAACTAAATTGATTATTGATTTAGCAGTTGCGTTGAGGCAGTATAAAAACCTTAACATAATACTACTTCCTATTAAAGACTGCGCTGTCAATTCAGAACTAAATATAGCATTGAATAATTTTTGTAAAAATGTACCAAACTGTCACTATTTAAATGTAGATTTAAGTTTCTGTAAGACCGTTAAACAACAAAATTTGATGACATGTAAGAAGATTAATTATATTATTGACACAAAAGATTATGCAAATAAATATCTTAATCCTAAATCTTTAAGTAAAATATTGAGATGCGCACATATTTCACATAAAAATAAATATGTTTGGCCTGCTGCACCAAAAAAAGGCACAATACCTTATTATTTTCCTAAAGTGGAGAAGCAGAACCGTGATACTGCCTGTTTAGCCAACTTAGAAATAGGTAAAAAGGAGTTGTTTTTTCGACAATAATGAAACTAGATATGTCTTGTTTCATCAAAATATAGCCGGTTTAATGAAAAAACTAAATATGGTAGAACTATGTATTAATGAATTCTCGGAAAAGAAAAAAAATATAGACATTATCTGTTTTAGTGAAACGTTTGTGAAAAGAGGGGACGAGATACATGTTAAACTCAAAAATTTTAAATTAGCTTCATCATACTGTAGGAAAAGTGAAAAACGTGGCGGAGTGTGCATACTTTTAAGGAAGGATATTGACTACAAAGAAATCCCACTTTGCTCAGAAATATCCACTGACAAAGCGTTCGAATTCTGTGGCATTAATATTCCTTCGATTAGCTGTATCGTAATATGTATCTACAGAACACCAAATAGTAACTTAAACATATTTTTTAACAAATTAGAGAATTTATTGCATAAACTGACATTAAAATGTAACAAAAAAATAATAATTGCGGGAGATACTAATATCAATACTCTTAAGACTAATAATAATTCCACAAGCTTAAGAGAATTATTACTTAATTATAATATTTTTCTTCACATAAAAGAACCTACAAGACAATTATCCTGCATTGATCATATAATGAGTAATATTTATGATGCAGTGGGCCACATTCACCAGTTATATTTATCTGACCATAACACAGGACAAACATTGACCTTTACTGCCAAAAAAATGGTTAAGAGAGTGAAACAATGGTTCGATATGAAACGAGACTACTCGAATGTAAATATGAAAAAATTTCGTGATTGCATGGGTAGCCTTCTTTGGGCTGATGTTTTAAATAGCAATGATTTGAATTCAGCATTTGGTGCATTTCATGATTTATTTTGCCTTTTTTATGACCTTTGCTTTCCTTTTAACAAAATTAAAATTAATTCAAATAATAAATCACCAAGATGGATTACGAATGGCATTAAGAAAGCATGTACCAAAAAAAGACAACTGCGGTTCCAATTTTATAAGAACAAAAATTACGTCAATAAACGAATTTTTATGAATTACAGTAAAACGTTAAGAAAATGCATTACTACTTCTAAGCTTAATATAATTAAAAAATATATTCAAAATTCTCAAATAAATGTAAAGCAAGTTGGAATATTGTAAACGATAAATTTGACAAACCTATGATTTACCGTAGTATTGATCAAATTAATTGTGAAGGTAGAGATATCACAAATCCACATGAAATTACTTCTGCATTTAATGATCACTTCGTCAATAGAAACTTGGGACAATGGAGTCGGAACAGAAATGCAAATCAGATAGCTAGGAATAATTTTTCTATATTCTTGACTCCATGCTTAGAATCAGACGTAATTAATGTCATAAACAGCTTAAAAAACACTAACTCAGTAGGGTTTGATGGTGTATGTACTTATGTTATAAAACAATGTGCTAAATTCATAGCTCCTATTTTAGCGTATTTGATAAATCTTTCGTTTACACAAGGCACCTTCCCTGAGCGTTTAAAAAAGACAATAGTTATCCCACTTCATAAAAAAGAATGCACATCAGATATAACTAATTACAGACCTATAGCCTTGTTGTCTATATTTTCAAAAATTTTTGAAAAATTAATACATTTGAGAATAGAAACATTTTTATCAAAATATAAAATAATAAAGGAAGAACAAAATGGCTTCCAAAAAAATAAATCAGTTGCAGGTTTTTCTCTGAGTAAATCAATAACAGAAAGTATTGATAGTAAAAACAACATATGTGCTATTTTCTACGATATGTCAAGCGCCTTTGATTTAGTTAATCATGAGATATTATTAGACAAATGTGAACGCTATGGCATAAGAGGCTTAACTTTAAAATTAATCCAAAGTTTTCTCAGCGGCCGCATGCAATGTTCTGAGATCTATCGCATTAATGAAAATCAGACATCTGTGCCATATAGATCCGAATAAAGATTAAATCAGCTTGGAGTCCCACAAGGTTCTGTACTAGGCCCATTGCTATTTCTAATTTATATAAATGATTTGCCTGACATAAATACGCATCAATATATACTATTTGCCGACGATATCTGCGTTGTTATTCCAGAGGATAAAAAAGTGATATTTCTTATAATGACAAATTAAACTTATGTGTAAGAGATATACTGCTATGGCTAGACTCGAATGAGTTGCGCGCAAATCTAACAAAAACCAAATTTGTTCAATTTGCTAACTATAAATCAAGGCTACCAAAATTGACTTTATCCTACCAGGGAGAGGAAATAAAAGAGACCTCAGAAACGATTTTTCTATGGTTAACATTAGACTCAAACTGCAACTGGAAAAGCCATATAGAAAAAGTATGCAAAAAAATAAACAGATTTTGTTATGCTTTGAAAAGAATTAGAAATACTGCTGGAAGGTAGGCTGCACTCTTGGCGTATCACGGCTATGTAGTTTCCATTCTTAGGTATGGTCTGCTATTGTGGGGAGGTTCTTGTTACATGGACAAAACTTTCATATCTCAAAAAAAATGTGTTAGAAGTTTGTGTGGTGCAAGGCCCTTTGATAGTTGTAGACCACTTTTTAAGGAACAGAATTTATTGACACTCACCTGTTTGTATATAATGGAAGTAGGATGTTTTGTGAAAAAGCATCCTCACCTGTTTGCACAATCTTCTCACTTTAGTGTATACACGCGGAGAGATCCAAATAAGATTAAGGTTCCTAACTGTAGAAGCATGTTAAGTAGAAAAAACTCAAATGTTATGTCTTCGTTAATCTACAACCACATCCCTAAGAGTATACGAGAGCTACCAACAATGTTATTTACAAAAACATTAAAAAAATGGTTAATAGACAAATGCTTCTACTCAATTTAAGAATACTTTGAATTTAGAACATGATATAAATTTGATATTTTTGACATTATATTTTATTTTTTCTCCGTGCCATTATAATACTAGACTGTATTGATCTATAAATAGACATCTGAATTTATTATGAATGAAATATTATAATATAAAGATTGAATAGTATATGAATTGAAAGAAAAAGGGTTTGATTTATGTTGCTTTTATTTTTATTATTTAGATTAGATATGTATTTTTATAAATTACTTTTATAAATTCTGCTTGCCAAATATTTGGTGTGATGTGTAGTGGTTGGTGACTATTTGTAATAACATCTGTTGATTGTACCATATTACTTGCAGAATAAAATGATTTGATTTGATTTATATTTATTTTGTTATGTACTTGGGGTAGACCCCAAAGACAAAAAAGAAAAGGTAGACCTTTTTAACAGAACTTTTAATTCATAATATTATAACGCATAGGTACTAATCATTTGGCATAATTTGAAATAGCTTCCTGGCTTGTAATGAATAAAAAATACCTAACCTAACCTGCAATGTACAGTGACCTCCGTATCCAACATAATAATGCCTTGAGGATACTACTGGGGCTGCATAGGAGTTGCAGTGCATCCATTATGTTTAAGGAAGCAGGAATAGATGGCTTTGCTGCTATAATGCCGAAACGTTGTGACTCTGTACTGTCTCGCTTACGCAATGGATGGGATGGGATTTACCACTGATACGGGGTTGGGTTCAGCTGCACACAGCTTTAACCCTTATTTATATAGTACTAGCTTTTACCCGCAGCTTCGCCCGCAATTTGTTTTTCAATAAATAGTATCCTATGTTACTTCTTATACCTCCAAAAATAATTGTACGAAGTTTCATGATGATCGGTTTAGTAGTTTTTGCGTGAAAGCATAACAAACAAACTTACATTCACATTTATAATATTAGTAGGGATTTTATGTCTGTTTTATTGTATTTTATTAAACCTACTCTAAGATTATGAGCTCTGCCCCAAATAAATTGAATAATAATAATAATAATAATTTATGTCAATTTATGCCTTGTTTATGCTAGTGACTTTATGTCAATTGAAATTATGCGTTATGAATGGCTCCTCGTACTTGTTATAGGGCATCCTGTTGAGCTGCAACGCCATGTCTGCTGAATACCTGTTCATGACTGATAAGATATACGACCCGAGATATGATACTGGTGATAAAGTAATCCAATGCGGAAGGCACAACGATATCTTTAAGCTGTGGCTGCAATGGCGCGGAAAGGTGAGTGACCACTTTATGACTAATGTCCCGTGTATCTGTGTATTCATCGAAACGGAATCATTACTAGCTTTTTATTTTTGAGACTAAGATGTTTCCATCAATCAAATTGTTTATTTGTAAAAACATGTGGAATAAAAAAGGTTACAATTTGCAAACCTCAAAATGAATAAGTAAAAAAATAACAATAATTCTAATGTAATAACTGGTGTGAATTCCAGGGTACCTCAGGCTTCGAGCGTCTAATGGACCGCTTGATGGAGCTATCCGAATACATGGTGCGTCGCATTCGCGAACAGCCTGACAAGTTCTACCTGATCCTGGAGCCGGAGATGGTCAACGTCAGCTTCTGGTACCTGCCCAAGCAACTCAGGGGCATCCCGCACGATAAGAACAAGGAAATTAAACTGGGCAAGGTGAGCTGAACTAACCATTTGGTGCAACGGTAGTGATCCTGCCTTTCGCACGTACGGTCCTGGATTCGAGTCACAGAAGTTGCAGATGTTTGTGTGATGAATACAAGAGCATTTGTAACTGAGGCATGGCATTATATATATTTCAATAAATATTTCATATTTTTGTATCATATATGTATGTCTATCCGTTACCCTAGTATCCATAACACAAGCCTTACAGTGCTAACTTTGGGCTAGGCTAATTGGTGTGAAGGTAAGAAATATTATTATATTATTACTAGCTAACCCGGCAAACGTTGTTTTGCCATGTATATTATTTCTAGGAAAAGTTTTTAATTATTTATAAAAAATAGGGGTTGATGGTAGAGGGGTGAAAATTTAGGGTTGTATGTATTTTTATATGTTGTATCATAAAAAAATAGAAACTAAAATTTTTGTCTAACAATAAAAAAAATATTTAGGGGTGGACTACCCCTAACATATAGGGGGATGAAAATTGATGTTGGCCGATTCTCAGACCTACTCAATACGCTCACAAAATTTCATGAGAATCGGCCAAGCCGTTTCGGAGGAGTATGGGAACGAAAACTGTGACACAAGAATTTTATATATAAGATTATTTAAACAATCACATGTATTGTGGATATAAATGAGTGATATTAGACAAACATAGATCTTTAGATTTTTTATCGCTGTTACTATTAAAAAAATAATGGATTTTAAGGTAATACAAAAAAAATATACACTTCCAAATGAGAATCCAGTGAAACGAAGCAGTTAAGATTAAGTGACTCTTACGAGTTTGTGACGTAAAAACCCAGTATCCAATTCTTCTCGATGTGTCACACAAGTTACCCGGTGTGGATAATACATAGACAAATATATTTTGCAGGTTTCAGAACATTCACTTGAAGGAACTTATCACATGATTCTATTATTTTTTCAAAGATACAAAGTAAGACTTCATGCTAATAGCATTTTCCACCACTCAATATAAGAGTGACGCAGAAATAAAATCATAATAAATGAAATAGTAAAGTTGGTTTAATTGTAACAAATTTTTCTAATAATTTTATTGAATAATAGATTAGTATTTGGTCAAAATTACAATGAAAGTTAATCTCCTTATTCAAAAATACGTTTCAAAATTAACTCTTTAACTTGTTATTTGAACAATGAAAAAACTATAATAATAATTCTTACACTTACAACAATTAGCCTAGCCAAAAGTAAGCTCTTATAAGGCTTGTGTTACTGATACTAGGGTAACGGATAGACATACTTATATAAGACAAAGATATGTAAAATCATAGGAATATATATAAATATCCATGACTCAGGTGCAAATGCTTGTATTCATCACATATCTACCCCTTCCGGGACAGTTACAGTAAACTGTCGTCAAACTATGTTCCGTTTTAAATGATTACTTACCATTTGATTGGACAGGTGTGTGCCAAACTGAAAGGTAAGATGATGCAGTCTGGCACCATCATGGTGGGCTACCAACCCGACGACCGACGGCCGAACTTCTTCCGCAACATCATCTCCTCCGCGGCCGTCACCGAGAAGGACGTCGACTTCCTTCTGGCCGAGATGGACCGGTTGGGCCAAGACATCGTTGTCGACTAAGCGCTTTGTCCCATCACTAGCCGGCGGAATGTGACGTGACCCGAATCGTTTTGTCACAATTTGGTTTTCGAAATTTAAAAAGTTTTATTCTTTGTGACAATTTTGTTTTCGAAATTTAAAAACGAGTTTTAAAAATTGTGACAAATTGGTTTCCGATGTTTAAAAATGAGGTTTAAATGTTTATGACAATTTGGTTTTTGAAATTAAAAACTGATGGGGTTTTTTCATTTATAAATATATTGGACAAATTCGAAATCGCGTCATATTTCTCAAAAGCCTAAATGTAGTCACTCTAGACTTATAAAAATTAGAATTTATATATATCTACGTATGGACGTAACAATGGAATCAAATAGTCTTCCGTATACATAATATAAAAATCTATATAAAATTATACTTCGAAATCCAATGTCGTGTTTTCCGACTAATCTCTGCTCTATAAACGACTGGGATTCAAGCTTATATTTAATGTTATTGATGTCGAATTGTCTGTGTACTACATGTTTGCGAGACTGTCTCGTGATATAATATAAATAAAAAAGAGTGTGTTTTAAACCACACGAATGAAGTAAAACTTCTTTAGCTCCATCTATATACATATAGATATATATTAGATATATGAAACGTAACTGGCTATGAGAAAGTGAGAAAAAATATGCGTTCGCACCTCTCTCCTGTCTCTACAGTAATATACGAAACGTAACTCTTTCTCTTTCTATCTGCACTTACTTATATCTCCCTCTCAATTTCCGTTCGCCTCGCCTGATCACACTTTTCGTAACGCTCTCGCCACGCATTCACCAGCTTACTCCTCAAGTCAAGAGTGTAAAGAAGTTTTACTTCAAAAATATAATATAAAAGTAGAATTTTAGATTATACTTATAATTTCTTGACTTAAATATATGTGTGGAATGAAACGAATGAGCGATAAATGTAAACGAAAATTATATATTTTCGAGTTAAAGCGATTTTTTTTTCGAAGAGTAATTTTTGAAGCAACGAATAAATAAATATTTTATATATATAATTTTGGCTTCGTATGTTTTTTATATAAATATATATTTGCGTTATCGCTTAAAAATTAAACATTGCATTAAAATATATACATATAAAACACCGTCTATATAAATTGCGTAATGTAATAAATATATTTATATATATAAAAATGTTATATTTATTGGAGTAAATCATAATATGATTATGACACTGAAAATATATTATCTTGATGTTATTAGGGTTACGGAAATATAATAAAATTGTAATGTTATATATATAAAAAATCCAATTTAGGCCTAAACTATTTATGAGTGTGAACGTGAAAAAAAAACGTTTCTCATATAAGATAAATTCTGTTATCTGTATCTGAATTGTGTTAATTAATGAAAATTGTTTTTTCCTTTTATATATGTTTGTTTTATTTAAGTTTTTTTTTATATAATTTGTAAATATTGTTTTTATTACTTTTTTAGAAATCAATGTGGTTTCTTATTTTACTACTTTTTTTAAACAACACTACTTCGCAAATAGCACATTTATACAAAACCATTTTTGCCGTATAAATCTTAGCCATCCTGTGATTACGGCTCCTGTAAAGGAGTCGAAACGTCAGGATTAAAAATATAAAAAAAAAACGGTGAAGGTGGTTTAAAATAAACTCTATATTCAGCATATTATAGTTGAAAATAGGTTGAAAATTATTTAACGTTACCATATTAATAAATAAAGTTAAGTAAATTAAAATATAGGTATATAAAAAGCTTAAAGCTGATTGTTAGTATTGTATATTTTAATTATATATTATATGAACTTAGTGCGAATGAATGATATGAATGTGAAAAAAATGTTGGATGTTATAGCTTTTTAGCTTAGTATGACTGCGGTGAAACAGGCAATCATTTTCCATCTAACATTTCCCACAAGCAATAAATATCCTTCAATGTCATGGAGAAAAAAAAAAATGATTTTTTTTTTATAAAAAGTATTAGAAAAAGTCGACACGGCTCGTAATCAAGGGATTATTTATTGACCAGTCTGTATTAACCAATACACAGAAATTTTCATTTCTTGCAACACTAAAAGATTCTACTATCGTATCGTTTTAGATGCGTTACGATTGAAAACGATTGTTCGATAAATAGAACATTTTGGCTGAGATGTTGAACAGTAATAATAATTATTTATCACAAGCCTTGAAGGATGTGCGTAAGGTGTGCGGTTTGGATGAGTGTGGTTTATAATTTATTTAAAATTATTGGTTTACGATTCTTAATTATAAATGATAAATTTATTACAAATATATATTATATATTGATATATAATATACATTTTCCGGAAAGCCAATTATTTTAAAATAATGCGTCGAAATTTTGCTTACTTATTTTTTTTGTGTTTAATGAACTCTCATTTTTGAAATTCAGTTATTTTTATTTGATACTGTTATTTATTATTATTTTTATAATTGTTATAAAAATATATATTATTATATATAATACGGCACTATATACCTACCATTATAGTAATTAAATAAAATATTAGATAAGTATTGTGTATTATGCGCAATAAATAATTTAAATGTTTCCATAGATTGGAAACAAGTTTTTTTTTTAAATTTTCTGTTATTCTTTATGTATTATTCTTTAAGTATTTTTATATTTTCAGTTCCATGACACTGAGACGTGTGCGTATATCTACTTCTAGTTGTTAAGTTGTGTGTGCGCGTACTGGGGACTCGCACACACAAGCATACGGATTATTATATTTTATAATACTGTGTGTGCAATGTATGACGAATCAACAGACGAAATCGTAATATTTATAAATATTTATTTCGATATAATAATATACTTTCTCTTAATTTTATAATTTATTGAACCTAAATAATGTATTTATTTGACAATAATATAGAAAATAAATTGTATATTTAATGGCGAAGTGACGATGACAATAGCAAATGTAGTTTAGAGAAATAAATGTAAGTTAATTAATATAAATTTAGAGGCGGCTACAATTAACGTACTTACTTTATTTATTTAAACTGAACACGACAAGATTCACAATAAGCTCATGGACAAAAATAATTCCAAAAGAATATTATCCAAACAATAACAGCGTAAATGGTTATAGCAAAAATGTTAACTTCCAAAATTAGTAGAATTAAAATTTGCCACAGGCAACACTCAAACCAAGACTAAATTGTAACATATGAAAATAAACATAGTATCCTTACTTAGTCTGTGGGAAATAGGTTCAGACAAAAGTTTGTCATCTAGCCAAAACAAATTTAAAAAAAACTTATAAAGTGACAAACTTAAAAACCGGGAAAATATATTTTTAATGTGTCGATTATGTTGGGAATTTTTTATTTTGCTACCTAAACTAACTACATTATTTCGGAAACTGTGTTTTGCATCCCTTATAACCATTTTTAATGAATAAGGCCCTTTTACTAGCTATTTGGATCTTGTTTTGCAAACAGAATCCAGCATAGGTACCTAAAATTATGCGATTTTGATTATAGTAAAATAATAGAAAAATTCAAAAATAAATATAATCATATTTTAACCACAGTCGGAATCAATGCTGTGCTCAAGGGTCAAACAAACATTTTTAAATAAAAACTCTTGTTCTCAATCATTCAAATTGAAATTGTTTGAGAATATCTAATGGTGGAAACAGTTAAACTCTACTTCTTATTTTAAGAGCTATGTCACAACACTCTGTACCTACTTTTAACTTTTCACACAGATTCATTCAACACATTTGTTTTATATTAATGGCGCCTTTATAGCGATTCAAGTTCCACTGTTAAAAAGAGACGACACTATAGATCGCGTATAGCGGTGTCTCACATTGACAATCGAATTTGCATTGCGCTAAGAGATCATGGTAAGGTCTCAGAGTATTCATAAATTATGAGTTCAAACCAACTTTGTTCGATCATTATTCAAAGAAATAATAGGGGTACTTAATTGAAGTCTAAATGTGTTTATAATAGTGATACTTGTTGTGTATGTAATTTGTTTTTGTTTGTAAAAGTTCGTTTTTTATTTTGTATTGCTTAACGGTGGCGTCTACTCAAGGGCCCTGTCAGAACAACATCGCTGTGTGTTCGTTTTTTCCATCGCCGAACGACGCACAGGCTTTTATGCTGAGACAGGGTCCTTTTGTACCACACACTATATTTGTTTTATTTTTGTTATATACCTTCGATCTTTTTGTGTACCTATATTTTTTCCATGTTAATTATAATAGAAACTTGTATTGTTTATTTTTTTTTTTATTACAAATAATTGTTGCTTTCTTTCTAAATGTATGCCGCCTGCCCATTTTAATCTGTATTGATAGTTAAATAAGAATAACTTAAATTAGATGTTGTGAAAATTGAATTGATACTTTAAAAAAAGAGATAGATTTCACTCCAAGTATTAAATTTTTTTTTATTAATATTATTGGTATTAGAGCAAAAAAATCTAGATGATTACATCGGAAAAATAAATATTGATGAGTTGTACATCTTCTAATCATGTTTGCGAAATTGATTAAAAAATTAGATTTGCTAAAACTATTGTGTACACCGCCATCTAGTGGCAGTTTATAGTCGTTTAATAGTGGAGTGTATTGTTTTGGAAATGATACGAAAACTGTCTGTCAAATTATTCATAACTAAGTGTAAATAAGTAGTGGTAACGTGTTTATAGTGTAAATGGAAATGAGAGGCTTCTATGACTCAAATATTGAATGTAATGTAGAAAAAACGTCTGATTAGTTTGTCATAACGTTCGCTAGATGGCGCTCAATAAATATTATGTAAAACAACAATATAAAATTTGTATAATTTTTATGCTATGCACATTCATCAATTCAATTAATTTTTATAAATTAAAAAAAATACTTAAATATTGACGGCTCATAAATTATTAAATGTATATTGCCCGCCATCTAGTGAATATTTGTTGCAACTTTCGTTATATATAATCGTCTCAAAGACGTAGTAGTATATAATAAGTAAGAATAAAATCAATGTGCTTCCATTTTATGACGTGTCCTACTTATAAAAATATATATAAATCAATGGTTAATATATTTTCAATGTCAAAATAAATATACAATGTCTTCCATCATGTCTTCCTATGAAATAAAGACATTTACAAACTGTTAGAAGTTAGTCGAATAGATATTTCCATTTTATTATATTCTATTCAAACCATAGAGATCGTGTCCTAATTTATGCTCTATGGTAGAAGCTAAGCGCTTTATTTTTTTGTTGAATATTCGAGAGTATGTAATTTGACGTTTAGGATTTACGGTTTTGAGAATTTAGTGTTTAGAAGCAATATACCTACCGTTCACTTTTCGATCGTCTTATTGGAGAATTAGCCAAATTATCCTACTAAGATTGTTGCTATATGTAAAAAACTGTATAACCAATTAAATGGTATTGTTGTTAGTTTGTTTATGTTTTAATATCTCCTCTGCTTATATCCCCTATGCTTATATGGTGGGTACACAATATTAATAAAAACATGAAAATAAATTATAACACGATATTGAATATTGTTACTTAAAAAAATCATTACTAGGAAAAATTCAACTTGTCTCAGCCAGGACTCAAACCCACATCTCCTTTCTATGTGGGCGAGTACTCTTCGACAGACGGGTTAAATTATGTCCGTTTCAACCGCGCGGCCACCTCATAATATTTGATGAAACTTTGCCAGGAATTAGTGCTAATTTGTTACTTTACACACCTCTTTTCGTGAATTTGTTACAAATAAAACTAAGACGCTATGACAAAAAATAGTTGGCCGCTAGAACCGCCACTTGCCGTAGTAGTAGTCATCGTCCGTGATTACACAGAAACTATATAATGCAAATAGACGAATGATGCATCAAAATAAAGGTCTTAATTTGTTCAATTTGTTACAAAAATAAAAAACTTGGAAACGTAAATAAACAAAAAGTTATGCAATATTTAGTTTTCAGGTTATGAGTAGGTAGGTAGTCACCATAAATATCAAATTAATAGAGGCTAATGTGTATGGATAATTAGTTACTAATTTGTTACAGCGAATAAACGTAAAAAAATACTAGAAAGTGGGTTTAATAATTTGTTAGAGTCGATTTTAGTTGGCCGCTCGGACGGCAATATGCCTAAAATACAATGGCATTTATCTCGTTATTAAAAGTAGGTTTAAGCTTAGTTAGAGTACTAGTCGACGGGTAACGTAACCTAGTTTAGATAAATATGGCGAATATAACTGCAGCATTCATATTTTAGAAAATATTTGCAAAAAACCGTAATATGAAACCGTATGAGAGTAGGGTGACTATGATTATTGGAATGTTCGATATTCAAATCTTATTTTTTTAGTGAGAGTGCTTATATAAATACATTTTAAGTTAAGGCATACCATATATTACCATTTTTGATATTTACTTTAAAATATGCTTATAGTATTTCTGTTAATAATGTTAGTGTGAGTGGAGTAAGAAATTAAGCTATTATCTATACAATGTGTCCCGTCGCCAGTGTCGGAGCCTTTAATGGTGTGAAACATGGCATTTTTGGCACTTACGGCCGCCATTTTGTTTTCTTGATAACCAAGACCTAGGATCTCAAAATAATTCGACCACCACTACCCATGTAAATGTCCTATCAACATTAAAAAGGTATCATTTGATAGCTCAACATGTAGACAACAGTTACACAGCCATCATGTTTCAATTGTCATGGAATAAAAAATAGAAAAAAATAATGAAAGAAAAACAAATATGTGTATGCAAGCAACATTTAAATAACGCGGGTGTTTACGGCCGGCTGGTATTGAAGGAGAAATATTACGATTAGTTGCATCCAAAGGAATAGAAATCCACACACAATCACAGTGAGCGCGTGGGGGCACGGGCCAGTCGCAGCCAACGGCATCGGCTTGGATCGCACGGCTACTGCCCCCCCCCCCCCCCCCCATCTCGCTTGAAACTGCTTTCCTCCTGAGATCTATCACAACGAAAAACATGGAAACTTACGTCGAAATACTCACGGTCATAAAAATTATCATTTAGCCAAGTCTTAGTTAAGCAAATAAGGTCGTAATTGGACAATGCTACTTGAGAAAAAAATTCTTGCGACTTAGTTCGAAGACCCCTCACATTTTGGTAGTAAATATTAAAGTTTCTTACAATCATGAATATGGTAACAGATATTAATGTATTTAAAAACTCCAGGGAAAACACGCAAATGCAAGCTCAATGAATTTATACGTATATTTAAGAATGTAATAACAAAAGTGTTTAGTCGAAAACAAGAACATATAATTGGACGTATTTACATGGTAAAGATCCAACCCACAACTACACTCAAATTGACGTAAGTATATCTAAATGGCCTTAATATCATAAACTTTCACGTCACGAAAACAGCTGTAGCAATAAAGTAATAACTTTATTTAAGTCATCATAAAATTGTAAAAATTAAACTTACCGCAGTCAATTTGGATCCCTCTGCAATACACTTTTTGGTGGTGACTTCTATATTAACAAATCATATAAGTGGGCACAACTCATAGCTAAGCACTTTTAGACACTTCTGGTCTTACTGATAATTATCTCAGTAACTTAGTAGTATGAAAATCACGGGAATTAAATACGTACGAGCACACACTTCAAAATCCAGCACAATAATGACAATATTCACAACGGACAATAATCGCTTTTTAAACCCCTTCCGACAAATATTTTTAACAATAATTTGGAAACAAAAGAGATCCTTTTTCGGGAATCGAGCCTATCATAAAACACCTGCGGAATGTCAATTCAACGAAAATCTTATCAGTAAATACTTTAAATAATTAGGAACAATAGACATCAATATGGCTGCAAAACGAACTGCATATTCCTTCAAACAGAGTACAACATTAAAAACATGCCTTTGTACTAATGTATTCATAGTCACCCTACTCTCATACGGTTTCATATTACGGTTTTTTGCAAATTTTTTCTAGAATATGAATCCTGCAGTTATATTCGCCATATTTATCTAAACTAGGTTACGTTACCCGTCGACTAGTACTCTAACTAAGCTTAAACCTACTTTTAATTACGAGATAAATGCCATTGTATTTTAGGCATATTGCCGTCCGAGCGGCCAACTAAAATCGACTCTAACAAATTATTGAACCCACTTTCTAGTATTTTTTTACGTTTATTCGCTGTAACAAATTAGTAACTAATTATCCATACACATTAGCCTCTATTAATTTGATATTTATGGTGACTACCTACCTACTCATAACCTGAAAACTAAATATTGCATAACTTTTTGTTTATTTACGTTTTCACGTTTTTTATTTTTGTAACAAATTGAACAAATTAAGACCTTTATTTTGATGCATCATTCGTCTATCTGCATTATATAGTTTCTGTGTATTCACGGACGATGACTACGGCAAGTGGCGGTTCTAGCGGCCAACTATTTTTTGTCATAGCGTCTTAGTTTTTTTTGTAACAAATTCACGAAAAGAGGTGTGTAAAGTAACAAATTAGCACTAATTCCTGGCAAAGTTTCATCAAATATTATGAGATGGCCGCGCGGTTGAAACGGACATGTTAAATTTATCAAAGTATCTCTCAAGTTCTCAAGCCTCATTTCTTCATATTCTAGGTATAGTCCCCGGCACATAAGTTGAACATGATTTTGAAATCACGTGACATGCGCAGTAGCAAGTTTAGGTACATTATTCATTACTGCGCATGTCACGTGATTTCAAAATCATGTTCAACTTATTTGCCGGGGACAATACCTTGAACATCGTATGTTGACTTTTTAAAGTATCAAACAATAGATTATTATGTAATTACTAGATTACCTGGCCGTTGTTGTCAGAGTTATAATAATTTACAATTTTCTTTTTTCAAATTTAAAATGGAACCTATCCTATGTCTTCAGTGAAAACCAGTCTATTAGGTATAATGAAAAAAGAATCAATTACATCGGTACAGTAGGTTCGAAGTCCGTTGCGGTCAAAAACTGACGGAATTTTTTAGGCTAGCCTAGTCCAAAGGCTTGTGTTATGGATACTAGGGTAACCGATAGACATACATAAATGATATGTAATATTTATAGAAATAAGAAATATATAAACACCCATAACTCAGGCACAAATGCTCGTATCATAAAAACATCTGCCCCTTCCGGGATTCGAACCCAGGACCGTCGGTGCGAAAGGTAGGATCTTTACCGTTACACCAAACGGTCGTCGAAGTAACATTGGTTAATTGTTTGTTGTCCTGAATCAATAAATTAATAAAAATAAATCAAGACTCCATTCATATTCAAGTTAGGTTAGATAGGGTTACAGAAAATAATAAACAAATCGATTTTAATATCTTTATTGAAACAAAATAATAATTATGCTATATATTGCACGCGACTCGATAGTCTTAAACGCATTTGAGCATAACCACTTTCTCTTAATTCTTACGATGTACTGCCCCAACACTGTTCACAATTAATCGATTACATTCGATCAACCTCAAATACGTATGTTACAATTACGATAGATCCAGAAAAAAAATCGATAAAACTAAAAACTATTCTGCTGTCAACTAAATCGTCGCTAAGCCAATATTTTTTTTGAGATATGATCAAAAAATGCGAAAATTATATTTAGATGTCTATGCTAGAATTATTTAAAAAAACACATAGTTTTTAAACATTTAAACATTATTAACTACTTTACTGTTCAAATGACTCTGCAGAACTTTGGTAATAAGTACAGGAGTCGCAAGTGACTCATTTTTGGATAGTCTTTGGGATATCATTTTGTTAATGCCAAGTTCATACATATAAGCTTACTAAGCTCATAACAAAAACATATTCAAAGTTGTATATTAAATGAGTCACCTGTGACTTCTGAACTCATTACTAAAGTTCTACACGAGGTATATACGACTCATTGAACAGGGAAGTTGTTAAAACAAGATCATCAAAATGTCTTCAGTTCTTCGGTAACTATGGTGCATTCGACTGCATCAAAATATTGAAGTTTATAACAAAAACATGTTAATTTTCGCGTTTTAATTAAGACAACAGATTAATGATTCCTGGACAGATAAAAAGAGATTGTTCTTTTGTTTTTACATATGAAGACATTCAAAACTCAAAATCCTCATAGACTAAGCGAACTTTTAGCTAACGACAGTTTTTCAGTATTGCTTAAAAAGATTTATTTTTAATAATCAATTTCCTTTCAAACTTTCAAGTTTACATCAGGTGATAATCAGCGTTGTAGCTCAGAGGCTACAACACTAGCTGAACTGTTAACCAATTCAGATGCTTCCGTATGATTTTTTTAATCAAGTTTAATAAAGTACAATACACTGTGATAACAAAACAGGTGTCAAATTTAACTATATCAACACTAAACTCGTAATCAGACAGAAGCCCCGAAAAGCAAAGAACCTGAATGTTAATTCAAATCAATAGGGAGTATGCATTTATATAAGAATTATTTAAACTTTATTACTTCCGAATTGTGCCTTTATCAATATTTTTTATGAAAATTAATATTTTTAAGCAAGAATGCCAAAATCATATATTCGAAACGCGACGCTATTAGACGAACTGAATATGACGTAAAAATCTGTGACCACAAATGTCAATATCACTGGGTGCGTTCTTCAACGTAACCTATCCACAAGGTAGTTTGTTGTCATAGACTCTGACGTCACACTGAGCGCGCCAAAATGGCGGGGCGGTTCGGTTGGTTATTTTTAATTGAAAAAATATACTTTATTTTATTTTCTTGGTATTGAATATTATATATAATTGAATAAAAATATTTAAGAGAATAATACATATTCCCTATTCATGTGTAAGTATTTGAACTTGAATGTTTGTATGAAATATTTGTATTACAAAAATTATTATTTGTATAAAATGTAATGAAAAAACAATTATTTATCAAAATAAATTGTTTTCATTCAAGAACAGATATTGGATGCAAAAACGCTCAAACCGAAGTGACGGCACATTCAGTGTACATTCGACGGCACAATCAAACTATACACTTTCATATAGACATACCTTATGTCAATGTAATAGAGTTGAGTTTATTTTGAAGTGTATAAACTTGCGCTGTTGATCGTACATGAAACAATTTTGTGTATTGACATATAAAAAGTTTGAATTTTAATAATTCTAACTTTTATAACCCAGTTTTGATCTTATACAAATATGACAGAAATTGACACAAATTTTTTTAACCCAGTTTTTATTGGTTTATATAGAAATAAAGTAAAACTAAAGTGACCCGTACTTATTGATTTTCTATTTTTTGTTGATTTTTTTATTTGACTTCAGGTGGAATAACTTATTTCCTTCGTCTCAATCTTAATCGACGTCATTTTGACGTAATGTCAACACGGACAACCTTTTATCCTACAAAGGCAAAAGCAATTAAATTCATTCAGCCTGAAGTACTTTCATTTTTTTAAATAAAATACGGCTCACTTTATTTGTACCTAATATATTTTTAATAAAAAAAATACCGAAAAAAATGGGATAATCTTGCCAGTTAGCTATTTAGTTTTAGTTTAGACTTCTTTTACATAACATGTCTATCCTTTCATGACCAAAGATATCAATTTATTAATTACAAATTGCATACAACGCCATCTATATGACGGGCCTAGCGATTTAACGTACAAATCGAGCTTTTCATTCACTGGTAAAATAGACAATTAAAAATATTTCGTCTCTATACTATAATCATTTTAATATAGTTCAATACGTCAAACCGTTAGTTCCGTTTACAAACGCAGTGGCGCTTTATTTTAAATGCCATTTTTTTTCTAGTTTACAAACAAATTGTTAACCAAGTAACATTTGTCGTTAAAATATTACATTTGAATTTAGTGCAGTGGCGCCCTCATGCGAGAAATCAATATTTCTAATCAAATAGTTCTTATTAAATAGGAAGAAAGATCTTTGCTATACAGTATAGTTAATTTATAATATCGTGCAACGGACTTAAAACTAACATTTTCAAAGAATTTTCCAGCTCAAGCTCAGAAGAACGCCAAAGTTCTCTGTCTTACCGAAAGTTTAGTCAAGGCTTAATAGAACGCCGGCGTTCTCACGCGCTAGACGACTTTGCATTCTTATTCATCCCGCTACATTAATTTTTTATATGAACAAGTTTCAAGGTAATAAAATTCTTTTTTCGAGAACCTAGTACTACACAGAAAATATATAAATGTCGTTTTGATCTTGTTTACTGTTTATATTATAGTCGGCCTAATGGCTCAGTAATCGGAGGCATTTGCAATGTTACTTCCTGTACTACTGAATGTTACTAAAGCGGTTAAAAGCAAAATCTGACACTTTTTTACATATTACCGCGATACAAGTTCCATTGTCAAAGTGAGACAGCGCTATGCGCGGTCTATAGTGACGTCTCTCTTCAACAGCTGAACTCGAATCGTATTGGAAGCCGATGGTAGGGCGTCTGATAATTCAAAATTCTTACAAATGACGACATTTAAGAGGACATTACAGAAATATTAAATTGTCGCCATGAGGGCGCCAATAGACTTAAAACTAACACTTGAGGAAATCGTAAGTTGATACCTGTTATAAAGTTGGTAGAATGTTTTTTTCCTTTCTAATAGAAAACGAGTGTTTCTGAACGGTAACAAAGATGTTTAAGTTTTGTATGGTAGACGGGCCTTAAGATAAAAGAGATTCATGTAATTTTAGTACAAACTGAAAATGTAAAATGGTTTGAGGTGAGATAATGACCACAGATGAGGTATAGAAAATACCGTTACAAACGTGTCCTTACTCTGTGTAGTTTATAGTATAAACGTACTTTTTTATAATAAAAAATAATCAACAATTATTTTTGTTTTAAAAACATATCTTTCTTTTATTCATACTGCTATAAGTTCAGGCCCAAAACGAAACACATTTAATTTAATTGTGATATTTTTAAATGTTAGAAAACAGTAGTTTATAAATTCCTTACATTTTGAGAAAACATTAAATTATTTTATGTTATTGCTTTCCAATGCAAACATTGGCTTTGTTTAGCAATGTACGGAAAACAATTTTATATTAAATTACAATTTCCCCAGTAAACAGTTTTACGAAATTTGTAAAACTCGCTCACACTCGCTAAGTTTGTAAAAAGATCAGAAATTATTTGACATACTAATAAGATTATATTTCTCATTGTCATGAAACAATCTTGTGATTAAACATATCAAAAGTAATTTATTACTAATGATCGATTATTAGCATTACCCTCAGTAAAAAATATAATTGTATTATTTATAATTAAATGTTACTTCTCTGTATCTTATTTGTGCTTGATTAAAGAAATACAAAAAAAAACAACTGAAGTAAAACTTCTTTAGCTCCATCTATGTATACATATATTAGATATACGAAACGTAAATGTCTATGAGAGAAAGAGAGAAAGAAAATGTGTGCCGGCACCTCTCTTTCTTGCCCCTACAGTAACATACGAACTCTTTTTCTTTCTCTCTTCACAAACTTATTTCGCCTCGCCCGATCACACTGTTCGTAATGCTTTCGTGCATTCAGTAACTCACTCTCCAAGTCAAACATGCGTAAACAAGTTTCACTTCAATAATTAATAAATATATTTTTTAATTTCTTTAGAATCACTGGTGGAATTCTGTAATCGATTTAAGTATTTAAAAGTAACTTAAAAGTGAATGTTTTTTATTTAAGTTTTTAAGTTTCCAAATATTTATTTAAATAAAATCAGAGCTCCTGAACTGAAGGAGGCCTATATCTTACCGAGGATAGGATAAAAGCATTACATATATGTTTGAGTTTTGTTTAAATAATTTGATGTCATTATAGAGAGATTCATGTATGGTATAAATGCAAGTACTGAGGTAAACACATATTTGAAAGCAATAAAAATAGGTATCGCATAATATCCAATCGATTTTCAATTCTTTGTTATTGACATAGAGTTGGATTTCATTTGTTACATACCAGCGTATGTAAGCCAGTAATAAAAGTCAGATGTGAGTTCATTAAATAGAATATTGTTCTTTACAAAACTGTCAGATTTCTCCATTCAATTTTTAGCTTTAAGTCCAGCGAAGTAGAGGTCAATTTCCAATAAGGTGATATTTTTTGGTAATTTGCCGTTTTGTTGTCCGTACTATCGTGTACATAAATGGCAACTGGCTGTCACTGTCAGTAAAACAAAGTGACATGTATAGTTTTAAACTGCCGCTTAAAAATCGAGTCGGTATGACTAGATTTTTAAGCCTTATGGTTTGGTATATGATTCTTCATACATGGAAATTCTTACATTATAAAAACAAACAAAATTCATTATTAGAAATAAAAAAGGCTTTGAGGTATGTACTAGGCGAGTGGAATCTAGCAGATTTTAGTACCATATGTAATAAAACAATAGTTTTTCTGGCACTCAAGACACTTCTAGCATTCAATTTTGCAATACAGTAAGTTAATTTGATTCCTTAGGCAATTTAGAACAAAGCGAAAAGTGAATGTACTGATTAATTGTGAGACAGTTCTAAGTTGCTTCGAAATCAAATTTGATCACTTTGGTAAGAAGTATTTCTTACGCTTGCGCACTTTATTCTTGATTCCTGTTTGGTCGTAATCAGGATAAATTAATTTAAAAAAATAAGGCATTGTAAATGCGGTTAGGGATTTTATTATTGACTGTACATAAAACCAGGTAAAAATTACCAAAAACAATTGACAGGAGACTAAGTAGTTTCATTGCTGTGTTAAGGACGAGATTGTCTATGTATGTGTCGTGTTCAAATCAATAAACTGAAATATTTATTGGAATCACAATTATAATTCATACTGCCATTTCATGGTATAGTAAAAATAAAACCATATGTGAAGGATGTGAACAGTCTCAAATAATCTTGGTTTAAGTAATAAATACAATTTAGAATCTAGCAACACAATGCATGTGTTGCCATGTATGGACTTTTGGAAACCTACCGAAAACTGTGAAATGTTCTCAATTGATATTGTACTCTATGTATTGAATTTAAAGCTGAAAATCGAATAGAGAAATTTGACGGTACGTTGTTTGTATTAAGAATTGAATAAATTATATTTTAACTTGTTTTAATGCCTTTCGAATATGTGTTACCTTACCGCAAGTTACTTATTCGAGATTATTCGAAGTACAATAAACGACATAAAATGTCTAGATTTTACTATTAAATGCTGCGCATATATATAACCAGCGTAAGTTTATTTAATCTGTGCGCCTTAAAGTGTGAAAATGTTTCAATTTTTTTCTCAAAAGAAAATTGTCATTTAGACAATTTTTTAAAGTAAAATGAATAGTCAAAATATTTGTAGTTATTAAAGCTCACAAAAAAACTGATTAAAACCCAGCATCACTCTGTCAATCCTTTCAAAAATGTTACGTAAATCATGCCGTCTATTGTACATTTTTTTTTCAATCGTGGTTTTGTGCACACAAGAACGCCTATGGTCCCCACACCTTCCAGGATTCAAACTTAAGACTGAGGCAACTCCAGTTACTCGAGCTCACTGAGCAAGAGAGCACCATTCATCAGAATTACAATAAAAATACTACAAATAGATAGCAAAGAACAGTCAAAAGAAAGTTACCATACAACACCATATTTTGACAATCAATACTGAACTCTATATATTTGTCATTAAATTGAAAATCGCTTGAAAACTTTTTTATACGATCCCAAAGTATTTTTTATAATAATTCAATTAGGTTGTTACCAAGTGCCATAAAATTAATACAAAAAGCGACCGCTAGATGGCGTTGTTCCTTTGACATTTCGCTCGGTAGCTGGAGAAGCGATCAAGTCAGTACAAAAACAGAGAAAGTCGCTCCACAATACAACATCATATACGCACCATACAAACATGATTCGATCAACAACAAAAAAAATCAATAATAAAAAAACTTTCATATATAACGCAGAAAAATCTCAACGAAGGTCGACCGACAAATATAATAATGCAATTGAAAACTTTTCATTCTTCCAACTCCTTGATTATATTTAAAAATATAGTAGAAATATATATTTAACACAGACACTTGTTGACTGTGTTGTAATCAACGATGTAATGAAACCATAACATTATTATTGTGTTATGGTTTCAATAAACTATTGTATTTTTTAAATTCATTAAACAAGTTAGGGTGCTGTAATCAAATTTTTGCCTACGTCGCTGTCGGAGAAATAAACAAAATCTGTCAAAATCGATCAGAATTGCTACTGTCAAAGTGACATTGTCAGACTGAGACAAAGAAAAATAATTGTACTGCTTTAAAAAAAATTAAACTGAAAAATTTAACAAATATAGGGTAATTTTATTTTTACTATATTTTCAAAAAGTCAATCTAAATGAGGTTGGAGAAATCAATTTGTAAATTAATGATTTTTAAAAAATACAATTGTATCACAAATTCCGTTACAATGAATAGAACATCACACCTTGGTCAAAACTGTAAAATTGTTTGAATACAATTTATCTTTGGTTACATAGTTTTGACAATAGACCAAAATGCTATTGATAACAGATAATCAAACTTTTGACATAATCGATATGTAATCTCAACTTGACTAAAGACTACATGATTTGTCCATTAAAAATTGGAAGAGATATCTCAGATTAGTAAGAAATATGATCAAAGATTTGTCTATGGAACGTAAATGTTATATGTATTTTTTTGGCAGGGCAAGAATCAAAAGTGATTTATAACGCCAATAAATGACAATGACAGCAACTTTGACGTAAGTTGGAATACAAAAGAAAAAATGGCAGTTATCGATTTCTAACTCAATATGGTTGTAATATTTGGACACATTATTAAAAACTTAGTTTCATAATTTGAAATTTATCTTTTATTTGGTTCCTAACTGTTGTGAATACTAAAATTGACTTTGTAATCGAAACGATTTTGACAATTGTTTAATATTATAGCAATTTGCACTGTATTATTATTTACCATAAAAAGATGCTTTTGACAAATGTGTGACTTATGTAGTAGTTTGACATTTTTATTTTGCCATCGACATTTTATATAAAGTATTAATAATATTAACTTGCTGGCGTTTTGGGCAAGGTGTATGCCAAAGAGTTATTTGGATAATAAATAAATAAAAAAACTGATATAATATTCAAATAAGTAACAGCTGATGATACACAAAAGTATACCAGTATCAAGATTCAAACCCGGGATTTTGACGAAGGGCAACTATCATCTCATTTATCAACCATGACACAAATTATAATGAAAACCGTTAATACCGCGATTTCAAAAGTAAATCTGTATATTCAACAATTTGTCGATCAACCTTCATATAGTTCCTTAACCCGCCGTTAAACGAATGGCGGCGACACTTTCGCTTCCCTAAGAAAAAAATTAAACCGACTGTGGACAATTGGAAATAAAAAAGAGTGCTTAAATATTTTCAATTTCATTTATTAAGTATATTAAACTTGCAATAGTAAATAAAAACTAAAATATTCACATGATTTCTACAATTGATTCATATAACACAATATTAACAATGTTTTTTAAACTTTAATAGAAAAAAAAATCAATTTTAAATGATTTAAATACCACCCACAGTCGATTTAAAAGCCAAGGCATAAATCCATTAACATGAGATTCTTTTCCTTTCTCACCTCCTATAAGAATCAATTTCCATCCCTTTCACACACCATCTCAGTTTTCATTGACGCTGTCAAATTGACATTTCAATTATGGCGCGAAATGACACAGATAAACTATAGACTTGACATATACCTTTATGGTACAGGCAAAGGTAAAAATATATACATGCCAATATAATGCCAAAAACAGTTAACCTTTGACAAAAGTTAACCCCGTTAAGTGTCTGATCGATACGTGAAAAGTGCACTTTTAATTAAATAACAATGTTGATTTTTGTAAAATTTACATTAAGGTATAAATATGGTAGGAGTTTTTAAGATTCACGTTCACTAGATGGCACTAAGTGCACTGATACAGTAACGCCATCTAGCATAATTTATGGAGCTAAATGAAGAATGTTCAATAAATTGAACTCTCCTACATAAACAATAGGAAAGCTTTAAAACATCAATTTGACAGTTGAAATGAAAAAAAAAACGATAATAACGACAAACGACAACAGACTTTATTCCAGTAAAGGCAAGGCAGAAAATCGCACGGTTGAATATATTTTTCTTTAATTTGCAAAGTTTTTTGTCATTACAATCGCCTTTGACGTGTCAAATAAAAACCATCAACACCCAACATGCATATCAATAATTGTATACATATATAAAAGAACTCATACACATCATACATTCACGCACAACCGAGTCATTAATATATATTTTTTTTTATTATATATCGCTAGTTTTATGCGTAATGTTGTCTGTCTAGTTTATTTTTTTGATATGAAAATACAGTATCGAACGCTACGGGAAGTAACATTTGATAACTATGTTAGAAACACCAAGAAAGTATTGAAAAAATATTCAAACAAGAACTGATAATCACAATCGATATTGAACTTAAAATTTCAATAGATACAGTTCAAAATCATGCGACATTTTGTTGCAAAAATGTGCTGTTGGTAGTATATAGGAAACAAAATATTTCCAAAAAATATATGATTTTTTAATATCATAAACTATATAAGGAGTTTTATTAGAAAATAATTCCGTCGTTAAATTTTGAATCTTATTTAAATGGTAGTAAAAGTTATTTTTGCGACAGACAACATTAGGCAAGTACGACTAACCACACCGGCTCGTTAATACTATAGCATTGAGACGCCGTTTCGCAACGACTTTCCACCGCACAAATATTGCCATAAACTGAAAACGACAGACTAAAATGCGACTTACATTCATGGTAATAAGATTCAAAATCACTTTTCTGTTGAGTACTTTGCCTTACAACTATAAGGTTCAAAATCGAATCAACATAAAGTATATTGACCTTTTTTCTGACAATCACAGAAATTACGGTACAGTCAGTGTCACAAGTAGATTTTAGAATTTGAGAACCACGGCATATTAATTTTAGTACATTTAGAGCAATTGCTTTCGGCGATATGTTAATTATAAATATATTTTCTTTTAATATAAAAAAAATCTGGAAAGTCTAACCAGAAAAATGTCTGTTAGAATTCCAGGTGCGATGCTTTTTTTTATATAAATGGTATCTGTTAATCTACTTCCGAGGGCGAGCGTATCATTATCGCCCAGATACAAGCAAAATATTAAATAAAAAATTATCAAACCACTCAAACAGGAAGATAATCGGGCTATATTTGTATATAGCCCGATTATCTTCCTGATATTATTTCTAAACGTAACGTAACGTACGTTGTTTAGAGTTTAAAAAAAAATTAGTAAATCGAGACTTGGAGAAATGTAAATAATGATCAAATTACATTGAACTGTAATGTGGTACTAGTAAAATCACATTACAGATCGCCGTTGTAGATAAATCGGTATTTTATTTTATCAAAGATATATATAAAAAAAACAAAATTTAATATACTTATTTTCATATAACTCTGACAACATTCGTACAGAGACCCATAGTGAGATGGGTGACCGAAATAAATGTATTGCTTCGGAGTAGCACCCAATAAAACACTGGAAAAGTGATCTAACTTAAAATCTAAACTCTATGCCTGTAGAAATAGAATATATTTCACTAAAACAAAGCATACAACTTTCCTTACTTCATTTTAAAGACACATTCATACTTCGTTAAAAAAGAAACTCTAAACGAATATATCTATAGTTCATTTTATGGCAATCTTCGTAGCGAGTGAAGAGGACATCACAGTCAATACAAGTAATGTGCTAAAACACCGACGGATAGTAGGATTTTCATCTACAATCGTATTGGAATAGAGTCCACTTTTAATTACTCGCATTTGTTTTAACATGAAATTGTTAACAGGTAAGTAATCCTAATTTTAATTTATAATATTCGTAATATTTTTAAGATTATAAAGAGGATATATTAAATAAAACAAAAACTTTATACGTCGCCATTTTGAATCCATACACGTGCGTTGTTATCAACAAAATGGCGGACGAAAGTCTATTACTAAAATAAGCGTTGATTTATATTATTTTAAAAAATCTGTTTGATATGGCAAGTTGATAAAATTATCAGAAAACATTGTTAAGTGAGTAAGAAAACAAGTGGCGACATCTGGTTAAAACAAAGTGTAACTTGAAAACAAATTACATTGTAAAGATATATAAAAAGAATTATTTTGTATTTTTTATTATAATAATTTCATGTTAAAATATGACAAGTAAATAAAAAATAAGACATTTTCGATTTCACAAATCCTATAGAAATTATTAATAAATATTGAGATATTTACTAATAATTACAGGCAATAACCTTTTTTATAATTCATTAAATTTCAGTTTATTTCAAACTACATTTCATTTTAAAAATACTTTTTTTTAAATGCGACAAAAAAAACAAAGATTTTAGTTTTCTAAAATATAGTAAGTTACAATATTTCCAGTACATTTTAGTCAACGATTTGATGTGTTCTGTACTTACATATACGAGTAAGTATATTTTGATGATTCTTCTATAAATTTCAGTTTTTCGTTAATTCCGTCGGTGGATCAGAGAAGATAGCACGCCCTATAACTAAATTTTAGTTTAACGCCACCTGAAAATACGATACATATTACTTTATATGTGGTAACTTTTAAATCATAGTACTAGTAAATGGTCGCCTTTGACTTAGAGAAAAGAGTAAGTTTAAGTACATATAGAACTCTTTGTGTTGCATTGCTACAAAGACCTAATACAAATGGGATTGTTAGTAGCACTAGATCAAACAGAAAAGGGGTCCCCCAAGGACGTGGGACCGCTTCTTTATTAGGTCCTCTTAAGGAAGCGCTCTTTTCGCTCTTGATCCCAATCATGACAGGATCAACGATGGAACTAGCTAATCCAGAAGGTATTCAGCCTGGTTCTGAAAAGGGGCGGGTTACAGCACTCACAGTACTTGGTGTTGCAGCGCCACCGAGACCTAATAGAAAAGAGATTCCTAGTATCACCAGAGCTAATAGAGCCAAAATGAGCACTCACAGCACTTGGTGTTGCAGCGCGAGGTGCGCGGGAGAGGGCGGCACGGCGGGGGGCGCGGGGGGCAGCAGCGTCTGCGCCAGCCCCTCGAAGCGACCTCCCGCCTCGAACCCGTTCTACGCACACGGTTATTGCCAACTGATTAATACTACTTTTATGGTTAATTTCGTCTGATTAATATAAATCAAAATGATTAATGCCGACACTGCTTTGGAGAACGTCTCTGTAAACCTGCATAACTTTAAATAAATGTATCTAATTTTATTTAATTCTGCATACATATCTGTGCCCATAAAGGGTAAATCAAGTATTTAAATTTATAACGACGATATATAAATACCCATAACTCAGGTACAAATGCAGGTACCTAGGACCGTCGGTGCAATAAGCAGGTCGTGGGTAAATAAATCCAAGCAATAAGATGTTGAACCGTGGAATCTTGTCACACTAAACCGGCCGCAAACAAGACAACAGTATAGAAATAACTGATGTAATGTGATGTGGTTCCATGGTATATACAGTTACTGTTCGTGACTGTATCATGGAAACACAACAACAGATTTATTTAACAAGTTTAAAATATGTTTTCCGAAGCAGAATTAGCATTAATTAATTTATCTTTGTTATTAGTATTTTCTATCTTTATTATAGCATTGAAATAAAAATGCAAAAAATATATAAAATTATAAAAATTAAACATCACGTACCGGGATCATGATGGTGGGTCGCAGAGGCTGTATGGATGGTTGCACCGTCGGGTAGTACGGGTAGTACTGGACCGGGTAGCCGATGTAACCCGGATATCCGGCTGCAGCTGCGTACATCGCCGCTGCTGGGCTATACATCTGGTGAGGCGCAAACTGGGTATCGTGACATGATCTAACTTTATAATTAGGCTTAAAAGGCTAAACTTAATTTATACAGGGAAATATCGAGAATATAGTCCATTGTGGTGTCTTTCGAGAACTTTGTCTTTGAACATTGGCTATTAGGAAATGTCAGTCGGGAATGTAATTAGTCGAGAGTGGTGTGCTCGTGTGGTACCGGCAGCTGCTGAGGCAGCGTAGGCAACGCCCGGTAGTGCTACAGCTGGTCTTTGAGGGTAATGTTATCTGTCGAAAATGTAGTTTATAAAGAACGTTGTCGGTCAGGAATTTTGTTTATTAGGAATGTCATCTATCGGGAGTATAGTTTATCATGAAGGAGGAGGGTAGCTAAGACTAGTTTTTGGCCTATTTTATTTTTAACAAAAAAAGAACAATTTTTTTTGCCAGCAAGATCATAAGCAATCGATTTGACCATAAACGGAAAATCAACCTCCCCCCTCCCCCCCCCCCCCCCTCTTATTCACCCTTTGGTCTTCTTTTTACTTTTTCAGACTTTTTCCTATAAATCGACAAATAATAAACAGATTTCTGCGCAAGGGGTATTTTTGGGATCTGAGCTAGAAGCCAAGTCCATGCACACCATAAAGTGCAATATTGCACCATTGAAAAATAGACTATAGGGTGAATAAGTATGAGGTTCCGTTTATGGTTAAATCGACTGTTTATGATTTATATTTACTAGCATAAAAAATAAATTGAAAAATAAAATAGGCCAAAAACAAGCCTTAGCTACCCTCCTCCTTTGTCTATCAGGATTGTAGTCTATTAGGATTGAAGTCTTTTGGGAACGTTGTCTTACGGGAACGCCCAGGGTTGTTGCCTATCGGGAAATTTGTCTATTGAGAATCGCGTCAAACGATGCGTTGTCTATGAGAGCAATGTTGTCAGTCAAGAGTGGTGTGTTTGTGTGGTACCGGCAGCTGCTGAGGCAGAGCGGGCAACGCCTGGTGGTGCTGCAGCTGGTCGTAGGGCGGGGGAGCGTACACCCCTCCTGCGCCTGCTCCTGCTCCGCCGAACGCCACGCCATATGGCGACCCGCCCGCCACTGTGACAACGTACATACAAGTAAGTTTGATTGCCATACTGTGTAAAGCTTGCAGATTGAAATGCGGTAGGTTTATATTAAAACTATTTGAGACACACTTATTAAACAAATCAACATTTATAACTAAAACGGATTTTCCATAAAATATTTAGTACCTATATAACGCGCGAATTAAATAAGATTTTGAAATACATACAATGTGATAATTTTGACATTGTAGTGATATTTTTATTAAATTTAATTAGGGCATTGCTGATTCATTATAATATTACAGTGGCCCCCCGGTAATCCGACATGCCTATCACTGTTGAACATTATTTTGAGAAATCTTCTCTTACGTAGGTAATGAAAAGGTTCGAACTTGTACGCGCCACCACTACACATATTGTGCTCGACGCGTGTTAATTGTGGTAGCTCAGCTTGAATTTGACTACATATCATAGAGCGGCCTAGCGTCCGTTCATTGTTTACTAATTCAGATAGATTATCATTTTGATCGTCAGTCACGCGTCGCTGTGTTATCAATTAAAATGAAACCTATTTTATGTCCTAAGCCGCAACAAATCCAGCAAAATGAAAAAAAATAATATCGGTTGAGTAGTTTCGAATTCATCGTGAGAAAGCAGCACTCGGACAGGGAATTATTATAATTATATTATGACAATACTTTGTGTGGTGTGTGTTTGTTACCATATTGTCTCGCTATCCTAACATTGCAAAACTAAATTTGCCATTATGTACTCCCGCAAAAACAATATGATAGCGTGTTTCTACACGCTACAGCGCCATCTAGTATATATAAATATTAAACAATATACATTGTTCTGAAGCCAAGTAACTAAAGCACTTGTTTTATACAATTCAGAAACAACGACGGTACCACAACACCCAGACCCGAGCCAATATAGAAAACTGTTTTTGATGACCATACAATAAAAGTAAACCAAGTCACTTTTTATAACAGCTATATTTTAATTAAAGTTTCGTCAAAATAAGTCCAGCCGTTTCGTACATTAGCAGGAACTAACAGGCAGCGGGACAAACAATGAAAAAAAAGCATGTATGCAATTCACACGTGGTAGAAGTGAAACCTTCAAAATTAACACGTACACGCATACATAACACCACGGTTGTTGTGATGCCTTCTCGCAAGCTTTTTACTACGCATTCGCACACAAACACGTATTAACACACGTACATAATGCTTCCTATCTCATTTTCTTCTACGTTAAATCTTATGAATTTATGTCTGTCTCTTTTTACTGTCGCTTTTTCGTTTCATAGACTTAAATCAGAACGATGCTAAAGAAGTTTTCACTTCAAAAAATTTTCACTTCAATGATAACCACAAGACAACTGTCTCAACTAAGGCGTATTAAGTGACTTCATTGGTCGACCATTTAATGCAACGGTAGCGATCTTGCGTATAGCGCCGACGATCCTGGGTTAGAGTCCCGGAAGGGGCCGATTTCTGTGCGATGCATACGACCCTTTGTACCAGTCATTGGTATTTATATATTTCTATGATGATTACATATCGATGGATCGTCTATGTATGTGTGTCAGTTACCCTAGTATCCATAACATTTGGGCTAGGCTTATAGGCGTGAATTTTTTTTTTATAATAAATAGGTAAGCTCTTGGCCGCCATGTCACCTGATTGGTAAGCGATGATGCGATCTAGGATGTGACGCTCTTGCCTAGAAGATACCTATTCACTCGTGATTTGAAGACCCCTAAATTGTATTTCTTTTATAAGTTATATTATTATTGAGCGAAGCTCTCTTTTAGGCAACTCACAAATTTCGCTTGTCTCTCTCCTGCTACTAAACGGTTCAACCGATTCGACTGAATTTTGGCATGAACATACCTGATTATAACCTTACGGACATAGGCTATGTAAAAAAAATATAGACTTTACCATGGAGGAATAATCACCGAAAGAAACATTCAAAAGCTGATCACAGCCAAACCGCTGAGTCTACATTGATGCAATTTGGCACCAAAACTCACATCGTAGTCATGACTAATATGCAAAAAAAGTTTTGAAATCGGACATACCATTCTTGGGTAAATCAAAGTCAAAAATCAAAGTTATCCAACAAGAAAATGCTGCCAGCCTTCTGGACAATTTTCTCAAAAACGATGAGGCAGATTTTTACCTTTTTAGGGTTCCGTACCTATTACTAAGACTTCGCTATCTGTTCACCAGTTTGTCTGTCACCAGGCTGTATCTCAAGAACTACGATAGCTAGACAGTTAAAATTTTCACAAATTATTTATTTCTGTGACAGCTATAACAAATACTGAAAACAAAATAAATATTCCCATAATAGGCTCCCATACAACAAACGCGATTTTTTTACTTAACTAAAAGTTTGTACATACGGTACCCTTCGTGCGCGAGTCCGACTCGCACTTGGCCTGTTTTTTTTTTTAATTTCCAATATTTGGTTTGTCTAACTAATGTATAAGTTTAAATTTGATTTTCATTATTTAACATAATTATAATAAATCCAATCAAAGTTAATACAATTCTGATGACCTAACCAACGTTACTTTTATATATGTGAAAGTTGTACGTTTGTTGCTGAATCACGCAAAACGGCTAAACATAGTATGTTATTTAGCACACATAATAGAGTACTCGACAACGAAAATACAGATCAAACTGATGTTAGCTTAACAGTAAACATTATTTTAAACCAATTAAGCCCACACAGTTTTAAAATATACATACACAAAAATACAGCCTTTTTCTTAGGAGTAGACAGAGATCACTTAAAATGAAAATAACTGTATTTAAATGCACTTCAATAAGTTGTACATTTTTACCTACCACCCATTCAGGACGTCTCTTAACTGACAAAAAGAATGGGCGCAAGAAACTCCGTCAGCTTTAACAGAAGTAACGACATTTACAATTTAAGACGTCGTCACCATGCATAATCCACAAAAAAAAAACAAATTATTCTGTTATTACAATAATAATAGTGTTATGATATCATTATTTCGTTGATTACAACGAAGTCAACAAGTATCTGTACTTACATAAAGTAAGTATCCCTGAACATTGCAATAACATACAGGGAATAAACGACAAATTTAATAACACAACACAACAACACGATACTGACATACATCTCTCGCTTCTTCATCTCATCAGCCTTATCATCTTGTCATCAACATATATATGATTGAGAATCATTAATAAAATAATTGAAAGTCCGACCACGGTATAAGCTGAATCTGGAGTGACGTCACTACCTTGTTTACAGTTAATGCCAAAGTTTTTGTACGGTTTCTTAACAAGCAAGTGACGTCATGGCATAACGTAACCTGCATAAAGGTCTCTAGCGATTTCGCGGGTTATTTATTAATTCAAGCTTTGATGGTGATTTTTATAGAACATAAGAGGAATTAACGAAGATTTAATTATATGGAAAATGTATTATACTATTATATTTTATTTATTCATAGGCATACTTACAGCTAGACATACAAAACATTTTAATCAAATAACACTTATTATTAATGGACGGGCATAAATGTACGTCTTTACAAGTATAAAAAAAAATATGTTACTAAGACACATTGCTAATAAATTGCACAAAATGAAAATAAATGTTATTTTAAAAAAGAACAAATATATAGAAATAGTTAAGTGAGACAAACAAAATAACATTAGTTAGTAACATTATTAGCATCAAGCTATTTCATCAAAGTTGATTTAAACTGGTCTTTGATACATTGAAAATATCCAGGGCACTAAAACAAACAATCTGTTTTTTCGTAAAATCTTACAAATACCCTTATCATTAATTTATTAAAGGAAAGGATGCTTACTTTTTATCTGTAAATATGTTGGGTTCTTGTAAGATTAAAAAAAAAAATACCCGCAGCAGTTATCCACGTGAAATTTTCTAAAGTCAGCGCACAATAATTCGAGAGCAGGAGCTAGTGTAATATAACATTTCTAAATGATTACGTGGCCTACTAACAGACATAGGGCTGTCACATGCCCAAAAAGAATTCTCCATATATAAAAATACTTGATTTTTAAATTATCCTATCCGTTTAAGATTATATACTTCGAAAAGTATATCAACATACATGACTCAGGGGTTAAGGCTTGTCACAGAAATATATGCCTCTAGGAGTCGCAGCTAAACCTTTGGCGTATGACGTATTACGTACTTAAAACAGATACTTGTTGACTTTGTTGTAATCAACGATGTAATTAAACCATAACACTACTATTATTGTGATAACAGATTTCTTATGTGGATAATGCATGGTGACGACGTATAATATTGTAACTTCCGTGAAAGCTGACGAGTTTCTTTCGCCCGTTCGTATTGTCAGTTAAAAGACGTCCTGAATGGGTGGTAGGTAAAAATGTTGGACGATTCAAAACAACTTATTTTTTAAGTGCATTTGAATAAAGTAATTTTCATTTCATATAAGAATTGTTCATGTTGTCCATTACGCTAGTATCCATTGCACAAGCGTCACAGTTCTTACTTTGGAGTAGGCTATTTAGTAAGAATGTTAATTTTTTTTCGTTTTTGTCATTTACATTTGATAGCTATATTTTGTAACTAGAAAAAATCTACTTTTCTCAGGTGAGACGGAACTCGACCCACACCCTCTATTCGGGCGACTCTTCCAATGTCAATACTAACTATTATTATTAAAATGCAAGAAAAACACTCCAATGGTCTTTTTAATATTTCTTAAGATATAAAATACGCCTGTAAAAACCAAATACGCCTCCAAGCCCTCAGGTGGGATTTGAAGCCACGACCTTTCGCTATCCGGGTGAGTGCTCTGACCTCTGAGAAGGCTCGTCGAAATCCATAAACGTATTTCAACTTCTACAATGACCTAGTATTCCTGAGGGCTCGGAGGCGTAGTTGTTTTTTATCTTATAGAAATATGGCCTGTGAATGCAAAAAATAAAATAAAATTAGATTAATATTTTTTTGTTAACTATGAACCACAAAAAATCATACATATTTTTTTTTTATCTCTTTCAGTGGAAGTGTTCTAGAATTCTTTTCACGTAAGGAAAATGTCTGTCTTTTGACAACCCTACGCATTATACAATGTGCAATAGTCAGATCTCGATTCTTTTAAAACCGGTTTAAGCCTCGGCTAATGTCAGCACTTTTAGAGTTAGGACTTAAAAATACTAATTTAAACTTTAGGTAATGTACTAACTTAATATATTTTTACATGCGCATTTTATATGTTATTTACTAACTTGTTTTGTTATTAGTCTAAAACAGTCGGCGCTATGGTAGTATTGTAAATGACTTAGACTAAGCTCAAAAGAGACTCCAAGTGCTTGTGTAAGACTTGAGTATAAAGTATAAAAATAAGTTTTAACAGCTCTAGGTTTTGAATATTTTTATGCATACTAGTCTAATAAACAAAATTCGAGACAACAGAGGGCTCAGTTACCTTAAAGAGGACTGATGACAAATTAATCTTTTAAGAACTAAAAAATGAGAAATTAAAAACTATAAGTAACTAAAATGTATGTTTATAGCGGTATAATCATAAGTTCATTTTTTTTAGCTTATTGTATAAGGCAAATATGAAAAAACAAATTTAAGATTTTTGTTCATTTTATGAATTTTTAATGTTATCTTATATGATTAATTATTGTAATAGAAAAAAATCGACTCGGCTCACAAGCAAATTCTCAGGCGGAAATCGAACCCGCAAATTTTTGATGTCCGGTCCAATGCTCTCCTAATTGAGCTATCGAGCCGATTCGATTGTTTTTAGGGTTTTCTATTATAAACAAAATATATAGTAGTTTTATTAAGTGGAACTTCTTTTTAGAGTGTTTCCTGACACATAAAATATAAGGGTCTCCAAGTCACGAGTAGATCACATCAACGCTTCCCATCAGACGAGATAACGGTCAAGCGCTTACGTATTTATTATAAAAAAAATACTACCGGGTACTACTTTCCGGATGGCCCTCATACATATTCCCTGTCGCAGTGTTTGACCTCGATGATCGCCAAAACTACTCGACCGATTTCGAGAATTTTTTTTTTTTCATTTTGCTGGATTATTTCCGACTTAGAACATAGTTTAGATTTGATTTACAACACAGCAACGCGTGGCCGAGTCAGCTAGTATATATATCAAAAATTCCCTGTCATTGTTTGAGCGCCATAAAATCTGAAACTACTCAATCGATTTTGATGGCTTTTGTCATTTTGTTGGATTTGATCCGACTTAAGGCATTGGATAAGTTTCATTTTAATTTATAACACACTAACGCGTGGTCGGGTCAGTTAGTAATAGTATTAAGGATAAAAAATCAATTTACCTCCATATTGAGGCGCAGCTTGATGCGGTGGTGCCGGTAGGAAGGGCCCTTGCGGCGGCTGGGGTTGAGGGTAGGCACCGAGCGGCGGAGTCACTGCAACAACCGGCTCATTCAGACGCGTCCGGCACGGCGCGCCGCCACCACCCGCGCCGGCCGACACTCCGGCGCCGGAACGACGCCAAAGTGGCCATTTGACGGTAATCGGGACTTTGTTGCAATATATATTTATTAATCAAGACTCTGGTATAAATCTAAATTTGACAGGTCTGAATGATTTGAATTATATTCCTTTGACCATTATATTGATATGATTCTTTTTTGCTTTGCTCTTGAATAATGAATGAGAAATATAATTTAATAGACGTCAAATTTATATTTACAATGTGTCATAGAGTACATTTTTAATAGATTTGATATGACAAGTAAATAGGAAACGATAAATACAATTTTAATGTGAAAAAATCTCGTCAATACCAATCTTCAAAGTCCTCAAAAGACCTCAAATGACCACTAAAGTGTAAGCGACGTTACGGCACTTAAAAAATTGTTTTAAACTTTTTTGAAAGTGTCGGTCGGTTTTTTAGGCGGTGGCGGTAATCCGCAACCCAAGCCCGAGCATTCACGCTTGACGCAGCGGTGCAGTATCGAGTCTAGCCATAGACAACACTCGATAGTGCTTTAGCATGAACGAAACGCTATTGAAGCCGGTTTCATTACAGAGAACAGTCTCGTCCATGCGTTTAGTTATTGTACGTCAGTGTTAAACGACAAGCTATGCCAACGCCTTAAATAATCGCCTCGAGGCTTCTCCAAAGTTGAGGGTAGTTGGAAAAACCTCAAAGGCGAGGTAACAAACCATTGGTAAATAAAAAAATCTTTCTTTTTTTATTTACCGAAGGATACATATATTTGGTAGGTAAACGTTCAACACAATGTGTCCTACCAAACGTTATTTACAAGGCATTCCTTTGCAATGATCACACTTACTTTTCAAAATGACTCTATGAGAAAAAAGAAAAATTAAAAAACAAATACATTGTTTTTTCCATAGAATCAGCGATTTCCTTTTAGTAAAATGTGCAGTGTTATATAGAAAATGTGATCACTTTGTTTCATTTTAAAATGTAATTAATTTAAAAATCTTAATTAACAAAACATCACACGAAGGACCTTAAAAAAAACACTGATTATTTTATTCATAATTTGACAATGAACTTAAAAATATTTATTTTAGTTTTTTCTATTTTATTTTTACTAAAATATTATTTAAAAAAGCTGTTATTATTTTATTTTTTAAGCTCAATGTCGCATATAAAGCGTCCCAAACAGACGCCAGAAATGTGGATACATCTTGTGAACATTGCTTTATAAAGAAAAACATTATATAAAACTATTCTTGTAACTAACTATTCTGCACTTTACCAAGATTTTTGGTGAAAGTTTACAAAAAGAAAATATATTTGCGATCCTTTACTTTCATAATCATTTTGCTGATCTAATAAGCATTTATGCACGAAAGCGTAAAACATAAGTCATACTATGATGAGTGCGCAGGACATAGACACATGCAAGTCGAAACAAAACAAACAGCATGCCTCAAATCAAAAACTAGCTTCACTACGAAAAACTAAAATCTTTCAATTAAAAAAAAAACTCATGCTTGCGAAATAAACTGCACTATCTAGCAGCAAAAATCTATATGAAAAAATCATTAAAAAGACCCCAAAAATCCTGGTAGTTCACCTCCCAAAAACACATTTAACAATTACTGAGATCGACCGCCATTTTGTGTGAGCGTCCCTCCAAAATGGCGGACAGAACTGTCAAGTGAGAAGCTTATATTAAATTGCAAGCACGGATTTGTTGTTATATTGTTTACATACAAAAACAAACCCAAAACACTTTGTCGAATCGAATTATCTAATTTATTTAAACCATCTAAGCCTGGATCCCTGTAAATATGTTAAAGAAATCGCTGTAACGACCAGATATTACAAAAAAAACGACAAAAAATATATTAGTGTGATAATAGGTGGACCCTAAATAGTGGGGAGAAAAACTAACTGTGATTTGAGTCATACACCATAGATTATAGAACGTCTCAACTGACATACTTCCCTGTCCTTCAAATTAAAGCTGGTTTCGCATGCATTTCTATAACAATCATATTGCTATAGATTTTGAACAGAGAAAATATCATGTGGTTCATCATCCTTTACCATTTCCATATACCAAAAGATATTTTCTCTCTCTTTCTCTTACACTAAAACACACGCACTAAAGTTATCTCATTCCCGTTTCGTACGAAACCCAATCGGCCATCATTTTCCAAGACAAACAAGTAAAAAAATTATTTTAAAAATTTATATTATTTTAAAGATTTTAAAAATTATTTTTGGAAGAGAATGACCGAATGTTTGCATATTATTTTAAAATGACTAAATACAGAATAATATACAAACTTTGTTAATTAAAGTTAATATTACATCAGTGTAACTGGCCATACAGATTGCAAGTTGGCACGAATTAGTTTTACACGTAAAGTTCTTTTGTGCGAAGTTCAAGTCTTAAACAGAGTATGAAAGAAAAATTTATTGTTTAGCAACATGAAATTCAGTCTTCTTAACAACATAGCTCCTCCAAAAATGGAGGGGTTCATCCATACTCTCAACGAAGCGAGCATGTTGGATATCAGAAACCATAATTGGGAAATCGCAGCTGTTCCTTTTGTGGTCTCAGAAAGTGTATGATGATTATCTCCAATTAAATCAACTAATTATTTTCAAAGCCATAGTAAAAGTCGTATTTTATAAACAAATATAGTCTTAGAAGTTTTTTTATATTTTATTGAAAATATGAAAACTTAGTATGTGAATTATTCATCAATCAATTGAGGGTAGATGCTTATATTTTAAGTTTATTCAAATTTGTCATTGATTTTAAGTTTTGGAAGCGATGATATCAGCTTTTATAGCTAAAGAGTATATGAATCAAATAAAACAAAAGTCAAATGTTGCCCAATGTCAAATTAAAATATATGTATGTATTACTTGTTACTGGCAATCTTGATATACAAGAAATTTACATGTTGCTTACAGTTTTATTATAATTCAAACATATGTTATT
Source organism: Calamotropha paludella (assembly GCA_927399485.1). Classification (NCBI taxonomy): domain Eukaryota; kingdom Metazoa; phylum Arthropoda; class Insecta; order Lepidoptera; family Crambidae; genus Calamotropha; species Calamotropha paludella. The sequence continues at coordinate 687,284 of OV656830.1, read as the reverse complement.
GAAAAACTCTGTTTAAAAAATGCTTATATAAAATTCTATCGCATAAAAAAACCAAACGTTTATATAATAAAAAATTATGATATTCAATACCAATTCAACCAACACCTTAAGACGAGTCCAGAAAAAAAGTCATCTTTCATGGACTGTAAAGGAAAACAAAACAATTGTGAGATTTTAAATCTCGCTTTTGTTTTGTTTTCCTTATAAGTTAGTATAAACACATACATCATATGTTACTTAAAAAACAACTCTTTTTTTTAATTGTTAAATAATAAAATATCATTTTACTAACATTCTCAGCGCCATCTATCTTAAATTGATTCAATGTCCTTATCACAACTAATCATAAGAATGAGAGAAATTAGTTTTTAAGTCTATATTTTCATAACGTAACGTAATAATAAAAATCTTTCAAGAAATAGTAATAAGTTTCAACTGTTAATGGCATGAGGAGACAACCCTAGCAAGGAAGTATATCTTGAGAAAGTGTTTTTTCCTACTCCTCATAGTAAAATTTATTATAATTATTCAGTTATATAACTGAAACTAACTGATTTAGCCAACCTAATAATCAACATCAATCATTTAATCATGGCTATATAAACTTAAGTTTATTTTTTGACAGAAAAAATAACATTAGGGTAAGTGAGGGCATAATTTTTTATTGTTCGGTCAGATGTTCAAAATATCTTTAAAAACAAAAATTAATTTCAACGAAAAATTCCAGGAAATGTATTGCAGCCCCACCCACTGGGTGCACCGGATATCCAGAGACCTTCAAACAATTCAACATAATTCTTATCAAGCTCAGTCCGCCATTTAGTAAAAGTTTATGTTATTAAGCTACATATAACAGTACTGAATATAAAATTATTATAATTTTTGTAATCTAAGCATATCATTGCTAGATTTTTATATGGCCTGGATAGCGAAGGCATGTGACTTTGAGTCACACCTAACAATGTAGAGAAATTATCTTGTATTAATTTATTTAAAAGTGAAATTATTTGCACAACTTAAAAAGAGTTGTTCTTTTTTGCACAAAATATATTAGCTATGACAACTTTGTGCTTTAACAAGTAATTAATATTCTCAAAATCATATAATTTATGTTTTTGAGAAACTAAAAGTTAACAAAAAGATGTTTTGTGTATTATAAAAAAAAATTTACCTTTTGATATTTTTGCATTAATAACACTTACAATATACTTAAATATTAATATAAAAAAGTGAAATATATTTCACATGATATTGCATTTATAACCGTATTATAAACAAGTAAAAACATCTTTTCATTAACAAGGCATTATACTAGAGAATTAGCTTACATTATGTAAACAAAAAAAACTCAAACAAAATAAGTTATTTTAGACACCAAGCCAAAAAAATCTTTTTTGGCTCGTTTTCTAAGTGCAATTAAATTGCTTGCAAAACAATAATGACCGTAACAGTGATTTATTGAATTAAAATATAAAAAAAGTGTTTAGAAAAAACGGTCATTATATCTGCATATAACAAAAAGTGTTAAAGAAAAATAACATTAAAAAAATAAGCTGTGAAATGAAAAAATAGAAATTACTTGTAGCTATAAAAACATCAATAATTATAATTTAAATGTAAAGAGCTCTGTTTTTTTTTTAATAAAAAAATGAACAGTTCTCTTTTGAACAACTTATTTTTTTTGTAAAGTGTTAGCTAAAAACCACAAGTGTGTATGTTTTTCATGATGAAACATCACAACTCCAAAAAGATTATAATCCATACATACACTATTATAAAACGTCAAGCCAAAAACATCTACTGTACAGCCAACCATTTAGCTTTTAACACAATCTTCTTGGAGAAGCAAAAAAAATTTAAATTTACTCATCAACAAAAAAAATTTTGTTTAAATCAATTTTAAACATAAACACTTGTTAGTTTTTTAAAGAAAAATACATAGACCATTTGATTGCTATTTCATGTTGCATTTTTTTAATATTTACAAAAAATTTATTACGTTAATTAATTATAACTCTCTTTATGACTCAGAAAGTAAAAAAAAAAGTAGACAATTCTACTGTTGTGCAAAAATTTGAATTAATTATTATATCCAACATTTTTGTTCCATAGAAAACGAAACAACTCGACAATACATTTGTCGCTGTTTCTGTGACCTATGATGTTCCACGTGTATACACTCTTGAACTAGACAGAACGTCACATAGCAATCACATAGCCCCAGTAGGTTACATTTGAATTGGTAACACATACAATCGTCCACACTCTGATACGCACATATCATATTTGTCTCTCTTTACTATGTTTCCAAAAAAGAAAAAAAAGAAAGAAAAAGTTCTATATGATATCATTACATGAGATTGACTAGTCGACAGCCGCTCGACGGCTTCTGTAGCGGGCAGGCGCCACCTGCGGGGGGGGTAAGGCTGGGAGCGAGGGAGGGAAGCTTTCATTATCATCAAATTTTTATGTCTCAGCTAGATAGGCTTGCGCTCACATATATCATTGAGAAGAGTGATACTCTGATCAAATATCGTTATTTAAAAAAAATATTAAGTATTGTTATGCCAGTAAATAGTAAAAATGTTGCTACAATTATAAAAAGATTTGCAAACGAGATATTTTACAGTTGGCAACTGTCATTAAAAATTGTTTGCAAATAAATTCTTAAGCATCTTTGGCATTGATTGATCATTTGATGTAGGTATAAATATGTAGGATGTAGTGCTATTTATCAAGATTTTTGTTCATAATTTTCAATACTCATAGCTAAAACCATAAGAAAATATAAACCGCAACAAGGATAGACAGTTTTATTAAGGTAAAACATCTCCATGCTACACTCAAGGTGTGCTGAGTTACATTGCCGATAATGATAAAAGTCATAACTCTTAGTTGTGATAGAAAGAACAGCCAAAAATGTAAAGTGGAGACCTAGAACTTGTTGCAATTACCTTGTTAGAATGCTGGTAAACAGATAATCTTGTTAACATACTTAGAAATAGTACATACATAGAGCACAATGCAACTTGAAAAGGAATGCACTGTGGGTTTATTATTATTGATAGGCAAGCAGTTGCTACAATTGATAATACCTGCATCTTGCTATTCTATGAGTTTCAATTATATTTAGATTATCTGTCCATTCAATTTTTTAAGATTAATGTTTGGGGCTTTGACTAGATCGTCTCGAAGCTTATTCCATTCTTTGACAACTCTGTTGATGATAAAGTTCTTTTATAGGTTGTTATTTGGTCATCCCAAATAAGCTTGTACTTAGCTTGAAGCTGTGGCCCCCAAGGTTACCCTCAAAATTAGATTCAATAATATGGAAACAGATTCAATAAACTTTTTACCATTTTTAGGCATAACACAACTGACAAAATACATAGACTATTGTATTTTAACCAAAAAAGAAAATATAACTCTTCTCTATGAATTGTCTTTGGTATCAATCACTTAAAACGTACAAGACTATAGCTGGTGTACCAATAATAATTGTGAACCATTTCATTACGGCCCAGGAAGGGCAACAATCTATAATGAATTTAATTAATTCTGAAACTTGCAACACCAAGTAGGCCTCTGGCAAGAAGTATAAGTAACATGGTGTCAGTTAATCTCTAAAAGCGAAGATATATTTAAATGATTTTATATTGTCCTTCGGAATATCACTGAGGTGTTATGCTAATATCAAATTAACATATTGTGTACATATTTTATTTATTCAAGATTGTATTATGCTGCAACTGTTTCTTTCAAAACTATTATTCATTACTTCAACATCTGTTATTAATTTCTATGTTTAAGAAATTACTTCTTTGTCATGAAAGTAAATAAGTAATGTGCAATATTCATTTTCTTAATTAAATGTTTTTTTTTAATCTTGGGTAAATTTATGTCTAATATGGTGATAAAAATAGACTATAGAATTCAATGAATTATGTACACTAAGAAATTAGGAGTTTAATAGATACAATGGACTTACAACAACTACAAAAAAAGGAGGTAGTTATTAAAATAATACTTTGTAATTCATTTTTATTGGATTTAAATATAAATAGAATAGCAATTTCAGTTGATTTTTCTTTAAAGGTAGAATAAAACCATATTTGGGTCATTTTAATCAATTTTATATGGGATGTGCATGTATGACCTAATTTCAATCTGATATGATTTTGGTATTGTAAGCACTTTTAAACCCCTTTTTCTAACAATACTCGATCAATACATATAACAGATACTGTAGTTTTGAAATCGAAATCAGGTTCAAGATAATTTGTCTTTTAAGTAATAACTTATTACAAGGGTTTTTTTTTGGAAATTAACTCATGAACTTTTGAAGATTAGCAGTAACCTGAAACAAATTTCTTATGATTTTGTAGCAAAAGATATAAGACGTCAGGATTAAATATAAAATAAAATAAAACATGCGCAAAAAAAAAAAATCCGTAAAAAAGGGTTTTATTCTGATGTGTAATGTGCGCGGAAGTGTAAGAACTAAATAAGCAAAAGATATCTTAAATCAAATCAGATGGGGCTAAAATATTATATGAAGTCCCATTATACCAACAAGGATTTTTGTCATCCATCTTGGTTTTCAAGCATATTGATTTGTCCATTACACACACGGTTTTTGTTTTCATTACCCATAGAAATGATTTTAACCCAATAAATATTCCGCAAATACAAGAGATTCTAATCAATACGAAGGTTAAAATTTTTAGAAATATGAAAACCTCAATGACATTCCAGTACGTCAAAATTAAATTTTACGAAGAAACAAAGAAATATGTTGAAAAAATCGCATAAATACCTTTTTTGTCCGCCATCTATGTAACTAACAAACTATTTGTTAATAAAGATTGCACTAAAAATCTCGCTTTGATTATAACAAGGAAATACGCTTTGTGAACTTAAATTGCAACGCAGTCGCAGTAAGAAAACGGTACGCTTCGCAACGATTCTCGACAAGTGACAATGACAATCGAATTTTTATTTTAGTGCTGCCCAACTCCACTCAATTGGCTATGGTTCTATAGTTTATCGATTGAAATTAGTAAAGGGAGAAACGACTTTCTCGACGAGGTATAAGTTGGGTTTTGATATCTTCGTATTAATTACGTGTTACAATTATTGCTGTGCAGAGGCTAAATAGATAAAATCTCGGCTTGGTGGTTTGTTTTATTATTGTCTTAATGATCAACATAGTAAAAAAATATTTTTTTACAAAAAATAAACCTATATTATATCGCTATTCGGGCGAGTGCTCTTCCATTTCAGCTACCAAGACCTTGACAGATCCGTATAATTTTCTCTAGTAGGTACTTGTTATGGGGATTGAGCTATCTTTTCATGTTCTAAGTAACCATTGCTTACAAAATAAGTGTTATACTTTTTAAAAATATCGAACAACCGATTAAGAAATCACAGTTATGCCATTTCATTAATATATTTTATCTACTCTGATACTATAATACAAAGATTCTAAAACTGAAAACAAAATGCTTATGACAAACATTACGTACAGGCCAAAAATAATAAAAAAAAAGTTTCATTACGATACAGGTCTTGTATGGACACCTGTATCATAATATAACTTTTTAATCATAACGATACACCTATACAACCTCCAGCTGGACCAAGGAGGTTGAACCTCTACTTTAAAAAGGTTTAAATGAACGAGTCCGCGACGACGCAACACGCATTCACAATCGATGTTTGCACCTTGGCGCCAACATTTGACATTTAAAAAATCTTTTCAATATTTAAACAAAGTTTGGTTTTGTTTGCAACATTGTTTTACGTAATATAGTATGAGAGTAGATAAAGTAGTGTATGACACTGTACATAACTTGGTCTTATAACACTCGTGTGATACTATAAAAAAACTCGCCTACGGCTCGTTTTTTTAAAACACACTCATGTTATAAGAACCCTTATTATGCAACAGTATCATAAACTACTATTATGTTATTTTTTCCCGCGAGGACGAGGAGGCCGAGCCGGCCTAGCATGCGTTACTTGAGATATCTCGCGCACGGTCGAAGAGAAGTTTGTCGACATATGCTTCTATTACTCAAACATGTAGAAAAACCGTTTTTGCCTTTTGATATATGATTATAAACCACTTTATTATCTAAAATAGCCACACCGTTGTCGTTTATTTAATTAGTGTTGTGTGTTTTACCCTTTTATTTACTTTTTGGAAATGTAGATTACATCAATTTTGTCGTTGACTGACGAATGTCACAGTAAATATATATTTATTAACTATTTAATTATATCTGTCTTAGGATTCGAAGTAATAAGGTACAACTCGGTTACAATATCTGTGGACCTCGTTGGAATGTCAAGTCCCCTCCCTGTATGATCTTGTACCACACACCTTTACTTGATATGATGTATATGTTGAGAAAAACTCCTTGTTGAGATAAAATTGTATATTTTCACAATGAACTGTATAACTTGATAACAATGTAATATAGGTATGTTTAACACGCGCGGCGGCGATATTATTTAAAAGCAGACTAATTATAATTAAACAATAAAAGTATGACGAAACATTTAGGTACTAAACGGCGCAAAACGCTTACGCATGAAAATGTGCGGTGACTACACCGTACATGCTCCGGGCCGCGAGATGAATGGGAGATAAACTACTTCGGTACGAATGATGTACGAATGCAAATGGGGGATGTAGACTTGTCGACGTTGCTGTCTCTTAACTCGCGCGGACTGCCGCTTTCGCTGTTTCTGACGGAGGACAGCCGCACAGCGGTGAGCTCTTGAAGCGGTGTCGCCGCTGAGGCTGCGCGTCGCGCCCGCACCCGCCGCACGCGGCGGCACGCGAGCGCCGCGCCTGTGGCCGCTGCTGCGCCGACTAACACGTAGATAAGCACATAATGGTGGACGTCGTGATAAGACACCCCTCCTGCCAGTGGCGTTTCCTCTTTTATGTCCTTCAGTCCCCTCTCGATATCTTGATGTAGTTTTTGATTTTCACCTGTAGTTGTAATGTTACTGACTAACAGAGTAGAAGGTATTGACACGTTGACTATGTTGTTTATAGGATTGATCTCGTACAACATGACATCTGCACTTGTCTTGATGGCACTGTTGTCAAGGTTATGCGCGTGCACCGTAAATAGGTCGGACTTGATAATGCACCCGTGCGAAATGCTGACGATGCCGGCTCGCTCCAGTTGAGGCGCGGTCATCTGATCTGCGCACATAACTCGTAACTGACACCGTTCGCAACAAAAATATAAATATTTATTTATATTGTTCAATTCAATCCATTTGTTTTGGCAGGGGTTCACAACTGTTTTGCATTGTTGCGTGTCGATATCCAACTCACAAAGGTTTTCTTTCTGGGTGAGATGAAAGATTGGTCTCTTTAGTTGACAAAGATATATATTTTCTTGTTGCTGACATGCTGTAATATCTTCTGACTTCATTGTGATATATGTATCTTTTGGTAAGTTTACAGCTACATAGTCTGATAATGGTAGCGTGCTTATCATCTTACTCAAATTAGTTGCTGTTGGTATCGAATAAAGGTGAAAAATTTCATAGGAATCTCTGCTAATAAGTGGAACCTGTATCTCAAACAAAAGATAATCTTCGTTTATTCTTGTTTTCACACTTAGCAGATGGTATAAACTCTGTAAATTAGCATGTATGTTGTTGATTGGTAAGGTTAACTCCTTGGATATTTGACTGGATATTATACTAAGTTCTTGACGGAGTTGCTCCGGAGTCAAGAGGTGAAAATTGAATCGTCCGTGGTAAACGTCCGTTACCATGTCCAATAACGATTCTTGAATGGTTTGTAATCTATGTATCATGTTGCTTGCACTAACAGCTGATAGCGTAAAGTAATTAACTTGTGACATGTTGAGAACTTCTGAGTTTAATACATTGAGCGCCCTTTCTATTTTTAGCATTTGTCTGTTTATTAATTTATATTGTGTGTTCATAGCGTCTTCGTTTCTTTTCAGTAAATTATATTCGGCCTCTACTATGGATGTTTGATTTTTCCAAAGTGATGCGAGATGTTGTTGGTTGTTTCGGATGAGATCTATATCTTTCTGGTACTGCTCGGCGAACTGTTGATCCAAGACTCCAAATAAAGAATTAGCAAGATAGCCGACGCCATTGATGAGACCGCGTCGTCGTCTTGAGCGCGTTCGAGAATGCTGACTTGATAAAATATTATTGTAGTATGTTAGTTCTGAATAACTATGAGTTAATTGATTTATTATGACTTCACAGTGTATGGTTTCTTTTATTTTGTTACAAGTTTCTTGTAGGTGAATTAAATAATTTCTGAATGTTTGGCACCCTTTCCAATAGGGGTCTACATCATAATAAACGACTATTTTCCAATTATCTCGTATTACATGCATGTCAGCGATCTTGTCGAAATAAATCCCTTGGTTTGTTTTCAGGGGCGTATTGTTAAATGAACATGTAGATGATGTTAGGATAGTCATGAAATATAGTATAGCTAGCACCAGTGAGGAGAAGTTGACACGTGACCTCACGTGACGTTTCGCCTTATTTTGATTTACTGAATTGATTTGATCGTTAATTTGTTGGTCACTTGTTTGACTTAAAGGCTTCGTAGGTAGTAAAGATAATTTTACTACGGGGCGTTTCAGGTAACCGTTCATGGTTTTTAATGTGACTACACGTACGTGTCCATCGGATCCAGGGTGAAGTTGCACGACACGACCCATAGCCCACCTTCCTGCTGGCAAATTATCTTCATGTATGATCACGATGTCATCTAAAGCAATATCTTGTTGATCTTTTTTCCACTTACTACGGATTGATAATTGGCTGAGGTACTCTTGTCGCCACCTTTTCCAAATATCGTTAAAAATTTTCTGACATAGATACCATCTTGTTCTCAAATCATGTTCAGTATCGAAAATTGATAGTACCGGTCCACTTGCAAGGAAGTGTGAGGGAGTTAAGTAATCTAGATCGTTGGCGTCTTCCGTGAGGGGGCACAACGGTCTTGCGTTTAAGCACGCTTCCAGTTGTGATAAAACAGTGACGTATTCTTCGTAGGTCAGCCTCTGCTCACCAACTACTCTTTTAAGGTGGTATTTTAAGCTTTTCACAGCCGCCTCCCACAGTCCTCCTGCCGACGGCCATGAGGGTGCATTGAAATGCCATTGGATGTTCATGTTGATTATTTCCCTCATCAGTGGCTCATTGTTGGTGTGAATAATTGTTTCTAGCTCTTGGTACTCGTGCTGGAGAGCCCTACTTGCTCCGACGAAGTTGGTTCCATTATCACTGTATATGTGATGAGGAGTCCCTCTTCTGGCGGCCATTCTCTTTAAGGCTGCTAAAAATGCAGATGTTGTTAAATCTGATACTAGTTCTAGGTGGATGGCCTTGGTCGCCATGCATACAAATACAGCTACATAAGACTTTGTACACTTTATACCTCGTCCCTTGCTGCTTTTTGTCATGTAAAATCCAGTAAAGTCGACGCCAGTGTGCCAAAATGGACGAGATGGGTTACTTCTAGCATGAGGTAAGTCACCCATAACTTGATTCTGCGTGGTAATGTCGTGGCGCTTGCATTTTGTGCATAAACGCAGTCGTTTTTTCACAGCCCTGTTGCCGCCTATGATCCAATAACCTTGACGAATGTAAGATGCTGTCAATCGTGCTCCACCGTGGAAGGTAAGTAGGTGAGCTTCATCAATTATTAAGATTGTCAGATGGTGACTATGAGGTATGATGATAGGATGTTTCATCTCATAACTTATTTCTGCGTTCCTCAGTCTTCCACCCACCCTTATTATTCCATCTTGATCTAAGTAAGGGTGAAGATTAAATAAGGAGCTTTTTGAACTGACACTATTGTTTTTTCTTAAATCTTCTATTTCTTGTAAAAAATCCTCGTGTTGAACATGTTTTATAATTAACATCTTGGCTGTTTTTATTTCTTGTAAAGTGAGGTAAGACGGCACCTTTATAGACTTTATTCTTAATATAAAACGGCGTATCCATGCAACGATGCGAATGAGCTTGTGTAAAGAACTGTTTTTGTTTATAATTTGTTTGATGACATTGTCAGGATCTTGATAACTTGAAAATAATACTTGTTTATTGATTTTCTGATCTTCTTCTGTTTTAAAAATCATTTGCGGTTGATCTTCATAAGATAATAACCAGCTCGGTCCTTGCCACCAAAGCTGATAATCCGCCAGTTGAGTAGCAGTCAACCCCCTGCTCGCGCAATCGGCAGGGTTGTCCTGCGACTTCACGTAACGCCAGCTAGTTCCGGGCATGACGTCAGTCACTTGTTTGACTCTATTAGTTACAAAAGTCTTCCACTTGTTTGGATCTCCTTGTAACCATCCCAAAACAGCTGTTGAATCTGTCCATCCATAAATCTTGATATGATAACTGCTTAAACATTCTTTTATTTTTTTGATTAATTTAGCTAGTAAAACAGCGCCACATAGCTCCATTCTTGGTAAAGTTATATTTTTGCTAGTAGGCATTAACCTCGTTTTGCCGCTGACCAGAACCAGTGTAGTTTGACCCTCACGTGTAATTTTACAATAAACGACGCATGCGCATGCCCTGATTGACGCATCGCAAAAGCCATGTAATTCGATCAAATCATTTGCTTGAGTACCGATCCACCTTGGGATTTTAAATTTATTTATATTTTTAATGTCGTCCTTGATTTTAAGCCATTCTTTGATAATGTTATCTGGAAGCGTGTCGTCCCAATTAATGTTAGTCAACCATGTCGCCTGGAATAATAGTTTTAGTTTTGTTGTTAAGGGTGACAGCCAGCCAAGAGGGTCAAAAATTTTGGAAATATCAGACAATAGCGTTCGTTTTGTCAGTCTTGTATTTGATGATTCAATCTTGCATTGAAATGTCATTACATCTTCCTGGGGAATCCATCTCAACCCCAGTGTTTTTGTTGATTCGACTTGCCGAAAATCGAATGTTTTATTTTCACTAGCTTGTTCTAGTAACTCTGGAACGTTAGAAGACCATTTTCTTAGGTTGAAACCACCTGACTTCAGTAATTTTATAAGATCTATTTTTAAAGATTGCGCTGCTGATGCTGTGTGACTTCCATGTACCAAATCGTCCATGTAAAAGCTCTCTTGTAATGTATTGATGACGTCACTGTGATACTTATGTTTTTCATCAGAAGCGAGCTTTTTTAATGTCATCATTGATAAAAATGGTGCGGCCTTGGTGCCATAAGTTACTGTTGTCAGTTGATATTCTTTTAAGGGTTGTGACTGGCTATCTCGCCATAAAATTTTTTGATATTGCTGATGATCTTCCGACAACCAGATTTGTCTGAACATCTTTTCTAAATCTGCGGTGTATGCATATTTATATTGGCGCCATTTAATTATTAAATTTTGGAGGTCTTGTTGCAAATTCGGGCCCCTGTACATAAGGTCATTTAAGCTGTGACCCGTCGAGGTTTTACTCGATGCATTGAATACGACTCGAAGTGCTGATGTCGTAGATTCCGCTCGCAATACACAGTGATGAGGCATAAAATATTCCGGTTTATTGTTACCGGCGACGGAAGGAATCATATGACCGGACTGTAAATATTCATTAATAAAAGCTTTGTAATCAGCCGCTAAATTATGTTGTTTATTGAATTTCCGTTCTAATTGTGTGAATTGCGCAACAGCCTTGTTTTTCGAAGCGCCTAAGTCTTGTATGAAATTCGACTTTAGGGGAAGTTTCACCTTGTATCTTCCGTCTTCACATCGAACTGTAGTAGTGTTGTAAATTTCCATACATATTTTTGCGCCGTTTTGCGCCGTTTTGCGCGTTTTGCGCGTTTTGCGCCGTTTAGTACCTAAATGTTTCGTCTTCTGATGATAATCCTTGATCCTGAGTGATGTCTTCGATTTCCCAAAATTTTTGTATGTCTTCAAGTTGGTTTAGTACGACATTACAATGTAAAGAGGTTTCGTAAGCGCTTCCACTTAATATCCAACCAAAATGTGTTTGTTGGGCTATTGGACCTTTCTGATTTTCTTTACAAATGCCGTCTAAAATAATGTTGGAATACACTTCCGCCCCCAGGAGTAGATCTATTGGACGACTTTTGTAGAACTCGGGATCGGCCAGTTGTATGTGTTCCAGGAACGACCATGTTGGTTTTGTTAAAGTGCAGCTCGGTAAATTGTTTATTAAAGTTTTCATAATGAGGACATCGGTATTTAATGTAAATTCGCTGTTATTTGATTTGATGACGATATTTATAACTCCTTTACAACTGTTTTCTTTAGCTCCAACTCCTGATATAACTCCTTTGCATCTGCGCCTGGACAAAGCTAAGAGTTGAGCTGCTCTTTCGGTGATAATTGATGCTTGCGACCCTTGATCAAGCAGTGCTCGAAAGTTGTAATAGGTGCCGTTGTCTGCTTTGACCTTGATGACAGCCGTGGCTAGCAGCACTTCAGGAACGTCACGTTGCTGTGACACGTGAGCGCTGCTCTGGTTTTGATGGTTCTGACTTGAAGTTGAAGTGCATGGTTCATTTGTTGCTCTTGATGTTGTGTGCTGAACATGATTATTCTGATGTGAATATGATTCGTGTAAGATAGTGTTGTGAAATCCTTGACATTCACGACATCGCTTTTGAGAAGTACAGTTTTTTCCCTGGTGACTAAATAAGCAATTCGGGCAAATGTGGAGTTTAGATACTGTATTACGCTTATGCTGTGGCGTCATTGATAAGAACTTTGGACAATAATAAATTCCATGATCGTTGTTGCATAAAACACATCTAATGTGATTATTTTTCATGTTTATTTGTTCTGTAATATTATTGTTGTTAGGAAAAACTTGATATTTGGTCTTGATATTTTTCGATGCGACTTGACTTGATGGCAATCTTTGTGTAGGTACTTCTTGTTTTCTACGGGAGGTTTCCAATGTTGTAAATTTTGTTTCCAGGAATTTCAAAAAATCTTTTAATGTAGGTAGCTCCTTGGGACATTCTAGAGACTCGTTGTAATCGTTAAAAGATTCATTATCTAGTTTTTGTGCTAGTAGGTGAACAAGTAAAGGGTCCCACGTAGTGATGTCCACTCCGAGGTTCTTAATTGCGTTTAAAGTTTCCAGGGCATGATCATGAAGGCGCTTGATATGAACGAGTGATAAATGTTGCATACTTGGGATACTCAAGAGGCTGTTGATGTGAGAAGTGAATATTAGCTTTTTGTTGTTGTAGCGGTGGTTCAATATTTCCCAGCAAATAGTATAGTTATCTGAGCTAATAGGTAAATGACGTACGAGTCTCTCCGCTTCACCTTGAACTTTACTTTTGAGGAACTGCATTTTCTGGGCGTTCGATATAGATGGATTTTTGTGTATGGCCTCGGTAAACAGATCCTTGAAGGACACCCACTGATGATAGTTTCCGTTGAAGATAGGTACGTCCATCATCGGTGTTGATTTTTCTCGATGAGAGACCGACCAGAGCTTGTTATTGATCGATCGCTTCATGTTATTATATATTTGTTCGTGACACGAAAATGATTGCTCGTACTCTTGATTAGCACCTTGGATTTCACTGTCAATATCCCAGTGAAGGCTGTCTATAACTGACCATCGCGATTGCAGTGAGTGAAGTAAGTCTTCAAACTCCCATTTCTCATTTACAGTGTCAAGGTCAATGTTGGATATCGTTCTTTGTAGGGCTCTAAAGTTGCTTGCTTGCTTCTTGAGCATCTCGTCAGTTTTACTGTTAGTACCTCTTGATTCGGAAAAAGCTGACGGCTGCGTACCCGAAAATGTAGGTACAGCAATTGGTGTAGCGGGCTTCAGTTTCGGTGTTGATGGTCTTGTTTCCATCGTAGGGTCATACGACTGGATCAAAGCCTTGATGCTTCCGTATTTTTCCTTTGTCTGCTCGTACTTTTCTTGAGTGAAGTAAGGATGCGATTTATCTTGATATGTCCACAGCTGAACGTGGTTTTTATTAAATTCTTGCCAGTAATTCTCTAGGGTGTTCAATCTCCTATTAATATAGTCTGCAGTCTTCCTGTCACGACCATCTTTTCTAAAGTTGACCAATAATTGATCAATAGCTTCAATTATTTGTTGTTGAGTAACTAATAAGTTCTCAAAAGTAGAAGTCATGTTTGCTAATAATAAAATTAAATATTTGCTGTTAAATTTGTATATAAATGCTTGATAGTTAAGTAGTTGTTAATAAGATGTTTGAAAATGATTTTATAATACTTGCTTATTGAAGTCTGCTTATGAATGCTTGATATGATCCTGATTGCTGGTTGATTGTCTTTTTTGAGTACTATGCACAGATGTGCGACTTCTCAATCCACTCGGTGAGACCCGCTTGTGGGAGGCCGAATGAACCGATCCGCTCCGTACACAGAAACCCAAAAAAAATTGTCGAAGGACCAAAAAGATGTATGATCTTGTACCACACACCTTTACTTGATATGATGTATATGTTGAGAAAAACTCCTTGTTGAGATAAAATTGTATATTTTCACAATGAACTGTATAACTTGATAACAATGTAATATAGGTATGTTTAACACGCGCGGCGGCGATATTATTTAAAAGCAGACTAATTATAATTAAACAATAAAAGTATGACGAAACATTTAGGTACTAAACGGCGCAAAACGCTTACGCATGAAAATGTGCGGTGACTACACCGTACACTCCCCGTTCTCTTGTCACCTCCCCGCGCTCGCCCTGTCGCGTCAGTACGGTTAGCAGTTTCGTTGCCGATACGCGTCGTCTTGTTTTCGTCTTATTACTGCCATATTTTTGATGAGGCGAGGAGAGTTCCGACAGCGAGATAAGCGACAACGAAGAGTCAATGACAGGCATAGAGCCAATAATTTATTCTGATGACGATTTGATTATTTTTTTAGAAAAATATTGTTTTGTGTAAATTAAATACTTTTTGTACTTAACCAAGATTATTTTATTTATTATTTTACTTGGAATTTTTTTATACAACAGCGCCGGCGACCGCCGTTAAAAAAATTTACTCAAAAACTATTGAGTTTAAAAAAAGCAATCACAAGGATAAAAACGTTTTATTTTACGTTAATTTATCAGTAGTAGGGATTCGTGGGTTCTGGCGCACTTATTTCTAACGCATTTTTGTCGAACTTCGGCGAAGGTCTGCTAAAAAAAAAAAAAAAAAGTAAGCACCCCCATTTGGAGCGATTGCGCGGGGTCCCAGCTTCATATCTCTTACCGTTTGCGAGATACGTTTTTGCTAAACTCATTCCTACTTGATTAACTAATGAACCCCTGTTAATGACACCTCGACGCTAATGACACACTCGACTTAAGGCCTTAATGACATGATTCTAATCACCTTCCCCGATGCTTCTCATTAACATATCGATCATGGCTAATTGTTTTTTAGCAATGCTATGTACTCTGTACCCATCTAACATTACCTAAATAATAAAAATAATTTATCATGGAAATTCTTTCCAAATTTGGAATCTGCTCTTCATCGGTCATTCTCGTGGTACATTCACTATTATTTCATGCTCCTAAACTTATCAACTACGTATGAAAAATATGTTTAAAATTATGTTTTATTATTACAAGTAAAAACACCATATTTCTTTGTCTTAAACGTATACTCATTCAATATTGAAATGCTTTATCAACTACCTGTTACCGCAGTCCATGGTCGAGGACAATGAATTTGTACCATTTTTCACCCCATGCAGTCAACATCAAAGCAGTACAGATAATGAATTCGAGATCGATGGTTCGAGAATGATGGTTAATTGCACCTTATGCGTGGAGGAAAGAAATAGTGGACGTTTGGTTGCTGGTTACTCACGCCCATCATCGCCGATTCCGATGGAAGCCGCACCAGTCAACCCCCTCTTGCGGGATTGGACCGCAGAGGAAGATGAAGAAATCAACGATTTTTTGGCCAATACCGATACCGACATGTGGAATAGGGAATATCGTATTCTCCAACAACCAGTTCTCCAACTTTGTTTTAATAAATACGATGTTTGTAACATATATTAAGGAATTGTAAATTAATTAAAGCATTTTTTCTCTTTTACTCATCTTATCTACAGGCTACATACTTGGTAGAGGTGCGCAAAACAGTGCTTTAAAAAGTGATGTGATGTTTATCACATCACTCGCTGAAGTAATATTACCCAAAAGCATTACGCATTACTTTGCATTACCCACTCAGAAACATACCTAGTTCAAGTCAGACATTACAGTATTATATCCGCGCCTACTGTAATGTGATGATGATGTATTATGATATTATTATGAGTAAGTTTATTATGTAATTATAATGAAAGAAATAAACATGGCTACACAGTACGTAACATAATATTACCATTTCCAAAATGGATGGATTGGTAGATATTTAGGTTAAAGCTTGCGACAGCTAAAAGTAATTTTATTTAGGCGTTTTTTGTTAAATTTATTAATAAATAAACTTATAATATCGGTAGTTCAATGGCTGATAACGTAAGTTGACTTAATAAGTTAAACAATTATTGAAATAATGAAACAAATAAAGAAAACTCCCCATAAATGACGGGAATCTAACAGTAATAAAGTAAAATAAAAATTGAAATTGAGCCTTTTCTTCCTACTTGTAAAGTATTATCATTTTTACACACACAATACATTGCTCATTATTTTTGTATTTGTATTTTTATATAGACTGTACAAAAGTATTTTTACTTTACCTATTTTATTGTATATTTGGTAACAAACACACAATCAAAATTTGATAAAAAAGATGGATTGCAACGCGCGTCAGAACCAAAATATCAATCAGTTCATTCATTCACGCATTACGCATTACACATCACGCATCACAACCATTTCTCTCTTTCGTTTTTTTGTTTAGTTCGTACTTCGTTCGAGACCGGCCGCTTCGCATAGTTGCGAACAGGCGTACGGTTTGAAGTAATGCGTGATACTTGCCATGCTTGAGTAATAGGTGATAAAGCATTACACTGCTAGGTAATATTACTCGAGTGATATTATAACCATTACTTACACATGTCTAATACTTGGTCATCACTTTGAAAATACGGGACCTTGTCTACACAATTGCAACAATAAAATCTTGGCGATGCATACTATTATTTCATGCACCTAAACTTATCAACTACGTATGATTACGTACTCTTTGCTGTATTTCAACCAAGTTAAACCACATGAAACTTTTTAACTTATGTTTTATTATTACAAGTAGATACTCGTTACTCGTTAAACGTTTACTCATTCAATATCGAAACGCTTTATCAAAAATTTGAACTATTTGCATCCGCAATCGTAATGACTCGCCATTAACTTTGCCAACTACTTTCACTAATTTTGTTTTCAGAATCTTAATAACCTTGTTCATTATTTTATCAATTATTTGCTTCCAGTATCATGACAAGTTTTGTTTACTTGTATAACTACATTTTATCAATTATTGACAAACACATCTAATGATCTGAACTAGTATAAGAACAATCGCATCGTAGCATTTGCTAACAAAGTGCTATCCACTGCCATCGAAAACGTAGACTACTGCTCAAGTCAAGTCAAGACAACCGATATGGATGTGAGTATTATTATCTACATACTTTCATTATGCTTGTTTCTGATTTTGTGACTTGTTTGTCTAAACTATCAACCTTCAGTGTATTCCATAATGTTGATGTGTATTCATTGTTGTACTTACTATTCTTTGTATTCATTGTTATAGCTTACATCTTGCTTTGGTGACAACACCCACCGTTGACTGCTAGGGAAACACATACAAACATTATTACTATCCGACATCTGATGATGACGAGGGCGCATCTGCAACTCCATACCCTATCCAGAAGAGAAACAGATCAGACAGCGAATCCCTGAACGAGTTTTTTGAAGAACCTTCGAATAAGAAAAAAAAGCTACACTACAATCGTCTACTGTGGGGCGAGCAATAAATGACGGGATGTCATACATATTGACATCTATGGCCTGAAAAAATTGGAAAACGTCCCACCATCAGATCATTGGAAGCATGCGGAAGTAAGAGTGAAGTACTACAACAAAGCAAAGACTAACCATCACCAACGAACTCGACAGTTAATTTATAATATAACAAAAGAAATTTCATCATCATCTGACTGCAAGAAATATACATTTAAACATAAAGATTGAATCAAAATGATAATTCATATTGGTTGGTACTTGGTCGTCTTGAGCAGTCTTCGATGACAAAAACAACCTCATTAACAACAAAACTTTTATGAAGTAGTGCACGATGTTACAAACTTATCATTAGCTTAATTATTCTAAATCAAGTTATTTCTTCATATAAAAAAAGACATTTAAAATGTTTAAATTTATTAGATATCAATACTCTTAGTTGTAAACTTCGACCTGAACCTATGTATTGCTTGAGTGAGTGTTAATCCTAATAACAATGTCTGAAAATAAGTGCGTTAGTGCTTATCAATGATTGACAAACACATCTCATGATCAGAGCTGGACAGATCAAGAGGTACCTTATTTTGAACGATTGCATATTTGAATATAAGCCACTGAGTAACATCGTTAAAAAGTATCATGACTAACGATACTATCATAGTGGATGTGCAAGGCTTTAAAAATGAAAAAAATGAATTTATATTAAAAGAATTAGTTATCGGCACAAAAGAGCACAATCAAATATTTCTAATAAAACCACCATACCCATTCTCTACTCTGACTCTGGAAGAAAAGAAACGTGTCAAGTGGATAGAAAGAAATAGAGGATACCTTTGGAGTGAGGGGCACATTGATTACATAGAATTTAGAAGACTCATTAAGCCCTACTGTGATAAGCGGAGCATCATAGTGAAAGGTAGAGAAAAAGTTGATTGGGTGCGAGAATTATGTGGACACGAAAACGTTTTTGATATAAGTGATAAAGGTATACCTAATTTAGAAACTTTAAGTGAACTCTATTGTAAAGACATATCTACATATAATTGTTTTAACCATACGAAATATTGTGCATTAAGAAATGTTATATGTATTAGAAAATGGATTATAAAAAATAATATATCATTGTATTGACTATTTATAAATAACTGGTCTAATTTATGACCTTTTGTTTTTATTAATTTCAAGGGTTTTTAAAATAAAGACCAAAATAAATTTAAACATATTTATTACACAAACTTAAAACAGGTCACAAGTAAGTACATCATTTATTATCAAATCAATATAAAAGACTACATATAATTGACATTGTTCAAATTGTAAAGTTAGAAATTTTGAATACAAACTTGAACATTTCTCAAAATTTGACACAAATCCTGTTTTTCCACTGCCACTAGGCCCAGCCTCTATACAAGTTAATAGATTGTTAAAATGAATCATTGTTACGTCTTACTATAAGAACGATTAATTGGGCAGTGCATAAGAAAGGAAAGCTGACTACAATTTACAATTACAATTATAATAAAAAAGATATAATTAGTAGGCAAATACATACAAAATTACATTGGTAATAAGATCATTTCTGGTACACGATTTCTTTATACATTAAAAAATATATATATATTACTTCCCGTGCGGAGTCTCGACTTCGCACGGGTGGACAAAATTCTTAAAAATTTTTCTGGCATTAAATATAGCCTATGTTACTTAGGGAGAATGTAGCTTTCCAACGGTGAAAGAATTTTTGAAATCCGCTTAGTAGTTTTTCAGTTTATTCATTGCAACCATACAAAATACAAAAAAAACAAATCTTTCCTCTTTATAATATTAGTGTAGATGTAGATAGAAGTCAAAAAGATTGTTCATAATTATATGTGAAACACTATAAAACTAAAATAACACAACATTAAAAACATGCATAAAACACAAATCTTACATATTTTTATTACAAATATTAAAACTACTTACAATAAAAAGAATACTATAAATAAAAAAAACACATTGCTAATTAAATCATGCTATTTACTTTAACACAAAAAATTAACATTTTCTTAAACTATATTCACCCCAAGCTAAAGTGTCTGTTGAGTTAGGTAAAAGGCATCGTTTTGTATCCATTATAAGATAAACCAACTTTGGATA
The DNA here is from genome assembly GCA_927399485.1 of Calamotropha paludella. NCBI lineage: Eukaryota > Metazoa > Arthropoda > Insecta > Lepidoptera > Crambidae > Calamotropha > Calamotropha paludella. The sequence continues at coordinate 667,154 of OV656830.1, read as the reverse complement.
TTTTTGTGTGAATATCACATGTTTGATTGATCAAAAACGATGCATATTGGAAATCAAAACTTTTTTTTTTCCGTAAACAATTCTTATAATCGTCCATAGTATATTTTTTTGTTGTACATTTATTGACAACTTTAGCCTTAGCCATAACTTTGTTTTCTACATTCATTACATACATTTTTGATCTTAAACCAACAAATTCCCTAAGTTTTTTTTTCCATTATTTTCATCTTTAAATTACCGATTTTTTTTATTTATCTGAGGGAAACCATGTGGATTATCAAGTGAATAATCGGAAGTATCGAAGTATGAATATAAATCTTGTTTTATATCAACATAAAAATCATTAGTAAAAATTTGATACACGAGGCTGTCGGTATCTGTATACAATAATTTTATATTTTCTCTAAATTTAGCTTTCATATAGTTATAGTGAAAGTTATATATTAAATTTTTTTGATAAATCTAAAATACTAAAACCTAAAAAATATATATTGGTTTATCATAAATTATGTTGGTTTTTTTAACTGTATAGCTACAAGGTTTTCGCAAAATATAGCTAAACTGTAAAAATCAGGGCGAGCAATAAGGCTTTCCGCACCTTGACTTTTACCTATATATTTCCAATGAGTTAATAATAATTTCAAATTAACACATTTATCGACATTTACCATTGTTTTACTGAAAACAGAGTTATTCATCAATTTGTAAAGTCTTTTTCAAATTATCATTTTGCTCTCTCTCTTAATTGTATATTTTGTAACCACGATCCTCGATTGAATTTTAACACTATGAATTTTTATTCGCAACTTTAAACAAAGCAAAAGATTTTGAAAATGAATAACATTTTTTTTTATTATTTATATTGGCTATTTTTTACTATTTCCTGGTGTACAAATATTTTCTGGGTAAAGAGGAAGATCGGAATGAAGGTCGTGTAAATTATCGGAATAGTCTAAATCTACTTCTATTATGTAACCTACATCTGATGTTGGTGACATATCAGAATTCACATTTGTGTAAGTCCATTCAAAACTACCATATGGAAGGTATTGAGACATCGCCCAACCATAAAGATTGTTTGTATCTAGATAAGTTAAATAGGACACAGGTAGATTGTCATCAAAATTATCTAAATATTTATTATTAGCTTTCGCATATCTATTACTACACCGAGAAATACCACCTCTTAAACCACACTTTATAAAAGCTATCGTTTCAATATCACTCCAAAGTTCCAATTCAACTTGAGTTTGTTTTAACATAGCATCCCAACTAAGCCCGGGTAAAGTGTAATAATGTGCAGGATCTAAGCGATATGTACTAATACAAATATCGCGAAAATTTTCAAAAATGTCTGTTAAAAGCAAAACATCCGTTTTGAGATAATTTACCATGTTTTTACATTTGAAATATGTCCAAACGTTTTGAGAATGTTCGTAATCTTCACCTGACACATCAGTCCCAACCAAACAACTGTAAAAATATATTTTCTCTGGTAAGAATGTTGAATTTAAAGAGACAAATGATGTCAAAAAAACGATAAGGAAAAACTTCTTTCCGTAGCAGAAATTTTCGCAGGTTTTGTTTTGATAGTTCGCGAAACTGATTTTAACTAAGGTTATTAAGATACTTATTGTGTTTTTTTATAGGGACTATTTTAACTAAAATAGAAGACAACCATAGCATAAAAAACATTTTTATGCGATGGTTGTCTTGTATATTTCACTTTAAATGAAAGACTAAGACATCATCAACAAATTGATTGTAATCACATCTGCACAACTCTTCCCAGTTCAACAAAAAACTAAAAAAAGCTAGTTTGGGCATTAAGAGTCATCTAATAAAATTCATTTCGATAAATATCTAAAACAGTTAAGAATATCGTTTGTTATTTATGCTGATACTGATCGCATAAATAACAAAGCTGATATCGGTATTCCATATTTAGTTTTTTGTTGAACTGGGAAGAGTTGTGCAGATGTGATTACAATCAATTTGTTGATGATGTCTTAGTCTTTCATTTAAAGTGAAATATACAAGACAACCATCGCATAAAAATGTTTTTTATGCTATGGTTGTCTTCTATTTTAGTTAAAATAGTCCCTATAAAAAAACACAATAAGTATCTTAATAACCTTAGTTAAAATCAGTTTCGCGAACTATCAAAACAAAACCTGCGAAAATTTCTGCTACGGAAAGAAGTTTTTCCTTATCGTTTTTTTGACATCATTTGTCTCTTTAAATTCAACATTCTTACCAGAGAAAATATATTTTTACAGTTGTTTGGTTGGGACTGATGTGTCAGATGAAGATTACGAACATTCTCAAAACGTTTGGACATATTTCAAATGTAAAAACATGGTAAATTATCTCAAAACGGATGTTTTGCTTTTAACAGACATTTTTGAAAATTTTCGCGATATTTGTATTAGTACATATCGCTTAGATCCTGCACATTATTACACTTTACCCGGGCTTAGTTGGGATGCTATGTTAAAACAAACTCAAGTTGAATTGGAACTTTTGAGTGATATTGAAACGATAGCTTTTATAAAGTGTGGTTTAAGAGGTGGTATTTCTCGGTGTAGTAATAGATATGCGAAAGCTAATAATAAATATTTAGATAATTTTGATGACAATCTACCTGTGTCCTATTTAACTTATCTAGATACAAACAATCTTTATGGTTGGGCGATGTCTCAATACCTTCCATATGGTAGTTTTGAATGGACTTACACAAATGTGAATTCTGATATGTCACCAACATCAGATGTAGGTTACATAATAGAAGTAGATTTAGACTATTCCGATAATTTACACGACCTTCATTCCGATCTTCCTCTTTACCCAGAAAATATTTGTACACCAGGAAATAGTAAAAAATAGCCAATATAAATAATAAAAGAAATGTTATTCATTTTCAAAATCTTTTGCTTTGTTTAAAGTTGCGAATAAAAATTCATAGTGTTAAAATTCAATCGAGGATCGTGGTTACAAAATATACAATTAAGAGAGAGAGCAAAATCATAATTTGAAAAAGACTTTACAAATTGATGAATAACTCTGTTTTCAGTAAAACAATGGTAAATGTCGATAAATGTGTTAATTTGAAATTATTATTAACTCATTGGAAATATATAGGTAAAAGTCAAGGTGCGGAAAGCCTTATTGCTCGCCCTGATTTTTACAGTTTAGCTATATTTTGCGAAAACCTTGTAGCTATACAGTTAAAAAAACCAACATAATTTATGATAAACCAATATATATTTTTTAGGTTTTAGTATTTTAGATTTATCAAAAAAATTTAATATATAACTTTCACTATAACTATATGAAAGCTAAATTTAGAGAAAATATAAAATTATTGTATACAGATACCGACAGCCTCGTGTATCAAATTTTTACTAATGATTTTTATGTTGATATAAAACAAGATTTATATTCATACTTCGATACTTCCGATTATTCACTTGATAATCCACATGGTTTCCCTCAGATAAATAAAAAAAATCGGTAATTTAAAGATGAAAATAATGGAAAAAAAAAACTTAGGGAATTTGTTGGTTTAAGATCAAAATGTATGTAATGAATGTAGAAAACAAAGTTATGGCTAAGGCTAAAGTTGTCAATAAATGTACAACAAAAAAATATACTATGGACGATTATAAGAATTGTTTACGGAAAAAAAAAAAGTTTTGATTTCCAATATGCATCGTTTTTGATCAATCAAACATGTGATATTCACACAAAAATATCCAAAGTTGGTTTATCTTATAATGGATACAAAACGATGCCTTTTACCTAACTCAACAGACACTTTAGCTTGGGGTGAATATAGTTTAAGAAAATGTTAATTTTTTGTGTTAAAGTAAATAGCATGATTTAATTAGCAATGTGTTTTTTTTATTTATAGTATTCTTTTTATTGTAAGTAGTTTTAATATTTGTAATAAAAATATGTAAGATTTGTGTTTTATGCATGTTTTTAATGTTGTGTTATTTTAGTTTTATAGTGTTTCACATATAATTATGAACAATCTTTTTGACTTCTATCTACATCTACACTAATATTATAAAGAGGAAAGATTTGTTTTTTTTTGTATTTTGTATGGTTGCAATGAATAAACTGAAAAACTACTAAGCGGATTTCAAAAATTCTTTCACCGTTGGAAAGCTACATTCTCCCTAAGTAACATAGGCTATATTTAATGCCAGAAAATTTTTTCAGAATTTTGTCCACCCGTGCGAAGTCGAGACTCCGCACGGGAAGTAATATATATATATTTTTTAATGTATAAAGAAATCGTGTACCAGAAATGATCTTATTACCAATGTAATTTTGTATGTATTTGCCTACTAATTATATCTTTTTTATTATAATTGTAATTGTAAATTGTAGTCAGCTTTCCTTTCTTATGCACTGCCCAATTAATCGTTCTTATAGTAAGACGTAACAATGATTCATTTTAACAATCTATTAACTTGTATAGAGGCTGGGCCTAGTGGCAGTGGAAAAACAGGATTTGTGTCAAATTTTGAGAAATGTTCAAGTTTGTATTCAAAATTTCTAACTTTACAATTTGAACAATGTCAATTATATGTAGTCTTTTATATTGATTTGATAATAAATGATGTACTTACTTGTGACCTGTTTTAAGTTTGTGTAATAAATATGTTTAAATTTATTTTGGTAATTATTTTAAAAACCCTTGAAATTAATAAAAACAAGTAAATGTTAACAAAGGTCATAAATTAGACCAGTTATTTATAAATAGTCAATACAATGATATATTATTTTTTATAATCCATTTTCTAATACATATAACATTTCTTAATGCACAATATTTCGTATGGTTAAAACAATTATATGTAGATATGTCTTTACAATAGAGTTCACTTAAAGTTTCTAAATTAGGTATACCTTTATCACTTATATCAAAAACGTTTTCGTGTCCACATAATTCTCGCACCCAATCAACTTTTTCTCTACCTTTCACTATGATGCTCCGCTTATCACAGTAGGGCTTAATGAGTCTTCTAAATTCTATGTAATCAATGTGCCCCTCACTCCAAAGGTATCCTCTATTTCTTTCTATCCACTTGACACGTTTCTTTTCTTCCAGAGTCAGAGTAGAGAATGGGTATGGTGGTTTTATTAGAAATATTTGATTGTGCTCTTTTGTGCCGATAACTAATTCTTTTAATATAAATTCATTTTTTTCATTTTTAAAGCCTTGCACATCCACTATGATAGTATCGTTAGTCATGATACTTTTTAACGATGTTACTCAGTGGCTTATATTCAAATATGCAATCGTTCAAAATAAGGTACCTCTTGATCTGTCCAGCTCTGATCATGAGATGTGTTTGTCAATCATTGATAAGCACTAACGCACTTATTTTCAGACATTGTTATTAGGATTAACACTCACTCAAGCAATACATAGGTTCAGGTCGAAGTTTACAACTAAGAGTATTGATATCTAATAAATTTAAACATTTTAAATGTCTTTTTTATATGAAGAAATAACTTGATTAAGAATAATTAAGCTAATGATAAGTTTGTAACATCGTGCACTACTTCATAAAAGTTTTGTTGTTAATGAGGTTGTTTTTGTCATCGAAGACTGCTCAAGACGACCAAGTACCAACCAATATGAATTATCATTTTGATTCAATCTTTATGTTTAAATGTATATTTCTTGCAGTCAGATGATGATGAAATTTCTTTTGTTATATTATAAATTAACTGTCGAGTTCGTTGGTGATGGTTAGTCTTTGCTTTGTTGTAGTACTTCACTCTTACTTCCGCATGCTTCCAATGATCTGATGGTGGGACGTTTTCCAATTTTTTCAGGCCATAGATGTCAATATGTATGACATCCCGTCATTTATTGCTCGCCCCACAGTAGACGATTGTAGTGTAGCTTTTTTTTCTTATTCGAAGGTTTTTCAAAAAACTCGTTCAGGGATTCGCTGTCTGATCTGTTTCTCTTCTGGATAGGGTATGGAGTTGCAGATGCGCCCTCGTCATCATCAGATGTCGGATAGTAATAATGTTTGTATGTGTTTCCCTAGCAGTCAACGGTGGGTGTTGTCACCAAAGCAAGATGTAAGCTATAACAATGAATACAAAGAATAGTAAGTACAACAATGAATACACATCAACATTATGGAATACACTGAAGGTTGATAGTTTAGACAAACAAGTCACAAAATCAGAAACAAGCATAATGAAAGTATGTAGATAATAATACTCACATCCATATCGGTTGTCTTGACTTGACTTGAGCAGTAGTCTACGTTTTCGATGGCAGTGGATAGCACTTTGTTAGCAAATGCTACGATGCGATTGTTCTTATACTAGTTCAGATCATTAGATGTGTTTGTCAATAATTGATAAAATGTAGTTATACAAGTAAACAAAACTTGTCATGATACTGGAAGCAAATAATTGATAAAATAATGAACAAGGTTATTAAGATTCTGAAAACAAAATTAGTGAAAGTAGTTGGCAAAGTTAATGGCGAGTCATTACGATTGCGGATGCAAATAGTTCAAATTTTTGATAAAGCGTTTCGATATTGAATGAGTAAACGTTTAACGAGTAACGAGTATCTACTTGTAATAATAAAACATAAGTTAAAAAGTTTCATGTGGTTTAACTTGGTTGAAATACAGCAAAGAGTACGTAATCATACGTAGTTGATAAGTTTAGGTGCATGAAATAATAGTATGCATCGCCAAGATTTTATTGTTGCAATTGTGTAGACAAGGTCCCGTATTTTCAAAGTGATGACCAAGTATGTAGCCTGTAGATAAGATGAGTAAAAGAGAAAAAATGCTTTAATTAATTTACAATTCCTTAATATATGTTACAAACATCGTATTTATTAAAACAAAGTTGGAGAACTGGTTGTTGGAGAATACGATATTCCCTATTCCACATGTCGGTATCGGTATTGGCCAAAAAATCGTTGATTTCTTCATCTTCCTCTGCGGTCCAATCCCGCAAGAGGGGGTTGACTGGTGCGGCTTCCATCGGAATCGGCGATGATGGGCGTGAGTAACCAGCAACCAAACGTCCACTATTTCTTTCCTCCACGCATAAGGTGCAATTAACCATCATTCTCGAACCATCGATCTCGAATTCATTATCTGTACTGCTTTGATGTTGACTGCATGGGGTGAAAAATGGTACAAATTCATTGTCCTCGACCATGGACTGCGGTAACAGGTAGTTGATAAAGCATTTCAATATTGAATGAGTATACGTTTAAGACAAAGAAATATGGTGTTTTTACTTGTAATAATAAAACATAATTTTAAACATATTTTTCATACGTAGTTGATAAGTCTAGGAGCATGAAATAATAGTGAATGTACCACGAGAATGACCGATGAAGAGCAGATTCCAAATTTGGAAAGAATTTCCATGATAAATTATTTTTATTATTTAGGTAATTTTAGATAGGTACAGAGTACATAGCATTGCTAAAAAACAATTAGCCATGATCGATATGTTAATGAGAAGCATCGGGGAAGGTGATTAGAATCATGTCATTAAGGCCTTAAGTCGAGTGTGTCATTAGCGTCGAGGTGTCATTAACAGGGGTTCATTAGTTAATCAAGTAGGAATGAGTTTAGCAAAAACGTATCTCGCAAACGGTAAGAGATATGAAGCTGGGACCCCGCGCAATCGCTCCAAATGGGGGTGCTTACTTTTTTTTTTTTTTATTTTTTTTTTTAGCAGACCTTCGCCGAAGTTCGACAAAACATATAAAAACATAAAATTTATCACATAAAAGAATAAAAGAGAAAAAGTATAATATATTTTATTTATAGTTCATAATTATTATTGTTTAAAATGCTATCCCCATGATGCTTGTTTTGTGCACCGTACTAAAGCGCTGACGTGACGTCATCAGGTCCACAGATATTGTAACCGGGTTGTACAAATTAAACACGGGATTTGCGGCCGGCGGTTATCGTTCACCAACGGGATCAGTAAAACACAACCAGAAATGGGACCATATTTTTTTATTTACAATTTTAAAAAGTACAAACGAATACATTTAGTCAGCGTATTGTATAAGTATTAAACCACTAATATTTGTAAAGAATGCTAATGAGTCAGCTACAAGTAGACTGATAAATGTTACTACACAAAGTTAAATATATTTATTAAACACGATTAGGTATTCTTACGATTACTAATCCGATTGTTATATAAAATATTGTTAAAGTTCTGATATTATTACGTTTAATTTTGATTTTCAATGCAGTAGGTAGATCATTATTAAGTAGAGAAACTGGGTAGCCAGCGGAACCTACGTTTGCCGTAGATTTTGTTGGCGCTGGCCCGACTTACCTATACATATAACTATACTTATAATTGTAGGAATATATTTATACTTAAATTAATATATTTATATACTAGCGGCCCGTTTTCTAGTATTAAATATAGCCTATATTACTCAGCATGAATGTAGCTTTCCAATGGTGAAAGGATTTTTGAAATCGGCTTAGCAGTTTTTGAGTTTATTAATTGCAAACATACAAACCTTTCTTCTTTATAATATTAATAATGTAGAAGTATTAATAAATATAAATATTAAACATATATTTACGTGTCGTTCGCCCTTAATATACTTTGAGTACATAATTGTAATAAAATAAGACACCACCATCGCTTCAATCGATATATCACACAAACCACCTGACGTCTCCTTCTCTACGTACTAACGCATGGACAAGAAATATGTCAAAAATATCGGTTAAAATGTCGACAAAAAGCTATTATTGCTGTTAGAGTATGTCGACAAAAACCCGCGGCTATGTAAAATTACTCTTTTGTTATAACAAGTCGACTTCTAAGCGCAACCATGTTAGAGACGATTGACGACAAATTAGTAAAACACGAGAAAACAGTTCGACAAAATTTTGTCGTGTTGCGTATGCTGAGCGGGCTGGTGGTCGCTTTCATAACACCCTTGTCTGTCACATGCTTCTTAAAGGACGCTGTTATCAATCGACTTTAAATTTCAATTTTAGTCTACAACCTATATAGATCCTTGTCTTACTTAAATGTAATGTAAGGAGAGGAACAAAGAGAGGAATTAAAGTTACATGTGCGTTAAACAACTTGTATGACAAGGATAAGGTTAGGTTAGTATAGCGAGATTGTGGGATCGAACCCCGGCTGACTCGTGAGATAAGTTGGATATTTCTTGCTTTGAATAGTACTAATATTGTATGGAAAACCTGTAAAACGAATAACGCACTCGAAAGAAAAACAAGACTTACAATAGTATTAAAATTTATTTAATATTTTAATAATTTCATAACACTAGATCACACGTTTGATTTTAAGGTCCATTTTGCGCCACACCTGCAAGAAAAAAATGGAGTTAATACTATTTAACACGGTAATGTAAAGTTTCACAATGATGTTTAATTTTTTTTTTTAATTTATTGAGGTAATCACAAAGCTGTTCTTCATAGTTTGGATCTATAAGCTTGAGATACCTCCTTCTAAATATATATCCTACATCTATGTATAGAAACTTGTGATGTGGCACTACTAATTATATACACTAGATAGACATAGTTTCTACTGTCACCGTATTGCTTAACATTTACGTGTGCGATCATAAAAAACCTCTATATAATTCTGCTCATCAAAATTTGCATTGCATGGGCGATCTCAAAAGAAGATTGACACTTTTGACACAGTATAGTACTACGTCACATTTTACAACCGTGAATATATATTTTGTATCATAGATGGTATGATGTAATCATTATGAATTAACGTGACACGCAGACCTCAGGTACCGAGCCCGATAAGTTAACAACACATTAATATATACCAAAAATACTAAACTTCTACAACATATTTTCATTCTCAAGTCTCGTACTGGGTTAACGTGCTATTATCCGTACTATATATATTATTACGTTTACGTACAGTGTGGTTGCTAAGCAATAATTGTTGTTATGGTACTGTTAAAATTATCTTCATAATTATAATAGTATAAGGTGAGTCCATATGTGCTGTCGACTGTACTAAAGCATTAACTCATTCCGAGCTAGCTCATATTTGCTTGGGGTTGTAAAATGTGTAGTTAAATTAAATTGAACATAGCGCACACTGTATGAAGTATGTATTAATATAAGAAGCCCGACAATGAAATGTGCGTGCGTCCTCATGTGTCACGGATGTGCGTCCACATTCTCATGCCCCGCATTCGCCCGGGCTGGTGTTTTCATTACTTGAGTAGGGTGCGCTATAGATTAGTGGTGACTGTCGAAAGCGGACCCACAGTTCCACGGCAGACAGGAGTTAGTGAGGTATACTTCGCCTACGCTCCGTGCGCAATGGCGGGCAGAGTCTTTACATATCCCTGCTGGCAATCCGCGGTGGAAATCTATTAAGATATTCCTGTGTAAAAAGAAGGTGCGTTGTAGATACTTCGAAATATGTGTATGGTACCTGCAAGCGGGTAGCAGGCGTGCATCGGCGGCGTGTAGCAGGGCGGGGCGCAGAGTGGCGGGAGCGGGGGGCGCGGAGGGGGCCGCGGGTAGCGGCGGCGCCCCCACCGCTCCGCAGCGTCCACACGCGCGCCACTTGGCCACGGCTCCACCCCCACCCAGGTACATATACCTGTACCACACGACACACATCATCCTCAACACATAAACCATACGGAATACGAGCAGCCCCCCTATTTATCAATAGATGTAAAATCTAAGGCACGTGATGTATTTAAAATCATTCAATCCTTTAAAACACCTTATAAAAATACTCGGATTTATTCCATTGGTAACAGAATTTGGTTATATATGTTAATTTATAATTAAATCATGCATATATATATATATACACACATACACACACACACTATTCATTTCATAAAGGGTTGCCCTACAGCCTCTTTATAATATGAAATGAAACTAATGGGTAATCAATAAAGACTGTAGAAAACATAGTCGATCGATTATATTATATCGATTGGTCTTTAACTTAACACATTCCTATAACTGAAATAAAGTAGGTATCGAAAGAAAATAAAGGATATTATGACATTTTGGCGGGAACAGGAAGTGTCATTTCAGTGGTATTGGTTTTCTTGGTAAAAATAGTGTTGTGGAGGATGTAAGTGCGTAATAATGGTGAATTATTAATGATATAGTGTTTAGCACCACTCACGAGTATTGGCAAGTTAAACAAAAGAGCGAAAGGTATATTTTCTCGCTTTATCAAGTCTACGGGGAGGTTTCAGTAAAACCTCACAGTTTTACCGAGACCTAAGGAGACAAATTATTTTATTACTCTATTATCATCCATTAATTGTCTATAATTCATAAATTAGCTTTAATCATCATCTTATTAAAAAAAACTGAAGACTAGGCTGTGTGGTTTTAAGTCTATGTTGCCCTTATGGGAAAGAAAATTAGGGGGGATTTTCGGCGGGAGTGGAGCTTTTGGTTAACTTCTTGGTAAATTTTTATTTACTGCCACCTACTTTGGCAAAAGAAAGAAAGTATGCATCTGCTTTATTGATTTTGTGCTGACACAACTGACTTTTAGGCCGATTTAGTACAAAACTCGTTGTTCACTACCTCCAAAACTTCGTAAGTAGTTCTTAAGGGAAGTACAGGTAATTATTAATAATGAATGGTAATTTTCCATCCATTAGTATAAGCACACCAAACTAGAATTTTCCACATTTTTAATTTAAAAAAAAAAGGTGACCACGAGAGACATTTACATTTTGGATAGGACTGTACTCAGAAGTGGAGAGTTATGGCGTGGTGGGAGGAGCGTTCATTCGCCTTCCGAAGAACGGCCATTTTTGTTACTCGCGTGCTTACATACGATATGTATATTAGAAACGGTGACTCAGTGGTAGCAGCCCAACGAGCTTTTCGCGTTTATTTCAACACAACTTTCTGTTTGCAAATACTGAGCGAAGCACTACCTTACCTTCGTTTGTGAGTTTTGGCGCCAAATTTCATCAATGTAGTATCAGCGGTTTGGCTGTGATCAACTTTTGAATTTTTCTTTCGGTGATTTTTCCTCCACGGTAAAGTCTATTTTTTTTACATAGCCTATATCCGTCAGGTTATAATCATGTATGTTCATGCCAAAATTTGTTCGAATCGGTTGAACCGTTATGTAGCAGAAGGGACACAAGCGAAATTTGTGAGTTGCCTAAAAGAGAGCTTCGCTCAATAAATAGTATCTTGAAAAAATAGTATCGTTTTTTTATTTCTAAAATGTAAATGTTACTCGTGGTCACCCTGAATATTGCTGTATGATGTTGGTCGGAGTACAATAGCAATAACTTTTCACACTTAAGGATGTCAAAATAGGAGACTAATGGTACTGAAGGCAGTCACCGTATATCTCCTACATACCGCAAAATGGGTAGCAGCAATTTTCAAATATGGTCTTTTACCAAGCTAGAGATTATGCCCATATACCTAATACTCCTATATTGCTAGTACAGGTCTAAAAAAAGAAGAAGACCCAATGATGCAAGCGTAGGCATATATATGTCTGTCTCCCTCTTTTAAACTTTGAACTTGGTGTGCATGAGTGAGAATGAAGCATGATCACAAAGCTTTCCCATAAGTCATAACTCGTCAAGTATAAATGAGTGAGAAAAAGTATGCAGTAGGTGTCTCTCTTGCTCGGCAAAGCTGCCACTTACAGGGATTAGCGATATAGGTGTATTAGGTATATGATTATGCCTAACTTTATCTGGGAAAATATTAATATAATGGATGTTTATAATATTTTAATTTAATTAATTATTATTCAAATTATTAAACATTAATTATGTTTATTTATCTTAAAATTTAATGTTCTTCTCTCTGTTTTAGTTTAAATTGCTAAATCCTCATAGGGTATCACATGTAACATTGGATCTAATTTTGTATACCTGTACTAAAATATGTCCATACCGTATAGTGTCCATCTGTCTCGGCGGCGGTACGTCTGCTTGCAAGTAGGAAGGCGGTTCGGGCGTGAACCTGAGATTCTCCGGTTCTACGCCGTACTCCAACTGCACAAGCGGAGGAGCATTTTTTCTTAACCAAAGGTATTGGAATAATTGGAGCTTGTTAATATGCAGTTCGTAAAATTAAATTAAATTAATTAATTAAAGCTTTTTAATCATAAATAAATTTTGCGTTTTAGTATTTTAAATTTTAACATGTGACGACACAAAGCTTTTGAACTATCCGTTATCCCAGTATCCATAACACAAGCTTTACAGGGCTTCTTTTGGGCTAGGCTAATTAGTGTGAATGTAAGAAATATTATTATTAATTTGCCAAATAAACTTTCATTCATTCATTATTAACCCGTTGGTGTCCCTCAGGGCACTGACTATTGTTTATTGAGCATTGGGAAGTGAGGTGGCTGGTTACTTACGTATAGCGGATAGGGTCGTCCGTGTGGGGCGGAGACGCTGCAACGAGGAGCACCCTCCCACGCCCTTGCTCCGCCTGATGATGCGAGGGTTGCACATTCTTCTGTAAACGAAACAAACATTTTCAGACTTAATAGTTTGCCTAATGGCAATTTTTTTTGGAGTTTAACTCCTTAAGAATCGTTTCAAATTTTACGTTCGTCTCATTATCTTGAAACCAAAATTTTTGAAGATTTCTCTTCTACCACGGGTGAATTGCACACATTTTTATTGTATTCTGTTTTCTGTGAATAAATCATTTCATTTCAAATAGCAACAAGTTGCATCTTGTTCAATCAATCATTACCTGCATTAGTAAAGATTTGCCAAAATAATGTTTGTGTATCTAGATGTAACATTCGGCATGTCGGATTACCGGGGGTATACTGTAAATACAAATTTCCTCACCTTGCAAATCAAGTTTGGGGGCGGAGGACTGCAGTCTTGCGAGGGGGCGACTTAGAGCTTCGCCCCCACGTCCGCTGGCACGAGCCAGGACCACTAGTTTACGGAGGAGGGTGATAGCTATTGGGTCACTCCAAATCTCGTATCTGTTGATGGTAAAAAAGTTACTTTAAACAAACGACTAGTTAGGAAACATAAAGGACTTACTATGTTATTAATATATGATTTTTTTATTAATTTGTTGACAAATGAATTTCACCTTTTATTATTTTAAATTTTAACACGTGTCAACAAGCTTTTAGCCCCACCTGCCCCTATCACACAATATCACATTCCGGTGAACACCCCCACTTAACGTATGATGTAATTTAGGGATAACCCCCTATGAACTTCCAGAGGTTCATGTGTGATATCCATGAGGATTCACCTCCCTTTCCTGAGTTCCAAAACTGCTCAAGTGACCCGGGAGTCTAAGTTGCAAAAAAAAATAGTGTGTTACCCATGTGCGTGGTGTGCATGCTGTAAAGCCAATAAAGCGGCTGCAGCCACGTCCAGTGGTCGCTGAAGCGCTCTTCGGAGAGCTGAAAGTGCTGACGCGTCACCACACGACTCCGGCTTCGACTCCAGTGCAAGCAAAGTCTGTAGAACCAGGTGAAAAAGAGATGGATTTTTCGAAAGCGTTTGACTCGATTGCACTCAACTTGAGATCGAAATATTATTGCAAAAATTTAGTAAATTTTATTTTTCGTTGCTAAACCCCTATACCTTAACTGCTAATAATAAAGCGAAAAACTTTTCAAAGCGCTATAAGTATCCTTAATTAAAAAAAAAAAACAGCCCTTGCCCTTCGTTCGACTTTTTACAAGGTTTTCCGTTGTAAGACTTACATACATAGTTGCTGATTTTCAGTAAATTCGTTGTAAATATTTCTAAATAATTTAAAAAAAATACTTTTTAAAGGGTGCTATATCTTCCATGAAACGAGATGAACTGTTGTAGTAATGCTGATTTATATTTCTATTAATACGACCGTTTGATGCAATAGTAGCGATCCTGCTTTCGCACTGACAGTCTTGTGTACGAATCTAGGAAGGTGTGATCTATACGAGCATTTGTACCTGATTCATGTACACATACACTAGCCTTACAGTGCTTACTTTGCGCTTGACTAACTTGTGTGAATATATGTGATTGCTTACGTTAAAAACGAAATATTTCTTCAAAAGAAACGCCCTAAACATAACATTATCTTTAAAGTAAATCTCCAAACACAAGATTCGACATTACGAGAGTCCCTCAAGGAGTAAACTTAAGCCCGAAATTGTTTATCGGAGATCTTACCTTGTCCCCGTCGTCATCCAAGGGAAGATCAGCTCGTTCGTCGGGTCTTAAAGCGGGCAGAGCGGAAGCCCACGCACATGCGCACATCTGCAGAGCGCAGAGCCACACCCCGCTCGACGACAAAGACGGCGTCAGTCTGACTCCACAAAATATGTAAAAAAGTTGTTTTATTTATATTATTTATTTAATTTGGTGCACGTACAGATTATAATAATTGCATAAAAGGTGTTGTAATAAAATAGCAGGACTAGTCTGTCATTCAACGTGAATTAACTGTTCTTCAGTTAATTCATGTTGAGCGATACAAAATTAGAACCAAACAAAAACACACATTTTAACTGAAAGTTAATATTAAAGTATTACAGATTTGTCCAAATCCGGATCACAAATATTAAGATTATTATTATTTTTTTTTTTTTTTTTTTTTTTATAGAAAATAGGCATGCGCTTGACCACTCTTTCGCCTGATGGTAAGCGTCGATGCGATCTAGGATGTGACGCGCCTGCCTAGAAGATACCTATTTACTCGTGACTTGAAGACCCCCAAATTGTATTTGTCAGGAAACACAGACTCAGGCAAAGAGTTCCACTCCTTAGCGGTACGCATCATAAAATTGAAACCAAAACGCTTAGTGCGACTCTTTGGTGTATCCACCATATAACGGTGTCGCCAATTTGTTAGTCTGGTTGTCCGATGAAAAAATGGGGATGGCGGAACAAGGTTGTGCAATTCAGCTGCACACTCTCCGAAATGTATCCTATAAAATACTGATAGGCTTGCAACTTTCCGCCTATGCTCAAGGCTTTTGAGCTTTTTACAGAAAAGATCTTCATTGCCGATGAGCCTCTTGGCCCTCCTCTCGATGGACTCAAGCGTCTGGAGCTGGTATCGGGCGGAACCGTCCCTGTATTCTGTATTTCTGTATTTTTACTATTGTTTATATGTCATAACATAGCCAGAAACTAATACTATGCATTGTTCGCCTTTTATAAAAAACCACCAACGCGCGTTGGCCAATCACAATTAATAAAATTTAATTGGTTTCTCTCGCTCGTTATTGGTTGAAAAAATTCTTACACAAGGTTAACAGCCAATCACAAACGAGTTCAAGCTCTCTTATTGGTGGGTGTCTAGTCTGCAACAGCTTTTCAATTTAATAAAATCAGCAGTAATTATATCAAAGTAGTTACAACTGACCCTATATATGTCATAGGATAGAATTATGTTTAGAGGAAGGTGTCAAGAAACAATTATTTTCGATATACTGACCTGCATAACGCTATTCTGAGTTTGAGCCAACAGTGAAAGTAATACTGTTGTACCGCTTGCGGTTGTCTCTGGAACGACTCGGTGAATCTATAACCATAGACTAGACCATTAATTACTGTATGGAACAAGTCAAAGAACTGTAAATTTTTCTCAATCGATATTAAACTTTATGTGTAGTAATTAAAGCCGAGAAAAGGATGGAGAAATTTAAAACGAATACTTTAATAGACGCCGTTAAAGTAACGCAAAATACTTCTATAGCCACATTGACGACCGTTTGGTGCAACGGTAGCGATCCTTCCTTTCCTGGGTTCGAATACCGTAAGGGGTAGACGTTTGTATGATGAATACGTGCATTTATACTTGAGTCATGGGTATTTGTGTATATTTCTATCAATATTACATATTTATGTATCATATATGTATGTATATACGTTACCCTAGTATCCATAAGACAAGCTTTACAGTGCTCACTTTGAGCTAATTGGTATGAATGTGAGCAATATTATTGATTTGTGAAAATCCATCATAAAAGTGAGCGCTACATGCAGTCTTGTAACTTCCCTGGCTACATCTACAGTAGTTTAAATTCCAATTAATTAAGTGAAGACAAAATAGAAAAGAGGTAAGAAATATTATCAATTAATTTATTGAAACAAAGTCTTATTACGATTAGTAACAAAGGAACTTAAAGCTAACATTGCTTTAATTACAATTATCAAATTAATCAATAAATAAAGTTAAAAAAAATATAATGATCAAAAATTTATTTATTAATATATATTTCTTACGTTCACACCAATACGCCTAGCCCAAAGTAAGCCCTGTAAGGCTTGTGTTATGAATACTAGGGTAACGGATAGACATACATATATGATACATAGTTTGGTATATTCATAGAAATATATATAAACACCCATGACTCAGGTACAAATGCTCGTATCCATCCTACAAACATCTGCCCCTTCCGGATTTCGAATCCATTAGGTCGGTGCAAAAGGCAGGATCGCTACCGTTGCAACAAATAGTTGTCAATAAATAAAGTCAAATTACCAAAGAAAAAATTTATCAAAATAAACTTTCAAAATATAATTTTCAAAAAAAATATTAAATTTATTAAAATCAAAACTCTAAAACTGAATTTCTTATAGTTAATTTTAATTTACCTTTCATAGATTGATTCAACGAGACTGCTTTTAATGGTGAGTAGGACATCCAAGCAGTCCAGCCCCGACACGATAGAATATTCCAGAAGGTTACAAATATGCTGAATCGCCATCGGACTTGCTGGTAAGGAATTCACTAATTACTCCACATAATTACTAAACAAATATCTTATCTAGAAATATATATATGTATAGTCTATGTACAGTCTAAAGTCTAAATCATGCAAGTATTATTAATTAAAAATAATAAGATAGTCTAAGAAGTAACAAAATGATTTATGTAATAGTGAAGTAAACTCACGCATATCATTGCAATAAGGCAGCCTATAGACGTGTAGACGCGCGTGCGTGTCTATGAGTACCGCGACACCTCCCAGCTCCGACGTGTCCATACAGCACACGGTCGCACAACCATCGCCCAAACCCTGCACACAAGAATACGTTTCTATCTCCATGGAGATACTGGGGTAAAAGGTTACTTTCCATCTCCTTGGAGATACTGGGGTAAATGATTAGTTTCCATCTCCATGGAGATACTGGGGTAAATGATTAGTTTCCATCTCCATGGAGATACTGGGGTAAATGATTAGTTTCCATCTCCATGGAGATACTGGGGTAAATGATTAGTTTCCATCTCCATGGAGATACTGGGGTAAATGATTAGTTTCCATCTCCATGGAGATACTGGGGTAAATGATTAGTTTCCATCTCCATGGAGATACTGGGTTAAATTATTAGTTTCCATCTCCATGGAGATACTGGGGTAAATTATTAGTTTCCATCTTCATGGAGATACTGGGGTAAATTATTGGTTTCCATTTCCATGGAGATACTGTGGTAAATTATTAGTTTTCCTCTCCATGGGGATACTGGGTAAAAGGTTAGTTTCTACCTTCATGGAGATACTGGAGTAAAAAGTTGGTGGGAATAGTAAGGTAAAGAGTAGTATACATCTCAGTAGGGAGTACCTTTTATACAGAAAAAAGCTATTCCCGTAGTGTGGATGGCTACTGCTACACAATAAC
Organism: Calamotropha paludella; assembly: GCA_927399485.1. Lineage (NCBI taxonomy): Eukaryota > Metazoa > Arthropoda > Insecta > Lepidoptera > Crambidae > Calamotropha > Calamotropha paludella. The sequence continues at coordinate 648,467 of OV656830.1, read as the reverse complement.
AACACTGTTCACAGTTTAATTACATATAATTGCCATTCACTACATTAGACATAAAACAAAGTTTTCTGAATATTATCACTAGACTTTATTAAGATTAACTATTTGAATTGTTAACAAGCCCACAATTAATCGAGAATCAATATTGGCGGGAAGCGCATATAACAATTGTACATCGATGTCACTCAAACGCGTTTTGCTAATGACTGGTTAGTGATCACGCTCGCCGCGGAAGGTAAGTCGCAAAGCCGTTATCTCTGAATCACTAACACAAGAAACCGGTTAGCAGTTTGATTGCACCGATGCAACGCGGGCTAAGTAACGTAATTAATGTTTAGAAAGGCTGAAATTTTAAACTTATATTTATTATTTATTTGAGTTCTATGTGCAGCTGCCACAATACTCCCCTGCCGAGACCGTTTCACGGTCGATAGTAGTTCGGGTAGTGTACTGTTCTTCCACTTTTAGTTTTTCTAGGTTGGAACTCAACTGGAGGAGGTGAATCCGGAGTGGCTGGAGGTGCAGCTGTGTCAGGCGAACGTATCAGGTGAGCCGGTTTTACACGATCAATGGATACAGTAATTAACTTCCCTTGCATTTCTATTTTTATAGTTTTGCAGTTCTTGTCTCGTGATACAACCTTGTACGGACCAGTGTAAGGAGACTCGAAGGTTTTCTTCGCTGGACCACGGCGCAAAAAGACGTACTCAGCTGAGTGGATATCTTTGGGTAAGTAAAACGACTTCCTGCTATGACATGATGCCGAAGATGGTGATAACCGCTCAAAGTGTCTTCGAAGACGATTTGCAAAATCAGCTGTGTCAATAGTAACGTCTAAAACTGGATTGAAGAATTCACCTGGCAATCTAAGAGGTTGTCCATAAACTAGTTCCGCAGCAGAGCTTTTGATATCATCTTTCCAGGCAGTCCTCATACCTAGGAGTACGATGGGAAGAGATTCGGTCCACTGAGTATCACCATGGCAAGTGATTGCAGCTTTGAGTTGACGGTGCATTCTCTCGACCATACCATTGGATTGAGGGTGGTACGCAGTTGTCGAGTTGTGGTAAGCGCCTATTAACTTACAGATGGTCTGGAATAGGTGCGACTGGAACTGAAGACCTCGATCTGTAGTGATGGTCTGAGGGCATCCGTAGCGCGATACCCAACCAGATATGAAGGCAGCAGCACATGTCTCTGCGGTAATATCAACTAAGGGAAATGCTTCGGGCCATCTCGTGAATCGGTTGACGGCCGTGAGACAGTACCTGAAACCAAATGAATATGGCAAAGGGCCGATTATGTCGAGGTGAACATGGGAGAATCTAGTGGAGGGAACAGGAAAATGGACCAGAGGAGAAGAAGTGTCGGGTTATTTTGTTGCGTTGGCAATCTTCGCATTGTTGAACCCAATTTTTGCAGTCCCTTCTCATTCCAGGCCAGACAAATCTTTCGGCCACGAGTCTTGCAGTGGCGCTTGATCCAGGATGGCTGAGATTATGAAGACTAGCGAAAACCTGCCGCCTGTAATCCGGTGTTACAAAAGGACGAGGGTTGCTAGTTGATACATCACAGTACAGGTTATATGGCGGTACTTTCTGTAGTTTTAGACTTGACCCGTTTTGGAGAAGACTTTGTAATTCAGGATCTCTGCACTGGTCACGGGACAGCTGGTGATAGTCGATTCCTTGAGTTATTACGTCCACCCTGGAAAACGCGTCGGCTACGATGTTATTTTGCCCAGAAATGTATCTCAAATCAGTGGTATGCTGGGCAATAAAATCTAAGTATCGGAACTGGCGAGGAGAGCACTTATCACGCTTGGTTTGAAATGCGAAGGTAATGGGTTTATGGTCAGTGAAAACAGAGAAGATCCTTGCCTCGACCATATAACGAAAATACTTTATGCCTTCATAAATCGCTAGAAGTTCACGGTCGTAGGGGCTGTACTTTTTCTGGGAAGGTGAAAGTTTCCTTGAGAAGAACCCCAATGGTACCCAAGAGTCTTGTTGCTTCTGTTGGAGAACAGCGCCTATAGCCTGATCTGATGCATCAGTAAATAGGGCAAGCTCTGCGCTACAATCTGGATGGGAGAGTAGAGTAGCTTCTGACAGGCTTCTTTTACACTCGTCAAAACATTGCGATAATCCCTCAGTTTTCTCTATAGGTGCTGAAAATGAAAATGAAAATGAAAATAACTTTATTCAAATGCACTTAAAAATAAGTAGTTTTGAATCGTCCAACATTTTTTCCTACCACCCATTCAGGACGTCTTTTAACTGACAAGAAGAATGGGCGCAAGAAACTCGTCAGCTTTAACAGAAGTAGCTGTTTGCCTTACCAGATAATGCAGAATTTAGTGGGCCTTGGACTTCCGCTGCGCGAGGTATGAAGCGACGATAATTATTTAACATTCCTAAGAATCGTCGTAAGTCCTTAGCAGTTTTGGGAAAGGGGTACTCTTGAATAGCTGCCACTTTCTCTTGACGTGGACGGGTACCTTCGGGTGAAACGTCATAGCCGAGAAAAGTTACTTCTTTTGCACCCCAAATACATTTTGAAGTGTTTATTAACAAGCCATATTTTTTGAAGCGTTCAAAAACAATTTTCAGGTGTTGTAAGTTTTCTTCCTCTGATGGAGAAAATACCAGTATGTCATCACAATAACCATATGTAAAATCAAGTCCTTGCAGCACCTCATCTATGAAACGTTGGAAGGTTTGAGCCGCATTTCTCAATCCAAACGTCATGTATGGAAACTCAAAGAGTCCAAACGGTGTCGTTATTGCGGTTTTACAAATATCCTCCTCATTTACAGGCAGCTGATTATAAGCCTTGATCAGGTCTATTTTTGTGAAGACTTTCGAGCCAGCAAGTTGATAAGCGAAGTCCTGCAGGTGCCTGATGGGATACCTGTCTGGTATGGTTCTTGCGTTCAAAGCTCTATAGTCACCGCAAGGACGCCAGCCATCATCTTTTTTACGGACGAGATGAAGAGGAGAGGACCATGGGCTGTCTGACCTTCTAGCCGTGCCGACGTTGAGCATATCTTCGAACTCCTTACGAGCTATTTTTAATCGATCAGGCGCTAAACGACGTGGACGGGCTGCGACTGGAGGACCTGGAGTGGTGCGAATAAAATGCTTTGTATTGTGCTTTGGTTCAGATGGTGCACCTGAAGGCCGGGTGATCTGAGGATATTGACGCAGTAACTCGTGGTAAGCTGTGTCTCCCGTTACAGCTTTGATGGCTATGATTTCTGGGTCAGAGCCGGTGTAATGAATTGCTGAAACTGAAAGTGTAGTGAGATTATCAATGAGGCGATGTTGACGACAATCGACTAATAAATCGTAGTGACTTAAAAAATCGACTCCAATAATGGGCTTCGTTACATCTGCAACCATGAAGTTCCATATGTAATCACGACGTAAACCAAGGTTTAGTTTCAGTGTTATATAACCATACGTTGGAATGACAGTGTTATTGGCTGCATATAACTCGTATTTGGTTTTGGCTCGTCTCTCCTTTATTGCATTTCGAGGGAAAACACACAAGTCTGATCCTGTATCGATAAGAAATTGTAGCTTTGTGCTCCTGTCCGTGATAAAGAGGCGGCCATTACAAGCAAGGCAGTCGTTAGCCGCCACTAGTGGCTGCCGTTGCTGTTTTCCGACTTGAAGGTACATGGCCGAGTGCACCGGGTAGCTTTGACTCCAAATTTGTTGTGGTACCAGCAAACGCCATCGCTTCTAGACTTAGAACGAGAACGAGATCTATAATTGCGACGCCCTCGGTACTGTGGTCTCGCTTGGCGAACAGACAATGCAGCTACTTGTTTTGTTAGCTCCGCTATTTGCAACGCCATTGCTTCTAAAGCAAGCGACTGTGAAGAGGGTGAAAAAGAAGTGGATGGAGTTATCTCTGACACGTTTGGAGTGTGCGATGCAATAGCATGAATCTTATCAGCCAATTCCGCCAATTTATCCAGCGCCATGTCCGAATGCGAGGCTATGATGGGTTGAATGCTTGTGGGCAGTCTACTCGACCAAATAGATCTGATGAATTCATCCGGTGTCTTCGGTCCCGCCAGGTGACGCAAGTGACGTAAGAATTGTGATGGCTTTCTGTTGCCAAGCTCTTCGTAATCTAAAAGCTGCTTAATTTTTTGCTCCTGAGAAGCAGAAATTCTGTTAATTAAGGTGTTTTTCAACGTCAGATATTTATTTTCTTTTGGTGGGTTCTGAATAATATCTTCGACTTCTAAAGCATATTGATGGTCTAGATTACCGCACACATAATAGAATTTTGTGGTATCTGAATTTATGCCTGATAGTATAAATTGACCTTCAATTTGAGCAAACCAAAGGGCAGGACGATCTGGCCAAAATGGTGGTATTCTAACACCAACCTTAAAAAGCTCACTCGATTTATCAAAATTTTGTGTTGTAACATTTTGTCTCTCAATGGCTGTCGGAGTGCCAAACTGTTGCGGGTCAAATAAAATATTTTCGGTAGGCGTTCCAGATTCGGTACCTTTTGACATCCTGGCGTGTTAGATCCTTATTTGGTATCCCTGAAGGTTGCTTGTTTCTATTCGGGGTCACCAATGTGGATGGCTACTGCTACACAATAACAACACTGTTCACAGTTTAATTACATATAATTGCCATTCACTACATTAGACATAAAACAAAGTTTTCTGAATATTATCACTAGACTTTATTAAGATTAACTATTTGAATTGTTAACAAGCCCACAATTAATCGAGAATCAATATTGGCGGGAAGCGCATATAACAATTGTACATCGATGTCACTCAAACGCGTTTTGCTAATGACTGGTTAGTGATCACGCTCGCCGCGGAAGGTAAGTCGCAAAGCCGTTATCGCTGAATCACTAACACAAGAAACCGGTTAGCAGTTTGATTGCACCGATGCAACGCGGGCTAAGTAACGTAATTAATGTTTAGAAAGGCTGAAATTTTAAACTTATATTTATTATTTATTTGAGTTCTATGTGCAGCTGCCACACGTAGGATATAAATTTCTATTTAAAGAGAGAGTTTTACCCGCGGCTTCGCTCGCTATAAATATCATATCTCACAATCTATGTTATATTACGAGCAGAGCCTTTTGACACAAGTATTTTCATGCTTTAAAGGAGACTTTTGCCACTTGCTAATGTTAGGTGATATAAATCAAAAACATAATAATAATATACGAGTATAATATATTTCTTTCAATCTCACCAATTAGCCTAGTCCTGTAAGGCTTGTATTATGGATACTAGGGTAACGTATATACATACATATATGATACATAAATATGTAATATTAATAGAAATATATACAAATACCCATGACTCAGGTATAAATGCACGTATTCATCACAAACATCTACCCCTTCCGGGACTCGAACCCAGTCGGTGCTAAAGGCAGGATCAATACCGTTGCACCAAACAGCGGTCACAATATAAAATTTTTTTGTAAGCTTTTATGACATGCATTAGTTATGTACAAATAGCAACACTCTTAACTGCCCCTTCAAGACCCAACAGACAGAAAGGTAGAAAGAGATGAAAGTATTTTTCTCATGACAACTTCCTAACAAAAACTAAAGTTTTTATGACTTAATATCTTTGTGTGTGTGGTGTGTTCTCTTGGCGCCAGAGAACTGTCACTGCTTGACGCAGAGAATTGACATGCCTGATGACGTGCTTTCAGTTGTTGCCGCTCTTCCAAAACAAAGAGCAACGGCAACGTCGCATGCTTTTGGATGAAATAATGATAAAATTTAATTTTACTTATCCTGCATCCATAGACTTAGAAAGGTATAGATGCAGCAAGCAAATAATAATAAAGATTTCTTACACTTGCATTATAAAAATATATTATTAATATTATATTACTTAAATAAAACATATACTAACTTAACAAATAAACAAATCGAAAGAGCGCATAATTATTGAGATTTTTTATTACACAAACATTTGTCCTTACCGGGACTCTAACTCAAAATCTTTTCTGATTTATAATTAGTAGGATGATTGCCAAACTCGACCTCATGTAGTTTGTCCTTAGCTTTTATTCCACCACGCATATGGTTTCCTCCGTTCCCAAAACTTTATCATTTCTGTTATTTAAAATATGAAGTAATAATTTTTCAGACATGCGGTAATTTATTCAATTCTACTCGAATTTTATATCTGTGACAGCGTGTCTTTTTCTGTTCAAAAACCTCGGTGTTCGAAATGCAAAGATTAGAATGGTTTTAAGGTTCAAATGTGTCTTGCTTTTAAATTTCAGGTTAACAAAAGTGAAGAAAGTAAAAATTGCATTTTTTGTAGTGCAATATGAAATAATATTTTATTAAATATACCTATTCTTTTGCTATAATGTTAGAGCGCAAAGCATTATAAATAATTTGTTCGCCAGTCTGACTAAAAGTAAAATAAAAAACCAACACTTTTTTTGTAGCAATATATAATTATAAACTTTAAAAACCTTACTTACACAAAAGCACAAAGAAGATAGAATTGCCTTTTGTCTTCAATATTATAATTTTGATTGGACGGATAATATCGTAGTCCTGGTAATTTAAAAAACCAATACGCTGTTCAGTACAAATATATTATTACCACTTCATAACAATGTTCAAACATTATTATGAAGAACCAACCGTTTGTGCGTTCTGCCTTTTAAAAATCGCTATCATACGAAGATAACTGGCACCAACAGTAATAAAAAACTGATGTTGTGTAAGTGACAATTTTCGGGCTGGTACGAGGGCGGCACTGAAAATTTTGGGAATCATGGAAGTGACACAACTTTACTATTTAAAAATGCTTTTTTTTATTTATTGCTTTTCGAAGTGTTCTCCGCGAAATTTGACACATTTTTCCATACGATGGAACCAATCATTGAAGCAACCATTCCATTCGGAAGTTGGAGTCTCCAAAATGGCCGTTTCGTAGGCGTCCACAGCTTCTTCAGGTGATGAAAATCTCTGATCACGCAATTTTTTCTTTATTTTAGGGTAAGTATAGTAATCATTAGGGCTTAGGTCGGGGCTGTACGGCAGATGGTCTAATAATTCTGTTTTCTTGCTCCAAAAACTCTTTTGTTCTGTGCGCGGTGTGAGAACTCGCATTGTCGTGATGGAGGATGATGCGGCGGTTGCAGTTCTCTTTACGGAGTTCAGAAAAGACCTGTGTCAAACAAATGCTAGCATACCATTCTGCATTAACCGTTCTTTGTCCCTCAAGAGGAATAGTCACAACATGGCCGGTTTTGGAGACAAACGTGATCACCATTTTTTTGGAACACTCCGTGAACGAACAATTTTTATTGGCTTTAACTCATTTTCGAACACCTAAACTCGTGACTGGTTTTTTGTTTCGGGTTCGTACCCGTATATCCAGGATTCGTCACCTGATACGATGTTGTATACAGAATTTGAGGATCCTTCGTGGAATCTTTCGAGTGTTCTGACGCACCAAGTAACGCGAGCCGCTTTTTGCTCTTCACAGAGCGAATGCGGTATCCATCGGGAAAACAACTTATTTACACCTAATTGTTCATGCAAGATTATTTGTATTTGACTCATGCCAATGTCTAAAGTTGCCTGAATTTCGCGGTATGTCACATGTCGATCTTCCTCAATCAGCTTACGCACAGCATCGAGGTTTTCTTGGAGTTTTTGGACGACCTTGACGGGGAAACATCACTGAGCTTGACACGACCACGTTAAAATTCAGCAAACCAGCGATAAATTGTGGTTTTGGATGGGGCTTCATCACCAAATGCAGAAAGCATCCGATCAACACACTGTTTTTGTGTTAAACCACGTCGAAAGTCATAATAAATCATCGCTCTTAATTTTTCTCGAGTCAATTCCATTTTCTCAACCAGCCTCGCGACACTTCATATAAAAAACACAATGTATGGAATTATGCGCGTACTTTGTACCAACATTGAAAATTATTATCATTATACGTCACGTCATGTTGGCCAGCATGTGTCGCATGAATGACGCCATTAAACATTTCTCGGTTACGTTCAATTATTTGGTGCATTTTATTGAATTTAATAAACAACTGCTTATACAGACATAATGGGTGGCAAATCTTTGCAAAAGTGTGAAATTTGTGGTGTCCGGAGAGTGAGAAGGTTGAGTAAAGACATATTTTTGGCTAGATTTTCGCTTGAACCAAACAGGTAATTTTATTGAATGTTTCCTAGTTGTTTAAGTAAATTTGGGTAAAAACAGTGTAAATTATAGTAGTATTAGCAGTAAAAATTATGAGCCCAAGTGATATAAAGCAGAAATAGTATTATCATATATTCATATAAACATAATATAGTGCTTTCTCAAGTTATCGATTATTTTAGATGTCGAATATGGGTTAAATATACAGGCAATGAGGACTTGGTCTACATACCCATAATTGAATGAAAACAAGTACATCTGCGGAGATCACTTTCCTCGTAATATGTTCAACAAAAAGGGAAATAGATTAAAAAGAAATGCCTATCCTACCGTACAGCTAAGCTGATTTCTTCAAGAAGGGCATTAGCTACCAATGCGTTGGCAAACATTAATTGCATGGGTGGTTACTTTGATTAATAGAAAAAAAATACGCTTCATTTATTTGATGAAAAACGCCAATTTCATAGGTAAAGACCAAACATTAATTGTAGTTACTTTCTGTTTCAGTTGTCAACTGACTTTTGCCACGAGCTGGACAATTGTTATGGACCTGAGTTTCATTAACATTGTTGTAAAGAATTAATTTATTGGAATTTACACACATAACTTTTCAATCCATATGGCGGTGCAACCGCCACGATCACGAGCTATCAAACTACTATTCCCATAATATAAATTATTATAATAGAAAAATCTTATAAGATCGCATCGAAAATGCATAAAATATATAAAAATTGTAATACTATTCCCATGTTCAATTATGTATTCGTCTTTCAAGTTGTTAATAAAATTTCTGTATTTTCAATAAAACTTGTACTTATTTTCCTGGTAAAATTTAAAAAATACAGCAATGACCCAACTACTGTACTACTTATTGTTTATCGATATCGATTATGTAGTGGTACATCTCTATTGCCTTGACATTGACACTTTAATGTTGGTACCTCTGACTGTCATTCTCAAGTTGGTTGAAACTACGTGCATAATTCAGTTTAGTAGCTCATAGGGAAGTGCCGCCTCTTAAAACGTAGTGATTCCTTGCTCAGTGTTCTCAACGACTAAGTTTGACAAGACCTTGTGACAAGACCGAGAATCTTTTTTTTTAAATAAATAAATGGTATTTGATTTTTGAAACCAAGGAGTTTTCAATTAAAAAGATTTTAATATGACAGGAACAGTGGAAATATTCCATTCCCGATACTTTTAGTGCAGCCCTCGTATGTGATGGTGTAGGCCACCTTCATTTAGCCTACGCCGCACTGTCTGCATTGATATCTAGCGACCGGAAAAATTTGACAATGATTGTTCTGACATTACTCTTATTATTGAATTGAAACAATCCCACCTTTTTGATGCGAAACTCATTAGGGTCTTAGAAAAAAGTATTAGTTTCAGTTATTATGGTTCATTTCAAAACTTTGTAACGTTACACACACATCTACAATAAAAATGACATTTATGAAGACGTCATACATCTATTCTCACTTTCTTTCAAAAAGTTGGTAGTCACGTGACAGGGGCAGTTAAGGTTGTTGCTGTTTGTACTTAAATTATGAGTGACCTTGCCTTTGCCTATGGCAATATTTAAAAGAAAATAAATATATACATACATATATAAGATCACGCCTTCATCCCTTAGGGTTAGGCAGATATCACAGAATTCCACTATACACATATCTCTCGCTTCTTCAACTCTCACCAGCCCTTTCATACAAGCTCGTCGGTTAAGGGTACTTTAAACTTGGCCTTATTTCAGGACATCCTCTATTTGTTCGCTGAAAGTTCGCCTTGGTCTGCTTACCGACTTGCCCATTCAATTTAAATTAATATAATTATATCAAAACTCACCGGTGTACCGTTGGGGCCGTATTTGGGCTTCTTGGGTGGGCTACCACCACCAGAAGCTGATCCACTACCCAAAGGTACCGCCCGAGTGCATACCTGGCGCCATCAACAAAAAAAAATATTCATAAATATTTTTTTCTTACATTCACACCAATTAGCCTAGTCCAAAGTAAGCACTGTAGGGCTTGTGTTATGGATAAACATACATATATGATACATAGATATATAATATTATAGAAATATATATAAATAGCCATGACTCATGTACAAATGCTCGTATTCGTCATACTAACATCTGCCCCTTCCGGGATTGGAACCCAGGACCCATTTAAATAATAATAAATTTATTTTCAAATAAGTTATAGGCTAGATACAATTTACATCTCATTTTAAATCAACTTACTAATATAATAAAGTTACTGAAAATCATATTATTATTGTATACAGGTTGATTAGTTGACTGAACATAAATTGGCTCAAAAGAAAATTCTAAGGCGGGAATCGAACGCAATCCCCGCCAAGTCGATATTTCTATTAAAATAATTTACCATAGCTTTATGCTCAGCGACAACATCGACCAAGTAATTAAATATTTCATCACAATCCCTTTGGCTACCGAATACTTACAGTGTGATGAGTGTCTCGGTGCAATAAATGTATCGACCGAGGTGTCGCCAGCAGGACGTAGGGGGGCGCGAGTGGGAGTTTATGGCCCAGCACTTTGACTGCGCGTGAACCATCTTCTATTGCCCAGGGGGCGCTGGGTTGCCACACCTAAAAAAAAGATTACTAATGGAAAAAGTCAAGGAACACAAATCAAACTCGCGTTGGACACGTCACCTGATCGGGAATTTGAAAAACGGAGGGAGAGTAGACCGCCGGTGCGGCGTAGGAGAGGAAGTAATATCCACCTCCCTTTCTACCGCGCGGCGAAAATGTATGCCTGCTCCTCCTTGTCATGTTTGTGTACGATATCGCAATAAATGAATATTGTATTTTAGCACATAAATGATAGTACTATTATACTGATAATTAAAGCAATTCGTGCGAAATTATTCACTGACCATTGCAAAATATCAAAAATGCACAACGTTAATGTTCATGTTTTCACTTCTGCCGGCACTCCCGAAGTGCAATCCGTTGTTTTTTGTAATAATCCATCTAATTTTAAGAAAATATATTATATAATTTATAAGTAAAAATATAATAAATGTTAAATAGTATCATTTAGAAAATATTTTTTTTCCTTTACTTTTGCTATTAAAGTGGTTTATAGCAAATTATATAATTGTAGGTCAACGGGAAAAAAGCCTTTTGGTTTAGCAGGTGTCATAATTTGCGGCATATATAGTAATATGATTTGATTGAGTTTGATTAGAAGATTAGTTTTTTGACAAAACCAAGGGATTGTAGATTTAAGTAATCGATACAAATTCAACTTTATATCTATACGCGTTCCTGAGAAAAAGGGTTTTCACAGACAGACAGACGGACAACGACGTGATCCTATAAGGGTTCCGTTTTTCTGAACGAAGTACGGAACCCTAAAAACAAGTACAATGCAGTAGTAATAGTCTTCAACAGTGGAGTCTAAAAATCGAAAAGTTGGTTTTAAGAATCTCGATCTAAGTTCAACAACCGTCTCGCTCACTAACGAGCCTGACACCAAGCTCTCGCTACCTCTTTCCTCTTTGCTTACTACAGTGGACCCTCGGTAATCCGGTCCCTGTCTAAACAGGCGCCCCCTGTAATCCGACATACCTATCACTGATCAATGTAAGTATACAAACATTATTTTGACAAATCTTCACTAATGTAGGTAATGCATGATTGAACAGGTTCCAACTTGTTCGCGTCACCACTACACTGTATTCTGCTCGTCGCGTGTTGTTTTGATTATTATTATTTAATTATATTTTTTGAAGTAAAGACTTCTTTAGCATCGTTGTGATTTGAAAGTCGATGAAACGAAAAAGCGACAGTAAAAGAGACAGACACATAAATTCATAAGATTTAACGTATGAGGAAATGAGATAGTAAGCATTATGTACGTGTTAATACGTGTTTGTGTGCGCATGCGTAGTACAAAGCTTGAGAGAAGGCATCACAACAGCCGTGGTATTTTGTAAACGTGTACTTATTAGTTTTGAAGGTTTCACTTCTACCACGTGTGAATTGCACACATGTTTTTTTTTAATGGGATCTTGTTTTTCAACTTACAACAGTATTGAAGCAATCAGAACCAGACTTAGGGGCGCTGTTCGGCGTGGTACTGCCTTGAAGTGGACCTGTAATTAGAAAACAAGAAAAAAATTAGAAAGAGGTATCAACTTTAAGTATTTTTTCCATAGTAAATATGAAAAAAAGAATATATTGTTTTAAACTTTCATGGTCACTAACATTATAGTAATATAAGTTATTTGCGGGATTGCTACCATGTACCTTGTTATTGAGTTTCCGATATTTCGGCACTGTTGCAAGTGCCATGATCACGGAGCGACTGAAGTAATTGCGGGTAGGCTGTTATTGGCAGAAATATCGGTCTACCCTCCGACGAAGTCTCTTATTGCGTTCGTTACCCGTACCACTGTTCACATTCTCACTATTCACTTGGGATTGTTCTCGACACACAACACTTACAGTATCGGATCGCGACACGACACATTTTTGATTTTTTCGGTTTTTACACATACGAACCACTGGATTCCAGACATTCGACAATTTAAACCCGTCCTCACGATTGAAATTTTCATGTTTTGTTATTTCAATCGCTTCCCTGACCAATCTTGGTATGTAGTGGCGTTCTGTCGAAATAATCTAACTCTCAAATACAACTCAATAACAAGGTACATGGTAAAGGAAACTCAATAACAAGGTACATGGTAGCAATCCCGCAAATAACTTATATTACTATAATGTTAGTGACCATGAAAGTTTAAAACAATATATTGTTAACCGGTACGGGCCGGATACGTCAAAATTAATAAAACACCTAGAACGCGCGCGGAAAAAGTGTGAATGTTTGAAGGAATCTCTGTCTTTCCTCGTGAAGTGTCGTGATTCGGACATTATCCCTATTAGGATAAAACCACGACCAGACATTCATTGTTCCGCGAGTATTCTGCGAAACGCGAGTGTAAAATTATTGCGAAAATCGATTCGTAACTGTAGGTACCAACTGGACAAAAGTCAGTGTGAACTATACGAAATCCATCTGAAGTGCAGTGAAACTCTTTCGACAAGTGACTTTGATATTTGCGATCGTGTTACATACTTACAAGCTCAACGTACCAGGGAACTAAGCGCCAATAAACAAGATCGTAGGTTTGAAATGTTATTGCAAAGACAAAAGCCAGATGTCCCCTACCACGAGAACTCACTACCAACCCGAACGGTAATAAATATGTCGAATATTGAGTTGTCCAACGCTGCACAGTCTGTTCTTGAAAGAGGGATGAATTTCGCCGTTACTCCCAGACGTATTCCCTATGAAGAAGTGATTGGGTCGGTTGAAGAGGGTGTCATACGTAACAAGATACCAGCAGTAGATGCGGATACACTCAGGCAAGATGTTGCTGTAGTGTTACGTCATGCGAGGCCACCAGGACCGAACATTACTTCTTCCGAATCAGTTGCCTTGAAAGATCTTCGCAAGAACAAGAATATATTGGTACTAAAGGCTGATAAAGGGAATGCGACTGTCATAATGAATACCAGTGAGTATGAAAACAAAATCCTTAGTCTACTCACTGATGAACACATATACAAGAAGGTGGATTACAACCCAACGGCGAGGACAGATCGTAACACTCGCTCACTCATAAAGGAATGCGCCTACGCTTTAGACGATGACATTGTCAAATATTTACTACGTCCTAGGAACACCCAGCCTCCAAAACTATATGGTCTGCCGAAAATCCATAAGCCGAATGTCCCCCTACGCCCAATCGTGAGTCAGATAGACTCACCTACATATGAACTGGCCAAGCATGTGGCAAAAGTATTGCAGCCTATAGTAGGACGAACGTCGTCGTTTGTAAAGGACTCCCGCCATTTCATAGAAATCCTGCACCAAAACAAGGTAGATGAAAATCAGTCGATGGTCAGTTTTGACGTGGAATCGCTGTTCACAAATGTACCTGTGTTAGATTGTCTTGAAGTGGTGAAGGTGAAGTTACAAGAAAATGACATCCCGATGGTATATGCCAAGCTGTTGCATCATTGTTTGTCGACGAATTTCTTCATATATCAGGGCCAGTACTACCTCCAAATAGATGGAGTCGCAATGGGCAGTCCCGTGGCTTCTGTGGTTGCCAATGTATGGATGGAGCATTTTGAAGAAAAAGCCTTCATTACCGCACCCACAGAAATAAAACTATGGAAGAGGTATGTCGATGACGTTTTCTGTATATTAAGGGGTAACAAAGATGATGTTGAGTCTCACCTGGCAAATTTAAATGGCATCCATCCTAAAATTAACTTCACCTATGAGATGGAAGAAGATAGAAGTCTGGCCTTTCTGGATGTGAAGATTCGGGTGAGGAATGACGGTTCGTTTGGTCATTCCGTTTACCGCAAACCCACACACACTGACCGTTATCTCAACGCGTCCTCGCATCACCACCCTAAACATCTTAACTCTGTAGTGACTTCACTGAAGAACCGTGCATATGACTTGTGTGATGAGGAACATCTTCAAGAAGAGTTGGAGCATGTACGACGAGTCTTACAGAGTAATGGATACAAGGGACACTTTCCATCCAGACACAAATTAAGACACCAGAGACACAAAGTAGACAGACAACCCGTTTATTTGCCATATGTCAAAGGAGTGACTGACAAGATCTCAAACATACTGAATAAGTACTCGCTAAATACTGTCTTCACTCCTGTACGAAAGGTTTCACAATACCTACGGTCTCCTAAAGACAACTTCCCCTTGGAGAAACCTGGTGTCTATAAGATCGATTGCAGCTGTGGCAGTTCGTACATTGGCCAAACAAAACGAACAGTAGCATGCCGAATAAGGGAACACATAAAAGCAATCAAGAACAACGATACGCAGAAATCGGCCATCGCGGAACATTTGATTGATTCTGGTCCTAACCACTGGATTGAGTTTCATAACCCACAGATTATTTCGACAGAACGCCACTACATACCAAGATTGGTCAGGGAAGCGATTGAAATAACAAAACATGAAAATTTCAATCGTGAGGACGGGTTTAAATTGTCGAATGTCTGGAATCCAGTGGTTCGTATGTGTAAAAACCGAAAAAATCAAAAATGTGTCGTGTCGCGATCCGATACTATAAGTGTTGTGTGTCGAGAACAATCCCAAGTGAATAGTGAGAATGTGAACAGTGGTACGGGTAACGAACGCAATAAGAGACTTCGTCGGAGGGTAGACCGATATTTCTGCCAATAACAGCCTACCCGCAATTACTTCAGTCGCTCCGTGATCATGGCACTTGCAACAGTGCCGAAATATCGGAAACTCAATAACAAGGTACATGGTAGCAATCCCGCAAATAACTTATATTACTATAATGAAAAAAAGAAGTAATAATGTCATAAATTATTTTAATAGAAAAATACTAGAAATATCTACTCGGCTCGAGAATCAAATCCGCAAACTTAGGAAGTCCGGTCCAATGCTCTCTCAATTATTGAGCTACCGAGCCTTGTGAACACCCGTCGAAATTTTCCAGTACCTTCCTAATTTTATGCTGTAGGCCAGCGTTGTCTCACAATGAGAGAAACATTCTCTCGTATTCTATAGAAACATTTTTACAAATGTTTGGGCAATCGATTAAGATGAGACAGCTAATTAGTTTTATAGTTTTTATATATTTTGCATTTTTCAAGGCTATCTTATATAATAAATTTACTTGTAGAAATAGGTAAGAAATATTTTAAAGTAATAGTCCTGTATTTTTTTTTCTTTTTCCAAATTTCATTCATTTTTACTTTTTACAAAAAAATTACACTTGAGACAATTCTTCTAGGTTTATAATATAATTATTTATTATATATATACAGCAAATTGTTTTACCTTTGGACAGCAATTTGTGTACAGGGTGTGCTCCTTCCGTAAGTTTCCACAGTGTAAGGGTGTTCCCCGCTACAAGAAGACAATCCGTGTCCTCTCGAAGACACCAACTGATTGTTACTGCAGTAATAAATATAGATAAATTTAAAGAAAAATTAAACCAAAACAACTCGAAAGATATTTAAAGATAACTTAAAAATTTATTTTATTTTAATATATTTATTTGGACAAATAACAAGGACATACACTTTAACAGCTACGATTAACAAAATCGGTTACCTAACCTAACCACCCACATCTCCCCTCCCCCCAGCCCCCTTGCCTAGCGTGGGCTGGTGCAATACCCTCGTCCCTCCCCACCCCCACTTTACCTGGAGCGGGCGGATGCAACGCGGGAAGAGGCTGCAGCAGCAGCTGTGGCGCTGCTCGAGGCGCCCGCGGTGGGCGTGGAGGACCCGCCAATGCACACCTCACGCACCAACGGGGGGAGCCCGCACATACCGCCGCTATTAAAATGTTGCCGTCTGCAACAATCATATTTAAATTATTATTGGAGCGGAGCTCCCATGGATCAGAGTTCTCAATCGATTTAAAACTTCCCGAGTTCTTAATCGATTTAAATAAGTTTTGTATGCAATCTGTCAACACATTTCGGACCAGATTGCGACGGAGATTTTCGAAATTCACACTAAAAAAGTTATGACCAAAAAATATTGGCACTATGGGATTTAGCGCGCGCGCGCTTTTTGAAAGTTCTTATGGAATTTTAAAATTTACCAAACAATATTGATTTTTTTGATTTGTTTTTAGTAATACGCTCCGCTCTAATATATGGTACTAGTGAAGCAGGTACTAGTGTTGCAGTAGCTAAGCATAAAGCTTAGCGACTGCAACGACCTCATATACAATTTTTATATTTTTAGCTTAACTTAAATTATTTTTTTGCAATTTTAATTTGATCTATTTATTTTGTAATTTTATTTTTAGTGTGTTATTATCTATTTTATGTGATGTGTGAATAATACTTATTTATTTGACCAAAATAAAAATGATAATATAAAATATTGTCAAAACTTATAATTGTTGTATTTACAGGTTTAAAAACCTAAGTTTAATAATATAAACTATAATATATGACACATATTAAACTTAGGTTACATGTTAGTATTGTTAAATAAATTTATAATGTATAAATAAATTTATATAAAAAAATAATCAATCGCATTAAAATTGCATGTATTGCATTATCACACTAAAATATAAGAAAATTAGAATTTTAGAATGATAATAATGTCAAAATAATATTATAATAAAAGGTATAAATTATTGTAATAGAAAAATACTAGAAAAAATCGAGTTGCTCACAAGTGAATTCTCAGGCGGGGCGAATTCACTTGTGAGCCTTGTATTTTTCTTTTAATATAATTTATCTTATAAGATAGCATTGTAAAATGCAAAAATAAAAATAAAAAGTATGTTTTTGTCACTTAAGTAAATATGTAAGAAAGAAAAACCTAAATCAATAAATATAAAAAATCAATTAATCTATAAGAGACACAGACTCAAGCAAGGAGTTCCACTCCTTAGCGGTACGTATAAAAAAAATGGAACCAAAACGCTTAGCTTAGTTTTATCTACTCACTCTTATGAGCGAGGGCTGCGGTTGTCACTCTGAGCCTGGCTGGCCGCAGAGGCTCGGCGGTGACGAGGGCCCGGGTTCCTTCCCCGGGGGAAACAGCGCCCACCAACCCACTGGCGGTCACCACCAATGCGCCAGTACCCCACGTACCGTTTCTTATTACGTATGTAAGTAAATAAATTATAATCATGACTTAGCATTAGAAAACAAAAATAAAATACCATTAATAATAATTGTAATTTATTCTATAAACAAATTTTATGGCCATCACTTGACCCCCGTAACCAACAAACGTTATTTGGCGGATTATAGAGTACTGCCAAAGATCTCCTATAGTCGGGAATTTAATGAAACCGGGTACCTTATAATCTGACAAGTTACAGATCAATATGATAAAATTCTATCTGAACTAGTAAACAATCCTTGTTTTTGGTAGAAAAAAGCGCCTGCGAGCGCTTGTAAGAAAAATGGCGATCGCTAAGCGATAATAAGCAAAATGGCGGATTGTGTCAGCGCAACTGAAGTCAGCAAACGTGTCCTGGTCGAAAACTGTATAGTTTGTTTTTCAGCACTGGTAAGCGCTCGCAAGCGCTTTTTCTGCCAAACACACTGAATGAACGCACGCTATACCTATCCGCTATCATATATTATGTAGTCAAATTTAAACTGACCAATCAGAATCAAATCAACACGCGTAGAGTGCAGTAATGGCGTGTACAAGTCACAACCTGTTCAATCATGCATTACCTACATTAGTGAAGATTTGCCAAAATAATATTTGTGTACCTGTCGCAGTCATCTGGTTGAATCTGCTATTTGATTGAATGACTAGCGCGTTCATTGAAAGACGACATTTAATTGAATGACTGAAGGACAACTCGTCAAGTTGTTTAATGTAACGTTCAACGTCTTGACTGAACGTCATTTAGCATAGTCGTTGAATGGGATATAGCCGTCTTTGTAATGTTTGGTTAGGCTAGGTTGACGCCATATTTGTTTTGGTGACTACTAGCGCCGCAGTGGGAAAAAAATAAACTAAATTTCAATCACCTGACTGATTTTACGTCCGCTCAGTTCAAAGGGCTATGTTACAATCCGCTAACTAGTTGGACGATGAGTGACGCTTGTTCAATCAACGTTCGACTTAGTCATTCAATTGAATGTTGTCATTCAATGAACGCGCTAATCATTCAATCAAATAGCAGATTCAACCAGATGACGGCGACAGGCGATAGGCATGTCGGATTACAGGGGGTGCCTGCTTAGATATGGGCCGTATTACCGGGGGTCCATACAATATGTTTTTCTTTCACCCTTACAAACTTACCCAAATCCTTTGAGCGTAGGTGAAGCTCTCAACATCTGGAACTTCTCGTTTATCGGTGCGTCAGGTTTCTTATCTAGGGTGACCACGCGCCGTCCATTGTGAAAGAATATCGCACGAATTATATGTTCCCCTGGAATAATAATTATATTTACGTATGAGGCAACAGGTACGGAACAAGGTTTTTTTAATCTGGACTTGACATAACTAGATTGAACTAGATATTGGCTAAATCGTAAAAGAGAGCCATTTAACAAGAAATTTAATTAAAGAAGAGCCTCAGCAGGCTTACCTTTACAACATAAAAACCTACCAACATTGTATATTTTTTTTTATTTTATTTTGAATGGGTTTGCTCTTGATCTCAATTAAGCCCGGGGGCCAAGACAGAATCTTCGATGGAATGAGCTAACCCAAAAAGTGCCTATTCACCCTGACTTTACACCCATTTGACAATTTTTTATTGAAATTCTGTTTTACCTGGAAAGCTTGCAGTATATAAGCATGTCCAGTCATTCAACAAGTGTTCCTTTGGCCCATATACGGACACGTCACCTGCTGTAGTTGCTATAAGGAGATTCTTGCCTTCGTTATCCCACTCCAATGCTGACACCTTTAAATATTAAGAAAAAACTGATAAGCACTAAATTATCTAATAAAAGATAGGAAAATAATTCATATCTTGATTGAACCTACAGAAGAAAATGAAATAATTTATCAATCATTTCATTTCTTCTGTAGGTTTCTACTAGATCGAGGAATATAATTATGGTAAAAAAATTACATCTTGTCTTAACTTTTTAACCAACTGTGCTAGAAGAAGGGTTATGTTTTTGAGAGTATTTATGTATAATTGTTTGGTACACTCTGCGGCCTGATCAGCTCGGATTTTAGGTTAGGAGGATTGGGACTAAGCCTCCATTTGTACAATGGGTCCCGACTGCTGCAATTTTTTTTGTTTATAAAAATATTGTTTAAAAATACTATGAGCATAATATAAATTCTATAATTTATCTACCCCTTTTAGCAAAGTGCCCATTTGCACTAAACTTCTAAAGCATATAAAGACTATTATGTAAAGTCTAAATTGACATTTTTTGTATGGATTTGACGTTTATAAGCATCGCCTTAGCAATTTTGGCGATTCTTAAATTAAGTGCAATCGGATATGATGACTTTCTTGTTTTATGGTTTTTTCTTTTCCAAATTACCTACTTATATTTATTGTATACTAGCTGACCCGCTTCGCATTGCTGTGGCTCAGTTATTTTAATTTGCATCTTTTTTGGTAATGCATAAAATGAAACCTGTTCTAAGTTGCAACAAATTCGAAAAAAAATCATCAAAGTCAGTTGAGTAGTTTCGAAGTTCACTGTGGTCAAACACTGTGACACATAATTTTTACATATAAAGATATGACATTAAATGTTAGTGATTTCTCTTTACAACCTTGTAATTATGATTGATGTCTGTCTTTAATTGGTATTAACATTTGCGTGTCTACAGATATAAGGCAGAATGTTAAAAGTAGCTTTAAAAGTAATATTGTTCACCTTAATGTACCTTAAACAATAAATTATTTTAAAACAAAATTACTGGAAATAATCTACTCAATCACAAGTAAATTATCATACGGGAATCAAACTAAGTCGATTCAATTTTTTCTACCATTAATCTATTAAAATGATTTATCATAATGGATAGCATTGAAAAATGCATAAGACAAAAAAGATGTCAAAATATGATATTTTTTTTAGATTTTTGTGTATATGTGCAGCAACTCCAGATAATGTGGAAGATATTGTCAGGTTGCAAGTATTTCTAATGAAGGAGAATTCTTTATTGGTTGTAGCTAAAAATCACAAATTAATACAATGCTTGGCTATGACCCTTGTGTACTGCTCCGGCACACACACACATTTTTGCTAAGGATGATTTTGTTTTCTACTCTAGGATATGCTGATGCTATTTTTGCTAATAATGTGTATGTGTGTGGAGTGAGAAATAAAGCTGTTCTCTATCTATCTTATTGTGGCATGAAGTAATCATATGAAATATAAAACTAAATTTTTCATTATAAAATCTATACAATATTGTAGATTACATCGAAAAGTAAACATCATTAAAAATATTGTGTACATTGCAAGCTCTGACGAGTAATCCGTTTTTAGAGTACTTAGTTCTGCATTGCATTAAAATCTTATGTATTAACTCACAGGATGTACAGTGCTGGTAACTTTGTGGCTGTCCCAAGGTGTATCCAAATCGCAGACATACACATGTCCACCCCAGGTATCTCCATCACCGTCTGACAGTTCGGTGGGGGATGAGAAGGCTATGATATTGCATACCGAGATTGTCACAATAGGGCGAACCACTTCTGTGTCTAAAGGGCTGTGAAGCAAAAAAATCACAAAAAATCTTACGTTTAAATTAGGCATATTGTATAATATAGTAATGTAACTTTTATTGAATTAAATCCATTATAGAATATCGTACAATCACAAGGGAGTGGGATAAAACAGTTGCTTGTAAAGTAATTCGTAAATAGAAACTTTACAAAAAGTTGTTTATCTTGTACTGCAGAAAACATACTTATCGAAATTTGGCGGCTCGCATTTTAATGGTTTACGTCTCATAGAATAAATCAGCTCCATTATATGATGGTTCTTGTTCTCTGCTATTTTAATCACATTTAAAAAGTTTAGGTCACAATAAATGTAAAATTTGGTTCTATTCACAACGTAAAGCAGGTACTTTTACTACAGATTCGTTTAGTTACTTCAAATCTCCAAGTTTGACAAATGTGATGTCAAAAACAGCTAATTTATTATGAGTTGCGTTTCGTTGTGTATCAAATTCTCGATTATGTTTCAACTAGTGATAGTCTCAAAATTAATTTTAAATTAGCATTTATATTCTTTAGTACGTACAAACAGCAACAACCTTAACTGCCCCTGTCACGTGACTACCAACTTTTTGAAAGAAAGTGAGAATAGATGTATGACGTCTTCATAAATGTCATTTTTATTGTAGATGTGTGTGTAACGTTACAAAGTTTTGAAATGAACCATAATAACTGGAACTAATACTTTTTTCTAAGACCCTAATGAGTTTCGCATCAAAAAGGTGGGATTGTTTCAATTCAATAATAAGAGTAATGTCAGAACAATCATTGTCAAATTTTTCCGGTCGCTCGTTTGGAATTATTTGTAGAGAAGGTTGGTAAGCCAGTGGATCAAGACAACGTTGATGCTGTGCGTAAGCTGATTGAGGACATACCGCGAAATGCAGGCAACTTTAGACATTGGCTCATGCCAATTTCTAATACAAATAATTTTGCATGAACAATTAGGTGTAAAAAAGTTGTTTTCCCGATGGATACCGCATTCGCTCTGTGAAGAGTAAAAAGCGGCTCGCGTTACTTGGTGCGTCAGAACTCTCGAAAGATTCCACGCAGGATCCTCAAAAGCTGTATACAAAATCGTATCAGGTGACGAATCCTAGATATACGCGTACGAACCCGAAAGAAAAAACCAGTCACGAGTGTGTTCGAAAATGAGTTAAAAAGCCAACAAAAATTTTTCGTTCACGGTGTTGCAAAAAAATGGTGACCACGTTTGTCTCCAAAACCGGCCATGTTGTGACTATTCCTCTTGAGGGACAAAAAACGGTTAATGCAGAATGGTATGCTAGCTTTTGTTTGCCACAGGTCTTTTCTGAACTCCGTAAAGAGAACTGCAACCGCCGCATCATCCTCCATCACGACAATGCGAGTTCTCACACCGCGCACAGAACAAAAGAGTTTTTGGAGCAAGAAAACATAAAATTATTAGACCATCTGCCGTACAGCCCCGACCTAAGCCCTAATGATTACTTTGCTTTCCCTAAAATAAAGAATAAATTGCGTGGTCAGAGATTTTCATCACCTGAAGAAGCTGTGGACGCCTACAAAACGGCCATTTTGGAGACCCCAACTTCCGAATGGAATGGTTGCTTCAATAATTGATTCCATCGTATGGAAAAATGTGTCAAATTTCGCGGAGAATACTTCGAAAAGCAATAAATACATTTTTAAATAGTAAAGTTGTGTCACTTCCTTGATTCCCAAAACTTTTAGTGCCGCCCTCGTACCAGCCCGAAAATTGCCACTCACACAACATCAGTTTTTTATTACTGTTGGTCCCGGTTATCTTCGTATGATAGCGATTTTTAAAAGGCAGAACGCACAAACGGTTGGTTCTTCATAATAATGTTTGAACATTGTTATGAAGTGGTAATAATATATTTGTACTGAACAGCGTATTATTACCAGGACTACGATATTATCCGTCCAATCAAAATTATAATATTGAAGACAAAAGGCAATTCTATCTTCTTTGTGCTTTTGTGTAAGTAAGGTTTTTAAAGTTTATAATTATATATTGCTACAAAAAAAGTGTTGGTTTTTTATTTTACTTTTAGTCAGACTGGCGAACAAATTATTTATAATGCTTTGCGCTCTAACATTATAGCAAAAGAATAGGTATATTTAATAAAATATTATTTCATATTGCACTACAAAAAAATGCAATTTTTACTTTCTTCACTTTTGTTAACCTGAAATTTAAAAGCAAGACACATTTGAACCTTAAAACCATTCTAATCTTTGCATTTCGAGCACCGAGGTTTTTGAACAGAAAAAGACACGCTGTCACAGATATAAAATTCGAGTAGAATTGAATAGATTACCGCATGTCTGAAAAATTATTACTTCATATTTTAAATAACAGAAATGATAAAGTTTTGGGAACGGAGGAAACCATATACGTGGTGGAATAAGAGCTAAGGACAAACTACATGAGGTCGAGTTTGGCAATCATCCTACTAACATAATCAGAAAAGATTTTAAGTTAGAATCCCGGTAAGGACAAATGTTTGTGTAATAAAAATTATACTAGATTTAAAAAATCTAAAAATCCCACGTTTTTCAATGTCCTAAAAAGAATAAAATAACCCTGCGGGGCAAAGCGAGGGGCCACTCAAAACGTGGGGGCGCATATTACTAAGAGGAGATTTTAAAGAGATGAATGACATGCATTGATGCCGATTATTGTAAAGATGCGCCCCCACGTTTTGAGTGGCCCCTCGCTTTGCCCCGCAGGGTTATTTTATTCTTTTTAGGACATTGAAAAACGTGGGATTTTTAGATTTTTTAAATCTAGTATAATTATTTTATTCTTTTTAATTATTAACTCAACGAAGTAACCATGTGTTACGCAACAATCGGATAAGCCCCATACAAAAGTGAAAGTTGCCGAAAGTGGACCTGAAAGTGCATCTGGAAAGTTGAAAGTTGCTTTAGAGTGCATTGTCATCGGGTTCTGAACTATCCTGAAAGTTTCAGCTTTCTAGCTTATCGGAAAGTGCCTCAAATTTAAGTTGCAAGATTTTGCCCGGACAGACAAACAAATAAGAAAAGTGAGATAAGAAAAACGTGGTAAAATCACAATAATTAAGCGCTTTTTTGATTTGTTTATTTGTTAGGTTAGTATATGTTTAATTTGAGTAATATAATGTTAATAATAAATTTTTATAATGCAAGTGTAAGAAATCTTTATTATTATTTGCTTGCTGCATATATACCTTTCTAAGTCTATGGATGCAGGATAAGTAAAATTTATCATTATTTCATTCAAAAGCATGCGACGTTGCCGTTGCTCTTTGTTTTGGAAGAGCGGCAACAACTGAAAGCACGTCATCAGGCATGTCAAGACTCTGCGTCAAACAGTGTCAGTTCTCTGGCGCCAAGAGACACACACCACACACACAAAGATATTATGTCATAAAAACTTTAGTTTTTGTTATGAAGTTGTCATGAGAAAAATAATTTTATCTCTTTCTACCTTTCTGTCTGTTGGGTCTTGAAGGGGCAGTTAAGATTGTTGCTGTTTGTACATACAACGGATTATAATAAATAATTTTCTCTTGTCGTGTCTCGATAGACTATAGTCTTGTCAATCGCCAACTTTATTTAAACGTCATTAAATATGTATGCTGCTGAAAATCACTTTAAGGGATTTTTTTGAAATTGGGAATATAGACAATCTCAAATTCGAAGAATTTCAACGAAAAATTTGCAATATGAAATTATGTATTGCAAATTGTTCTTAAATTACTGTGCGTAACTGCAATGGTATTCCATAATAATTTATCATATCTAAATGTTTCGTTTTATTATTGTGTTGTACACCTATAAATAAAATGAACAATACTAGGCGATGCAGTCGCTAAGCATAAAGCTACGCTAGCATCATATATTGGACGGGACGTAATACCTAAAAAAAAATTTTTTTTTATGATGGGAATTTTTCCAATTTCAAAATTCGGGCTCCGTCACCATCTGGTCCTAAGCCTGTTGATTCGATTCCACACAAAAAATATTAAAATCGGTCAAGAACTCTGGAAGTTATGGTGTAACAGACATTGCGCCATTGAAGCTGATCCATGGGAGCTTCGCTTCGCTCCGCTCCAATGATTTACGATACTTTATAAAAAATATGAGGAAGTTTGCTTAATAGCGTA
Organism: Calamotropha paludella; assembly: GCA_927399485.1. Classification (NCBI taxonomy): domain Eukaryota; kingdom Metazoa; phylum Arthropoda; class Insecta; order Lepidoptera; family Crambidae; genus Calamotropha; species Calamotropha paludella. The sequence continues at coordinate 622,839 of OV656830.1, read as the reverse complement.
TATAAATAAATATTTCTTACATTCACACCAATTAGCCTAGCCCAAAGTAAGCACAGCAAGGCTTGTGTTATGGATACTAGGGTAACGGATAGACATACATATATGATACATAGATAAGTAATATTCATAGAAATATATAAAAACACCCATGACTCAGGTACAAATGTTCGTATTCATTATACAAACATCTGCCCCTTCCGGGATTTGAACCCAGGACCTTTGGTGCAAAAGGCAGGATCACTACCGTTGCACCAAACGGTCGTCAAAGTCGTATACGACATTGTTATTTATTACATATGTAATAATAAATCAGCTGTGGATATATTTGTGTACACGTTATTTTTATTTAGAAAGGAACTTTTTACATACATTTAAGGTTTTTTATTAGATTCTAATCGACCGACTATACTACTACTTCATCAGACCTAGCAAGCTCTACTCTTGTTTCTAACTTCAAACGTAATCACATCAAACATGAAGTGAGCTGACGACGTCCGTCATCAAACCCGGGCAATGCCCTTTCATTATTGAGTTGCGTTTCGTGTTTCCGAACGTAGACGGTTCCTGTGAAAATGGCGGATGGTTCGATGTCGCACCGCGTTTACATCGTGTAAAATGATTACGATAATAATTTGTGATTTTTATGTGAAAATGTGATATCGATGAATTAAAACCTGTGGTGTAGTGTTGTTCAATTGTGCTGCATCATGTGTCGGACAGGGATATGCCGTTTCGGTATCGGCAATTGGATTTTCTTGTTGAGCTGTCTGCATTTGTTTACATACGCTGAAGGTAAGTTTCTTCCCAAAATTGCCTTTTTGTTATCGATCGGCGGTATAAAACTGTCGCATTACCATATAAACGATTATTCGGGCACAATAATTTACACCTACGTCTTATAGGAATTCAAAATATATAGGTTTTAATTATAGTATGCCTGCAACTTTCTCCGTTCAAGGATAATAAAATTGTTTTATTTCGTCTTGTTTGTCAGGACAGTCAGGTTATTTACATACGGTGGGTGCATTCAAAGTTTATTTACGTTTCGGTAATGGTTTATTAGTGTTGTTGATTACGGTAGCACGTTAATGTCGGATTGATATACAGTAGGCGTCGTCGGCATATATTTAATAGTATTTAGGGCTCCGTTTATGGCCTTAATGCTGCTGTAACGACGCGCCGGTCCCTTGATATACTGTTATTGGGCGTATTCTTATAATGATACGTCAGCAATTCCTTTTGGAATTGTAAAAGACATTTTTTACAATTTTTTACAAGTTGAAGTCCCAAAAGACTTGTAATTCACTGTTATGATTTGACGAGACTTGGATTCTTGTATGCGTATTTTAAGTCAAATATATTTTTTGTATATTTGGAAACAAATTTGGTAAGTAGTTTATCTGTTGAAAATTAATAATGATAATGTGGACATTATTTCATTAGTGATACATAATTATAAAAACTGTGGCACTGTTTACATATTTTTACACTACTTACACTAATTACTTTGATTTATCTAATGTGTAAGCTGATCTAATGTGTGTGAAAAATACACAAAACATTTAAAGTTTTATGCTTACTGTAATTAAATAAAAAAAAATCCAAAAAGTTACCTATTATACATACATACTGTAATTGTTTAAATAATTTATTAAACCTACATAATGTAAGTTAGAAAAGGGTAAGGAGAAGGAGGAATTAATTGTGTATATTTTCTTTATTTGTTTTTTTTAAACCCACAAAGTTTTTTGTGAGATTGTTTTGAGAAAGTATTTTGAGAAGCTATAGTATTATAATTATTAACATTATTCCCTATTTAAGGGTGTAAAAGTAGAGGATTAAAGGTCACATTTTTATAAAAAAGAAGTGCAGAAAAACATTTATGGTTAAACCTTTTGTGTTTTGCATTTCTGTATTAAAGAAAAACTAACTTTGCTGTGGTAAATTTTGGTATATCTGTTTTTTTATATAAAAATTATTTACTATTGATATGAGCCCTAGCCATGAGCCATACTCTTATGATGGAAAGTTATATTTATTAATATATTTCTTGCTATATTACACTTTTTATACTTTTCCTTTTTACACAATTTTACTCGTATAATACTACTATGCCGGATACACAACATGTTTATTCTTAATTAAGTCCTTTACCTTAGTCATCTGGTAATGACAGCTTCTGTTAAGAAATTGAAAAGCCAGGATATAATATAAAAACATAAAAGGCTTTTTTTATCTAGTAAAATTGGTGTCAATTCAATATTTTTCAAAGTTACTTCAAAAATTATCTTACTGTTATGTTTTTCACATTCTCCTAATTTAGATTTTATCCATAGAGACTTCCTGTAGCCAGTGTTGGGCAAAATGGAATTAACTACAAATAAACAATTACAAATTGTAATTGGTGACTTCAATTACAAATTACTTGAAATTATTGAAAAGTAATTCAATTAACAATTACAATTAGTAATTGTAATTGTTAATTTCAATTACTCAATTACTTATACATAATCTCTTTTAAAGATCAGGTAGTATTTAAAATAAAACTACACTGGCCTGCAAAACTAAGTATCACATTTTTAAAATTTCATATTTTCTTAACTATAGAAGTTACAGATTTAAAATAAATAACGTTTTATAGCATATTTTATCAGCTCTCTTTGAAACTGTAATACAAAATTAAACCCTTTTTCGAGTCCTTTTTACTTCGAAAGTATATCTTATGTAGGGGAGATAGGGCTACAATTAACGGAGGTAAGTATTAAAAAGTGAATTTCTCAAAAACTATGCAAACTAAACCTACAGAGAGAGCTTTTGAAGGCAGCCTAGATCACGCCACATGATTCGAGATTGGTCAGTTATACACCGCGTATAGTGCGACTGTACTGTGTACCCGACCACTTTATTACGCAAATAACGAACATTTTTAACTTTACAAATTTTTGATTCATGCTTTTATATTTTTTGTATACGGCGTTTTAATTTTGTTTTCGCAGAAGCATATTTCATGCTTAATAATGCTACGAAGCTGTATTAATTAACTTCCAAATTATATTTTTTTATGTTCTTTAATATAAAAAATGTACCTTTGGGGCTAAAATTAATAAATCGGCGGGGTTAGTATTAACATGTTAGAACCTACGCCAGATATGGGCGCTCGTATTAACAACTCGTTTCTTGTCACATTTTGTGACGTAATACATATAAACAATAATCAAGTATATACGAAAGACTAGCTTTCCGCCCGCGGCTTCGCCCGCGTGGAATTCGGTTACATTGCGGTATAAAGCACAACTATAAGAAAACTTCTCATTCCCACGGAAAAATCTAAGAAGCGTGATGTAACGCTGGATACGGAATTCATATAATTCATTCCAATTCTTACGTATCTTAAAAATCACTTTGTTACCACGTTTTAAAAAAAACCCAGCGCCATCTTTCGCATACCTCTAAAACTAAATAGCGTAAGCTATCATTCCACTTCTTACGTATTTTAAAAAACACATCGTTACCCTGTTTAAAAAACACCCAGCGCCATCTATCGCATACCTCAAGAACTAAATAGCGTAAGCTATCATTCCACTTCTTACGTATCTTAAAAAACAAATCGTTACCATGTTTTAAAAAACACCCAGCGCCATCTATCGCATACCTCAAGAACTAAATAACGTAACTAATACTTATACCAATAAGTAATTCGTTGACTTTAGTGATTTCAGGATAAGTAGACGTAATAGATGTAAAAACAGTTTAGACGATAAAACAAATTGTACGTCATCCCTCGGGAATTCCTCATTCTCGGGGATTCATTATCGTATCATTTAGCTTCTAAATTTACATGTTTATATTCGTTTGCAATATTTTACGTTGTTTTAAACGACACACAGCGCCATCTACAATCCATCCATCAAGCAAACAATATTTTTGTTTTTCCTCGGGAATGTCATTTTTTCCCAGGATAAAAAGTACCCTATTATTTAATCCGGACTTTTATCTTTACGTCTGCAAAATTTCAAAGCAATCGGTTCAGTAGTTACGGCGTGAATGCGGAACAAACAAACAAACAAACAAACTCACTTTCCGATTTATAATATTAGTAAGGATTACTCGAGTCCCCAATTCCTTAGAGGTTTTCAAGTCAACTGCGAGAGCAGTAATGGAAAAAATAGAGATTATAGAGATGTAGCAAACGAATTTAAGTTGTGCTACGGTTTATCCTTGTGTGTGAAAAAAATAAATAAAGCGGGTACATCAAGACCAAGTTTACGAGAAAACCCGCTTAATCTTTAATAACGAACAAAGCAATTATGGCAAAGTTTGTGTTAAAGTATACTTAAATTTATTTCGGGTTACTGCGCAAAGATGCAAAGAGTTAAGTTAATGCGATGGCAGGAAGAGATCAAAGCGATAGCTGATTACCCTTGTAACCCTGATTAAGGTTTATAATATAACAGTTAAGGGATTATTAGTTTTTGTTTATGTTTAGATATATTGTAATTTGTAATATTATATAAGAAAATGTGCTGCATACACATCCGTGTTAATTGCATTTTCATTAATGTAAAGTAATGTGAAACATGTATTATATTAGTTGATGTAACAGAATGTTAATACTTACCCCAGAGTTGTTAATTCTAGCCCCAAACACGGGGTAAAAATTAACAAGCTACTTTGACGCGAGAAAGAAAGCTTTTACAAAACATGATACCTAAATAGTTACAGCATCATGTGGCGAAAAAATATGTCTAAATGTTTAATAATTTCGGAGGTAGGTACAACTAAAATGCAATTGTTGTTAATTGTGGCATCGGCCTCCCCTACTCGAAAAGTCATTGCAATTTTAAAAAATTGTGATACTTAGTTTTGCAGGTCAGTATGTTATATTATGATTTATCAAATGTTTATTTACGAAATAGATCAGAAATTGTGTTATTTAAAATCACCCCTTTAAATTAAGACAAGAAATGTTTCATTTATTTTAAATTTGACTTTAAGACGACTCTTTGTTCGACGCCGGGAGATTAGAAAAGGGATAGGTAGCTGTGTACAGGTAACGAAGCACGCACTTACACACTCATAAATTCATGGCTGATTTGTGCACTAAAAACTTTGTTTGTGTTGTGCTTGTTGTGCTGCGTACGGCCATCAAGCGAATAACCGCTCAGTTTTGATAGTTTAGTATGTTACCCTTAAAAAGTAATTGAGTAATTTGAATTACAAACTAATGTAATTTAAATTACTTGGGACTTATGTAATTGAATTACAGTAATTTCAAATACATGTAATTTCAATTAAAGTAATTCAATTACTTTTCATTTAATTAGTAATTAAATTACAAAAGTAATTAATTATTCCCAACACTGCCTGTACCCAATCAGATTATTAATATATTTCTATTGGATATTTTTTTTTTTATTATAGTAAAAAGATTGATTTCCACGATGAAACCAGTCAAATGACAGCTGAGAGGCTGAACAAGCAAGTGGATAAAGATTGTTAGTAACACTGTGCATAATGTCAAAGGTCGATCCTGGTTTGAATCAAACAGATTTAAACCCGGAGCACATAAATGTTTTTGTGATGACCACAATATACTAATTAATTGATGTATTCTATTTTCTATATAGCATGTGTATTGTATAGCACTTCCGCACACAGTACACATTTGAATAAAACACTTTTTAACGGATTTTGGCAGTGATCACATCCTGTGATCACGACTCCTGTAAAGGAGTCTAATCGTCAGGATTAGACTCCTGGATCCTTAGATCACTGGCACAGAAAATATTATAGCTAAAGCAGTAAGATAACTATGTACATTCGATCGAAACGAACACACTCACACAGAGGCATGCCTCAACACTCCTAAGCGAACATCGAACTTGCAACCTGCAGTTACGGCAAAGTAGTTTGGAATAAAAACTGAACGGGATTACTATGTTTGTTAATTTTGAGACTCCGACATTTAACACGTTCATTACCACAATGAATTTCATGATTTTTCTCGGGTGCCGCCTACATTATGCGGCCTAGCGAGTTCAAGGCATTGCAGAATAGTATATTTAGTGTACTCTATTATTTTAAGCAGAAAATATGGATCTATTTTGGAAATATTTGCTAAAAACACTGAACTGGCGAGTCGTCGGCACTAGAATAAGATTTACGTGAACTCTCCGGGCGAGTCGGTGGCATTGAACGTGTTAACCTGGCTCAAATCACTGGATAGAGTTTAACCACCGTATGATTATCTCAACAGAACACTATTACATAGTACCAAAAGGCGAAGCGATTGAAGTTACCAAACACTTTCAATCGTATATAAAGATTTATATTGTTGAGTGTGTCGAATCCAGTAGTCCATTTCTGTAAAAATAACACAACACAAATAGTGTCGGTTTGAGGTCTGTTACTGCAAGCATCGTGTATTGTGAAAACAATTAGTAAATTGTAATTTTAGAGACAGTGGTACCGGTATCGAATGTAATAAATATTACGACAAAGGCTAGACCAATATTTCCGCCCCTAACATCCATCCGCAATAAACTTCACATGCAACTGTTTCGAAATATCGAAGCCAGACAGATTTAAAACAGATATTTGTTGACTTTGTTTTAATGAACGATGTAATGAAACTATATTGAAAACTATTATTGTGATAATAAAATAACATTGTGTTTTGTGGACGTATGGTGGTGGTGACGACGGATAATATTGTAAATGTCTTTTATTTTTTAAAAATCGTGAATAGGAAAGTGCTTGATCGCTATCTCGCCAGATGGTAAGCGACGATGCGATCTAGGATATGACGCGCCTGCCTAGAAGATATTTCTGTTAAAACTGACGACTTTCTTGCGCCCGTTCTTCTTGTCAATTAAAAACGTCCTGAATGGGTCGATAGGTAACACTGACGAACATGAAGTAAATTTGAATAAAATTATTATAATATCACAACAATAAAATACATGCTAATATAGTTTGAAAGAAAAGAAAGAAATAACATTTCGGACTCAAACACACAACAACAAAATAACAAAACAACAACAAAATGTATATAACTAAAATGAGTAACAACTTAAAAGAGTAAAAAGTAAAAAGAAAATAAAAAAATAAAAAATAAAAAAAAGTTTCAATTTATGTTAATAAAACCTGAACTATGTTTCCTAAGCAATAAGGACCTAGTAGCAATATTTTTTGGCCACCAAAGATAGCCACTGCATCACCAAACTCTACAATATTAGTCGCCTTTAATGATGTTCGTGCGAAAGGGATTTAGTTAAATGTAGATGCCTAAAGTTAACTCAGTCACAGCGCTGTCAGTTTCAAATTACATAAAGGATTCTGATTTTGCTGCCGGATGAGCGAATAGATATATTTTGTAGAATATACACATGTTGAAGGCGATAATTTTACCATAAAAAAGGGTATACTCCGAATGTGAAATAATAAGTTGAATTTTTATATATACCTTCCTTTTAGCATTCATAAAGATGTATTAGTAAAATAAAAATATGAAGCTTACTTCTGCAAAACTCTAGCAGTGTGCACCGCCCGCCCGCAAATAAATGCAGAAACCGCAGACACCGGCACCTTCACCAACTACTCTTCGAGTAGTTTTTTTTATTTACATTGAATATGTTCGCTCTTGGTCTCGATCAAGCCCGGGGGTCAAGACAGGATCCACTATGGAGCGAGCTAACCCAGAAGGTGCCTATTCACCCTGACTTTAAAAATGGACGGGTTATAAGTACTCGGAAATCCAGACGCAGTAAAGTTCCACTCTTTTGCTCTGCGCATTATAAAAGAATGATGAGAAGCGCTTGGTGCAACTGGTAGGTATAGTAACCAAGAAAGGGTGATAGATTGAAGAAGGGAGATGGCGGATGCAGCTCCTGAGCACACTCTCCAAAGTACAGTCTCTAGAAGATCGACAGACAGGCAACTTTGCGGCGTTGAGCTAAGGTGTGAAGCTTGCTCTTCGCCAATTTTCAGCCTCTCCAGTTGAATTGTGTCCAGTGCAGCTATCGACATTTTTCATATAGTATAATTAATATTAAGTTACTGGCGTTTTGGGCAAGCTGTAAGCCTGCAAGAAGTAAAATAGTGATAACTGATAACCATTCGGTCAACACTAGAAATATAAACTTGCTATTTCAAGCTTCAGATTACAAAAAACGAGATGCTCATTTTTAGGAAGATGTATTGTGTTTTATAATAAGGTGCCATGCCATGTAACTGAACTGTCTTTAGGGAAATTAAAAAAGTTGTAAAAAAACCATTATACGAAAAGGCTGTTACAGAATTATGATTATATGAAGTACAAAATTGCTTAGAGTCTTTGATTTAAGAACTATAAATATACTTTTTTTTCAAATGCATTTTTACAAGCGCTACAAATTATTTCTCAGTTTTAAAAATATTTAACACATCAAAGGGAGAAAAATATAAGTCCTTGCTGAGTTTCTCGCGACTTCTCGGTACAAGGTCTTTCTTCGTAGGACTTACGAAGCCATCGAATAGTTGACTTTCAATAAATGCATTGTTAATTATTATCCTAATTAAATTATGACAATATATTGTATGTGTGTTTGTTACCTTATTGTCAGTAAAAGCCTAAAAATAACATTCAAGAAGGCTAAGATAGAAGATAAGAGTTAGCTATATGTGTAGTCGTATAACCGAAACGTTAGCGTGATTCATTTTTGGTACAGCGACATCTAGTATTGAATAAAAAAAAAATCTCTATTTTTTATAAAGGTTCGCTCTTGATCCCAATCAAGGTATCCACGATAGAACGAGCTAATCCCGAAAGTGCCTATTCACCCTGGCTTTAAAAATAGGACGGTTTATCTTTAACAAATAAATGTTAAAGTTGTGGCCAAGTTTCAATGAAAGCACGGGAGAAGCGATAAATATAAAAAGGGATGATTTGTTAGTACGTCGAAATGATATTGGGAAGTATAGAAAAGGCTTTTATACAGTTAAGCTTATTGTGTCCCGGCATGATCCGGTCGTAAATCTTGGGCGACGCGTGCCGTCCGGCTGGATACGGCTGTTCGCTAATTGTGACTTTTTTTATTAACATGTCTGGCTCTGGTGACATTCCTTTTGGGACAGATGTAATATTGATGGCATCATTACTGTATTAAGATCGAGGTTCGAAATTATCTGACTTTTATAGTAAAAATAAATCTGCCATGGCATGCATAAAACAAGTTAAAAAAGTTTAAATAAAACAACTTTTTAGCGCATAATTTATATTTAATTCTGACGTTTCGACTTTACAGGAGTCATGATCACAAGATGACTAAGGCAATGGTAGTCATAAATTTTCTACTACCTTCACAATATTTTAATCGGGCACGTTCCATGGCAATCTAAGTGTCATCATAATTTGATCTTGGTTTCGAATCGCATTGGGAATTAACATAGAAAAATCGATTTTTATTTATATAGATAACTAAGTTATTGCTAGGTAGCCTTGAAATGAATTCACTAGAAGTAAGAAGAGCACTGAATGAAATCTGTATAAGCCTTAAAATTTTGCGTGGTCTAATAGATCTGCCTGAGGCAGTAGAGCAGCTTTCCAGGCTCTTTGTGCCTGACAACTACTTATGCCATCATGCTAACCAGCGGCATACTTTATTTGCTAGACCTGCATGCCGCACCAAAGCACGCGATCAGTCCCCACTCTGCCGAATGCATACGGCCCTCAATGCTTTACTAGTGAAGTATCCTGAAGGACTTTTTTGCTGACGAGTGGAAGCTAATAATTAATGCTGCTTTGAAAATTATGGAGAATGGATCATTTTTTTAAATTATATTATGTTTTAATTGGTGATTATGTATAATTCTATGATTTTATTGTGAAAAACGATTTTGTAACTGGAATAAAACCCGTTTAATTGTTAGAAATAAATAAAAAAATATTTGATAACAATAACACAATAATAAACAAACTTTAAAATAAAACTGTAGGTGTATTAAAATTAAATAAAAACATCTCTCAATATTTTGCTCGTATGTAACATCCCAGAAGAAGATTGACAGTGTTACGGCGTTCTATTGCCAAAAGACATTGGGACCCTTACTATGGAAAAAATACCCACGGCAAACACTGTTGAATGATACCTCATTTTAAAGCCCGAGACGTCTACATGTACTGGTTTAAAGAGCATTACTGTGGGGTATGGGAATATGAAGCATTTTTAGTTCAAAAAGTGACTCCAAATATCAGTTTTATATTAAAGTAAAATAAATGTTATTACGGAAAGCTCATTGTTTCTTATTATAATAATAATAGTATGATTACATTTACTCTCTTAACTATCTTTTTTACAAAGTCATGACAATAATCTCAATAACGATGTAGGTATAAAAGAAAAAATGTAACGTTGTTATTCATAAATCTTTATTATTCCTCGTAATCTATCATAAAAACAGTATCTAGAAATGCAGCTGATGCTAGGTTAACATCTTCGTGTCTCGCCCACGCTTGATAATATATCATGCTGGCAATGTGTGCACAACATCAAAAAATGGAATTCGTCGTCATCAAAACTGTCGAGATTTTCAAAATCTTGTTTTCTATTTAGGCCCCATTTGTAAATGTTTATATTATGCAACATAAAATCGCTGTTAAAGTCACGGTGGCCACCTTGTAACAAAAGTTCTTCCCAAACGTTACCTCGCAAGTGTGGGTGGCAAACACGAGCAAGGGAAGGGATATAATAATTATTATTCTTCAGCAGATTGAGCTTCATATAATCAGGCACGGTGTGGGCCGGCGCATTACGACAATTATCAAATATACAACGCCTCGCCGTATTGGACGCGCGAGAGTGCCTGCCAAGACTAAAAGGGCCCAAGGGCAATTGTATCTCCGGCTGCACTGGTGCTGGTGGTTGTACTTGTCTTGGTGGTGCTGGCGGAGCTTTTAAACATCGATTTGCTCTTTGCCTATAAGGATGACATATATACCTTGCGCCATTAAGTAAAATCTGAAAAAAAAAACAAATATTTTTTTCTGTTTCAGATAAGCTCATACATTTTTTTTATAATATTGGTGGCAAATGGGGTCAGTTAGTAGAAACACTTCGTTAAAAAGGCTTAACAAAGAATAATCTACATGAAAAGTAACTATGGGATACTAAACACAAATCGGTCGAATTAGGACCAATATAATTATCTATTAACCTTTCCAAAAAATAAGGTAAACGAAGAAAAAAGAAATAAGTAGAAATGTACCTAAAAGGTACTTAAAAGTTTGTGGCATAACAAAAGTCATTGTTAGAAATAATTCGTGAATCAGCCCGATAGCCCTTTCAATGGCTGGTTATATGTAAAAACCTATGAAACCCAATGGAAAAAAATACACACCTCTCGTAGCGCTATTTTTTGTAAAAAAAATCCACATGGCTTTTGTTTGTTTCGAGTAGTTCCTTGAGTAAGTCTATGTCTTCTACGCCGTAACACATATCTATCACACACAATACAACGGTTAGGTCTTTCCATTTCAACTTAATTCCAATCCAAAACAGAAAAATCGAAAAGTCCGTAAACAAAGCCAAAGGTTGTATGTAAGAAACTTCAGAAACAGGGAAGGAACGCACAGATCGCAACGATAAATGACGAAGGACTGCGACGGGGAGGAGGGCACATTGTACTTTCAAGCGATGCGATGACGTGCGCACGCGCAGGTAGCGAGACCAGTTTTTTATCTACCAGCCCCTCTCGTACCTCACTGAGTCTAATTATCTTAATTAATTACTAATATTATTGAATATTAAAACGTGCAAAAATTAAAACATATTTATGTCATTATCTCAACATTCCCATTACTTTATTTTAAAAAAACTACACAGTTATAAAATATGTAAGGTTATCTAAAAACTACTATAAGTTTCATTCGTGTTTGCTGAGTTTCGCAAAGCGGGTCAGAAAGGTCCCAATGTCTTTTATTCTCTGGACAAGTTACAAACTAGCCTTCTGATACAATACTATATCTTTATGTATAAAAATAGCCGATCACAGTGTTTTTTTTTCATTTTGCTGGATTTGTTCGTACTTTAAGAAATAAGGATACGTTTCATTTTAATTCTTGTATATATGTATAAAAGTTAGTTTTACGTTACATAAAAAGAAACAGACGACGAATAAATAATTAAATCCAATCAATATTGTTACGACCGTTTGGCGCAAATGTAGCGATCCTGCCTTTCGCACTGACGGTCCTGGGTTCGAGTTCCGGAAGCGGCAAATATTTTGATGAATACGAGCATTTGTACCCGAGTCATAGTTATATTATACATATTTCTAAGAATATTAGATATCTATGTTTCATGTATGTATTTCTGTCCGTTACCCTAGTATCTATAACACAAGTCTTACAATGTTTAATTTGGGTTAGGCTGATAGGTGTGAATATAAAAAAAAATATTATAATTGTTGCATTTTTAAAATGTGTTTGTCTGTGGCATCTTAGCTCTTAAATTATCTTAGAATCGATGTGGACGCGGTTGTTTTTTTAATTGGAATGCAGGTTTTCCAGCAATAGTTCGTAGACTTGGTTTCGAAAGTTGCTAGGGAGTTTTTAATTTTTTTAATTTAATTATATTTTCCAATAAAATTACTATCGTCGAAATGGACTCATCGTTCGATAATTTACCGTTTCGATCAATATTCAATCGATCATTTGTTATTCCATTTACATCTGTAGAAACATCATTACCCAAACATCACCGTGCCCCTGCTATATGAAAAGGACAAAAAAAGTGTGATGATCTGACACGCAAGCCTTTCATTCGAATATGCCCTTAATTGTCAAAGGTCTCGACCCCCGGCATCTACTTGACGCGCAGTCAATAGATATTGATTGCCGCCTTATCTGATCTGTCGGTAGTTGAGTGTTGCCAGAAGTAATGTTAGAGTTACTACCGTTATTATGGTAGTTATTTATACTCTGTGCCCAGAGTTATTTTTATGTTGTACTTTTATTGGCGTATTGGGAGTGAAAAGTTTCATGTAACGGAAGTTGCGCACGCGCATCATGCAACGAAAAAGCGACGGCATGAAGTTAGCTGTTAAAGTGAATAGACTAATTTCAGGATATTTAAAAATTTTAATAAAATATATCTTCTGCCGCGCGTACATAAGTACACACACGATTCTTTTGTTGACTATTTATAAACCTATTCTGGCATGTTTAAAAAGATTAATCAAAGTTTCTTCACAGCCCGTCCACCAAGTTCCGAACTTCTGCTATACTAACACAAGGCATATGATTTTTATTACACAAGATATATAACATTTAAATAAAAACCGCTTTCAAGGGATAAACTCTTTAATTTTTATCCTGAGGTTTTGATTTGACTCCTTTACAGGAGCAGGATAACAGGATCATCCTGTAATTTATTTTTTATTTAGGATGGGTTAGCTCATGATTCGAATCAAGCCCGGGGGCCAAAACAAAATCCACGATAGAACGAGCTAACCCAGAAGGTGTCTATTCACCCTGGCATTGAAAATGGATTGGTTATAAGTTCTCGGAAATACAGACGCAGGGAGGGAGTTCCACTCCTTTGCTGACATATAGGAATAACAACCACGAAAGGGTGGTAGCCTGCAGTACGTCTGAATGTCCGATGGAAAAAAGGAGATGGCGGTATGAGCCAATGCAGCTCCTGAGCACAATCTTCAAAGTCTGTAGAAAATCGACAGACAGGCAACTTTGCGGCAATGAGCTAAGGTGTGAAGCTTCCTCATCACTAATTTGCTAAATAAACAAAAGAAATTAAAATTGAATATAAGTCGCTCATTTGAAATAACAACGTGACATCTTGACAGACAGCGATTTTGGAAATAGTATCACAAATTATTCACCGCAACGCGTTCTTTATACTACAAAAAATTGGTATTTACAAAGTAATAAATGAAGGCTCTGTGCGAAAAAGAGACAAAGTTATCATATTTACAAACATTAAAAGTCGATTTCTCTAAATTGAAAAATATCGAGATATCACGTTCTCTCTTTAAATGAGCGATGTATGTCAGGATCATGGTAAGTGGAAATCTGTGAGGTCTACGTACCGCTGCAGGAAAACGGACGTGAATTTATGCATGTATAAACCTATCTAAGTAAATCCGATAAAAGATGTTCTATTTAAATGAGTGATATGCTTAAAAGTCTAACAACTAAATAAGATTATTAATGTAGTTATAATTTACTATACATAAATTTATGTTTTTTTAATAGAAAAGCTAACAAATATGGCGCTGTGAACTACGGTTGGTTTCCAATAATAAGAGCCTTAGTATTTGATAGAATCAAACGTTACTTGGCGGAAGTCCATATCCCTTATGAAAAACAAAAATATGTAGCTTATTTCCGCAAAATCCAAGCAAAGTGCATCGCAAATAAATGCAAAAACCGCAGACACCAACATCTTTACCAACTACTCACGTGTTTCGCCCCCACACGAAGCATCATCAGAAGTTGTTAGACCGGTACTGCATTAATTAATAAGAGCCTCCATCTAGGTCTGTTCGCGTGAAGCTCGCTAAAATCCTTTCCGACCTCATTCATCCTACAACACCTGGAGCGGCCAACTGGTCACGATCTTCACCCATCTTCTCAGGGTGGCCGAGCCAGCGAAATTATGAGCTTAACTCGATTATGATGTTTGGCTTGGCCACCTGATATTCCAGCCCTAACAGCCCTCCTTCTCCACATTTCATCTTGTATTTTTGCCCACAATGGGTCCACTGTTTTGCCTCAGATCTCCGTCCGCCGCCAGGAGCTTGGTATCCTTTTTGAGAATCAGTGTCCAGGCCTCAAACACAATTAAGTTAATTTTAGGGCTCCGTTTCTCAATAGCAAAAACGTAATCCCTTATAGGATCAGGTCTGTAATCTCTTGGAGCAGTGAGCGCAAAAGATACGGCTGCCCGTTTCTGTCGCAAGGTAATCAAAACATATAGGGTACTTCTCGTGGAACTAGAATCATGTTTTTTTTTAAATCGTGAATAGGAAAGCGCTTGATGGCTAACTCACCTGATGGTAAGCGACGATGCTATTTAGGATGTGACGCGCCTGCCCAGGAGATACCTATTCAATCGTGACTTGAAGACGACTAAATTTTATTTGTTTTTCGTTATTTTTTATTATTATTTTATTGAACATTTGATTTTCTCATTTTGCAGCATTACATATTTTCAAACCCCATATTAGATGCGATTCTCTGCTTAAATTATTTTATAAATTATTAGAATTAAAAAATACCATTCTTAAAATGCAAACAGTTTATTGACATGGTAATTGTTAACTTTTGTGGACAAAAATACTATTAAAAGTGTTTAACTTATTTATTGATTAGAAAAACTATGCGTACAACGTAAGTAGAAAATATGTTACATAGACCAATGGCCATTAAGCAGTGTTGCCAATAATAAAACAAAAAGTGACGCTGGAGTGCATAACCACAGATAATATAATGCATTATACAAGGCGTGAAATTTAAAGATACATTTTATTTTAACAGCAATCACTTTAGTTAACCAAACATTAATAAGTAGCCATCCAATTGCGAATATCCGTCCATTTTATCTTTAGCCTTGCACTACCCTCAGTTTTTTTAAATTTATTAACTAACAGCCTAACTTCCTTCCTTTTTACTAGTTCACAGTAACGCTTAGCAAGCAGCAACCATCTCTTTTCTACGTTTACTTTTTATATTCAATTAAGATACAATGTCTCATTATGGTTAGTAACAAATGAACTTAAAGCTATGTTAGTATATAATATTTCATTATTATTAATATATTAATGCAAAATTATTATTAAATTAATTGTCAAAATAAAATTATTAAATTTACAAAACAATTCGTCGCTGCATTGGGCTTCCGTTCAGTTCCGAAATAAATAAAAATAATCACAGCAGCTCAAGTGGTGGTTTTAGTAGGAACTAAAAAAAGATGTTGGCAACATCGAGGCGGACTCGACGACCTTTATAATACCCCGTTTCCGCTATCAATCAAACCTTCGAGGGTTTCGCGTCGTAACTCGGCCATTCAACGCTCCCATAGTAGTTTATTACCTTTTAAAGGATTTACATAGGAAATAACCTGATTTTACGTCACAAAACGGTACTGGCAACACTTGATTGATGATTGCTATGCGGGGGTTTTTTATTGTCACTAAATGTACATCGGGTGAGGAACGTGATAGGACTCGACCTCAGCTTTGCTTGTGTAAAATTGAAATGGTTTGTTAATTTTAGTTCCAGTCAAAACTCATTGAAGCAAAGCTTCTATACAGACGTTCGAGCCGCTCGCAGAGGCGCTCGCCGACAGTGAAGCGTCAGATTTGACAGTTACACGAGAGCGTCAGATTTAGTACCGTTACCTGATATATACAGGAGCCAGCTGCCTCCCCACCTCAGTGTGCGGGGTCTTCTGTCTCGCTTTCACTCATGTCAGTGTGCGTGGCTGGTGTGGCTTTCTATCTCTTTTTCTATTCTTTGCACCCACGCCAGTCACTTTTGAATGTCCGTTGCGATTAGATGTTTTTATCGCTTAGTTCCTACGCTTTATACTATAAAGCTTAGCTTCTTTTCTGTGTTATCTCATTAAGCACATTATCGACAGTGCTGGCGACACTGTGCCTATGGTCAAGATTTGTATATGTACATAATTTCAAATAAAAAACGGATGATTGTTGCTTGCTGAGCGTCGAAGACATACATATATGAAACATGAATAAGTAATATTCATATATATATATATATATATATATATATATATATATATATAAAAATACCCATGGCTCAGGTACAGATCCTCGTTTTCATCAAACAAACAACTGCCCCGGGACTCGAACCTAGGACCTCGTGCAAAAGATAGGATCGCTACCGTTGCACCAAACTGTTGCTGTTACTTGCATAAAAAATATAATTGAAAAAATATTAATTATACAAATATAATGTCAAGACCTTGGTAGCTTTATTAGGGCGGTAGCACTCGCCCGGATAGCGAGAGGAGGTGGGTTTGAATTCCGCCTGACATAACACAAGTTGAAATTTTTCTAGTAATACTTTCTTCATTCATGTATTCGAATATAACATATAAACCGCCTGTTTTCCAGGCCAGGGTGAATAGGCACCTTCTGTGTTAGCTCGTTCCATCGTGGATTCGGTCTTGGCCCCGGGTTTGATTGGGATCAAGCTAACCCATTCTAAATAAAAAAAAACGAATGATTTGCTCATTCGAATAATTTTATTAGTATCATTCTAAAGTTTGCTTCTCTTACTAAGGATAGTTGTTTTAACGACTCTTGACTTACCATTTGAAGCAGAGGTTGGGCTTCCAAATATTCGTTGGGGTTCCTAAATAGCAGAGAAACCCATTAAATAAGTAATAGTACATTAAGTAAATCGTTTTTTTTTTTACTTCCTCCCGTTACGTGTTCCATCCAGAATTTAACGAATGCTATTAGGATGCATCTCTGTTTACTTGTACAGGAAGTTTGTATATTTTTAATGCACTAATAAAAGAGCCATAAAGAAGTGCGTGGTACCACCTCAGGCGGAATCCGGCGTAGTGATGTGACCTGAATAAATCGTATATCGATAAATTGACGAAATTAAATGTCGACCGTTTGGTGCAACGGTAGCAATCCTGTCGCACTGATTGTTTACAAATCCTGGAATGGGCAGATGTTTGTTTGATGAATACGAGCATATTTACCTAAGTCATGGGTACCAGTGTATATATATAAATTCCCTGTCACAGTGTTTGACTGCGATGAACTCCGAAGCTTTAACCAATTTTGATGATTTTTTTTTTCACTTTGCTGGGTTTGTTCCAATTTAGGACATATAATAGATTTCATTTTAATTTACAATCAAATTATCAAGCCATAATAACTGAGCCACAAGAACTCGTGGCTAGGTCAACTTGTATTTGTATAAATATAACACTTCATGTATAATATATGTATGTCTATCCGTTGCCCTAGTGTCCATAGCAATCGAAACGTCCATTTGCCAATTCCAATGTAAACACTGTTTATATTGGAATTGGCTAATTGGTAGGAAAGTAAGAAATATTATTATTATTCATTCTTATTAATTTTAACTCACAACTAACACATCACTAATATTGGTAAGTTAAGTATTCAATCTAGGTACAAATATTATTACAAGAAAAACCTTATTTGAGATAGATAAACTCAAAATAAAAAAAAAACACAAGTATACGTGTTAATTTTGAAAAACTGAAATTAATTAGACTATGATGGCTGTTGTTGATGAATATTGATCTGTGAATTATTGAATTTTGGAAAAGGGTGCCATATTGTTATTTTTTACGTAAAAAACAGTTTAGAGATATCAAAGTCATTAAAAAATTATCTTAAATTATAAAACTAATTTCAGTACCAGCAACATTTACAACAGCTTTAATTTACAAGCTTAACTAAGAAACAAGTGCTGAGAGAGATTGATACAAAATATAAACTGGCTTTCGTACATGCAAAAAAAGTATTTATTTTTGTTTAAATAATAGAATAATTTGTTTCAAATTTTCTGATCCCGGTGTTAGATAAAATAAATAAGTACCTGTTGACGATCAATTTACGCATTATAAATGCTTATATTGAATGAAATACGTGTTATCATTATCTTTTATGATGCGTTTCGCTAGGATATAGTAATTAATAGATAACAATAGTATAAAAATCTATCGAAAAAACCATCGATAGTTCTGCAACACTACCTGCGTTTTCCCGCGTAAATTACTCGCCCGCCATTACCGAATGCTGACGCCATCTTTGTTATTGGCAAAGGAATTCGAGGTTATACAGCCAGGTTGGAATACTTTGCGTTTCGTTATGATGTTTAATTACATTTTCAAAGGGATTACTATTGTAGAATTAATTTTCGGGGAATTTGGCATTTGTAAGGTTTCTTTAATGTTTAGAATAAATTGTAATTTTGTACGACTCAAAGTAAAAGTTACCCATTTAAACTCACAAAAGGAATTTGTTAAAATTAAGTCGTTTGTTGCTATTGACTTTTTTTAAAAGACACTAGGTTTTTTGCTTTCATTGTTTAAACGTAATTTAAATATTTCTAAAGACATTATTACAAGTAACAATCCAACGTGTCTCAGGAGCTAGAAGGGACTCGAACCCGCTTCCCTCGCTATCCGGGCGAGCGATATCTTAAGCTTGCATCTAGTAATGGACATGTTATAGCAGAGATGAGAAGAGAACGTCCAAAAAGGCGCCACTATTATATGGTTGATACACCAAAGAGACGCACTAACCGTTTTGGTTCACAATTTTGTGATACGTACCGAACTCCTTGCCTAAGTCTGCGTTTCCTGATACGTATAATTTAGGGGTCTTCAAGTCACGAGTGAGTAGGTATTTTCTAGGCAAGCGCGTCACATCCTAGATCGCATTGTCGCTTACCATCAGGCAAGATATCGGTCAAGAGCCTACCTATTATATATATATAATTCTTCTGTGAGTGTGTATGTCACTGAACTCCTCTTAAACGGCTGGACCGATTTGAATGATTTTTTTTGTGTGTGTTCAAGGGGATCTGAGAATGGTTTAGATTCACAAATCAGCCCGGCAGATGGCGCTGCAGTCAGCACAGCAACGCGTGGCCGGGTCAGCTAGTTTATTATAAAAAAGCGATATCTACGAAAGGTTTTGTTGATAGGTTTATTAAAAATGATGATTATTAATTTATATGTAAGATGGAGGTCGGTCCCCCTGTCCGAGTTTCTTTCGTCAGTTCTTCTCTGAAGGGCCTCTCAATTTCCAAACTGGTAGTAGACTCAGTAGTGTACAGTAATCGAAGATATAATAAAATAATTAAATAAAATGTAAAAACAATTTTATTCTTATAAATTCAATATTTGCCCGTGCCTGATGAAAATATTGTGAAGGTAGTAGAAATTATATGACGACCGTTGCCTTAGTCATCCTGTGATCACGGCTCCTGAAAGGAGACGAAACGTCAGGATTAAATGTAAAATTATGCGAAAGTATCCGTTTAAAAGTAGTTTTATTAAAACAATAAGTTATTATATTATTATTATTATTTTAAATATCAAATTTAGTTGCTTGATTGACTTAGATATTATTAATATTTATTTTGTTTCATTGTTCTTCGTATTTATTAATGTAATTTATTGTTATGATGTATTAATGATCCCTCTTGGTGAAAATAAATGAAAATATATTATAGTTATCGTACATTACTACGTGGAAGATGTCCAAAATGGGGTCGCAATAAAAACTACAATTTCTGCGCTCCTAAATAAAACGGGGTATTCATTTGTTATTAGAAATGCCATAAAGGAGGCGCGTGTGCACGTGATCGGGGAGCGGGATAGGGGTATAGAGTTGAATTTTTTTCAGAGCTGCCACAAAGTATTAATTCTATTTTGAATGGATTCGCTCATGATTAACCCAGTTAACCCAGAAGCCCTTCCTCCATGCATCTATATTTCCGAGTATGGAGTATAGTTATTAAAGCAAAGGCCATTAGCTCCACGCCTAAACAACATATACAATCACGCCTTTTTCCTTTAGGGGTAGGGGGAGGGGTAATTAGGGGTAGGTAGAGATCACAGAATTCTACTTTCCACGATTCTGACATACGTCTATAGCTTCTTCAACTCATCAGAACTTTTATACAAGCTCGTGGGTTAAGGATTCTTTTGACCTGACCTTTTTTCAGATCATATTCTATTTGATCCCTGAAAGGCCTTGGTCTGCCTTTTCCGACATGCTCATGCACATTTGCCTCATAAACTTGTTTTGTCAATGTCCTTTCGTCCATCCTCTATACGTGTCCAAACTGCGGGCTACCACCCTGGTTGCTATTCCTACCTGTCGCACCAAGCGCGTCTCAACATCTTTCATAATGAGCACAGGAAAGGAGTGGAACTCCCTCCATGCATCTGTATTTCCGAGTACTTATAACCCGTCCGTTTTTAAAGCCAAGATGAATAGGCACCTTCTGGGTAAGCTCGTTCCATCGTGGATCCTATCTTGGCCCCCAGGCTTGATTGGGATCAACAGTGAACCCATTAAAAGAAGTATAGTTATGAAGGCTATTAAAGCCACGTCTCTACACCTATACAATACATACATAGTTAATATAATACATTGATACACATACCTATATATAGGCATATTTGTCTTTGTCCCGGTTTTCCGGGTTGTGGGGCATCCCTGTCACCGATTTCCGCGCAGCAATGGCCATGTATTTTCGATGATTGAATATCTTGTATTGGATTTTCAATGAAACTACCTATTAGTGTTCTAAGATTTCTCCGATTTGTTTAGTGACTGTGTACTAAGGACAGTCTTAATACAATACAACTGGGATTTAGTACACATCAAATCCTTGGTACTTGCATAAACGTACTGCAAATCTCATAAAGTTTAGCATATCGAAAACTAACGCTTTTCTTGGCAAAAAATGTTGTATGTGGCCATTGCGTGCGGTATATTCTAAAATAACCCTCGATAGCTATCATTGGGAAACCACTAAATAGTGGATACAATCCCGGACTATTGACAATGAAATCGCGGGGAAATGTCTCCTTCTACAATATACTTTCAACGTTAAAATTATTTATTGAGTTCTAGTGATAAAGGATAAGATGTATAACAAACAAAAGCTTCGCTAGCACCATATATTGGAACAGAGCGCTTTTTATGTAAATGGGAAATCCCATAGAGCCATAGAGAATTTTAAAATTCTTCGTCACGATCTTGTCCTAAACCTATTGGTTCGATTCATTACAAAAAATAAGAAAATCGGCCAAGAACTCGTAGAGTTATGGCGTCACATATATTTCGCCATTGAAGCTGATCCATGGGAGCTTCGCTCACTTCGCTCCAATAAATATGCAATAGTTTTAGTTTTGTTCCTAAATTCTACATCACGCTTACTTGGTTTGTTTTTCTATGCATAAAGCCTGAAGTTACTAAAAAAATAATAAACCTTGCATACAGTTGTTTTTTTATCACCTATCTGGGATTTGTTCATATTTTGTATTGAGATAACGTTTTGCTTTTTAAGTTTATCTATGCAGATAAATTTTTATAATAGAAAAATACTAGAAAAAATCGACTCGGGTCACAAGTGAATTCTCAGGCGAGAAATTCTCACTTGTGACCCGAGTCGATTTTTTTCTAGTATTTTTCTATTATAAAAATTTATCTTATAAGAACGCATTGAAAATGCATAAAATATATAAAAAATTATAAAATTTATCTATGCAATTGTATTTCGTTCTAAAAACAAAATTTTTTACATAATGGTTTTTTTAATTAATTATTAGAGTCCTTTGTCTGTTCTCATGCTGTCAATTGTATACAATATCTGTGTCTTTTTGTCCAGTCATTGTTTCTGAACATATAGTGTATGTGATGTTGTTTTAAATGTATATATTACATTTACAACACTTTGTAGCCCAATATAAGCAATAATGCTTATGGTATAGATACTAAGGTAAGGGAAAGATATACATACACGATTCATAGATATTTAATTTTAAAGAAAATATTTATAGCCATGACTCAACTATAAATACTTGTATTCATCAAACCACATCTGCCTCTTTCGGGACTAGACCCCAGGACCAAACCGTCGTCAATTATAATATGTTCAATGTAATAATAAAAAGCATTGTAAATCCCGTAGTAGAATAATGTTCCGGGATTTCACGACGGAAACCACTTCACGGGATTATAATAGTTAACCTGCTAATTGGCTCCAACAATTGAAACGGGTTTTGCGTTCTCTGCAAAAAATGATAAGTATTTGTGGCTGATCTAGTAGTCCTGCTGATAGGTACTTCCCTTACAAACCTGTTATAAACTTGATGAGGGTTTTTAATGTCAGGGCTTGAGCTTATTTCTCCTAAGCGAATAGACGCGATAACTGTAGAATCAAGAGATTTATTTGCGTAAAGCATGGTAATATTTTTTGATGCCACAGTAGTCATCATGCCTTTCATATCGACGGTCCTGGGTTCAAACCCAGATGGGGCTGATGTCTGTGTGATGAATACAAGCATTTGTATCTGAGTCATCGGTATCCTTACTAATATTATAAATCGGAAAGTGAGTTTGTTTGTTTGTTTGTTCCGCTTTCACGCCGTAACTACTGAACCGATTGCTTTAAAATTTTGCAGACGTAAAGATAAAAGTCCGGATTAAATAATAGGGTACTTTTTATCCTGGAAAAAAATTGATATTCCCGAGGAAAAAAAAAATTGTTTGTTTGATGGATGTATTGTAGATGGCGCTGTGTGTCGTTTAAAACAACGTAAAATATTGCAAACGAATATAAAAATGTAAATTTAGAAGATAAATGATACGATAATGAATCCCCGAAAATGAGGAATTCCCGAGGGATGACGTACAATTTGTTTTATCGTCTAAACTGTTTTTTTTACATCTACTTATATGTTGCAAACGAATATGAACATGTAAATTTTGAAGCTAAATTCGGTTAAGTAGTTTCAGAGTTCATCGCGGTAAAACACTTTGACATGCAATTTTTATATATACAGATATGGATTACTATTCATATTTGTATGCTTTATTACTTTTTATGTATGCCTATCCGTTGCCCTAGTATCAATAACAATAGTTATTTGCTATGCAAGGCGGGAAAGTTGAGATTTGGCCGCGAGTTGCCTCTATTGAAACCTGAGCCAGCGAAGGATTCTAGGATTGAACCACGAGCATAACGAGTGGTCCAAAAATAGAATCCTAAGCGTAGCGAGGTTTCTAAGGCACGCTAAAAACTTTGATACCGAGCGAAACACACAATTTTTCACCTCACTACAGCGAGGAAAATTTTAGGTGCAAGAATAACATCTTAAATAAAATGGTAAATAGGTATCGTCGTCGCTGCTGGATATTTTTGATATTTATACTTTCTGATTTTACAAAATTTCAGAATGCATCTGAAAATACTTTTAAATAGGTTTCTATTCAATGTGAATTAACTAAGAATACCAGAGATAATTTCGACAATTCTTTTTCGGGTGCGGTCCGAAGTCTTAATCATATATTATAAAATCTCACCCATCATACATTTAAAATTCTTATACTTAACAAATAGTATAGACTAAATATTATTTATTCTTGCTATTTTGATGATTTAAGGAAATAAAATAAGTATTAATTTAAATAAGAATTGAATGTATCTTATAAAGACTAAAATGACGATTCGAAACGTAACATGTGTGTTTTTCTTTGAAAAGAAAGGTTCTATTTTTAAAACGCTTTTCTACGCTAGCGGATAAAACGCAATTTTTCACGCAGAAATTAAAAAAGACAAATCAAACTTTTTCGAACGTGAGGTGAAAAATAAATTATTGCTTACTTTGGGCTAGGCTTATTGGCGTGAGTATAAGAAATATTATTATTGTATTCCTTGGTCAATCCACTACATAGCTAACCCACAAAAAGTAATGGAGTATGTTCTTTCGAAATTCCTGAAGGCTCCATCCTTTCGCCGATGCTACGAGACCAGAAACTACAAGGATCGTCTGGTTTCAATAAAGGGCTGCTATCTGTCACGGTGCTCGAAGAAGGCTACCATTTGGGACTAGCTACATGATACAGTGAAAGATGAATCAATTTATTAGGAGAAGAAAACTAAACACATATTTTTGAAGTAAAACTTCTTTGCGCACGCTTTCTTGGGGAATAAGCTGTTGAAAGCGTGTTGTATTCGTGTTCATCATCAAACAGACTATGTAATAAATATTGCTCTGAAACAGGTTTGACTCAATTCAAATGCTTTTAATCAACTTAAATCTATAATCTAAGAACACAAATTTGTTGTTTGTGTGTTTGTCCGTCCGCTCTTTTTCCCTCTCTTTTTACATTGTATCAACTAGCTGACCCGGTAACGCGTATACAATGGAAAAGGAGCGGGAAAAAGAGCGGACAGACAAACACACAAACAACAAATTTGTATTCTTAGATTATAGACAAGCGGCCCGTCCCGGCTTCGCACTGGTGGACAAAATTCTTTAATTTTTTATTATTAAATATTTTTCCGTTAGCGCCATCTAGCGTCCGATAGACGAACTACTTGCGGTTAACGCGTTGCTATGATAACGTTATTGATACAATGGAAAAAGAGCGGGAAAAAGAGCGGACAGACAAATACACAAACCACTGTGATCTTAGATTACAGATTAACGTTACCATAGCAACGCGTTACCGGGTCAGCTAGTCTTTACTACTATCGATAATTCTTCCACTTAATCTCTGCGAACCCCCCTTATCAATTCTCACGTTTGTAGTTATCGTATTCACCTTCAAACAGACTTCATCCAGTAAATTTTGCTACCAAATAAGTTTGACGCAACTAAAGTGTATCTATTTTTTTTTATCTTTCACTACCAACATCTACAAAGCTCCCCTGTCAAGCCTTAAAACAGTATTAATGTCATAAAATAAAATATACTCCGAAATATTTTTTAATTTTGAATTTCTTCTATTTTACTATTAACGGATAAAATTGGACTAAAAAAAAATTTTTTTCAAATTTCGGGGGATGCATTTTTTTTATTTTTTTGGCAATCCTACTAATGAAAATAGCTTCACTACTATCCACTAATATAAAAGAAAAATAACTTTACAAAATATTAATTATAAAGTATAGTTCTTAAAGCAAAGGCCATTAACTCCACGTAGCTTTGTCCTTCGAATAATCATCAATTTATTTTTTTATTTATTTAGGATGGGTCCGCTCTTGATCCCAATCAAGCCCGTGGGCAAAGACAGAATCCACAATGGAACGAGCTAACCCAGAAACAGTGATGCCAGATGGGTGGGATTCCCTGCAAATTCGGAGGTTTTTTTTTACTTCGGAGGGAGTTTTGGAGGGATAAGACCTTTGGGGGGATTTTCGGAGGGAAATATTAAAGTTGGAGGAAATTCGGAGAAATTTTTTAAGCCAAACCGATTTACCACAACATTCTTATTTTGTAAAGACAATTTCTTTACAAAACAAGTATAGGCTTCATCTGCATCTTACATCTGTATAAGCAGACCAGCTTATACAGATGTAAGATAATCTGTAATCTGTATAAGCTGGTCTCTTTATCTAAAAAAGAAATCTTTAGTTCAGTGTTGTCGTTTAATGAGTGAATTTAAATAATCTGTGCTCGCTAGCTTGTAAAATTTATTGCGTTGTTTACTACTTACTTAAGTATCTATTTTGAAATTTGCAAAAATAAACAAGTTATGAATTTAGAATGGTCAATGTGGTATATGCTATGACCGTTAAAATAAAAATAAAAAAAGTATCTACCGTTTGTTGTGTTAGTATAATAAAATCTATACGTTGCAATCAAATAAATCAAAATATGTAAGAACATACCGCAAGGAATATTTATATTCCCAATAAAGCGGTATTTTCAGGTTAGTTTTTCAATGTTTGTTTATGTTTGTCGTAAAGTATGAAAAATAATATGTTGAAGAGTTTTACCATACTCAAACAAATGAATGAATACATTTTATTTTGATTAAGCAGTTTACAGATCGACACGTCCTGTATCTCATATATGATAGAAAGTAATATGGAGGTTTTTTTGTCAGAAATGTCAATTTTTGGGGGGATTTCGAATAAGGACGGGGGGAAGTTCACACGGTCATCTGGCAACACTGCCCAGAAAGTGCCTATTCACCCTGGCTTTAAAAACGGACGGGTTATAAGTACTCGGAAATACAGACGCCGGGAGGGAGTTCCACTCCTTTGCTGTGCGCATTATGAATTCTGTAATATATTGCTAATAAGGTTTTTTAACAACTTTTTTAAATTTCCCTAGAGGCAGTTCAGTTACATTGTGTGGCAAAGTAGTATAAAACACAATACATCTTATCAAAAATAAGCGTCTCGTTTTTTGCAATTGATCTCTTCGGTCGAGTTACTCGCATACCGATTGTTATGCCAACGCCGCTCCGAGATCCCGGGTTTGATTCCTGCTCAATGGAGCAAACGAACTTTATTGCGCCTCGGCTCCGGTCAGAAATCTCTGAATTTCTGAAATTGGGTTCTGTACTATGTATTTGATATTGTACAACAAAATATTAGATTCTCTTTTATTGCTACCCCCGTGATCACGGCTTTTGTAACGGAAACTAAAGATGTTCCAGATTCTATAAAATGATTGAAGAAAGATTTGAAGAAAGAAGTACCACCCATCTCATCAGTCCCTATGCTGCGTGAATTGTGAAAAAAAGGTCAGACTCTTAAATAAAAATGTCATTTTCTCGCTAAATAATGAAACTAGGATCAAACCAAAAATTCTACCGTAAAACTGATTGAATAAAAAATCCACTACAGAATATTAGGATCTCTGTAACTCGAAAATTAATCGTAATTAAAAAAACAGCAGGCCACGCGGAAATTTGAATATGGTAGCAATTGCTACCGGGGGCTGACAAGTGGTTATAAGAATTTGACCACTATATTTTTTAAAATATCTATAGAAATTATTATTAAACAAAATTCATCTTGTCTCGCATTTCAGCCGGGAGTCAAATCAACATCCCGTCGCTAGCCGTATTTTTCCAATTAAGCTACCGGACATTGACAGTTTTTACAGAATTTTTAGCAAGTATTTTTTTAAGCTAACACCAGCGTCATCTACAACATCGGATGTAATATTTTTGCAAGTATCAAACAGCTATGCTGAATGCGACTGCAGCTATATTTTTGTTCACCTTCTGGATGAAAAAACAATAAATCTAAATCAATTTGACTGATCTCATGATGAATATGAAAAAAAAATACTGGAAAAAATCAACTCGTCTCGTAAGTTGATCCCAGAAGGGAATCGAACCCTCAGTCCCCCGAATCCAATCCGTTCCAAGGCTCTCCCAATTTTTTTGCTTATATTTTCCTATTATAATTCAAATTCAAATTATTTCTTTGCAGAATATAGGTTTACAATAATTAGTGTCGATTTACAATATTTGAGCGCTGTATTCAAAGGGTGTGCAAAGTTGATTTATACCTACACAAAAGAATCAAAAGAATGTAATATAAACACATTTTAGAAATATTAATATTAAAGAAATGTCACATGATAATCATAATCAGTTTAAACGTCAGAAATTTTAATTTTTAATTTTAATTGATCAAAAAAAAATGTTCTTAGTGCGTTTCTTTATTACAATTTCTGTGTTATTTTTACTTTAAATAAATATCAGTACGATTACTTTCATTTCAGTGAGACACATTCAATTAAATAATTCATTTGCCCTAATTTTCTCTTTAATTTGCGTCTCCAAGTAATTAGACACAGACGGCTCTTACTAATCCCGTCGAGTTTTCCCTCTCAAATTTTCATTTGGCTCGTCAAAGCGAGCTGTAATTTTTTTATTCTCCCAAACTCAACTTACTGAATTACGTCATAGTTCAACAATTCTTCAAACTTTATTAACTCATTGCCTGAATCCGTGTTTCCTGACAAATACCATTTAGGGATCTTTAAGTTACGAGTGAATAGATACCTTTAGGCAGGCGCGTCACATCCTAGATCTCATTGTCACATACCATCAGGCGAGATAGTGGCTAAGTGCCTGTCTATTTAAATTACACTGAGGTATCATACATTTTAGGACTTTGTAACCCCCACATTTTTAGAAATTATCTCATAGTGAGGCTTAAAGTATTAACAAATGTAGATCTATTCGTAAATTTTTAGAGTTATTTTATTCACATATACGCGTTTTAGTAATTTAAATTTTGACATGTAACAAAGCTTTTGACCCCCTCGCCCCTTGTCACATAATGTCACATGCCGGTGATACCCTCCCCCCTTAACGAGTGAAGTAATTTATGGATGACCCTTAGTGAAGGTAATCAACAAAGTTTTCCATAGATTACAAAAGGGCAGCAGAGTTTTCCGAATTATGCTAACGCGATTTCTAATTAGCCTTCCAAGCGTAGAGATAATGGCTGACATATACAGTATTTATTAATATTTTTTGCATTATTATAACAAAAAAATGTAGTTTACTTCCGCAAATTACAGCTATCAGCTCCTGATGATGTTCCGTGAGGGGCGAAACACGTGTACAGTAGTTGGTGAAAGCGCAAGGTTTGTCGGTGTATGCGGTGTATGCATTTATTTGCGGGCGGGCGGTGCTTTTTGTGGAAGTAAGCTACATATTAATGGATATGGACTTCCGCCAAGTATCGCCTGAATCTATCTGATATCTATAGTTCGAATATATTTTTTTCGTGCCAATGCCACAATGCCATACTCTTTAAAATATTCGTCTAGAAAAAAATCACGATATTTAGCTACATTAGAAGTGTTCTGACCGTTGAGCTACCGAGACTCTGGCAGACGTGCAAACGTATGTAGGTATTCGTGGATTCGAATTCTAGTTGAGGGCCCGGCCATTTGGTTATTTTTGTAAACGTGTTTTAAAAATCTTATAGAAACCCCATAGGTATGCTTTTGAAGGCTTTCGTCCAGCAGTGGACATCTCTGAGCTGAAATGATTTCATTTAAACTAGCTCAATAAATTACAGTATGTACTAAATATAACAGCTGAAAGCCAATTAGAGGTCCTCAATAATAAAACAGTTTAAAATCAATCTATTTATTTAATCTAGAAATGATGACCACTGCTGGACAAAGGCTTCTCCCAAGGATCTCTTCAACGTCCGGTGCAGCGCTTGCCGCATCCAGGTGCTTCCAGCTACCTTCACCAGATCGTCGGTCCACCGAGTGGAAGGCCTGCCTACACTTTGTCTTCCGGTCCATGGTCGCCGCTCGAGAACTTTTCTGCCCCAACGACCATCAGTTCTACGAGCTATGTGCCACCCACTGCCACTTAAGTTTAGCAATTTTGCGGGCTATGTCGGTTACTTTGGTTCTACGGATCTCCTCATTTCTGATTCGATCACGTAGGGAAACTCCTATCAAAGCACGCTCCATCGCACTGTGGGTGAGCTTGAGCCTTCTTATGAGGCCCATAGTACGGGCAACACGCGCTGGTCAAACAGTGCGTTACAGTAGTTTTGCTGACAATTTTTTTTTTATTAATTTCCCTGCAATAAACGTATATGTTGTTATAATTACATAAATCTGAAGAAAAATTACTAATATGTATTCCAGCATGCAAATTCCGAATTCGCCAAACAGTGAATGTACACATAATAACACTTTACCGACTTTTTTTCTCAGAGACATCGATATATAAAACTACATATCTAATCTATATACAATGTGTCCCGTCACCAGTGTCTTTAATGGAGCCTTTAATGGTGTGAATTTGGTTTTTCTCAAAAAGCCAATATTTAAAAAATACACAAAAAGAATCTATATTTTTTTTATTCCATGACAATTGAAACATGATGGCTGTGTAACTGTTGTCTACATGTTTAGCTATAAAATGACACCTTTTTAATGTTAATAGGACATTAACATGAGTAGTGGTGGTCGAATTAGTATGAGAGCCCAGAGGCCCTACCATCACGTCTTATAGCGATTCAAGTTTAGCTGTTAAAAAGATTATATAGACCGCGTATAGCGGTGTCTCACTTTGACAATCGAACTTGCATCGCGCTAAAAGATGATGGTAGGCCCTCTGGTCTTGGTTACCAAGAAAACAAAATGGCGATCGTAAGAGGAAAACAAAATTTAAGGGGCAATTTGTCGATAAAAATGCCATATTTCACATCATTAAAGGCTCCGACACTGGTGACAAGGCACATTGTATAAATAAAAATTCCCTGTCACAGTGTTTGACCGCGAAGAACTCCGAAACTATTCAACCGATTTTGATGGTTTTTGTTTAATTTTGCTGGAATTGTTTCGATTTAGGACATAGGACATAGGATGATATGTTTCATTTATAACGCAGCAATGCGTTACCGGGTCAGCTAGTATTTTTCTAATTTTAATTATATTATTGTTATCTAGTTAGCTTAGCGTGGGATATTAACGGAACATTTGAACCCTCAATCAGTATTCCAGTCACGTTGGGCGGTTAGTTTTGCAATGGCGGCCGAGTCGGCGGTACCCTTTGATCCTGAACGAAATCCATCCAGTTATTTTTAGAATAGTTTTTTAGACACTTTTGTGATTAGAATATAGAAAAGTGTTCCGTACCTTTTTTTTTTTTTTTTTTTTTTATTGCAGAAAGTTGGCAAACAAGCAAACTGCCCACCTGATGGTAAGTGGTAACAGTCACCTATAATACATGTGGCTCTTGTGAGATTCGCAGCAAAACTGCAACCCCCACAAGAACCACAGTGTACGTTGCCAACTTGTGACACAAGATGTAAAGTCACTGTACCCAGTAATTTCACTGCCATATCTCACCCTTCAAACCGGAACACAGCAATGCAAGCACTGCTGCTTTGCGGCAGAAATAGGAACCTTAAACGGAAAAACGAAACCCTTAAGGATAACTTTGTTGTCCGTCCGTCTGTCAGGATCCTTTATCTCGGAAACGTGTTGAGATATCGAGTTTAAATTAAAATCGCACTCCAGGACTACAGTCCCTTGAAGCTGTGAAAAAATTCAAAGTAAACGTAAAAAAAAAATATTCGGCAGTTTATGCCGCAGAAACGTATATTTCAACACTCTCAAGGGAATTAAAATTTATAGGGTATTTTTCGTTGACCCAAAATTATGAAAGACATGAAGCAATGTCATGTAGCAAGGGAAAATCCAAAAATCGTAAATTTGTAGTTGCATATTCAAATAAAAAAGCATGTGTGCAATTCACCCGTGGTGGAAGTGAAACCTTCAAAAATAATACGTACACGTATACAAAATACCACGGTTGTTGCGATGCCTTCTCTCAAGCTTTGTACTATGCATGCGCACACAAACACGCTTCCTATTTCATTTTCTCCTACGTTAAATCTTATGAATTTATGTGTCTGTCTCTTTTTACTGTCGTTTTTTCGTTTCATCGACTTTCAAATCACAACGATTCTAAAGAAGTCTTCACTTTAAATTTTTTTTTGCAGTTGTTTAACTAACTTCGACCTATGTCGATATGATGAAATGAAATAATTATACTCTAGGAAGATTAGTCAACTCTTCAGTTCCCATTTGGGGCACCAGTCATCGTTCCTACAGCGAATTCTATAAATTTCAACAAAAACCATAAAATAGATTATATAGTAAAAATACAATATCCCATTTCCTATACAATACGGCGTCTATCAATGTCGTGCGACAATGGTGGTCCATAATATCAGAACCAAGATAACCGTGCGATTTCATAGGTCTTATTCCAATAAATTAAAGTTTAAAATTGTGATGAAAGTTAACAGTTAACTTTGTATCGTGTGCTAAATCGGCATACGTTTTCCTTAAGTCATCTCCCAGATGGTGTATGTTGAAAGATTCAAGAGGAAATATTAATTTATTAATAAAATTTTGTTTTTTGTTCGTATACTTCCGCGCACATTTAAATAAAACAACTCTTTTAAGGATTTTGCTCATAATTTATACTCGTATTTAATTCCTGAAGTTTCGTACGTACGTGGCAATGGTCATCACATAGTTTTTTCTACCCGATTAAAATATTGTGACTGGACGTTGGACCGCACTTTCAAAGGTTTATTTTTCTTTTCAAATAATTAATCTGTAACACATTAAAGGGATTTATATATAAAAAAAAAATTTCGGTATTTTGCGCATAATTTATTTTATATTGAATAACTAGCTGACCCAGCCACGCGTTGCTGTGGCACAGTAATTTTAATTTTCTATTTTTTTTTTCTAAAACAAAAGTAGCCTACGTTACTCCTTATTACATCAGCTGCTTGCCAATAAAAGTCCCGTCAAAATCGGTCCAGCCATTTTTGAGATTAGCCGGAACAAACAGACAGACAAAAAATTGTAAAAAAAAAATATTGTGTATGTATCGTATATACAGGGCCATTTTATAAACACCATCCAAATTTATATATTATATTCTTTGAAGAAAGCAACGAAACAAGATTTTTTTCTTTTAATATCACTCAGTACTAAAATATTAAGTTAAGTCTACACAAAGTTATCCGAGGAAAACTACCGATTGCTGTCACAGTCACGCTACGCACGGTGTTGTAGCAGATGATTACACGACCCCTGCCCCGCCCTCCCGTATTTTATTGATACATTACAATGATTTTCATAAGTTGCAAATTTAAACGAAAAAAAATAGGAACGTCAAATTGAAGAAGAGATAAGTTGATTTGTTCTTTGATTATAACAATATTAATCGATAACACTTTTAATAAATAAAAAATGAACATAAAAGTAAGCCACACCTTATGCACTTACGTCGCATTTTTAAAAATTTAATCAAATTATGTACAATAATTGGTTGGAGTAAAGCAAAAGGTGTTTCTTAACCACAGAATCTAAAAAAACACAGGGATCGCAAAGGCAATTCGAAAATCGCAAAAAAAATGCAGTGCCAAAACCTTAGTACCTACCTACCTAAGTTATTTTTGTCTATTTTACACGATAGGATAAAGAAATGTATAATTAATAGTTCTATATTTTTGTGAAAAATTTCACAAGTCTTAGCCGCCCTGCACACACTTTGCTTTACTCCAACAAAATAATTAATTAAAAATCCAAACAAAATACACTTACATGAAGTTTGAAAACAATCACTTTACTTCAAAGTGTAGGCGATTTCTCTCTAAACAGTCTTGCACGTTTATGAACATTGTCTTTAATTGTATCACTCGTTTTTTCACTTTGTCACTTCGTTAAATGCACGGATTATATTTATATTTAAGTTCTCGAGGCTTTGGGCTTTCTTCACATAAACCCGTCGTTCAATTTCGCCCTCGATTTCAATTGCAAGTGTGAACACATTTCGTTAGGTAGATAATTATGCGACGTAAATGCGTGAACGCAACATTGTACATCGCGGAAAGTCCGCGGGTGACTGATTTCATTGCGCCGATGTCGTTACAACTTGCGCGCGCAGCTCGGTGGGGCGCTTCGGGCGGTCGGTCGTTCAACTGTAAGTACCTATTTTGCCAGTAACCAGCTGTTGTAATAATTCGCTCAGACAAAATTTTTTTTTGCGGAAATTTTACTTCCCAATTTTTTTTCATAAATGAAGTGTTTGAATGATATCTTATGCCTAGAAAAAATTTGGATGGTGTTTATATAATGACCCTGTATATTCATATGCTACATGCGTAAAAAACGGTTATTTCAATGTTACAAACAGACACTCCAATTTTATTTATATGTATAGATGACGTTTCGACATCAATTGTATATAAAAATTTAACAGGCACAGGCGCTTCCTATAGATGGAATAGAGAGATAGGGCCATGACCCAACACGCTGACCCAGTGCGGATTGGTGGTTGCTAACGACTGCAGATGCAGCCGGTACTAACGACTTAACTTGCCTTTCGACGCACGGAAAAGCTCAAGATAATAAGTTTTCGGTCACCCATCTAATGACCGACCACTGCGAAAATCGCTTAACTTCCACAATCGCAGGTCGAACGCGCTAACCACCGGCGCCATCGAGTTCCTCATCTGGAATTTTATTAATTTTGAAATAAACTGACATAGATAATAGTTTTATCGATCACACCAAAAACTCGTGACTTGGACCCACAGCTTACTGGATATTTTGTTTCTCCGCATTTTGGATTTATTTAAATCTAATCTCGATCTGTCTTACCGCCTCGACGTAAGATCCATAATCGTGTAACCTGAGATGCTATCGCGTCGGATCACCGGTTCGAGTCGTGGCGGCGTTATTATTTATAGCTTCGCTTTAATGTTTCGATGGTAAAATCGTTTGTTCTGTTATTGTATTACACTGTCTCTGAAATACATTAAATTGTCTAATGTTTGTCGACCGTTTGGTGCAACGGTAGCGATCCTTCGCAATGACTGTCTTGGATTCGAGTTCCGGAAGACGCAGATGCTTGAATGATGAATACGAGGATCTGAGTCATTAATGTATCTCTATTTCTATAAATATTGCTTATTTATGTATGTCTATCCGTTACCCTAGTATCCATAATACAAGCTTTACAGTGCTTACTTTGGGATAGACTATTTAGTGTGATTCTAAGAAATATATTTACACATAATTGCAATTAAATGAAAGTAACTTTTTCACAAAATCACAACGCATTTATTCTTGTGTTTAACCGACTTTAAAAAAGGAAGTATATCCATTTGTCCCGTATTGAATATTGTCCTTGTATAGTTTTTGTAAATGGTAGTCTAAACCAACTTCTAAACATGGCTGCCAAATTTCGTAATTGTATGTTTGTTCAGAAACTTTAAGTCTGATTGCACAAATTTCAGTTGGACTAGGTAGAAACCAATGTAGGGAACTATGCAAGGCTAAAGACTGTACTTTGGAGAGTGTGCTCAGGAGCTGCATTCGCTCATATCGTCATCTCTTTTCTTCCATCGGACATCCAGACGCTCTGCGAGCTACCACCCTTTCTTGGTTGCTATTCCTACCTGTCGCACCAAGCGCTTCGCAACATCTTTCATAATGCGCACAGCAAAGGAGCGGAACTCCCTCCCTGCGTCTGTATTTCCAAGATGCCCATGTAGAGCCCGTGTGCAATCATCACCCCAGCGCCCTCTTGTAAGCGGGTGATCAAAATTGAATGAGAACAAGCACATTACCACAAACTGTCAAAATTCCCCAAAACTCTATTGTTTAAAGATTAAATTGAAAATAGATTAAAACAATTTAAGATGCCAGTTTAAGATGTCATTATATGCTGACTGTCTATATTTAGAACTAGCTGACCCAGCCACACGTTGCTGTGGCAGTAATATTATTTTCTAAAATAAAAGTAGCCTAAGTTACTCCTTATTACATCAACTACCTGCCAATAAAAGTCTCGTCAAAATCGGTCCAGCCATTTCAGAGATTAGCCGGAACAAACAGACAGACAAAAATTGTAAAACATGCTATTATGGTGTATGTACCGTATTTATATTCATATGCATGTAGTAAAAAACGGTTATTTCAATATTACAAACAGACACTCCAATTTTATTTATATGTATAGATTATACAGGGAAATCAACCCTAACAATCCAAAAATACATGTTAGGTATATCAATGTCAAAACATGGAGATTTTGAATAAAACACTTTTTTACGGATTTTGCGCATTTTTTATTTTATACTTAATCCCGACGTTTCGACTCCTTTACAGGAGTCGTGATCACAGGATGACTAAGATAATGGTTGTCCTAATTTCAATAGAGACGAAGTCTGGAGTGTTCCACCTGCTTGGGATCCTATAATTAATAAAGGAATACTTTCAAAAACACACATTGCAAGACCTGACTTTTTAGTTAGTTCTTTTTGCAAATAATAACAGTAAGATGGAGGTCGGTCCCCCTGCCCGAGTTTCTTTCGCCAGTTCATCTCGGGAGGGCCTCCCAATTTCCGAACTGGTAGTAGACTCAGTAGTATACAATAAAATGGTAGTAAGAATTTAATAACTAAATAAAATGTAAAAATAAAACAATTTGATTGATATAATATAATTTTAACAATTAGTAATATGCCCGATTAAAAAATTGTGAAGGCATCAAAACGTCAAGATTAAATATAAAATAAAATATGCGCACAATCTGTAAAAAAGTGTTATATTCTAATGTGTAATGTGCGCGGAAGTGTAAGAACTAAAAATGTGAATTGTAAACAAAGCGATTTCCCATTTCCACTCGATCAGCTGATCGGTCATTTTGTATGGAGAGTCCATTTTTTACGATTTCCATTTATTGACATTGAAGTGATTGAAGCGCCTCCTAGGATCGTAAAAATACAATATAGCAAAGACGCTTAGCGTCTGTAAGGTTCAGATGTATCCTTATATCAACGTGAACAAAACAGCGGCAAAACATTTCTCACACAGAATATTCTTGAGCAAAAAGCCGAGACGGATAATGATTGCTATGCGTAAATGAGTACATCGCTTTGCGCGACCATATTTCTTTCGCGCCTGTATCATAAGGTAAGATGAATGAGTGTGGTGCCACTGACAGCGGGTTACGAATGAGTGTAAGGGCCTGTTCACCTGTTCCGTTTGATTCGTTTCAACTAAATTATGTTGCATTATCGTCTTAAACCTAGTACTAATATAACACATTCGGTATATATAAAAAGCTTAGGATATAGCATCTTAGAAACTTCTTAGAACTCGTAGCATTTTTGCCTTTATTTATAACTAGCTAACCCGGCTATGCGTCGCAAAATCCAGCAAAATGAAAAAGAAAACAATATCGGTCGAGTAATTTTGGAGTTCATCGCGGTCAAACTAAGCTGATACGACTGGGATTAATAGCTTAGCCTCGCGAAGATTTGATCGTAATCAATTTATTGGTAACCGATCTATTGACTAACCCTTGATAATATTGCTTAACGTTGTTTTGTTAACGATATTTGGGAGATGAATACGAGCATTTGTATCTGAGTCATGGGTATTTATATAGATTTCTTTAAATATTACATGTCTATATATCAAATATGTACGTCTATTCGTTACCTTAGTATCCATAACACAAGCCCATTGCTTACTTTGTGCTAGGCTAATTGGTGTGAATGTAAGAAATATTAATTATTATTCAAGAACCCGCTCGCACTGCCTCCGCACCCCATCTATTTCCACACGGCAGTAATGTCACATATATGCTTCCAGCCCGTGTTTGCTCAGTTCTATCTCCCTGCTAATTGAATCATCAACCATATTTAGAACAAAAGGATCGACTGAATTGGATCTTAATGCGTCGTAATAAGGTGTAATTCGTTTACCGGGATGTTTCTTCCTGTTTCGTGCACTGATGACGTCACACCACATGTCCGATCGCTCTCTCTGAAACGAGGGTGAAATTTGAGAAAATCATAAATTAACTTTTAGAATTCTAACATTATTCAAATTGAACAACTGTTATGAAATACATACAATGATTTATTTGCTTTTGTATGCAATAACATTCTTTTTAGTCAACACGTTACAATATATGTAATATGAGGGTATCTGTATCATTTGTATATATATATATATAAATTACGTGTCACGTTGTTTGTCCGCGATAGACTCCTAAACTACTGAACCGATTTTAATCAAATTTGTGTGTAAAACACTATGTGCAGTTTGATTCAACTTGAAAGATAGAATAGATATTATTTTAATTTATAACAAAGCAACGCGAGGTCGGTTCAGCTAGTATATATATATATATATATATATATTGAATGTCCTTATAATATCAAAATAGAAAATTACTAAATAAAATCGACTCGGCTCACAAGTGAATTCTCAGGCGGCTCACTCGATTTGATTTTTGAAGTGAAAAATTTTTCAGCATCGTTGTGAATTGATGTGTTGTGATGTGACAGTTAATAAGATGACTCCACGGTCCATTTGTTGGTGATGTGTAGTGATATTTCTCAAAAATGGCGTCGCATCTCATGTGTTGATATTACGCTCGTTTGCTTGTGTCCCAGCGGGTAGCAGGTGGCATTTTCTTGCGTTGCCATTCCAGCGATCATCACCGGCGCAATTCCGGGTAATGTAATCGATTTATTTGTCAAGTGAATACTTGATGACAAAAATCGATGAAGTAATCGAATGATTGTGATTTTAAGATTTTTTTTATTTCTATTTATTAGAAATAAAAAAAATACAAGTTATGGATGTAATTGAAAATATGTTATTCTTCTTTTTTGTTCATCGATACGTTGTTTGTTTTTATATATTATTAGCTGACTCGGTCACGTGTTGATGTGGCGTCAGTTATTGGAATTTGCAATATTGTTTTTTATTATAAATTTAAATAAAACCTATCCCATGTCCAAAGTTGAAACTAATCCAGCAAAATGAAGAAAAAAAAATCATCAGAATCGGTTGAGTAGTTTTGAAGTTCATCGTGACCGGGAGTTTCATATATAAAGTATATGTATAAATAAGACACGTGACTTCAAGACCTCTAAATGGTGTTTCTCAGGAAAAACAGACTCAGGCAAAGAGTTCCACTTGTTAGCGGTACGTATCACAAAATTGGAACTAAAACGCTTAGTGCGACTCTTTGGTATATCTACCATATAGTGGTGTCGCTAATTTGTAAGTCTGGTTGTCCGATGAAAAAATGGGGACGGCGGAACAAGGTTGTGCAATTTTGCTGCACACTCTCTGAAATGTATCCTATAAAAAAGTGATAGTCTAGCTACTTTCCGTCTATGCTCAAGGCTTTTGAGCTTGCTTTTAATAAAAAAGATTGTCATTGCCGATGAACCTCTATTCCCTCCTATTAATGAACTCGAGCGTTTGTATTCAAGACTTATTAAAAACGATTGTCTTTGAACAGGCACAGAAAATAAAAGAAAATATAATTCTCTTATTTCTTCCTTTTCAGTTATTAATTAAATAAATTACAGTTTCGAAGGTTTAATTTTTTGAGTTTACTTCTCAACAATTGATTTTAATTATTTTTTTTATTAATTAAATTAAAATGAATGGTGCGCACGATAGGTTAAGAACAAAGAACGTGACGGTGTCTTTCGATCACTAAATTTTACCCTATATTTTTTTCATACCGAGCGCCGTATTTGAAAATCAATTCTTAGATGTAAACTTAAAAATATAAATGACAAATATGATTAAATATTAGCTTACCCAGGAATATAGGCGACTATCCATTGCCCAAGCACCCGATTTGGCCTGTTCGCCAGTGTGATGAATAGTGAGACATAATTGTCATTATCAACCATATTTTACATTGTATTAATTAATTGTTTTAATAGAAATATATTTGAAAATATTGACTCGGTTCACAAGTATATTCTCAGGCGGGAATCGAACCCGCAACCTATGGATGTTCGGGCCAATACTCTCCCAATTGAGCTACCGAGCCTTGTGAACACCTGTCGAAATTCAAAGAAAAATATATAAAAAT
Organism: Calamotropha paludella; assembly: GCA_927399485.1. NCBI lineage: Eukaryota > Metazoa > Arthropoda > Insecta > Lepidoptera > Crambidae > Calamotropha > Calamotropha paludella. Next base: position 582,840 of record OV656830.1, on the reverse strand, counting down.
AATATAATTAAGTACATTGTTTTTTATAAGCATAGTATATTATGTAATATCTAATTGTTAATATTCTTTATTTGTTACAGGTAATAATCGGTAGAAATCAATTAAGGTGAAAAACATTCATCTTGAGTTGCGTAAGAATTTTTTTTGAAGTGACAACTTCTTTAGCGTCGATGTGATTTGAAAGTCGTCGAATCGAAAAAGCGACAGTAAAAAGAGACAAACACATAAATTCATAAGATTTAACGTAGGGTAAATGATATAGGAAGCATTATGTACGTGTTTGTGTGCGTATGCGTAGTACAAAGCTTGAGAGAAGGCATCACAACAACCGTGGCATTTTGAATACCTACGTGTACGTATTATTTTTGAAGGTTTCACTTCTACCACGAGTGAATTGCACACATGCTTTTTTATCTATTTGAAAAGATTTATGAATAAAGGAAAATTTTAATGCCCACTGAAGAGTGTTAAAAATGTTGTTTTAAAAGAATAAGAATTTTATTTTGCTTGAAACAGTCATAAACATATGTTACATAAAATGTTTATAGTTTCACGTGTTTCGCGGAGTGCGCTGCATCATTTTTTATCACCATATGAATGTGGATACTTAAATTATGGTACATACTTTCACCTGCTTCGGTGTCTGTAATGAAATCTTGCAAGTTAAATTTGTACCACTTCCCGGTTCCCGATTGAGCTGAAATTTTGCATGCATATATATAATATGATGACATGGAGCTGGTCTGATGCTGGAGCTGGAAGGTGACCATAGGAATGGGTCCCCGTATCAAGTCGGAAAATGCATATATTATCTATATAATGCTGTTCCTTTAACTCGTTAAGGTACGATACTTTTTTAATCATTGAAATCGGTCCATTGGTTGAGAAGATATTACATATTTTGTACAAGCCGAAAGTGGGGCGGCCGAATAGCTTATGTGACGTCACGATTACCTTTCCACCCGGGCGCGCGCTCTCCGCAATTCATTTATTAAGATTCCCTCGATCTGTGCGGGTGGTGTTGTGGTTTTGCAGTTTTTAAGTGAAAATATGCCGATTATAAGTACTGTATAATATAAAATGTACTAATACTTCAATTAGTACACCTGAAAAACTGTTTTTCAATGTGCCAAAGGACTCAAAAGTGCGCAAAAAATGGTATACTGTCATGAAGAGGGATGACAAAATTCCGCTTTCATGCCAAGCTTCAAGATTTTGTTGCGAGGATCATTTTGATGTAAATACCTCCCAACCAACCATTACCTTACCTATCTTACCTATTTCTGCCGCAAAGCAGCAGTGCTTGCATTGCTGTGTTCCGGTTTGAAGGGTAAGATATGGCAGTGAAATTACTGGGTACAGTGACTTTACATCTTGTGTCACAAGTTGGCAACGTACACTGTGGTTCTTGTGGGGGTTGCAGTTTTGCTGCGAATCTCACAAGAGCCACATGTATTATAGGTGACTGTTACCACTTACCATCAGATGGGCAGTTTGCTTGTTTGCCAACTTTTGCAATAAAAAAAAAAAAAAAAAAACCTTGTTTACAACACAACAATTGTATACCAACTTTTATCATCATTACTCGTGTGGTAAACCAGTGGGTAGGTAACTTAGTAAAACTTGTTTACGAATGTTAAAAAAAAATACAGGGTCGTATTATGTATATTTCAATGAGTAAATGAATTATAAAAAGGGTAAGTAGTGAAGTTTCTAATAACCCTTCCTCGGGTAAAAACCTGGGTTGTACTCAGGTCTAACTACAATAAAATGTGCCGTTCCCGGGAATATTCCTCGAAGTTCCCCGGAACATAGGGGAATATTCCCGCCTTGGGGAATATATATATCTATCTATACATGGAATTAAACTGTAGCCAAAGTGAATTCTGTACATTGAATATTTTTTTGAATAATCCCGTTAGGAGGGCTCCATACACGCAATAGAAACCAAAAACATTGTTATTGAATTTCTTGTCTGTCTGTCTGTTGTACGCTTTCCATGTGAAAACAGTTAGACGTATTTAAATAAAACTTTTTGCATTCGAGTGTCCTTCTGCCTCTTCAACATAATTTTGTACAATAATCACGCCTTGACCCCAAGGGACTAGGAAGACCACAAGTGAAGTTTGTATGAAGAAGTAAGTTTTCTTGCTGCTATCACCACGAAACTTGCTGTAAATATAGTAGGTACTAAGATTATAATAAATAAACCGGATTTAAGAAAGTAGTACCTACCTACCTACCTAGAAACAATACTAGGACTTAACAAAGCGATTTCGTTTATTCATAGCTCAAAATTATGTGTCCAAAGAACGTAGGTACATTCCTGTCAATGATGAAGTATTTAAGTCTAATTTTATTTATGGTATACATAATATTTTTTGAACAGTAAAGTTTCTACGTACTCATCTACATAACAATGTTAAAATAACGGCGTAGGTACTTACAACAACAAACACAACAGCCCTGGCTGACTAACCTAAACCTTTTGGGTATTTTATAAGCTAGTCCAAGTACATGTATCTACCTACTTATTATCTTGCAGTTCTAATTAGGTTGATTATGAGATTTGCCTACCTCTAGGTTTCCAACCACGAATTTCAGAGCTTGTCTAGTTTAAATGATTACTAAGATAATCAAATACCATGAAGGTATCCACTTAAGGTAGATTATCGGATTGCGCTTGCTCAAAACCGATATCTACCTTATTTCACTCATTTGTTATATTATAATAACAACCTTCTAATATTAAACAAATAAAATAAGTTATTAATCGATTGGGTATAAACTGGTGACGTTACGCTCCCTGTTGGACGAATATCGCAAACAGAATAAAACCGCGCAGTGGTTCGGCGGCAAGCGCTGGGTCATTGTGACGTCATCGCATGCGTTCGCGCGGTCTGTGAACCTCGTTCGGTATTTTGCTCATAACTTTGTCAATTTTGGTCGTAGAACAAAAATTTTTGCACTTTATGTTTTAGTTTCTCAATGTCTATATAACTGCATTCATAACATAAAACGTGACTGGTCCCCATTGCGCAATAAAACGACACGACAAGTTTGGACTTTTTAATATGAGCTTGTTTTTAAGATTATATCTTGTGTCTATCATGACTTTAATCGGTAGCCAATCTTATCCAAATATTGAATAATTCACTATTATAAGGTACATGTGAACATTTGTTTTTAATCGCGAATTGGTCAGCGCTTGACCGCTATCTCGCCTGATGGTAAGCGATGATGCGATCTAGGATATGACGCGCTTGCCTAGGAGATGCCTATTCACTTTTGACTTGAAGACACCTAAATTTTATTTATCAGGAAACACAGAATCAGGCAAAGAGTTCTCCACTCCTTAGCGGTACGGATTACAAAATTCAATCGCCTTCTAAAAGACAGAGGGAATTTGGTTTGCAAATCTGTATTACTATAACAGTATAATACCACTAGGTCGATGGCGACTGCAGCTTCGCTAGCGCCAACCACTAAAAAAAAATCAATAATGTTTAGTAACTTTTGAATTTTTTTTTTGCATTTTGTTTCAATGGGAAATCCCATAGAGACAATGTTTTATGGTCATAATATTTTTATTTTTGTGAATTTCAAAATTCGACTTCGTCACGATCTAGTCTTACACCTGTTGATTCGTTTCATTACAAAAAAATACGAAAATCGGCTAAGAACTCATAGAACTATGGCGTCACATACACTTTGTCATTGAAGCTGATCCATGGGAACTTGGCTCGCTTCGCTCCAATAATATTTCTTACACTCACATCGATTAAGGTTTCTTATTCTGGGTCCCGAACCCAGGACCATTGTTGCGAAAGGCAGGATCGCTAAAACGGTCATGAAATGGTTTAAATCAATTAAACAATAAAAAATAAAATTATTGAGGATTTTTTGTTTTATTAATAGCCATGTTTGTATTTTAATTGAGGAGATAACGCCACATTAATAAAGCTCAGGTTTAAAATGTCCTTTATTCGCGTCTATAATTTTTTTTTTTTTTTTTTTTTTTTTTTTTTTTTTTTTTTTTTTTTATATATTTTATGCATTTTCAATGCGATCTTATAAGATAAATTATTATAATAGAAAAATACTAGAAAAAATCGACTCGGGTCACAAGTGAATCTCAGGCGGGAATCGAACCCGCAACCTTTGGAAATCCGGTCCAATGCTCTCCCAATTGAGCTACCGAGCCTTGCGAACACTCGTCGAAATTTTCTAGTATATTCCTGATTTTACGCTGTAGGCCAGCGTTGTTTCATCAATGAGAGGAACATCCTCTCGTATTCGAAAGAAACATTTTTACAAATGTTTGGTCAATCGATTAAGATGAAACAGCCATGTTAGATCTATAATTTTTTTTTATTTTTTATATATTTTATGCATTTTCAATGCGATCTTATAAGATAAATTATTATAATAGAAAAATACTAGAAAAAATCGACTCGGGTCACAAGTGAATCTCAGGCGGGAATCGAACCCGCAACCTTTGGAAATCCGGTCCAATGCTCTCCCAATTGAGCTACCGAGCCTTGCGAACACTCGTCGAAATTTTCTAGTATATTCCTGATTTTACGCTGTAGGCCAGCGTTGTTTCATCAATGAGAGGAACATCCTCTCGTATTCGAAAGAAACATTTTTACAAATGTTTGGTCAATCGATTAAGATGAAACAGCCATGTTAGATCTATAATTTTTTTTTTTATTTTTTATATATTTTATGCATTTTCAATGCGATCTTATAAGATAAATTATTATAATAGAAAAATACTAGAAAAAATCGACTCGGGTCACAAGTGAATCTCAGGCGGGAATCGAACCCGCAACCTTTGGAAATCCGGTCCAATGCTCTCCCAATTGAGCTACCGAGCCTTGCGAACACTCGTCGAAATTTTCTAGTATATTCCTGATTTTACGCTGTAGGCCAGCGTTGTTTCATCAATGAGAGGAACATCCTCTCGTATTCGAAAGAAACATTTTTACAAATGTTTGGTCAATCGATTAAGATGAAACAGCCATGTTAGATCTATAATTTTTTTTTATTTTTTATATATTTTATGCATTTTCAATGCGATCTTATAAGATAAATTATTATAATAGAAAAATACTAGAAAAAATCGACTCGGGTCACAAGTGAATCTCAGGCGGGAATCGAACCCGCAACCTTTGGAAATCCGGTCCAATGCTCTCCCAATTGAGCTACCGAGCCTTGCGAACACTCGTCGAAATTTTCTAGTATATTCCTGATTTTACGCTGTAGGCCAGCGTTGTTTCATCAATGAGAGGAACATCCTCTCGTATTCGAAAGAAACATTTTTACAAATGTTTGGTCAATCGATTAAGATGAAACAGCCATGTTAGATCTATAATTTTTTTTTTATTTTTTATATATTTTATGCATTTTCAATGCGATCTTATAAGATAAATTATTATAATAGAAAAATACTAGAAAAAATCGACTCGGGTCACAAGTGAATCTCAGGCGGGAATCGAACCCGCAACCTTTGGAAATCCGGTCCAATGCTCTCCCAATTGAGCTACCGAGCCTTGCGAACACTCGTCGAAATTTTCTAGTATATTCTAGGATGTTCCTCTCATTGATGAAACAACGCTGGCCTACAGCGTAAAATCAGGAATATACTAGAAAATTTCGACGAGTGTTCGCAAGGCTCGGTAGCTCAATTGGGAGAGCATTGGACCGGATTTCCAAAGGTTGCGGGTTCGATTCCCGCCTGAGATTCACTTGTGACCCGAGTCGATTTTTTCTAGTATTTTTCTATTATAATAATTTATCTTATAAGATCGCATTGAAAATGCATAAAATATATAAAAAAATAAAAAAAAATTATAGATCTAACATGGCTGTTTCATCTTAATCGATTGACCAAACATTTGTAAAAATGTTTCTTTCGAATACGAGAGGATGTTCCTCTCATTGATGAAACAACGCTGGCCTACAGCGTAAAATCAGGAATATACTAGAAAATTTCGACGAGTGTTCGCAAGGCTCGGTAGCTCAATTGGGAGAGCATTGGACCGGATTTCCAAAGGTTGCGGGTTCGATTCCCGCCTGAGATTCACTTGTGACCCGAGTCGATTTTTTCTAGTATTTTTCTATTATAATAATTTATCTTATAAGATCGCATTGAAAATGCATAAAATATATAAAAAATAAAAAAAAATTATAGATCTAACATGGCTGTTTCATCTTAATCGATTGACCAAACATTTGTAAAAATGTTTCTTTCGAATACGAGAGGATGTTCCTCTCATTGATGAAACAACGCTGGCCTACAGCGTAAAATCAGGAATATACTAGAAAATTTCGACGAGTGTTCGCAAGGCTCGGTAGCTCAATTGGGAGAGCATTGGACCGGATTTCCAAAGGTTGCGGGTTCGATTCCCGCCTGAGATTCACTTGTGACCCGAGTCGATTTTTTCTAGTATTTTTCTATTATAATAATTTATCTTATAAGATCGCATTGAAAATGCATAAAATATATAAAAAATAAAAAAAAAATTATAGATCTAACATGGCTGTTTCATCTTAATCGATTGACCAAACATTTGTAAAAATGTTTCTTTCGAATACGAGAGGATGTTCCTCTCATTGATGAAACAACGCTGGCCTACAGCGTAAAATCAGGAATATACTAGAAAATTTCGACGAGTGTTCGCAAGGCTCGGTAGCTCAATTGGGAGAGCATTGGACCGGATTTCCAAAGGTTGCGGGTTCGATTCCCGCCTGAGATTCACTTGTGACCCGAGTCGATTTTTTCTAGTATTTTTCTATTATAATAATTTATCTTTATTCGCGTGTTTGAAAAGACCAGCTTTGATGTCTCGAGTGCGAGACGGCGCAGTGAGAGCCCTCTTTTCATAGGACCACTTTACATAAGCAAGCTATTATTTATTTCTCATAATGTTATTGACACTTAATGTCAAAAAAAGAATTAATTAATTAATTAATTAAATTAAGCCGACTTGATACTTAGCTGTAATATATTTCATTGATAACTGAAAAGGCACAACTGAAAATTTTGTGGTTTAAAAAACTCGAAGTATGTCCACTATTTTTTGAGGTCGGTGTCAGCTTCAATTAAATTGTTTGATAGAAAAATATTAGAAAAAATTGACTTAGCTCTTGTGAGCTGGTAAATTCTGAGGCAGAAATCGGACCCGCAACTTTTGGATTTCCGGTACAATGCTCTCCCATTTGAGCTGTTGAGCTTTTTGGGCTAGGCTAATTGGTGTGAATGTTAGAAATATTATGGTTTATTAACAAAATGGTTCGTGTTGTGTCTAACACCATGTTAAAGCAGAATAAATATACATTTGACGACCGTTTGGTGCAACGGTAGCGATCCTGCCTTTCGCACCGACGGTCCGGGTTCGAATCCCGGTAGGGGCAGATGTTTGTATGATGAATACGAGCATTTGTACCTGAGTCATGGATATTTATATATATTTATATGAATATTACATATCTATGTATTATATATGTATGTTTATCCGTTACCCTAGCATCCATAACTCAAGCCTTACAGTGCTTACTTTGGGCTAGGCTAATTGATGTGAATGTAAAAAAATATTTATTTATTTATTCCATGTATAAAAATAAAAAAACAACATCTTGACTGAGCCATTGTTGTTTTAATAAAATACTTAAAAACCTAAAATAAATAAAAAGAAACTTTATAATAATAATGTTTGAGTACAAAATTGTTCAGCACCATCCACCCCTATTACATATCGTTGTACAGCATTCATATACTCCTAATTGCCCCCCTTCGAGTTACAAATTATGTTTTATTACTATATCATTAAAGTTTAGTTTCGGTTGGTTAATTGAAAAATAATGTTTCGTATAGTTGGAAAACAGTACTTATTTGATGCTTGAGTGTTTGATATTTCAAGAATAACTTGAAATAATTGGTTTGATCGAGAACATCTCAAGTTGTAATAGATATAAGATAAATAAAAATATTTATTTTACTCACAACACATATTAAATAGTTAACGTAATATCATTAAAAACATAAATATGAAATGAGAGCCAAGTTCAATATTATGATATATGCCTTGGCTGTTGACTTCGACCACAAAAGTAGTGACATCTAAATGGGTCCCAAGTTCAATGGTAAGTCCTGAAATTTATTTATAACAACATAAAAAAATAAGGATAATATATTGTAGCCTAAGGTCTGACTTGGCTAGTTCTCATATACGAATTATTATGTTCGATGGCTAGCTTCTACCAGCAAGCCAAATTTTCGGAATAATAAAATAAAAACCGACAAGTGACATGTTTTAGATCTTGCGAATGCTTATATGTATACAATGTGTCCCGTCACAAGTGTCGGAGCCTTTAATGGTGTGAAATATGGCATTTTTATCGACAAATTGCCTTTGGTTTTTCTCAAAAAGCCAATAATTAAAAAAATACACAAAAAACAATCTAATTTGTTTTTCTCTAATTATTTTTTTCTATTTTTTATTCCATGACAATTGAAACATGATGGCTGTGTAACTGTTGTCTACATGTTTAGCTATCAAATGACACCTTTTAATTTTGATAGGACATTTACATGAGTAGTGGTGGTCGAATTAGTATGAGAGCCCAGGTCTTGGTTACCAAGAAAACAAAATGACGGCCGTAAGAGAAAAACCAAATTTGAGGGGCAATTTGTCTATAAAAAATGTCATATTTCACACCATTAAAGGCTCCGACACTGGTGACGGGACACATTGTATAACGCGAGCGATTGACATCGATCCGTCATCTCTTTGCTTGTTTTAAATGTGCACTAATTACTCAAATAACAACACCAAAATATCACAATGACTTTATTATCTATAACCGCAATAAAATATTAATAAAATAATTAATGATCACAATAGTATAATATTTTTTTGATCTGTACACAGCATGAGCGAAAATATGAACAGCGTACTAATATGGATATATAGACTTTCGCTAAGTTATGCTTGACTTCATAAAATAGTCATTATATACATATATTTTATTGTATTATATAAACTCGAAGACGCTATATAGTCTTTATTAATTAAAATTCAATAGACAAATGCTAGAAAAAATCGACACAGCTCACATTTTTTTCTCAGGCGAATGATAATCCCGCCTGTAGTCGGTTTTTTCGAGTCGAGTATTTTCTTTTATATTTTACTAGCGACCCGCCCCGGCTTCGCACGGATGCAATGCTCTACTATATTATGCATGTATTATACATATAAACCTTCCTCTTGAATTACTCTATCTATTAAAAAAAACCGCATCAAAATCCGTTGCGTAGTTTTAAAGATTTAAGCATACATAGGGATATAGGGACAGAGAAAGCGACTTTGTTTTATACTATGTAGTGAAGAAAATGTAAAAGAAGCAATTCACACGTGGTAGAAGTGAAACCTTCAAAAATTTTGGTTTCAACATAATGAGACGAATGTTAAATAATTATAGGATAATTGTAGGTTTTAGTAATGATCATAGCGATACAGAGTTAGATAATTGTTTTATATTTTATTCGTATGTAGTACATAGATTTATTTAGACTCAGTGCCTACATTTTCGACAAATGATACACCACGAACATAAGAGAAACTGTATAATGCGTCCTATCTCATTTTCTCCTACTTTAAATCTTATAAATGTGTCCGTCTCTTTTACTGTCGCTTTTTCGTTTCATCGACTTTCAAATCACAACGACGCTAAAGAAGTTTTCATTTCAAAACCATCAATTTAATATTGTTATTTGGTGACCATTGCATATCCATCCCCTCTGCAACAATAAATTTCGTTTGATTTGACAAGGTCCCTAATTGTGTCTATTCCTCGTTCCCCAAACAACTGTGCCGTGTTTATAAAGTTTGGCGTACCTTTAATTCATTTGTTATATACTTCCTCGACGAAGGCAGGTCGAATGTCGGATTCGGCTAAATGCGTCGGTGGAACACTAATTCGGTGTAGTTGAGACGCGGCTTCAATAAAGGCGATTTTTCAATATTCATTTACTCATTTCATATTTCTTTGCTTTCTTAAAAAAATATAAGTAATTACATTTAATACTTCCAAAGACACACATTGCAATACCTGGTGTTACCTGTACCTGTAGTTAGCTCTTTTTGCAAATAATAACAGTAAGGTCGTTTCCCCTGCCCGAGTTTCTTACGCCAATTCTTCTTGGATGGACCTCCCAATTTCGGAACTGATAGTAGACTCAGTAGTTTACAATGTAATCGTAGTGACAATTGAATAACTAAATAAAATGTAAAAATAAACAATTTATTGATATGATATATTAACAATTAGGAACATGTCCGGTTAAAATATTGTGAAGATAGTAGGAAATATATGACGACCATTATTAAACCGCATTTCAGGCAAATAAATATATTATCTTATCTTATCTTATCTTATCTTATCTTAGTCATCCTGTGATCACGGCTCCTGTAAAGGATCGTCATGATTAAATATAAAATAAAAATTATGCGCAAAATCCGTAAAAAAAAAATTTATTCAAATACGAAGTGAGTTTGTTGCATTTTCACGACTTAACTAATCCACTGAACATTATGAAATGTTGTATACAGTTTGCCATAGGTATAGAAACGGACAGTGAATTCATCCAGAAAAAGGTACTGTTTTTAAGGGATAGGAGCAGTACATATCTATGTACCGTATTTGTACGTATATCTTTAATACTTGTGCTTGCCTTCAGTGCTTACTTTGACTAGGCTAACTGGTATGAATGTAAGAAATACTATTACAAGGTCGACGCAGTCGCTAAGCATAAAGCTTCGCTAGCACCATATATTGGAGAGGAGCGTAAAACTAAAAAAAAAATCAATAATGTTAAGTAAATTTTAAAATTCCATAAGAATGAAAATTTCAAAAAGCGCGTGCTTTTGTTTCAATGGGAAATTCAATAGAGCTAATGTTTTATGGTCATAACTTTTTATTTTTGCGAATTTCTAAATTCGAAGTTTAAAACATTTGTTCCTAAATGTGTTGATTCGATTACACACAAAAAATATTATACTTATCTCTTATCTCTTACTCTTATCTTTAATGCGTCTCTTGCTTCGGGTGTCTTTCCCTCATTTTGGAAAATGGGTCTTATTGTGCCAATCTATAAATCTGGCGACAAAAGCAATGTCAAAAATTATAGACCCATCACTATATTGTCTGTTTTTGCCAAGTTACTGGAATCTTTGTTATGTCCCTACATATCGTGGCACATTAAGAGTGCTCTCGCAGACTCCCAGCATGGTTTCGTTGGTGCTCGATCCACTTGCACTAATCTAGTAGACTTTGTCGATGAGATATCTTGTTCTGTCGATAACCGCATTCCCGTAGATGTCATTTATACGGATTTATCAAAAGCCTTTGATAAAGTTTCTCGTGGCATTTTACTCCAAAAATTATTGCAGTTCGGTTTTGGTGGTCCCTTCTTTAAGTGGTGCGCGTCATACTTACGTGATCGCACATCAAAAGTCGTAGTAAGTGGGTTCGAATCAGTTCATTTTCCAAATTTATCAGGTGTCCCCCAAGGCTCCCATTTGGGACCAATTTTTTTTAATATATTTATGAATGACGTCACGTCATGCTTCAGAAGTAGCAAACCTTATCTTTACGCAGATGATCTTAAGTTGTTGAAACCGATCAGGGACACTCATGATACAATTTTGGTACAAGAGGATCTAAATAGATTGGTTTGTTGGTGTAAGGACAACAAGATGGTATTAAACGTAGACAAATGCTGTTATATTCGCTTTACTCGAAACCGCAGCGAACTGTCGGAAGTCTATACTATATCTGACCGACGTGTTCAAGAAGTTAACTGTGTCCGTGACCTTGGTGTTATCCTTGATAAAAAACTAAATTTCAAGGAACACTACGATTTCATAGTTTCAAAATCACTCAAAAGTCTCGGTTTTATAATAAGAAACACCAAGAACTTTAAAAGAAAGAATACCATTATAAAGTTGTACGAAAGCCTAGTAAGATCTCTTCTTGAATACTGTTGCGTAGTTTGGCATCCACATTATGAAATTCATTCCAATAAAATTGAACGCGTCCAGAAAAGGTTCATGTATCACTTATCTTATAAATTTAATTTGTCAAAGAAGATGACTAGTTATTTCGACCGTTTAACTCATTTCAATCTAACATCACTTAAAAATCGGCGTAAAATTATCAACCTGTTATTTCTTCATAAATTAGTCAATGGTAAAATAAATTGTCCTCAACTACTAGGAAAACTTAATGTAAAAGTTACCTTTAAGCTTCCAAGGCTATCCAGATACTCATTGTTCACACCAAAATGTTCTAAAAGCAACCTAGGTCACTTCTCTCCTATAAATAGGTTACAAACAGAGTATAATGCCATTAGCAAAAATGAGATAATCGATATATTTCGGTTAAGTTTACCTATATTTAAAAAAAAAAAATTATTATCGCTAAGCTAAGTATACACTCATGTAAAAACCGTTTTAGTATACATAAGAATTAGTTAAGCTCTTAGTTTTTATTGAATTTGTTTTTTTTAAGTCTTTAATTTAATTTAATTTAATTTATAAGAACAGGGAAGCCTTATGCTCCCAACTACCGTTATTTTTTGCTGTCCGTGGCAACCTGTAATTAAGGCAGCACTCATACTTGTGAACCATCGTCTTTGTAATTCTAAGCTGTTAAGGTGTATGTCCTTGTTGGTTGTCCAAATAAATAAATAAATAAATAAATAATCGGTTAAGAACTCGGGAAGTTATGATGAAGCTGATCGAAGCTCCGCTCTAATAACAACAAAGTTAATAGAAATTCTAACTTTAGTTCAATAACCATCGTATGATATTTTTCCGGCGATCGATTGAATGGTAAAGACGTTAATTTTCTATTGGCCTGTGAATCAGTCAGAATTTACATTAATTGTAGATATCGTTGTCGCTGTTTAACTTTGATTTTTATTATACTTTAAAGCGGATATTTTTCAATAATAATGCATTCAGTGAGGTTTTGTTTTGTATTCCCCGCTGGTCATCGAACCCCAGCCTCCGAGTGGTGCATCGCGTGCCTCCCGCCATTATCACCAATTCGCTTATCGACACCTCATAAGTTAGCTGCTGTCGCTTTACTGTATTAATAAAGAAATGATTTTTTGTTTCTTATATATAACGTCGTGTCAAGTCGCACCAAATATTTAGTTTCAAACTAGTTTGTACTGTACTTATGCTGCGGCAAGAGTAGTAGCTGTCGCACCAAGCGCTTCGCAATATCCTTCATAATGCGGACAGCAAAGAAGTGAAACTCCCTCCCTGCGTCTATATTTCTGAGTACTTATAACCCGTCTGTTTTTAAAGTCAGGGTGAATAGGCACCTTCTGGGTTAACTCGTTCCATCGTGGCTTCTGTCTTGGCCCCCGGGCTTTATTGGGATCAAGAGCTAACCCATTCATAAAAAACTCAAATAGCCTAACAAGCATTAAATATTTTATCTATCTTCGATCTGATAATAATCTTCCGTATAAATTTGTACAGAACCCTTGGCAAGCAAGTAGGTCTTGCACTTGTTCGTTGTTTTTTTTTTTGTTATTTTGCACAGATTCTCAAGACATGCAATAAAAGTGCAAAGTAACTGAGTTTGCCTGCCCGTGACGCTAACTAACCTTGTTTCCCCCACCCTCGTAGGGGGGATGTATTGTAAAGCTAAAGTCGTTATAAATGGATTCTGAGCGAGTCGGCGCGACTATGTATGTATGTAGCATCGTCTGAAAATGGATGGGGCGAAACCGCAGACAGCTTAGTGTTGCGATTTTCGATTTTATCGATACTTCGAGTGGACTTTTATCAAGTGACGCCTCTACCAAATACTTAATCTAAAAAAATAGTGTCGTCTAGGGACGCCTGAAAGAAGCGAAGCTTTATAATGTAAAGCGTAGGAACTAAGCGTAAAAAAACGAGATAGAAAGCCACGTCAGCCACGCACACTGACATAAGTGAAAGTGAGACAAGGCCACGCTCATTGAGGTGGGGAGGCAGCTGGCTCCTTTATTTATCGTGTAACGCTACTTAGTCTGACGCTCCCGTGTAACGGTAACATCTGACGCTTAGCACGGACAGAGGGGCCGCGTGGCGAGCGACTATATGCCAGAGGCCTGAACGTCCGTATAGAAGCTTCGCTTCAATACTTCTTTTTTTAAATCTGGTTCAAGTGGTTTTGATTACACGGTCACCCACCCAAAGCTCATATAATATCTAATAGTGAGGCCGTAAACTCTAGATTATTATTTTGTGGAAGAAGATATAGTGACGAAGAAAGAAAAAGGGATGCTTAGATGGTTTGGACATGTAGAAAGGATGGAGGAAAGAACATTGACAAGACAAGTATATGAGGCAAATATGCATGGGCAAGTCGGTAACGGCAGACCAAGCCTAACTTTCAGGGGCCAAATAGAGGATGTACTGAAAAAAGGCCAGGTCAAAAGTACCCTTAACTGACGAACTTGTATGTTAAAGCTGATGAGAGTTGTAGAAGCGAGAGATATTAGGCTTGGTAAGGAAAAATCTGTGATCTCTGCCTACATTTACGAGAAAAAAGCGTCATTGTATGTATTTTTAGGGTTTCTTAACCAAACGGAACCCTATTGCTGTCACTCAAGTGTCTATCTGTCACATAGATTTTACAGCCCAACGGTTTGAGCTACAGTCTTCAAATTTTCATATTATGAGCATTTTGTTAAACTAAAAATATCTTTAAATGTAATGGGGGTGAAGTGACTTACAAATAGCTAGCTAGTAGCGGGAAGTGTAGATAAATACCAACAGCAAACTTAGCTTTATACGTGAAACTAGTAGAAAATATATGACGACCATTGCTTAAGTTATCCTGAGATCATGGCTTCACAATATTTTAATCGGTGACGTTCTTGATGGTGACGGAACGTTAATTTTTTTGGGTAATCTTTTACTACTACGATTACGGTGTACACTACTGAGTCTACTACCAGTTCGGAAATTGAGAGGTCCTTTCGAGAAGAACTGGCGAATGGAACTTGGGCAAGGGGACCGACCTCCATCTATCTTACTTTTGTTATTTGCAAAAAGAGCTAAGTACATCACTTGGTCTTTCAGCGTGTCTTTGGGGATATTATTTTTAAATTACGGGATCCCAAGTAGGTGGAACGCTTCAACCTTCATCTCTATTGAAATTAGGACGTATCCTGATTTCAATAACCTCGCGTTGCATACTAGGAACATATCTTTGTTCTTTAGCGAAAATTTATAAAATTTAATTTAGTGGTTAGGCCCATCAAAAGCATGCTCACACACTGCAGGCTTGTTATTGCGCCTATGTAACGATTAATTATAACGTCAACTGCGAAACGTCAGGAGTAAAGATAAATTATGCGCAAAAAAACTGTAAATAAGTTGTTTTATTTAAATGTGTAATTTGTGCGGAAGTGTAAGAATAAAATAATTTTATATATGTTGTATGTACGATCCAGAAAATAGTACATGTTTGCGCCGTGCGGAGCGCTGGCGAATAGAGTACCCGCCGGACTGTTTATTAGTTGTCTGCGTATAAAGTTACGTCTTGCTGGTATTAACAAAATGTCAGGATTTAATATAAATTATGAGCAAAAAACCGTAAAAAAGTATTTATTTAAATTTATAAATCTCTCAATATTCAAACGTAGTTCCTTTAGCCGTTTCGTTACATAATAACGATTAAACTATCGATTATGATATCCATGCATCGATATTTTACACGTTTATCGATGTGTGGGGCGTGACACTAGAGTCGTGTGTACGGCCGCCCCTCGCCTACGGGCGTTAGCGAACGGAATATGCTCTTAGCAAAACTTAGTTTTTGAACGAACATCGCCTAAGAAAGGCTAATTATAAACGTCATTTAAAATTCATAGATATAATATTCTTTGTTGTAATTTATATTTAGAGTTCCCTGGATTACACACAATAAAAATAAGTGCCAAGGCCGCTTGGTGCAACGGTAGCGATCTTACCTTCTCTGCCAAATCGAATTCTTCGATTCGAACCCGGGACGGTTCAAATCCCGGAAGGGGCATATGTTTCTGTGATGAAAATAAGTATTTGTTCCCGAGTCATGGCCTTTTATATTCGTATGTTTGTATTCTATGTATTACTTAGTACCCATATTACAAGCTTAGCTTAGTTTGGAACTAAATAATTGTTGCGAGTTGTGCGGAATTCGTTTATATTCATACCAATTACCATAGCCCAAAGTAAGCGCTGTAAAGCTTGTGTTATGTGATATAAGATAATCGAAGATTAAACACGTACATATATAAACCACTAGCGGCCCGTCCCGGCTTCGCACGGCTGGACAAAATTCTTTAAATTTTTTTCTAGCATTAAATATAGCCTATGCTACTCACCGTGAATGTAGCTTTCAAATAGTAAAAGAATTTTTGAAAACGGCTTAGTAGTTTTTGAGTTTATTCATTACAAACATACAAAAATACAAATCTATAATATTAGTGTAGATTTATTAGTTATGTTTATAGAAATATACATACAAATAACCATGCATACGCTTCTTTCTAATCGTCACAAAAACATTTACCCCATCCGGGACTCGAAGACGGGACCGTTCGGCTTCAAAGGTAGAATCACACCCGGTCGGTCCAATCTGTAACTGTATATTTGTAATTAGAACAATTAACTGCTAGATTTTTATGTTTAAAGAAATTATTACTATGATTTTTTAAAGAAATTATTACTAGGAAAATACACAAAGATATTATTACAAGGAAAAAATATATAAGAAATTATTACTGGAAAATAAAATTGTCTCAAGAGTCTACCGCGACTCTACCCACACCCCATTACTATCCGAACGAGTACTCTTTTAATCGAGCTACAGAAGAATCTCTTAAGCCCATAACACGGAATTTAATACTTTTACAAGTATCCCAACGATCGATAAAAAAGATCGCTCGGATAGTGAGGCAATTTGGATTCGATTCCCGCCTGATGACTGCGACGAGTTCTTGTCAGTTAAAAGACATCTTGAATGGGTGCTGAGTAAAAATCTTGGACGATCATATCGACTTTATTTTAAGTGAATTTAAATAAAGTTATCTTTATTTTTAACCCCCAATGCAAAAGGAGAGGGGTGTTATAAGTTTAACGTGTCTGTCTGTGGTTACGTAGCTCCCAAACGGATGAACTGATTTTCGTTTAGTTTTTTTTGTGCCATAGATAATTTTATCCCGAGTATTCTTAGCCATGTTTCATGAAAATCCGTTCAGCCGTTAGAAGATCATCAGCTCTTTTCTAGTTGATGAGGGGATCTGACTACCTTCCATATGTCCTATCGCTTCGAAATTTGATATCGTAATACTTCAATGATATTGAAAGATGTTAAGTTAACCATGACTTTAAATATCACATGTTAGGGTAAGGTTTAGATTTCGAAGGTTGGTAATTAAATGGGATCAATTAAGCTCAATTACCACTGCGGTAAAATCGAAGCGACGCGACGACGCTTGGAAAATAAAAATATTTTAACTTACATAATATTTGAGACGATAATAGTTATAATAGGTTTAAAATATTATTTGTTAGTTTTTAGAGTTTATTTTTTGGGTTTTTAAAATTTTATTTTTTCATTGTAAAAATTCTTACAAAATGTTGCAGTAATTGTTCAAATAATAATATAATGCCGTTTTTTGTGCGGAGATCATAATTTACCGAAAATAGGTGATTCATTATATCGAATTATGGCGTGTTCATAAATAAATACGCCGTCGGGAATCGACACGCGACTACTGCAGCCGATATAAATAATCGGAAAAGAAATTGCAATACTGATAACAGATCTGCATCGTTTTCAACGCTCCCTGTTATTATATAATCTTTTGGATATTTATTAATACATTTTATTGCGTATTTATTTAATTTTAATGATGACTTTGTTTTGATTTTCGTAATGAAAATGGTATATTTATTTTTTATTTGTGTTAAAGAGTGAGAATTATAAACAGGCATTGAGGACTGAACTACAAATTTATAATATGAAAAAAAGTTTATGTAAAACATATGAAAAAGAAAAAGAGTTTATGTAAACTGTTACAACCAAACT
This sequence comes from Calamotropha paludella, assembly GCA_927399485.1. Taxonomy (NCBI): domain Eukaryota; kingdom Metazoa; phylum Arthropoda; class Insecta; order Lepidoptera; family Crambidae; genus Calamotropha; species Calamotropha paludella. The sequence goes on along the minus strand of OV656830.1, from coordinate 564,693 downwards.
GACACAAACATTTCCTCTGGAAAAATAATGCTCGTACAAACACGCACTTTGTACAGAAATTTCGCCACTGACTCGACTCGACACGCAACTTCACCACGTCTGTCTGTGTAACACGTCGTAGTGCTACGCGTTTGTTATGTGCTACGTTCGTAGTCACGTAGTCGTTACGACGGCGACGCTCCGTCACCAGTCACGATTCCTTAAAAGTATTTTATTTTGCTCATTTTATATTGTCGAAGGGTGTCTTTGCTTCGTATAGAGCGTGTGATGGATTAGGGCGAAACGGAATACTGACTGGAGATGGTAAACTGCTTCTCCTGCCTCGTTTAACTTTTATCGCTTTCCTTTTTGCTCGCTTCGTTCAACTCCTTTCTGCCTTAATGGAGTGTTACAGGTCTAACGGTTATGACAACTGAGTTGTCTTTCCAAAAGACGCGAGAGTTAGCCACATCTCATGTTGTTTTATTACATAATAATCGCCTTATTCAAATAAAAAAATGAAAAAAGATTATAATAATCATGCATGTTCGGACAAAAGCACGTCAAATTTTACTCAATTTATATTAAGCTATGTGTGAAGTTTAGTTTTGTAATATTGAAAATTAAAACTGAATTTCGTCACTTTTTCTTTCACTTTGAAGATGGCCACTCTGAAGGTGGTCAAATATAGGGAAAGAAGGACGTCAGGAAAGGACGAGGGTGGCAGTCTAGCGTCGGAGCAAGAAGACAACGGAAGCTAATGAGTTTGGCTAGATTGTGATTGTGAATAACTTGAATAAATTTGATAAGTTGACGTCGTGTTTTATTTCTAAGATAAGCTTATATATGTATGTTGGACTTTAAGCTGAAAATCGATTGGACAGATGTCACTATATCGTAGATATTGACCTGCTGTTGACTGTACCTACCCGTGACGTAATTAATAGTATTAATTTAGTGGTACTTTATTTTCGAACCTGCAAAGTCACCGAATTAATTAAATAACAACTAGATTAGCCCGCATGTCATTGTAACGACTATAATGAAATGATAGCGGGCGGCGGCCATTTTGTGTCGCGTCATGTCATGGCGCCGGCTGTGCAAACGCGCGCGCTTTTGTGATCTCAATTAGGTAATCACTAATCAGTCACATATCATACCATTTGATTGACAACATAATTTTTTATATCTTTGTTACAGCTTTATAATGTAAAAAAACGACGGGTTTATTCTTTCGGAAATCTTTATCTTTATTCACGGCAGCGATCCTACCTACTGCGCTAAAGGTACAGGGTTCGAATCGTAGGGGCATATTTTAGTAGTATTTAGTAGCAGCTTAGTTTAATACTAAATAATTGTTGTGGCTTGTGAGTTGTCCAGAATTAATATTTATATTTGATCCTGTCGTTTCGCTTCTTTTATTGGAGCCGTGCCGTTAAAGTAGTTTTGATTAATGTCCGATAGGCGCGAAAGTATAACAATTAAAGATGGAAAAAATATTTTTTTCTGCAAAAGTAATAGTTTTATGTTCTCTACATCTTTATATAGCTCAATGTGTATCAGATAATTATTTGCGTATTTTTTTTGCCGTAATTATTTACTTTTTAAGACACATTAGTGTCGCGTATACTGCTAATTTTATTTTTTTTATTTATTTGCTTTACTAACGCTCTTTAACCGATTCGTTGCGGATGGCACGTTTGCCGCGCCATCACTGTCTTTTGCTTGTGACGTTAACCACTGGAGCCGTGTCATTTTTAAATCGAGTGATAACTCCTTCTCATAAAGTTTTTGGGAAACCTACCTAGAATAAAACTATCTTCATTTTTCACGTAAATCAAGCTTCGTTTCTATGTACATTTAAAAATACAAAATAACTAAGTTTAACAAACAATTACAAATTTATAACAATTCGTTACTAACCTAACCGTATCATTTGATGACCAGTTCATGCAACGTTAGTGATTCCGTGTATTGCACTAACGGTCTTGAATTTGAATACTGGTACAGGCATATGTTGGTGTTTATACATTTGTCACAGGGTCATGATTATTTATATACTTCCAGCTGACACAGCGTTACTGTGGCTCAGCAGAATTTCTTTTTTTACTATAAATTAAATTAAATCTATCTTATATCTTAAGTCCGACGAATCCATCAAAATGAAAAAAAAAACATCAAAATCGGTTGAGTAACTCTCTGCCCGAGTATGTGTTTCCTGAAAAATACAATTTAGGGGTCTTCAAGTTACAAGAGAATCTTCTAGACAGGCACATCACATCCAGTGTTGCCAACCCGAATTTTAGAAAATTAGTAGATTAAGTGCCAAATGTTGGTAGAAGTTGGTAGAATGTAAAATGCAAAATTGGTAGATCTACCACCTCAATTTAGAAGATGTTTCAAGGTTAAAATTACATGAACTGTTCTTAAAATGTTTATTTTTGGAAATTATAAATATTTTTATTGAAAAACTTTAAATCTTCCACTAGCACACTTAAGATCACACCTACATGATTTGCAATAGAAATATCCTTCACCCTTGGTACTTTCTTGAAGCCAGCAAATTCCTTGTCATTCTCCCTTCTGAAATAATTTCAAATATTTTTGGTCATAGTCCTTTTTCTGGCTTTTCGTGGCGGAGTTCCTTACCTAGAACTCTGTGCATCACTTTCGCTGCTGTCAGAATTCTATATATATATGTATATGTAAATGCACTTAACACAAAACAAACAGCAATCAGCACTTTACTTTTTTAATACGTAGTTATTTAGTTTTAACAACAAAACAACACAGAGAGATTCACCATTGATTCCGCAACAAACCAGCTGGGAATAGGCCACAGAACAGTATAATAACGTCTATGGGCGCGAAATGGCGCGAACGACGAGCTGTTGGTGACTTTTTTTTGTGATTTATAGCCTGGACCCTATGTATGCTTGACGTATCGTCGCATGGCTCACGCAACACATCGCAACGTCGCTCGTCGATATAAAAATAATTCAAAGTGGTGATATGTCAAACTAATTAAAAATAGGTAGTTTTTAGGTCTAAGGTGGTAGACAGACTGAAGTGAAAATTGGTAGATCTACCAAAAAGTTGGTAGATATGACATCACTGATCACATCTTAGATCGCATTGTCGCTTACCATCAGGCGAGATAGCGGTCAAGTGCTTTCCTATTCACGATTAAAAAAAAGCTCTTCTGAAAAACTCCTGGAAAAAGTCCACGGGTCTTTCCAGGTCTCGTTGGAAGGGTAATTTTACGAGTAACGAAGGAATATGGATTAAGGTCTTGTCTGACACTTATAATATACTTTTTGTAAATTTGGAATGGGTTCGATTTTGATCCCAATAAAAGCCCAGGGGCAAAGACAGAATCCACAATGTAACGAGCTGACCCAGAAGGTGCCTATTCACCCTGGCTTTACAAACAGACTGTTTATAAGTACTCGGAAATATAGACGCAGGGAGGAAATACATTTTTTGAGTAATTATTTCTTTAGATATAGAAATCTATCAGTTAACCCTTAATTTACAAAAAATCATTGATATGGTTAGAGTAGGTAGATGAATATTTTAAAAATTCTTTCACAAAACATTTATTTTTTCTTAAGTGAATCTTTTTAGCGATGCCATGTGAATCTGTTGTTTTACTCGTTCGGTGTATTGTGGCGTTGGCATAACAACACGGATTTAATACAAAATTGTTAGCTTATTACATTTACACGGTTGTGTGATATTTCTCAGTGAAGTTACTGCCGATTACTTTGCCGATATCGATAAAAATGGCAGTCGATAATATATTGTTTTTGTTTTTATTAAGACTTTTAATAAAATTGACTTGAATTGGAATAGGCACACGTTTTAGATCAAGCTCGATAAGACTTGATGTTATTTACATTTTAAACCACTCATCTCTACCTAATTTACACAAAAACTATTACACAAACGTTAAGCAATTATATTATTATTATATTCATTTTTCAGTGTTAACTTTTACTAAATTCAAACTGTGACAGGAAATTAGTTTAGTGCCTAGAGTATTATTTTTTATTTTTATTAACATTTCCTTTTTATTATGGAATTAAGTAATAATTTCTATATTACTTATAACCATTAAATTTTATAGTTATTCAAATACAAACTGGAAATAATGATTAAATGCAAGCAGATATATATAATAGTATAGAAGTGTTCAACGTATTGTTTACACTCTTTCTTCTAGGTTAAACAGGAAAAAGAGGTTTTTAAGCTGTTATCTTTATCGATAGTTTTGCGTTCCCATCACTATAGCGGGTTTCGTACCTTCCTTACCCCCACGCAATTTGTATATGCACTCAACAGTTATCTTAGCTCATACCAATACTTTATTTCTGAGTCATCAAGTTAAAGACCCAGGTTCGATTCTTAAATTCGATCGACTTCATATAGATCTTTATGTCGCTTTTTAAATTTATCTTTTATACTCTGTTTGTCATAGTAATGTTTAAGTATATGTCCTTATTTAAACCAGACTTCCGTTGACTTTGTTGTAATCAACAGTGTAACTAAGCTATAATTGTGATCACAGAATAATGTTGTTTTTGGGGATTATGTATGGTGATGACATATAATATTGTTACTGTCGTTTCTTCTGTTAAAGCTGACGCGTTCCTTGGACCCGTCTTATGTCATTTAAAATATATCCTGAATGAGTGGTAGGTAAAATGGTGGACGATTCAAAACATCTAATTTTAAGTGCATTCGAATAGTCATTTTCATTTAATATCATTTGGAGAGGGCTAGCTACCACCATCTTATTTAAGTCTGTAGTTGTAACAAGGTTTCAAGACGTTGTATTCTGGTTATAGCTGAGATCGTTATTTCCTCCATAGTCGAAGACTCAGGATCAGGCGCGTTGCCATCTTTCGGTCTCATCATTGAACCTCAAAGACGCTACGCAAGGCAATAGTGGCACCTCACCTTTACGTGCCAAGACATGACGTCTCGCACAGACGTGACTGACGTGACTTGAGAGACTTGTCTTGATCACAGCATTCGTAGCATATCACAATACTGCCTAATGTATGGTCTATGGGAAGTATATGGTGATTACCTTCAGGATCATTAGTGGCCTTTAGACACCATTAAGTGTTAAGGATTGGTGCAATTCTAATTTGTGTTTTAAAACATGTTACTAGATACGAGACTATTAAAATCTAATCTACAAGCATAAAAAAATTACAGTGCCGTTTAGAAACGCCCGAAAAAAGCGAAGCTTTATAGCATAAAGCTTAGGAACTAAGCGTTACGAAACACGGTTTATTTATAATCGACAAAAGGATAAACAAAATAGCTGATCGCAACGGATATTCAGAAGCGACTGGCGTGGATGCATAGAGTAGAAAAATACTTAATAAAAAAAAAACTTTTAAAAAACCAGGTTTACTACGGGTTATAGATGTACTAAAAAGGAGAAAATAATTTTTTACAAATGGACTAAAAAGATAAAAATAAATTTTTGGTAATAATGAAAATTTACGATACAAATATTCTAAAATTTATTGAATATTATGTATTGTTCTGAACATTCATACGCAGAATTTGAAAAATTTCCAAAAAATTAAAACGTGGTACGTAATTTAGATCAACAGCGTTATTGATATTATATTAATATTTTCATTATCTTTCCTAAATCCCTTCCTAACTAAACCAATGCAAAAGTAATGCTGTGGATGGCATTGAATAGTTTTTCAAGTATAATGCGCACCACGTTTTAATTTTTTGGAAATTTTTCAAATTCTGCGTATGAATGTTCAGAACAATACATAATATTCAATAAATTTTAGAATATTTGTATCGTAAATTTTCATTATTACCAAAAATTTATTTTTATCTTTTTAGTCCATTTGTAAAAATTTATTTTCTCCTTTTTAGTACATCTATAACCCGTAGTAAAACGTGTTTTTTTTAAGTTTTTTTTTCATTAAGTATTTATTTAACTCTTTTTAGTTTTAAATTATCTGAATTGTGCCTACTTAGTTCTTCAATATATACATGTAATATATATCAAATATCCAGACACACCACGTGGAGGTTAATTTAATTAAAGCCTAATTAAGTGGTTTTAGGATGTAAAACTGTAAAATATGAAATTGTTAGGTGAAACAAGCCTGTATACAAAATTTCAGCCAAATCGGATAAGAGGAAGAGGTCGAAATAAGGATCTCAAATTTTGACGACAAACCAACAGACCAACAGACAGACAAGTGAAGTTAAGTAAAACGTGGTAAAAAGGGATGGAAAACCACGCCAGCTACGCACACTGACATGAGTAAAAACGAGACAGGGCCACAAAAAATGAGTTGGCTCATATGTGCCATAGTGTTACGGTTCTAAATCTGACGCTCTCGTGTAACGGTACAATGTGACGCTTAGCACGGATAGAGTGGCAGCGCGGCGAGCGCCTATATACGAGTGGCCCGAACGTTCGTATAGAAGCTTCGCTTTAAAAGTACTAGAAAATTTAGACGGGTGCTCACAAGGCTCGGTAACTCAATTGGGAGAGCAATGGACCAGACATCGAAAGGTTATTTTAAATTGTTAATGTGTAAGCGCTTGACCGCTATCTCGCCTGATACCTATTCACTCGTGACTTGAAGAAGAAGGTTGAGGGTTCCAGTCTCGCCTGAAAATGATTTGTGAGCCGAGTCTGTTTTTCCTAGTTTTTTTTTCAGATACTTGAAAATGCCAAATACAAAAATCACAAAATGAAAATGTTAAAATTTGAATAATTAATGTGTTTGTTTTTAATATTTTTCTTTTTTTAATAAAGCCCAAAAAGTTTTTAAATTTGAATTTATTAGCCATGAATGTCTGAGAGGCTGAAACTGTCCGACGGACGCCACTCCGGTCCCTGGAGAAATTAAACTAAATAATGGTCCCGAATTTCATGTAAAATATCTTTATATCAGCATAGCACATCCATATGAAATGACTTGAGATAATAATAGATAAAAATAAAATATTTTTAAGTTCCGTACCTCAAATGGAAAAAAACGGAACCATTATAGTATCACGTTGTTGTCCGCCCGTATGTTTGAATGAAAATCAAAATGATTTTATGCAAATACACTTAAAAATAAGTTGTTTTGAATCGTCCAATTTTCACATACCACCCATTCAGGACGTCTTTTATCTGACAAGAAGAATGGGCGCAAGAAACTCGTCAGCTTTAACAGAAGTGAAGACATTTACTATATTATACGTCGTCACCATACATTATCCACAAAAAGAAACAAAATTATTCTGTTATTACAATTACGGTAGTGTTATGGTTTTATTAAATCGTTGATTACAACAAATATCTGTTTTAAGTAAGTATTCTTAAACAATGCAATAAATACAGGATATAAACGACACATTTAAGAAAGCAACAAAGATGATTGTAGAGATTATGTCTGTCTGTCAATACCCTTTATCTCTGGAACGCGTGAAGGTATCGAGTTGAAATTTAAACCATATACTCAGATCTACAGTCTCTCGAAGCTGTGAAAAAAATCAAACTTGTAAGTTAACTTAAAAACGAGGCACGGCCTTTTATGCCGCAAAGCATTATATTTCAATACTCTCAAAGGAATGAAAATTTATAGGGTATTTTGTTGACTTAGAATCATGAAATTTGGCATGAAGCAATGTCATGTGGCACAAGCAAAAGAAAAAAACCGTTTTGTAGATGCATGCTTTGCAGTTTTTGCGATTATAAACTTATTTGCTTTTGGTAAACTAATCGCGACCTACGAGTATGTTAATGTGTCATATCACCAGTTTTCCAACGGCAAAGTTAAATTTGTCTCCCAATCCGTTTATCTTTTCGTTACAGTAATGTTCGGTTGTTATTTTATAGTCAATAAAACTGGATTTGTTTTATAAATTCTTTTATTATCACAAGCTACAGACAGAACGTACAAGGGCGAGAAACGGAAGGAGGGCGGCGGTGTTGCCATACATATAAAATTGACAAAAGTATACCAGTACACAATAATTAACACGCCTCCTTACTTTTACAATTTTATTTCTATTACATTTTTATTTCATCTACTTATACTTATTTTATTATTTACTAAATTTACTTATACAACAATACTTATATTAATTTTAACAGTTGTCTAAATTTTACAAATTTTTCAGTACCCAATGACTTTGTTAGTATGTCAGCTAAATTATGTTCTGAAGCTATTTTAATTATATCTATTTTTCCATTTACATAATTCTCATGCACAAAATGATATTGAATTTCAATATGCTTAGAGTTCTTAGTGAAGTTACCATATTTAGCAATACATAATGCTCCAGAGTTATCTTCAAATACTTTAACTGGGTTATTTACTTTTACAAACACATCATTTATTATATTCAACAAAAATAATATTTCAGTGACAGAATCAGACAATGCTACATATTCTGAAAAGGTAGATGATTTTGTCACACTCAACTGTTTCTTAGTTTTCCAAAATATTGCATTACCATAAAATCTTATTACAAAACCTGATGTTGATTTTCGATCAACAACGTCACCTGCCCAATCGGCATCTACAAAACAATCCATAATATCATTTTTACTTTTACTATAGGTTAACTTAAGCTCTTTAGTTCCATACAAATACTTCAAAATTCTAAGAGCATATTTATAATGGGTCTCATTGTAACAATTTTGAAAACGACTTAAATAATTTACAGAAAATGAAATATCAGGTCTTGTTCCACAACTTATGTATAAAAGTGCTCCTATTAAGTTTCTATAATTTACATTTTCGTTTATAATATCTTTCTGAAGTTTTAGGTTCATTTCCATAGGTGTTTTATACACTTTAGAATTTAATATATTATATTTATTTGCTAGTAACTCTATGTATTCCTTTTGACACAGTGTCATAGTATTTTTATCTGAACAATTATTGTAAGCATATTCTATTTCTATACCTACATATTTATTTACCGTTTCCAAATCCTTCATCTTAAATTTATTACATAACAGTACTTTTATTTATTTTAATAAGTTTAAATCTTTACAACAAATTAACAGATCATCAACAAATAATAAGATATATATTTCAATGTTGTTATATATTTTAACATATAGACAATTATCATATTTGCATCTACGAAAACCAAGTGTTATTATAAAATTATTAAAACAATCATACCAGGCTCTTGGGCTTTCCTTGAGTCCATAAAAAGCCTTATTTAATTTATACACTTTATCAGTTCCATCCTCATAACCTAATGGTTGAAATATATAAACTTCTGAGATAACCTTACCATTTAAAAATGTCACAGTAATTTGCAGTTATGCAATAATAACCAAATTCGTCATCAAATCTTATTGGAGCTCTTATTTGCCTCTTAGTTCTTCCTTCTTCAATATACATGTCTTGTCCAGTACTTGATTCACTATCATTTTTCTTTTCTTCTTCTGTCTTTTCACTCTCTATCTATATATTTTCTTCTGACACATCTCTTTCTTTTGTCTCTTCAAATCCAATACATTTAATGTCTTCTTCTATAATATCAATATGTCGTGCAATGACAATTTTATTATTCATTAAAATTCTATATCCTGTGTCAGAGTAGCCAATTAAAATTCCTAGTTCAGCTTTCTTGTCCCATTTAGATATTCTTTTCACTTCAGGTATTCTTACAAATACTTTGCTTCCATATAGTTTCAAATTTTGTATTGATGGTTTTCTGTTAAAAAATATTTCATATGGAGTCTTGTTTTCTATAGTATTAGGGACGCTGTTAAGCATTCGTTTGTTAACCCACAGAAAATCGGGTTTTGAGTTATGAATGCAGTTTTATTCTTTAGATCATAAGGTTTACGATAGTGAAATCCATTTTATTAAAAAAAAATCCTTATAATACTTATAATGTAAATCAAAGCATATTATAGCAATAAAACTTTAAATAAATAAGTACATTAAAATTTTAATATGCTAGAAGTTTATTTTATGACATTTTCTAAAAATGAGTACACTTATTCATTTTAAAACAATAAATCAGAATTTTGCATTAATGTGTTAAGGCACATAACACATGAATGCTAAATATAATAAACCCTTCAGCAATTTAAGCATCAACCATTTTTAAGCTCTTTTTATTTCAAAATGAATTTATTATAATGTATACATTTATTTTATTCAACAAAAAAAATGATACCGCATAACAATATTTTTTTGCTTAACATAAGCGGAAAAAGAAGATTGTTCTCAAAAAAATTTAACAGCTGATTACTCAAAACTAGCTCGGTGTGGGTTAACACACGAATGCTTAACAGCGTCTAGTTATGGTTCTATTTTTCAAATATGTTGCTGTTTTATAACTTCTGGCCAATAGCATCTATCTATTTTTGCTTCACTCATTAGACATCTAGCTGTGTCCATTATAGTTCGGTTAAATCTTTCTGCAGTACCATTTAACTCATGTACGTATGCTGGGCATGGTTTCATTACTATTCCTTTTTTACGAGCAAAATTTAACATACTTGAATTTATGTACTCCGTTCCATTATCACATCTTTGTTCTTTAATTACTTTTCCTGTACAATTTTGAACTTCGTTTATATATTCTAAAAAGCATTCAAAAACTTGCTGTTTTGATTTTATGCAATATACTTTTGCTAGTTTTGAATAATCATCTATAAAGCTCAAGAAGTATTTTTCTCCATAACATCCTTCTGTCCTGTGAGGTCCATTTAAATCTGTGTGAACAATTTCTAAGATATCTTCTGCTTTTCTTCTATTACTTTTGAAAGGTAAGTTATGCATTTTATTTTCTATACATGTAGCACATTTAAGATATTTTTTTTCTATTTCATTTGGTAAACCTTACAGTAAATTTTTCTTACACATTATTTCTAAGTATTTAAAATTCACATGTCCGAGAGTTCTATGCAATTTTTCCTTTTCTGTAAGTACATTTTTAGCCATATTTATTTTTATATTTTTTCTTGTAGTGTAACCAGTCATTTTTAATAAACCTTCTTTTTTAGCAATAGCAATAAATTCCCCAGTAGTTTTATATATTTTAGTTAAGTATCCTCTTGATGTTATAGTATGAGCATTTGTTATTTTAGTGTAGCTTAATAAGTTTGCTTTCATTTCTTTAACATAGTATACATTTTGTAGAATTATTTTTGAATTTTTATTATATATCTGGAAATAAGTATCTATGTTACCCACTTTTGTAGCTTTTAGAATTCTTCCGTCACCAAATTTAACATTTATGGGTTTTTCAAGTTGTACAAATTTACTGTAATATTTATCTGAATTCATTATATGATCTGTGCATCCACTGTCAAGTAACCATATTATTTGGTCTCTATTTTCATTGTTTTTAGTCATAGACATATTGCTATGTATAGTTGTGTGGAAACTGTTACTACCTGTACTTCCTCGGGTAGAACTTTGACCTCTAAAATTATTTCGGTTATTATTTCCACGTCGATTTGTCACATGACGACCTCTCATGTAAGTATTTCCTCTGCCTCGCCATGATGACTATTTTGGGGGTTAAACCAACAATTCGTTTTGTTATGACCTAGCTTTCCACATATGACACATGGCTGTGATCTAGTGGCCATCTTATAATTTTCTGTATTTACTTTAAAAACATTTGATTTTTCACAGTTAAATTCAGTTTGGCTACTTCTTTTAGATTCAATGTTCTTCATTTTAATTTTTGTTTTTAAATATTCTACAGTTCTGTCCTTTTCTGGTAAAATGTCAATTAAATCACCAATGTAACTATAGCTTGTTGGTAAAGCCTTTAGCATGTAATTTAGCTTTTCTGATTCTGATACAAAAGCTCCAGCTTGTTTCAATTCGTTTACGCTTCTTTCAAACTCGTCGAAGAAATTTTGTATATCTGAGTAGTTTTTTTAATTTATAGTTTTCGAGGTTATTACGGCAAACTATTTGTAAAGATGTGGATTTGTTTAGGTACATCTCATCAAACTTCTGTATAATATCGTAGGCCGTATTCAAATGAGCAATGTATTCTAGTTGCTTGTTAGTAATGGCTGAGTACATGTAATTTGTGGCTTGTATGTCCAAGTCCATAAAATTTTCTTGTTTGGATTGTTTGTCGCACAAAACAGCCACTAAACATTTTTTATATTCTAAAAACTTCAGCAGTCGTATTTTCCAATTATTATAATCTGTACCATCGAATATTGGAATTAAAATATCATTTTGTTTTACATAGCTCATCGCCATTTTGCCGGTTTGCAGACGCTTCCTTTACAATAAACTTTTCTTTCACAAATTGTCGAAACCACAGTACACATCACACTAATACTTTATTAATGATCTTTGGCAACTACCGAACTGCTACCATGTTATTTTATAGTCAATAAAACTGGATTTGTTTTATAAATTCTTTTATTATCACAAGCTACAGACAGAACGTACAAGGGCGAGAAACGGAAGGAGGGCGGCGGTGTTGCCATACATATAAAATTGACAAAAGTATACCAGTACACAATAATTAACATCGGTACTATCATAATTCACTTAATTCAAAGTTTGCACGGAACCCTCGATGCGCGAGTTCGACTCGCACTTGGCCATTTTTTTTTTTATTAAATATTAGCATTTACAATGAGTTTATTGAAAGTCAACTACGCCATAGCTTAGTAAGTCCTGCGACGCAAGACCTTGTACCGAGAAGCCGAGAAGAATGGCTGTTTTTTACTCCCTTTAAAGTGTTACAGATGTTTGACAAATTAAGAAAACTTTTTAATAGTTGTAAAAATGGATTAGAAAAATTACTTAACAAAATATTAGTAAGAAGTATACTTGTTAAAGCAAAGGCCATTAACTACACGCCTTTTTGTCCTTCAAATAATCATCAACTCTTTAATAGCATGAGAAAGGCTCATGAGGTTTTTTAACAACTTTTTTAAACTTCTCTAAAGGCAGATTTATAATTTTTATATATTTTATGCATTTTCAATGCGATCTTATAAGATAAATTATTATAATAGAAAAATACTAGAAAAAATCGACTCGGGTCACAAGTGAATCTCGACGAGTGTTCGCAAGGCTCGGTAGCTCAATTGGGAGAGCATTGGACCGGATTTCCAAAGGTTGCGGGTTCGATTCCCGCCTGAGATTCACTTGTGACCCGAGTCGATTTTTTCTAGTATTTTTCTATTATAATAATTTCTCTAAAGGCAGTTCAGTTACATGGTGCGGCACCATATTATAACACGTAACACATCTTCCTAAAAATTCGCCTCTCGTTTTTTGCAATCTGAAGCTTGAAACAGCAAGTTTGTTATTATTTCTAGTGTTGACCGAATGGTTATCACTTTTTTAAAAAAAGTTCTTGCATATATGATATTTTTATATTTGTAAGATATAAAATACGTGTGTAAAAAACAACTACGCCTCCGAGCCCTCAGATGATATGTTGTTGGGCGTAGTTGTTTTTTACACACGTATTTTATATCTTATAGAAATATTGCATTGTGAATGCAAAAAATTAAATTAAAAAACATTTTTATATTTATGTTGGGAAGATGAGAATCTCTACATCTCAAGTTGTAAATAGCGCGCACAAGAATAAATATATTTTTAATATTATCCGCTGACCCACCCCCACAGCAATAGTCCGTAGGACATTACACTGTGAAAGTAGCTGAAGTAAACCATTCTTGCTGTTTCAACATCAGATATGAACCTTATTTTTTTAACGGCGTACGAGGCGGAACTAAGGCTTTTTGACAAGGCATCAATATGGGGATATATTATAATCTCGCATCTAAAGTGATACCCAAGAATTTTCTGGTTTCAACGAATTTAACTGCTTCACCATTCACGTTTATTGGATTATTCACCTATCTTTTATGGTAGAGAGTACCTTTTACTCGAGTTAAACTTCAGATTATTACTTGTAAACCAGTGAACTAGACGAGTCCTCTTCAAAGATCCCACTCGGTGTTCCGAAACATAAATTTGATCCGAATGATTCGGAACAGTTGGTGTTAAATGTATCATTTGAAACTCGATCCGACGCGACGACGAACGGAACAACACGACTGAATGAGAGAGAAGCGAAATGCGAGCACAAGACTCAGTTACTTTGAATGACGAATGTGGACTGTATTTTTATAGAGGCTGGTTGGATTGGAGTCGAAATGAAAATCAGTACTTCTTTTACCACAAATATATTAGGTAATAACTTTGTCACTTTACAGATGATATTAAGCACAATTAAGACTAAACTGTTAATTAATAACATTAATTGCTGAAATTTAGCTTTTAGAAGGTACGTACGTTGGCAGTGCCGTAGACAAGAGAGAGCGCCAACCATCAACATAAAAAAAACTAGTATGTTGTGTTGCCAACAATGAAACGTGTCTGAAATATTTTTTCTTTTATTTTTAATGAGTAAATAATGAGTGTACGTATTTGAACATAATATGACAATCATTGTATATAAAATCTTATATCTATTTATTGATAATTATAGTTTTATAACGATGTTGATATAAACAAATTTCAGACAAATATCACGTCTGATATAAATTTCGGCGTAAAAGAAACCCTATGATAGGTAATTCCATTTGATGAAACGATGTTCCAAATGGAACGTATCACTGATCCGGAACATTAAACTGTTCTAGATGCAAATGATCCAATATGTTTAATCATACATTTTTGCCACGACTAAATTGAACTACCATCTGGAAGAACTCTTTTTTTTATTTTGTTTTTTTTTTATAGAAAATAGGTATGCGCTTGACCACTATCTCGCCTGTTAGTAAGCGACGATGCGATCTAGGATGTGACGCGCTTGCCTAAAATATACCTATTCACTCTTGACTTGAAGACCCCTAAATTGTATTTGTCAGGAAACACAGGCCAAAGAGTTCCACTCCTTAGCGGTACGGACCACTAAATTGGAACTAAAACGCAAACTCTAGCATTAGGACCAAAGGAAATAAGTTATTTCTCTTAATTTATGTGGATTTATTGGAGCATCAGTAACAAGTTGGTGCATTAAGTTAATCTTTATTCGAAGTACAGACTGGCAAAGAGACCGCTTAATTAAGAAGCGAACCAAAGACCGGCGCCCTGGATTAATAATTAACCGAAGGGCTGTGCACACTACAGGTGGTAAGCGATATGAGGCTAAAGCGAGCGTTAAAAAAAGACAAGTTGAATTGTTAGCACAATCTATTGCCAATTAGATCCCGCACTTAAGACGGCACGACACAACGCAACGTCGTTTGCTATTTTAATTCGCCTTTACCGCAATCCGCTTAATTAACCCGCCCCGGGCTTTATATCATCTCACGGTCCGCATGTGCAATTCAACCCGGTCAAACCGCGCTAAAGTAGTAGAGTGGCGCTGACGGTTTTCGACTGGTCTTTGGAGGAGCCACCACATAACACTGAACCATCCGCCAGGTATACCAGGAGCATCCAACAGGTGCGTCCCTTCCATAATTTTCCCCTCCGCGTTCTATTCATTCGCGTTTGTTGCTCGCATTGTCGCATTACATTCCTACAATAAATGTTTCTATACTATAAATGAATTTTTAACATCGAAATAATAATATTAATATGACGATTAACTTAATTATCAATAATAATGTAGAATAATTATAAGATTATATTGCAGTACCCCTTCAGGGGTCATGTGAGGTACCTATAATTAATTATTGTCACCTTATTAACCACATGAGTGCAATGGATGACTTCATTTGATACTTACCACCTCGTACCTCCAGTCGAAAATTTAGATCAGCGCCTACGAATTAAAATATTATCCAACGAAAAGGCAAGAAGAAAAAAGACGACTCACATTTTAAAGTTAATTAATATTAACAGAATTTTGCAAAAATGAAATCTTGTCAATAAGTAAAAGGATAAGTCTGATTTCTTCTAATATTGGTCGCATCGCTTACAGTGGATACATGCCTTTGTTGGTCGCCTTGCGTGGTTCATTTAGTCTGCTCATATCGTTAGCTGACGCATACGGTTCGCTTTGATTGTTAAGCTCCCAATATTTGTTGTCAAACGACAGCTGTCGCAGAGCGATTATTTTCGACGTCGAAGAGTTTTGGAAGCCATTCGAAAGGAGGTTCATTCGCAATCATGAGATTTGTGTTTATATTTGTTCTGCCGAGCGGGGGTGATCTTGCTTTCGATTTTTTTTTGATGTGTAATTGATGTTGGTCGCAGATGACCTTAACAACGATACCGGGTTTTGGGACTGCGAAATCCTTAAATGGACTTTAAGCCGAGATTAGCGAGCCACCATAGTGGTTTTCTAGCTGGACGGCATCTCCCATGAGGGAGTCTCCGAACCAACATTTAGACACTACGGTGCTCAAGCCGGAAAGGGAGCACAGGGTACCATAGGGCGCCTTTAAGGGTTCGGACCTCGGCTTTCGAAGTCATTTAGCCACCATTTATATTTTATTTTATGTTTTGTTAATGATCCTGATTTGATGATCGCTTGGTGCAACGGTAGCGATCCAGCCTTTCGCACCGACGGTGCTGGGTTCAAATCCTATTCCTTAATGGGATAATTAAGGAATAGGATTTGATAGGGGTAGACTACAAATCTACCCTTGTAGATTTGTAGGGGTAGACATGCTTATAAATATAATAATATGTTAACGTTTGTTATCCCTTGCAGTCTAGATTATTTGATAACTGGTCCACACTCGTTCGTTGGTCTCATCGTCTTTATTCATAATATAAATGGTGCCGTAGCTGAAGTATGTGGTCGCATGTGACTCAATCGATGTGAAGGATAGATGTTTGTACTCACGCAGATAGCTAAGGTTGTCTGTTGGACGTTTTAGTATAAGCCAGGCTATTGTTATATTTTTTGATGTTTAACTAATAGACCATGAAAAGATTGCCTTGGCGTTAACTTAATTAATACTTCGACGGGTCTGACTAGCTCTTGGTAGCTCAATTGGGAGAGTACTCGCCCGAATAGCGTGGGCATGTGGATTTGAGTCGCGTCTGATGGTAAGCGACGATGCGATCTAGGATGTGACGCGCTTGCCTAGAAGATGCCTATTCACTCGTGACTTGAACACCCCTAAATTGTATTTATCAGAAAACGCAGACTCAGGCAAAGAGTTCCACTCTTTTTCTCTTTAATACGATTGAATTATAAGAAGACTAGCTTTTACCCGCAGCTTCCCTTGCGTTTATGTAGACTACCTATCAAAAGTTATACTTCTATTCCTCAGGAACACTGTTTTATGTCTTCTTCACTAAAAACACTGCTATTATTGTGATAACAAAATAATATTGTTTTTCGTGGATTGTGTATAGTGACAACGTATAATGTTGTAAATGTCGTTACTTCTGTTAAAGTTGACGAGTTTCTTGCGCCTATTCTTCTTGTCAGTTGAAAGACGTCCTGAATGGGTGGTAAGTAAAAATGTGCGTCGATTTAAACTTATTTTCAGTGCATTGGAATAAAGTTATTCTCATTTCATTTCTTCTATACTCCAGACAAAGCGTATCCAAAATTTCTTGAAGATCAGTTAAGTAATTAAAGCGATAAAGTAACAAAGTGTAAAAATGTATTATATATGTATGTGTATCCGTTACCCTAGTATCCATAGCACAAGCTTTACAGTGCTTACTTTGGGATAGAGCTAATTGGTGTGTTTAAGATGACCATAGGTCGTTGGTTCAAATCCGGCTCGAAGGACCAAATGTTAAGGGGTTACTATAGTGTTTCATAAGATTGAAAATCAAACCAAATAAAATTGTTCTAACTAGCGGCCCGTCCCGGCTTCGCACGGGTGAACAAAATTCTTTAAATTTTTTCTATTATTTAATTTTTTAATCGTTAGCGCCATCTAGCGTCCGGTGGACGAACTACTGGCGGTTAACGCGGATATTATGCGGTTAATGGAAAGAGAGAGGGAAAAAGAGCGAACAGACAAACAACAAATTTGTGATTTTAGATTATAGATTGAGGTAAGAATTTAATAATCCTCAGGAAGGGCCTAGTGATTTTTTGAACTACAAAGATGGCAAGGCACCATCTAGTGTTCTACATAAACACTAATATTATATACATTGCATCTTTAACAGTGTGAAATTAAGAAATATTTATTTATTAAACTTACTTTTGAATTTATAATATTGAGATTCATTCACCCGAAGTTGTCAACCCTGACCAGCCACGTGCGCGCCAGGTGTTAATATTGTAGTCTTTATATAGAAAAACAAGCCATTGTCCGTCCGTCCCGTCGTCGCAACAGCGCCATCCATCACGTACCTAGCATTCACCTTTATTTTGACAGCTGCTCCGGTACATCTCTATCAGTGTAATCAGCTATTCTCATTTTTCGGTTGAATTCAATTAAATTGAGATTCCTTACCAAATGAAGCAAGGGTAACATCCGACCATTTTTTATGGATTAAATTTTAAGGACAATGAAACTTTGTAAATGATATATGTGTTGAGATTTGTCGATGGTATTAGATGACTCAAATTATATTTTTGTTTGTGTAACATGGAATGAATATTTCTTACATTCACCCTAATTATAGTCCGTTTATTTTAGCATTAGAAATTATGTAAACAAAGAAGCCAACCTTGTGCTGGAGTCCACTTGGACCGGCTTCAGGCTCGTCCATTGTTGAACATATTAAATAACACATAACAACAAAAACTTTAAACAAAAAACTTCAACAAAAACAATAGAAACTTAACAATAAACCAAAGAAAATAGTGAAAATAGTCAAAACAGATAAATGCACATGTACTCGCAATCGCTTTCGTGATGCCAGTGACGTTGACATTTGCCGGTATTGTTGCAAATGGCGGCCATGTTAAGCGACCATTTTAAAAATCACTTAATATGGTACTTATTACAACATCGGCATGTACTTTTTAAATTTGTCAAACTGACCAACGTTTCGTTCCACAAGTTTGCAACTTCTGCTTCTTAAGGTATTTTTTTGTTTAAACTTTTCACGATGTTACGTATTGTTTGTTACATTATGTGTACAATAAAATACCCAAATTTTGTTCTGTCTAATGCTAAAAAAATGGACTATAGCTTAACCAAAAGTAAGCAATGTACAGTTCCCGGCATATAAGTTGAACCTGGTTCTGAAATCACGTGACATGCGCAATAGCAAGTTTAGGTACATTATCCAATTGCTGCGCAAGTTTATTGTTTATGATCAGACTCAAGTTACTTGGCATGACCTATAAGGCTTTTGCTATGGATATTAGGGTAATGGATAGACATACATATATGAGACATAGATATGTACTTGATATTTAAATTCAGAAGTATAAGTAAATAAAATAAAAACTGCTCTTAATCTGTGTTAGTCTTGACTGTTCTGTTGACTATGATCTGTATTAAAGCATCGCTAGGGATTAGTTGCAGAAAAAATCGGCCAATGTGCTTTGTATGGAATAGCGCTGACTGAATGTATGGAATGAGACGTCCACTCTGGAGCGCGTTCAGACAATTTATGATTGATTAGTTGCTAGCAATGGGCGTTGAATCAACGAACGATTTAAATAGACGGTCTACGTTCAATCGACTCTTCCACGGTCTATAATTTATACGTGAACTAGTCGAATTCATATACGGCTAAACTGAAAGACCAGAGTGTTCTTGTATGCTGATAACGCGACGACGACACATAAATTTACCCGGTTAATACAAGTTCATGCTTCCGTTAAAATAGTATCATCGAGAAAACCAATTTGAACCTTAAGTATATCGGGTAGGAGTTGATATTTTTTATTTATGTAAATAGATTTCTTAGAGTTTAAAAGCAAGTGCACTCTGGTCAAAATCTATCATAAATATTAAAAATGTGCCGATACCCCAATTAGTTGATCTTCTTAATAAGCTTGAAATACTATAATAAAAACTTTTGAAAACGTATTTAGCTAGTGCTTTGCCTGGAAAAGTGTGACGGGAAGTTCAAATTGACTGATAGTTATCTCATTGGTGTACGAATATCATCGAATTTCTTTGAATTTTTAAATAACTTTGCAGTTTATTAAACTGTCGAATCGGAGGTAGATCTAGAATTAGACACCAGGCGTCCGTTGACACCGCGCTCAGTTAACTGAACGTCTGCCGTTATCGCGTTAACTAGTCGACATTAAATTAACTAGTCGATCGACTAGTCAATGAACGGTTAAGTTTCTTTCGACGAAATATACGTCGACGACTTACTCTATTAGTTGCACAACAAATCCGAGGAAAACCGCTGACCAAATGAATGACCAATCTATAATCTAAGATCACATCACGTGGTTTGTGTGTTTGTCTGTCCGCTCTTTTGCCCGCTCTTTTTCCATTGTATCAATAACGTTACCATAGCAACGCGTTAACCGCAAGTAGTTCGTCTATCGGACGCTAGATGGCGCCAACGGAAAAATGATTTAATCTATAATCTAAGATCACAGTGGTTTGTGTGTTTGTCTGCCCGCTCTTTTCCCATTGTAGCAATAACGTTACCATAGCAACGCGTTAACCGCAAATAGTTCGTCTACCGGACGCTAGATGGCGCTAACGGAAAAATATTTGATAATAGAAAAAACTTAAAGATTTTTGTTCACCCGTGCGAAGCCGGGACGGGCTGCTAGTAATAATAATTGTTTTAAATGTATCGTATCCATATTTAAGATTTGCTTGTAGCTTGTACGCGTAAACGCGGTAGTCGGGCGCGTCATTTTATCTTAGACGAGCATTAGCGTTGTTGCAATCTAAAATGCGCCTTGCTACTAATGTTGAAAGTATCTTTTTATATGACATCTATTTACGGCAGAATAACGCTGGTTGTAAATTTTACGCATCCGCGGATCATAAACTATTTTGTCTTGTGCTGTTTGTGTGCAGTTAACCATATATTTGCGTATACTCCGTGATCGAGTGGATCCCGTACTGGTTTTCATGGTAGGGCCACTCCGAGGTTCACGGGTTCGATTCCCAGCAAGGTCAAAGTAAAAAATTTTTTTTTTCTAATTGTCTTTGGTCTGGATGTTGTAGTATCATGTTTCTAAATCCCATAATACAAGTACTTTAGCTACTTGTCTTATATTTATTTATTTAGAAGACACACTGTGTTTGATAGAACATGCAGGAATTTCTAAAGAAACTCAGTTTTTCTTGTATTTTTGTATTTTATAACTTGGTACAATTTATTACGCCGACCGAGGTGTCGATCGCGAGGATGATTAGCGAGAATGAGATGAGTAATGAGTTAACGGTTATACAAAAAAATATGTCGATGTGCCTACCGACACCAACAATACTCCCATTGTAGTTAACTGAATAAACTTAGTTTTGATCTCATTACTATTCTGATCTATAGTCCAGTCATTATATACATTTAAAAGTGAAAATGAACCGAGAAAGCCAAATTTTGGATATCACGTGGGGGGTGGCTAGAAAAGCTTAAGTTCAAATTGTCGACCAAAATAACCTTGTGCAATTTCCGCCATCTTGAAAAAACCCTTAAATTCAGTTTTTTCATCATAGAATACTTTTTTGTTGCTCTTCTTGCGATCTACAATTAAGGTCCCATGCATTTTTCACGTATCGATCGTCGTTTTCGAGATATCGATCATACAAAAAACAATAGGTATATAAGTATAACTATTGTAAGATATTTAGCTGGTTTAACTTTAATTACTTTGACATAGTTTAGGAAAATTATAGTAGGTAATAGATATTAGGAATTATTTTTAATTTTGTTTTTTTTTGTGTTCACGCATTTGAAGTCGGTTTTTTTTTTTTAAAGTTAATTATTTTATTTTAAAATTTTTAGTGTTACTTTTTTGTAGATACTAATCGTTCAAATTGCTTCATAATCGGCGGAGATATTGCGTATAAAAAAGTTCATCCCCAATTTTCCACCCTTGGGGGTGAAATATTTTCTTCAAATTCGCATGAAACCACCCTTTTGATAATACCTATTCAACAAAAAAAGAATCGTTCAAATTGGTTTATAATCGGCGGAGATATTGCGTATAAAAAAGTTCATCCCCAATTTTCCACCCTTGGGGGTTGTTTTTTCTTTATTATTAAATTTAAATGGGACCACCCTTGAGGTATTACCTATACGCCGAAAAAAGATTTGTTCAAATCGGTTCATAATTGGCGGAGTTATCGCGTTACAAACATAGAAAAACTTTTGCTATTTTTGATCGATATCTCGAAAACGACGATCGATACGTGAAAAATGCATGGGACCCTAATTGTAGATCGCAAGAAGAGCAACAAAAAAGTATTCTATAAAAATTTTCGTATCTCAACGGGGAACCGAGTTATGATGAAAA
Organism: Calamotropha paludella; assembly: GCA_927399485.1. Classification (NCBI taxonomy): domain Eukaryota; kingdom Metazoa; phylum Arthropoda; class Insecta; order Lepidoptera; family Crambidae; genus Calamotropha; species Calamotropha paludella. The sequence continues at coordinate 542,367 of OV656830.1, read as the reverse complement.
AACTGAATTTAAGGGTTTTTTCAAGATGGCGGAAATTGCACAAGGTTATTTTGGTCGACAATTTGAACTTAAGCTTTTCTTGCCATCCCCCACGTAATATCCAAAATTTTGCTTTCTCGGTTCATTTTCATTTATTTCCCGATTTTTCCGACGTAATGACTGGACTACTAAGAGGCGCTTGGGCCTAAACATCTTCCCGCCCGTTGAAAGGAACCCTTTCAAGCTTCAAGTTCTTCCGCCGACGGTAACGGACACAGACGAACCAGGGGTCTACGTATACGTCCCTTCACGGTCTCGATGTCAGCAACTCTGGATATGCCGTCAGGTCCAGGGAACAAACGGGAAACTCTTCCAAGACGCCAGTTCAATGGGGGAACGTAGTCTTCTTGAACCACAACCATATCACCGACATTCAACTTTGATTTGCTGAATCTCCACTTCATTCGTTGTTGCAGTTCGGAAATATATTCTCGGCACCATCTCTGCCAAAAGTGCTGTCGTATTTTTTCTAGGCGGGCGAATCTCTGCAATTTGTTCTCGTTGCAGTTTTCAAGCGCAGGTGCAGGTAGTGCAGTCAGAGGTTTGCCAATGATGAAGTGTCCGGGTGTTAGGGAAAGGAAGTCGTTAGGTGAGGATGACAGAGGGCAAATAGGACGGCTGTTCATAATAGCCTCCACTTGAGCAAATAATGTAGACATTTCCTCGAATGTTAGATGACTATTGCCTAAAACGCGTCTAATATGAAACTTTGCGGATTTCACTCCCGCTTCCCATATTCCACCAAAATGGGGAGCATAAGCTGGCGTAAAAATAAACTTAATACCGTTCTGAGTTGTGAAGTCAGATAGAGGTTCATTATTTTGCTTTAAAAACTCTGCTATTTCTCTAGCAGCCGCTAGAGGCAAGAACGGCGGCCGCCAGCTCTAGACGCGGAATGGTACTAGGTTTTAGAGGTGAAACTTTGGATTTAGCACATAACAGTTGTACAGAGACCACGTTGCCAGGATTTATTGACCGCACATAAACACATGCTCCATAAGCATATTGTGATGCGTCACTAAAAGAGTGGAGTTCTATATGAATTGGTGAATCGCAGATAACCCACCTTGGTATTTGCAAAGTAGATAGAAAATTTAAATTCTTAATAAAGTCTTGCCATTCCCCTTTTATCTCATTTGAGACTGCCTCATCCCAGCCAACCTTTTGCTGCCATAGTTTTTGTAAGATTATTTTAGGACGAATTATACATGGACTCAGTATGCCTAATGGGTCAAACAATTTAAAAGCATTAGACATTATGAATCTTTTTGTAACGTGATCTGTTTCGGGAATCGGTTTTATCGGAAAATGTAAACAGTCATTTGAGGGGTCCCATCCGAGGCCAAGTGTACTTGAGGACTCGCTAATTGTTAAATTTTTAAGTGTATCGACATTTGAATTTTGAAACAGATTTGGCAAATTGCTTCTAAATTTACGCAAATTAAAACATCCTGCAAGCAAGGCATCGGATACGGCCCTTTGTATGTAGCGTAAAGTAGGTTCGCTGTCAGAACCTGTCACCAAATCGTCGATATAAAAATCGTGCTGTATTATTGTTTTAATCAGCTCGTCCTCTTGCTCCTCTCCTATTTGCTTGATACATCTTGTGCTTAAATAGCTCGCACTTGCGGTACCGTAAGTGAGAGTATTCAGCTTCAAAGTTTTGATGGGTTCAGACTCCTTTTCCCTCCACAGGATGAGCTGCAGGTTTGTATCATCTCTATGCACTTGAACTTGGCGATACATTTTCTCAATATCGCCAGTTAATAAGTATTTATACTGCCTCGCTCGGACCAGAATGGAAAAGAGGGAATCTTGAACATTCGGACCCACCATCAAAATATCATTTAGAGCAAAACCGGATGAGGAGGGGGCTGATCCATCAAATACAACGCGTAGCTTAGTTGACTCGCTGCTACTCTTAAAAACGGCATGGTGGCAAAGAAAATATGACGGATTTGGCTTAGCTACATTAGACTCCGTGAGATGACCTAAATCAGCATATTCCCTAATAAAATCAGTATAATCGGTCTTTAGCTGACGATTTCTACTGAACCTCTGTTCCAATTTTATGAAACGTCTTCGGGCCAAAGGGTATGAATCGCCAAGGCAATCGGCTGTCTCAATTAAAGGTAATTTAACGCAAAACCTGCCACTATTTAATCGGACAGTATGAGCTAAAAAATAGTTTTAAGAATAAGAATAAGAATAAGAATATTTATTTGCTAATACCATGTGTTACAATGAGACGGGGTGTTACATCGATTTTGTGAATCAACAGTATTCGCCATATAGTTGTAGGCATGCAAATATGATACATACAATTAAAATTTTTAATACGTTTTTTTTTTTAAGTTACAATGACACAAGATTAGAGAGAAAAGCAAGTCAATAATTAAATGACATGAATACAAATAAACCAATCATTATTTATCAATTAATCAGTGTTAAATAATAATAATAATTAAAAAAAACAATAAAAATAAAAAAAATAAAAACAAGTATTTCGATATTTTATAAATAAGAATTTCACAATATCACTATTATTAATGTCATTACATTGATTTAAGACGAGAGCATGTCTTTGTCATCAAGAAACTGCTTTATAGAGTAGTAGTTGCGTTCGACAAGCCAGCTGTATAGGGAATTTCTAAACCTATTCTTGCCTAGAGGTAAATCTCTTAAAGTTTTTGGTAGTTTGTTAAATATTTTAACAGCCATGCAATACACATTTTTACTATATAAGGTAAGATTACTTTTAGGAAAGATAAGTTTATTTTTTCTACAATTTCACGCATTGGGGTTCCTTTGATAATGTGTCTCAAAGTATTCGGGAAATCGTTTAATAAAAAGGCATAGCTCTGCTATATACATGCATTGCAAGGTTAGAATTTTATAATGTTTAAACAATGGCTGGCATGATTCCCAACTTCTGAGGCCACATAGTGCTCTAAGACAACGTTTTTGGGCTCTGAACGCTCGTTCAAAATCAACGCTATTTCCCCATATTATTATGCCATAGCGAAACATTGAGGCGACATATCCGTGGTACGCTTCTAATGCAACGGTAAAAGAAGTTACTCTCCTGATTCTACCCAGGGCAAATACAAATTTATTCACTTTTTTGCAAATAGTATCTATATGGTTTTTCCAAGATCAGTGCTCATCCACGGTAATTCCTAAAAAAATTGTTGATTCTACCACTTCAATGTCATTATTATTATACTTAATGTCAAGTTTTATTTTATTTCTTTTAGAGGTTCTAAATTGTATAGCTTTAGTTTTATTAATGTTTATTTGTAAATTATTATTAATCATCCATTTAGAAATATTGTCTATAGTAGTATTAATGTCAGTTTGGAGTTTTGTTATGTCTTTGTTACGAAATAATAGGGTACAGTCATCAGCGAACAGAATGCATTCAGTGTCAATTGCGTCTGGCAGGTCATTTATATAGATTAGGAACAGCAATGGTCCCAAAATACTCCCCTGCGGTACACCGTTTTTTATGCGTTTGTAAGCAGATTTAGCAATAATTTTCATATCGTTTTCTACTTTTGAGATTTCCGTGCATTGTTGACGATTTTCTAAATAGCTGGTGAGCCAATCACCTGCTTTACCTCGTAATCCATGTTCAGCGGCCTTTCTCAATAATATACAATGCTTTACACAGTCGAAAGCTTTCGACATATCCAAAAATAGTGCTAGATTTGATATTCTATCATTTAAAGATTCAGTTACTTTTTTTACGAGTGTAAAACAAGCAAGAGTGGTTGATTTACCTTCCTGGAACCCAAACTGTTCACTTTTAATTAAATTGTTTTCTTTTATAAATGATAATATTCTTTTAGCCATAAGTTTTTCAAAAATTTTTGCCATTACTGAAATACATGTTATAGGTCTGTAATTATTTATGTCAGTCTTATCTCCTTTTTTATGTATTGGTTTGACCAAAGATAATTTAAGTCTTTCGGGGAATATTCCATTTTCTAGTGAAAGATTGATAATATGGTTAAGCGGTTTAGCTATTTTTGTAGATGTTATTTTTAACGCAGTTGTGTTTATATCATCATAACCCACAGCATTTGTATTATTTAAATTCATGATTGTGCGCTGAACTTCAGTTTCGGATGTTGGTAATAGATAAATGCTGTTTTGAAGATTTCCTTTGAGGGGTATTTTTGTGTTATTGTTAGTCAAATCCTTGCTATTTATTTCTGTGAAAAAGTCATTAAAAATTGCCGCTATTTGATTCAAGTTTTCGTACGTTGTATTTTTATGAATTATTTTTTCAATTTCATTTTGTGTTTGCTTTTTATTATCTAAATTGTTATTAATTATTTTCCATGATGCACTACACTTGTTTCTAGCTTCAAGCATTATTTTGGAGTTACTTATTTTCTGAGCATTATGTACGCATTTTTGTAATATTTTTGCATACTTCTTATATTTTTTTTTTTTAATTAGTTTGCTTTGACTGTCTGATTTCAAATATTTATAATACAAAACTCTTTTAGTTTTAGAACTTTTCTTCATTTTATTATTACAATTTATTCTCATTATATGAAAACACTGGTCATAGAAAAATTTATAAATGTCATGGAATAAATTAAAAGATTTGTGTCCGTTTCTTGTAAAATGTTATCGAATGTCAAAGAATCAATATAGTTATAAAATTTTTTTTTGTTTTCAACACTAAAGTCTCTTTTTAATTCTGTCCAATATCTAATGCTTTTAAAATGAGACGTATAAAAAGATAAAATTTGACACGTGTTGTGGTCAGAGAAATAAATATTGTCAGTATATCCTCTGCATTCTCTTATATTGCTGGCAATCAAGTCAAGGCAAGAGTTTTTTCTCGTCGGTGTTTTTATATGTATTGGTAAATTATGGTTTTGTAAAATTTCAGTTATTATGTTTGTGTATTTATTAGTTTTCATCATATCAATATTCCAATCTCCACATAGAATTAGTTTTGTATCCTTTTTTACTTTGTTCTGAATTTTTTGGAGTAGATAATCAAGTTTTTCAAAGAATATTGTTGTATTTGAAGAGGGGGTTCTATATATGCAAATTAGAATAAGGTTAGGGTTTTTTTGTTAAAATGCCACAACATTCATAATTATATTTCTCAGATAATATATCTCCTAATTCTAATTTTGTAGGATTTAAATCTTTTCTTATTAAAATGCAAGTACCGCCCCTTTTCTCATGATCCCGTGACCAACTGGCACCAACTTTATAATTTTTAAGTATAAGATTTGCTTCATTTCCCTTTCTTATGAAAGTTTCTGATAAGCATATCATGTCAATTTTTGTATTTTTTGCTTTATAATTGTCAATAATTATTTCTAGATCATCCTTTTTTTTAAGTGCACTACATATATTTTGATGGAGAATATAAAAATTATGACATTTGTTTGACGGCACGAAATAAATTCTTATTTTTTTAGGTTTGAAAATAAAATGGTATAGTTCCTTTATTTAATGTAGTATTATTTTGTTCACAATTTTTCTTTGTCTCAATTGAAGCGTTGGCTTTTTGATGCATTTTATTAAAAAAGAAGGGTATCGTTCCGTTTTTGTATGTGGATTTATTAAGACTATTTATGTGCTTTTGTGTAATCAAATTCTCTTTAATTTTTTGTTTAAACATATCAGTGTAGTCCAATGTATCAATTTCTAAATTAATTTTGTTTATCAAACATTGATATAATTGATATTTATTTTGATAATAATTATTATTCAGTGAAATAAATTTGCAATTTTTATAGTTCATACATATTAATTTCGTTTGGTTATTAAGAAGTTTTAAGTTAAGTTGAGGATTATTGATAGTTTGTATTACCAAAATTAGGGGTTTTGTATACAATGATAGAGCTGTTGCTAATTCACAAAAATATTTTGTAGGAACATTGTCATTTGCACCTAGAAGTAAAATCAAAAGGTCCTTCTTACCAAGATATTCATGTTTCAGTGTATTTAAAACTGTAGCAGAGTCCGCACCCGGCTTAACAAATGAAGAAATAAGTCGCTGATTATTATTAGACATTTTTTTTCCATCATATTTAATAAACCTAAAGCTTGTTGGTCGCCTAAAATTAATATTTTTCTTTTGAAAAGGTTTTCGTATGAACTTGTTGCACTTCTCTCTTCATCCTGTTACATCGATTTAGATTCTCCGTCGAATACGGTAGCTTATTGGTCTCGTAGTTCTTTATTATTTGCGTAGATGGCGTTGTGCTGCTTTTATGGTAATGCTTGCTTTCACCTGAAAATTTTTTGAATTGAATTGAGTCTTGATTTTCGTTGTCCATTTTTTGTCTATATTTATTTATCAGTGATTGACATTTTATAAGTTCCACTTTTAAACTGGAATTTTCTGAGTTAAGATGTTTAATTTCTTTTTCTGCTGTTGATAGTTTAATGTTCATTTCTTCTAATTGCGCTCTAAGATCCGATTCTGTGCTGACATCAAGCGAAGATGAGTTGGATAAGCTTTTCATCGTTGTATCAAATATTGTGTCATTCAATGAATCAGCATTTTGAAATCTTGATCTGTCAATGGACTTCGATCTCAACAAACGTCTTCTCTGTGTGATATTGTCAGGTGAATGGTCCATTTTATTTTTACTTTTAATTGTTATAATAAAAATGATTAATTTTCACTTTAAATTGTGGAGAAATAAACTGTTTCAACATAAAAGTATTAAAAAAATAAATAAAGAAATCCAAAATCCTATTTTAAGATGCGATCTGCGCGTATTGACGTCACGTTAATCGTAAGTCTGTCCTAGCTTCGACGACGCCGTTTATCTTCTTACAAAGGTGACAAATTTTGGATAGACTATTTAACAGTGAATTTAAATTTTCTCGAATGTCGTTATCGATGACTCATGTTTACTGCATTTTTTCACTGTAAAGTCACTTCACATAAAATATTATATTTGTTTTTATTAATGTTAAAACTATAAATACTTTCACTGTATCTTTTCGTAGTAAAAATGAATATTTATCACTTAACACAGTTTTTTTTGCACTTAGAGTATGATTTTGCACTTTTATATTTATTTTGAAAAGATGATTATCTAATAAAAAGTTTTTTATTAGATAACATTCCCACGGGTTTTCTATTTCTTGATCTACACTTTTTTGTTATTTTATTTTAATAATGTGGCCTTTAAGTATTTTTAATGATAAAAACAATCACAGCTGATATTTACGTGGCGGGATCGCGCGCAGCGAGTTCTCACATTCTTGTTCATTTTTACTCGTTATAGTTTTAGTGGGAAGCTCCTCTAGCTCCCAAAATTTAGAAAGCATATTTTCAATTTTAGTGTCAGAGTCGGTCATGAAGCTATGGTTGCATTTTATAGATTCTGATTTAGTTGGAACCATCATGCCTACTACTAACCATCCCAACTTGGAATTTCGCAATTTTGCACTGTTAGTGCCTAAAGAAATTTCTTTATTTCCCAAAATTTCCCAAAAAATATCAGCACCAATTAACATGTCAATTTGGTTCGGTTGATGGAAACTTGGGTCGGCTAATTTTATATTTTTTGGCAACCTTATAGAATTAAAATCTATGGGTGTCCTCGGTAAGTCACCAGTTAATTCATCTAGTATAAAACACGATATATTGCATTTAAATTTGCCATTTAGTGATTTTATTTGAGGATTGCAACTTTTAGTTACTAAATTAGTATAATTGTTACCAATACCGATAACCTTTAATGCGTCAATTTCGATAGGATCTAAGTCCAATTTATTTTTAAGCCTTTGTGTCATAAATGATGACTGACTACCACAGTCCAACAAGGCCTTTACTTGTAATGTTTTACCAGTTTTAGGATTACATACTCCAACCAAAGCTGTACTTAAAACAACCTGGCTGTTGCTGACAGCTAGTTGACCAGTCTGACAAACAACATCAGTCCCTTTGTTTTGCTCTAAAGGTGGACTGTGGAGAAGACTATTATGGCGTTTTTTACATTCTCTACAAGGGCCCATCCGGTAATCGCTGGTGGGATGCCCTTGTCTGAGACAATTATGACAAAGTTTATATTTGACCACATCGGCTAATCTTTCTTTGACGGATTTAGCCTTGAATGTAGCACAATCATATATTTTGTGGTTTTCACTACAAATCACACATGAAAATACATATGGCTTATTCTGACCATTAGCAATGGCGAAAGACTTAGTATATGAAGAGCGTTCATTTTTAAAATTAACACTACTATTATGTTGTGTTGAAGAAGGTATAGATCGAGTATTATTAGAATTATTTTTTGTTGCATTATTTTCATATTTATTACGGTTTAACGATTCTAACACGTCTGCGCGATCAGTTAAAAACTTGTGAAATTGATCGAGCTTAGGCATGTCTGCAAGTGTATTTCTATACTCTTCCCATTTCATTAAGGTGCGACTATCTAGCTTAGACGACAACATGAAAATTATGAGAGTATCCCATTGATCGGTCGGCTGGCCCAAATTAGCTAGGACCCGTAAATTCTTTGTTACGTGATCCACCAAAAATCGCAAGGACCGCTCTGATTCGCGAGTAAGCGAATGTATGTTTAATAAGGAACTCAAGTGGTGATTAATCAATAACCTCTTATTATTGTATCTCTCGTAAAGCAACTTCCAAGCCTCGCTATAGTTAGCCGATGACACCTCGAGATTTGAAACAATCCTAGCGGCATCGCCTTCCAAGTAAGAAATTAAATAATGAAATTTATGAATCGGCTTAATGCGGCTATTGTTATGTATAAAATTCTCGAAGGTGTCACGAAACTCTAACCACCGAAAATAAGTGCCGTCAAATTTAGATATATTTATTTGAGGTAATTTAAAGCTAATTTCCTCGTGATCGTGAGTGCATTGAGTGTCATAAACTATTGATGTACGCCGTATGTCAGCTTCAACGTGGTTATATTTTTCGATTAATGTCTTTGCGGCGGCAATGGTGTTGATGATTTCATTTTCAATGCACTCTCGCTCATCGATTTCGGAATCCATATTCAAAGAATTCGTAACCTCTATTTCACTTTGCAACTCATCGAATTTAACCGATAAGGCCTCAAACTTGCTTAATTTTAAATTTAATTCCACTAATGCAATCTTTGATAATTCTTCTACATCAGTGAAAGTTTTTAAATAATTTTTAAATTTAGTTATTTGCCCCTTTATTGAGCTACGTTTCGCAATTAACTGACTTAATCTCTCATGAATCATTTTTTGAGAACCCTTCTCAGTTGGATTCGACATTATAATTTTAAACAGATTACGCCAATAAACAAACAAATAATAAAAAGATATGCTCACGCTCCTCAACTCGGCGGAACAGGGAACCGGTTTGTTGCAACTATTGTAACTCCAGCTGATACGCACCGCGCGGTCGGTCAAGGACACAAAATAGCACAGCTGTATGCAGCCGAAATCCACAGTTTTCTGAAATAGTCGGCAAAGAATTTAAATATCTAAAAATATAATGTTTTTACTATAAGGGAGTAATAGAAACTGACAAACTACCTTCTTTTAATACTTAACGGCTGATTAGTTCGGAATTATAGAAAATAACTAAAAATATGATTTTGCCTATGACGTGTACAAGTAAGATATATATTACGTGTTTACCTACAGGGTTAATGCTAAAATTGTGCAGCCATTGTATATTTGTACCAGAATACCACTGCAATGTAATATGAAGAAATATGAAATTATATTAATTTTTGGTCAAAATTTAGATATGGAGTTAAATTAATTATATTGTATATAGTTATGATTTATTTTATTTCGTGTTATGCTATTTGAAACCGATAAATTAAAGCGAACATAGGAAGAAAGTCTGTAGGTACATACCTTCACAATATTTTGTTACAATTTTTAATGAAATTACTGGTTAAAATTGTATATTCTAGCAAGTGGAAATTATTATAACAATATTATCTAAAGGATTTTTGCCAATTTTTGACGTAGATAGGGTTTAAAAAGGTAATCAATTTGAGAGTGGACAAAGGTTATAGGAAGAACACTTATCTGTGTCGACTGCACTCCGGTGGTAAAACTTTAGCCGTTTCACTGCTCCGTAAGTACAACTTGATGTTTTTATGTATTCCAGCTTTATCCAGTCCAGGTTTCCAATCGTCAACTTATTGCGTCATCTTCATGCAGCGTTGACGAAATCGGATTTTTCGGGAATTTTTGATATTCCCCTCATGTTTGATAGAACATGCAGGAATTTCTAAAGAAACTCTTGTATTTTTGTATTTTATAACTTGGTACAATTTATTACGCCGACCGAGGTGTCGATCGCGAGGATGATTAGCGAGAATGAGATGAGTAATGAGTTAACGGTTATACAAAAAAATATGTCGATGTGCCTACCGACACCAACAATACTCCCATTGTAGTTAACTGAATAAACTTAGTTTTGATCTCATTGCTATTCTGATCTAAGAGGCGCTTGGGCCTAAACACACTGATTTTTAGTTTTAACTAGCTGACCCGGTTACGCGTTGTTGTGTCTCAGTTATAGATGTCGCTGTACCGAAATGAATCGCGCTTACGTTTCGGTTCTACGATTACACATATAGCTAACCGTTCTTAGTCTTCTTAAATGTTATTCTTAGTTTCTATGGTAACGCGTATACAATGGAAACAGAGCGGACAGACGAACACATAAACCACTGTGATCTTAGATTTACTTATATTTTTACAATATGTCATTACAGATTTTAATAGTTCCTACTGAAAGAAAAAAGCTTGTTTATACAAGTATCTTCCTTAAGTCATGACTACATTCATGTTAAATTTGAATTTTACCGTCTGTAAACAAAGACTTGTTTACGCCCGAGCCCGTAATGACCCGAGGGTTCCGGCAATTTTCGTACCAAATTTCATCAAAATCGGCTCAGCCGATTCATATAATCTATTTGCAATAACATGGTTTTCATATAAACAAATGTTCGCCTTATAATCAAAAGCATGCAAAAATATATAATGTAGTTATTTGGTATGAAATATGATATTAAATCAATCTTTTTTGTGATATTAATTTAAAGTTTCATATACTAAATTGAATTAAATTTAATATGTTATTATTATTTTTTTCGAAATTTAATAAAATCCAAACAGAGTCGACGCACATAAATTATCAATTATCACTTATAAAAAATCTATTATAAGTTATCTTTATCATTGCGTGAAAACGTAGCAGAAAAATTGTAAGATTACGTTCGTATTCATAATTTTAATATGGGTTACCAAGTTAAAATTAAAAACTACAAATAAAAATCCAGCAGTTAAAAATGTTAAAAAGAATAAAAACCCACTTTTATTGCGATTAATAACAAAATTGTTATTATAATTTAAATTATTGTTAACCACCACATATAATGAAAACACACACGCACACACAAAATCATAAATATTTGAAATTTGAGACAATTAGCTGCCAACTTCATCCTGTCGCTTTTAGGTGTCGGTGTGCGCCCATCGTAAAAATCACTCTCAACATTTTTCCCAAATACACCAAAAGAAATATAACTTCAAAAATATCATATGAAAGATACCAATTTCAATTTTAAATTTGAATACAGGATAGTCTTTGGTGACATTAAATTATTCAATGATGCGATTATTTAGCTTGAAAGCCAGGTGTCTGAATCTAGTGTTCCTGTTAAACTTTCCTCACTGGTCCGCCTACGCTGCAACCACAAAGAGAAAGCTCCGCTGAGCTATTTATATGATCTAATCTGATTGTATTATTTAGGATAGCTTATTCTCCGGCATACGACACATCTTGACTTTGGAGTTGAAAATTACATGTAAAAGATATGTTGAAAATACCTTAAAAAAACTGTAAATTTGGTTTACGGGCGATAATTTTACGTGATAAAAGCGGTTGTCTTTTTATACGATTGTTTATATGAATCATAACTTTTTTTTTTGACAAAATTTTAACTTAACCCATTATTATTGCACTCGCCGACCGATGCTACTTTTTTTAATAAACAAAAATATTAGATTATGTCGTAAATAAAGTTCTTTAACAGCTTAAATTGAATAAGAGAAAATAATGAGAATTATTTATCCTTTTTTTCCCGCAATTGTTGTTGTTATAAACAATGGAAACCACATTAACTTTTCACTTCACTTTATAACAGTTGACAAAGCAGTTCACGTGTAGGTTCAGTGCTGTCGCTGTCTCTCTTCTACTCGGCCGTATCGGCCGATGGAGTGGAAGAGAGATAGATGCGTCACAAGCCGAACGCTTAGTGCCTCACTATCGCTTGTTCCCCGCTCTCGGTTGCACGCTCGGCTCAGGCGGAACGTGACAATGAGCCATGCGTTTTCGTGCGTGTAGCCGGCGATCATCGATTTATAAAACGTTATCACGTCAATAAACTTTTATTATTACTTGTTAATAAAACGAATTAAACAATTAAAAAACCCAAACTCGATGGGGTTGTGTCGTTTTGATTGCGGAGTTCCTTTGCCGAAGGTGCCTCTTCCAGCTCCAGCATCAGATCAGCTCCGTGTCATCATAATATTGCATTGTCACGCGATATACATATGCATGCGATGCATGCATGCATGCATGCATATACATTTCAGCTCAATCGGAAATCGGGAAGTGGGTCAAAAACTTGCAAGATTTCATTACAAACACCGGGACACGTGAAAGTAAATAAAAGCTTGTAAAATACAGGTATCTTTCAAACGTTGTATTTATGATTTCTCTATTTTTCATCTTAAATGCTAATTTGTATGATTAATTATGAATAATAAAATATACATAGAATAGATTTAGCTCACAAGCTCGGACCAGTCGATATTTTCTAGTATATTTTTATTAAAAATTTACCTTTGTATTTTTTAATAAAATACAGTGAGTTTCCTTGCTCCTCGTCAGTTGAATCCAGTGTTGCCAGTAGTCAAAAATAACATGAAACAGCTCAAAAAGCATGTAACAATTTCACTATTTAAAAAAAAATGTATATCTCACAACAAATATTTAGGCCTAAACTAAGCTGATCTTGTACCTCTATAGGTCCTAATTGACGTATTTAATGCGGCAATAAGGTTATAAAGGTCCATGACTCGGAAACAAATGCTTATGTTCACCACACAAACATAAGCCCCTCCCGGGATTCGAACCCGTTATCTTTGGCGCAAAAGCTATTTGTTACTCATTTCTTTTTGAAAAAAAAAAATAAACTAACTGTTTATTTTGTCAATCGAGTTTTTTTTTTTATTTAGGATGGTAGAATCCACGATGGAACGAGCTAACCCAGAAGGGACCTTTTCAACCTGGTTTTAAAAATGGACGGGTTATAAGTTCTCGGAAATACAGACGCCCCTACCTGCGTCTGCTCCACTCTTTTGCTGTACGCATTATGAAGGATGTTGAAAAGCGCTTGGCGCGACAGATAGGAATAGCAACCAAGAAAGGGTGGTAGCCTGCAGTGCGTCTGGATGTTCGATGGAAAAAAGGAGATGGCGGTATGAGCTAATACAGCTCTTGAGCACACTCCAAAGTACAGTCTGTAGAATAATAATAATAATATGTTTATTTGCCAAAAAAAGTTTTACATCTTCTATCTGATAACAAAAAGAGAAAAATAAAGTAACTGATATTGTACATACCAACTAGATGACATATTTTTACACTGTATTATTCAGTCAATCGTTTACAATATTCTGTATGTTAAAGTTTGTTAAAGCATTTTTGTAAATAAAGTTACATGCTTAACTATTTCATTTCACACAGACTTGTTATAGTAGGTGGTATCAGAAGAAAACAATGACAAACTACCTTCCGCACTAATTTTAAAAATTGTATTGCGGCAAGTTAGTAACACCGTCCTCAATAAAAGACCGACAGACATGCAACTTTGCGGCTATGAGCTAAGATGTGAAGCTTATTCTTCACCAATTTGCTGACACCGATGAGCCTCTCAGCTCTGCGCTGAATCGTGTCCAGTGCAACAAGTTGGTATTTTGCTGAGCCATCGCAAAGGTGGCTGCAATATTCCATGCAAGATCGAACTTGAGCTTTGTAGAGAGTTAAAAGCTGTCCCGAAAAAGATTGATTGATTCGATGACGTAAGTAATATTATTAATATTAATAAGCAAAGCTATGAAAAATATACAGTATTTGTTAGAAATGATATCAAAATACGTTTAAGCGACATCTGTTGACAACTTTTTGTACTAACTAACTTACCATTTACTGTAATTAAAAAAGTAAGACGTTACTCTGCAATCAACGTGTTTGAATTGTATAAACAGTTTTATAAGTTTACGGTGTTTGCGTCCATTCTTAGCTCACATTTGTCCACTTAACGTCAGATAGAATGTGGGAATATGCCGTGGGAATATTAAAAAAACCAGCCAAGTGCGAGTCGTACTCGCGCGCCGAAGGTTCTGTTCAAACTTTAAGTTAAGTAAAAAAGTAGTTCATCACGTAATGGGTTGAGGGTAAAAAATTATTTTGCCTTTAGAAATCTTTTGTATACATGTCGGCATGGGTTAGTTTACCAACTGCAAATAAGTTTGCAATCGCAATTTTTTAAGAGAAAACTTCTTGAGCATCGTTGTGATTTGAAAATCGATGAAAGGAAAAAGCGACAGTAAAAAGAGACAGACACAGAAATTTATAAGATTTAACGTAGAAGAACATGAGATAGGAAGCATTATGTAAGTGTGTTAATACGTGTTTGTGTGCGAATGCGTAGTACAAAGATTGAGAGAAGGCTACAGAAAAACCGTTTTTGGTATACTATTAGTATTCACTTCTACCACGTGTGAATTCCACACATGCTTTTTGAAGTTATACTTCTTTAGACGCGTTAGGAAAACGTAATTGTGACACAAAATTATCATGTTGAAGATGGCGGCATAAGCGACATGGAATAAAACAGCAGGATGAAGTTGGCACCCAATTTAATGTAAATTGTAATTTATCGTGTATGGGTGGTAAGGGTACCAAGAACTTCACCCCCGCGGGTAACCCCCCAAACAACCCCCCCTCTCCCGAACTTCACCCCCGTGGAACCCGGATTAGTTATCTCTGTTTAGTAACGATAAAGAAGTATAACTTCTAACGTGCGTACATAGGTTCACACAACGGTTTTTTTTTTACTTACCTTTGAATATTTTTCTTAAGCATAAAAAATGTGAATCTCATCATTTTCATAACGCTTCCATATTTTCTGCACAATTAAACATATATTTTACTATAAAGTCATTTTAAATTGTATTCAAATAAACTTTTATAAATGTTTTTTTATTCACGTACAGAGTTCGCGTTTTAGTATTTTAATATGTGACGTCACAAGGCTTTTGACACCCCCCTGCCTCTTTAACGTGTGCTATAATTTATGAATGACCCCTAAGAATGAATAAAAAGGCTTAATGAACCCGCTTTAATTTATTCAATTAATTCATGTCGATCTTCATTGTATTTAGCTGTATTGAGCTAAATTGATTGGTTTGGTGTACGCATCACACTTTAGTAGAATTAATTTCACAAGGTCTATTTTGAAACCTTCTAAAAGAAGTTTTATATGTCTTGTAAGTGTAAGAAAAGTTTACTTAAATGTTGTATTACTACGTAAAAAAACAGCCCTTGCCGAATTTGTCATTTTGAGTTTTCTTAACTCATATTGAGCCCTGTTGATCGAAATAAATTAATTTGAATTGAAACAACATGTGATGTTGTCATCAAGTTAAACGATTCACTTAACTGAATCGATTTACGAGTCATTATTTATGAGATGCTTTGAAACGACGACGCCGCATCGAATCTTGGACCGGATTCTTAAAAGGGTATTTTATCAGTATTACTACTGCTCCGTTAATTATAAGACCAATCCCTGCATTCGAATCGCTAATATTAAAATGCACTTTCGAAATTTATTAATGCATGATTCATTAGATTGAATATTTTTTGTATTTAAGATAAAAACAAATTTTAATTGGATCCCATGGATCAGGTTCAATGTCGAAATGAATGTGACGCCATAACTCTTAAGAGTTCTTAACCGATTTTCGTATTTTTTGTAATGAATCGAACCAACGGGTTTGGGCCTAAATCGTGACGAATTTGGAAATTCGCAAAAATAGTAAAGTTATGATCAAAAACACTGGCTTCATGGAATGTATATATGAATGCTGAAGCTTGAGAAATACCGAACTCTCTAGAGCTTATATTTTTAAAACCACTGATCCGCTCCGCTCCAATATATGGTGCTTTATGCTTAGCAACTGCGTCTGCCTAATATATTTAGTTTTTACACTTGCACATTTACGTAAAACAACTTTTTTAGGGTTTTTTCTTCAACAATGGCCTTAGTCACGCTGTGATGACGGCTCCTGTGAAGGAGTCGATACGTCAGAATAAAATATAAATTATGCGCAAAAACCCCAAAACAAGTTGTTTTATTAAAATGATAAATGATAATGGAATTGATCAAAATGTCTGGCAGAAGTAATAAATTTAGAGATACAATCTCATGGAATGGATCTTGGCTACAACATTTAACTGTGAACGTGTGAAAAGAGCAAATAATCTAGGGAGATCCCATAAAGAAACGGTGCCGACGCCATTTTGTATTCAAATCACGCCATAATGCATAATGCGAGCTCACGAGACGTCCGCCCGTGACGGCGCCCCGCTTACGAATGATTGGCTTCGCGCCAATTTCGCACAGCCATAGATAAGGTTGCTTGCTATTTTAGACATTTTGGTGACTACGCCTTATCTGGAATAACATTTGTTTTTTGTGGATTATTTATGGTGATGACGTATAATATTTTTAATGTCGTTACTTCCGTTAAAGCTGATGAGTTTCCTTCGCTCATTCTTCTTGTCCCTTAAGGACTTCCTGAATGGGTGGTAGATAAAAATGTTGAACGATTCAAAACAATTTATTTCACAAAAGTTCATATGAATAAAATTATTTTCATTTTCAACATCGCTTGCTATTTCGGTTTTTAACAAATACATTTGGAAATATGCATCCTTCAACAAAGTTATCTCCTTGGTTATTTGGTGTGAACGCGTTTCTTAATCTTAACCACAGTAAACAGAACAGTAGGTTATCTAAGGCCGCCCGCCGAGTTATTAGCCTACTCTTGCGTTGATCCCCAGGGTCGTCACTTTTACTTTTAGTTAATATTTTCGAACAAGCAGCACTTGATCTAAATTTATGTAATAAAAAGCATATGATGATTGAATATTTGTTTGCGAAATCGTTATTGAGGCACCCGAAAACACTACAATATTTTTTCCCCTTTTTGAAGTCATGATACTCGTAATAATTAATATTATGGTAAGTGGCCGGCGAGAGTTGACGATCGCGAGCGGTCATGTGACGTACGCGCATGCTCACAGTCGCGCGGCACAGCCCGTACTGCCGTCACCTTATTCCCCCATATATTATGCTAGCGTGCGCGTGAAATCGCGTGCCGACACGGCGCGCGGCGCGCACGCACACATTCAAACCGAGAGCGGCACGTTTGTATGAAGATGTTTTACTGTTCTTTACTGTGTCTTAACGGTCTTGTTTACTTAAATTGTTATCTTTTGAGTATTTGAGCAACTGTTACCTTTTTTGGTTCACTAACTGTGTTATCCATATTTTGATTTTCTCCTTCCACCGATTAGAAGAGCAAACGACATTGGAATTATTTAATTTTTCTATAGTAATGTTATAATAAAAATCTTTGTTAGATACTTGATCGTTTACTTGGATCAAATGTCTTTTGTATTTACTTTCATTGTTAAAAACTTTTTTTAGTGAAAATAAACTATCGATTTAAAAAAGTAGTCTTTTTTGTTTATTTTTATATAGGTAATCGCATATCTCAAAAATTATAAGTCGCATAGGAATCTTTTTTAGTTGGACTAGGTATAGTCTAACTTAGGGATCTGTGTAAGTTTCATCAAAATTGGTTCAGTAGCTTTTGAGATAGACAGTTAAGTGTATCAGTCACTAAGAATAAGTGTCGATGGCATAACCGCATAATTCGAATACACGTTTTTTGTTTCAATTATTATTGGGTAAAGGTACTCGAACGATGAAATGATTAAGACATTGATTTCAATTTAAACTGAAATAAAAAAAGTAATTAAAAAAAAGAAAAAACCTACTCCAATTCTGTAATTTATTTATTTATTATTTAACTAATAAACGTTGTCACTTGGTACATGGCATGCTCGCCAAAAAATTGTTGGCATATTTAATTTGAGATTTCTTAATACGTAAAACTTTATATTCCCCCTTAAATTATTAATTAATTAAATAAAAAAAACATAAGATATGCCTATAAAAATTAACCACATCTCCGCCCTCAGGTGGGATCCGTGACCTTTCGATATCCGGGCGAGAGCTCTGACCGCTGAGCTACCGAGACGCTGGTAGACGCGTCAAAATTTATAAGCGCATTTCAACTTCTACTATGAGTCAGTATGAAATGATATATGTTTTATTCAGAAGAAACCGTTTGGTGCAACGGTAGCTATTCCACCTTTCGCACCGACAATCCTGGGTTCAGGTCCCAGTAGGGGCAGATATTTGTGTGA
This sequence comes from Calamotropha paludella, assembly GCA_927399485.1. Taxonomy (NCBI): domain Eukaryota; kingdom Metazoa; phylum Arthropoda; class Insecta; order Lepidoptera; family Crambidae; genus Calamotropha; species Calamotropha paludella. The sequence goes on along the minus strand of OV656830.1, from coordinate 523,727 downwards.
TGAATACGAGCATTTGTGCCCAGGGTCGGACTGGGCCGGAAGGGCCCGGGTGGCTGATCGCAATCCCGAGGCCCGAGACTAGATCATGTTGATGGGATACTAGATCATGCCCCGCAACCCAAGCCCGTGGGGGGCCCGCGCAGGCTGGGGCCCGGCTGGCAAATGCCACCTCGACTGTATGGCCAGTCCGACGCTGTTTGTGCCTGAGTAATCGGTATTTATAGATATTTCTATGAATATTGCTTATTTATATATCATATATGTACGACTATTCATTACCCTAGTATCCATAACACAAGCCTTACAGTGCTGACTTTGGGCTAGGCTAATTGTTGTGATTGTAAGAAATATTATTATTAACTATTCAAATGCTAATTTGATTGAAAACATAAGTTTATTAATTCTTATTTTTCACATTTTGTTGCAGGTAATGAGTAAATACAACAACGAAACTTATGATTGGAATTGGTTTGTATTATTTTTAGAATTATTATCGCAGCAGGATATTGTTTGTATTATGAGAATTACTATTTGCAAAAATCTATCTAAAGTCTAAATTGGTTTGATAATTTTATATTTTTTTGTAATAGTAAATAGGTGAGTAATATACCGCCGTTCTGGCCTAATGGTACGCTAGAATGCGATCTAGGATATGACGCGCTCGCCTAGAATGTACCTATTCATTCGTGACTTGAAGACCCCTAAATTGTATTTATCAGGAAACACAGACTCAGGCAAAGGGTTTCACTTCTTGGCGGTACGGACCACAAAATTGGAACCAAAATGCTCTTTATCGTTATTAGTTGATTATACTAAACATATTATGATTAAATGATTAAATTATAGAAAAACACAAAAAATTGAAAATAAAGACATAAATTTACTTCATGAGCTAAATATTCTTTGGTAAAACTTTAAATTATTAGTACTAGACACTAATGTTAACGTACTCACACTTATCAATACCATAAACGTGTATTTTTTTATGATAAGATTATCCCAATATGGGAAGGCAAAGGCTACAATGTCTACAGAGCCTTGTCTTCAGTGATTGTCTTTCGTTCGTTTTGTTTCATTTTATTATGAGGTGTGGATATAATAAGGTATTGTAAATTGTACACTTTTCTATTTATTTAAGATTTTAATTTACATATAGCACAGTAAAAATTGCCTTATAAAAGTGGATGACAATAAATTGCCATATACAAAAAAAAATTAAGTGTCTTGTTAAATAAGTTTAATTTTATGTGAGAACATAATCGAATATTAGGTTTTGTTATAACACTTTCCTGTACTGTTTATTACACTTTTGTTCATTGATATTTTTTTTTTTATTCTCACTGTTTTATTGATGTAATCTTAAATATTGGTCAATAAATAAGCTCTTTCTTTCTCGCTTTCTTTCTCTAATGCAATTTTGGGTTTTGTACAAGCTTTGCACATACAAACCTTTCTGGTTTCAGTGTACTTATTTAGAGAGACGAGAACATCATATCTTTTACTTGGTTAAGGATAAATAAAGAAAATATATTGTTTATTCTACAATAACTTCCGTAGTCGAGTGAATTGTATACCAGTTTTGATGGTGATGATACTTCGAGGTTGAGGTCCCGGGTTCGATTCCAAGTCAGGTCAATTTAAAACACGAAATTTTCTATATTGGCACCAGTCTGGGTGTTGTGGTAACGTTTCTGATTTTCATAATAAGTGATTTAGCGATTTAGGCTTAGAACTATGATTGTGATGTTCTCTAATATTATTAATTAACAGTATTGACTTTCGAGTGCGATAATATGTTTAGTTCCAGACTAAAGTCTACGAGAAAACAACTTCACATTCGAAACGTAATCCAGGGGACTGTGTATGTTGTCCATTATCGTAACCATTTCCCCCGGGCTTAGACCCTCCAACGGAAACGTACAAGCAAACTTATACCTTAACACCATCACATAAAACGCGAATCCCATTTCACGTTTATTGCGGATTCAGCTCAACGTGCGTTCAGCGTTATCTATAAGACATTACAACACAACTGTATATATTTATTCGGTTACAGAAAATTGAACTTTGTGCCCTTTACATAAGGTTCAATATCGAGTGTTTTATTGTTTCGGCAATAAGGTTGGCCGCAGTCTACAAAAGTATGCGATTCGTTGCAATATTCCGTTCCGGGTGGTGGCGTATGAATGGTACTAACATTCTGAATGCACACGGGAAAATTCTTTTAAGTGTAATGTTTTTTTGACGTGACAACGTCTTATAAATTGGTTTGCCGGGTGACACTTATGAAAAAGTGTAACGCTCGGTAACGTTACGATGAGTCACCGAACGAGAGAGAGGCCCGCCGAATGCCTTGTTTTCACATTATTATTATTATTATTATTACGTATATATATATATATATTAAATATTTAATTTATTAATATAAATTTATATATATTTAAATATTTAATTAATTATATATTAATAATATATTAATAATTATTTAATTTATTATTAAAATTAAAAATATTATATATATTTCAATGATTATAGATTGATTTATAATTTATATTAATTTTTAATATAAATATTATGAATTAGAGAGAGAGAAAATATTAAATATTTAATAATTTATAATAAATATTTTAATATAAAAAAAAAAAAAAAATCTATGCAATTTTTATTACTTATAAATAAAAATTATTATAGTTTATATAATTTATTATAAATTTATTTTACATATAAATTTTAGTGTTTAATTTTAATTATTTTAATAATAATTAATTTTAATTAATAGTAATTAATATTAAAAATTTAAGAAATTAAGATTTAGTAATATTTAAATTAATAACTAATTTTGTGCCAGCAGTTGCGGTTATACAAAAATTAAATTAAATTTTATTAATAATTAAGTAATAATTTTATTTTAGTAATTAATTAAATATTAAATTATTGAGTGAAATTTTAATTTAGTTTAATTTAATTTTATATTATGATTTAATAAAATTTAATAATAAACTAGGATTAGATACCCTATTATATAGAATTTAAATAAAAAATATTAAAATAATAAATAAGTATTTATTGAAACTTAAATAATTTGGCGGTATTTTAGTTTATTTAGGGGAATCTGTTTAATAATTGATAATTCACGAATAAATTTACTTAATTAATGATTTTGTATATCGTTGTTAAAAAAATATTTTTAATAAAAAATAATCACTCAAATAGGAATTAGTTAAGTTTAAGTTTACATGTACAATGTTTTAGTAAACAAAATATATTTCTATAGTTAAAATTTGTGCAATTCTTATTTTCATTCAATTCCTTGTTCCTATTGTGCAATTTAATTATATTCATATCAATAAATATTCTACCGAGAAAAAGACGTTGTCACGTAAAATCTTCGCCCGTAAAACCGACTTTACAGGCAACCCAATTTTTTTATATATTTGTAAGTGGTAACTTGCAAAATTACAATACAGACACCAGGACAGGTGAAAGTAAATAAAAGCCAGTATGTAACATTATAAAATACTTATAAAAAAATGGATAAAATAAGGAATGTAGTGATAAGAGAGAGGTGTGGTGTGGAAGAAGATATAATGATAAAGATAGAAAAATCTATGTTTAGATGGTTTGGACCATCGACATATACTAATGGACATGCCGTACCCGTATAACGTGCAGTAATTTCTTGGTTTGAGAAGAGTGACGAAGATGGCACATGCTTTCGGACTAACGCTATCTCTTTCCTTATAGGCGAATGGCTCTCAATTTTCATGACGGGTACGGCATATATTTTGAGAGAGGTAAAGATAGTCTGGAACTTAGTTTTATCTCTTTCTTTCGTAGTGTCACAATTCTCACCGCTAGGGCATGTAGGCTTGTAGTCGAGGATGGACGTAAGAAGATATACTTGACAAGTATATGAGGCATATGTGCTTGGGCAAGTCGGTAAAGGCAGACCAATGCGAACTCTCAGAGACCAAATAGAGATGTCCTGAAACCCTTAACCGACAAGCTTGTATGAAAGGGCTGATGAGAGTTGAAGTAGCGAAAAATGTATATTAAGAACATGGAAAGTGGAAATCTGTGATCTCTGTCTACGGTGATTATATGTATGTATACATACATAATACGCTATCATAGAGGCACAATCAAATTTACTAATATTGACATTTGCTTCTCTTTTTGTGCGTTGAGAGTTCTTCAGTGTTTTAACCCTTTCCGTACCAGCTACGAGAATACTCGTAGTGCGTTTCTGTAACATGTTGCCGACTACGAGTATGCTCGTGGATTTTTTTGGGCATCCATTACAAAAAAATATTTCTTGGCACTACAAGTAAGATTGGTTTTCTAGAGTTTGGCATCAGGAATAAAAAAACATGTTATGTGTTTAAATAGTATTTTCGTAGATGGCACGGAAAGGGTTAATTTAACAAAAATAATCCTTTGAACGGTGATCTATAATCCGACAATTTAAAACTGGCTGTCAGATTTGAAATCCAACTACCTCCACTCGAATGTCAGCATTTCGTCAGGTGAAATGAATTGAATGACGCAGCTTCGAAACCCAATTTGTGAGTTACGGTAATTGGAGTAGGGAATACTCATTTGAAGAGATCTGACGGGAAACACAATGCCAGTTGGATTCGTCAGCCGATATTGATTCTCGGCGTTCGTAACATGACGCTTGACTTAATTTTAATGTGAACAAAAACGAATTTGGGGTACAATGCTTAACAAAGACGACCGTTTGGTGGAATGGTTATAATCCTGCCTTTTGCGTCGACGGTCTGAGGTTCGAGTCCCGGAAGGGGCAGATGTCTGTGTGATGAATACGTGTTTTTATACAACATAATTTTCATAAAAAAATCGACTCTGCTCACAAATTATTCTTTGGTGGGAATCGAACCTGCTTAGGATGTCTGGTCTACTGCTCTCCCGATTGAGCTAGCGAGCCTTGTGAGCACCCTTCACCCGGAGAGCAGTGGACCGGACATTCAAAGATTGCTTGCGGGTTCGGTTTTGTAAGCGGTACCTTTAAAGTTGATAACATATATCTCTTTATATGGAACTAGATGGCGCTGTAGCGCGTAGAAAAACGCTATCGTATTGTTTTTGCGGGAGTACGGTCTTAAACCTGTTGATTCGATTCCACACAAAAAGTATTAAAATCGGTTAAGAACTCGGGAAGTTATGGCGTAACAGACATTGCGCCATTGTAGCTGATCTATGGGAGCTTCGCTCGCTCCGCTCCAATGAAAAGTTTCGCTCAGATATACAAAACAAAACCCAATCGCAGGCAATGAGCAGAAGGTATAGTATAATTTTGAGATATTTATTTTATTTCCCACGCGAAACACTTATATACGTGAGTGGACCATGCGATGCGATCTAAAATGTGACGTGTTTGCCTAGAAGATACCTATTTACACATGACTTGAAGAGGAAACACAAATTTAGACACAAACTTCCACTCTGTGTCTAATATTTATGTACCCTTGATCAAGAAGTGTGTTATGGGGTCTGGAGGACCCTATCGGCAAATGAACCAAGTTAACTAACAATAGGAGTCCCTATTGATATTCGGGAACAGTGTTATTGGGGTTGTGATATCGATTTTTTTATTACCATCATTATTGATGGCTCGACGGATGGGTGAATCTACTATTTGGGTCCAATTTTTGGTAAGGGTCTCTCGTGTAAGCTCCTTATATGTGACGTCATCCGACTTATTTATAGGTGTTTTGTTATGTAGTTCGGATCGTCCCAGATGTACCTTTTTTGTTCAACCCAATTATTCTTTAATAATAACAATAATAAATAAAAAAAAACTGGTTGGTTGCCTGTAAAGTCGGTATACGGGCGAAAGTTTTACGTGACAACGACTTTGAGTGGTAAAATAATTTTAATGTGAATATTCATTCGTATAGTAGGAAGAAGGATGAAATAATAGTAACAATTTAAAACATTTATTTATACAAAGTTTTTATGTCTGTCTCTCTCGCTCTTAGGCGGGCTAACCATGCCCGAGTGGAAGGGACGCGTGCCTCTCACTCGCTCTCATTGTAAGCGCATAACGTGAGCGGAGCGTAACGCAGTTTCTTGAAGTGTCACCCGGCAAACCAATTTATAAGACGTTGTCACGTCAAAAACATATAACAACATTTAACATTTCCCAGATAAGACCGTTTTCTACATGTGATCATTCCGGTGATCGAGCCTTGGACCTCGGGGTGGCGTTATCATGAAAACCGGTTTGCCAGTCACTCGACCACACGGCCTTCGTGGCCGCATTTTATTTGTTAATTGTATTTTATTGCTGCTACGTTTTTGGGGCCATTCATTTATTACGTAAGACGATTTAGGGGGGGAGGGGGGTCGATCTTGTCTTATTTTTTCTTACAAGGGGGTGGGAGGGGGTCTCAATAGTTCTTACGTAAGATCACAAAAATGCGCAAAGATAAAATTATACTTTAAAAAAGCGCGGACAACCGCGCAAGTGCCGAGGTTCGCTCGGATGCGTATAGGTTATAACTTCGGAATCTCTTTCCTTAACATAATGTATTTATTTCTAAAATAGTTTTGCAAAACGAGTTTGGCATATTTCTTTGTGCATAATATTACTTTTTTATAATTGATTTTCAGCAACATATGTACTGTAGCATAATTATAATTAGGTCTTATATATTTATGCATAATTATAATTTGCACAATGTTTTTAGGCACAGTGTATAGTCGCATTATAATATTTTATAATAAACTTTTATTGACGTGACAACGTCTTATAAATTGGTTTGCCGGGTGACACTTATGAAAAAGTGTAACGCTCGGTAACGTTACGATGAGTCACCGAACGAGAGAGAGGCCCGCCGAATGCCTTGTTTTCACATTATTATTATTATTATTATTACGTATATATATATATATATTAAATATTTAATTTATTAATATAAATTTATATATATTTTTATTTATTGTAAAAATTATAAAAAATGGTTTAATTACATTTTTAATTTAATTTATTACGTATATATATATATATATATATTAAATATTTAATTTATTAATATAAATTTATATATATTTAAATATTTAATTAATTAAATATTAATAATATATTAATAATTATTTAATTTATTATTAAAATTAAAAATATTATATATATTTCAATGATTATAGATTGATTTATAATTTATATTAATTTTTAATATAAATATTATGAATTAGAGAGAGAGAAAATATTAAATATTTAATAATTTATAATAAATATTTTAATATATAAAAAAAAAAAAAAAATCTATGCAATTTTTATTACTTATAAATAAAAATTATTATAGTTTATATAATTTATTATAAATTTATTTTACATATAAATTTTAGTGTTTAATTTTAATTATTTTAATAATAATTAATTTTAATTAATAGTAATTAATATTAAAAATTTAAGAAATTAAGATTTAGTAATATTTAAATTAATAACTAATTTTGTGCCAGCAGTTGCGGTTATACAAAAATTAAATTAAATTTTATTAATAATTAAGTAATAATTTTATTTTAGTAATTGATTAAATATTAAATTATTGAGTGAAATTTTAATTTAGTTTAATTTAATTTTATATTATGATTTAATAAAATTTAATAATAAACTAGGATTAGATACCCTATTATATAGAATTTAAATAAAAAATATTAAAATAATAAATAAGTATTTATTGAAACTTAAATAATTTGGCGGTATTGACGTGACAACGTCTTATAAATTGGTTTGCCGGGTGACACTTCAAGAAACTGCGTTACGCTCCGCTCACGTTATGCGCTCACAATGAGAGCGAGTGAGAGGCACGCGTCCCTTCCACTCGGGCATGGTTAGCCCGCCTAAGAGCGAGAGAGACAGACATAAAAAGTGGAAGGGACGCGTGCCTATAAATTAATGTTTTAAATATAATTCTTTGTATAAATAAATGTTTTAAATTGTTACTATTATTTCATCCTTCGTCCTACTATACGAATGAATATTCACATTTAAATTATTTTACCACTCAAAGTCGTTGTCACGTAAAACTTTCGCCTGTATACCGACTTTACAGGCAACCAATTTTTTTATTAATGGTTCTTGGAATCTAAAAAATAAAAAAGGTACTTTAACCAGTATTTCCTATATTATTTAGTGTCAAAGTAGGTTTAGGTATGGTTCGGTGCGGCCAATCCTTAGGGAATGGTGTGGGAGAAAGAACGGGTCGGTGACTTACCAGCTGGCGCAGGTATTTTCCGGGCACGGATGCTTTGGAAAGTACCTGCACCGCATTCAGAGGGAGCCGACCCAATCGTGCCACGAGTACAGCGCTGCGGAAGACACCGCGCAGCACACCTTGGCGGTGTACCCAGCGTGGATCCTGCAGCGCGGCACTCCGGTGTCTGTGATTGGAAGGGACCTGTTGCTCGCCGGCGTGGCTAAGGCCATGCTGGCGACCGAGAGGTCATGGGAGGCAGTAGTCTCCTTCTGCGAGAACATCATCTCGCAGAAGGAGGCTTGCAGAAAGGATCCGGGAGGAAGCCCAAAATGCGGTCCTAATGAGGAGGAAGAGAGTCGGGAGACGGCGGCGCGTTTATGCCGCGCAAATCCTGATATAACTGGGAGAAGGCAGTGGGGTGGCCATCAGCGGACCGGGTATCCGTTGGTGGCATTACACACACCTAGCTGGCCTATGGTGATGCCTAACTGTACTCAGGCATCACCGATTCGTGGAGGAGTCCAAAGGGACTAATCACCGGGCTGTAGTGGTGATTCCTAAAAAGGGTCCCACAGGGCCCACCGGTGATGTGAAGTACATGGATAGTGAACCAAAAACTTCGTGGCCGTATTTTAAATATTGAAAAAGAAAAAACTTTAGCCATATATTCAAGATGAGGAGAAGTTTTGTGCCGCATAGGAGCTGATGTGGAATGGGTGAACGTTGACGACGTCACAATCCTGAATAACCAAATAGAAGCAACACCTATTATTAGAGATGTTCCAGTGTCAGATCCACTTTCCGAGTGGGTTTTGAGCCCCTAGACTGAAAATCTTATGTAGGTAAAGAGGAATAATTAAAATCAAAGTTTATTCCCCCAAAAAAATGAAAATTATTGGTACCTTTGTAAGTACAAATAAACATTTCTAAAAATTATTACTTTGAAAACTAAACATTAAAACAAACCAAACGTGTATTCATTTTTGCCTTTAGATTCTTACGTAATAAATATTAAACAGGGGGGGAGGGGGTTGGCCTAATCTTATTTTTTCTTACAATAGGGGGGGGAGGGGGTCAAAAACTAGCGAAAATAGTCTTACGTAATAAATGAATGGCCCCTTTAGTTATACGTCGAAACTTGTCAGTTTTAAGTGCTATTTTATATGCTCATTGGATCCATATATAATAAAATAAAAAAAAATAAGTGCGTTTATGAAGATGAAAATAATTTTATTAGAATGGACGAAAATTTAAAACATCTTACAACTGACAAGAAGAACGGACCCAAGAGAATTGTCAGCTTTACCAGAAGTAATGACCTTACAATATTATCTATACGTCGTCACCATACATAATCCACAAAATAAAATTATGGTAGTGTTACGGTTTTCTTGAATCGTTGATCACAACAACAAAGACAACAAGTAGGTATGTGGTTAAAAGGTTAAACTCTTAAAGGTTTTTTCCAGATTTTGGTCATGACAATTCTTTTATAGAATTTTGTGTCTAATCGGAGCGTGATCAGCCAATCTCCGAACACATATTGCAGAGAGCCGAGTGCCAGATGCTGCGCAGTATTTAATAACCCATCCATGAATATGGCATGAGCAGTGAATTTATTTATGCATACGATTCAGTCGTGATGGGAACGCGATAATGTCGCGCTTCTGTCGCTATGCAAACGCGATTAAGTAACGTCACAAAATTACCTGCGATCGCTACAGTTGCAAGATGGACTCCATTGAGGCAACATTAGTCACGCTGTCTTTGATGCTGCTTTCACCTAAGCAGCCGAAGCGTGGACTGCCGAAACGTAGGACAATAAGCACTCTCGACCTGTTTGTGTTGCACTGATGCTCGGTTCTCCATTCACACGCCACCCTCTCTCCGTTCTCTTCCCAATGTTTTCCGACATGGTCGCGCATCCATACAGTCGCGATACTGTAGCGCTTTAGTAGCGCGTTGGCATCACTTCTGTAGCGCGTTGCAAATGGGACTATCACGCGTTAGTAGCAATGCTGTCACTCGTTTACGAAACCCGCAACAGCATCACTACAAAAAGTAATACACATAATCAGTTCAGTTCCTATATCTTTATATGTTTTTTATTAATTATAATTATTTATCAATAATTATAATTAATAAATAACGGAAAATCAGCGTTGCAAATGAATGTTTTCGGTAAATGTTATTTATCTTGTTCAAGGAAAATTTTATGTAAGACCATTTTTCTGTATTTTACCGAATAAATATATTTGAATTTTACTCTTCATATTTTTTCATAGCGATCGCCTTAAATGAAAGCTAATTCTTAAGGAGTAAACTGCAAAAATAGTTACAAGTTTTTCAGCTCAAAAAAAAAACAGGGGAGGAAAAGACATACCAATACAAATTATCATTTTTTGATATATTTTGGCAAATTAAAAAAACTTATAAGAAAAATAAAATAAATTCTTAGCGTTCAAATAAAAAACCTCTAGAGAAGCAATTACAACAGTCAAAAAGTAAATCAGGAACGAACGAAAAAAAATAACGTTTTTAAGTCATTTCAATACTCTTATACGGACAAAAATTATCGGTAAGTGAGTAAGTAATAACAATTTCCACAACAGCCGAAAAGTTATGTGATATTTAGATATATGATATTTTCAAAAAACGATCTCAATTTCGTCAAGAGTTCAATTAAAAAGTTCAAGTGAAAAAATAAAATATTTCCCAATAATCCACATCAAAGACTTGCCTATCCTCATTAGTAAAGTCTATGCCACCCAATTCGAAACCTTATTCCTACCATACTAGTGGCTATGCTAAAGTGCTTTGAACATTAAAGCCCCACGTTGGGCGCCACTGAATGGGGAGTGTATTTATCTAATACTTCAAACTGTTAGCTTTGGGCTGTTTATTTTGATATGACGTGACATGTTATTTATAGTAATGCTTCAAGCTGCTTACATACACACACACGAGGCTGGTAGGCTGATATTTTTGTATTGTATTTATATTTGTATTTCATTCTACCTATTTATTATACATTAATTTTAATTGTAACTAGGTGTATGCAGTCGCTAAGCATAAAGCTTTGCTAGCATCATATATTGGAGCGAAATACAATAATAAAAAAAATGTTTAGTAAATTTAAAATTCCATAAGAATGAAAACTTTCAAAAAGCGCGCGTTTTTGTTTAAATGGGAAATCCCATAGAGCCAATGTTTTTTAAGTCATAACTTTTTGAAGTGAAAACTTCTTTAGCATCGTTGTGATTTGTAAGTAGATGAAACGAAAAAGCGACTGTAAAAGGAGACAGACACATGAAAATTAACGTAGGAGAAAATGAGATATGGTTATATTATATATTGTTTTATAGATTTATATATGATTTTACGTTATCGGGTACTCACTAGCACCCACTTAACGGTTTCATAAGACCTCCGGTTCTCTCTGTTTTTACTGAAAGTTTAGTCAAGGCTCAATAGAATGCCGGCGTTCTCACGAGCCTAGACTACATTAAGTTCTAATTCCTCCTGCTACATTTTATTTTTCAATTAACAAATTTAGTTCAAAGGCAATATTTTTTTTATTAATTAGTACCAACAAATAACCGTCATTTTGGACTTAATCACTGTTTTTGTTATCGGCCGCCTTTAAAGCCGCACTAGACAATTGACATGTTACTTCCTGCTCGAATTTTGAATGGCCAATTAGAAATAGACAGCTTACATATAGTTGAGGCAGCCTTAGTTCATCAGTTAAGATGTCAGCAGTAACCCAAATAAACCGACCTCGATCCTCGCCAATGTACTATGCATCTGGACTCACCCGTAACACAAGCGTTTAGCTTACGACGAAGTAATAGAAGTTTTAATAATGTTATCGCATTGTTAGGTTCACTATCCATTTGCATAAAAACTTAAACCATAAAATATGTTGGCATATGGTAATTCATACTAATGATATTTACGCATAATATTATTATCCATAACAAATTTAGCATAATTGTTTTAATCGTAAATACAATCAGCATAATCATATTTAAGCATAAAGTTCACAATCATTACTTTACAAAGGCATAATTGTGTCAAACCATAATAAATATAATTATCTGACGCAGAATAAATAACTCCTAAGATTATAGACATACATCAATAACTTTTTACATAACTAACTTAACCTTTATTATATAATACTATTATGCGACTATACACTTTGCCTAAAAACATTGTTCAAATTATAATTATGCATAAATATATTAGACCTAATGATAATTATGCCACAGTACATATGCTGTTAAAATCAATTATGACAAATCAAATCAAATCATTTTATTCTGCAATTGACAATCCACAGATGTTATTACAGATAATCACCAACCACTACACATCACACCAAATATTTGGCAATAATTTATAAAAATACACATCTAATCTAAATAATTAAAAAAACCACAAATCAAACACTTTTTTTTTAATTTCTATGCAATTCAATCTTTATATTATAATATTTCATTCATAATAAATCTACATCTTTATAAATATAATTCTTCTGTGAGTGTGTATGTCACTGAACTCCTCCTAAACGGCTGGACCGATTTGAATGAATTTTTTTGTGTGTGTTCAAGGGGATCTGAGAATGGTTTAGATTCACAAATTCACAGTCGGCACAGCAACGCGTGGCCGGGACAGCTAGTGTCTGTTTATAGTAGTAGTTTAAGTAATATTATGCAAAAAATATGCCAAACTATTTAAAAAATAAATATTTTATGTCAACGAAAGGGTTCCCGCATTGTTAACATCCCTAAAAAAATCAACGAAAAATTTTATTATGGAGTACCTCAGTCCTGTTACCAAGTCTCTGGTGACACGTTTGCTTGTAATATTTTGTCAAAAGTTTCATTACACAACAAATAAACTCGGCGTCAAAAAAATCGCACCTTATAAAAATCTTATTCAAAAATTCCTAAACCTTATATAGAGGATAGTGTTAGGTATCATTAGAAAGGTAACAAAAAGGAGCATCAAACAACAATTAAGTGCAATCTTTTTTTTAATTAAAATTATACAAAAAGCATAAAAATTTGAAAAATAATAAAAAATCTTAATTAAGTCCTAATTAATAATCGATAATTTACAAAAAAAATGTACAAAAAGTGTCTTAAAATTAACTCAAAATCTAGTGTTACCCCCCCTTGCCCTGATGACGGCTTCCATACGGTCCCTCATAGACCTCACCAACTTCAGGAGCTCTTCTTGAGGGATAAGACCCCATTCTTCAATCACCGCGGTTTGGAGTTCCTCTAGAGTCGAAGGAGCCGGATCCCGAGATCGAACCTTACGTTTAAGATGGTCCCAGAGGTGCTCTATCGGATTCAGATCAGGACTTCTCGCTGGCCACTGCATCACAGGAATTTGGGACCTCCGCAGGAAGTCGTTCACGATGGCTGCAGTGTGTGCGCGAGCGTTGTCGTGCATTAATGTGAACCCCTCGCCAAAAGATTCGGCAAAAGGGACCACATGCACATCCAGGATCTCTGTGATATAGCGGCGCGCAGTCAGCGACCCTTGTCCGCGAGCACCTCCGGTCCGGGAGACGCAGACCAGGTCGGTTTTGCCGGCAGCCGACATACCGCCCCAGAACATGCAGGATCCGCCTCCATATTCCACCCTCTCCTGGATGCAGGCTTGAGCGAAACGTTCACCCTGCCTCCGGTATACTCTTCTTCGTCGGTCGTTGCAGAAAAGACACACTCGTGTCTCGTCTGAGAAGAGAACAGCTCCCCACTGCTCAATGGTCCAATCGACGTGGTCGCGAGCAAACTGCAAGCGGGCTCGTCGGTGCGCTGCAGTCAATTTTGGACCTGTAGCAGCTCTGCGGGCTGCTATGTTCTTCTCCTTCAGTCTTCTTCTAACCGTGGATACACTCACGGTGCGTCTGCGAACTGCCTGGAGCTCCTGTTGCAGCTGAACAGCGTTTGAGAAGCGATTTCTCAAAGAGTACGACACAACGAACCGGTCGTCTCTTTCCGAAGTGCAGCGACGTCTACCGGACCCATGTCGCCGGATATAGCCACCGGTCTCTAAAAAGCGCTGGTAGACTCTACGAACCGAAAAACGGCTCAGATTCAGTTGCCGGGCGACATCACACTGCCGCACCCCTGCTTGCAGTAGTGCAACCACTTGAGCGGCCTCATCAGCTGTAGTGTCCATTTTCCAGATGTTCTTTCTTCAGTAAAATCAGTGCGTGTGTCCCCTTCAACGGTTTAATAGCGAATGACCCACATTGAACCCGTGTTGACCTCTTTATACCCACAAAGTTAGCGCAACTCGCGACTCTCCCGAGCAGCAAAATTTCCTTAGAATTTTTGTGACCCTTTATTTGTTGCTTTAGGTTTTATTTGATAATGAAAAATAATGTTTTTTTATTAAGTTAATTAAGTAACCTTTTAAATAAAATTATAATTAATACGACTGCATGTGCATATCCAGAGTTAATGCCATTTGAACGTGATTTTCTTAGAGGTGCGATTTTTTTGACGCCGAGTGTATAAGAATTGTTGTTTCCCCCGTCGTTTCTGTTGAAACCACAATGCGTGCCCTTTTCAAATTCCTCCCGAGGGAACGGAGAGTGCCTTGGAAACTTCCCCAGATGAGTCCCCAGCCGGTGTTTCGTATGAAGGTAGCGTACATAGAACTGTGGAAAGAATACATAAATGAACATAGGGGAAAACGAGACACTGGTCAAAAGGTTATGGATTCAACGATAGATAATAAAAACGATAATTGAAGACCGTTGTATAAAGAAATAATTTCTGCTGTGTTTAACGAAAATTTAATTACTTTCTTCAGGTTACTTTGAGTGTTTTTGAAGTGCAAACTTCTTTAGCGACGTTGTGCACTTTTTGGGATGGGTAAAAAATGTTAAACTCGCGTCAGGACACGTGACCTGATCGAAAATTCGTAAGTCGGAGGGAGAGTAGACCGCCGGCGCGGCGTAGGAGAGGAAGTAATACCCCCTCTCTTTCTACCGCTTGGCGAAAATGTATGCCTGCCTCTGCTGTTTCGTTTAAGCGGCGCAGGGCGCTTGCGCGAGTGTGCGTGTGTGTTTCTTGTCATGTTCGTGTACGATAGCGCAATAAATGAAAATAAGTAGCACTTTTATACTGATAAAGTGCGAAATTATTCCCTAACCATTCCAAAATATTAAAAATGCACAACATTAATGTTTATGTTTTCACTTCCGCCGGCACTCCCGGAGAGCAACCCGTTGTTTTTTTTAATTGTGGTCCAACTATTCACTGTTTAAACTAAACTCAATGAATGTTGAAAATGGATTAACTTTCCCCGGATTACTTCTGGCTGTTTATGCTTGCTAACCGTGGTCCAACTATTCCGTGTTGAAATTTAAATTAAACTCAGTGGAATTAATACTCTTTGTAGATAATTAAAACCTAGAGTTTATTTTACCCTGCAGCACTATTGCGGTATGTTACCTAAAATAGCGACATAAATAATCACTGTTAAGTAAAAGACCTTTGTAAATAAGTAAAAACTATGATCAATATTACAGAGTAAGCAAAGGAATTACTATATTTTTGTTATTAAAGCTACTAAGAGCTAGGTTCTTATATTTAAAGAATTTATTACAAGAAAAAATTCAACTTGTTTCAAATGTCAGGCGGCACTACCCAAATCGCTTTGCTAACCATTGTTGGATACTTGTACAAGTATTATTTTCGATGTTGTATAAGCTGGGGTCAGCTTAAGGTATAATTGGGGAAATTCTACCCATTGAATTTCGAATGTTTAGGTCTCGGTATCTTAATTAAAACACCACTTGCCTGAATAGTAAAGGGATGTGGGTTAGAATTCCGACTGCCACTTGAGACTATTTGAAGTGAAAACTTCTTTAGCATCGTTGTGATTTAAAAGTCGATGAAACGTAAAAGAGACAGACGCATAAATTCATAAGATTTTACGTAGGAGAAAATGAGATAGGAAACATTATACAGTGTCTCTTTGAAACGAAAAAGCGAAAGTAAAAAAAGACAGACACATAAATTCATAAGATTTAACGTAAGAACAAATAAGATAGGAAGCATTATGTACGTGTGTTAATACGTGTTTGTGTGCGCATGCGTAGTACAAAGCTTGAGAGAAGACCGTGGTATTTAGTATACGTGTACGTATTATTTTTGAAAATTTCACTTCTACCACGTGTGAATTGATCACATGCTTTTTTTTCTTGCGGCAATTCCCATTTCAACTATGCGACATTATAATTTTATTTACTTATATATAACTAGTTGACCCGGCCACGCGTTGCTGTGCTGACTGCAGTGCCATCTGCCGGACTGATTTGTGAATCTAAACCATTCTCAGATCCCCTTGAACACACAAAAAAATTCATTCAAATCGGTCCAGCCGTTTAGGAGGAGTTCAGTGACATACACACTCACAGAAGAATTATATATATTAAGATATAGAATAATATTATATTCCATATAACTCAATAGGATTGATAAAGTATTACTTTTTGGAAATTGCTTAATATATAAAATCGAAGTCAGATAAAAAATGTAGCAGTAAATGTAAGCCATTTAATAATAAAAAATATATTTGTAAAGGAGTGTTTAGAGTAATAGTTTACATTCAAATTTATATAATTCTCACAATTGTTGTGATTTTCATCTCAAACAGTCTCCGAGTTTGCCATTTATTGGAGTTTATGGATCGTTAACGAGTTTACTGCCATAATTCAGCAAAACACTACTTTATATTGTGATGGGTTTGAGGTAGTAATATGTTTATGGGAGTTATACGACTGTGCCCCACGGTGGGCGCCACTAGACCGGAAGTCGTGAAAATAAGTATGGCGCACTAGCGTACGGCTGCTCATTCGGTCGTCTTAGTCAAATGACGTATTTAAACTAGATTGATGCAGTCCTTAAACATAAAGCTTCGCTAGCACCAAGCGGAGCGTCATACTAAAAAAAATAAAAAATTCAATAATGTTTAGTAAATTTTAAAATTCCATAAAATAGAAAACATTCAAAAATGAGCGCGATTTTTGTTTCAATGGGATATCCCCTAATGTTTTTGGTCATAACTTTTTATTTTTGCGAATTTGAAAATTCGGGCTCTGTCACAATTTGGTCCTAAATGTGTTGATCCGATTCCACACAAAAATTAATAAAATCGGTTAAGAATTCGGGAAGTTATGGCGTAACAGACATTGCATAGTTGATAAAGATAAACACAGTATTATTTGTTATAAACAATATTGGAAAACAAAGTAATGAGAAGCCACCAAATTCAGCTACCTTTTTTCATAATTGTTTCGAAGTATTTTTTGACTTTCTATGCTTTAAAATTCATATTTAGTGATAATGTGTATTATTACTTATATTTTACTATCAAATACCAATAAATAGATAAAATTTTGAATATTTAGTACGGAACCCGAAATGTGTTAAGTCCGATACGCGCTTAGCCGGTTTTTTACACTTACTATCACTAGTTTAATTATATTTTCAATGACTGTAAAACAGTTAATTTATCGACTGATTTTAATAGTCGAATAAAATATTATTTTGATATTTTCTAGAGATTTGATGAGATGATGTTGCTATAAAAAATGACAACCATTAAATAAAACCTCATAAAAATGTAGATTGTACCTTTATGCCTGCACAGCCTTTTAAACCTAAAGGCAACACATAAAACTGAATGTAAAAATTGATTTCTGTAACACACCGAACGAAGCCGCAGGCGAATCTTAACTTATTTGTCTCAACAAAAGAGTTTTGCGTTTCTCAAAACAATACGAACTAAACAATAACTCTACTGAAAGACTTTTTAAATGTCCATAATTATAAACCTTACGCACTTTGGACTGCATTGAAAGTGCGCTTAACGCTTCGCACTAACAAAACCCGCAATAAACTCGCAAGCCAAAACTGTTCCTCGGAATTGCAATATAAATCTGGATACGAAACTGCACCAAAGATATTCAGGTATCTATATATGACAGTAGTGAGATTCCTCCGTCTATAAAGTTAGAATTAAATAAAGACTTGACAATTTTATTTAATATTATTTTGGTGTAACTAGCGGCCCGTCCCGGCTTCGCACGGGAGGACAACATTCTTAACATTTTTTCCATTATTAAATATTTTTCCGTTAGCGCCATCTAGCGTCCGGTAGACGAACTACTTGCGGTTAACGCGTTGCTATGGTAACGTTATTGATACAATGGAAAAAGAGCGGATAGACAAACACACAAACCACTGTGATCTTAGATTATAGATTTACCTTCAAATCCAGCGAAATGAAAATACATCATCAGAATCGGTTGAGTAGTTTCGGAGTTCATCGCGGTCAAACACTATTATAATAGATATATGAAACGTAACTGGCTATGATAGAAAGAGAGAAAGAAAGGACTCGCACCTCTCAGTCTTGCCCCTACAGAAAAATACGAAACGTTACTCTCTGTCTTTTTATCTTTACTAACTTATATCTCTCCTGCCCTTACACACTTTTGGTAACGCTTTCGACACACATTCAACGAGTTTTACTTCGAAAATACTGCATCCTCATCTCAGCTGTAAGACTGCTGGGTGGAAGGTTCCCCTAAATATGGGGGATTTGCTGTAATCTCTTCGCTTACAGTAAATGACTATTTTGACTTTTTGGCGGGAAGCGAAGCGTCACTTTTATGGTTTTGGTTTTCTTGTTAAATTTTGTGTTGTGGTTCATATTAGTGCGTAATAATGGTGGGTTATTAACCACTAAGTGTTTCTGAATATGCATGAGTGTTGGCAAGTGAAACAAAACAGGTTGGAAGGCGTCGTTTCGCGCTCTTTCAAGAAGGCCACGAGGAGGTTTCAGTAAAACCCCACTTCTTTACTGAAACCTAGGAAAGTACTCAAGAACAAAAAAGAAAGATTATACTTACTTGACACTGGCTAAATGCACAAATAGTGCAAGCCATAAATAAAGAAAAAAAATTGTAACACGAAGCTGATCCTTTTGTTATCTACGAGAATTGTACGATGACTACCTCCACTAATATTATTTGCCATTTACGAAGTCAAGTGTGGAGGGTTTGTGCTATTCCAATTTGTTGAACACCACACGGTATATTAGGTAAATACTTTGCCATCAAAAACATAACTTGTAAAAAAACCGACTGTCGCAACTCAGTAAACTTCTATCGTAAAAATTATGAGATCCATGTAATACCAAGTGGGTTAATTTATTCAGTCCCTACTTAAGGGTCTTCTGTGTTGAGTTATTACGTAATTAGCTAACCTAACAACATCTTATAGTGACCATGTCCATATCAAAAATCTTTTATGTTTTAAATAAATAGATTGACTTGGTAATCGCTTTAAACAATCTAATCTAAGATCACAAATTTGTTGTTTTTCTGTCCGCTCTTTTTCCCTCTCTTTTTCCATTGTATATGCTTTACCATAGCAACGCGTTGACCGCAAGTAGTTCGTCTACCGGACGCTAGATGGCGCTAACTGAAAAAAATAAATAATAGAAAAGATTTAAAGAATTTTGTCCACCCGTGCGAAGCCGGGACGGGATTAATACAAATGTATAACTTGTGAGATACATTGTTTTTTTTTAATAAAGAAAGATACATTATGTTTCCATACGTTATGCATTGTAACATAACCTATTGTTACTGCACCCGCCGATCGATGCTAGTTTTTTTAATAATCAAAAAACAAATATATTAGATTGTATAGCTAATCAAATTCTTAAAATGCAAGAATTAATTACCTTTTTGCCACAATTGTTGTTGTAATAAACAATGGAAACCACATTAACTTTTCACTTCACTTTATAAACAGTTGACAAAACAGTTCACGTGTAGGTTGAGTGCTGTCGTTGTCTCACTTCAAATCAGACGCATCGGCCGATATAGTGGAAGAGAGATAGATGCGTCACAAGCCGAACGCTTAGGCCGATCGTGCCTCTCTATCGCTTGTTCCCTGCTCTTGCTTGCATGCTCGGCTCAGGCGAAACGTGAGAATGAGTCATGCTTTTTCGTTCCTGGCGTTCATCCATTTATAAGACGTTATCACGTCAAAAACTTACCATAAGTACAATGACACAGTTAAGAGGCTAAGTGCGGAAATAGTCCCGTAAAATTAAACTAATAGTATTGCTCGCTATAAAGTGAGTACTTTTATTGAACTAACGTTATTGGTTGAATGAAAAGCCAGAGCACTATAATGATACTTTCGTCGAATTGCTCCGGTGGCCAATTTGGTGTCACGCGAACTAACAGTTTGGATGAAACTTTGGAATAGCCACAATTGTATAGTTGTTCTTGGAAATTTTGTGCAATGCTAGCATTCTCTTGGGTCTCGGCTTCTGTTATTGGAAATATGTAAAATTTTAAAACTTCTTCAAAAGTTACTTCTGTTCGCGTTTTCTGTTTTACGTGGATATTCATAAGTCAATAATCTATATATCCCTGTCACTGTGTTTGACCGAGATTTTGATTTTTTTGCTCTTTTGCTGAATTTGTTCCATCTTAGGAAAAAGGATAGGTTTCATTCTAATTTATAACACCGCAACGCGTTGCCGGATTAGCTAGTAAGTTAAATATTAGACAATCACATAAATTGTTCTGACCCTAAAATTGCTAAAGCACTTGTGTTATGGAATTCAGAAACAATGATCGCAACACAACAGTCAACGCGAGCCAATATAGAAAAAATCGTTTTCTACATTTACCCGGCCGGGGATCAAACCCGGAACTTCATTGTGACTTTACCATGGAAACCCGTATTCGAGCCACTCCATCACGGAGGACGATGAATATTACTGATCCATGTATCATATATGTATGTCTATCCTTTACCCTAGTATCATAACACAAGCCTTACAGTGCTTACTTTGGGCTAAGCTAATCAGCTAATATTTTTATTGTTGTTATTTCGACTAAGATTTAGTAAGAAGGTAGGTAGTCGCGTCACCTCTTTAAGTGACATTATATTATATTGTTCTAAGTTATTTTGTTTAGATAAAACCGACGAAAATAAACTAGTTGACCCTTGCCCACTTCTCTGGGCGTCAAACATTTTAAATCACAATCTTATATAGCCTATACCATTTACGAATAATGTAGCTTTCTAGTGGTGAAAGAATTTTCATAATTCGTCCAGTAGTTCCAGATTCTACTTCTTACAAATAAACTCACCAATTTTTAACAATATTAATATCTAAAACAATCTAATTGAGATTGCGACAAAGCGACCTCAGCTAGAGAAAAATCTTATTTGATTTTATAGGTAACGACTTTATTATAGTTATTGATTGTAATTACAAATGTTATTTATATAATAATTAGCTACCCGCCCCTGCTTCGCACGGATGCAATACTCTACTATATTATTCATCTACTATACATATAAACCTTCCTCTTGAATCACTCTATCTATTAAAACCTCATCAAAATCCGTTGCGTAGTTTTAAAGATCTACGAGTTAACATACATATGACAGACAGTAGGAAGCGACTTTTTTAATACTATGTAGTGACTAGCTGACCCCGCCACGCGTCGCTGTCGGCATAGTGTTTTGTTGAATATATTTATTTTATATATTATTTTTAAATATATATATTTTTGTTTAATTGAATACTTCGGAGTTATGCTGATGAAATTTAATTTCTGACAGAACTATTGGTAAGTTTATAATTCTTTCCTTGTGACTGGTACAATTCTTTAAAGTGAAATAGTGAAATTTCATAATCTTACAGTATCAACCATAAAACGGTGGCGCTTATTTGTAAGTCTAGTTGTCCGATAAAAAACGGGGATGGCGGAACAAGGCTGTGCAATTCTGCTGCACACTTTGTGAAATGTATCCTATAAAATACGGATAGGCTTGCTTCCGTCTATGTCCAAGGCTTTTTAGCTTATTATTAAAAAGATCGCAATTGCCGATGACTTTTTTGGCCCTGAACATATGTGATACGTGACCTGCACCTCAAGAGCAAGGGATTCCTCTAATATTCAATAATATTCTCAAAAAGGAGTAGTGAGTGAGTCTGGTTTGTCAGTTTGTTTACTAATGCTATTCATTTAAAAGTACAAGGTACACTGTGGTAGGATTGTTGACGTTCAATGAATGCATTTTACAAGATCATATTGAATAAAACGCTATTTATATTTATTATATTGCATCTGCGTGACTTGTTCATCAATTCGTCTCTGCGTCAAAATTCCTAAAATGTTTAAACGAAGAAACACTCGTAAAGATGTTATCTTGTCTTCATCTCGAGACCGTAACCTTTGACTTGTAATTCCCCTCGCGAAGCCGTCTAATCTCCTCAACCTCACCCCTGTTGACAATCACTCCCTTGGGAAACTGACCTCGGCTCCTGCCTGAGCGGAAAATGTGCCAAAAACATTTCCTATGAAAAATTTACCAAATTGATGGCGAGTAATGTGATCAGATTCATGACCAAGATCATGATTGTGGACCGCGTCAACGACAATTCGCCCGAGGTAACTCAAATTGCTAACTGCGACGTTGTTCAGAACTACATATATCTGGGAGCCTTAGTTTCTAACAGAGGCGGCTGCGTGGATGAGGTTAAACGACGTATGGCCATAACAAGAACTGCAATGGAGAAGTTAAGGAAGGTATGGAGGAATCGCAATTTAACTAAAGCCACCAAGGTCAGGCTCGTACGAACACTCATATTCCCCATCTTTCTTTATGCATCGGAGACGTGGACAGTGCGCGATTTAGAAAGAGGAAAGATAGATGCCTTGGAGATGTGGTGCTGGAGGAGAATGCTGGGCATATCGTGGACGGATTTCCGTACCAACGTGTCCATTCTCAGGGAGCTCGGTATCAAGCAGCGTTTATCAGCCACAGTACAGACGCGCATTTTGCGATACTTTGGGCACATATCTAGGAGCAATAACGACTCCATAGAGCGACTGGTCGTGCAGGGAAAAATTGAGGGAAGCAGATCGCGTGGTAGGTCCCCTATGCGCTGGACAGATCAAATTAAAGCCGTAGTTGGAGGCCGCGTGTCTGACTGTGTCAGACAGTCAGCCAACAGGGAGAGATGGCGGGAGATCGTGCGGAGAGCTGTGTCCGCCTCTGCCTCCGACATGGATGCTTCAGTGTGACCACGACCGCTCTGGCAAGAGCGTAACGACCAAGAAGAATGTGATCAGTTAAGCCAAAGACAAGTAATCAAACACCACCTTTGTTGAGAAGCGTTGGAAAGAATGTCACCTCCTAACTTTATAGTATTTATCGTTTTTTTTAAGCGAAACTTCTATAGGGACGTCCGGGCCACTCACATATAGGTGCTCGCCACGCGGCCACTCTATTCGTGCTAAGCGTCATATTTATTACCATTGCAGGATATATATAGGAGCCAGCTGTGTGCGTGGTCTTCTGTCTCGCTTTCACTCATGTCAACGTGCGTGGCTGGCTATCTATTTCTTTTTCTACTCAATGCATCCACGCCAGTCACTTTTTTAACGCTTAGTTCCTACGTTTTATACCATAAAGCTTAGGGCGTTCCTAGATTGCACTGTTATTTTTTTAAAATAGTAAATAGGTAAGCGCTTGACTGCTATTTCTTCTGATGGTAAGCGACTTTTTTAATGATAAATGACTTTTTTTGATGTGTTAGTCGCAGAAGACCTCAGCAACGACTGACATCAAGGGCGATTTTAAAACTAGTTGTTTATGATTGGCCGTAGTATAAATCGTAGTATAATAAGAAGCCAATTAGGGGTCGTGTGGGCGTGTCCGATGCGATCAGTTCAAGCGAATATTTCTACAAAATGGTAAGGCGCGAGAGACCTCGATAGTACTCCAAGGACTGTCAACAATCCACGTCTCCTAGTAAAGTTGTATTACACATAGTTTTTCATCGAAACTGTTTTTTTTTAATGTACTTGAAGCCCATCAAATAACAAGGAAAAGTGAAACAAGTTAATTATTCATTGCGCAGATAGGATCAAAGGTTACTATACCCGGGAGCTGCCGGTTCTCTCCCACTTTACATATAACCTTGAACTGAAGAATACATAAGGAAATTCAGCCGTTGCCTTCCGCCGTGAATTTATGTCTTCGTTTGCGGAAACAAGATCTTTAAAACAACGCAACGGATTTTTTAATAGATAGTGATTCAAGAGGAAGGTTTATATAGTAGAGAAACACGGATAATTTTAAAGGTTTCTAATGTGATGCCGTAAATAAACACATTTTTTGCACTTACATTGCAAAAGCTGGCAGAACCCTACGAGATAGACCAAAGTAATGCACTACAGTATTGTACACCATAATAATATATACCATAACCCACTAAACCATTTTAAAGAAAAATAATGCTTTAGTTACAAAGCGATTTTAAGCGATACAGCATTAATCCTTGTCCAATTAAATACTTTAAATACATTGTGCATTTAATATAGATCAATATACCTTTTTACAGCATGTAATTAAAATGAATATTTTCGAAGATATTACAGATTTAAAATGCAGGGATGTAGCGGTTGCGGCGATTCTGTAGTATATTTATATCAGCTTTGCACCCGTGCGAAGCCAGGGCGGGTGGCTAGTATGCTTATATAACAAAGTTTGCTAAAACTAAGTTAATAAATATATCTCATCATTGTCTCTAACAAATTAATTGTCGCACCAAGCGCTCCTTAACAACTTTTAAAACGGCTGTTTGGTGCTACGGTAGCGGTCCTGCCTTTAGCACCAACGGTCCTGGGTTTGCATTTCGGAAGGGGCAGATGTTGGTGTCATGAACACGAGCATTTGTACCTGAGTCATATGTATACAAATATTACTTATTTATGGATCATATATTTATGGATCATATATTTATGGATCATATATTTATGGATCATATATTTATGTCTATCCGTTACGTTAGTATCAATAACACAAGCCTTACAGTGCTTACTTTGGGCTAGGTTATTTGGTGTGAATGTGAGAATTATTATTATTATTATTATAATGCATACAGCAACGGAGGAGAACTCCCACCCTGCGTTTGCATTTCCGAGTACTTATAATCCATCCGTTTTTAAAGCCAGGCTATAGGAAACTTCTGGGTTGCCTAGCTCCATCTTGGATCCTGTCTTAGCCCCCGGGCTTGATTGTGATCAAGATAAGGGGTTCATATAATATACATTTACATTTGATATTTTATGAAGTTGAAGTGATGTGTAACTTATTATTTGAATAACAACATATCAGATAGAAACTTTGAATGGAATCCACGCTCGGGATGAAGGTTTGAATGTGCGAAGCGGAGTTGAAGTGGATTGTTATTAATTATTACACGAGTTCAAACATTCGATGTCAAAACAGAATGTTGCTGAGAATAATTCTCAAGGAGTGTATGAGTTGAAAACAGATTTTCCTATACAATAATAATAATAATATTTCTTATATTCACACCAATTAGTACTGTAAGCCTTTCGTAATGTATACTAGGGTAAAGGATAGAAATACATATATGATAAATATCCTTGAATGTTCTTGAAAAACAGAAATCAAGATATGAAGGAATACTTGAAGAAGAAATAAAGAAATTATTGCAAGAAAAAAAATTTGCTCTAGGTCAAGCAGGACTCGAACCCACATCCCCTCTCTATCCCGGCGACTATCACCGAGGCAAACGGTCATATAAATTTAAGTCATTACTACCTATGATAAATGAAATGTGATTCCTAGATAGTGTTCTCAAAAACTGTAGCCATGTGTTTCGTTTGTGTTCCCATAACATATATCCGACTGATAAGAATCTTTGGTGAATCGATATTAACTAAATCGATCTAGCTATTTCGATCTTTGGTGATGTGATCGATGATTAATGTATTCAATTAAAAATCCAAGATCATATTACTGACTTCCATATTCACTGTATACGAATCATTTATTCGGACGGTGTTCAAAGTTCGAACAGAGCTTTGTTGAACGAAAATACAATTAAACTTTGCCAATCACTTAAAAAGCATTAAGCGAGCGTTTCGCTTAATTATTAACAGATACTGTAGCGAGAGAAAACGTGAAACGCCGTAACACCTGATCGTAACAGAATATTACTTATCGGCAAATATTAGGGCAAAAGCAATTTTTTTTTTATAATATTTCCATGAATCAAGGGTATAGAAAAAACTCATCATCGTGAGTCTATCAATGTGATTTTCAACTGCAGGGGAGCAGCTCCTTCCTATGAAAACATCGACACAAAAAATACTATTTACAAAATGAATAATTTACCAAAATCTGCCATGGACACAATTGCTAAACGACGCAAAATAATACTGAAAGAAACAAAATCAATACTTAATAATCATATTTTACCGGGTCCCTATTAAATATTCCGCATCGTGAATCGGTAAAAATCGGCGCTTTGTTTTCATAAACAGAATCCAATTATCCGGAGAAAAGCTTAAGGGATAGTAAACAATATCCATCAGGGGGTGCAAATTGGCGCCCAACGTGGTGCCGGAGGGTAAACTGGCGCCCAAACGTAGTGCTGACTCGGCGTGGGGGATTAAGCTCGCTTTCACTAACTTTTGTCATTCAGCACAACCTGTCGGCTTCTAATCAAGCTTTCGAATGACTGAATTCTATTGTAAAACTTAATGTTTTACAAAACCGAAATTTAGGCCAATACTAATTTATTCTATTCTAACTAGTCTGGCCATAAATACTGTTACATAAAACCTTTTCTTTTCTTCAATTTTTTAATTATTTTGAATTTGGAACGCGTTTATTATTTTAAAAACTTCTTTCGATTTCGCTTCATTTCACATATTTATTCATGTTCTACAAACAACAATATAGAATAGGGTGTTAATGAAAATAGGATTGCAATGATCGCCTTGCACAAAGTATGTATAGAGCCTTCGGTCATATTTTAGACACTTTAAAAGATTGGTATCAGCCGTATTTCCGTATATCTTACTATCGACAGATACAACAATACTTCTTCTGTCGAAGACCATAAAAGATCAAGGCAGCCGAGTGCTGTTAGAATTACAAAAGCTGTTAATAATGTTAAAGGAATGAGTGGTAGGTAAAAATGTTGGACGATTTAAAACAATTTATTTTAAGCGCATTTGAATAAAGTTATTTTTATTCCATTTCATTCTTTAATAAAAAGGTTTTTTTTTAATTAGTGGAACAATTTTACATTGTTATTTTCTTTTTCATAATTGTGTGTACAGTAAAGCATATTCATCCATTTTTTTAATTTTTAAAAAAGATTTTATCAAATTGAGATTGATTTTGGAATGGATTCAGTGGCTCTTGAGATTAACTTCTACATACAGACAAACTTTCTGTTTTTCTCTTTGTGGGTATGTGTAGGTGTGTATGTTCCCGTCCGTCTGTTTATCAAATACCTACAAAATAAAGTGATTAGAAAAAAACGAGTAGCAACCCTGTCACCCCCAGCTCTTATGAACCCCTTGTATAAAGAGCCTTTGTACAACTCTATACAATGTCAATTCAACAGTGCTTTCACAACATTGAGACTCTTCGAGTTGTTAATAGGTTCGAAACAGGAAGATATTTGATGAGCGTTTGGCGCAACGGAAGCGATCCTGCCTTTCGCACTGATGGTTGTAGGTTCATGTTTCGGAAGAGGTAGATGTTTGTGTGATGAATTCGAGTAGATTTTACGTATACGTCGAATAATGAATATATGAATTAATTATATAATCTCTCTTTAATTACAGGTACTACCATTGGTATCATAATACGCACTGGAATTTGGTAACGTACGAGCTATCTTATCTAATACAATTTCGTTTTTTACATGCGTATTTTATATCTTATAGAAATATCGCATTGTGAATGCAAAAAATAAAATAAAGAAAAACAGTATTGTAGCTGGTTCCATTTTAATCGAATGTTTAATATTTGTAAAAATATTACTTTCGATGTTAAAGGTAGTTAGCGTTCAACTTTGGGGGACGATACTGCCTCATAGTAGAAGCTGAAATAAGTTTGTAAAATTCTAAACGTCTACCAGTATCTCGGCAGCTCAGCGGTACAAAAACAATAACCGGAACATCGGTCAACGTTCAGATCAGGTTAAACAATTTGTATCAACTCAAACTGAAAGAAAAATTATGAAGATTGATCGTAAACATGTTTTTGACGTTGCCGTAATGATGGGGGGCGGGGTGGGAGCTGTGACTGCTCGTCAATATTGGTGACGTCATTAATTACCGCTAAGCGGGGCAAATTGGGCGGTGACGTCACGGATCTATCAATCTTCCCGGAACTGCTCGCTTTTTAGTGGCGATTGAATATTGATGATCGACGGAACTTAGGAGTTGGAAATTTATTGTAGTGCAAATAACAAACTATGAAATATCAATAGCAACAATACTAGATTAAATTGCATTTTTTCAATGGTAGCCCGCCTATCCGTTTTTTTATAGGACATATTTCGGAGAGTGTGCAGCAGAATTGCCTACCTTGTTCCGCCGTCCCCATTTTGTCATCGGACAACCAGACTTACGAATATACCAAAGACTCGCACTAAGCGTTTTGGTTCCAATTTTGTAATCCGTATCGCTAAAGAGTGGAACTCTTTGCCTGAGTCTGCGTTTCCTGATAAATACATTTTAGGGCTCAAGAGTGAATAGGTATCTTCTAGGCACGCGCGTCACATCCTAGATCGCATCGTCGCTTACCATCAGGCGAGATAGCGGTCGTGTGATTTTCTATTCACGATAAAAAAAGGAAAGATATTGACGCGTTCTAAGCAATCGATAGTGTTGACATTATTGATACCTGCTATCTATCGTCTATCAATAGACTTTTGATGAATTATCACTAGCACTCGCTCGGATAGCGTGGGGTTCGAGTCCCCGCCGGACACCTGAGAAAAGTTAAATTTTTTTCTTGGTATATTTTTTAGATGTAAATCCTTACTAATATTATAAATCGGAAAGTGAGTTTGTTTGTTTGTTTGTTTGTTTGTTCCGCTTTCACGCCGTAACTACTGAACCGATTGCTTTGAAATTTTGCAGACGTAAAGATAAAAGTCCGGATTAAATAATAGGGTACTTTTTATCCTGAAAAAAATTGATATTCCCGAGGAAAAACAAAAATATTGTTTGCTTGATGGATGGATTGTAGATGGCGCTGTGTGTCGTTTAAAACAACGTAAAATTTTGCAAACGAATATAAACATGTAAATTTAGAAGCTAAATGATACGATAATGAATCCCCGAAAATGAGGAATTGTCGAGGGATGACGTACAATTTGTTTTATCGTCTAAATTGTTTTTTTTACATCTACTTATCCTGAAATCATTAAAGTCAACGAATTATACTAATTGGTATAAGTATTAGTTACGTTATTTAGTTCTTGAGGTATGCGATAGATGGCGCTGGGTGTTTTTTAAAACATGGTAACGAAGTGTTTTTTTAAGATACGTAAGAAGTGGAATGAATCATATGAATTTTGTATCCAGTGTTACATCGCGCTTCTTAGATTTTTCCGTGGGAATGAGAAGTTTTCTTGTAGTTGTGCTTTATACCGCAATATAACCGAATTCCACGCGGGCGAAGTCGCGGGCGGAAAGCTAGTATCTTAATAAATTACTTTTACATATTATGTTTCAGTTCGAAGAATTAGTTTATTGAATAAAAGAATTTTGATGGTTGGCTCATCTCACTTTATTTTTAGAGTGTATTTATAAATATGCTGTCGAAAGTACATGCGTCGGTTCAGATGTCCGCTTTGCAAGGATAATAAAGTTGTTCACAAAGCTCGGTAGCTCGATTGGGATAGCATTGGTTCGGAAATCCAAAGGTTGCGGGTTCGAATCCCGCCTGAGAATGTACTTGTGAGTCGAGTCGATTTTATAGTATTTTTCTGTTAAAATAATTTGTCATTTAAGATAACAATGAAAATTAAAAAAAAAATATAAAACTCATGTAACTTATGTAAAATCTGTATATATATAAAAATTCCTTACATTGTTTAACTGCGATGAACTCCGAAACTAAACAACCGATTTTGATGATTTTTGACGTGATAACGTCTTATAAATCGATTAACGCCGGCTGCACGCACGATAAAGTGTAACGTTCCGCCTAATCCGAACGTGCAAGCGAGAGCGCGGAGCGAGCGATAGAGAGGCTCAATCCGCCTAAGCGTTTGCTTGTGACGCATCTATCTCACTTTCATATCATGATTGAATTGAAATTAACTGAAAAGTTAATTTCGTTTCCATTGTTTATTATAACAACTAAATGTTAATTTAATTTTCAATTAACAATATTACAAAATATTGATAATTCAATGAAAATAACACAAGCCAACAAAATTTGACAAAGTTTCTTACCCAGACACCTGAGTATATTTTCCCGAAGGATTTTGGTGTGCTGAATCCAAATCCGGTCACAGAATTGCTCTATCACGTCAGGTTTATGAGATCTGAAACTGATCTAAACTAAACAGTATAGGTAGCATGGAGCAAAATTGAGAAAAATGAACTTCAAAATAAGATATCTCAGCAAAAACAAAAAGAATTTGTAAACAAACTCAACGCCATTTGAAAGTTCAAGACTTGTACTTTCAGATGACCCCTGTAGTTTTTTAGGTATACTAAAAACTGAAGGATCATATAACCTCAAAAATGGGCGAAAACGGCGTTTTTCGCACTTTTAGGTTAGAATATCTCATAAACCTGACGTGATAGAGCAATTCTGCTACAGATTTGGATTCAGCACACCAAAATCCTTCGGAAAAGTATACTCACGTCTCTGGGAAAAAATTTTGTTGACCTGTGAATTCAATTCAATTCATAAAAGTATGCAATTTTTATTGGATTTGTTCCGACTACATAGTACAGGTTTCATTTATAATAGCAACGTGTGGCGGGTCAGCTAGTAAAGTAATATAATAAAAATCATAAAACATGTGATGTTTTTCGACCTTTCGTTGTCCAGAAAAATATTGTGACGTACTTCAAAAAGTACGTATAAGTATTCTCTTCAAAATGATCTTATACTCTCACTATTTATGTTACAGTCAAAACTCATAACCAGTTAAAACCACTTTTGACTGCAAAAATTAGGCAGAAGTACTTTTGACTAACGGCCTTTGTTAAAACCACTTTTGACTGATTTTCGCAGTCAAAAATGGTTTAAACTAAGGACGTTGGTCAAAAGTACTTTTAACTGCAAAATATTGGATAATAGTGTCTGTAAATTATTATTACCTACCTAATTATAATAACATGTTATCATAACCTTGAAACAATAACTAAAATTATGTCGAATAAGTGATTCAACGATTTAAGTACTACGTATGGTTTTATTAAAAATTCCCACTCCAAGAAGTTTTGACTAACATTCTTATACTTTGTCCAATGTAGGATGATACTTTTGACAGTTGACCTAACCTATATAGAGGTTATAAAGTTGCTATTGCAATGTCAAGCCAAACATAAGGAAACAAACGCAACCTTAGTACGTAGCAATAAGGAAGTGTCACCTGTCAAAAGTATCATCCTACATTGGACAAAGTATAGTCAGAACCACTTTTAACTAAAACACTTTGGTCACAAACACTATTACCCAATATTTTATAATTAAAAGTACTTTTAACAAACTTCCTTAGTTAAAACCACTTTTAACTGCGAAAATCAGTCAAAAGTGGTTTTAACTAAGGACTTTGGTCAAAAGTACTTTTGCCTAATTTTTGCAGTCAAAAGTGGTTTTGACTGTTTATGAGTTTTGACTATAACATATATACTGGACTTGAGAATTTTCAAGATTACCGAATAAAAATGGAATGAAGCCATCTCAGACGGCGAGATTTCAACAAATTGCCCAATCCCGACGTCTAGACTTCGAGCTCACCTGTTATTAAATGTCGTCGTCCATGATGGTTGTTAGACGGTATTGTTCATTTTTCTCACTTTCTGAGTTATATTTTTAAATATATTGTTTAAAAAAATGGCATTATACTAGTATTACCTATATTTAAGTGCTAGATTTTTTATATTGACAAATATAATTCAACTTGTGTCAGTCACCGGGCAAATACTGTTTTGTCAAAATGAGGGAGTTCCACTCCAATTCAAAACATCATTAAACCAATACCCATATTTATTACCGAAAAACTTATTTAATTAGAGTAAATCGAAGCTCAATTAATGACTTTCTAGCTTTTGCATGCGCGAAGCTACTCTGCTCTTGCCCAAAATAAGGCTATCAAATTTCAGCATGCTTCAATAATTTTAAATATATTAAAATCGCCCTATTTAAATTAAAGATTATCTATTCATCTATTGACTGTCATTAAAAGAAATCTGAAACCGTGTTTATCTACTTTTTAATTCTAGTAATAAAAAAGTGTTCTGTCAGAGTCATAGGCCCACCGACACCGACTCCAAAAATAATAATAATTGTAAAAATATCGTAACAATTTGATTGATTGAAAAGTAAAGTATTCTAATATTTTTAATTTCATTTTACTTAGGACTCTAAAAAATAATTTGATCACTGTTTGTTATTCATTGGTATGTGCTCAGCTAAATTTGAAGTAGGTAGTACCTACCTTCTAGCGTGGCAAACACATAGATCGTACACACATATTGTTTAGTTGAAAAAAAGTAAGTTGATTATTAAGTCGTAGAAGAATACGCAATTATTTTTTACTTTTTAGTGCATTTTAATTTGTTTTGAAATAGTTTTTTGTTTTGAAGTCGGTTTTTTTATAGACCAACAAAACTGGAATATCCCATTATATATTGTTTTGTTATATCTCAAATGGATTAGGCAGCGTTTGCGACTAAAAGTCAAGCTCTTGACTTTTTCCGATACTGCCAACAATAAGAATGTGTCTTACATTCACACAAATAAGCCTAGCTCAAAGTTATTATAAGGCTTATGTTATGGATACTAGGGTAACGGATAGACATACGTATATCATACATACATAATAATTAAACACGATCTAGATATCAAGTATGATACGTCCCCAAATGTTTTTAAAAGAAATATCTTGCGTATTCTTATTAATTAATGCATTGAATAGGAATGTAGTAAAAACAAAATTAAATGTTTTTAAAATTGTATGTCAAAGGTTAACTTCATGTAAATATTTGTGGATAACATTGTTGACTGTTCAATTACTTAAAGAATCTACTGATGTTACTTTATGTTTATAATCTCTTTGATCAGTTGTTGGTTGTCCTTAATAAATTTAAAAAAAAGTAATATTTATACAAATATATATGTAAATACCCATGACTCGGGCACAAATGCTCGTATTCATCACAAATATCTGCCACTTTCGGGGTGCGAACCCAGGACCGTCGGTGCGAAAGGCTACCGTTGCACCAAACGGTCGTGAACAAAAATCACAATTAAATTACCAAAATACAAAAATCCATGATGAATTATATACCTTAACCTTCCTCATGAATCATTCTATTTATTACTGAAAACCACATGAAAACTCATAGTTTTTGAGTTAATCGCGAACAGAAAGAGAAATGCGGCGAAGTATTTGGTGTTATAATACGTAGTGATATGCCACTGGTGCCTTTAAAAGCTTTCGGTCATTCCCGGCGATTCAGCGCATCGCTGGCCTTTCCGGAAAAGATTTTGTAGTGTCGATCGTTGCTGCCGGAAAGCCTCCCCTCTTATCTCCTAAAAGTGTCCGTACCCCCCCAATTTCCGGTCGCCGATCCTGTGACCCGTCGCGAGCAATCCCTTCCGTTTCGTCGCTTCAGTTTCGTACCGATTTCGCTGGGAATTTCATTTTAACTTTTCTTTCCCGTAACAGATTTTTTTTGGTATGAGCGGCCAGAATTGTTTTAGTGTGTTGAAAATTGGCTGTATGTTGTGGATTCCAATGGATTTCGTGTACTTAGTTATGATGCAATAAACCAGTATAAATATATTCATATTAACATTTGTTAAACAAGAAGAAATATTTAAAAACTTTTAACACAAAGCTTTTATTATTAGCGGTTAAAAAAACTAATTAAAAAGTTAAAAACCGATCAGATAGAATGCACCTTCATACCTGATGGAACGAACTCATTTTCCCACATTTATGGTTCCAAAACGGATATTATGTAGGACTAAATAATTCGATGGGGTTGTGTCGTTTTATTGCGCAGTTCCTATTGCCACCTTCTAGCTCAGATCAGCTCCATGTCATCATAATATTGCATTGTCACGTGATATACATATTCATGCAAAATTTCAGCTCAATCGGAAACCGGGAAGTGGTTTAAATTTAACTTGCAAGATTTCATTACAGACACTGGGACAGGTGAAAGTAAATAAAAGCTTGTAAAAAGAGGATTCTAAGAGGCACCGTTTGGTGCAACTGTAGCGATCCTGCCTTTCGCTCCAACGTTGGTTCGAATCCTGAAAGGGGCAGATGTTTGTGTGATGAATACCAGCCTTTGTTCCCGAGTCATGGATATTTATATATATTTCTAAAAATCTTTATGTATCGTATATCCGTTCTCCTTGTATCCATAACACAAGCCTCGCAGTGCTTACTTTGGGCTAGGATAATTGGTGTGAATGAGATAAATATTATTATCTCAGTAACCTCTTGTTAAACATTAATTCAATAAGTCATTGCATTTATGAATAGCTTACTTAGAATATATTCTGAAATTGTATATAATACAAGATACTCTGTTGTTTATTGCATACCACAATATTATGAAGGATCTTCAAAATTTACAATGTATCCACTATGGACTCTGTCGGTCATAACAAAGTTATAGTGAAGAACTATTTTAATGATAAGGTCACTGATAGGAAGAAGAACTAAAAAGGGCCTCTTTTAAAACAGATATATCTTAGATTTTGATATATTTTATACACTATCTTATATGATACATTATTTTAATAGAAAAATACAAAAAATAATTGACTTTGCTCACAAGCCCTACCAAAGAGTTTACTTGTGTCGATTTTTTCTCGTATTTTTCTTTTTAAATTACACAGGCCAACGATGAAAAAACTTTTCTAATGATAATACCTTATTCTTATGTTGTTTAGGTTGCTGAATCCAAATATGATGCTTAAAAAGTTGTATCACCCACCATTTATTCACATTTTATAGTTAAATTCATGAAATAAAGAAACATTTTTAGAATTTAACAGCTTTTTCATAGTTAAGATAACATGAAAAAATAGGTCTAATGAACAAAGATGATGTTGGCAGCACTGCTGAAACACATGCTAAACAGCTGATGTTTTGTTTATTTTCAACATAACCTCACTTTTACGTTTCCTGTACATGTGCTCAGTGCAATGTCTCATCGCGGCTGTAAAAACTCTGCTGACAGTTTTTGTTATATTTGTGGTGAGTTTGTTATTAAAAAGCACCAAAGAAACATTACAGACTTTGTGAAAAAGGTTTATCTAGCATACTTTGGAACCAAACTTGGAGACCAGGATAAACCTTGGGCACCGCATAAGGTATGTTATGTATGTGTTGAAGACCTCAGGAAATGGTCAAAAAAAGAGAAAAAACACTTTAAATTTGCTGTTCCCATGATATGGAGGGAACCAAAAAATCATTCCGATGACTGTTACTTTTGCAGTGTAGATATTACTGGTCATAACTCTAAGAACAAGAAGGTAATAAGCTACCCTAACCTTCCGTCCGCCATCCGACCAGTAGGGCACGGTGTAGATTTGCCAATCCCGGAACCACCAGAGTACTTAAATTCTATTGAAGCAGAAGTATTTTCTGATGTACAGTCGGAGTTAGATGAACACGATGAAGAATTCCAATGTGTTACAGAAAATGTAGAGCCTAAATTGTTCACTCAGGTCGAGCTTAATGACTTAGTTAGGGATCTGGGCTTAACAAAAGAAAAAGCTGAACTGCTTGGCTCTAGGCTAAAAGAAAAGAACTTGCTGGCGGCTGGAACCAGCAGTCATGTGTATAGGAAGAGAGAACAACAATTTTCGAAGTATTTTGAACAAGAGGGTGATTTGGTGTACTGCTCAGACATTCATGGTTTAATGAATGAATTTGGAATTGAATACAAAACAGAAGATTGGAGGTTGTTTATTGATTCATCCAAAAATAGTTTGAAGGCAGTTTTACTACACAACGGTAACATGTATGCCTCTGTACCTGTCGGTCATTCTGTACATATGAAAGAGAGTTACGAAAATCTAGAAATAGTGTTAAATAAAATAGGTTATTCTGCACACGGTTGGATGATATGTGGTGATTTGAAAGTTACGTGCATGCTCCTTGGTCAGCAAGGGGGTTTTACCAAGTTTCCATGTTTCTTGTGTGAATGGGACAGTAGAGCTCGGAATCAACATTGGTGCAGAAAGAACTGGCCTGCTAGGGAGTCTTTAAAGCCTGGCGAGAAGAACATTTTACGCAAAAACCTTGTAGATCCAAAAAACGTGCTCCTACCACCACTACATATTAAGTTAGGTCTCATGAAACAGTTTGTAAAGGCTTTGCCTAAAGATGGGCTTTGTTTCAAATATCTCTGTCAGAAGTTTACACACCTTTCAGAAGCTAAACTGAAAGAAGGCGTCTTTACCGGGCCTGATATTAGAAAAATGATGTTTGACGTTAACTTTGAATCCACAATGACCTCAAATGAAAAAGAAGCATGGGTTTCATTCAAGCAAGTTGTCACCAAGTTTTTGGGAAATGAAAAAGACCCAGAATATAAGGCTATTGTTGCTAACATGTTAAAAAAATTTGAACAGTTAGGATGTTTGATGAGCCTGAAAGTTCACTTTTTGAGCAGCCACCTCGATTACTTCCCGGAAAATTTAGGAGATGTTAGTGAGGAGCAAGGTGAGCGTTTTCACCAGGACGTTAAAGTGATGGAAAAACGTTACCAGGGCCGCTGGAATACCAACATGATGGGGGATTACTGTTGGTCACTTCACCGGGAAGTTCAGCAAGCTATTCATCGCAGGAAAAGCTACACAAGAAGCTTCAAGGAAAAAAGGGAAAGAAAATATAAACCAATTCCAGTTGACAAGTGAACCTTGTATCATCACATAAAATTACTATTCCAAGTATTTTACTGTAAATACAAACCATTTTTACGATTCTACAGTGTTTCATTGGTTTCCCTATATACTGTAAAAGGGTATTAGACTATATAATAAAATACATTTTGCTTGGAAACTAAGGGTGATACATAAAAACTATGAGCAGATTTGGATTCAGCACATAAAAATCTATCAAGATCAGCTATTAAAATTAAAAAAGTTTTCAAAAAGGTTTTTTTTGTTGGCCTGTGTTATTTATCGTTTAAAACGTATCTAATTTTATTTATTGCATTGATAAGTAAGTAAAACATTTGTCTCTGGACATTAGATCTAGATTCTAGATCCAAGATAGTTAAGAAAGTTCGTTTTCCAACAAACATGTTCAGACATAATATGAACAATGTTATTACATACTGTTACGTAGATTGTACTGATTAGCTAATTGGCGAAGTTTTGGACAGTTCCCATGATTAGCTATGTCCGTCCAACTCCAAACACTTGTGTTTGCCACATATCTTTCATAGCGAAGAATCTTGCTTTATGAGCATTACTGTCAGAAAACTGTCGACCTGCGCGATAAATGTGTTGAAAACTTTTTTTCTTACATTGCGTTAAACTCTTTTTAATATTTTCGTTAATCTCTCGTGTTAAGCTGGGCTCGCAATGCTTGGTGGTAGCTAAATTGTTAGGAATGGGTCCGCGTCCCTATTACTATTGAACGTATAGCATTGAACTCGATCCACTTGCATTAATTTTGACATGTACAAAATTAATCCAAAAGCTGTTCAAGTAAGATGATGAATATTAAAAAGTATCATTTTGACAGCATTTTCCGACAGCTCTTTATCGATATCATCGCCAACCTTCAAGGTGTCTGTAAAATATTTAAATTGCAAAGAAGCGGCAACCTTTCCAACCTAGGAAGTGAGGGGAGGGAGGGCGTTCGTACAATTAAAGGCTATTAAGTGACTGCTTTGATGATGATTGGAAGTGCCGTTCTAGCATTAAGATCTGTTATGTACACTTGATTTGCAAATAAATAAATACTTAATATGTTAACATGTAAACAAAGGTATTATTTAATACAGAATTATTAACATGTTATTGTTTTTGAGGTTCCGATATTCCGATGCAGTTGCATGCGCCATCGTCACGGATAAACTGAGCTTAAAATAATATACACGTTAAAAAATTCTGTTGGTAAATCAATCCCTTTCAATACTGGATAAAGAGCATATCGTAATCAACTCGATCGAACGCCTTGGATAAGTCCAAATATTAGACGTAGAGCTGTTTTTCTGTTCGTGTAGTATAATACGCTTGAGGGTCGTAACAACAAGAATATGAATCGATACTTGGAGGATAATATTGACGCTTTATATCAAAGATGGCGCTAGAAATCGTCATGAAACACTATCGGAGTGGCATTGCCATAAAGCCGGTATGCAAGCCTTTCGACCACGGAGGACCATGATATGTGCAGGGGTGTGTGATTAATACTCCTAATTTTGCGTCGTGCATCTAGTTGTTCGAATACCTGACAGGCGGGTAGTCGACTTAAATGAGGCAAGTTGTCGAAGAAATGCAGAATCAAAAGGGGAGTGGAGAACTAAAAGTATTCGAGGCAAAACTTTGATTAAATACGCGTGCCTTCGAGGGATCGATGACTTCTGCTGTTGATTAGCTACATGCACAGTGACGCCTATGAAGATCTTTGTATATTGCAGAAAATACCAGCTTACCACAGACACTGTAAAGTAATAGCGTATAAGATATTACATGTTCTTTTGATAAACTATTTGGAGTAATGGTAGCGGTTCTGGGTTTCGCACCGACGTTTGTGGGTTCGAGTCCTAAAAGGGCATATGTTTGTCTGATGAATACGAGCATTTGTACCTGAGAAATGGGTATTTCTATTTTTATATATCTTTGTATAAAAATATAAATACCATATAGTGGAGTAGGTGCGAAAGGCAGGATTGCTAACATCCGTCAAATGATTAATAGCAACTTGGTTCATGTAGTAACAGACAGATCTACTTGGAAGTAACTCAAGGATTTCGTTAAGATTGGCGGGCCCTGCGAATAATGTCCTCACTGTTCTCATTGCCTGAACTAATCAAAACTGGGAAAAAGTTAATTGTTACTCTAAAAGTTCGTTAACTCACTGATGACGGTGTTGTGTCCATCTAAGCCAATTTGTCCGAAGTCAAAGTTTTCAAAGTCGTTCCATAGGCACTTAGGTCAACTGTCAATCGACAGACTAATAAAACAACAAATAGAGGGTAAAACCGTTGTCAAAGAAATGTCTCGCACTGCAATATTTCAGTCAGTGCCATTTCCCAATCGGTGAATCAGTACTTTGGGTCGGATGCGGACGACAAATCCGATTACCGGACGATAAATATAGGTCACCTGATTGAGAAGGGTCCTCTTGGCACCTGGCAAGATGTAGTTTCCCGAGAATGATACAATTCAAATCTCAAGAAGGGAGTGGAAGCTAAACAAAAAGGCCGGTCATTGTATGGGCGACCAAATTCTAATCATTTTAAAAAGGTATCTTAAGGTACCCATTAATTTATACTGAGGCCGTGTGATGGACCTGTACGGCCTACGTGTGTAATTGGGAAAAAAAATTAAGAAAAAGGCTTTTCATTCATTATGATTATATAAAATTAATTAAATAGAAAGTCAACAACTATGTAATGACTACGTAAGTCTTTCGTCGGGATACTTATACCGACCCTATACTGAGAAGCAGCTGCAAGGAACTTGGCAAGAGGTGATTTTTCTTCTTTTAATTTGTTACAGATTGTTTGAATTAAGGTAACAATTAACTTTATAAAATATTTATTAGTAGTGTAGTATAAATTATTATAATAGAAATATACTAGAAAAAATCGACTCGGCTCTCAAGTGAATACTCAGTCGAGAATCGAACTCGCAACCTTTGGAAGTCCGGTCTCCCAATTGAGCTACCGAGCCTTGTGAACACTTATTTGAATTTTCTAGTACCTTTCTAATTTTATGCTGTAGTTGTCTCACCAATGAGAGGAACATTTTCTCGTATTCGAAAGAAACATTTTGACAAATTTTTGGTCAATCGATTAACCCCTTGAAGCCCAGCTTTGTGTTAAATGCGTAATTTCTCTCTCTGTCGCGCTATAGAGCATTTTTAATGCTCGCGGATTTTAGGTATCATTGTCGCGCGCATGATATAATGCTCTCGAGTTTTGAGAGGTTAAGATGAAACAGCGAATTTTTATATATTTTTTGCATTTTTTCAATGCTATCTAATAAGATAAATTATTATATTATAATAGAAAAATAGTAGATAAAAATCGACTTGGCACTTTTAAGATAGCATTGAAAAATGCATCAAATCTATAAAAATATAAAAGCAATATAGTACAATAATTAAAATGAAAGCCAGTTACTCAATGTTATCTATTTTAATAGAAATATATTTCCCGCCATCCTTAACAGATTAAAACATTAAATGTAGTGTTTTAAGAGAAAATAAATGCAGATATTATATCACAGAAAGAAAACTAACAATATCACGTTTTTATTTTACTTAATATCTGCAAAATCGAAGAATAGCTTTCCTATATGTCGAATTTAGAAACACGAACATCTGCTTACCGAGGGCTATAATTAACGATAGATAACAATCGTTCGATACGTCCGCAGACTTCAATCAACTAGTTCACAGAGACTTTGACATGTTTTATTCAACACTTAATCACTTTGTGGCGCAGACAATGCAATGTTTTCGTGTCTTTCGAGCTATCCGACGTTCCGGCATGGTACTGATTCATCGTGAATAATTTTGTTTTACAACCGTATGATGATACGAGCTATTTCATTAGTTTATCTTGATGACATACTCATGTGTATTCATATTCATCGGATGGTAATAAGAATGTTGTACTCTATTATGGTAACTATGGTTCGTCGCATTTCTTATAATGAAATAGTAATGGTTGAAAGTAATTATAATGGGAATCTTAAAATCATTTAGCATATTAATCATATAGCATACATTAATCTACATTGCAAGTTGGATTAGGTTGGGCATTTTTACATGTTACCAGCCAGTAAGCTGTATCAAATTATGTCTTTCAAAGTTTCGGCACTATAACCCAATCGTAATATGTTTTTCTGTAGTTTTATAGGTTTCCAAACAAATAATTATCAGAAGAATATTCCACCGATAGGATTTTATGATTTCACTTGTTATGGATGTAGTTTATAGACATAAGATTGGACTGTCTTTCCGACTATTCGAGTTCGTGGAATAGATTTCCACTTAAATAGATCTATTCTTAATTCTTATTCTCTTTGTTGTCCGTCCGTCTGTCTGTCAATATCCTTTATCTCGGAACGCATTCACGCGAAAAGAAAACGTATGCTTGAATTTGGTATGAAGATGTCGTGTAGCACAAGTAAAGGAAAAAAAACCTCAAATTAGAAATATTTAGTTCTTACACTTCCGTGTACATTACACATTAGAATGAAACACTTTTTTACGGATTTTTGCGCATGTTTTATTTTTTATGTTAGATTTTTGAGTCATCCTGTGATCACGGCTCCTGTAAAGGAGTCGAAACGTCAGGATTAAATAAAAAAATAAAACATGCGCAAAAATCCGTAAAAAAGTGTTTTACTCAAATTTTAAGTTGCATAACAAAAAAAAACAATTTTGAATTGATTTGCAGTTGGTAAACTAACAGCGACCTATTCCGATGTATGGGGACAATAATTTTCAACGGCAAAATTAAGTTTGTCCCTCAATCTATTTAGGTATGTTTATTCCCGTAACGAAGGAACTATTTGCTGAACTAAAAGTTTGTACGGAACCCGCGGTGAGCGATTCCGACTCGTATTTAGCCGGTTTTTTTCATAATAATAATTATATCAACATTAAGATCTAATTCACTTATGCAAACAACATGCATTCTCTTAAAACGCGCATACATCACATGCCAAGGCCTCACCAACCAAGTGCGTGTCGGACGTGCAATGTAGGGTTCCGTAGTTGCCCGCCACAATAATCGGATTTGGAAAGAAACTATCACATAATAAGGAAACACTATTATATTGTTACGAGCTGTGGGTTTCGGATAGTCAAATAAACCAATTTATTTATTGTAAGATTTGTTATTAAAATAACTTACAAAAAAATACAAGTCATTCCTTATCTAAGTCAACCAAGTATGTTGCGGCAAGATAGATCAGACATGGCGACCCTATGTATGCGATTAAAAAAATTGGTTTTCTGTAAAATCAGTTTACGGACGATAATTTTACCTGATAGCGTCATAAGAAAACATTGATGAAAAATTTATGAATTGAATTGAATTAATTGATTTTTTTTGATAAGTTGTTGTAATAAACAATGGAAACCACATTCACTTTTCTCTTCATGAAGTGGAAGAGATATAGATGCACCTTAAGGCGAACGCTTAGGCCGATCGTGCCTCTCTATCACTTGTTCCGCGCTCTCGTTTGCACACGGAAGGTTACACGTTTTCGTGCATGCAGCCAGTGTTCTTTGATTTATAAGACGGTATCCCGTCAAAAGTTAATTACACGTTATTTTGGAGAAAACTTAGATATTTGTAGTTTTAAATATGATATAATAATATGATGAAATATGGTTATATTTAGTTATTTCGAAAGTTTTCCTCGGAATAGATGTATTGTTTTAATTTCAGGGTTTTATTACATTATATTATTAGTTACCTGGGCACGTTCCAGGTGTCACAATATATGCAGATAAATAACATTTTTTTTTTAATTATCTATACCACTAGATTTATCTGTAGGTTATGTCTGTACATTTTTTGGACAAATTTCATGAAAAATAATCGTTTTGATATTTATTGAATTATTTTTTAAATTCCTGTCTGCCTGTTGATCTGTATGTCCTACTATAAGTCAAGAAGGGATCGACCGATTTTGATGAAATTTGATGTATGGTAAAATCATGTGATTGCGCAAATGATAAGCTATATATCATATCGGTACAAACCTTACAGTCCTAACAAATATTATTAATACGAAAGTGAGTTTGTTTGTTACACTTTTACTCAACTACTCAATCTATCGCTACGGTACCCTAATAGCGCCACCAGTCATGTAATTAGTGTGAATAAACAACGATTTAAAAGAAAGGTAAACAAAGTGCTTCTTTGAAATAAGACCTCTTTCATGATGATGCTATTTTCGTGTTTATTTAATTAACACAATTTAAACGACTATATCCTTTTAGTGTTTAAGCAACTTACTATTTAACTGCAGCTTTATAATCGAAAGAATTTGATTGGAATTAAAAGCAACTAAAATAGGATTTTATTTTCATCTTTTTCCGATTAATAATATGATTCTACGATGGATTCCATCGTAAAGTCACTTAAATTATTTAAATACGAATTCTTAAAGAGTTATTAAAGTTATTTTATTTTATACTAGCGGCCCGCCCCGGCTTCGCACGGGTGGACAAAATGATTTAATTTTTTTCTAGCATTCAATATAGCCTATGACACTCAGCAATAATGTGACTTTCTATTGGTAAAAGAATTTTTAAAATCGGTTCAGTAGATCCCGAGATTACCCCTTACAATTTAACAAATATACAAACACACAAACTTTACTTCTTTATAATATTAGTATAGACTACATACATACTGAAGACAATATCGTACAATAATAATATTGGGACCTTTTTTCTTCTTTTTTCTAACCAGTCAACTTTGATGATCGTTTGGTGCAACGAAACCTTTTGCACCAACATCTGTGGCTTCGAGTTCCGGAAGGGTCAGATGTTTGTGTGATAAATATGAGAATTTTTACTTAAATCATGTTCTTATATGTAATTCAAATGTTACTTATTTA
The DNA here is from genome assembly GCA_927399485.1 of Calamotropha paludella. Lineage (NCBI taxonomy): Eukaryota > Metazoa > Arthropoda > Insecta > Lepidoptera > Crambidae > Calamotropha > Calamotropha paludella. The sequence goes on along the minus strand of OV656830.1, from coordinate 479,539 downwards.
CGTATTATAAATGTATGTGTATCTGTTACCCTAGTATGCATAACATAAACCTTACAATGTTTTACTTTTGTGTGAATGTGAGTAATATTATTACTACTATATATTTCTTTTATCTCAGCTTTAAATCTGGTATTAAAACTAGTTAGAGGTCTAAACCAAGCAATAATTTTAAATGGGCATCTGGACTGTCCAGGTCTGCTGGCGAGTATGGCGTTGTGTACCCCGAAGCGACGTACTCGACGCACTCCCTTGTTGTACACCCCATTTTTCTCCACAAATTACGCGAAGAACAACGTTCTAGCGCGTATCGCAAGCACTTACAATGAGAAATTTAATAAATTGGAACTATTCGGTATTTCAAAACAGATATTTAAACGCAGAATTGTACATTTTCTCATGGCACGCAAGGAATAAACAACACATATACAACAACACTTATATTGTTCCTTATACTTAACCCTAGTTTAGTAGCTTTAGTAGCTAAAGTTCCTGTATTATTGAGTTCAGTAACAGCGACGACGCCACATCACCCGAGCCAATGTGGAAAGTTTGAGTTCTGCATTGACCATAGCCAGAGATCGAACCCACGACCCACTCGAGTGGCGTCCCCAGGGGAACTGGTGCTTAAGCCACTCGACCATGAAGGTCGTCAAGATAATAGTTGGACATTGTGTGGCCTTATTTATTTAGCATAGCTTTTTTGTTACATTGTGTTTTTTCGTTTTTTCGTTTCGTTCTCCTTCGTTTTTGATTTTGACTATATTGCACTAAGAGTACCTATATTGAGGGAAATATTGATTTATACAATTGATTAATTAAATACACTAATATAATACGTTTTTAACATGAAAACGGTTATATACGTACTCTTAGGGTAGAGTATACATCTTTTTCTTGTTTTATTTGTCATTCTTCATTGTAACTCATTGTAACGCACATTGTTATAATTTTTATTTTATTAATGTTAATCACAACTTTGTACTAATTATTAGTTAAGGGAAACCTATAATTAGCCTACTATTGATAAGTACCTTTTGTATGTATACAAGTTATGTAAGCTGTTGGTTTTCTGAATAAATAAATAAATAAATATGTATCATTAATGGCATTATGCTGTTTTTTTCTACTGATATGTTAATGGTATGAGATTGTTGGTTTCCTGGGTTATTATATTAATACTAGTGGCATCCGGCATGCTAGCAATACACTTTTTTGTTGAATATCGTATATACATTCTTTGGTATGCATACAAAATCTTAACAAAGTTTCATCAGCCATAGTTTCGGAGAGCATAGCGAACAAACATACAAAATTGATTTTTTTATTTATATATATTGACAAAGTTACCCGGCCACGCGTTGTTGTGTCATAAATTTAAATGAAACCTATCCTATGTCCTAAGTCCGAACAAATTTGGCAAAATGAGAAAAAAAAACAACGGGTTGCACTCCGGAAGTGCCGGCAGAAGTTAAAACATGAACAATAATGTTGTGCATTCTTGATATTTTATTCGCATGAATTGCTTTAATTATCAGTATAAAAGTATTTTATGTGGTAAAATACAATATTCATTTTTTGCGCTATCGTACACAAACATGACAACAAACACTCGCACACACGCGCAAGCGCCCTGCGCCGCTTAAACAGCAGGAGCAGGCATACATTTTCGCCGCGCGGTAGAAAGAGAGAGGCATATTATTTCCTCTCCTACGCCGCGCCGGCGGTCTACTCTCCCTCCGTCTTACGAATTTTCGATCAGATTACGTGTCCTGACGCGAGTTTAACATTTTTTACCCATCCCAAAAAGTGCACAACGTCGCTCAAGAATTTTTCACTTCAAAAAAGATTACCAAATTTGGTTGAGTTGTTTCGGAGTTCATAGCGGTTATTATTAATATTTTTCGACACTGTATAAATCCGACGTTAGTCCGAGTCAGCTTTTAACGATTCGAAAATGCAAGCACGTTTCGTGGTTAAAAGTATACCACTTTTGAAGAAGTTTTTTCCCTTTCTTGAGCCATAAAATCCTGAAAGGCTCTGCTTGTCCGCCTGATAAATGGGCTCGCAAATTGAATTAGAGGTTCGGCGTTATGCCCTCAGCCTCTGATAATAAATGATCTCTACACCTGGAATTGGAGTAATCTTGAACGCGTTATTTTGGACTGAAAATTTCAGGTAGCAGTAGTAATTCAAATCCAATAAAATTGGGGTATGAATTCTTGCTTTTCTTACATTTTAAAAATACTTATTAGGTTATGATAAAATAATGTTATATGATTTTTTTTAGTTATGTATACACGTGTAACTACACGAAAATAATAGAGGAAAATTATTTATTCGAAAGTTGTTCGTAGTAAGCAATAATTATTATACATATGATTATGGTACCTTTACCTTTTTTTTGCTAAACATTTTATATTTTGATTTGATCTCTAATTATTATATTTATTTATTAGTCTTTTTTAATTCCTAATTTAGTACTTAAACAGAAATATTAATTAAACTTAATTAGTGGGTTGGTACTAATAATATATTGTGTTTGTAAATGGGTGTAATTTACCCGAATTTAGCGAACCTGGTGCAAAGGTAACGAACCTGCCTTTCGCGCCGACTGTCCTGGCTTCGAGTCCCGGAAAGGGCAGATGTTTGTGTGATGGATACGAGCATTTGTAACTAAGCCATTGGTATAGAATATTACTTAACTATGTATCATGCATCCATAACAAAAGCCTTACAGTGCTTACTTCAAGCTATGTTACTTGGTGTGAATTTAGAAAATATCACTTATTTTCATTTAATATCTGCAATCGTTACTCGATTGCGTAAATACTGCGCCATCAAACTCCTCAATAATTAATTCAGCTTTCAAGAATCGCTAATGTGATGAGTTTACTCCATCTATACGTCAGATGTTTACCGAAACACGGCAGTCATTAAGTTCAATGTTAAAATTGTTCAGTCATTCTCCGATGCCTTCTCACATCATCCGACACGATAAGTGGTTTTTGGTAAGTAAGGTCTTTAAAAATGCAACAAATTAAAAAATAATAAACAATGAATATATTTAAAACAATATAACTACACTTAAACACATCACAAGCAAGCGTTCGCTTAGATCTCTCTCTTCTCTCTAATGTGGAAAGCAAACTTTTGTATATTGTCTCGAATCTGTAAATAATTATTATATGTTATTCCATGTAAATTGTTTTTGTTTCTAATTTAAGTTTATTTCGTTTTATTTAAGTTAATTTAAGTTTATTTTGTTTATTTGTAATATGTAATTTATCTTTTTATTTTTTTTATCTATTTTATTATAACTGCACATTAATATAATTCAATGTAATTCAAACTAATTAAATTCAATAATTCAATATAATTTGTAAAATCATTAGTTGATAAGTTAATTTTAATGGGAAGTTGTCGAATATGTCGGTGTTGTTTATTTTAATTATTTTAAATTTAAATCACGCTTATAATTTTTAGAATGCTGTCGACACTTGTTATTGTTGTGTTTATAGGTACAGTACTTATTATAAACTCTATATTTATGTTGAACTAGCTTTCCGCCCGCGGCTTCGCCCGCGTGGAATTCGGTTATATTGCGGTATAAAGCACAACTATAAGAAAACTTCTCATTCCCACGGAAACATCTAAGAAGCGCGATGCTGGTACAATTAGTTGTTAAACCAAAACTGAATGGTACACTATATTATATGTTTTCCCTTGTGGAGCAAAAACATGCAGATTTTGGGCACTGGAAATCTGGGAACACGCTACATAGAGCTGACCATGCGAAAAACAATGTTTTTCCAAGTGTACTCCAGCAACCCTTAGAGTTTGGCCTTGTGCTTTATTAATGGTCATTGCAAATGAAACCCTTATAGGAAATTGAAGTCTTTTAAATTGAAATGGGAGGTCTGTTGGAATAATCGGAATCCGAGGAATGAGTCATTTAGTGAATCATTTAGCTTCAAAATTTACACGTTCATATTCGTTTGCAACATATAAGTAGATGTAAAAAAAAAGCAGTTTAGACGATGAAACAAATTGTACGTCATCCCTCGGGAGTTCCTGATTTTTGGGGATTCATTATCGTATCGTTTAGCTTCTAAATTTACATGTTTATATTCGTTTGCAATATTTTACCTTGTTTTAAACGACACACAGCGCCATCTACAATCCATCCATCAAGCAAACAATATTTTTGTTTTTCCTCGGGAATATCAATTTTTTCCAGGATAAAAAGTACCCTATTATTTAATCCGGACTTTTATCTTTACGTCTGCAAAATTTCAAAGCAATTGGTTGAGTAGTTACGGCGTGAAAGCGGAACAAACAAACAAACAAACAAACAAACTCACTTTCCGATTTATAATATTAGTAAGGATGAACGCAATGTTAGTGTTGCTTATTAAATAAATAAATAAATAAATCTGAGTGGATGAGTGCTTCCGATACATCGGATCGGAGTTCGATCGGATGGTATAAAGAGTAGCACACATGTTAATGATTGATCACTGATCAATTCGCAGACATATTGATCGAACGGGAACAATGCTTACTGCACCAAAGTTACAAGTGAAGCGGTTGGGGAGATCAGATGGAACTTATGCGACGCCATTGTTGGCAATTGAGTGTACGAGGATTGGCGAGGGCTGAATCCATCATCGTGTGTAGACGTGTTATAGAGTTAAAAAAACAAACATGCAAGTAAAAGTTGTAACGCCTACTGCTTATAATTCATGATCAGTAGTTAATTTAAATTGAAATCTTAAGTCCGGTAGCTTTTTTTTGAGATGGGAAAATAACCATTGAACTTGCGGCACTTACCGACACCGCTTTTGACAATATAAAAAGAAAATCTGGAAAACGGTTGACCTAAAGGCGATCCCTGCAACTTCCCGCTAACTTCAAGTATCAAACGCGTGCGATTATGTCGCTAGTTCGGATGCTTTTGAGCTCTTCGAGCTCAAAAATTCAATTTTTGTGTTATATTGACCTCGAAGAGCTCAAAAATAAAGCTATTCGATGATGACAGTATCTTGAATCAGTAATTGCTAAATTTTCATAAAACCTTCGAATAAGTTAACCTATTTTCACATAAGTAGCGGCAATCAATGCAGTTTTTCAAGTTTTATAAAAGAGCATAATAGTAAACAATTAATCTGACATGTAATTTAGTAGTAATTTTGGAAAAACACTTTTTTGAGATTTCCAAAAATCGACATCTCTCGAACACATTAACCGATTTCAACAAGCTTGGTGGTGATTGATGTCGATTTTCAAGCTTTATGAAAAATGTAGAACAAAACAAATCGATGTGATGAAACATTTAGGAGTTATTACCAAAAAACACTTTTTTCGTTTTTTTTTCGACAACGATATCTCACGAACGAATCAACCGATGTTGACGCACTTGGGCGCGATTGACGTGGTTTTTCAAGGTTAAGAGCTGATTAGTTTTTGAAGTCGATCGGTAGAGTCGATTTGGAGATATTTTGAAAAAAAGAAAAAAAACTTTCACTTTTTTCGAAATTTCTCGAAATCTACTTGTCCGAATCGGTTCAAATTTTCAGGAAATCTAAATTGAGTGAAGCCGTTTCGAAAGTTATGAGAAGCGTACACACACACACACACACGCGCGCGCGCGCACGCACACACACACGGACATACAGACATCACCGCGGGAATAATCAGGGAAGCTTCTGAGGGCCTCGAAACGTCAAGATCGAATGAAAACTCGACTTTCGAAAATCAGGGTGAAAACAATAGCTTCCCAATTTTTGAAAATTTTCAATTTTCTTAGCGGGAATTTAAAAAACATTAATAATTTATAATCTAAGATCACATATTTGTTTGTCTGTCCGCTCTATTTCCCGCTCTTTTTCCATTGTATATGCGTTACCATAGCAACGCGTTAACCGCAAGTAGTTCGTTTACCGGACGCTAGATGGCGCTAATGGAAAAATATTTAATAATAGAAAAAAATTAAAGATTTTTGTCCACCCGTGTGAAGCTGGGACGGGCCGCTAGTACGATCCAAAAAGTTGAATTCAATGATATTGGCCGCTTATTTTTCTGCGTCGATTCTTAACGTATTCTACAATTTAAAATTTAAAAGTATTGCGCAAATTTCGTTGGTTGACCTTTTTGAGTCATTTCGTCTATTTAACTGCAATAAACATAAATAAACATCAAACTACTAATAAAACTAAATTTATTAGTAGAAGTGCAATTCTATTTTCTTTAAAACCCCATTCCATATTAAATTTGATAATGAACACGAAAAAACGTGGGATGGCGCGAAATCTAAAATTTTTAAAATAATGAACGCGTTCCAAATTCAAAATAATTAAAAAGATGAAACAAAGAAAAGGTTTTATTTAACATCATTTATGGCCAGACTAGTTATATATGTATACATATATAATAGAATAGTTCTACATCTACAGCTTTAGGTAGGTAAATCCTTTACTTTTTTAATGTCTCATGATGTTGCTCGTCTTCAAAATTCTTTTGTATAGTACGATTTGAACATCTTTTATCAATAAATGATGTAACTAACCACATGGGCTTAGATAAAACCTTTTTTTTACATAAACCCGACGGTTGCCTTGATCAAAGCTTCAGTCACCTGGACAGTGATTCGACTTGCATCGGCTGTTCCATTTGCTATCTGCCGTGGCCCACTTTTACAGCAGTAAAACAAAACTGAAATATGCAGGAAGCTATCTCGATTCGCTATGAAACGGCGTCCCACTTTCACATTTCAGAAAACAGTGGCTTTTGTTGGTTTTATGTCGGACCTTTTTCCAGGTGTAGCATCGTTTGTTTTGACACGAGAATTCAAAACGTTGTTCCGGTTTTAGACACTTGTTTTTTTAACATCTTTACTGAAGCGAATGTTCATTCATGTGAAAATGTATTTGATTGAAATTGCCCAATTGTGGTTGAGTAAATAAACAATTTTTATTTTTAATCGACTTCAAAAAAAGAGATATATTCGACCGTGCAATACTGACTTAGTGCTCGATATTACACGGTCTAACAGCTCCTGATGTTTTTTTTTTATCGTGAATAGGAAAGCGCTTGACCGCTATCTCGCCTGATGGTAAGCGACGATCCGATTTAGGATGTGACGCCCTTGCCTAGAAGATACCTATTTACTCGTGATTCGAAAACCCCTAAATTGTATTTATCAAGAAACACAGACTCAGGTAAAGAGTTCCACTCTTTAGCGGTACGGATTACAAAATTGAAACCAAAACGCTTAGTGCTACTCTTTGGTATATCAACCAAATGACGGTGGCGCCTATTCGTAAGGTTGTCCGATGTAAAAATGGGGACGGCGGAACAAGGCTGTGCAATTCTGCTGCACACTCTTCGAAATGTGTATGCTCAAGGCTTTTTAGCTTATTATTAAAAAGATCGTCATTGCCGATGAGTTTCTTGGCCCTCTTCTCAATGGACTCAAGCGTCTGGAGTTGATATTGGGCGGAACCGTCCCGAAGATGAGCACAGTACTCCATACATGATCGAACTTGCGCTTGGTAAAGATTGAGCAACTGTTCTGGCGTGATGCTCCGTGTGGGGGCGAAACACATGTAGATTAGTTGGTGAAGGTGCCGCTGTATGCGGTTTCGGCATTTATTTGCTGGCGGGCGGTGTACACTGCTAGACTTTTGCGGAAGGAAACGACATATTTTTGTTTTACTAATGGATATGTACTTCCGCCAAGTAACGCCTGATTCTATCAAATATTCACCCTGGCTATGAAAACGAACGGGTTATAAGTACTCGGAAATACAGACGCAGGAAGGGAGTTCCACTCCTTTGCTGTGCGCATTGTAAATGATTCTCAACATCATTACTTGGTGCGATAGGTAGAAAAGGGGGCTACCCGCAGTGATTATATCAGTTTTTTTTCTCTTTTTCGACTTTTATAAGTAAGTAGGCGACTACAATTTTTTTTTGAAGTTTTTGTGTACTTTTGATGGCGAATGTCTCGATTGCCTTTAATTGAAACAGCACTTAGCTCTAGGATAACTTCTATTTTTTTAAATGTTATGTTATTTGATCCTTATATTTATATATCAGTTTTGTATAAGGTGAAAATTTGTTTTCACCCATTACATCGAGTGTTTTTTTTTAAATATGGTACGGAACCAAAAATGTGTAAAGTTTAACACGCACTTGTCTGGATTTTTTTGTCACAACGCGATCTACCCCTTCTACAGAAACACGCTTAAGATTCTTTAAACTATAAACTGATAAAAAAGTTTTCCCACAAGGAATCAACCGCCAGATAAAAGTTGAAAAGTAAACAGGGTAAGGAAGAGATGGCGTACGAAGAGATATAGAGTTATGGCCCTCTATTACACAGATGACGAATGGAAATGAATTCGGAAATTGGCGAAGACGGGTCGAAATTGCGGAATGACAACGTTGTTAGCATTACATTAAATGTGATAGATATTTTCGTTACTTTGAATTTTTCCATTTATAATTACGAATTTTTATAAGAGTGATTTAAAAATGACCTTATGTAATTTCGGCTCGAGAGATGGCGCGGCAGTCGAGGCCAAACGATGACACTGTCCGCACGAATGCACACTTCCGATATTACTATTAATTTTCCTCTTTAATGTACGCCAAAGAAGTAAAAGAAAAAAAAGCAAGGCCTGGAAGTATACCATCTTTAATTTCAGTAGTAAGTAAAGCTAACACTGTCATAGTAAATTTATTTCTAAAGCAGTGCCGGAATCAGCCCATTTCTTGAGATAAATATCTTTGCACAATGATATAGGGTTTCTGCCTAAATATATCATTCATGCCGACCCTAGTGCTTTACTAGCCGTAGTTACTGAGGTTATGAATCGAACCAACAGGTTTAGAACCAAATTGTGACAGAGTTCGAATTTTGAAATTCGTAAAAATTAAAAAGTTTTGGCCAAAAAACAATGGCTCTATGGGATTTCTCATTGGAACAAGAAGTGCGCGCTTTTTGAACGTTTTCATTCTTATGGAATTTTAAAATTTACTAAACATTATTGATTTCGCTTTTATTTGATCATAATATAATTATTTTATGCTTACCTTATTGAAAATTAACTAGTTGCAAAGTAACGTAGGTATGCAGTCCGAACTAACATTATAAAAAAGTCAAAATAGGCATAGATTTTTACTTCTATTTTTACACGGCACTACATTTACTGGTTAATGATTTATCATTGATAATATTATGTCGCTCCGCTCCAATATATGGTGCTAGAGAAGTTTTATGTCTAGCGACTGCACCGACCTAGTCGCTTCCATAAACAATCTTCTCATGATAATATTAGGGGTTAAAGTATGAAATTGCCGATTTGTACTGAAAATCTATATTGTTTATTTTTTAAATTTTTAACAAATTTATTTAATCAAAATAGTTGCCATTATTATCTATACATTGCTGCCATCTAATGGGAAGGTCATTAATGCCTTTGCGATAGAATTCCGACGATCTAGACTGCACAAACTGTGTGAAAGCATTTTGTACTGCCTCCTGGGAAGAAAACTTCTTGTCACGTAGATAATTGTCCAAATCACGAAAAAAATGGTAGTCCGTTGGAGCAAGGTCTGGTGAATACGGAGGATGACGAATGGTTTCTAACTGCAGTTCCTGAAGGGTCAAAATGGTTTCTCGTGCTGTGTGAGGTCTCGCGTTGTCGTGGAGCAATAATGGTGAAGATCGATTCATGAGTCGGGGCTGTTTTACTGCTAGTTTTGTCAACATGGTTCGGAGTTCGGCACAATAGACATCTGCCGTTATTGCTTGACCAGATCGGAGAAAACTATAGTGAATAACACCATGCTGAGACCACCAAACAGTTACCATTACCTTTTTATTGGTAAGTTTTGCTTTAGGACACTGTTGTGGCATTTGACCTGGGGTCAGCCATTGCATTTTTCTTTTCCGGTTATCATAAAGAATCCACTTTTCATCACATGTTACAATTCGATCCAATATTCCTTCATTTCTGTACCGGTTCAACAAGGCAACACAAGTTTCAACACGCGTTTCTTTCTGCAGATCAGTCAAATCATGAGGCACCCATTTTTCGTATTTTTTTATTTTATTGATTTGACGCAAGTGAGTCAATATTGTGGGTAAGGTAACGTTAAACCATGCCGCTAATTCCTGGGTACTTTGACTAGGATCGGCTTCCACTATCTCTCTTAATTCATCGTTATTTACCTGTGTGGGCGGTCTTCCTCGTGGCTCGTTCTTTAAGTCGAAATTTCCATCACGAAAGCGTTTAAACCAAAATCGCACGGTGCGTTCATTAGTAGACCCCTCTCCAAACGCAGCATTGATATTGCGGGCTGTTTCTGCCGCGTTAGTTCCGCGTCGGAACTCGTATTCAAAAATAACTCGAATTTTCGCAGTATCCATCTTTCTTGTCTAAATTGAATAACAAAAACAATTGAAAGTCGATATTCAAATGTTTTACATTTTTTAAAAAAAGAACATCATAGAAACCATTTAAAAAAAGTTTCATTCGAAAACCTCAAACCATGAAGATTCTATGTCAATTCAAAGAACCTATTGCAATAAAACGGCAATTTCATACTTTAACCCCTATTATTTCACGTAACTCAATCACCAACAACATTGTACTACAGTTCGTTACGGATCGGTGTGATAGGCGGTCTCGTTACAACTGTGCGCAACAATTTGGGAAGTGGTCCACTTAGTTACACGCAAACTTGACAACCTGTACTGGATTCATAAAGTTTTTTTTTTCAAATTGGGAGACTTTTTTTATGTTTTTTTTTTTCAATATTCCTTTTAACCATCACGTGGTAAGCTAAATACTTGTCTCACTCATTGGACGAAATTTTGCATGAAGCAAAGTGTTATAGCAGAAGTAAAGGGAAAACTTCGAAAACCGTTAATTTGTCATAATATTACGTAAAAAAGTATTTTTTTGGGAATGCAAACTTACATCTGAGGTTGACACGTATAGGAGTTGATATATTTCAACTACCAAGTTAAGTTTGTTTTGCGTTAGAAACAAAAAAATGTGTACATCTAACATTTTCATCATACGAAACCTAATCAACTCAAATTCGTCCGTTTTTTTTTAAGTTGCTTGGCATTTTATGAATAAGAAATTAATCGATTAAGTTTAAATATCGACTGCGGCCATCCCCGGCGTGTTATCCAGAATGTGTAATGTCATGACAAGCCACAGGAAGTTAGCTGTCGAACTGAGTAGCTCGACCCATTGGGGTCAATTGCCAATCCATTGAGATGGGTGTGTGGATGGTGTGGTGGAGCTATCGAAAATTTGGCTGTCGATGATAATAATTCGTTTATTTACCAGTAAAATACAAGTTATATTTATGGTGTGCACCCCTGGTAATCCGATAAACGTTTTGCAGGGCAGTGTCGGACTATCGAATTTGTTGAATAGGGTATTACACACCATTATTACATGGCGGCCTAGGATTTGAGGAGTTTTCGCGCTTATTTTTAAATTGAAAAATGAAAGCTCTTGAAAATATTGTTATTACAGTTCCGCGCATTTAAATAAAACCACTTACCAGGTCAAGGCCAGCTGAAAATTGCCCATAACCGACGAGCTTGTATGAAAGGTCTGATTAGAATTGAAGAAGTGAGAGATGTATGTTAGGATCGTGGTAAGTGGAAATCTGCTATCTCTGCATACCCTCGCAGAAATTTTTCATTTTCATTAACGTAAAGGTGAATAATTACATCAATAGTTTAAAGAATATTGACATGAGATCGAATCCCATCAGAAGGAAATATATTTTTTTTATCTTAAAAGCTATTGTTTTTTAAATGGATAAAATAAGCAATTATGTTATAAAAGAGAGAAGTGTGCTGTGGAAGAAAATATAGTGACAAAGATAGAAAAAAGCATGTGTGCGATTCGCACCTAGTAACCCAGTTTACAACGCTGACTGCTCGGGGTCGGAATGACCCTTGAGCTCGATACGAGTGTTTTAACACGTATCTCTCTAGGTATTAAGGGTCTTAGTGATACAGGAAGACTATATGTTCCCCTATAGCCTGTTTCTTTCGTTCTTCTTGTCTGTTATAAGACGTGGCAAGTAAAAATGTTGGACATTGTTGGCATTGTTGCTTAACAATGCATTTATTTATTTTGACCATCGGGTGGTGTGACGATTGTCTACTGCACTCGGCATGCTTTGCAATGCTCTTTTTTGTGATCTTTTTTGCTGACTATACATATAAATCTATAATCTCAGATCACAAATTTGTTGTTTGTCTGTCCGCTCTTTTTCCATTGTATACGCGTTACCATAGCAACGCGTTAACCGAAAGTAGTTCGTCTACCGGACGCTAGATGGAGCTAACGGAAAAATATTTAATAATAGAAAAAAATTAAAGAATTTTGTCAACCCGTGCGAAGCCGCGACGGGCCGCTAGTCTTAAATATAAAAAATTAACAATTTTTTATCACAATGTGATCAATGATTTCGGGAAACATACCGAACAAAAATACAAATATTGATTCTTATTAATATGATATATTAGCTGCTGTTGCTGTTGCACACGTTGCTGTGGCTCAGTTATTATAAGTTCCATTAAAAATTATGCTTTCTTTATAAATGAAACTTATCCTATGTCCTTATCGAGAACAAACCCAGCAAAATGGAATAAAAATCATTTAAATCGGTTGAGTAGTTTCGAAGTTCAGCGCTTTCAAATATTGTGATAGGGAATTTTTATATATGTAGATAATCTTCTACAACCAAACCCCCTCTTATCCATAGAAAATAAAGTTGGTTTGTGTATTTTGCATTGCTCTCAAAGTCCTTTGTAAAACATCTGTATTGTCGTTCTAAAGGATAAAAGCTTGTCAACCTCTTTCAAATCGATTATTCGTTTATTTTTATCAACAAAAAGATTTTTACCAATCTTTTTGTTGATAAAAATAAACCTTTAGAGCCAGAGTTTCTCAATCAATCAATTAATTACAAGGTTATTTATACAACACACACATTGCTAAAATTGGAGATATTAATGGATATGTGAAAACAGAGTTTAGATTACTTAAAGGTTGGTTTTTGCTTTGGTAAATCATATGATTCTTATTGAAAACATATTGTCATTTACATACAAGAAAATTACACTAACTATCAAGCGAAAGATGCTTTTCTTCAAGTTAAACAAGAAAACATATGTTTAATACTTAATTATCATACTTTAGCGTAAATAAATCTAACACGTGCGTGGTTAGCTAAGTGGTTTTTTTAATTTTCTTAATTGTCAGGTAATTTTTTATTTTCAACAGTGATGGTGGTTTTTTTGCATTTACAATGCTTTATTTTATTATCATTATGTGGGTTCGAGTCCCTGCGTGTGTATTGGACAGATCGATTTTAATATAACTAAAATAAATTATGTCAAAAAAAATAACTTTTTTAGTGGGACATAGAGAAATTTTTAATTTTTTAAACCATAAGTCAGTATGTAATTCATTTTTTTTATAATTTTTGTCTTAAAGTTTTTTGAGAATCCGTTGTTTTAAAAATAGCCACAATATTTGATTAAAGTTCTCTCATTTTAAGTAAACTTATCAAACAAATGCTTTAAACCTAAAAGTTATAATCCATACGACCTTAAGGGAAGTCAAAAGTTTTTTTAAAATTCGTCCCCTTCATAAAAAGCTCCAGCGCTAACTGGGGGCGATATTGCTCATGTTGGGAACCAATGTACTAGATAATACTACTCTAATAGCTGTCTCTGTCCAACGTACTCAAGAGTAAATGAATAAAAGATATGTTTGCAAGGGCTTGTGGTTAGATAGTCGAGTATGTCTCGAGTACAAAGCAGGCTACTTCAGTTCATTGTTGGCGTTATTTTTATCAATGGAGTGGTCGGTAAATAAATAGAGGGATTTTAATGGGTTGTTTTTTAGGGTTTGAAAGGTTCAAGATGAGCCATTTTTTAATGTAGTAACTAGGCAGGCACTCGATTGCTGTTTCGCCTGATAGTAAGCGACGATGCGATCTAGGATGTGATGCGCCTGCCTAGAAGATACCTATTCACTCGTTACCTGAAGACCCCAAATTGTATTTGTCAGAAAACATAGACTCAGGCAAAGAGTTTCACTACTTAGCGGTACGTATCATAAAATTGGAACCAATACACTTAGTGCGACTCTTTGGTATATCAATCATATACTGGTGGCGCTTATTTGTAAGTGGTTGTCCGATGAACAAATGAGGACGGCGGAACAAGGTTGTGCAATTCTGCTGCACACTCTCGGAAATGTATCCTATAAAAAACTGATGTCTACCTTTCGTCTATGCTCAAGGCTTTTGATCTTTTTATGAAAAAGATCCTCATTGCTGATGAGCATCTTTTTATAAAAAAGATCCTCATTGCTGATGAGCTTCTTGGTACTCAATGGATTCAATCGTCTGGTATCATATTGCTATCACCCACGTGTCCGTCATCTGGCACATAGTTTTCACAGACAAACAGTTGGAGTTACAGTCTTTAAGTTTGCACAGTATAAGCATCATGTTGTCGAATATATTTTTAAATGGTTTTAAAGGGCTTTTATACAGATAAAGATCGCATCGTCGCTTACCATCATTCAAGATAGTGGTCAAGCGCCTGTCTATCCTAATTATATCATTCTAGCTATCCTAACATTGCAAAACTAAACTTGCCCTTACGTACTCCCGCAAAAAAATACGATAGCGTGTTTCTACGCGCTACAGCGCCATCTAGTTTAGTGTAAAAAATGATTATGACAACTAATTCTTCTTCTTTGATTCTAGGTGGGGAAGATCTCCAACCAGACCCCGGCGTCAGATTCCTGGTGGAGCCGAACGACGAGGTGGTGGTAGAAGGAAACAGCGTGATGCTGCCCTGCTCTGCCGCTTCGAAACACCCCGTCAGTTTGAGCTGGAGGCACAGCAGCACCGGTCTACCGACCAGGGAGCAGGCTCATACCGCCAACGATCCTCAAAGGTATTATCTATTCTGTACCTTTATATAATCAATTTAATTATTTTATTTAGCTTAATTTTAATTCTAGTTTTTTATAACCATTTTTGTTTAATATAAATGCACGTTTAATATAAAGTGCTGTTCACACATATGTTTTGAGTTCCACCTTACCATGTAGTTTTGTTCTTGTGATGTGTACAAATATTATTGCTTTAACTGTTTTGTGTGACAAATAAAAAAAAAATTATGTTTATATATCACCTTACTTCAAAATTCTAAGTATTTTAATGGTAGGTACTTAGTATATACAATTGTAAATATGTAATTTTATGAGGGTCTTCCGGAAAGAAACGGGTACTGTTTGCGGCGGGCAGAGAGATGACGAATAGAGTAGCCGCCGGACAAGTTCCAAATAGTTGTATGTCAACTGTCTGTGTGCAAAATAGCTTCTCGCTGTTATTGACTACTGTGTTGTTCAGTTCGTTAGCAGATGCTTACGTCTACGTACCAGCTTAGCGTGCTTCCCAAAGCCAGAGGAGACCCTAATCTATGAGAGAATGCTTTTTGTCCATGGCAATTTGAACTTTATTCTTTAAACTGAACAGCCTAATTCGCAATATGATTTGCGGCTTGTTTTCAAACGTATCACAACAGGTGCCGACACGCACAGTTGGTAGCGATGTGACACCCCAATATAATATATAATTATTTGTATTAAGGTTTATTTCATGTTGAAATTAAATAATACTATTTACTTATGTAAAAGCGCTCGATGCCATATAAAATGGGTCATTGAAAGCGCGCGGCGAGTGGTGGTCGGCGCCCCCTAACTTATACCCTGCACCATAGGTAAAGCCGCCTCTTCCCAAAGCTGGAAAACATTACGCTTCTAGTCCAATGACCTGCCCATGCGATACTATCTCCACCGAGATTTTTAGCTCCCTCCTAAGCTCATCAGCTAAGCAGCACAGACGTCCACTGCTGGACGGATAACCCCCTGAAAACGTGGGGGTTTTACCATAATCGCCACACATAGCAGGCAGGTAGACCGCCGTAGAAGACCGTTTGCCGATTTTGTGGTCTATTTTGGGTGTATGGTGATGGGCTCCAATATTATTAGCCGCATGCTCTCTATAAGCTGGACCCAAAAAATCTCCAATGATAAAGTCTTGAGACGGGTCAGCCAGAACAGCAAATTAATGCAAACCATCAAAACTCGAGAAGTTGCATATCTCGGTCACGTCTTTAGACACGAGAGATACGATTTGCTGCAAATAATATTTATATGAAAAATCGCGGAAAAACGTGGAGTTGGCCGCCGTAAAAATCTTGGTTGCGGAACATTCGGGAATGGACTGGAGTCACGAGCGCAGCTGAACTGATTCACCTCGCATGGGACAAGGAGTTTTCCAAGCTGATGTCCAACCTTCAGTGATTGGAGAGGAGCATAAAGAAGAAGAAGATTATTAGTCGCCTTTTATGTTTTACGTGTGAAGGATCGGTGCTATCCTACCCTGCCGGTCACCACAAAACCACACGGTTCTTTCTAAGCTCATGGTATCGCTATTGATTTCGCCTCAATGCAGTGTAAGACGACTCGTGAACACAGATAAGCATTGAAAAATTACTGCCTCGTCGTTTTTATATTTACCTACAGCTACCTCAAATACTCCGATTACATATTCACCCAGTAAACTTGATTTCTTCGAGGAGCTCAATGGGGTAATTAAACCTTTTTAATAATTCCCCGTTATCTCATGGATTATCAAAAGGTGTTTATCTAGAGCTCCTCTTTGACCGAATCTGCGGTTAATAGAGCAAATTTTATTTGTTTTGTTACATTGAAGTCCAACAGCTCTAAGTTTACAGATTAAACAAAAAGGATAGGACAGACCGCCATTTACAAGTCCTCGCAAATGGAGACACCGTTTAGGCTACACCATTTGCGAACATTCACTTAAAACTAAGCTGGTATAATCATAATAAATTAATATTTTTTTATAATACTCAAATATTAGAAAAAACAACTCGGCTCACAATTTATTCTGAGGCGGGATTCGAACCCGCAACCTTTGGATGTCCAATGATCTCCCAATTGAGTGTGAACATCCGACGAAATTTTCTAGTATTTTTCGATTTTTTTCAATGTAGGCCGTAAGTTGATTGTCACAAATTATTTAAGTGATGCTAAGAAAAAACAAGCCGCTCTTGATAAGATCAAGCTTTACCTGTTCAGATAACGTATTAAAACTATAAAATGCACGCATTTGAAAAGAGTTGTGCCTAAAGTTTAAGGCTGCTCGTCTACATCTACATTACTATAATAAAGAGGAAAGATTGGTAATTTTGTATGTTTGCAATGAATAAACTCAAAAACTACTAAGCCGATTTCAAAAAATCTTTCACCATTGGAAAGCTGCATTCACGCTGAGTAACATAGGCTATATTTAATGCTAGAAAAAATTTAGAGAGTTTTGTCCACCCGTGCGAAGCCGGGACGAGCCGCTAGTGAGTTATACGTATAAAAGCTAGTTGAATCTGACCGTCTTAAAGCTGTAAGGAAAACCTATTCGTACTAATGGATTATGGCTTATTCTCTCTACGAGTGTGTAATAAATATTTTTTCTGGTTGCAGGAAGCAGTTGCTCAATGGATCATTAGTGATAGAGAACATGTCAGCGGCGCTAGCGGGCCAGTACCAGTGTGTGGCGAGCGTCCACAATGTGGGCACCATCGTCTCCAGGGTGGCCACTGTCTTCTTAGCCGGTGAGAGTGTTAGTTTTGAAGCGAAGCTTTTACACGGACGTTCGGGCCATTCTTTCCGTGCTAAGTGTCAAATTGTATCTTTACGCGAGAGCGTCAGATTTAGTAACGATATATATAGGAGCCAGTTGCCTCAGTGTGCTGTTGCGTCGCCCTTCATTCCCAGGTGCGATCGCTCATATAAAGCCTGCATAGCCTTCCCAGGCTAAGGCACCTACTTCAGGTGGTGTTTAGTCAGTATGAGTCTGACATAACCTCTCGGCCGGCCGATGTATCCATGTAGGATTCACCACCTCCCTCCCTCGCGTCCGGAGGGGAAAAAAAAAAAAAAAAAAAAACTCAGTGTGCGTGGCCTTCTGTCTCGCTTTCACTCATGTCAGTGTGCGTAGCTGGCGTGGCTTTCTATCTCTTTTTTCCATGTTTTAACGTATAGTTCCTATGCTTTATACTATCTAGCTTCGCTTCTTTCAAGCGTCCCTAGAGGGCACTGTTTTTTAGGGATATTAACAATGTGCACAACACTTTGTTAATATTCCCGCTAACCCCTTTTAGTAAGCTAAATGCTCGTGTTACGAGTGGGTCCACGTACGTAATACATCGGTGAGGGTCGAACTCGGTGATCTTGCGTTAAAGCCGACATCTCAGCCGATGAACTATTGCCGCCTCATCCCGATTGTATCGTAAATACATCGCCATTTTAAAATAATTCCATTTACGCATCTGTCACTAGAAATGGAAGACGAAGTACGTCTTCGACAAACTCAGTGGATTTGATCTGGATATCAGCCTTATTGCTGAACTTAGGCATTTTCGAAGCCTCTTGTGGGGCATTGTTTATACAAATATTGTGACGGGGTGCGGCCAGGGAAATGAAAAGCACTCCAGGTCACTTATGTTTTTTGTAATTATGGAATTAAGGCACAACTGAAACAATTATATAAAAGGTAAATTACACTGAATACAAAAACAATTTCACATTTAACACTAAAACATGTTATAAAAGGTAGGGCTACTTACAATAGTGCCTTAAAGAAACTTATAGACTTATATAACAGGAACTGGTGGTACAGAATAAATATACAGGAAATCTTGTGAGTTATGCTTATGAGCTTATTATACTTGTGAGCTTATTATAACTGATCAGCACTATAAATATATTTAAATAATTGTTAGCGGTGAGTCAACCGCTCTACGCGCTGACTCTGGTAAGAATGAACTTCGAGAACAAAACAAATAAAAAGAGACAGACAGTAAATTTAAAAAGGAAACCAAGAGAAAGAAGAAAATATGAAAAATGGCCAGAGAAGAGCGCAATGAAAGCAACGAGTCGCCAATATAGCTATGGCGCCTCGTTACAATATATATTTGTAAAAAGCTCAAAAGCCTTGAGCATAGACGGAAGGTAGCAAGCCTATCCGTATTTTTTAGGATACATTTCGGAGAGTGTGCAGCTGAATTGCACAACCTTGTTCCGCCATCCCCATTTTTTCATCGGACAACCAGACTTACGAATTGGCGACACCGTTATATGGTGGATATACCAAAGAGTCGCACTAAGCGTTTTGGTTTCAATTTTATGATACGTACCGCCAAGGAGTGGAACTCTTTGCCTGAGTCTGTGTTTCCTGACAAATACAATTTAGGGCTCTTTAAGTCACGAGTGAAAAGATATCTTCTAGGCAAGCGCGTCTCATCCTAGATCGCATCGACGCTTACCATCAGGCGAGATAGTGGTCAAGCGCATGCCTATTTTCTATAAAAAAAAAAATGTTGTTTTTATTATTGATCAAAGGTATTAAATAGTTTTCACTTTATAATTTCTATTTTATTCGCATTTTTGTCACTCAACATAACTTAATCGGTACCAACTAGAGGTGGAGGTTAGCTGTTAGATTAATGTGCCAACTGTTTTTTCTTAAGGGACCACATAAAAGTTCAGTTAAATATCCTAGAAAGGCACAAAAGGGAGATATAAGGTATTGAAGATAGTGAGAGAGTTACGTTTCGTATGTATGGCTATGGGGCAAGAGAGAGAGGTGCTAGCACACATTTTCTTTCAATGTTTCTCTCATAGCCAGTTACGTTTTGTATAACTAATATATATCTTAATACATATAGATGGAGCTAAATAAGTTTTACTTCAGTCGTGTGGTCTACAGCATACTCGTTTTTTTTTAATATGTATGTATATCTGTGTGTGTAACAATTAAGTATTTTTCATTCATTCCGTTTGGTTCAACGGTAGCGATCCTGCCTTTCGCACCGACGGTCCTGGGTTCGAATCCCGGAACTGGCAGATGTTTGTGAGATGAATACCAGAATTTGTACCTGAGTCATGGGTGTTTATATATATATTTCTATGAATATAACATAGTATCATATATGTATGTCTATCCGTTAGCCTAGTATCAATAACACAAGCCTTACAGTGCTTACTTTGGGCTAGGCCAATTGATGTGAATGTAACAAATATTTATTTATTCATTCACCCTCAGAGGTGCCCGAGCTGGTGAGCGGTCCTCGATTGGTTTCCGGCGTGGCTGGCTCTCCAGCTTTGCTGCCGTGTGGGGCGTGGCCTCCGCCTCGCGTGGGCGCTCGTCTGCAAACTCCGCCACCAGAACGCCGAGTCTACGCCCCACCTCGACCGCACCACGCGCCGCCGACTCTGCTACTCAACGTAACTACCATTTCACTCTTCTAATTCCTACACTTACACACATTACACATACATACATACCACGATCCTGACATCTCTAGCTTCTTCATCTCTCATCAGCCAATCTCACCTGCCCTTTTTCCAGGACAACCTCTATTTGGTCCCTGAAAGCATATAATACATTTTGATAAAACAACTTGCTCAAGATTTTTTGCGCATGATTTATGTTTCATCATGACGTTTCTACTCCTTTACTGAAACCGTTTACGAGATGACTAAGGCAATGGTCGTCATATATCTGCTACTACCTTCACAATTTTTTTATCCCACTACTGAGTCAACATCATTTCGGAAATTAGGAGGCCCTTCCGGGAAGAATTTGCGAAAGAAACTCTGACATCTTTTGATTTGTCCCAGTGTATTTCTAAACTTGCAGACATAATTATTTCGTTAATGTTAGCTTTCCCTTTGCAGGTGACTTGGCTCAGAAACGGTATTCCGATATCAGAGGAGGCGGGTCGAGTCGCTGTGTCGGCAAGCGGTGCTTTAGAATTAGACCCGCTGGGACAGCGTGATGCCGGCGTCTACCGCTGCCGCGTTGCGCTCGCGCTCCGGCCGCACGTAGCCAAGTTAGTACATTGCCGTTTTGCCGGTGGCAAAGAATCCGGCACGTGAACTTGTAGGCTGCTCGCAGGTAGTTAGTTCTTTCTTCCTTTTTTGCCGATGGAAAGAGTGTTAAGATAGTACATTGCGGCTTCCTTGCCTGTTGCAAAGTGCCCGGCACGTGGCCCGTAGGCCGCTATGTAAGTACGTTGCCACTATCTTGTTGGTGGCAAAGAGCGTTAAGTTAGTATATTGCTGTATGCCGGTGGCAAAGTACCTGGTACATGCCCTGTGGGTTGTCGCCGCTGAGTCAGTACATTGTTTTTTCTTTGTCGATGGAAAGAGTGGTAAGTAAGTATTTTGTCGCTACCTTGCTGGTGAAAAAGTGCCTGGCATTTGCCCTGTAGGCTGCTCGTGGCAAAGATCTATAAGTTAGTATATTGCCGGTGGCAAAGTACCCGGCACGTGGACCTGTAGACTGCTAGCTGGTAGTACATTGCCACTTCCTTGCCGGTGGCAAAGAGTTTGGATCGTGGCTGCCGGCTAAATCGATGCCGATTTGGTGGCGGTATTGACCAGTTTTAAGTGGTTATTCCACTTAAACCAGATCAACTGTCTCAAACGTTTAGAAACATACAAGTCCAATCCAAGTGAAATAAAGTATCGACTTTAATAGGTTGGGTGAGGAGATCGAGTTGCGCGTGAGCACGGACACGGCCACAGAGTATCCGCCGCGGTTCGTCGCCACGCCACAGACTATAACAGTGCTAGAAGGTAAGCTAAGGCGGCAAACAAAACAATACTCACTTATTTATTATATTATACATAGTTATTACCAAAGAAATAGCATCTATACATAATATATGAATATAAAATTGCCTGTCACAATGTTTGACCGCGATGAACTCAGAAACTACTAAACCGATATTGATGATTTTTTTTTTCCATTTTGCTGGATCTGATCCAACTTAGGACATAGGAGAGATTTATAATACAGCAACGTGTGGCTGGGTTAGTTAGTAAAAGATATAAAAAATCACTCATGTTGATTCTGATTCAAATTCTTTCCCGTAGAGACGACAATGTTTTTAGATTACCTGCCTTTTAACCGCAAACTCATTGGTTGGCTTGGTTAACTAATATGATTTAATTTCTAAACATGTCTAATTATTTAGAATATTTTGTATCAATTTATAAAACCGGTAATTTTAAAATCTGAAAAACTCGACTGCTTTTGTGTGTAATTTGGAAATGAAAAACCCCTAATTAACAACAGAAACTAACCGACGTACTTTTTGAATGTGATCTTGTGTATTTTTAAAATTTGTTATTAAAATTATATCCTGGCAACACTTTCAGGTGCGTCGGTAACATTCGACTGTGCTGCGGTGGGCAACCCCAAACCGGAAATGACGTGGCTCAATAATGGAGTCGAAATTGATTTGAAGTAAGATTTTTCTTTTTTTTTAAATAGGTGGTATTTTTTAATTTAATTCGAAATAGATGCACTAGTTGCATATGTACGCATATACAGTAATACAATATCAAGGGTAAAGGTTTGGATTTAATATGCAAACTTGTTATAGCAAAACAAATATATAAATATATGGCGAAATCACATATTTTAAAATAATAAATAACCATTATTATTTATTTATTATTTAAAAATATAAAATCACGATAATTTACATCAATAAATACAAATTACAATTTATTTACGTGATAGAGAAAAATATAATGAATATCAATGATTATGATTTTTATACTTCAGTTTTTGGGATGAGTAAAAAATGTTAAACTCGCGTCAGGACACGTGACGTCAGGGCAGGGCGCTTGCGCCAGTGTGCGTGTGTGTTTGCTGTCATGATAGTACTTTTATACTGATAATGAAAGCAATTCGTGCGGAATTATTCCCTAACCATTCCAAAATATCAAAAATGCACAACGTTAATGTTCATGTTTTCACTTTTGCCGGCACTCCCGGAGTGCAACCCGTTGTTTCTTTTTTATTATTTAGTGCTATCATATATGATTAGTAATTTTAATAGAAAAATACAAAAAAGCCATCGTGCATGAGAATAACTTGTCAGACGCGTTGATTTTTTTTATTATATTTCTATTATTAATTTATATCACCTTTATCTTTACTAATCTAGGGGTCACTGGTTCAAATCCGGCACGAAGGACCACTATGTTAGTCGGTGATTTGATGCTGCCACTTCACTAATTTGCTGAATCTTGTTAAATAATAAATCCTTGACGGCCTGCCTATTATACCGACGGTTCTGGGTTTGTGTCGAGGAGGGGCAGATGTTTGTGTGACGAAACGAGCATTTGTACCTGATTATGGGTATTTATATAACGTATGAGGGGGTGCAATTTTATAATCATTTACCCGAGGAGATCAAAGAATCTAAAAATCTATATAAATTCAAAAAACAGTTAAAAAAATATATAACCGATGAATAAAGAGTAAAATATTAATTAAATTTATAATTAGGTAGGGTTAAAAAAAATACAACAACTTTAGTAACCATTTTCATCTTAACACTTATACTATTGGAAAAGAAAACGGGAAAAATACTTAAAATCTATTTATACTAAACTAAAATATATAAAAAAACATTAATAATAGTTATAAATAAAATAAATATAAATAAATTCCAATGGTCTACTCCATAGTTTTAATTAGTCCACGTCCCAACATTGCGCGATGACTTTTGTGTCGGATGGACGGGTACATAGAAAATTTCATGTGCATCACGACATGCTCGCATTGCGTGTGAGAGTGTGTTTGTGCAAGTAGTTCTTGTTTTGTTTTAAGTTTCATAATGTATCGAATCTGCGGTGAATAGGTCTGGTTGTTGTTTTCTGTTTGTGTCTTTGTTAATGTTTAGTTGTATGTGCGCTGCGCCAAATTATTGTTATAATTGTAATATTTATTTTCCTAATCTCATTTTAAGCGAACAAATGTTCTTATGAGAATAAATGTCTTTAAACCTTAAACCTTATATACCGCAATGAACTCCGAAAATACTCAACAGATTTTGATGTTTTTTTTTTTAATTTTGTTGGATGTCTTCCGACTTAGAACATAGAATGGGTTTCATTTTAATTTATAATCAAAAATATTTTTTTATTGCAATACATAATAACTGATTCACAGTAACGCGTGACCGGGTCAGCTAGTATTTCTATAAATATTACTTATTTATGTATCATATATGTATGTCTATCCGTTACCCTAGTATCCATAACACAAGCCTTACAGTGCTTACTTTAGGCTAGGCGAATTTGTGTGAATGTAAGAAATATTATTATTATTATAAGGCTTCTCTTATGGATACTAGAGTAACAGCTAGACATATGACACATAAATATGTAATACTAATAGAAATATATATGAGTCAGGTACAAATGCACGTATTCATCATACAAACATCTGCCCAGGACCATCAGTGAGTACATTTGCACCAAGCGGATCAAAAGTAATTGATTATTTAATCTATAGTGATTTGGACTCTCGCTTCTACCGGTGGGGAGGAGGGTCCCTCCGTGTTCAGTCTGCTCGTGCGTTGGATGCTGGAGCCTACACTTGTCGGGCTCACTCGAGACTCGATTCCGCAGACGCAGCAGCCGTACTCAACGTACTAGTACGTACTCCGAGGTCTCATTTCTCTATCTACGTTTCCACTTACTTGTACTAATGCTTACCAGTTTCTTTCTAGTTCATTGTAACATTTAAACCTTTGACACTTCTATATATTTTGACATGGTCTTTGTTTTTTTAAATTTATTATTTTTAAATATTTATTTCCGGTTGACACTTTAGCTTTTAGTGCAATAGTCATGAACAAGATGGCTTTACTTGTGTCAAAACTCGTACCGAATTCACTTCGCGCCAATTTCTGGCATTCGTTCGTGGGTAAAATTTGCAAAATACAAATAAAACATAAAAAGTACACAACTGTTTTGAAAACTGTGGCGTAGCATTATGCTATAATAAGTTGAACAATTCTTTCAAGGCATTTCATACATCCTAGGTGAACAGTATAGCACAGTGTAACGTATCTGTAACACTCCCTTTTTTATGTTAGATTATTTATTTATATTTTTCGTTTTTGGTGACTAGGACTTTTCGATATATTTATTATCATTTTAACTATCCCTTTATTATTTATATTAATATTATTTTTCACATTCGTATTAATTATTTTTGTGACTTTCATGTGTTTTGGAAAGATCAGTAAACTTGTATCGTTTTTTATTAATAAATAAATCTATACTTCTATAGATAGCGTTGTTTGTCAAACAAAACAGTGACGTCTAGACTATCCTTTAAAAATCGCCTCAAATAATAATCCAGGAAATGCAAAAAATCAGCAGATTTCTGCACTTACTAATTATACATTTTTAAATAATTCTACATATTTAATAGAAATATCACGATGTGCATTATTTTTTTAATATTATAGCCACTCAGCCTTTAACAATCATATTATTTCTTTGTTATAGTATAATGTTTATTGTGTAGGTTTTCAAGTTCGCGCTGTTACATGTAGACTCGTGTGTTTATTGGATAAGAGAAGAAAATAAGTGCTTCGCTCTCAGAGCAAAGGAATAAGCAATGAGCAATGAATGTTGCTAATTAAACAACGTGTGTTTAACAATAATACTGTCTTATACACACACACTTATACATTAATATGAAACCTATCCATAAAAATATTCAACGGAATATAAGAAAAAAAAAATAATTTCATAAGAATGGATAGGTTTCATATTAATTTGTAATACAACACGTTGTCGGGTCAGCTAGTAACTATATAAAATTTAAGAGTTTTTTTTCAAATTTTATGTATTAGTAATTTAAATTTTTAACATGTGACATCACAAAGCTTTTGACTCCCCTGGCCTTTGTCACTCTCTGACACATTTTGATGATACCCTCTCAAAGGCGACTTTACCTATGGTGCAGATTGTGAGTTGCACACGGGCGCCGCGATCTTAGGGGGCGCTTCAATCACTTCAATGTCAATAAATCTAAATCGCAAAAAAATGAACTCTCCATACAAAATTACTGATCAGCTGATCGAGTGAGAATAGAAAGTCGTTTTGTTTATAATTTCCATTTTTTGACATTGATATATCTAACATTTGTAAAGACATGTTAACATGGTAGATTTTGCCTTGTTAGGGCCTGTATAAACAAGATTGGCAAATACCTTAAATCGATTTTCAACTTAATCTTCAAATAATAGAGTTTATTATCTACTGGGAAGTTTTAACAGTTTGTAGTAATGTGTTGTTATTTGTACCCATTTCATTTTGACCACGCGCATACTAGAGGGCGCTAGGGCGCATCCATAAATTGCATCACCTTTAACGTATGACGTAATTAATGGATGACCCCTAATACTGTTTTATCTGTAAGTTGAATGTTATTTTGACGCCAGGTGGCGCCCCGCGTGTCGACGCCATCCGGCGTGGTGGTGGCAAGAGAAAGGGGCGTGGCTCTATTGCCGTGTACTGTGAGAGGAAGGCCGACGCCCTCCGTCACCTGGTTCAAGGATGGGGAACCACTCACTCCCAACCAACACGACATCGTGTTACTCGACGGGCGAGTACTTTTATTTATTTATTACTTTATCTTTATCATATCAATTTATTTAATTAATAGAAACAAAGTCTCATGTTCAGTCACAGTGGAACTTTATCAAATTAATAGATATAGTCAAATTGCTAACTAATGAATTATTGAAATCTGTTTATTAAATCATTAAAAAAAAGTGATTTAATTCAAATTACTAAAATTAAATTTTTAAAGGCAACTACTATCAACTGTTATTTGTAACATATTATCAGCGAGATTAAATTATAAACTAGAGTAAATACATAGACACCTACGGTCTATCAAAGCGTTAGGGATATTTTTGTAAAATTGACAAGTTATTATTTATTAAAACATTTGTATTATATAAATAAAGATATAAATCAACTAGTTTACAAATTAAATTACGTATCATTAAAAATATCAACATCATATGTGTATAGAATGTTACTTTATATTACTAAATACTGTAATTGTGTAATGCGCACAGCAAAGGAGTCGACCTCCCTCCCTGCATCTGCATTTCTGAGCACTTATAACCCGTCCGTTCAAAGTCAGGATGAATAGTCACCGTCTGGGTTAGCTCGTTCCATCGTGGATCCTGTTTTGGTCCCAGAGCTTGATTGGGATCAAGAGTGAATCCATTCTAAATAAAAAAATAATTACATAAAAAAATTGTCATTAGTGTTACACGGAACTCAATCGCACATCATTTGGGAAGAGATGCGAGAGAATTGGGTTTGATTCCTGCCTGACCTGAAAAAAGTTGAATCTTTTCTTGTACTAATTTATTTACATATAAAAATATAACAGTTTAATTACTTTAGATTTCATAGGCTTACTTAATATTCGACGAAGGAATGTACTATCAACGTACCACATAAAAAATTGAAAATATGATATTAAATGCTACAAGTAATAAAGAGAAAGTCGTGTAAATAAAGAAGTCTGGCGAACTTCTATTTATTTTTTGAGCTCTGTATAGAGATCGCGTTCGTGGAAATAATCGAATTACACTTGAAGATAAGCTCGACTAACAAAACAGGGTTACAGAGATTTCACGATAAATAACCTCATAATGTTGAGGCATCGAGCACACCCAATAGAGTGGTAATATTGGGCTGTCCGCCTCCGCAACTGATTAGTGATTTGTCACTTATAAATATTAACGCTCGCTCCCACTAAAACAGTACAAAACCAGTATTGGATCTGTGCGTATGTGTCTGCTTATTCCGAAATTTAATTTCAAATAAATAGGTTCATAATGGCGTGCCGTTCTATTCGGTGGCGCGGAAAAAACAACAGAACTTCAAAATATAAAACTGACGGAATAACCTTTCATCGGAAAGTTATAGTTAAAAATATTTTTTTATAAAAAATTGTCAGGGCTCACATTAAACTGGACAATCAAAGTGAAATGGTTGACGCACGTGTTCAGGTGTCTATGCGTCCTGCTTCCACATAAAGTAATTCTCATTACGCCATCTCTTTCTAGTCTACGCTCTCAACACTAGTGTTGCATTCAAAGGATCAAGGGGTGTATCGATAAATAACATTATTGTAGCTTATTACATATTTTATTCAAACTTAAAAGTAATTTTGAAATTATAATATTTGCATTAATGATCTAATTGATAGTGTTGTGCATTATTGATTATCTAAAACTTGATCGATTATACCGATATATTAGGTATCTAGTGTAGTTGAAATAAACGGTTGAACGGTTTTTATACTTTTTTGAATAAATCGGTTTGTAACAAATTGAATTGAAATTGTTTTTTTGTGTTAGCTTTTTTTAGCAATAAAAAGACATATGATAACAAACAATCAGTCAGAAGAATTTATACGAAGCTAATTCATTTTAAAAATCAGTAAGCCAATGAATGGTTAATTGATTATTTCATGTTTACTTTTAATACAACTAAATAAATGTAATTTGGTAATTGGTTTGGTTCTTGTTAAGGTGCAATTCAGGGGTTAATATCTTCTTATTTGATCACTAGCAGCATTTATAGGCATTTATTTCCATAAGAGAACACGTTAAAATTATTCACTATTGCTATAATTACTGATGTATTGGCTATCGATATCGATGAACCTTTGATACTTGGACACTACCACATCTCTAGAGTGATAGTTGACCTTAGGATAGCCAATCGGAGCGCAGTTAGAGCAGTGTGAGAAGCGGCGAATTAGCGGAATTGTTTTCAAACAAAATAATTGACATTTCTACTCTATTGGGGTATGTGCTCTATGTGTTGAGGTTAGCATTTAAAGAGTTTGTTTTTAAAAACTCTCATTTCGTCGTTTTAAAAATGACCAGATAAATTAATAGGTACATAAATTTAAACAATTTAAAGCGACTGAAAGATATATTAAGTTGGTTAGGAAATTTTAAAAATTTTTTTCATAATCAAACACCGACTTACTACTCAGAGGGTTATAGTAAATGTTAAAACTCAATTTTTTATGACTTCACAGGATGACTAAGGCAATGGTCGTCATATATTTTCTACTACCTTCACAATATTTTAATCAGGTACGTTTCTAATTGTTAAAATAATTGATATAAATCAATTTGATGTAGGAACGTGCCCGATTAAAATATTGTAAAGGCATGGGGTACCATTTCATACAAAAGATTTTTAATTCTAAAAAACCGCAATAGATGTCACTACCATTAACATTTGTAAATTATAACATTTCACATGTTTAGAAATAAGACGAATTAAGTAAAAATATTGAGATTAAAATAAAGACTAGCATATTTTATATATACAACTTCAAATCAACCTTAATTCGACTCCTAAATTTGAAGATAAGAAACACCGTAAATAATCAATTGAGAATACGAAAGTATAGGCTACATGTGACTTTTCAGCTATGAGGCTTACGAAGTGTTTTGCAATTGTAACGCTAGATGGCGGGTTTTACGGAAACAAAATAATTTACACCTTAAGGTTTTTGCATAAATCGATTATTTATACCCTAATAAAGGCAAGAGTTCAATTTCCAAATAACTTTTTTCAGTAAAAAACTATATGAAGTAGTAAAATTTTTAAAATTTGCGCATATAAAAAAATAACAATTTAATTTCTTCAAACGACTTCCATCTCTCTTCTATCCAAAAAGGTTCCATATCTGTCCATGAGATATTTGCCACTTGATAATGAATTATTGAAGGCATAATGTCGCAATTTTATTTTATTTATAAGTGTCCTACTTTCTGAGTAATACGTATTTTTTTAAATTTTGATTTTATTTTTTTCTCCAAAAATCGGCAAAAGTGGAACCTGGATTTAGTATAGAAAGGTTCTATAAACAAAATCCCACTTTTGCGGTTTTAAGCAGTTATGATAGAATTTACATAAAGGTCAACTTTCATGATCTGGGGTTGTCACAAAGATCAACTATGTGTTAAATGAAAATGTTTCATTTTGTTTGTTAATTGATACCGTCAATGAATTGAATAAATTAACAACACTTATAGACGAATACAATATACTTACATGTACTACCTACCTAATGTAGATGTGGTAATGTAGGAATACTTTATGTATGTTCGACCACATCTTTTATTTTGTACCTTACACGCCAAATGTTCGAAAAAATAAACTATGTTGATTGAAATAATTTAACACATATACACACATCCTATACTTTAAACGAGCAATTCTTGCATGTACCTATATAAATATGTTGGTATGTAATTGGTTTCTTGGAAACGGGTCTAACAATTGTGATGAAATTTTAGATTTAGAAATTCATTCACATTTAAAATCGATCTAGGTAAATCTCATCACCTGCCGGCACCTTTTTAGTGCACCGCGTCTACTTTAACTTGACGCCAGAATTTATTTCAGAACTCAGTCGCCTTGTAATGAGGGATAGGCTGGGTATCCTCTCCTATTAAGATCTGCCCTTATTTGTTTACATGTCACTTAACTGTCTATCTATTATCATATTAAGAGCTTCTTTAGGCGTATAAGGTTGTGGCTTTGCCGCTTTAGAAGTAGGGTTATTGTGCCTTTCTACATCGCTCGAAAAAATACTAGTGGCGAAGGCTTTAATAATTTTACCAGTGGCTGAGATGGGCCCGGTGAGGTATAGTCTTTGGCTAT
Source organism: Calamotropha paludella (assembly GCA_927399485.1). Lineage (NCBI taxonomy): Eukaryota > Metazoa > Arthropoda > Insecta > Lepidoptera > Crambidae > Calamotropha > Calamotropha paludella. The sequence goes on along the minus strand of OV656830.1, from coordinate 448,787 downwards.
GGCTCTCAGTAGGTTGGGTAAGCCCCTGCTGAGGCAATACGGTGCCATGGGTCTGTGACCCCGCGAAAAAGTAACTTCTCATACAAATCAATCTAATCAGTTGATCGCATCTTTAAAAAAAATTGCATTCGATCAGAAAATAAAAGCATAGTACAAAGTCGTGGGCATAAATCGGTTAACAGGTACGTACCTATTTTTGTAACAAAAAACCTTAGAAGCAAGCAGGCATGAACTTGTGTCTAATTGGGTCTCCGAAACACACAAAACAAACAATTAACAGTTAACACCCAGACCCGAAAACGAAAATCGATGTTCTCGTTCAAAAATAATACACATATTAATATTTTAAAAATTTTCGTCGAGATCAAGTTCGGTGACAACCCTAGCATAAAAATTTTAAAATGAATATCTTCTAATCGCCGCAATAGTGGGACGTGGCTCATTTATGTATATTTCTATTTAAGTTGTAGGTTCCACTTTTTCGTTTTTAGGGAGAGAAAATAATAAATACGAAATAAAAAAAATGCTGCTCCCAAACCAATGGATTTTTAAGCTAAAGAAACGCGTTTATATGCGTGTGATTATGTCCGATTCACTCATCACTACATAGTATAAATCAAAGTCGCTTTCTCTGTCCCTATATCCCTTTGTATGCTTAAATCTTTAAAACAACGCAACGGATTTTGATGCGGTTTTTTTTAATATATAGAGTAATTCAAGAGAAAGGTTTATATGTATAATACATGCATAATATAGTAGAGCATTGCATCCGTGCGAAGCCGGGGCGGGTCGCTAGTATTTATTAAAATATATATTCTTTTATCTACTCTCACATCGTAAAATTCAAAATATTAAACTCAAAACGAGTTTATATTGACGAACTTTACAAATAGTATATCGTAATGAAATTAAAAAAAATTAATACAACACTATTTGTCTAACAAAATAATGTTATAATTTTTTTTTTTTCATTACGTTTTGATTACAGACCATTGATATAATACTGCGCCAATTCGTATAGCACTGTTTCATTTTTTTCATTTTTTATCTGTGGCTGAGCACGCTTTGGCGCATGCGCGGTGATATCGGAAATTTTGGCGCTATAATACGTTTTCTTGCAATTCTTTGTTGTGTTTCGCTGGATAATTATTATTGTTTATTAAAATATCTGATACTGAAAGTGAAGAAAATTTAACGCAGCCCGACATTTTGGAGACTGCGGCAGCAGTCACTCTTAATCTACTAACAGTAAAGTCATTGTAATATACAAAATGTTAACACTTACAATAACCAATAAATAAACTGTATCAATCTCTATCTTTTATTTGATATATTCAATGTATGAGATTAGATAAAGTATTGTATGAAACTGCACATAACTAGGTTTTACACCCCTCATTATGTACCAATTTCATAAACTACTATTCTATTCACTTTCTATTCATTTTATAAAAAATATTTTAGATTTCATAGGTCAAAGGTCACGATAAGTTCATGATTTTTTTTCTCAAAAAGTATTGGAGTTAGACTTCTGGGAATTGAACTCATGCTTTTTTAGGGTATAAATAATATATTTATGTAAAAACCTCAATTTGTATTGTGTAATTTTTTTTGGTTCCATAAAACACTGTGCTATGTTAGATCAATCGGAAGTACATTAGTAGGCCCAATCATGAAATCCTGAAACCCTTTAAGATGGTCGACATTTTATCGACGAATAAAATAACTCTCAGTCACTGAAAAGTAGGTACGTACATGTGATAGTGACAAATGTTTTGTCCGTCAATAAAATGCAACCTATTACGGCCACGGGTGTTTTCAGTAACAACTGTTACTATTTAAAATACCTAAATCTCGATAGGTGTGCCTCTAATATTTTATTTCCCTCAATTTCTCCAGGATCACGTCACCTGGCCCTGACCTGATAAAGGAATAAACTAGAAAGTGTTTTTTTTAGTTTTATTTGAAACAAAAAATCAATTTTCCAAATAGGTATAATACGCGACACGTTCGTAAACCTGAGCCAAACATGAGTAAAAAATACATAGTTAGAATAGCTAAGAAAGTGGTTTCCTAAAATCGTTCGCAATGTTCCGTCAATACAGTAAAAGTTCCCCATTCACGGTTTCCTTATCCGAGAGAGAAAAAATTGCAACACAGTTCCTGTATTCGCGGCTAAAAATTTCATTATTCGAGGATGAAAACAGTAAATAGAAAGAGATTCAGTCTTTTATTAAAGTAGCGGCATTATTTCAGTTCTGGTATATGCCCAGGCGGCTTTCATGAAAGATTTGACCAAGTGGACTAATGTCAATTAAAACAAACCTTACCGACACAATACAAAAGCAAGTTAAAAAAAGAATATTACCCCTCGTGGTAATAGAGTAGTTCTACGTTCGTAGTACATCGACGAGGATCGAACTACTCATAGGTCCGCTTGGTAAGGAATACCTACATTAAATTTAAAAAGTCTGAGTGAAGGTTTATACGCAAATTAACTTTGTGATCATGAAAGCTGATCGATCTATGGAAATGAGCCTTACTCTTAAAAGGTAAATTTATAATGCTACAGCTCAAATTGATTTTATTTTTATAAATATTCGTTTTATTTTGTAACTTGTAACGCATCCCCTATGATTCCATACTAATTACCATTCCATATTCACAGTTTCTATATTCGCGGCATATTTTTGGAACGTTAAACCCCGCGACCGTGAATAAAGATATTTTAATGTAGGTACTGTTACTGACATACGAAACTTCGATTGATTACGCATCCACCAACGTCTGTGAGTAGGCTATAACGAAGCGCCATCTAACAACAACAAGCGATAACCGTATTCTTAGTGTCTCACTAGATGGCAATACGTATCGTGTTATTTGTGTTCTCACTAGTGTCATCTATCGTAAAATAGAAGGAAAGCAATATAGCCAGTTGAATAACCAGTTTTAGGGTGTAACCATTTTCTTGTACTAAGTGGTGTCTCTGTATATTATCTACTTTGTGGTAAAGGTAGTAGAAAATATATGACGACCATTGCCTTAGTCATCCTGTGATCACGGCTCCTGTAAAGGAGTCGAAACGTTAGGATTAAATATAAAATAAATTATGTGCAAAATCCTTAAAGTGTTTTATTCAAATAATTTATTATTCTTATATTCGATATAAGACTTTGTAAATTATAAGGGCGATTTTCGCCAGTCTTCTTGGTCATAATCCTGGTCGGATGTTTAGGTGGTCGCTTCGCATCCAGGGCGTGCTGGAAGTGGACGCGGGAATGTTCCAGTGCGTGGCCACCTCCTCAGTGGGGGCTGCTCACGCCTCATTACGTCTTCTGGTGCTGCCACCCAGCGATGGTAAAGCTTAAGGGGCCTTTTGATAGAATCACGCGTTACTTGGCGGAAGTCCATATACATTAGGAAAACAAGAATATATAGTTTCCTACCGCAAAATAATCTTACAGAACTAAGCTTCATACTTTTGTTTGACTAATTAAAATACTGAAACGCGAAATATATATTTGTTAAAAAACTCTTAAAATTTACGAACTTAATCTATATTGTTAAGCGCATGAAAAATTATAAATTGAGAATGTGTTAAGTCACATCAGAGGAGAGGGGCTTCTAAAAATGTGCAACCTGTGACGAGGATGGGGGAGAGGTTGGAAATTCCTAAAATTGACTTGAAATTGAATGTGACGTAATTTACGGATGCCCGAAAACTTAAGCAGTGTGCATCGCCCGCCCGCTTGCAAAGAAATACCGAAATCGCAGACACCGGCACCTTCACCAATGTACACAAGTTTCACCCCCACACGGAACATCATCAGGAGCTGTTAGACCATGCAAAACTTAAGTGCACGGTTCTGCACGGTCTAACAACTCCTGATGATGATTATTTGCGGGCAGTGCACACTGCTTGAGTTTTGCGAAAGAGAGCTACGTATTTTTTGTTTTACTGATGTTTAAGGGGCCATCCATAAATGACCCGACATGAATTTTAGGACTTTCAACCCCTCTCCCCGTTCTTGTTCAGGCTGTCACATCTTTAGAAGTCCCTCCTCTCTGATATGACTTCACACATTTTTCAATATTTAATTTTTCATATGCTAAAGTACTGACAATGTAGATTAAGTTTATAAATTTTTAGTTTTTAATAAATACGTAATTCTTTAATTAGTTAAACAGAAATATGTAGCTTAGTTCCGCAAAATTATTTTGCGGGAGGAAACTATATATTTTTGTTTTCCTAATGGATATGGATTTCCGCCAAGTAACAGCTGATTCTATCAAATAATTAGTATTTTAAATTTTAACATGTGTCGTCACAAAAACTCTCACCCCCCCTGCCCCTTGTCACACAATGTCCCATTCCGGCAATACCCTTTAACGTGTGACGAAATTGATGGTAAACCCTAACATAAAAAAATAAAATTAATAAACCAACACGCTAATCTAATAAGCTATTTAGGCAGTATTCCTTAATTTTTTTATTATTATTTTATAGGTATTGATATTATTTTTTTATTATTATTATTTTATAGATTAGATAGAGAATATACTGAACTAAATATTTTTATGTTATATTGAAAATGGTTTTATTAAATAATGCTATCGTAACTAATTCAAGGTACCATCTTTATTCAATTTGCATATTTGTAATTAAGACATATTGGGGGCCATTCATTTATTACGTAAGACGATTTAGGGGGGGAGGGGGGTCGACCATGTCTTATTTTTTCTTACGAGGGGGTGGGAGGGAGTCTCAATAGTTCTTATGTAAGATTACAAAAATGCACAAAGTTAAAATTATACTTTGAAAAAGCGCGGGCAACCGCACGAGTGCCGAGTCTCGCTCGGATGCGTATAGATAAAAACTTTGGAATATCTTTCGTTGTCATAATGTATTTATTCCTAAAATAGTTTGGCATAAAGGGTATGGCATATTTTTTTTTGCATAATATTACTTTGTCATAATTGATTTTTAGCAGCATATTACCTATATATGCTGCTAAATATCTGTGGCATAATTATAATTAGGTATTATTATATATTTATGCATAATCATAATTTGCACAATGTTTTTAGGCATTGTGTAGAGTCGCATAATAGAATTTTAGAATAAACTTCTATTTTATTAATGGTTGTTTGAATCTGAAAAATAAAAAGGTACCTTAACCAGTATTTCCTATATAATATTGTGTCAAAGTAGGTTTAGGTAAGGTAAGGTTAGGTTTTTTTTATACTTATTTGTTAATTTTCAGGGGTAACTGTCCCAAATTTATAATAAAGTTATTATTTATAATAAAGTTATTATTTATAATAAATTTTTGGGTATAAGTTATTTTTGTGTTATTGCGTCCAGGGGTCAGTGCCAGAGATACTCTTCGCCCTGAAGCAAAAATAACAAGAAAAAGAGAGTAGAAAGATGGAGCGACAGTAGGGATAGAAAAGAAAGAGATTAGAAAGAAATGTAGTTTGAAATGCAATTTTTACAATTGCTAAAGTTATTGTTAGAATTTCGGTGTTATTATAATAGTTTTAAGTTACTATGAACTATAAAAAAATTGATTACATGAAGTATTTTTAATTATTAGTGAAGTGATCATCCTAATAGTAATGTATTGTAGGTTAGGTTAGGTTAGAGCAATGTTTATGTAAAAAGTTATTGATGTGTGTCTATAATATTAGGAGTTACTTATCCTGCGTAAGATGATTATCATTATATTCATTATGGTTTGATACCATTATGCCTTTATAAAGTAATGGTTGTGAATTTTATGTTTAATTATGATTATGTTGATTCTATTTATGATTAAAACAATTTTGATAAATTTGTTATGAATAATAATATTATGCATAAATATAATTTGTATGAATTCCCATATGCCAACATATTTTATGGTTTAAATTTTTATGCAAATGGATAGTGAACCAAAAACTTTATAGCCGTAATTTAAATATTGCTTTAGCTTTAGCCATATATTCAAGGTGAGGCAAAAAAGTTTTGTGCCGCATCGGAGCTGATGTGGAATGGATGAACGTTGACAACGTCACAATCCTGAATAACCAACTAGAAGCAACACCTATTACTTATTAGAGATGTTCCAGTGTCCGGTTCACTTTCCGAGTGGATTTTGAGCCCCTGGACTGAATTTCTTATGTAGGTAAAGATGAATGATTAAAATCAAAGTTTATTCTACCAAAAAAATAAAAATTATTAGTACCTTTGTAAGTACAAATAAACATTGCTAAAAATTGTTACTTTCAAAAATAAACATTAAAACAAACCAAACGTGTATTCATTTTTGCCTTTAGATTCTTACGTAATAAATATTAAACAGGGGGGAGGGGGTCGGCCTATTCTTATTTTTTCTTACAATAGGGGGGGAGGGGGTCAAAATCTAGCGAAAATAGTCTTACGCAATAAATGAATGGACCCTCAAATGAAAATAAATTGGTTTTCGAATATAGCAACCTCAAAGAAATATGGACGTTATGTAGCCGTATTTTAAGAATCGCATTTTTGTTGCGTTTTTATATCCTCTGATCCGGTTACCTACTTGTATTACTTATTATTTTGAGAATAATACCCCAAAAAGAAATTAAAATAAAGCTGGTGCTCAAAATGTTTTAGTTTTCTTTTTGTAAGAAAATAATTGTGATACGAAAGTACTAGCCATGGGCATTCTCCTCTGCACTTTTTTTCTTTTTTATTTTATTTAAAATTTGATTTTTTTATGTTGTTATTCATGTTTATTTACTTTAAAACTTGCATGATTTATTTTATTTTAGTTTTTCGTTTCTCTAATATTGTCCCCAGGTCCCGAATTAGGCTGGAATAGCACAAAGCCACCAAAAGGTTTCGATTCAAAATCTTTTCTCAATTCATTAGTGCCAAGTATCGAAACATCATCTAAACATACAAAAACTCGACCCTCCTATAAAAACTCTACGCAAGACATTTTTAATAGTCTGATAACCTCGGGGCATTTTGGAGACCAAAATAATGAGTCTGATTTGTTAGAATCGGATTTTCTTGGGGAAACTTCGTCGGCATTCACTTCTGGTCCCGAACTCGAATATGATTATAACTATGACTCAAATCAAGTCGATGATTTAGATAATTCATTTCACGCTGCCGAAGGATTGGATTCGGATCAAATTGTGAACGCGAGCATCATCTCTCCGCCTAAAAACTTAAGGGCGGTTATTGTGAAGCACAGATTTGTCACTCTGAGTTGGGAGGAGCCGGAGGTGAAGAACGAGGAAATAACAGGATATACCATCATGTACCAAGTGAAAGGCAGTGAGAGGTGAGTAAACCCATGTTTAGATTTAATATTACAAAATATTCAGTGATGTGATAGTTACCGTTTACCATTGCAATTTTTTCGTAGTGTAATATTTTGGGCTCTATTTGTTTTATATTTAATTCACAAATTTACCTATCACAGTGTTTGACCGCGATGAACTCTGAAACTACTCATTTTGCTGGATTCGTTCCGACTTAGTACATAGGATAGGTTTCGTTTTAATTTAAAATATCAAATGCAAATTTTAACAACTGGGCCACAGCAACGCGAAGCCTAAAAGCTAGTAGTATATAAAAATGTGTATCTTTTGTATGATGGACTCAAATAAACGACAGGTTTCAAAAACATCCCTCAAACATGTTTAAGTCACTGTATGAGCGAGCTCCTAAAATGTGTATCAATTACACAATAACATTGATTTTAAGCTATCGCTGCAAATAGGTGAATGAACAAAGTAGTAAAACAGTAGCAATTATCTGTCTTACATTTTTTCGCACATCCTTTCGAATATTAGTTCACTTTCGATGTAGAGTTAGCCATTCTAAAATTTATTTGTTAGGTTATTGTAGTAGCCTACAAAAGAAATATTTTTCTTGTATACATGGAGTACGAAGATGTTTACAAGAGATTTAAATCAATATTAAAATTTCCTTTTAAAGAACACCCGGTTTGAAAGTTTTCCGCCTGAAAATTACGAGCTAAATATAAATTACCATTTAAAAAATTGGTTGCCTGTAAAGTCGGTATACGGGCGAAAGTTTTACGTGACAACGACTTTGAGTGGTAAAATAATTTAAATGTGAATATTCATTCGTATAGTAGGAAGAAGGATGAAATAATAGTAACAATTTAAAACATTTATTTATACAAAGAATTATATTTAAAACATTAATTTATAGGCACGCGTCCCTTCCACTTTTTATGTCTGTCTCTCTCGCTCTTAGGCGGGCTAACCATGCCCGAGTGGAAGGGACGCGTGCCTCTCACTCGCTCTCATTGTGAGCGCATAACGTGAGCGGAGCGTAACGCAGTTTCTTGAAGTGTCACCCGGCAAACCAATTTATAAGACGTTGTCACGTCAAAAATCAAAATAGAAAACATTTTTAAGTTCGTATCGTTACGTTTACTACGGAAAATGCTGAATAAATGCCGGTGTAATTCGGGCACTAGCACCAATAAGCTGATGTTAAAAAAATGTACCGGCAATCTTTCTCGTTCTCGCTACTGCTAGAGGTTACGACGTCACAACGTTATCTATGTGTAACGTAAATATGTTTTTTTGGTGGTCCTTAGGCAGCTGGTGGCAGAGGGAGGGGCTCGTCACGAGATGAACGTGGCGGCGCTGCAGCCCTCCACCGCCTACCACTTCCGGGCAGCTGCGCGTACGCATCACGCGCGCTCGCCCTATGGACCGGTGAGTGCTAGGTGGATGATTGCCTACGTCACCAGTAATAACTTATTTATTGAAGTAAAACTTCTTTACCCACGTTTGTCTTGGGGAGTAAGCTGGTGAATGCGTGAAGAGAGTGGAACGTTGAGAGGGAGATATAAGTTAGAGAAGATAGAAAGGGAGAGAGTTACGTTTCGAATATTACTGTAGGGGCAAGAGAGAGAGGTGCAAGCACACATTTTCTTTCTCCCTTGCTTTCATAGCCAGTTACGTTTCGTATACGTATCTATATATGTATACATACATACACAGATATAATATAAAGCACACTCGTTTTTTTGTACAGTTAATACCGCACATACCGCGGCCTCAGTATAAGTTCAGTGACCTCAATATTAAACAAAACTTGCATTATAACCTGTATTTTTACTTATATTTTAATGTCGAAGTAACTGTACCACTGTTATAAAGAATAAAATCTTAGATATTGGGTTTTCTTTGAGCAATCTAACTTCTATTTATGGTGTATCGAGTGTGTGGTCAACTAAGCAGCTCGTACATTAAATGGTCCTTCGAGCCAGATTTTATTGAAAAGTTACAACAACAGCCAACTTTAATATATGTAAAAATATGTTTTATAGTTAATACTGATTAGAGCATTACTGTTATACCTAATAAAATTAAATAATAATCAAGATCTGACATATATTCCTTTACGAGTAACTTCTCTATGGAAATAAACGAAAATAAAATGAATACATAAACATTCGTAGTTACTATACATGTATAATCATAATGATACAGTTTACATACGTAAACGTTGGTAATTAAAATAACTTTACTCTAATACACTAAAAATAAATTGTTTTGAATCGTCCAACATTTTTACCGACCGCCTATTCAGGACGTCTTTTAACTGACAAGAAGAATGGTCGCAATACTCGTCAGCTTTAAAAAGTAACGACATTTACAATATTATATGTTGTCACCATACATAATCCACAAAAAATAAACAATATTATTCTGTTATCACAATAATAGTAATGTTACGGTCTCATTACAAAAGTTAATTTATAAAAGATTTATTATTATTATTAACTGCCTCCCCCAGCCGTTGGAGGTGCAGACGCCGGCTGAGGAGGTGGGTCGGGGCTTCCCCGTTGCAGTACGAGTGGAGGCAGTGTCTCCGAGGAGTGCTCGAGTTCGTTGGTCTCCACCTCCCCCTCCCCCGCCTCCACCCACTTCCCCCTCCGCAACCACTCCCCCGGCCCCGTCCCCACCTCGCCGCTACCGCCTGCTTTACACTGAGGTGTGTAATTTTTTCATGTTTAATCTAAATGTATAAATATTCCCTGTCACAGTGTTTGACCGCAATAAACTCAGCAGATTTTGATGATTTTTGTTTCAAATTGTTGGATTTGTTTCAACTTAGCACGTAGATAAAGTTTCATTTTAGTTTATAATAAAAAAGAAAATTATAATATGTGAGCCACAGAAATGCGTGGCCGGGTCGGTTAGTATAAAATAAATTATGCGCAAAATCGGTAAAAAAAGTTTTTTTATTGAAATATTTGTTTATGTTCATTTTTCAGATCGATACTGGCATAGAACAGAGCCAGCTGGTGGAAGTGGACCCTACCCTGGAGGAGTACAACGCCACACTGAGCGGACTTAGGCCGGCAGGCGCGTACTCGGTGCGGGTGGCGGTGGGGGGAGGCGGAGGAGGGGAGGAGCCGTCCAGCGAACCGGTCCGATTCCGGACGCCCGGGGACGTGCCGTCCGCGGCTCCGGTTAACGTCACGGCCATCGCCACCGGCGCCAATGTGAGTCTTAAACACCAACATAGGGTGCCAGGAGTTTACGTCACTGTTAAATCAAAAGTGGACGAGATGGTACAGAAAAGCATTTGCAATTGCTCAAATGTGTACTTGTAATTTTATAATACAATGGGATATAACTGCGTTATTGTCGAGAGTATTTCAGGAACGTGCAATGCAAAGCCATTGGGCAAAGCGGACACATATCATTAAGTGAATTTAAATTGCAGCAGAGAACAATACTTCTTCAAACTAACCTCTTTACTTGTTTATTTGTTGTTATAGACGATGACGTCACGCTAAACGGCCGTTTTGAAGTGCTTGCTATTTTGCTGCTATTTTAATATTTGTTTTATACCTTATATTTCTTTTGGTGTCGAATTTTTAACCATTATATTTTGTTACAAAATTCCGGCTTTTAAAAATCCCACATATTATATAAATTCGTTGAACAATTTATTGCACAAAATCACAACAAAGACTGGCATCGTCACAGGGGACATTAATATTGACATACTACCAGGTGAGGTAAATGGTGCTGGAAGTAATTATCTCAATGTAATGGCTTTCAACAGTCTTAAACAAGGGATTAATAAGCCGAAAAGACTATATTCTTGCACCGATCGCTTTATGATCAAGACACAATTTATTTGTCAAATATTTGTATTCGATGAACTAACCGATCATTTGCTAATTTTACGTAGTTTACGCTAGTTTTACAACATATAGATATGTCGATAAATAAAAATCAAACACCGCCAAATTTGAGGACCGTAACAGATTATGAAGCTATTAAGGTAGGATTACAACAGATAGATTGGACCACATTATACAATATGACGAGCATTAACTCGGCAGTCGATTAATTACGAACAAGGCATTATTACCCAAAGAAATAAAACCTTGCATTACAGTAGGATTAGTGAAATTTATTAGAAAAAGAGACGGGCTTCTAAAAAGAAAAAGAAACCTTATGACATTTGCTTCACCCTAGAATATAAGTGTTTGGGCAAGAAGTTGATGTGAGTGTTCAAATTAAAAGCTTCTTCAAATAGATTCCCAAATTTTAATGTATTTTGTAATAATATGTAGCGGAGCGCGTTGTTGCGTAGTAAGGCGTAAAATTGGGAGTGAGTGAATATAAAACTTGTTGCGGACACCCGCATTTAAAGTTGCTCATAAAAAAACAGGAAATGAAACGGAACGGATCAAATGGCTTCGCGTTCACAGGCGCGAACAATAAGGCTTATAGGAATATATGTAACAGAATAATTAACCCCTTGACGCCCAGCTATGTATTAAATGCGTTCTTTCTCTCTCTATCGGGGAAAAAATTCATTCAATCAAAAAGAACCATTACCATAGCCGTAATAAGGATTAAATCAGACTGCGCGCTATAGAGCATTATATAATACTCCCTGATCTTAGGTATCGTCGCGCGCGCGCTCTCGGGTTTTAAGGGGTTAAACAATCAAAATAAAATTACTGTACATATGAGTTGGAAAAGGCAATTCGCAACAATAAAGAAACTTGGAAAGTAATTAAATATTTATGCGGTATAAATATTGCAAATGACTCTGATGCAGAACTACTTTCACTTTATGATAATCCAACGACTATTGCACTTAATGAAGTCAAGATATACTTTACATCTATTATTAAAAATCTTGCGAGAAATACACTGAGCAAGTTGGGTCTCACTAAGGCTGAACTAGATAACAAACAACTTTGCACTCCATGTCCTTTGTGCTGGCTGAGCCATACAAAGTTACTAGTGTCATAAATAAGTAAAGATCAAACAGTGCATTTGGGGGGATAAAATTACTACTCGGTTTCTTAACAGGTTTATCAGTATACAAGTGGAGCTTATTACTTACATATTTTTTTTTATTTTTTTATTTTATTAGGACAGCCAACAATAAGTACACTTAAAACTAACAAAAACAGGATTCAAAATTAAGTGCCTTATCAATTACAGGCAGTCACATCATGCATTAGAATTATCTTAACTACCGAACGAATTTCAAATAAACTAAGCTTTAATAGTAATATTTTTTAAAACAAGTAAAAAAGCAAGACTGCAACTAATCCTAAATTAATATGAGATCTAATAAAAATGCTGTGCTAGTAATTCATATCTCACCTCTTAGTCGGTTGACTTAGGAGAGTTATTTTTAAACTTCTTAGAGAGCTACACAATATGTCCAAGTCCGAGCTCAGCGATGAATGGAGATTAATTAATCTAACCAAAGGAGCGTGAGATCCAAAATTGCTTCTAGTTGTCGGCTTTCTGAAGAGTGGCACCCTACCACGAGGATATCTCCTAGGGACGTTGAAATTTAAAGCGCCCAATATCTGGGGACAGTCAATGTTTCCATGGATAACCCCATGAAGAAAAGAAAGATCATGATACATATGTAATAAGAGTCTTAACATCAGACGAGATAGCAGGTGTTGTAAGTGTGGAGGTTGGCAGGCGATCCTGGTCCGCTGGGAGGCGCCGGGCGTTCGGTGGCAGCACGGGCCGCTGACGGGCTTCAAGGTGCGCTACCGGGCTAACAGGAGGAGGGCCGCTTCGCTCACCACGCCCGCCACGGCGCGGAGGGCGCAGCTCAGGGCGGACCCGGCCACCACTTACCAGGTGGGCCACCGATTCATGTCATCTATTTATCATTATAAATTCATTTGTATGCATGCCAGGGAAGGTTTACATGTCATCATCATATCAGCCGTACGACGCCCACTGATGGACATAGGCCTCCCCCAAGGATCTCCACAACGATCGGTCCTGTGCTGCCCGCATCCAGCGTTTTCCCTACCACACGACTGAAGTAAAACTTCTTTAGCTTCATCTATATGTATAAATATATTTGTTCCTCTCAACTTCCGTTCGCCTCGCCCGATCCCATTTTTTGTAACGGTCTCGTCACGCATTCACCAGCTTACTCCCCAAGTAATGCGTGCGTAAAGAAGTTTTACTTCAAAATCATAACAATAGTTATTTATTATACAAGAGTGGAAAGTTCCTTTTTAACCGCGTGCTCGATTTGGATGACCGAGCAAGCGAAGGATTCTAAAGTTGAATCACGAGCGCAGCGAGTGATTCTAAATTAGAATCCTGAGCGTCAGCGAGGGAAACAAACGAGCACAAGGTGAAAAATCTTTCCACTCGAGTGCAATACGTAACTTTTCATCCCACCTCAGCGAGGAAATGACAAAATGAAAAAGAAAACAATTTATAATGACAAAATATTTTTATTTCAATTAAAACACATTAAGATAATCTATAAATTGAAGAAAATAATAAGAAGTAGAAAATAATTAGGAAATATTAAATGTAACGTTGCTACAGTTACTTATGTTAAGTTTAATATTTTTGTTAGGTAATGTTATGTTGGTGTTTGTGAATTGTGCGCTGTTTTGTGGTAAACTATCAGTAATTTTAAATAGTTGTGCCGATTCATTGGATTCTATTGGCGTAAATGTTGGCGAGAGAGGGCTATTGTTTCCAATCTTATGGGGGCTCATTTTAGATGTAGAAGGGCGAGACCAAGAATCTGACAGAGGTTCTTTCAGCGTTATGGCCTCCACGATACTATTACAAATTTTTGATTTACTTTGGATTGAATCCTCTATGTATCCCTCTACAACCGAATTAGACTTCCAGCCTCCATGGCGCTTAAGCGATAGAAGATCAGCCCCTGATTCGGCCAAAAGTGTGGCTGAGGTTCTTCTAAAACAGTGACCGGTGTATAACGGGGGTTCTAAAAGTCCGAGAAAAGTTGCTATTTCTCGTGGAATACTGCCAATTTTATTCTGACCCATAGGTTGTCGGATACACTTTCCGTTGCGATATTGTAGAAAAAATCGTTCAATTGGGGTGTTAGAAGGACGTAAAGCTTGATATTTCTGAACAATGTTTACATATTCCTTGCGAATAACGAAGTTGCGGTCTTTTTTTGTCTTGGTATTTAGTACATTAATTAATAGCAATTCATCAGAATTATGAGAATATTTTGATACGTTATTGACATTAAGTAGTGTAAGTTCATTTGTTCGACATGCTCCGGTTATACCAATAATAAGAACAACCTGTAACAAAAGAAGTATTTATAATCGTAAATAAATTAATCAAATTAAAAATATTGTAAGTACTATGTACAATTTTATCAACAACAAAAAATTACACGTATTGACTTACTTTTGCCGCTAAATATACGGAATCAGGTGCTTTATTAATAAACTTTGCAATTTCAGATGCTGTGAAAACCTTCGATTTTTTTGGCTTATAACCAGATGAGGCTCTTTTTAAAAATGCCACTAATTTATGATAGGTGTCGATATGAACGTCTTTCTTCATCTTAATTGTTAATTTTAGCATTGAATACGTACTCCATAGCGTGCTTGCTTTCTTGGTCTCAGATAATTCTATAAAATATGCCAGCAAAACGTTTTCGGAGAAAGTTTTTGCTCCTTTAGCTAGTCGCCACATGTTAAATATATCGTACTGTTTCAAATACTTCTCTCGTGATTGCTGAGGGAGAAGGCTTATTTGCGCATTATTAACTGTTTCAGTTAACTCAGTTGGCGTTAGATAAACTTCATCGTCGCTAATGTCACTCATTTTAGTTGATTTTTTTGTACAGTTTTTAGGTTATGTTAATTATATTAAGCAATAAAACGTGAAAAACTAGAATGGCGCGAAGCACGCAAATAAAACAAAGAAACCAAGAAGGTTCCAAATTTAAATTTTTTCACAATTTAAAAAGTTCTTATCATAAATTTGGCACCATAGAGGTTACATTAAATAGGTTTAATGACGTTTTGAATTTACAATTATATTGAGTACTCATTATATGTGATGTTCTAAATTCAAATCTACTTTGCCGCTCAAGCGAATAAAATAGAATTTTCCAGCCAGATTTCGAAGCGCAAAATTACACTTTCCGAGGTGGTGGGATGAAAAATGGTTTTGGTTGGATATATATAAGTGTTGTGTTTGAGCAGGTTCGCGTGTGCGCGTTGAACGCCAACGGGTCGGGCCCGTTCAGCGAGTGGGTGGGTGTGGCCACTCCTCGTCGAGCAGCTGCGGCCGCACCGGCGCCCGCGCCACCGGACACGCCGCCCCCCCTCACAAGTAACGCTCATACACATACGCTATACGCATTTGTTTAAATGGATTATATTTTATTTTTCTCACTCACAATTAATGCTCACCGCACCTACATCTCTTCCCCTGTGTTTTAATACGTTCATTACCAATCACGCGGCGTCGCGTGTTCGCGGAGCTCTTTAATTTGTCCCATCACTTGTCATCATCATCAAATGTCAGGATTAAATAAAAATAGTAGTTTATGATACTGTTGCATAATAAGGGTTCTTATAACATGAGTGTGTTTTAAAAAAACGAGCCGTAGGCGAGTTTTTTTATAGCATCACACGAGTGTTATAAGACCAAGTTATGTACAGTGTCATACACTACTTTATCTACTCTCATACTATAATATGTAAAACAATATTGCAAATAAAACGCTGAATATAACAACAAATTTATTTAAATGTCAAATGTTGGCGCCAAGGTGCAAACATCGATTGCGCATGCGTGTTGCGTCGTCGCGGACTCGTTCATCGAAACCTTTTTAAAGTAGAGGTTCAACCTCCTTGGTCCAGCTGGAGGTTGTATAGGTGTATCGTTATGATTAAAAAGTTATATTATGTTACAGGTGTCCATACAAGACCTGTATCGTAATTAAACTTTTTTAAAATTATTTTTGGCCTGTACGTAATGTTTGTCATAAGCATTTTGTTTTCAGTTTTAGAATCTTTGTATTATAGTATTAGAGTAGATAAAGGTTATTTGAATGTACGGTAGATGGAGAATTTTTAGAACGAAATGTACGCTTGTGCTTACATTTTATTCCTCACTACACATAACTCTACTTTAGCATACAAGTTTTCAAATAAATAAAACGTATGAAATTTTTTAAATGTTATCTTATTCAGCGCTATGTAACTTAAAAATATATATTATAATTATTGCCTTTAATTTATGCTGGTATTTATTGTCAGACAGTCGTCTGTTTCATGCTATTGCTCTACCAAAGATAAAAAAATGACCTCGACGAAAAAAAAAACACAGGCATCCTGGGTTCAATATTAAATAATGTAATTTTTATTGCTTTTTTTTTTATAGAAAAACCTTGCGTTTTCTGTCTATACCCTTCTGTATGTATCATTTTTTTTCTTGTCTAACATTTTGTAATAATTTAATATAGCTGTTGATAATATGATCTATGCAAAAAGTCTGATATATGGTTTTTTGTAACCCACGTGATTTTTTCCTTAAGCTCGCGCGGGACGTGACTGGATCTCGGTGTGGTGGGCGGATGAAGAAGGGGGGGCGATGGATACGGCCGAGGAGGGGGAGGGCTGGGTGCTAGGGTGGGGGCTGGGCGTGCCTGACACCGCATCCAAGGAGCTACCACCTGCCACGCATTCGCATGTCATCAGGGGACTCGGTGAGTATGGTCCATTGATTACCGTCTCCTGCTCGAAGGACCATATTAGTACTACATAGGTTTAATTCAGGTCAATAATTTTTATTTTCTGATTGCCAGGTATTTATTACAGATTTATTGTAAAACTGAAGTCTACATTTTCATGTAATGTAATTGTTCTTGATATAATTATGTAGCAATAAAACACTTATTATTATTTTAACTCTGGCGTGGCCTGAGATCGAATCCGAGATTTCCGAGTGTAGTTACTTTGTCGTACAGGTAAACTGGTATCTAAAGCCTCGAAAATGGAGTTTGTCGATACGTGCATTCTAAGTGTTTTTTTACAAAATAAAAATATGTTGTTTACTCCCGCAAAAAAGCAAAATGCAAAGCCCGAAATAAATGCAGACACCAAGGCAGCGTCATACCTTTCACCTTCACCGACTATTGGATTGCTTTTGTGATTGGAAGCAGCATATACTAGACCTTTGCTCTAAGTTGAATAGGTTTGTTTTTGCTCTTAGTCGGATCAGTCAGGTAGTCTCACAAGATGCTGCTATCACTGCTTATAATGGCTACATTAATTCATGTTTGCGATATGGAGTTTTAATATGGGGTAATTCTGTGGATAGGGACAGGGCATTTGTACTTCAAAAGAAATGTGTTCGTGTCATGTTTGGGCTAAAACAAATTGACTCTTGCCGACCTTACTTTACAAAACATAATCTGCTTACATTGCCTTGTCTCTATATATTTGACATCTGTTTGTTTGTGTATCATAACAAAAATTTATTTGTTCAAAAACAACAGATGACTAACCGTAATTTACGCTCTGCATATAAGAACAAACTTTATTGGCCACAGAAAAAATTAGCCTTAGTAAGCAATAACTGTTTCCTAATGTGTATTAAAATTTTCAACAAACTACCTGACGAGTTTAAAGAATATAAATTTAGCAAATTTAGATCCACCGTTAAAGAATGGTTGGTAAAGAATAGTAGTTTATGATACTGTTGCATAATAAGGGTTCTTATAACATGAGTGTGTTTTAAAAAAACGAGCCGTAGGCGAGTTTTTTTATAGTACCACACGAGTGTTATAAGACCAAGTTATGTACAGTGTCATACACTACTTTATCTACTCTCATACTATATTACGTAAAACAATGTTGCAAACAAAACCAAACTTTGTTTAAATATTGAAAAGATTTTTTAAATGTCAAATGTTGGCGCCAAGGTGCAAACATCGATTGTGAATGCGTGTTGCGTCGTCGCGGACTCGTTCATTGAAACCTTTTTAAAGTAGAGGTTCAACCTCCTTGGTCCAGCTGGAGGTTGTATAGGTGTATCGTTATGATTAAAAAGTTATATTATGTTACAGGTGTCCATACAAGACCTGTATCGTAATGAAACTTTTTTTTTATTATATTTGGCCTGTACGTAATGTTTGTCATAAGCATTTTGTTTTCAGTTTTAGAATCTTTGTATTATAGTATCAGAGTAGATAAAGGTTATTTGAATGTACGGTAGATGGAGAATTTTTAGAACGAAATGTACGCTTGTGCTTACATTTTATTCCTCACTACACATAACTCTACTTTAGCATACAAGTTTTCAAATAAATAAAACGTATGAAATTTTTTAAATGTTATCTTATTCAGCGCTATGTAACTTAAAAATATATATTATAATTATTGCCTTTAATTTATGCTGGTATTTATTGTCAGACAGTCGTCTGTTTCATGCTATTGCTCTACCAAAGATAAAAAAATGACCTCGACGAAAAAAAAACACAGGCATCCTGGGTTCAATATTAAATAATGTAATTTTTATTGCTTTTTACCTGTAACATAATATAACTTTTTTATCATAACGATACACCTATACAACCTCCAGCTGGACCAAGGAGGTTGAACCTCTACTTTAAAAAGGTTTCAATGAGCGAGTCCGCGACGACGCAACACGCATGCGCAATCGATGTTTGCACCTTTGCGCCAACATTTGACATTTAAATAATTTTTTTGTTATATTCAGCGTTTTATTTGCAATATTGTTTTTCGTATTATAGTATGAGAGTAGATAAAGTAGTGTATGACACTGTACATAACTTGGTCTTATAACACTCGTGTGATACTATAAAAAAACTCGCCTACGGCTCGTTTTTTTAAAACACACTCATGTTATAAGAACCCTTATTATGCAACAGTATCATAAACTACTATTACAGCATTCAAGAATACCTTGACTATAAGTAAAAATAAAATATGAGTAGAATATATGTATGTTACATATATTAAGTATTTTGTTAATCCCTGTTAAATGTGTATACGCCGTAAAAGGCAGGAATGTGTGAAACTGTTTTTGTAAATCAACATTAAGATCTGATTTTTTTTACCTCGTTTCTGTACACAATAAAATACTTACTATTTTAAATGTCTTTCGCCTTGACACGTAGCATCATTAGGAGCTGTTAGATCGTGCAATATCAATCAATAATTAGTGCTTACTGACTTACTTACTTACTAGTACATATATTTGTTTTATTTATGTATAGAGACTTCTGCCAAGTAACGAATGCGTTGCAAAAGCGTTTCGAAAAGTGTGATCGGGCTAGGTGAACGGAAGTTGAGAGGGAGATATAAGTTAGTGAAGATTAAGATTGAAATAGAGATACGTTTCGTATATCTGTATATCTATATACATATGTGTATATATATATATATATATATAATAATTCTACTGTACGTGTGTATGTCACTGAACTCCTTCTTAACGGCTGGACCGATTTGAATGATTTTTTTGTATGCGTTTGGGTGGCGCCCTGGATGATTTATATTCACAAATCAACCCGACAGATGGCGCTGCAATTGGTATCTAGAACTAAAGAAGTTTTACTTCAGTCGTGTGGTCTAAAGCACACTCGTTTTTTTTATGTTACTGAACAGAATCGAACTCCGAATACGTGATCTCGCTCCGCGGCTCGAACGCTTTGGGTCTTGGCCCTGCGGTGTATGCCACTGTCCGGACGAAGCCGCCGCCGGAAGACGACGAGGAGGGTGAGGACGACGTGGACGAGGACGAAGACCCCGTACACGAGCAGCCGCCGGAGCTGCTACCGCCTGTGGGCTTGAAGGTGAGGTTCAGTTAAGGGAATAGTTTAGGGGAATACTTTAAGAGCATAGGGGCATGTCTTAGGAGATAAGGGAAATACTTTAGGAGAATAGGGGAACACTAGGAAAATAGAGGGATGGTTTGAGGGAATCGGAGAACACTTTATGGGAATTGGGGAATTTCTTAGGTAAGTAGGGGAATACTTTAGGAGAATAGGGGAATATTATTATTGTAATTGTCTGTATTATTGTTCTCAGGTGATAATGCTAAGTGGCACCACAGCGGTGGTATACTGGACCGATCCTACGCTACCCAAGGGACAGGTGAGAACTTTACAAGGTGTTACAAAAATACCCGTAAAGCGAAAACGGGGTTAAATGGTCCCCTATGAAGAGTCAATTTACAATATTTGAAAAACGAAGTATCGCTGTATGACTTACTGCCAAATTAATAAAAAAAAAGTATTTATGTGCCAGCCCTATTTCCATATAATTAAAGAGTATATAACACAGAATTTTTATGTACATTTTTATCCAATATCCGCGGAACGACAGATCGATATTACAAGTCAAAGAAAATGTTAAAAGACCTGACACAGGTATGTTAGGTCTCTTTCAACCTAAACTAACACTTACTTTTTCGTAACGAACAAATTTACAGAAACTACTCAAAATGTGCTTCGCCTTGCTCAATGCACAACCTCGCTCGCTAGTATGGCTTGTGTGGCATTTAGCACTATCTTCGGCGTTATTGATGAGAAAACAGATCTTACCCGCTGCTCCATCTCTTTTTTTCGAAACCATTGATTCCTCTTATTTAGTTTGCAAACCTTTTGAATGAAAATCTTTAAATCCGTTAAAGAGTAGATTCTGTTAAATAATCTTTGATAACTTTAGGTCTATGCAATGACAGCTTTTAAGGGTTGACTATATTTTTGGCTTTGATAATTCATTACATTTTTTACGGGGTTATTAGTCTGTACAAAACAGTGCATCGTGTCCATACAAGCGGTTTTTTACAATATAACTCCGACGGGAATTTCCATATCCATATCTATCGGCACCCCCCCTTACAGCCACCCACCGACGGGTATTTCTATATGTCTATTCCTAACTTCCTCCTTGCAGCCGGCCACCGACGGGCGCCGGTACGTGGTCCGGTGGACGGCGTCCGGTGTGCGCGCGCGCACCTACAACGCCACCGACCTCAATTGCATGATCGACGAGCTCAGGCCTAACACCCACTACGAGTTCGCCGTCAAGCTTATCAGAGGTAGGAGTACTCACTCACAGACACACATATCACTCGATTCTGTAAAAGCTGACGAGTTTCTTACACCCATACTTCTTGTCAGTTGAAAGACGTCCTGAATTGAACTGTTGCCCTGAATTCAAAACAACTGAAGTGCATTTAAGTATTTCCAATTTTAGTGTGCCTCATTTACACGCTAATAAATGATTTGCATTTTGTGTAGGTGGTCGCGAGTCGCAGTGGTCGATGCTGGTGTCAAACACGAGTCTGGAGGCGCCCCCCTCGTCGCCACCCCGCGATTTAAGGGCCTCTCCCCCCAGCCCCCCTTCCCCACATTCGCGCGCCGTCGACCTCACCTGGAGCCCCCCCGCTAAACCCAACGGCATCATCACCGGTCAGTAAACCTTCTATATTTTATTTCTTTTATTGATTTACCGACACTTTGAGTTCATTTTTACATCCTTTAGCACCGACGGTCCTGGATTCGAGTCCCGGAAGGACAGATGTTTGTGTGATGAATACGAGCATTTGTACCTGAGTTATGGGTATTTATATATCTTTCTATAAATATCACTACCATATATGTATGTCTATCCCCTAGGGTAACCCCTAGTATCCGTAACACGAGCCTTACAGTGCTTATTTTGGGCTGGGGTTATTGGTGTGAACGTAAGAAATATTTTATTATTTTTCACAAACGATTGATTGTACAGTTTAAAACTAAATGCGTCAAATTATAGATAAACACCAAATGCTCAAATAGAAACTTATAAATTAAAAAAGAACTTTATTTTTTGTATAAACATATAATCAATAATTTAATAATGAAATATTAATAAACATAGTATAAGTGCATTGAGATGACTGTATGGTCTGAAATTGTTCTGATATATTTTTGTGAACTTTAACTCAATATAAAAGCTTGACCTAAAATGAATGGTGGCGCCATCTACATATTGACAAAATTTTATACTAACAAAATTGATAGCTAAGTTATTTATTAGTACAAGATAAATTATTATAACAGAAAAATACTAGCAAATATCGACTCGGGTCACAAGTGAATTCTTAGGTAGTATTAGGCATGCTAAAAATTAACTTGTGAGCAGAGTCGCTTTTTTCTAGTATTTTCCTATTAAAATAATTTATCTCATAAGAAAGCATTGAAAAATGCAAAAAATATATAGAAATTATAAAATGTTTAAATTTTATGAAATGTGGCGTAGTAAATGCAAAAATAAAAGTAAATAAATAAATTTGTTTTATCGAATTATCAGTACGTTGTCGTCAACTTAATTCGTGTTTAGGCTACGTGGTGATGTACGCGATCCAGCGGTCGGGAGGGGGCGAGGAGTGGATTGCCTTGTCTTCGCCGGGGGAAAGGGCGGGGGAGAAGCCCCGGGCGAGAGTGGACCGGCTGCGCCCTCGCACGTCTTACCTCTTCAAGGTGCAGGCCAAGAATGCTAAGGGGCTGGGGCCCTTCTGCGCCCCACTCCTCTACACCACGCCGTTAGGTAATGTCATTGGCTGTAACAAATTGCTAATCATAACATTTAATTATTTATTTATATAGTTCAATTTATAACAACAAAAATATACGTTATTATTTTTTATTGTTATAGCCAGGCTGGCTTAATAATAATTTTTATTCCATTAGTAGTATAAGAAACGCTATTGGTATTCCAATTGAAAAGAAGTAAAAAAAACCTTATGTGTACTTAGATACGCACGTAAGAAGTTATACTTCTTCAGCGTAACTAAACAAAAATAACAAAAAATTTCCTCCCGTGTGCCAGTACCCAGTACTCTTTGTTTGTGAGAAGAACGATAAATTTATAAATTATATAGTGACCAATGAAAAAGTATAAAATAATCACATAATCAAGTAATATATCGAAAACTATTAAAAATAACTATTTATCTAATAATAATGTAAAAATAATAAAATCATACACGAATACAAATATATTTGAGTACTAAGTACTACCTTGTACATTATTATCAATTCTCACGAAAACTCGGACAATTAGCGGCCAACTTCATTCTGTCGCTTTTAGGTGTCGGCGTACGCGCGCATCGTTAAAATTCACTCTCATCATTTTTACGAAACGCGCCTATAACCGAACTGTATTTTCTACCTATCTTCCGAATAGGTATCTCCTAGGCAAGCGCGTCACATCCTAAATCACATCGACGCTTACCATCACGCGAGATAGTGGTCAAGCGCATGCCTATTTTCTATATAAAAAAAACTGTTAACATATGATTTTGAAATGTTTGACGACCGTTTGGTGCAACGGTAGCGATCCCGACTTTCGCACCGAAGGTCCTGGGTTCGAGTCCCGGAAGGGACAAATGTTTGTATGATGAATGACATTTGTACCTGAGTCATGGGTTTTTAATATGTATTCCTATTAATATAACATATGTATGTATCATATATGTGTGACGGGTGCAGTCGGGAGAAATAAAAGCACTCAAGGTCACTTGTTTTTATATTTAAGGAATTAAGGCACAACTGAAACAATTATATAAAAAAGGTAAATTACACTGAATACAAAAACAATTTCACATTTAACACTAAAACATATTATAAAAGGTAGGGCTACTTACAATAGTGCCTTAAAGAAACTTATAGACTTATAAACAGGAACTGGTGGTACAGAATACATATACAGGAATACTTGTGAATTATGCTTATGAGCTTATTATACTTGTGAGCTTATTATAACTGCTCAGCACTATAAATATATTTAAATAATTGTTATCGGTGAGTCAACCGCTCTACGCGCTGACTCTGGTAAGAATCAACTTCGAGAAAAAAACAAATAAAAAGAGACAGACAGTAAATTTAAAATAGGAAACCAAGAGAAAAGAAAATATGAGAAATGACCAGAGAAGAGCGCAATGAAAGCAACGAGTCGCCAATATAGCTATGGCGCCTCGTTACATATGTATGTCTATCCGTTACCCTAGTATCCAAAACACAAGCATTACAGTGCTTACTTTGGGCTGGGCTAATTCGTGTGATTGTAAGAAATATTTCTTTATTTATTTTATTTATAATCCTCATTTAAAAAAGCTGAAACTCAATAATTAAAGAGTTTTAATAAATATAGGAAACTATAGGTTTTGATGTAATATCTTGTTTAGTTATTTATAAATGGGACTTTTTGGCGGGAGCGGGCACGGTCACGTTGGTCGTTTTGTTTCTCTTCTTAAAATGTGTCTTGTTGTGGATATTGGTGCGTAATAATGGTGGATTATTAACCACCAAGTGTTTATGAACATACAAGAGTGTTGGCAAGTGTAACAAAACAGCGGAAATAGTCCTTTCCTGCTCTCTCAAAAATTCTACAGGGTAGTTTCAGTAAAACCCTACACATTCCATTGATCATTCATCATCATCAAACTAAGAAGAGAAACGACTTAAGAACTGGCAATTATACTTACTTGACACTGACACAATGCACAAATCGCGCAAGTCACAAAGAAAGAAAAAACTATTCCATTGAATAAATAAAAAAACTGTTAACGTATGATTTTGGATTAATTAATTAACCTACTTACCCCGATTTTCCCTAAGCAGAGTCCGGCGAAGGGGGAGGGCTGGCCAGTGCGACTAGCGCGTGGCTCTGGGCCAGTGCAGGTGGCGCATGCGCAGTACTCGCTCTCGCTTTGGCGCTGGCCCTCTCGCTCTGCTGCCGTCGCCACCCGCCGCTCTCGCCCGACACCAGGTTCGTTACCAAACTAATATTAAAAGTGGATTTTTAATTGAATAAAAACAAGCTTGCTTGATTCGGCTCAGCTGACTCGGACGGAAGAGAACTGACTTTTATTGAAAGGACATATCCGGTGACTAAGACAAATCTGGCCAATGCCATAGACTAAATAACAATTGTAGTATTGTGAGTATAAAATAACAGAAACCGTAGTCGTAGCACAGCTCGTAGCAGCCGTAGCCGCATCTGTTTGCCGTAGCGGTTTTAACTTCTTCATAGGGGTTATTGGAGACTGGCTGATTAGCTAATCTTTTAATACTTTAACGTTTTAATAAATATGTTCTTTTTGGCTATGATTTGACGTGCCATTCGGATAAATATTTCTTGGTTATCAGCAACGGGTGTTTTATTTGTGCTAAGTAAGGGACTTATTAATTTACGTCACACGAATTTTAGGAGTTTTGTCACAAATTGTCATATTTTTAAAAACCGTCCTTGATGTGACGTTATTCAGTTTTCAATTTTAGGCATGTATTTGAAAATAGTAATTTGAATTTTTTTTTTCTATTTTCAATTTTATAATAAGGTAAAGTCAAATGTTTTATTAAAATAGCAGAGAAAATAAACAACTAGTTAGAAAATAATAAACTACGTTAAATAAATTACGTTATTGACATACAATAATAAAAAAAATAATTCACACAAATTCGCGTTTTGGTATTTGAAAATTCTAACTTGTGATGTCACAAAGTTTTTGTGTCCCCTGCTCCTCGTCACACACATTTCGATGATAAATTCTTAGAGGCCTCATAGACTGCCATCAACTCCTTGGCGAAATTATATTTAAAAATACCGCAAACTTATTTCAGACTAGGTAACTTTAAACCTTTTTATTTGAGGCCTTGTCGAACGAATTTAGGTAAGCAGAGCGTTATAAACAGGTTGTGCGATTAATATAACAAAACTTTGAAAGCCCTCGAGTGATACCGTGTCTTTAAATGGTTTTTGCTTTCTTCTAAAGATTGCGAAGTTATGCTTATTAATTATTATTTTTACCCTATTTTAAGGAGGTATTAAAGTCCAAGTTGTGTTTGCCGGTAGTAAATTTTTGCACTGTGCCTTTTATGTAAAAAATGTATTGTGATAGGTTAAGTGTAAATAATGTTGCCAGACCGAATAAATAAATGAGGTAATTTAATGTGCGTAACAGCACGTACCAGAAATCTTCGGCGTCGGCGGGCATCAAACCCCCGGACCTGTGGATTCACCATGACCAGATGGAACTGAAGCACATGGACAAGGGCATCCACTCCAGCGCCAGTAAGAGTATGCTTTTCTCTACTACACAAATTCAACTATATTACTCTGCTAAATTCTCGTATAACGTAACATTTGTACAAATATCCGACATGTACTTATTAATGAGTAATTTAATTTAATTGACGATTGATGATGACTTTGCACCGACTATCCTGGATTCGAGTCCTGAATGGGGCAAACATGTTTGTGTAACAAGTATATCTGTCTCGCTTATATATTTACATAAGATTTATATATTAAAACAGATACATTTTGACTTTGTTGTAATCAACGAAATAATTAAATCATAACACTACTATTATTGTGATAACAGATTCATTTTGTTTGTTTGTGGATTATATATGGTGACGACGTATAATATTGTAAATGTCGTTACTTCTGTTAAAGCTGACGAGTTTCTTGCGCACATTCTTCTTTTCAGTTAAAAGACGTCCTGAATGGGTGGTAGGTAACAATGTTGGACGATGAAGTTATTTTTCATTTTAATTTTTCATTTTCTCTCTCAGTATCGGCAGGCAGCACTGAAGCTGGTGGACTCATGTCTTCAACCCTAACTTTGGCTCGACCTCCACCGGCGGAATACGAACCCGCGAGACCACGACCCGCGTCTCTGGATAGACGCCACTACGTACCCACATACGTCGGTGAGTGTTTTAAGACCTGTACGTAATATAGACGATGTTTTAACTCGAGAATATAGGAAGGTGAATGCTGAAACGCAGATCTTCAGGTAGGTGATTTACAACTAACATATAACAGCTTTTTTATGGCACGTATTTGAATGATCATTAAAAAATATTAATTAATCGTCAAAAACACAATTGCTAACCTAACCTAACCTAACCTTTAGGTGATCATTTATTATTTTTGAAGTGAAAACTTCTTTAGAATAGTTGTGATTTGAAAGTCGATGAAAAAGCGACAGTAAAAAGAGACTGACACATAAATTCATAAGATTTAACGTAGGAGAAAATGAGATAGAAAGCATTATGTACGTGTGTTAATACGTGTTTGTGTGCGCATGTGTAGTACAAAGCTTTAGAGAAGGCATCACAACAACCGTGGTATTTTGTATACGTGTACGTATTATTGTTGAAGGTTTCATTTCCAGCACGTGTGATTCCACACATGCTTTTTTGAGGATCACTTAAATATTTCCCCTTTTTTATTTCTTCTTACTTTTCATTAAATTTTATTCACAGAAGACAGAGCATAAGTATGGGTTACAATTTGTAATTTCTACCGTCTGTTTTGCCATCATCGGGCATGTGATTCAAATTCAAATATTTTGTTTCGGTAACTTAGTCTATTACATATATTATATGTGGGAACTGCCCTTTAGGCAAAACATCGCGTGTGGTAGGAAGAACCGCTCTTTTAACAATCAGTTACATAGCTAATTTAAAAAAAAACTGTTAAACACTAAACAAGCAAGTAATATAACGCTTTAATTAAATATATTTATCTTTTCTTACTGCTCATATGTGTGCGTGTGTGTGTATGTATGTGTGAGTGTGTGTGAGCGTGTTTTGTGTTGTCACATTATTTAAAATCTAAAAAATTTAATAAAATTGGTCACAATATCATGTCAATTAATTTTGTAAATTAGATATTTATGTCAATTTTGAAGACCAGATATTCCCTGACAGAGAAAAGTCATTTTTTTATTAGAAAATTAAACAATTTGATTTTAATCAAAATTATACGAAGTTCTGTTAGGGAACGCGGTAATTTATTAGAAATTATAATACTGTTAGGATAATCTTTTTTTATAAAAATAATTTTTCATTTTGGACCATATAATATTTACAATTTGGTTAGTATTATGGCAGTTAGAAATCCAATTTTTCAAGCTTATTGAATCTAAGACATATTAATGCTACAACTGTTAAGGAAACAAATTGTTTTCATATATTTTTCTTTATAAATAGGAGATAAAATATATAACATAACGTCGTAACCGATAACACCAAACGTAGCAATCATACGCCTCATCTAGACCACGAAATGAGTAGAAGTTTTTTTCCTAGTTATCATCTCTTGTTGTAATTTAGTTTCAAATCGATTGACTAATCTTATGAGCTACTTTCTTCGTCAGGCAATGTGATTTTTATTAGCGAGATATATTTCAATGTAGTTTTGGATGACTGAAAGTAGTCCAGCTATTTGTCACAATTAATTAATAGAATGCATTATTTCTTTATAAAGTTTCAAACAAATTAATGAATGAGAAATTTAATAGAACACCACCACTTTTAATGTTTTTTTTTTGTTTCATTCGTAACGTATGTTTCGATATATTTTTATTGTTACGTAGGATTAGTTATCCTTTCGTTTTTGTTAACGCCTGAATCCTTAGCATTTTGTTATTGTTACGCCCGATTATTAATATTTTTGTTATTTTTACGCCTGGATTGTCATTTTTTTGGTTATGTTACGCCAAAATATTTATCATTTTTTATTGTTACGTCAAATTAATTATCTTTTTGTTGTTGTCTCGTCAAATTAAATACCTTTTTGTTTATTTTACGTTAAATTATTTATCTTTTTGTTATTGTTACGTCAAATTAGTTATATTTTTGTTATTGTTACGCCTGCTTTGTGTTCACCTTGTTTTCGTTGCGTTGTCGTGTGGGCGTAGGCAGTGGCGCGTCATGCAGTAGCGAGGAGCGAGCGTCGCCCGCCTCGGCCGCCAGCTGTCGCCGCTGCGACTACAGGAGTGAGTATTATCATGGCTTATGCGTTATAGAATAGATTTTATTTAGCAATAATGTGGTTTGACAAATAATCATTAATAAATTAGAGTCATATACAAATAAATTTATCTATACAATTAATTAATAAATTTTACTATAATAACTAATTATTTGTCTATTGTTTATGAAATATTTTTAACCATGCTGTGTGTACACGTTTTTGGGTAATAATCTAGTTACTAAGCATTTATTTATGTTTCTCCTAACTTTTATATGATTCTTACTTGTTGTGTATGCCAATAAATTAAATAAATAAATAAATATTTATTGTCAAATTGCTATAATGTCATATTAACCTAAAAAGAGTTGTGTCATTTCTTATCCATGCTATTAAAATATTCAATCAAATGGTTAAGCTTTTTTGTATAAGGCTTTATGTTGAAATCGGGTCAATTTTAGTTCCTTTAAGTCGCTGGGTGCATGCGTTCTATACCACAGACCGTAGCGTTGTGTTGAGTATACAGCGTTATCTCTAGTCTTTTAGTTAAATTTATTCCATATTAAATGTATGAACTAATATTATAAAACAAAAAAATATTAATTTCAACTCAATGGTTTACCTTCACACATACACATATTGAATTATATGTGTCTGCTATTCCAGGTTCCTAAGACTCAGAGTTCAATCGAGAGTTTGTAGTAAATATTTTACTAAATTCAGTTTGTTAATAGTGAAGTTAAAAATATTGATAGGTAGAAAGAATCAACACCATTTAGTTTCCATTTTATTTTATATAATTTTACTCGTACCTTTTTATCTTCTTTTTTAAATTGCAACTTAATATTTTTTTGATTTAAATTGTTGTTTCCTTTTTTAAATAAACATAAACACTTTTTTATTTGATACTAACACAGGACCTTAACATACAAAGCAAAGACATGAATAATAAAAATAAAAATTAAACTATTAAAACAAACAAAAAATAAACTTAATTAAAAGAAATCATTTCCTACGTCATGATATGTAACACGAAAAGCAATATAATTGATATTGAATTCTAATTCATAAACAAAATATTTCGAAAGATATTTGGACTTTATAAATAAAATTTTGCAGTTTGTTGTTTTTGCATTTTTGGATACATTACTAACGTTTTGTTGTGTTTCTGTACGCATAGCGATGACAGGCGTGGGAGTGGGAGTGGGCGTGGGATGTGCGGCCACTTGCGAACGCCGTGCCCACCCGAGGCATCCGATGCCAGACCAGGTGCGTACGATTTCAACTAATTCTTATTACCTAACAACTTATTGGAGTTATTAAAAACTGTGAAATAAGGTAATCGCATACCATGTTAAATTATCACAACGCCATCTACTATGACTTATGTTGAAATAAAATAAATAAATTACGTCACATGAATTTTAGGAGTTTTTAACCCCTCATCCCGTCATTGTCACATTTTTAGAACCCCCTCCCCCCTGATGTGGCGTCATACTCTTTTATACGTAATTTCATAGCGAGAGTGCTAAAATAATATTATTAATACATTAACACAGTTATCTGTGGATCGGGTTCGTAATTATTTAGATTTTTTTTCTCATATACTCGTAAATATCTCATATAAATTTTAACGTGTGACGTCACAAAGTTTTGACCCCCTCCCAATGTCAACAACATTCCAGTGATACCCTTCCACCCTTTATCACAATGTCTCATTCCGGACATTCACCCTTCCACCCTTTAACAAATGACGGAATTAACGGATGACAAACCATGTTAAACTACCACAACGCCATCTACAATGACTTATGTCTAAGTGTTAATGACAGTATCTATACATTGTCATTGACACTTAGACATAAGATAATTCTTGTTTTTCGGTTATCTTGTACACTGGTTCTTATTTTGCAAATGTTATACCTATAAAATGAAATCACTAATTATTATACGTTAGAAGTAATTTATTAAAAAATTGTGAGTTAAATGACAAGAAAAGATATTAAAATTGTATAAGTAACTTTTATGAATTGGGTGTTATAATAAGAATATTCGGTATATCACTTCCGCTGTCTCGTGCCCTTAGAGTGTTCGGTATATCACATCCGCTGTCTCGTGCCCTTAGAGTGATCGGTATATCACGTCCCTTATCGTGCGTTTAGAATGTTCGGTATATCACGTCCGCTGTCTCGTGCCCTTAGAATGTTCAGTATATCACATCCGCTGTCTCGTGCCCTTAGAGTGATCGGTATATCACGTCCCTTATCGTGCCTTTAGAATGTTCGGTATATCACGTCCGCTGTCTCGTGCCCTTAGAATGTTCAGTTTATCACATCCGCTGTCTCGTGCCCTTAGAGTGATCGGTATATCACGTCCCTTATCGTGCCTTTAGAATGTTCGGTATATCACGTTCGCTCTCTCGTGCCCTTTGAGTGTTCGATATATCACGTACGCTGTCTCTTTCCCTCAGAGCACCCCGCTGCTGTCAAGTGTGGGTCCTCTGGGCTCGGGGCAGGCATCGATGGCGTCGCTTCCCGCCCTCCCCGCACACCCCGCCCTGCCACCGCCCGCGCCCTGTGAGTATAATCCCATAAATTGATACTGCAACACTTAAAACAGACTCTTTTTGACTTTGTTGTTATCAACGAGGTAATGGAACCATAACACCACTATTATTGTGGGTTATGTACGGCGACAACGTATAATATTGTAAATGTCGTTACTTCTGTTAAAGCTGACGAGATTATTGCGCCCATTCTTTTTGTCAGTTAAAAGACGTCCTGAATGGGTGGCAGGTAAAAATGTTGGACGATTCAAAACATTTTACTTTAAGTGCATTCGACCTGCCACGCTCGCCCTGTCTCGCTTTCACTCATGTCATGTCAGTATGCGTGGCTGACGTGGCTTTCTGTTTTTCTACTCTATGCATCACGCCAGTCACTTTTAAGTTTCTACGCTTTATACTATAAAGCTTCGCTTCTTTCGGGCGTTCCTAGATGGCACTGTAATTATTTTAATTTTTCTATATAGGTGGGTCTGGTGCATGTCCCTTGGGTGCAGCGTGCGGCGCAGGGGGCGGGGTTGGGGGCGGAGACATCTACGCATGCGCCGCGAGAGAGAGAGGGCACTACGTGGCCTACGAGCCCCTAGGGCCCTATACGCAGTGAGTATGGCTCCGTACGAGAGGGGGCACTAATATGAAAATATATATTATCTTGTGTATGTAGTGAGCTATTTTAATAGGTGGACATTATTTTGGGACATGTTAAACTTAATTTGTGATATCCAACTGTGTCGGTAATGCTATTTTTTTTTTCCAAATAAATAATAATATTTTATACTTTCGTACCAATTAACTTAGCCCAAAGTAAACTCTGTTAGGCTTCCGTTATGGATACTAGATTAACGGATATAAATACATGAATATGCTTCATTGATATTTAATGAAATATATATAAATACCCATGAGTCAGATACAAATGCTCGTATTCATCAGCCAAACACCTGCCCCTTCTCGACTCATACAGCCATCGCCAGGACCGTCGGCGCGAAAGGCAGAATCGCTACTACGCCAAACGGTCGTGACATCAAACAAATGATACTTAGTGTGCATACTGGAGGTGTCTAAAGAAAAAATATCCCTCATCTTTATCCTTACTAATATTATAAATCGGAAAGTGAGTTTGTTTGTTTGTTTGTTTGTTCCGCTTTCACGCCGTAACTACTGAACCGATTGCTTTGAAATTTTGCAGACGTAAAGATAAAAGTCCGGATTAAATAATAGGGTACTTTTTATCCTGGAAAAAATTGATATTCCCGAGGAAAAACAAAAATACTCATTGCTTGATGGATGTAGATGGCGCTGTGTGTCGTTTAAAACAACGTAAAATATTGCAAACGAATATAAACATGTAAATTTAGAAGCTAAATGATACGATAATGAATCCCCGAAAATGAGGAATTCCCGAGGGATAACGTACAATTTGATTTCTCGTCTAAACTGTTTTTTTTTACATCTACTTATATGTTGCAAACGAATATGAACATGTAAATTTAGAAGCTAAATGATACGATAATGAATCCCCGAAAATAAGGAATTCCCGAGGGATGACGTACAATTTGTTATATCGTCTAAACTGTTTTTTTTTACATCTACTTATATGTTGCAAACGAATATGAACATGTAAATTTAGAAGCTAAATGATACGATAATGAATGCCCGAAAATGAGGAATTCTCGAGGGATGACGTACAATTTGTTTTATCGTCTAAATTGTTTTTTTTTACATCTACTTATCCTGAAATCACTAAAGTCAACGAATTACTAATTGGTATAAGTATTAGTTACGTTATTTAGTTGTTGAGGTATGCGATAGATGACGCTGGGTGTTTATTTATAACATGGTAACGATGTGTTTTTTAAAATACATAAGAAGTGGAATGATAGCTTACGCTATTTAGTTCTTGAGGTATGCGATAGATGGCGCTGGGTGTTTATAAAACTTGGCAACGATGTGTTTTTTAAAATACGTAAGAAGTGGAATGATAGCTTACGCTATTTAGTTCTAGAGGTATGCGAAAGTTGGCGCTGGGTGTTTTTTAAAACGTGGTAACGAAGTGTTTTTTTAAGATACGTAAGAAGTGGAATGAATTATATTAATTTTGTATCCAGGGTTACATCGCGCTTCTTAGATTTTTCCGGAATGGGAAGTTTTCTTATAGTTGTGCTTTATACCGTAATATAACCGAATTCCACGCGGGTGAAGCCGCGGGCGGAAAGCTAGTAGGCAATATTCGAATAGTAGAGAAGTTTTTCTAAATTTTAAATTATGCATAAAATTTCCTGTCACATTGTTTGACCGCGATGAACTCCGAAGCTACTCAACCGATTTTGATGGTATTTTGTTCACTTTGCTGGATTTATTCAGACTAAGGACATAGGATAGGTTTCATTTTAATTCCTATCCTAATGCAAATTATAATAACTGAACCACAGGGACGCGTGGCCGGGTCAACAAGTCTATATACCTATATAAAAATTCCCTGTCACATTGTTTGACTGCGATGAATTCCGAAACTATTCTAGCGATTTTTTTCACTTCGGTGGATTTATCCAGACTTAGGACATGGGATAGGTTTTATTTTGATTTATTACACAGCAACGTGCGGCCGGGTGAGCTAATTTTTAATAAAATTGAATTTTCAGCCGCGACTCGCTAAGTAGCGATGCAACGGGTGCAGGTGCAGGGGCAGGATCCCTGAGGAGAGGATTCCTGGACAACAGCTCTGATCACTCCACGCCTGCGCACTCCAGAGGTACTTGTTAGGACAGCGCTCAAAAGATGGCGCTGTACTGAATAATACTTAGTGCGGGTAGTTTAATATTTGGTTGTCTCGTTTTCCTCAGCGGGCAGCGGCCGAGAGACATCGCCGTATAAAAAGAGTGCGAGTTCATCACCCGGCCATATCCCCAATCGGCTCCAGCTGGGTAAGTTTAACAAATATTGTTTTTTTGTATGGTTTTTATTTGAATGGAAAATAATATATATTTGGGATAGTATAGGACCGGATTTCCAAAGGTTGCGGGTTCGATACCCATCTGAGAATTTACTTGTGAGTCGAATCGATTTTTTCTAGTACATTTCTATTAAAATAATCTTTCAAATAATTGTTGTGTTGCCTGCATTTATATTGTACACAATCAACGTGGTAATATCTTCACGGAGATCTCTTTATGAAAACATAGTAGGGAGACGTTTGGATTACGATTGTTGTTAAGCAACTTTTGCAATGGTCAATCCTCGGATGGGTGACCAAAAAATTATATCAAGCTCTTTCCTTCTTAACACTCGCGAGGTACGTTACAATCATTATTCCTACGGTGTTTCATAAAGACTTGATATCAGAGTGTTTTGTACAATTTCGCTAAGCAAGAAAGAATATCACATCACTTCAATCTACCCTTAATTTTTTGAAGTAAATCTTTACGCATACTTGACTTAGGGAGTAAGCTGGTGAATGCGTGACGAAAACGTTACGAAAAGTGTGATCGGGCAAGACAAGCGGAAGTTGTGAGGAACATACACATATATATATATATATATACATGGAGCTAAAGTAGTTTTACTTTAGTGGTATGGTCTAAAGCACACTGGCTTTTGAAGTGCATTTGAATGAAGTTATTTCCCACCAGGTGGCGCCGTCGGCCACTGTCCGGGCGAGCTGGAGCCACTGACCCCGTCGCGGTCCAGCGAGAGGCTGCAGCGCGAGATGCAGAACCTCGAGGGGCTCATGAAGGATCTCTCCGCCATCACGCAGCAGCAGTTCCACTGCTAGCCCCTCCTCTCTGCCACACTCATATTCCACTCTACAGGCTGTTATTAACATTGATATTACATGACTAATTAGTACAGTCAACGACATCATTTGTAAGAGACACAGTTCCACTGCTGTACCCTTCTCTCTGCCTTACTCTTTTTACCACACTCTCACGAACGATATTCGACTCTACGTGCTTCACTTAAGATGTAGAATCGCCTGTTATTGATTGGTACAGTCAACTACACCACTTATCGTACGAGACAGGTACTTGGATATAGTACTTGGCTTAAAAAAAAAAATGCGGAAAATTAAAAGGCGCGTGTACTGCAATATACTGTTACAGAAAAGAGATTAAAAAGATGACTTTTCAAACTGATAAATTAAAAAACAATTTTATTTTCTTAAATTATAATTGTAGACTTGAAATTTGAATTTGTAATTTTTCAAGTAGATTAACTTACCATTCATTGTAATGAAAATCATCTATAAAATTAATATCGTCGTCAAGAAAAGATCGTTTTTAATTGCAAAAAAATAATTTAGAAAAGAAATGATAACTCTTTTCAAATAGTTTGATTCATAAAACAATATATAATTTTTTTGTTGACTGTACCTTACAATAGGGTTGACAAAAGGTTTTAAATATATTTACAGTTAAAAAAAAATATTGTTTAACGTGCAATTGGTTCCATATTTAATATAAAATTTATATACTTATATTTATATGCCTAATATATGAATATATGTAATATTGACATACAACCCTAATTACTTATACAGAAATAAAAAAGCAATCCCCAAAAGTCAAGGGAACAGGAAGATAGGGGAAATTATACATATTATGCCCTTCCAAGATCACGTGACAAGGTCTATGATGAAATCGGAACGCCCTCATTGTCTATTGGACTCTCTTGTCTGTGGAAATAAATGGAAAACTTCTTAAAAAAATGACACTAGACATAATTTAATTGTTATATTTCATTAACTGAACACCAATACTTTCGGGACCTTGAATTGATATATATTGGTCCAAAATCGACGTTGACTTTATTTTTGAAAACTACAATTGATAGTTTTCTTTTATTGGAACTGGTAACATGTTTCGCTTAGGAGTATCTGTTTAAACTGCAGTTTTTATTGTAAATAGAATGAGATATACACTAAAGAAAATTACTTCTAATGGGACTCGAATCGAGCATATCTCGCTGTCCTGATGGCTGCCTTGTTGCATATTCGCATTTATTATTAAGTGACTCCTGCGTTTCAAATGAGAATACTGCTCAAGTAATCATATACTAAATCGTGTGTCAAAATAAAAGGACTAGTAGTGTTGCGTAATTTGTTGCTACCTTATTGGTAAAAAAAACTGGTTGGTTGCCTGTAAAGTCGGTATACGGGCGAAAGTTTTACGTGACAACGACTTTGAGTGGTAAAATAATTTTAATGTGAATATTCATTCGTATAGTAGGAAGAAGGATGAAATAATAGTAACAATTTAAAACATTTATTTATACAAAGAATTATATTTAAAACATTAATTTATAGGCACGCGTCCCTTCCACTTTTTATGTCTGTCTCTCTCGCTCTTAGGCGGGCTAACCATGCCCGAGTGGAAGGGACGCGTGCCTCTCACTCGCTCTCATTGTAAGCGCATAACGTGAGCGGAGCGTAACGCAGTTTCTTGAAGTGTCACCCGGCAAACCAATTTATAAGACGTTGTCACGTCAAAAGTTTGTTTGCACAAATACACTATTTTTCTTCAGAAGATTATTGCCAGTTTCGATAAATAACTACCAAATGGTAGTTTTCAGATCTGAAGTGGGTGAAATTACCTGACTGTAACTTCTAGATAAGTTTGTACATGTGGTTTATACAAGTACGTGTATTATATTATTTACACACTTTATTAATTATTATTATTAGAAATAAAATAGATTTATTACTAAATTGAAATGACTTAAGGTTGCCATAATTTATTAGTATTATTTTGGGAGTTTTGATAAAATGTACTTGCTTAAATGCATTTTTAATACATAATACATTTTCGCGGGTATATTTATCGGAATACTGACATCGAAATGACAAGGAATTGTCACAACGCAATGTCGACTTTACTGCGTTAGGTTTAAGTCTTAAAGTGTTCTGTAGCCAATTATTTGTAATCTTGCCTCTAGGTTTTTTAATCAAATGTGAACTGGTGTCGTGGGAGTGCTATGGTGAACTGCAATCGTGATGTATTTGCATTTATAAGTATTAAGAAATTAAATTAAAAAAACAGTATGTCACAATTGAGAAACTATGTTTGACTAGGATTGCACAGTTTTTATTTTAGAATACTTTCGGTCGTATTTTTTTTTTACAAGTTTGACATGTTAATGTCACAGATTAAATGCTATTTCGGAGAGGCGAAGGGATACTCGCTATTCTTCCAAAACGTAACATAGAAAATGTGATTAAAAATAAAATAAAATTTTATTTTAATGAATACCATAATGTGGTGACGTGCTTGTTAATATTGCTCAAACCTTGACCTCAGACCAGGAACTGAGTGGTCCCAGATGTATGCGCTGGTCACCATTAGCACTTCCAGGTCAGTTTGAGTCGGTTTAATGGACCGATGTGATGTATATGTTTATGTAAAGAACTAGTCATAATTCTGATAAGTCTGACTCGAGCGACTGAAGGTTTGAAGTTCGGGTCGATACATTATGCTCAAGATTAAAATAGAAAATATTGGATCTCACTCTTTAGATAGGTCCACCTTTTGGTAACTGGGCGTTTGATAACCGGACATTTTGGGAGACTAGCTGTTTAGATAATAACTTGAGTATTTTGGACAACTGACTGTTTTGATAAATGGGCATTTTAGGATACTAGCTATTTTGACAACAGGACATTTTAGGCAACTTGCTGTTTGAAAACTGGACATTTTGGGAAACTAGCTAGTTTAATAACTGGATAGTTTGGGCGACAGACTTTTTTGATGACTAGAACTTTGGACATTTGACTGTTTTGATAAATTGACATATTGGGATGCTCGCCATTTAGATAACAGGACATTTTGGGCAACTAGTTGTTTGATAACTGGACATTCTGGGCAACTAGCTGTTTTGTTAACTGGATATTTTGGGCTACTAGCTGTTTTGATATCTGGACATTTTGGCATATGGACAAATACCCCCGAAAAGTACTAGATAATGCTTTCGCTATGTGTTTTTATCGCGTATATTTTTATTTTTAGAAATAAACCCGACTTTGTATATTGTTTTACAATCGCCTTTGTTAAAATAAGTAAAGAAAATAAATGTTCATCGGGTCTCAGTCCTGCAGTCGCTCCAGTCAGCCCACTCCTTTTTGCGCTAAATGAAGCGAACCGCCCGCTAGATGGCGTTGTATATTGTACTTTTGATACTATATATATGTTTGTACAAATCGTATTATTACAATGTCTCTCAATTGTATCACGCTCAATCTGAAACTGCGCTGTTTCCAACGAAATAAGAAATAAATAAATTTGGCATGTGGCAACACTGGGTCTTTATTTTATGATATTTATAATTTGCACAAAGCAATAGACTAGACATCCAAAAGGTTGTGATTTTGAGTCCCGGCTGTGAACATCTGGTAAACCAAGTCGTTTCTAGAAATGTTCTTTAGAAAATTTACAAAGTTTGTTATTTTTATTTAAGTCCTAATTCCTAATTTAAATTAAAATCCTAATTTTAATTGCGTAATAGTAGTTTATGATACTGTTGCATAATAAGGGTTCTTATAACATGAGTGTGTTTTAAAAAAACGAGCCGTAGGCGAGTTTTTTTATAGCATCACACGAGTGTTATAAGACCAAGTTATGTACAGTGTCATACACTACTTTATCTACTCTCATACTATAATATGTAAAACAATATTGCAAATAAAACGCTGAATATAACAACAAATTTATTTAAATGTCAAATGTTGGCGCCAAGGTGCAAACATCAATTGCGCATGCGTGTTGCGTCGGTCGTCGAGGACTCGTTCATTGAAACCTTTTTAAAGTAGAGGTTCAACCTCCTTGGTCCAGCTGGAGGTTGTATAGGTGTATCGTTATGATAAAAAAGTTATATTATGTTACAGGTGTCCATACAAGACCTGTATCGTAATGAAACTTTTTTTTTATTATTTTTGGCCTGTACGTAATGTTTGTCATAAGCATTTTGTTTTCAGTTTTAGAATCTTTGTATTATAGTATTAGAGTAGATAAATAAATAAAAGATTGCGCCACAAAATACTGTACTGTGTAAAAGCACTGTACAAAGTGTTAAAATGTTGTATCTATTTACAAAAATTAACATTATTGTTGAATTTAAGATGCATTTTTGATTGTTTTCATGTATCAATCAATAATGTATCTAATAAACCTTGACTTGAGGTCCACATTAAAAAAATGAATGCATGTTTTTGGAACTACATTTTCACCTTTGACGATAACAAGCTCTGTTCGTCGTTCGGATACAGCGCAGTTCGTACGATTTTCATTTTGTAATATATCTGTGGTTTTTAGCATAAATTTATTAATATTGTATACCGCACTTGTAAATATTTTGTACTCTCACTGATGATGGTTCGAGATTTTGTACGGAGTTTTTTGTCTCTGGTTCACTTATATAGAGGTTGTCTATGGTAAGTTTTTCAAAAGACAAGTATGACAATTATCAAAGATGAAGTTATTATCGTTTTTTTTACTTTACCATTGGTTTCTATTTTAAGTGTAATTGTTCTATATGGGTTATAATAATATGTTGAATGACTTCTGTGGTCAAATGGCTCGTTTCATGCCACTTGACCACAGAGGCTGTCTCTACATTGAAACGTAAGGCATTCTTCATATAAGTAAAAAATTTTTGAATTCCATTCTATTTCTCTACTCAAAATTGAACTGAAGTTTAATTGATTAGGAAAAGCCACAAAAAAGTTATTTTTTATAAGTAAACAATATGATTATAATAAGAATAAGAATACACACGACAGTAAATCACTAAGTCTATGTCCTTGATGTTTATTTACTGTGGTCTAACGTATTTCCAATATGCGTGCGCTATATTGTTTTCGGGTGTAATTTCAACTATGTATTTTTTGTTGCTTTCTCTACAAGAAATACACAAATTAATTATTAGAAATGATCTTTTTAGTAGGCTCTATGTACAGCAGGATAAAATTTGGTATGATTACCAGAAATTATACAGTCTAACGTCTTCTCATATTGACTCGCAGTATCTTCCCATACACTTCCATTTCCCACGTCATCCAATACGTAAAGGCATTTAGGCTGCACTTGGACTGCAATACTAACTGCATCTATTTTAATCATTAGTAGATATAATTTACTTATTAAAAAAATATTTTTTGTTGTACACATAAAAATACATGAGAATTCATTTATGACCCGAGTCGATTTTTCTAGTATTTTTCTATTATAAAATAATAATATATCTTATAAAATCGCATTGAAAAATGCATAAAATATATAAAAATTATAAATACATAAATGATTATAGAAACACAAAATTAAAAATACCTGCCTTATCACTATGAGCGATTTCTTCCAGGCAACCTTGTAGGAACGACTATAAGAACGACTAATGGAAGATATTCCTCGGGCTAGTTGATCTGTGCCGTACACATACGACATATATTGCTAACTGAGAAACTGTGTTTGCACGATGCAGATTTCCATACGAATTAACGCTTTGCAGCTAGCACCATCTTTGCTACGAAGGGTTACGAAACTAGTTCATTTGCAGTCACTGTAACATTGCAGGCCAAATGCAACCCAAACCCGTATACCAGTATTGTGAATGCACCAATAACTTGCAA
Organism: Calamotropha paludella; assembly: GCA_927399485.1. Classification (NCBI taxonomy): domain Eukaryota; kingdom Metazoa; phylum Arthropoda; class Insecta; order Lepidoptera; family Crambidae; genus Calamotropha; species Calamotropha paludella. Next base: position 407,491 of record OV656830.1, on the reverse strand, counting down.
TCATTTGTTTCTGTTAGTCGCCATTTTACAAAATATTTTTAAATAATTACATCAAAAATTGTTTTAAAGTGACAATAAAAAACGATCGCTAAACAACATATTATTAAGAATTTAACAATCGTCTCATTGTCTTAATAATAGGCTAATTGTCAAGTTTCACAAAAACATCTCAAATTATTTTTTGTACAGCATGATACGTTTGCGATTTGACTAATTCTTAGTATTTTTTTTTTATTTTCTATAAAAATCACCGTCATATTTTAAATGAATAAAAACCCCGCCAAAACGGTAAAGTCACCTTTATGCACCTCCTTGTAAACAAACCTTTAACTGAGATTTACAAGCAGCTGACGTCACTCCAGATTCAGCCAATCCCGTGCATGAATGATTTTTTATAAAATCATATTTTTTAAATGTGTTAAATTAACAATAGTTTGAGTTATATTTCCATTTTAGTGGAATACCCTATTGATTGTTGAAATAAAATACTAGATTTAAAAAATCTAAAAATCCCACGTTTTTCAATGTCCTAAAAAGAATAAAATAACCCTGCGGGGCAAAGCGAGGGGCCACTCAAAACGTGGGGGCGCATATTACTAAGAGGAGATTTTAAAGAGATGAATGACATGCATTGATGCCGATTATTGTAAAGATGCGCCCCCACGTTTTGAGTGGCCCCTCGCTTTGCCCCAGGGTTATTTTATTCTTTTTAGGACATTGAAAAACGTGGGATTTTTAGATTTTTTAAATCTAGTATAATTATTTTATTCTTTTTAATTATTAACTCAACGAAGTAACCATGTGTTACGCAACAATCGGATAAGCCCCATACAAAAGTGAAAGTTGCCGAAAGTGGACCTGAAAGTGCATCTGGAAAGTTGAAAGTTGCTTTAGAGTGCATTGTCATCGGGTTCTGAACTATCCTGAAAGTTTCAGCTTTCTAGCTTATCGGAAAGTGCCTCAAATTTAAGTTGCAAGATTTTGCCCGGACAGACAAACAAACAAATAAGAAAAGTGAGATAAGAAAAACGTGGTAAAATGAATTAACAGAACCCTTAGTGAAGGAGCATAGTCGGATAAGCAATTTTTTTTAAACATTTTTTATAAAAACTACAGGTTTTAACGATGGTATAGAGCACAGATGTGGCAAGTACATTTTTTTTTATTTGAGGTAAGTACACAAGAGTTTGACTTTGTAACTTAAATTTTATTGTGTACAAATGTGGTAAGTGCAAATTAATCCGGTTATGATCTTCTAATGTTCCAAGGGTGGCAGCTATAACAACATAAGTTTAAACGTAACAGATATCCAAACTCTAACACGTTAACAGTCCAGTGTACCCTATGTGGTACACGCGGAGCGGTTCCGCCGAGTTCGTGTGCCCTATGTGGTACACGAGGCCTGTGTTACGTTATAGGCTATATTTTCATGAACTTACCAAATTGGCTAGTGATCTTTTCTGGATATGTGGCCAAGATTATCATAAATAAAAAAAATAAAAAACGTGTCATTTTTTTGGAAGTGTCCGAGTCTCAATGTAATGATTTTACGTTATTAGATATGTATTATTACAACTGAGGGTATGATGATATTTTTGTCTGTAGCCAACATTTATGAGGCCTAATTCATTGTTTATGTTCACTAAATATTCAACTGATGTTTACTTATACACTCACGAGTCCGTGGTACACTCTCAGGGTACACGGTGTTTTTCCTTCATAAGTCCGTGTACTTTCGGAAGTACATACCCAGGTTCCGGTTTACATTTAGGTATTTTTTATTCATCATTGATGAAACCTACACCATATATGGCGCATCCGAAACTTTTGTATGGGGACGTGTTAAAATCGCTGTCCTGTAAAAGTGATTCCATTGCACATACTACATCTGTGTACTATGCCATCGACATTTTTTTAACATAAATAAATTTGTACATCTTAACACAATAGTGTCGAGGATCATTGAAAGATGTCAAATAAGACTGAAACGCAAGCAGAAAATGGCGACTTTTAGTATTGTTTATTAGTTATAAGTAGGGCATGAATCTCGGAATCTCGTAATATCGGAATGTCGGAACGAAAAGGTCTATTTTACAATACCGATATTGATCGTTACAATATCGTAAAATCGGAATCGAGCTTTTAACAAAGGGTGTCGAAAGTGAGCGTGTTTTTTCGTCGGCTGGATATTTTTGCAATAAGATACGAAGTTCACTTTCGGATAAAATGCTTGACTCTTTGGTGTTTTTGAGAACATATTATCAAGAATGTGCGTTTAAAAAATAAATCTTGTTTTTATTTCTAATAATTGTTGCTAACGGTTGATTTTACTTATTTAGACCAAAAGAATTTTATTACTGTTGATTCGAGAATATAGGATATTAAAGAGAAAACTGTGATTTATTAATAAGTAGTACATGTCATCATCATCATCATATCAGCCGTACGACGCCCACTGCTGGACATAGGCCTCCCCCAAGGATCTCCACAACGATCGGTCCTGTGCTGCCCGCATCCAGCGTTTTCCCGCGACCTTAACCAGATCGTCGGTCCACCTCGTAGCGGGCCTACCCACTGAGCGTCGTCCGGCACGCAGTCGCCATTCGAGAACCTTTCCGCCCCAACGGCCATCAGTTCTCCTTGCTATGTGTCCTGCCCACTGCCATTTCAGCTTCGCAATTCTTTGAGCTATGTCGGCGGTTTTTGTTCTCCTACGGATCTCCTCATTTCTGATTCGATCGCGTAGGGAAACACCAAGCATAGCTCTCTCCATTGCCCGCTGAGCGACCTTGTGCCTTCCCACAAGACCCATAGTGAACGACCACGTTTCATTGCTATAAGTCATCACTGGCAACACACACTGGTCAAAGACTTTCGTCTTAAGGCACCGAGGTATTTTGGACGCGAAAATGTATCGCAGCTTCCCGAACGCTGCCCACCCGAGTTGGATTCGACGAGGTATCTCTTTCTCGAAGTTGGACTTACCTAACTGTATTGTATGTCCTAGGTAAACATAGTGGTCAACAACTTCGAGTGTAACGTTCCCAACATTTACTGGAGCGGATGTAACATGGGCGTTGGACATAATTTTCGTCTTGTCCATGTTCATCTTAAGACCCACTCGTTGCTGTTGCGTTACTGATGCGTTACTGAGATCTTTGAGCATGGTGCTCAGGTCTTCCAAGGTCTCAGCCATTAGGACCACATCATCGGCAAACCGAAGATGCGTCAGGTACTCGCCGTTGATGTTGATGCCAAGTCCATTCCAGTCCAGAAGCTTAAAAATATCCTCCAACGCAGCAGTGAACAGTTTCGGAGAGATAACGTCTCCCTGTCTCACTCCTCGCTGTAGTTGGATAGGATTAGAGCTCTGGATCTGTACTCGGACCGACATAGTGGCGTTTTGGTACAGGCACCTTAACACTTCGATATACCTGTAGTCCACTTGGCACCTCTGTAGAGACTGCAGCACCGCCCAAGTCTCGATCGAATCAAAGGCCTTCTCATAGTCCACAAACGCCAAGCAAAGTGGCCGATTATACTCTTCGGTCTTTTGTAAAACCTGCCGCAGCGTATGAATGTGGTCTATGGTGCTAAAGCCTTTTCGGAAACCGGCTTGTTCGGGAGGTTGGAAGTCGTCAAACCTGCGCGCAAGACGATTCGTAATGACCCTCGAAAACAGCTTGTAGACATGGCTCAGAAGCGAGATGGGTCTTTAGTTCTTCAGTAGGGTTTTATCGCCCTTTTTGAAGAACAAAATCACCTCGCTTCAGCTCCATGCCTTCGGCGTTTTGCCCTGGCCGATGACAGAAAGGAAGAGCTTCTGGAGGACTTAAAGTACCGACGTGCCGCCCGCTCTCAGAAGCTCTGTTGTAATTCCGTCATCTCCCGCCGCCTTGTTGTTCTTTAGCTGTTTGAGGGCCATTCTAATCTCGTACAGGCTGATGTCCGGGATATCTTCGGTATAGTGTCGGGTAAGCTTGGCTCTAGGATCTCGAGCTCTGCTTTGGCCTGGTGTAATACTGGAATACAGCTGCCTATAGAAACTCTCAATCTCTCTCAGGATTTCAGGAGTCGATGAAATGATACTGTCGTCCTCAGTTTTCAGCCTCGTCAGTTGACTTTGCCCAATAGACAGATCTCTAGCGAACACTTTGGAGCCTTTGTTCCGCTCTATGGCCTCTTTAATACGTAGTACGTAGTACATGTAGGTACGACAATTAAGTTTGTACCAAATAAAAAAAAAATTTAAAACATCTTGTTTATTATTTCCCATTCCGTTTGTACTATATTATGTATAATTTATGACAATTAACCGAATTCCGATATCAATATCGGAATTCCGATATTGAGATCTAACATCGAAAATCAGTATCGGAATTGAAAATCTTACGATATTACATGCCCTAGTTATAAGCGAAACCATTAGACTGATTTTATAATTTTATTGTATTTGTAGCTGTGTCATTGTTTGAAAGCCTTTGGCGATTGGTATATATTTAATCTGTCATTTTGTACAATTGGCGGTCGCCATTTTGAATTTTTTTGATAAACAAAATGGCGGGCAGTTTGCTCTTCCGATTGGTAACTTTAATTTTAGGTTTTTGTAGACCACACATTGTGATTGCTTAATAACAAATACCATATTTCTGATTGTTTAAAGAGTTTGTTCTTTGTTTAAGACCTACTCAAAACAAAATGTGATGTCTTCAAAAAAACATCTGGATAGTTAATTAAATCTCTCTCTATTCCATGACAATTAAGGACATGTAACTATTTAGTTGTATACTAATTTGTGTTCATAAATTTGTTGTACTAAACAGTCGATAGATGGCGTTGTTGTATTTTTTAGCTTTTTCTAGTGACAAAAATCACATTTATCTTTATAAATAAATATAAACTGTTCTAAATAATAATAATACCTGAAAAAGGGAACCAACGCCATCTGTCGACATATTTGTGACAGCAATTAGAAAGTATTGTGAACAGTTTTATATGTACTTCGCACAACTTTTAAGTGTATATTCTGTACTTAAAACTCCCGTACTATAAAGAAGTACAGTCAACCTCAAAATTGTGTGTACACTCAAAATTATGCCGTTTTCCCTTATCGTATTAAGTGTCACAGTGTGAACACGGTGTTGGTGTTGATTGTACGTTCCGACCGACATGCCACGACGCGGCACTCTGTACATTTTAATAAACTTGTATTATTTATTAAGTTTCGTTTTATTTATTACTGAGTGACCTATCCTTATAATTTTATTTCTTACATTCATTCCAATAAGCCTATCCCAAAGTAAGCACTGTAAGACTTGTGTTATGGATACCAGGGTAACGGATAGACATACATATATGATACATAGATATGTAATGTTAATAGAAATATATAGATACCCATGACTTAGATACAAATATTCGTATACATGTCACTAATATCTGCCCCTTCTGAAACTCGAACCCAGGGCTGTCGGTGCGAAAGGTAGGATCGCTACCGTTGCGCCAAACGGTTATCATTCTATTCTATTCTATTCTATTAGAGTATTATAAAAGTAGATCTAATTCTTAGTCGACCCTAAATTATGTTACAGAAAATTTTATAATATAACCACATCTCCGAAACCTCAGGATTCGAAACTACAACCTTTCGCTATCCGAGCGCGTGCTGTGACCGCTGGGCTTATTCGATTGTTAGATATTTATTAAAATATTACTTTGAATGTTGAATGTAGTAAGAGTTCAACATTGGTGGAACAATACTAGCTCATAGTAGAAGTTGAAATACGTATGTAAATTTCGACGCATTTGCCAGCTTCTTGGTAGCTCAGCGGTCAGAGCACTAGCCCGGATAGCAATAAGTCGTGAGTTCGAATCCTACTTAAGGCTTGAACATGTAGAAATATAGCATTGCGAATGCAAAAAATGAATACATTAAGATGTAAATATGATTTTTCTAATTTAGTGATTTCAGATAACTACACGGTTCAAAAAGAATTTTAATTAGAACAACTTTAAGTATCGCTTTAAACATACATGCATAAAATCTCGCCCCTTTTGCCCAGGGGTAGCCAGAGATTTCCACTTACCACGATCCTGACATCTCTCGATTCTTCGATATGCATATTTTATATTGTCTTTTTCCCTCCTGGTAAGCATAGCACGAGCACAAAATATCTATAGTTAAAACAGTAGGTGTTGTGTTGGTTGAATAATTGTGTTTAGACCCAAGCACCTCTTTGATCAGAATAGCAATAAAATCATGACTCATACTACTCAATTATAATAAGAGTATTTTCATGCCGGTACATCAACATAATTTTAAATAACCGTTCACTTCTTTGTTAATCATCCATGTGATCGGCACGTCCGCGTAATAATTTGTATTTATTTATATAAAAAACAAGACTTCAAGAAAAACTGAGTTTCTTTGGAAATACCTGCATGTTCTATCAAACAAATTGTTTTAATTGGGGTTGTTGTTGTGATTGCGGTAAATGAATTTGTTGACCCGAGTTAGACAATCCTAACAAAAAAACCAAGGGAATACAACTCGCCAAAATTAGTCCGCACCAGCTGTATTTTCTTTTTTTCTGTTAGGCATTACAGTCTCCACAATCTGTTACACAATCCACCACACATGAAACAGAACGTTTCCTGCCTTCTCAGGGCGCTGATTGTCAAGAACGGCAGCGGATGTGGGGTACCAACTGTGCGACAGCACGGAAGCCCTATCACATGATTTAAATGTTAAAACATCTAAAGTCATTATAATACTCAACAAGGGTAATAATATAATAATATTTCTATCGTGTATTTTCGAGAATGTGCTCAGGAGCTGCACTTGCTCATACCGTCATCTTTCTTCCATTGAACATCCAGACGCACTGCGGGCTACCCTTTCTCGGTTGCTATTCCTACCTGTCGCACCAAGCGCTTCTCAACATCAATTATAATGCGCATAGCAAAGAAACTATCCTTGCGTCTGTATTTCCGAGTACTTATAACCCGTCTGTTTTTAAAGCCAGGGTGAATAGGCACCTTCTGGGTTAGCTTTCCCATCGTACGTCCTGTCTTGGCCCCCGGGCTTGTTTGGGATCAAGAGCGAACCCATTCTAAATAATAATAAATATAACTTTAATTCTCCTATGTATAAATCAACTTTTCACACCCATTGGATAAGAATACAGCGCTCAGATCTCGTAAATCAACACCAATTAATTGTAAACCTATACTACCTATATTCTGCAAATAAAAAAGTTGAAATTGATCATAAAAAACTCACAACTGAAATAGCGTATAAAATGAATTGAGTTAAACAAATAACTAGTGCGAAATCAGACGTAATTTATTTCACAGCTTTTCTCAAGCATAAATACAAACTTCCAATTACAAACGTGAATAGCCAGTTACTTACATACTAAAATTCTTATATTGAGTCGATCACTGGATATTCTGATATAAAATTAATTAATTAGTTACATTAAACCAAAGTAAATTTAATTGTTAAAAAATACGGTGCATGTATGTGTAATTTGTGTGGTGTATGTATGGGTGTGTGCGATACGAATGTAACCTCCTGCACTGCCGACGTCAATCAGTCCTTCATCGTGTTATAAATTTGAAGAAGGGACTTCAATATCACGATAGTGAAGGCGTTTCGGCTCAAGAAAAAGATATTGGTTAAAATTGATAACTAATCGGTAATTGTGATATCCGAACGAAGCTTAAATGTTTGACTACCTCTGTGGTTGAGTGCTTCGAATACCGGTTTTAAAGGTAATGCTACTCCGAGATCTCCGGGCGGATCAATGTAGAAAATTACCCTTTTCTATATTGGCTCGAATCTGGGTGTTGTGGTACCGGCGTTGTTCAATTCCATAACCTTGCTACTTGGATTAGATTACTGTACCATTATCAATAATATTAAGACAATTATCATCTATATCCACTTGTTAATCCGCTACCGCGCGCCCTTTCCTCTAAACAATCCCAAAGCTGTGCGAATTTAAAAAAAAATGTCGGCACTCTTAGATAAAAATTCAATTTTTTAACTAAATAATGAAGTTAGGACCAAACAAAAAATACTACCGTAAAGCTGATTAAATAAAGAATCCACCACAGAACATTTGGATCTCTGTAACTCAAAAATTAATCGTAATAAGAAAAAAAAGCGATCGAGCCTTACAGTAGTCGCAAATGATGTGTAACATTTGACATCTCATCTTAGTAATAAGCAATTTTAAAATTATATTCTGAAATAAAAAAACCTTCGGCAAATCGAATAGCGCGCGCTTTCGCGACTTCCTGTTACACACTTCCGTCCCATTTCACGAAATCACTCCCACAAATTGCAGGAAAGCGAGAGGAAAGATGTTACACATCAAAAACAGCAGGCCACGCGGAAATTTGAATATGGTATCAATAACTACCAAGGACTGACGAGGAGTGTTGGCTATCGGTACGAATTGCTACCGTAGACTGACAAATGGATATCTCATTGAAATGGATTTGAAAATGTGTCAAAAGTATATATAAATTTCCATAATTGTGCAGAATTTCTTTCTGAAGCATATTATCCTAGGTCCGCTGACACATAATTTTTCCTTCGTAAACTTGTCACGTTCATTGTATGAGCTATAATTGATGTTGTTATATCGTGATCGGCCCATCGCTGCCGAGCAGAAATAGAATTGGCTAATTGAATCATACCGGTTAATATTTTTCCTGCATCTGCATTAACGGTGTACACCACTCGATCAAATTACGCCTCTTACTCGCGCTCCCATAGCATCTTTCCCGTCACCTGTCAAGGACGTATGCTAGCCAGAATCGATCTTCGAAGTTATCATTGTAACTTCTCACTTTGAATCGCTCAAACAAACGTATAAATTTCAATCTTACAGAATTAAGTTTATTTCAATTTATATATTACACACCTTTCAGGTAGTTGTGCTCATCGAAAACGTTTGTCAATTTTTTTTAAACTTCACAATAGGTTTCTTGCATTATTTTTTTTTTGTATAAATCGTTAAATCAAGTCACTTATTATGGAAAAATACTTTATAAAACTTTTTGTAGAATTAATATTTGTTAAAAATAATATTTTCTTGGGTCAGTGCATAAATCGTAATTTAAACAGCCGCCATTTTCGGGCGCTTTGAATGACGTCACATGACATGATTCGCCACGTTACTATGCTGCCGTCAATAGCATAGTTACTGAAAGTACGCTCTCGATGGTTTCAAGACAAATTGGCTAAAAGTTTGGTACGAAAATCTTCCATAAATAATTTGTTTGTAATCGGATCATGGTGACTGTAGCTTTAAATGAAAGAAGACCTTAGCACCTATATATTTTCGTACCAAAACTTTTAGCACATTTTTCTCGAAATCGTCGAGGGCGTACTTACTGTAACTATGCTATTGACGGCAGTATGGGTGAATCTACATACATTGTAATGATATATGTTGCCGGTAAACACATGACTTCATTATACATCACAACCAATGGGAAGGCGCTTAGTTTGTTTTGAAATTTACTTCCGTTTATGCAAAATTTTTAAAAGAAAAATTTTTTTCTTAAAAATAAAAGAAATTATCAACTTTAACGAATGTCGACAGTTTGTTACATATTTGAAGATTATTTAAAAAATATTTTTTTTTTAATTTACATGCAAGAAACCTATGTCGTATTTTTCAAGCTTCTGTAAGTAACAAAATTTTTCAAATGTAATCTACACTTTCAAAAACATAGGGGTTGATGACGTGCAGGGCTGAGGTCAGGCGATGGTTACCGTACTTAGCATGCTATGACTCATTACTGTAATAATTTCTAGCCTTACAGACATACCGTTACTCGGAGGGTTCACTATCTCTCAACACACAAATATATACCTCTAACAGGATTCGAATCTAAGACCTTTAGCGCAGAAGGTGGGACCACTATCGTTGCACTTAGCGGCCGTAACTTAAAAATTCACTATGGGGATCCTGTAGGCTGATGTTCTCTTGACCGTTCTTTAATGAGAGTCAGGTCAGTGACATATTAATTAGTTAATTAAAAATCGTATATAAATTATTGTATTGTAAATGCCAATAAAGTCCCGTTTTTCTTTCACAGTTCATTTTCTCTTGCGACAGTTTTAATTAGAATTGTTGGAGAGTGAATACCATCGGCGGTGACATCGTAATTATCATTCATTAGAAAACTCTAAGTTTATATTATTCTGAAAGTTGCGAAAGAATTTCTCTTTTAATAATTTTAACAAACACGAAACCACGTTTGAATATCACCTAAATGACGGCTTGGTGGTTACGATCCTGCCTTTCGCATCGATGGTTCTCGGTTCGAGTCCCGGAAGGTGCAGATGTTTTTGTGATGAATACGAGCATTTGTATGTGAGTCATGGGTATTTTTCTATAAATATTACATATATCATTTTCATGGTTTATTAGTGACAGCAAATTGGTGAAGAGAAAACCGCCGCAAAGTTCGGTCTTCTACAGAACGCTGCACATGCTCATACCGCCATCTCCCTTCTTCCATCAGTCATCCAGACGCGGGCTGTAGGCAAGTGAGAGCAAATGGGGGCTGGTTTATGAGGAAAACACGTTCCGTTTAGGGTATATGATTAATATAATATCAAATCAAAGAAAACCAAACATTCATACAAGCTATAAAAAACGCGACTGACATCCAACTTCAAAAGCAAAATAAACAATAAAAGATTAAAAAATACAAATCATTCTAAAAAAGGATTGCTATCAACAACACGGGCTACCACCCTTACTTGGTTGCTATTCCTACCTGTCGCGCACAGCAAAGGAGTCGAACCCCTTCTCAGCGTCTGTATTTTCGAGTACTTATAACCCATCCGTGCTCAGAGCCAGGGTTAGTCAATCTATATATATATATATATATATATATATAACGTTATGTGTATTCGTTACCCCAGTATAGATAACACGAGCCTTACAGTGCTTACTTTGGGCTAGGCTCAAAGAAAACATTAAAAAAAAAAATTGATTCTTACTAGAGATATACAATATGATGAAGAGGTCAAACGGGAATCGAACACGCTATAGGGGCAACTGCTCTTTTTATTACGGTCGATGTTGTAGATTATTCAAATTAGATGGCGTTGATATTCATAGCATAAAAAAACATTTAAAAAAATATCAATTATGTGCCTCTGTGGTCGAGTGACTCGCATACCGATTTCCATGGTGACTTTACGATCCGAGGTCCCGAGTTAGATTCTCGGCTGGGTCAAATTAGAAAAAGAATTTTTATATATTGGCTGGGGTCTGGGTGTTGTAGGACCGTTGTTATTTCTAAATTCCATAAACTTGTGATATGTACAATGTATGTATTTATGTTAGGGTCTCAGTAGGTCATTTGGAAGAGCCATCACCTGGATAGCGAAAGGTTCCGTGTTCGAGTCCCATCTGAAGATGATTATGTTTTAATAAGGACATACTACCGTTTAGTGCTTAAAGAATAAAAGAAATTTAAGTTATAAAGTACAATCAATAGACCTTAATATTTGGCAAGCAGAATATTTATAAATTATATAATTAGATCACGTCTGTAAAAAGCAACTCAGGTGGGATCCGAATCCATGACCTTTGGCTATCTGGGCGCTTTGACTGCTAAGCTACCGAGACGCTAGCAGACGCGTCGAAATTTACAAACTTATTTCAACTTCTACTATGAGCTGGTATCGTTCCACCAATGTTGAACGCAAACTACCTTCAACGTCGAAAGTAATACTTTTACAAATATTAAAGAATGGATTAAGATGTAACCATTTATCATCATAAAATTAATTACAATGATATAATGATCAAATAAATAGTTTTATCTACTCTGATACTATAATACAAAGATTCTAAAACTGAAAACAAAATGCTTATGACAAACATTACGTACAGGCCAAAAATAATAAAAAAAAAAGTTTAATTACGATACAGGTCTTGTATGGACACCTGTATCATAATATAACTTTTTAATCATAACGATACACCTATACAACCTCCAGCTGGACCAAGGAGGTTGAACCTCTACTTTAAAAAGGTTTCAATGAACGAGTCCGCGACGACGCAACACGCATTCACAATCGATGTTTGCACCTTGGCGCCAACATTTGACATTTAAAAAATCTTTTCAATATTTAAACAAAGTTTGGTTTTGTTTGCAACATTGTTTTACGTAATATAGTATGAGAGTAGATAAAGTAGTGTATGACACTGTACATAACTTGGTCTTATAACACTCGTGTGATACTATAAAAAAACTCGCCTACGGCTCGTTTTTTTAAAACACACTCATGTTATAAGAACCCTTATTATGCAACAGTATCATAAACTACTATAAACAGATAATTACTAGACACATAAGTTATTCTCCTGTGGTATTCGAATAATAAAAAATAAACCCATTATTTAGCTTATATTAACCTTTTTATGCATATAAAATGCAAAATAAAACCAAACGTTTAAAAAGAAATTAACGCTTACTATACTTTGTCCAATGTAGGATGATTCTTTTGACAGGTGTCACTTCCTTATTGCTACGTACAAAGGTTGCGTTTGTTTCCTTATGATTGGCTTGACATTGCAATAGCAACTTTGTACCCTCTATATTGGTGTCAACTGTCAAAAGTATCATCCTACATTGGACAAAGTATAACGTGCCCGAAAATATTGTAAAAGTAGTAGAAAATATATGACGACCATTGCTTTAGTCATTCCATGATCACAGCTCCCGTAAATGTCGAAGCAGCACGATTTAATATAAATTATGCGCAAAATCCGACTTATTCAAATGTGTGATTTGCGAGGAAGAAACAACTAAATTCTAAAAATAATTCGATCTAATTGATTTATCAAAAAAGAGTACCGCTAATTTTGTGCGTATACATATAATGATAAACGGATAATCTGTTATCTGTCCTTACAAGTGGTACATCGCCAGCCATCTCTAATTAGTGGCTGACCGTCTCGTCCGATGCGCGCCGTGGGTGGGGGCAGGGTTGTCACCTTGCCAATATTAAAGTATTCATTATTATATGACGCCCATCCGGAAAGGAGTTCCTGTTTGGAAATATATATGAAACTGGTATATATATATTTTAACGTTTGATGTGTAAATTATATATAAATAAAAATAAGTAGTTAGGAACGTGCCCGATTAAAATATTGTGGATCTAGAAAATATATAATAATAATTAGTTTATTTAACAGCATTAGCAAGACTTTTACATAGAATAGAGTACATTATCTTAAACACTAGGTGCTTACATTGTATACGTTTCGTAAGACTAAATGGTTGCAGAGATTTCTACACTAGGCTAGGCCTGTCCTGTAGACAATCTTTTTTCACATGTTGCCAAGCTAAGTGTGCGCAAATTTCGTCAATCGACTTTGCAAAATTGAAATGAGATTGGACGTTTGTGTATAAATTTACTATGTGCAGGTGTGTGTCCGTGTGTTTTTACGTACTCAGTTTTACATGTAACCTGTCAAGCCCCGCGATATGAATCTTAGGATCAGGAATTCATAGTTGTGTCCACTTGACACTTCGTCCAAAATTAAACCCAGGTACTTTAATGTACAATGTTGTTGTGTTTGCATACTATTGTAACTACACACTTGAATTTTAATGCTAGTATAAGCTTGCCAATGTTTTGTGGAAACATGACGACCATTGCCTTAGTCATCCTGTGATCACGGCATGTATAAAAAACCCTTAATAAGTTATTTTATTTAATTATAATAAAAATAGATGTAAAAATATAAATATACTAGCTGACCCGCTACGCTTTTCTGTGGCTCAGTTATTATATGTTACAATTTTGTTTGAAATTATAATGAAATGTATTTTATGTCCTAAGCAGGAACAAATCCAGCAAAATGAAAAAGAAATCATAAAAATGTATTTTTTTATGAAGTAATGTATTATTTGGTACTAAACCTTATATGTACATATTTATTAAGGTCTCAGCAATATAATAAAAAAATATTCTATTCGAAATGGTCACTCTTGGCTTTTATATAGGCCTTTAATTTGTCTGGCCACGAATTTATGGATTTATGCACCGTTTCCACGAGGAATTTCGCCGGCCGCCACGATCTTTTATGGTTTTCGACAGAGGAAGTGTTGTTGTATTTGTTCATAATACGATAGTACTACGTAACCGTATATTCGATACGGCTGATACCAAGCTTTTGAAGTCTCTGAAATATGACCGACGGCTCCATACCCACTTTGTACAAGGCTATCACTGCAATCCTATTTTCTTTAAGGCCCCATTCCATATTATAATTTGATAATAAACACGAAAACATATGTGAAATGGCGCGAAATCGAAAGAAGTTTTTAAAATACTAAAGGCGTTCCAAATTCAAAATAATTAAAAAAGTTGAAAAAAAGAAAAGGTTTTATGTAACAGTATTTATGGCCAGACTAGTTAGGTTTTATTCACAAAAGTGACAGCCCTATTGGCGTGGGGGCGCTTCCCAGGATATAAGGAAGGCATCCCCTTTGAAGGAGCCACTCCGCGCCGGGACTCCGTCTGTGGAAAGAGGTGAGTCGATTATAAACCTTATTCGTATAACTTGTTGGTTTAAACATTTCGTCAAATCGTTTTCTATTGCAAGAATTTAAATTTAATATATTTCGACTTCTTTATCTGTGATCACAGGATAAATATAAAAAACAAAGAAAAATCGCATCGTTTTTCCAATAAATGCGGTTTTGTTTAAATATTAAATATTATTATTTAAATATTTATATTAAAAATAGACACGTCCGTAAATAAGAGAAAACAAAATAAAATTAAAATATTATTAATATTATTTTGTATGTGCTGCATTTAATAACATTTTATAAACTTTATAAAGTAACTATCTGGCCCGGCCACGCGTTACTGTGTTTATAATTTAAAATGAAACCTATCATATGTCTTAAGTCGGAACAAATCCAGCAAAATGAAAAAAAAATCATCAATATCGGTTGAATAGTTTCGGAGTTCATCGCGATTAAACACTGTGACACGTATTTTTTATATATAAAGCTTCCAAGACGAATTAGACAAAAAGTAGAATAAAAGTGAATTATTAAATTAATTTAAGAGCAAAGTTATTTTTTAAAAATTATGTTTAAAAACGTTGGTATAATAGAAAAGAATAATAATATGTAGATAGTTTTCGGCCACCATTTTGGAGACTGTTCTCAACACCAGCGCTGAGACTGATTTTTATATTAGTATTAGTATAGTTATATACTTGTTCTTTGCTGTATTTAGTTTAAATTTATTGCAATTAAATTTTATTATAACTGTAATTAATAAAATGATAATATTCCGACAGTTTTTAATAAGTTAATGATTAAACTCCTTAACCAAAGATGTTAAGAATTTTACTTTTTTATGCTTAAACCTATTTAAACCCACAATTCTTGTAAATTCAGTTAAATCAATTTTGAATTCTGACAATATATAGGTGTTTCTAAATAATCGCATTATTTTAAATTGGTTTTTTTCTGATTTATTTATTACAAGAAATAGTTCTATTTCTCTTAGATGTAAGCCGGGACACAAGTTTTTTTCTTTTAATAATTGCTCTCTTTCATTTTGCTTCATATGAGTTTTGATGATTTGCCATTATTTAATACTTTCAGCGTAGCAGCGAGACACATAGACATTATATGTATATATATTTATATATAATACGCTATCAGTTACTTACTCTCCGGTTGACTGGTAGAGTTTGCCTGTTGGCATTAATTCCGTTTTTGTACATATCTTTTTTGTGCAACAAAGTTAAAATAAATAAATAGATTTATGTTAGATGGCACACTCATTCCAAACATATTTAACGGACGTTTACAGACGTTTTGTATTTTCGGGAAAACTCGGGAAATTAAAATGATACGGCGCAATGACGTAGCTAATATAATTTGGTATATACCACGGACGTAATAAAACGTTCCATAATAAAATGTATACTTTTGGTCGACGTGTAAAGGGTAAGGGTAAAAACGGGATCCTATTACTAAGACTTTGCTGTCTGTCCGTCTGTCTGTCACCAAGCTGTATCTCAAGAACCACGATAGCTAGACAGAACTCGGGCAACAAAATACCACGGTTGTTGTGATGTCTTCTCTCAAGCTTTGTACTACACATGTGCACACAAACACGTATTAACACACGTACATAATGCTTCCTATCTCATATTGTCCTACGTTGAATCTTATGAATTCATGTGTCGGTCTCTTCTCACTATCGCTTTTTCGTTTCATCGACTTTTAAATCACAACTATGCTAAAGAAGTTTTCACTTCAAAAACTTACTTGAATTTTCTAGCTTTATAATTTATTTGGTAACAGTAAAAAGATAGAAAAAAAAAATTTTTCATCAAAAGATATTCTCTTTTTTGTATTATTAAAGCGTCTTAATGTAATTTTAATAATAAATCGTATTTCATCAAATCAAATAATTCTCAAATATACTTATGTGACTCGTTGAAGTCTTTTACAAGCGCCTTCAACATTACCCAGTTTTAATTAACACAGTGTCTTTTAAAATATTCATCTAGAAATTATATAAAGAAATTTAAAACGTTTAAACAACGGCTTACAACATAATAACACAAAAACAGTATAATTCACCAAAAAATATTAATTATTCCAAACCAAATTAAGCTAAAGCATATATTTTTTACAACCTTTACCATATTCTAACCGGGCACGTTCCTAATTGTTAAAATTTTAGTATAAATCAAACCGTTTTATTTTTCATTTAATTAAGTTATTAAATTCTCACTACGATTACATTGTATACTACTGAGTCTACTACCAGTTCGGAAATTGGAAATCCCATCCGAGAAGAATTGGCGAAAGAAACTTGGGTGGGTGGACCGAATTCCATCTTACTTTTTCTATGATCACGGCTCTTAAATATAAATTATGGGCTAAATCCGTAAAAAGTTGTTTTATTCTAAGTATGATCTAAATATTAGCTTAAGCGCTTGTGTACATAGCATTAACGCATAACTAAGGTACACCTTATTATATTAATATCTTATTAAAATGTGTCATTGTAAATGCAAAAAATAAATACATGATTACAGCTGGTTTCATCTTAATCGATTGATTAATGTTTGTAAAACGTGGTTCTTAAAATTTTTTTTTACTTGTTTTTATTTTATTCTTTTTAGTCTTAGTGTAAAATGATAACAGCAAATTTATAAAATTTAATATTTTTATTATATTTTTTTAATTCTAAAAATTTTAAATTATTATTGTTAATCTTTTTCGAATGTAAAACTAGCGGTCTTTTAAAATTCAATATTTCCCAGGGGATGTAATTTTTTTTAACGTAGGTATATCCCAGGATTTATTGAATTTCTTCAAGGATTATATAATAGGTGTTTGAATTAATTTATTCTAGCTTATCTCACGATTAAGTTTATGTTGGCGATGAGTGAATACTAAACTGCATCTATGATCTACGTGTTGTAAAATTGGATTGCTTTAAGAGCATCAGATTTGGTGTAATTTTGAGTTATAAGATTAGACAATTTTGCGGACAAACAAAAGTACAGACACGAACGAAAGCAAGTTAATAAAAACGTGGTAAAAATATTGTCGTTGTCGTTCAACATTGGTGGAACGATACTAGCTCATAATAGAAGTTAAAATACGTTTGTAAATTTCGATGCGTCTGCCAGCGTCTCAGTAGCTCAGCGATCAGAGTACTCGCCCGGATAACAAAAGGTTATACGTTCGGATCCTACCGGAGGGCTCGGAGGCGTGGTTGTTATTTACAGGTATATTTTATATCTTAATCAAAAATGGCATTATGAATGCAAAAAATAAAATTACCCCTTATTTTGTCTTTTATAATACGTAGGTAATATAAAATGAAATCCAAGTTTTTTATAATAGATTATTAAATCATGTATATTTATATATTTATTTTAAAAATTAAAAATATTAAAAATAAAACTGTTTACAAAGTTGGTATCCAATTGCTAAAACATTAAATATTTACATTTAATAAAAGAAATTAACTTAAACTGGATACAAAATAAAATTGACAAGTATAATCCTAAACTGAAACATGAGTAAGACAAAAAAAAATGGAAAAAATAGTTTAAAGAAGTTGAAAATCAACCTCAACGATGCTGTTGAGAAACATACGCATGAAACTTGCACAAAGCTGTCTAAATATTATGAGAAGATTTATTGAATCAATAATAATATATAAAACCGTTGTGTGTACTTATGTACGCACGTAAGAAGTTATACTTCTTTATCGTTACTAAACAAAGATAACTGAAAATTTCCTCCCGTGTGCTCGTATTCTTTGTACGTGAAAAGAAAGATAAATTTACCTACACTAATATTATAAAGAGGAAAGATTTGTATTTTTGTATGTTTGCAATGAATAAACTCAAAAACTACTAAGCCGATTTCAAAAATTCTTTCACCATTGGAAAACTACATTCAGGCTGGGTAACATAGGCTATATTTAATGCTAGAAAAAATTTAAAGAAGTCCCCCCTGCGAAGCCGGGACGGGCCGCTAGTAAATTTGTTGTTTAAAATTGGTTGATATTGAAAAATACGTTTGATAATTATGACTTTTATGACGTTGATTTTAATTCTCCAAAATCTTCAAAAACCTCGATTTAGTTCTTATTCAATAAAAACGAAATAAAAACCATTTATTTTAGGCATATACCCAAAATATTAACAACAAAATATCTTCAAAATTATGTTAGTAATTGAATTATTAAATTTACGGCTTATTTTCTCACCTTCACACCAATTGGACTATCCCAAAGTCAGCAAAGTAAGGCTTGTATTATGGGTTCTAGGATAAGGTTTATACATTACCCTAGTATTCATAATAAAAAAATCATCAAAATCCCATCCCATCATCGTTCCCACTTAAGACATTGGATCGGATTAATTTTAATTTATAACACAGCAACACGTGGCCCGGTAAGCTAGTGATAATATAGATAGGATAATACTGTATTTTTTTGTTATAAAAAATATTGGAAAACAAAGCAGTGATAAACCACAATAGTCAGTTTTTTTTGTTCCGAAGAATATTTTAACTTCCCATTGATATATTTACTCGAAATTAAGTGATAATATTTATAAACCATTGTTTTAAAGTACATTTTATACGGAACTCTAAATATGCGAAGACTGTCTCACAATTAACCGGTTTTTATGATTGAAAAATATATTTTAACGTACACTCGTATTGCGTTCAATTGATGGCGAAATTAAACTGCAACCCCCACAAAATCGTTTAAAAACTGCAATAAATAACGAGACAATTAAAAAAAACAACATGGCGGAGCAATTCGTCGTTTTGAATGCTTCTTCATTTGAATTTTACGCGCGTAATTAATGGAAACGGTCTTTAAAAAATAAACAAAGTGCGACGAATTTTAGACATGGTACGTCACGGCTCTGTTGTTGTGTTATCCTTTGAAAAGTGATTTGTTTTTGACTTTAGTTCCGAAATGTTTAAATAGATGGCACCACTAATCGGCTGGATCTCTATCGTTTACTAATGGGCATGATAGGGACTCAAGTCTATAGAATTTTGTTCATACCACGTTTTACTTTTCTGTTTGTTAACATGTAGTGCTCAGTACAAGGAATCTCGTGATTTCATTCCTGTCGGCTGAGATTCACAATCTCAATTTGAACAGTTTTCTGATGTGATTCTTTGGTTATTGGCCAATCGCCTTGATCAAGTAAAGTTCCGATTTTAAAATATCCATCGTAATCATGATCATAAATCAATCGTAAAACTTTGAAATCTTATCAGTCATAAGTACACCTCGTACTGCCGTCTTCCCTTCTGACGGGGATCTAAAATAATCTTTAATCATTAAATAATTATTTAACCAAAGGTTTTAACTGTTTGTATTAAAGATCATAATATTAAACTGTATGTTAGGTATTCTGGTGAAGAGGTTCAAATTTAACTTCATTTTCTTGAAGACCAACCTTCACACCTTAGCTGATTGCCGCAAAGTTGCCTGTCTGTTGGTCTTCTACAGAGTATACCTTAGAGAGTGTGCTAAGCAGCTGGATGTGCTCATACCGCCATCTCTCTTTTTCCATCGGACATCCAGACCCACTGCGGGCTACCACCCTTTCTTGGTTGATATTCCTACCCGTCGCACCAAGCGCTTCTTAACATCTTTCATAATGCGCACAGCAAAGAAGTGGAACTCCCTCCTTGCGTCTGTATTTCCGAGTAGTTATTCCGTTTTCAAAGCCAGGGTGAACGCACATTCTGGGTTAGCTCGTTCCAGCGAACCTATTCCAAAGAATAAAAAAAGTAAAACCATATCCTGCTGTTCTTTCCTACCAAGTACTTACTATATGATTAGCACAGCCCTGCACAACATGTAATATCGAAAGGTCATTTATATTACGAAGAACAAAAACTTGATAAAGATCATAGAACGAAAACCAAATTGTCGGCTTCTGTGATGAGTGTTTTTTTAATGGGTTCGCTCTTGATCCCAGTCAAGCCCGGGGGCCAAGATAGGATCCACGATGGACCGAGTTAACTCAAAAGGTGCCTATTCACCCTTGCTGTAAATACGGACGGGTTATAAGTACTCGGAAATACAGACGCACGGAGGGAGTTCCACTCCTTTGCTGAGCCCATTATAACAGATGTTGAGAAGCGCTTTGTGCGAAAGAAAGGGTGGTCACCCGCAGTGCGTCTGGATGTCCGATGGAAAAACGGTATGAGCATATGCATTTCCTGACCACATTTTTCAATGTACATTCTGTAGAACACCGATAAACAGGCAACTTTACTGCGGTGAGCTAAGATGTGAAGCTTGCTCTTCACCAATTTGCTGTCACTAAAAAGCCTCTCAGCTCGGCGCTGAATCGTGTCTAGTGCAGCAAATTGGTAATTTGCTGTGCCGTCTCAGGGGTGGCTGCAATATTTCATACATAGGGCTTCTGGATGCACAAAATAAATTAAGTAAACCAAATTTTAGCCGGATTTAGCGAAATTCCTCACAGGTTATTAGTGAAATAAAATGTAGTGATAGATGATGGCTTCCGTAGTCAAGTGGCCCCGTACCAGTTATCATGGTAAAGTCACTCCGCGGTTACCGGGTTCGATTCCCGGCCGGGTTAACATAGAAAACGATTTTTTCAATATTGTCTCGCATCTGGGTGTTGTAGTATCATCAGTGTGTTTCTGAATTCCATAACACAAGTGCTTTACCTACTTAAATTGGGTTCAAGACTGTATTTGAGTTGTCTAATATTTATTTATATAGATACATCATTTTATAATTTTCCATAATAACCAATTAGGGGCGGATTATTAGAGGGAGTACTATTCCAGGTAGAAGTGGGTGGCATGTTAATTATTTTTAACGAATAAAAGTTAATTTTCATACTAAAATAACATGTTATACAAACTGTTAATAAATATAACATGTTATTTATTGGAAAACATTGTTGAAAATTATTATTGTTAAAACAACGTTGTGTTATATTAGCTTTCCACCAAAATTATGGTAATTTGTTAAAAATAAACATTTAAAGGTTAACCAAATTAAACTTTGAAACTATTGAGACTTTCTTCGTACCTTTACGGGGTTAGGCAATTTACAATTTACACGTAAGTAGTTTCTGCTGTGATTACAGAAATTAGTATTTTATTATCCTCAATTTAGTCCCTGAAAATGCACCTTGGTCTTCCAATACCGAATTAAATGCATTACAGAAACAAATTGAGACGATAGTAGTATTTTTAACATTCTGTTAATAATAAATAATAATAAATATTTCTTACATTCACACCAATTAGCCTAGCCCAAAGTAAGCACTGTAAGGCTTGTGTTATGGATACTAGGGTAACGGATAGACATACATATATGATACACAAATATGTAATATTCATAGAAATATATATAAACACCCATGACTCAGGTGCAAATGCTCGTATTCATCATACAAACATCTGCCCCTTCCGGGATTCGAACCCAGGACCGTCGGTGCGAAAGGCAGGATCGCTACCGTTGCACCAAACGGTCGTCATGTTTGGTGCAACGGTGTTAAATTGATATTTTTCTAATATTGCCATCTAAGTAACACCAAACGGTCGTTACTGACAGCCATTTTAGTAACTAAAGCTACTTGTTAATTTTTATATAAAAATATATAAATGATCATGGCCAGGTACAAACCCTCTAAACACTCGAAGCAAAGATCATCTGTGAGAAAGGCAGGATCGCTACCGTAATCTTCACTTTTTGTATAAAATTGCTAATATTTACAAATAAATATACACATTATTTTAATAGAAAAATACTGGAGAAAATCGACTCGGCTCACAAGCGAATTCTTAGACGGGAACTGAACCCGCAACCTTTGTTATTCCGGGCCAATGCTCTCCCAATTGAGCTACCGAGCCTTGTGATTTTCCAGTACCTTTCTAAATTAAAGCTGTAGGCCAGCGTTGTCTTAAAAATGAGAGGAACATCATTTCATATTCGAAAAAAACATTTTTACAAATGTAGAGAATAGAAGATAAAGTCAATTTTTTCAGTATTTTTCTATTAAAATAATTTGTCTTATAAGACAGCATTGAAAAAATGCACATAAATATATAAAATTATAAAATCTATTGCTGACTTGCATCCGGTAGAGATAAGTTTCTTATGAATAGAATAAATTTAAGTCGACAACGACTTAACTAATAATTCTATAGTAAATATGTAATTTAATTATTTATAATTAAAAAAATATTAAATTTTTAAAATAGTAACAAAAACCACTACGGTTTAACCCTGTGCTATCTCAAGTCTACATTATAAAAATCACAAAAAAATACAATACTGTTGTTAACTGTTGTATTATTACATTTTAACCAATATGAAATGGAGGCTGAATTTGTGTTACTACCCCACAGTTCGTTCGACATCCTTTTTTTTTATTGCTACTGTTTTCTCGAAGAACGGCGACCGGGCGTCCGGCTGCCGGAAAGACGGCCCGGCGGCAGGCGTAAAGCCTAATTCTGTTTTCTCCGATTTTCTACTTCAAACCATAAGGTTCACTGTTTTGCCTTTATAATCAGCCTGTAAGAACATTCTGATCCATTAATTTCACGTTTACATTTTAATGTATTGCTTTTTATAATATTCTAGTTATAATTTGAGTCGTTCGGTTTGTTTAAGGAACTGCGGCTAGATTTTTACGAAAACAAAATGGCAGAAAACTGTATATTTTCAGAACCACATAGAAACTTAGCGTTCTATGAAATTAATATTAGGATTTTAATGCTTTAATTAATTTAATAAAATGTATAATGGTAAAATGTACTTATTAGTTAGGTATAATAATTTGATTTTAAACATAACCTCAAAACATCGTAACGTAAATGCGACAGTTCGGCAATTTAGTTTATAAGTTTGCGTGATTGCTTTGCCCTGTTAGTGTAAAGTTAAAGAAATGTAGTAATTATACTAGATTTATTGATGTGAATAATAAAAACAATGACAATCACGTGAAACGACAATCCTATATTAATGTATGTAAAATAATACCACCATAGGGTTTTTCCTTTATTTGTGCACGATTTGTGCATTTAGCCAGTGTCAAGTAAGTATAATTGCCAGTTTTTGAGAAATTTCCTTTGAACTTTCATGATGATGACTGAACAGTAAAATATATTTTTCCCCCTAGGTTTCAGTAAATGTGTGGGGTTTTACTGAAAACTCCCCGTGGACTTCTTGAGAGAGTAGCAAAAGACAACTTTTGCTGCTTTGTTACACTTGCCAACACTCTTGTATGTTCATAAACACTTAGTGATTAATAATCCACTATTATTACGCACTAATATCCACAACAACACAAATATTAACAAGAGAAACAAAACGTTACGCTTTTTGCTCCCGCCAAAAAGGGTTTACAATAGATTAAAAATTGTAATTTAAATAATAGACAATATAAACAAATGATGAAATGTTTATTTCGTTGACAGTAGCAACTAAAATAGCACCCGTCTACTAAATTAGGATATAACAAAACAAATCAAATAGAATATTAATTACATTAGAATAAAAAATACATTAGAATTAATGACAACAATTTGACGTAACATAGGCAGGTTCTAAGTAAATTGTTTGCTGGGCTCCCGGCTCTTGCTATAAATTGTGGGTGTCATGAAGTAAAACTATTACTAACCACTTGTCACTCTATTAGATAAAAATGCAATTGTCTCCCTAAATAATGAAGCTAGGACCAAACAAAAAATACTACGGTAAAGCTGATTAAATAAAGAATCCACAACAGAGCATTTGGATCTCTGTAACTCAAAAAATAATCGTAATAAAAAAAAACAGCAAGCCTCGCGGAAATTTGAATTTAGTAGCAATTGCTACCGTGGACTGAATAAGTATTCAGTTTTACTTTAACTTGCGCATATTATATCCTTCTATTAGTCTTCGACTTCTATTAGACTTCTACGACTAGTAGTAGGTAACATTATTTATAATGACTAGCTTCTACTCTACAGGCTACAGATTAAAAAATATATTTCTATCCCTCGGGAACAGAAAAATCGTGACAAAGATATAGATTGGCAACGCGTTTGGAAAAATTCATGATGATCGATTGATAAGTTATTGTAGTTCCGACTATAAGACTTCTACCGATATGATATATAGCCTATCATTTGCGCAATCACATTTTCTTACTATATACTAAATTTCATTGAAATCGGGGAAACCGTTCTTGACTTACAGAAGGACATACAGACAGACTGATAGCCAAAAATTTAAAAATAGTAGAATTGTTTTTAGTCAATCATAAAACGAATATTTATAAATTATTTTAATAATAAAACCGGACTTTCAAGGTTGCGGGTTCGATCCCGCCTGAGAATTCACTTGTGAACCGAGTCGATTTTTTCCTAGTATTTTTCTATTAAAATAATTTAGCTTATAAGATAGCATTGAAAAAATGCAAAAAATATATAAAATTTAAAAATGAATATTTATCATAATATTTGTCAAAAAAAATAAATTTACAGATTGAGCCTACAGATTTGTATAGTAGTATAAATATGATTTTTTAGTGTTTTGTTTAACTTGTGATTCATTAAACATAATTGTGTACTTGTCGTGTGATTTCAAACATGAATGTATTTAATTTTATCATTTTTGAATTCATAATACCGTACTTCTATAATTGCCATTCTATTCTATTCTATTCTAGCTATTCGGACGAATGCTCTGACCGCTAAGCTACCGAGACGCAGGCAGACACGACGAAATTCACAAACGTAAACACACAAAACCTATATACAAATGACGGACTTAATGCCAATAGGCATTCTCTACCATTCAACAGGAGAGTTAGAAACTGATAGCGTATTGGTGGTACATTGAAAGGGAAAATAGAAAACAAGAACTGTAGACTACATAAACATACATTGACATACATATAACGCCATATCTAAAACTAGGTGGATGTAGTCGCTAAGCATAAAGCTTCACTAGCATCATATATTGGAGCGGAACGTAATAAAAAAAATCAATAATATTTAGTAAATTTTAAAATTCCATAAGAATGAAAACTATCAAAAATGGAAATCTCATAGAGTCAATATTTTTCTTAATAACTTTTTTATTTTTGCGAATTTCAGAATTCAGGCTTCCGTCACGATTTAATCCTAAACCTGTTGGTTCGATTTATTACAAAAAAATACGGAATCGGGTAAGAACTCATAGAGTTATGGCGTCATGTACATTTCTTCATTGAAGCTGATCCATAGGAGCTTCGCTCCAATAATAAAATACTTAAATATCGACACGATCAACAAATACCGATACACTAAACTGGATATACCATAAAAGGGAGAATAAGTGGATAAGGTCGCAGAATTCAAAAGAAGTTCGCGAACCAATCATTTGTAACCCAACGAACTTACGTTGGGAGATATTTGATTATTATCTGTCTGAAGTCGGAAGACTCTACATTTCTATGTATCTCTCAATGACTGTTGTACAAAACATTATATATAGAGAGCCATTATATAATGATTTGAAACAGAACACAAGCAGAGCATTCTAACTATATCTTGCTTGAGTTCAGCTATGATGCTCTATATTTTTGCCTCTAAGTATAAATTAAGTTAGCTAAAGAGTATATATTGTTCAATAGTTTATAAGGTTCGAGAAACTGGCATGCTTTAAAGAAAAAGTTTCTAAAATTGAAGAGAAATATATAAAAATTGTTCACAGTGCGCAGAGATGTGCGCCGGAGAATTGGTCGTGGCGAGTGGCCGCGCGCGCGCTTTCCTGTGCGTGGGCGCGCTGGCCGTTCTCGCTCTCACAGCCGCTGACAGCGGCGGAAAGCGCGCCGAGAGTGAGTTCAGTGAGTTCGGTGAGCTCAGTGAGTTCAGTGAGTAAAACAATAAAAAACGGTGTTTTAAAAAACTAAAAACCCTACTGCGTTTCTGTGTAGTTTGGAAATGACCTTAAAAAAAGAAGAAAAGTTGTAGCAGTTGGGACCCATTCTAGAAATGGAGGCTTAGTGAATTTAGAGCACGTACCTATATTACATTACAAATTACTCCAATCTACTGACTATACAGCTGACTTTCTAGAATGGGTCCCGAGCTCCAGTTCTGTAATTTACCTACCGCTATTAGTCGAGTGCCCGCTTTCGCTAAACTTCTTCAAGCGCCTAGAGACTATAATGTAAGGTCTAAATTGGCATTTTTGTATGGATTTGCCGCTTATAAGCATCACCTTTGCCGATTCTTAAGTGCAATTGGGTATGACGACTTTCTTGTTTATGGTCCCTACTGCTACAATTATTTTTCCTGTTTTAGGGTTTTTTTTATTTTCAAATTACACAGGGTTTTTTAAGTATTTTAAGTCACCGTTTTTTTTTAGTTTTATTATTGAATGAGTAGAGCCTTTCAGGTTGCAGAGCGTGCCAAACATTTGAATATGGCGCCAAAAATTCGTCATTTTGTTTTCTTTATTTTGATATACCCAGTGTCACTCTCACAGTAAATATGAATCTAACGACACCTCTTAAACTAAAATCCATCGAGCCCTTCAGGCCGCGGCCTGCCTTACAATTCAACATACATATTCTAGAAAAACATAATGCTTCTTCTGGCGCAGTTGGCATATATAGCTTACTTCGGCAAAATCCAAGCAAGGTGCACCGCTCGTCCGCGCGCAAATAAATGCAGAAACCGCAGACACCGACACCTTCACCAACTACTCATATGGAACATCTCATATCAATCATCGAAGGAGCACCTTGTTTGGATTTTACGGAAGTAAGTTACATATTTTTGTTGTACTAATGGATATGGACTTCCGCCAAGTAATGTCTGAGCTCAGTGAGTTTTGTGTATTTTGTGAGCTCAGTGAGTTTTGTTAGCTCAGTAAGTTCAGCAATTTTTATGGGCTCTGTGAGCTCAGTGAGTTCAGTGAGTCTTTTGAGCTCAGTGAGTTCATTGAGATGAGTTAACAACATAAGGTAAAAGCGAAATTAAATTCGCGCATGGTAACAATATATGGGCAGTGATAAAACAGTACATAACATTAAAATTTGAATATTGTTCTGTGTTTATTTTTAGTTGGAAGTATATTTCTGTGTAATACACTAGTATGTGTTAGTTAGTAAAAAATCAAATAATAAATGGATATTAACTGGAATAAAATCGAGTAAAATTAGAAAACTGCATAATAAATAAAGCTAAGGTTCCGTTTTAATTGACACTAGTGTAAGCGGCCATGACAGTTTAAGACAACATGGGTAGCGTTATCTCCATAAGTGACTTGCTAGTCACTCTCTACTTTAAATAGCTGTGATTTTGTGTGTCGCAGTGTCCCCAATGCCGTTTGTTCTTGGTTCCCGCTACGGTCGTTCGCAGCCGCGTGTCATCTCGCCAAGGAATGACAGGTACTCTTTTGTCTCTCGTTTAAGCTGAATAACTGCCCGAGTTTCCTTCGCCAGTTCTTCTCAGAAGAGCCTCCCAAATAGGGACACGATATCGAATCCGATACTTACTCAAATCACTACTTCTGAATTCAATACTAGTATTCGAAATATCGATACTTTAATTAGATACTCAGTACTAATTTGAGTACTTTGAATCTAATATCGAATAAATTTAATCAAGTGACTATATTCTGCAACGGAACGCAGTGCAGCAATAGGGGCTAGTTTATGACCGCGTCTTAATTATATCAGCAAAAGCCATTTTGTGTTTTGTTATGAATACTGTCTGTGATTTATTCATTTGTTCGATCATCGAATAAAGCAACAATACTGATGAAGAGTGGAATGTTTAAGTGGTCCTGCTTGGTAATTATGTTTTTTAATAAAAGCTTTTTCTATAACGTTGTTAATGTTTTCATTTGAGTTTAATACGTTCAGAGAGAGAGAGATTCAAATGCTTATAGCCCGCATCTTATACATCAACCGATACTTACTCATACCGATAGTTTAGTTTCGATACTTTTACTCATTAGATACTTTGGTTTTGATACCGCTACTAAGAAGGTATCGATACTATCGATTTCGATATCATGTTCCTACTCCCAATCTCCGAACTGGTAGTAGACTCAGTAGTATACAATTTAATCGTAGTGAGAATTAACCAAATAAAATGCACAATAAAACAATTTTGATTTATATAAAAATTGTAACAGTTAAAACTTGCCCGATTTCAATATTGTGAAGGTAGTAGAAAATATATGACGACAATTGCCTTAGTCATCATGATCACGGCTCCTGTAAACGAGTCAAAATGTCAGGATTAAATATAAAATGAATTATGTCCTAAATCCTTTAAAAAGTTGTTTTATTCAAATGTGTAATTTGGACGAAAGCTTAAGAGCTAAATATGAATAAGTGTGTTCGTCCGCATGACATTTGCTATAGGCATCTCCGATGCTGGGAAAAAACCGGTGGTTACTAAGGTAAAGAAGATGCTCTACGTAAATTTCTCCTGTAGGTCTTCTACAGAAAGAACTTTGGAGAGTGTGCTCAGGAGCTGCATGTGCTCATACCACCAACTCCTATTTTCGCACGCACGAGCGCCCTTTCTTATTTGCCATTCCTACCAAGCGCTTCGCAACATCTTTTATAATGCGCACAGCAAAAGAGTGGAACTCCTCCCTGCGTCAATATTTACGAGTACTTACAACACGTCCGTTTTGAAAGACAGGGTGAATAGACGCGTTCTGGGTTACGTCGTTCCATCGTGAATCTTGTCTTGGCCCCCGGGCTCGATTGGGATCAAGAGCGAACCCATTCAAAATAAAACTAAAAAATACATATATCAAATAATAGATGAGGAGGAAAGTGATATGTCATTATTAATTTAGTTGTTAGTGCGACTCTTTGGTGTATCAACCATATAACGGTAGTACCTATTTGTAAGTCTGGTTGTCCGATGAAAAAATGGGGACGGCGGGACAAGACTGTATAATTTTGCTGCACACTCTTCGAAATGTATTCTAAAAAAACGGATAGTCTATGTTCAAAGCGTGTTAATTTTAATTTATTTAAGTCTCCTTTTTGCGTAGATTCTTCATGAGCAGTAGATACGGCAAGCGGTCGGAGCTGCCCGCGTTGCCAGCCCCCCGGTTGCTGTGCACCCCCCTGGGGGTCCGCGCGTTGTACCGATGCGCCCCCGCCCCCGGCTCCACCCCTACTCTTACGCCCCCCACTGTATTCCCCAACCACCATTATACCAACAAGTAAGTAGGAATTCTTTCAGTTGTAAGAGAATAAGATAACTCCAGCGAAATTTATAAATTTTAAAGCACCTACATACCCCCAATAATAATTTTATAAAGTACTTTTATTGCAGACCATAGTTCATATATAAAAAAATATAAAAACGATATAATCCTCTTAATTTTTCCTCGTCAATAAAGTGCCCAGAAGATATATTTCATTCAATGTCTGAGTAACTGGCTCAGTTTAGGTACTTACACTTCAGAACGAGTGGTGGTATACAGACGGATTACTTAATAATATGTAAATTAGCGTAACAATCATTTTCTTGCTTGTTTGTATTATACTGGGTAAGAATACAATTACAATTAGATTTAAGTATATCTATAAATAAGTATAAAAAATATTTTATAAAAACAATAATCTTTTGTAGCCGAAGATCAGAAGAGGATCGAGACATAGGGGAGGACGAATGAGTACTTCCCCTCTCCCTTCCCCCACAACTGACCGCTGTGATCTAGTCATGATACACTCACTGACCGGCAGCCAGTTTACGCATAAACAAAAGAAAAATAAAAAATATAGCTTAACAGGAGTTACGGGAGAGAATCTATCTTACATCTAGTCAAAGGATAGTCAATTAGTTTAATGGCTGTCTGCCGGTCGCGGCTCAACTTTTATTATCTCTGGAAGGTGACGGGACATACTAGACAGGAGTTAGATTAGTTTAGATGTAAACGAGATAAAGATACCCTCTACCTAAACGCTGCAATGAGTGGACATGTACCAGATGTTGTAGAACGACAAAACGACTTAGCTTTAGCCATTTTTACAGTAGTTTCAATAGGATTGTAATTTTAGGAATGTGAGAATGAGAACAGAGGACAGCTGAGAATAGATCAAGCAAGAGTTACATGTTTACAACTGTTAACACTATGCTTTTAGTTTAATCGAATATTTTAAATATGCAGCATTATTAAGCTACCCGAATTTCTACTCTAGAGGTCGGCCGCTTACTCGAGTGTTCGCTCGTGCGGTACAAGGAGATCGAGAGAGAAATTAGCGGCAGGCGCACAAAGTGAATCCTTCCCCCTTTTTCCGTACCCCCCTTTGTCGCCGAACCCCCGCGCCCCTGTACCACGCGGGAGAGCACTCATTTAAGCGATCGAACTATAAAACGTTTTTGGTGCCGCCGCTTGTGTCATAAGTCGGTACTAAATATGGAAACTAAGAAATATCTTAGTATTTATTGAAACTGTATTAGTACCATGTTTCCCTTAATTTGAAGGCTTCGATATTTCGGCACAGTTGAATGCACCATAGTAACGGAAGAAGTAACGGTAACATTGTGATCGTGTGACTAAGTTTAAATACAATTTAATAAGATAGACTAATATTATAAAGAAGAAAAGTTTGTGTGTTTGTATATTTGTTAAGTTGTAAGGGGTAATCTCGGGATCTACTGAACCGATTTCAATAATTCTTTCACCAATAGAAAGGCACATTATTGCTGAGTGTCATAGGCTATATTTAATGCTAGAAAAAATTTAAAGAATTTTGTCCACCCGTGCGAAGCCGGGACGGGCGGCTAGTAAGAAATATATAACTATAAGTTAAATTATTTTAATAGAAAAATTCTCGACTGGACTCATAAGACAATTCCCAGGCGGGAATCGAACTCACAACTTTTGGATATCCATTCCACTGCTGTTCTAATTAGCTACCAAGCCTTGTTAACACCCGTAAACTTCGTATTTTTCTATTAAAATAATTTATCATATAAGTTACCATTGAAAATGAAAAAAATATATAAAAATCATATAACCTTAAAAAAGCTATTATAGTCTCTTGCTCTGGATGTTGTAATTTATCGCAAATGTGTTATTTTCTTGTTCTCACAATAATATCCACTTTCCTATACATACTTCATTCAGATTATGATAACAAAACTACATAAATATTAAATGACAAATCAAAATAAATCTCTCCTGGTACGAGTCACTCATGACCGAATAGGAGAGGGTTAGCGATGCCGAGTACAGGCTGGGGACTCGTCATCGCTATCGCCGACTCGCACGTGACTCGACAAGTCTCGACAAGAACAGACAAGTCATATGTGAATTTGTCGTTCTGACGTTTTTCTTTTATTCGGCTAAACTGGGCACAATTCATATAACTTAGACATATAAAAACATAAAACTAACTAATTAGAATTTACTTTACTAGAAGTGAGGACTACTTGACATGTAAGTACTCTATTTGCAAGGAAACAATGTTTAATTTAAATATAAATTACCCATTAACTAAAAAAAAAACAAATGTCAAATAATTATGTTAATTTTTTATACGTCATCAAGTAGCCTGCATAAAGGTGTTTTAGCGGTTTTAAAATCATTTTTATTTGATGATGATTTTATAGAAAATTGAGAAGTTAACAAAGAAATAGTTACAAAGCAAATATTTTATGATATTACATACAATTTGGGATATTTTCGTGAAACCTGTCACGTACACTATTAATATAATATAATACTTAAAAGACACTTGTCAACTTTGTTGTAATCAACAATTTAATGATACCATAACAATACTATTAATGTGATAACAGAATAATATTGTTTTTGTGGATTATGTATTGTGACGACGAATAATATTGTAAATTTCGTTACTTCTGTTAAAGCTGACGAGTTTCTTGCGCCCATTCTTTGTCAGTTAAAAGGCGTCCTGAATGGGTGATAGGTAAAAATATTGGACGATTGAAAACGTCTTATTTTATGTGCATTTGAATAAAGTCATTTTCATTTCATTTAATTCGAAAGGCTACTTATATAGATTAAGGTACGTACTAACATTTCTCTGGACCAAATAAACAGTTTTCATAATTATTATAAACACTACAAATAAGTTAAGATTCACTTGTTAAGTTAAGTTCGATGAGTTTGGTTCACGTGCAAGTTGGCGCCAGTTTAGTGCATAAGTTAATGTAAAATGATGTTAATTGTTGAATATTATATTATATAATATGCCACTACATGAATAAACTGAAATTGAATAAATTTGATGTGGTTTCATTTGAGACCTCGAGAATAGTAATTACAAACAATTTCCTAATGATATCTTGACAAATATATAAAGAAGGAATTGCTTTAATTAATTCTAAACGAACCCGTGGGACGGCTCAGCAAAATAACAACTTGTTGGACACGATTCAGCGCAGAGCTGAGAGGCTCATTAGTGGCAGCAAATTGGTTAAGAGCAAGCTTCACGCCTTAGCTCACCACCGCAAAGTTGCCTGCCTGTCGGTCTTCTACAGACTGTTCTTTGGAGTGTGCTCAGGAGCTGCAAGTACTTATACTGCCATCTCCCTTTTCCTTGTACCACATTTTCTTGGTTGTTATACCTACTAGTTGCACCAAGCGCTTTTATTCTTTTATAAGGCGCAGAGCAAAGGAGTGGATCTCCCTTCCTGCGTCTGTACTTTCGAGTACTTATAACCCGTCCGTTTTCAAGGCTAGGGTGAATAGGCACCTTCTGGGTTAGCTCGTTCCAACGTGGATCCTATCTTGGCCCCCGGGCTTGTTTGAAATCAAGAGCGAACTTATTCAAAATAAAATAAAAAATGTATATTTATTTTTTGTCACAAATATTCCAATTTTCATCAGTGATCGTTGGGCTAATAAAAATAATATTTAAATGTCTTTATTTTACACCAATTAGCTTAGCTCAGATTAAGAACTATAAGCTTGTGTTATGGATACTAGAGTAGCGGAAAGAAATTCATACTTTATATAATGCAAAGATATTTAATATTCTTATAATTATACTTAAATATACATGAGTCAGCTACAAATACTCGTATTCATCACGCAAACATCTGCCCCTTCCGGGACTCGAACCAAGGACAGCCGGTGCGAAAGGCAAAAGAAATCAAACGGTTGTCTAGAGACCATCAAATATATCAGGCAGTAATTATTATATGATTTTATCGACTGACTTTTACGGTTACACGGGAGCGTTAGATTTAGTACTGCTACACGATATATTTTTCATGATTTTAATTTGTTAATAGTTATTTATTATACAAGAGTGGAAAGTTCCTTTTTAACCGCGTGCTCGATTTGGATGACCGAGCAAGCGAAGGATTCTAAAGTTGAATCACGAGCGCAGCGAGTGATTCTAAATTAGAATCCTGAGCGTCAGCGAGGGAAACAAACGAGCACAAGGTGAAAAATCTTTCCACTCGAGTGCAATACGTAACTTTTCATCCCACCTCAGCGAGGAAATGACAAAATGAGAAAAAGAAAACAATTTATAATGACAAAATATTTTTATTTCAATTAAAACACATTAAGATAATCTATAAATTGAAGAAAATAATAAGATGCGCGAAGCAAATAAAACAAAGAAACCAAGAAGGTTCCAAATTTAAATTTTTTCACAATTTAAAAAGTTCTTATCATAAATTTGGCACCATAGAGGTTACATTAAATAGGTTTAATGACATTTTGAATTTACAATTATATTGAGTACTCATTATATGTGATGTTCTAAATTCAAATCTACTTTGCCGCTCAAGCGAATAAAATAGAATTTTCCAGCCAGATTTCGAAGCGCAAAATTACACTTTCCGAGGTGGTGGGATGAAAATGATTTTAACGCTTAGTTCCTACGCTTTATACTATAAAGCTTCGCTTCTTTCGAGCGTGCACTGTTATATTTTTTTTCAACGATTTGATAGCCAATAGAAAACACCAGTGAAATATTTAAAAATTATTATCACTTAAAAAACCGCCAATATTAAAAATATATGTTCTTTGTGCAGTTCAAATTTAAGTAGGAGGAAAGGATTACAATACTAGTTATCAAAGGGAATTTCTAGACTGTAATTTCTATATACAAATTCTCCCATATAGAAGGCAAAGCACTTTTTTAAAGAACAAAAAAAAATATAAGAACAAATTTTGCAGTTAAATAACATCACAATGCTAGCGAAGCTTTAGTTTTAGAGACTGCACCGGCCTAGTTCTTTAAAAAAGTGATTTGCCTTACATATGGAAGAATTTGTATATGTAAATAACGGTCGAGAAATTCCCTTCGACAACGAGTATTGTAACCCTAGGTAGGAGGCTACCTACATTTGTACTGCCCAAAGAACATAAACATATATTTTTAATATTCACATATATTAGTAATATTATATTAAGTAGCAGCAATGAAATATTTCACTGGTGTATTCTACAGATAGAGTGGCCGCGCGGCGAGCGCCTAAATGCGAGCGGCCCGGACCTCCGTGTAGAGGTTTCGCTTTAAATAATAAAACTTTCAATTTCCATCAGTATTTTTATTTGACAATGGAGACAGAAGTGTGACGATACGTTTGCATCGAGGTAAAGTAATCTCTTTACATCTTACACAAATCTTTGTATTGTGATTTGACATCATTAGCGAGTAATTTTAATCACGTAAATAAGATAAACAGTGAGCTATAAAATACGTATGTAAAAAACAACTACGCCTCCGAGCCCTCAGGTGGGATTCGAACCCACGACCTTTCACTATCCGGGCGAGTGCTCTGACTGTTGAGCTACCGAGACGCTGGCAAACGTGTCGAAATTTACAGACGTATTTCAACTTCTTCTATGAGCTAGTACTCGCCCGGATAGCGAAAGTTCGTGGGTGCAAATCCCACCTGAGAGCTCGGAGGCATAGTTGTTTTTTACACACGTATTTTATACCCTATACAAATATTGTATTGTGAATGCAAAAAAATATTAAAAACATAAGATAAATAGTATTATTTTTGTTGCCAAGAATATAACCTCCTACACCTAAACTCATCCTATAACTCGTATAATCCTAAAATTTCATAAAAATGCTCGAGAAATTTCTCTGGTAGGCAAAAGGCTAGCAAAGTACATATTACCAAATTATTGTTAGTCTTACACCAAATTGATAACTTTACGGATTCATTTATGTTCTTATTAATTTTATTATTTATATAGTTTTTTTGTGAGATTAAAACGTTAACTATTTTTTTCATCTATACTCTGATTTTTAATTAGATGGACTAAAGTGACAGCCGCCGGCGCACTATATTTTTTTTAATGTTGCCAACTGAAGAGCATAGTGTTATGACGCGAGTAATTTTACCGATTGAATTGAATTATCGTGTCATTGACATGATTGTTAATAGGTTTAATAAGATGTTTTTGTTGTATTTTTCCTTGTGATCTTATTTTTAATACACATTTATTAGGTTTTCGATGTATTGTTTTTATTTCAAAATGTCGTTAAGTAGTGATGAATTTAATTATTTTCTCGCAAATATGTTATAAAACGTCGTATAACACAAAAAACAACAAACAGGAACAACAACACTCAAAAACAACGTAACAAAGAAAGATATATCTTGATCTGCTTCTCAGAGACATTCATACGGACCGGAAATGAAATGTACCTAAAGTTGTTAAATTATGAATTGGCTTGTTCATTTTGCAGAGATAGGCAAAGAGGCGGGACTTGTATATTGGTAAAGCGTGGTATGATATACAAAGAATATACCAAAATAAAAAAAATTGCAACGCCTAAATCTTTCGAAGCTTGTGGTATTGAAATTCCACAACACAAGTTATTAGTTATATGTGTATATCGCACACCGACATCCGATCCCAACATTTTTTTGCAGAAACTTGATCAATTCTTACATGTTACACTTAAAAGTTACAATAAAATTAATTTAGTTATTACGGGTGACTTAAACATAGACACTCTTAAATAGGGAAAAATCTCTAGCTACCTACGAGACTTGTGTAATAATTATAACCTGCGAATCCATATTAAAGTGCCAACAAGAAAGAAGTCATGCATAGACCATATTCTAAGTAACATTGACGAAGCTGACGCTTCTGTCCTGCCCTTATATCTGTCGGACCACAAAACGGCCCAACTATTGAGTTTTCCTGTCCACCAAAAAAATAAGTCTTTAAAATCGTACTATATTAACAGAAGAGACTTTTGTTCGGAGAACATACTTAAATTTAAACAATGTATTAGCAACATAACGTGGTCTGATATATTCTTGAAGGAAAAAGACTTAAATAATGCTTTTCGTAGTTTCCATGATCTGTTATGCTTGTTCTATAATCTATGTTTCCCAAAAATAAAAGTAAAGGTTAGTAATGTTAACAAACATAAGCATAACTGGATAAGCAAAGGTCTTAAATTTAGTTGTAGAACAAAACGGACACTTAGATGCAACTACTACAATAAAAAAACAATAGCAAACAGAAATAAATATTTAGCCTATTCTAACATATTAAAAAAATGTATTAACTATTCGAAACGAAATGCAAATATAAAATTTATCAATAAAAGTGAAAATAAATGTAAAGCAACATGGACTATAATTAAAAATGAAATAAATAACAAAAAAAATTATGATAATATTACAAGTCTCAAATTTAATAATAAAATATTGACTAATCCCCTTGAGATAGCCGCGGCTTTTAATGACCATTTTATTGAATCTGAAAGTAAAGCATCACAGAATACATAGAAGGAACACTTTATTAAAAAGGTGATTTCGGAATCTATTTTTCTTAATCCAGTATCGGTGAATGAAGTTCAAAGAGAAATAATGAATTTAAAAAATACTAATTCTGAAGGCTATGATGGTATATGCACAAAGATAGTCAAAACCTGTAGTTTTGAATTAGCTCCAATTTTGATGCATCTTATAAATTTATCTTTTTCGTCAGGTACGTTTCCTCATTTGTTGAAACTATCTGTTATTAAGCCTCTGCACAAAAAAGGTGAAAAGGATGACCTAAGTAATTATCGTCCAATAACTTTGGTACCTGTATTATCCAAAGTGTTTGAAAGATGCATGTACAAAAGATTAGTGAGTTTCTTTGACAAATTTCATATTATTGACCCCAATCAATTCGGATTTCAAAAGAAAAAATCTACGACATTGGCAATTTTTACTCTTTTACGCACCGTGCTAACATCTTTAAATAATAAAGAATATACTACTGGGTTATTTTTTGACTTATCAAGGGCGTTCGATCTAATAAATCATAAACTCTTACTGGAAAAGTTAGAATTCATAGGGATAAGAGGTTTAGCTCAACAATGGATATCATCTTACTTGTCGAATCGTCGCCAGTGTGTTGTCATCAATAAGGTGATAAAAAATGAAGTGATGCCTTATACATCAAGACTTTTAGAAAATGGTATTGGCGTCCCTCAGGGAAGCGTTCTTGGACCAATACTGTTTATTATTTATATAAATGATATTTGTAATACAATTAACCATAAATGTATTTTATTCGCAGATGATATTTCAGTTATAGTATCATCAAAAAAAAATAATACAATAGAATACCATGAAACCTCTATTAATGATACAATTGACAAAATTATAAAATGGCTACTATCTAATAAATTAAAAATTAATTTAGACAAATCCTGTTACATTCAATTTAATCAATCTTATAAGTCAAATTACTATCTTAAAATTAATGTTAATAAAATTATGGAAATGACATACTTTAAATTTCTAGGGATATTCATTGACAAAGATTTAAATTGGAAAGTCCATGTTGAAAATATAAGTAATAGGGTCAACAGATTTGTATATGCCATTAAAAAGTTAAGAAATGTCACCAATAGGAAAACTGTTATTGCCACATACCGTGCGTATGTAGAATCAATATTACGCTACGGAATTATGATATGGGGCAATGGAACAGACAGAAATCGGGTATTCATAGCACAAAAAAAGTGTATCAGAGCTATTTGCGGTGTTGCACCGGATGAACCCTGTAAACTATTATTTAGAAACCTTGAACTGCTAACGGTACCGTCTCTGTACATTTATGAGATTTGCTGTTTTGTAAACAAACAAAAAGACTTGTTTGTAAAAGCTAGTGACATAAACTCCAGACTAAAAAGGGACCCTGACAAACTTGTTTTAGAGAATATACCGAAATCGGCCAAATGCAATAAAAGTTGTCTGTGTATGTGTATAAGTATTTATAATAAAATTCCGTCTGAATTAAAAAAAATTAAGTGGCCATCGATTTCAAAGTAAACTGTATGACTGGCTCTGTAATAAAGCTTTCTACGATGTAAGAGAGCTTTTTAATAATTATATGTAATTAGTATAGATCAATTAATATGTAATATTATTAAAGTCTTTGATATGGATGTAATAAATTTGCATGCCACAAAATTTGGCAAAACATGTGTAACTTAAAAATACATGTAAGAACTTTAATACCATGTTTTAAGCAAATAAATAGTATTCTATTCTATTCTATAACAAAAACCTATATGTAGTTCGGAAATATTTTAAGTCACATGATGGTTTTAGAATTTACAGAAAACCACTTTATCATAAAAAATATTTAAGTTGGGGTGGGGTCACAGCGTCATTCGATTAATTTTCAATTATTAACAGACAAAACCGATTAAAACAATATTAAGGTTATTTAAACCAATTCAGTTTCTGTAAATGATTTTTCTAAAATGAATAGTCGAAAGATAACTGGGTTTAATTTATGAGTTCTAATTAAGTAGTTTTTTATCAAAATAACACAGTTCGAGTGTTTTGCATTTGACAATGTGCGAAATTGAACAAATAATTGAATTTCAATTGGATAAGGGGACAACACTATTTTTTATTTTCCGTCATGTGGTATCATTACTAATGTCACTTTAGTCCATCTAATTAAAAATCAGAGTATAGGAGAGAACTGGTGTTCTGAGGAGCAAGCATTTCTGCTTAGTTCAGGCACCAGTCTCTCATGATCTGATAACTATGTTACTTTAATATTAAGTATGTATACTTTTTAGATTGTGAAATTAGCAATTAGCCTAGCCCAAAGTAAGCACTATAAGGCTTGTGTTATGGATACTAGGGTAACGGATAGGCATACATATAAGATACATAGATATGTAATATTACTAGAAATATATATAAATACCCATGACTCAGATACAAGTGCTCATATTCATCACATAAACTTCTGCCTATTCCGAGAAACTTAGCAATAAATATAGTTTTAAGAATTAAAATATTAACAGTCGCTTCTCAATATATATCTTAAAAAATATTGTTGCGTAAAACTGTATATTTATAAATGGAACGGGTCTTTCCATTTGTTTATGTGAATAAAAATAAACTGTCATATATCACAGTTTCTCTTTGTATAGGCTGAACAAATTCGGAGGAACAATATTGACTCCCCGAAAGCACAAACATATCGCCGGATGCCAACGCCGACCCGTCGAGCGACTGGCCTATTTGATTAATTCTTCTGCCGCCATTTTTTTACATGCAACTGTAAAGCCTATTTCGAGACGATGCATGTCACAAAATTCTGATTTTACCATAGAGTTTATTCTTCTTCAGCCTTCCGCCACCCAATGCTGAGTGTAGGCATCCTACATTTCCCGCCGTCCCTGTTCTGGGCCTTCCTCAGCCAGAACTTTCCGGCGACTTCGACCGGATCGTTGGTCCACCTCGTCGGCTGTCTGCCTACACTCCGACGACCATAGAATATAAACGCGATCAATTTGAGCTAAACTCAGTTTCCCCACTAAACAGTTCCGACCAAGTTTTTTGTTTTTTTCCGACAAATATTGAATGTAGTTTTTTTTTTAATCGTGAATAGGAAAACGCCCGACCGCTATCTCGTCTGATGATAAGCGACGATGCGATCTAGGATGGATGTGATGCGCCTGCCTAGAAGATACCTATTCACTTGTGACATGACCCCTTAAAACCCGAGAGCATGTATACATGCTCGTAACCGATACGTTAAATTCGAATAGCATTCCAGAATGCTTTAGAGCGCACTTGTTTCATTAATTTCTCGAAAATACAACTCACAAGGGGCCGTCCATTAATCACGTGATGTTTTTTTTTGGCATTTTTGAACCCCCCCTCCCCCTTGGTGATACATGGTGAGGTTTAAGACTACCCCCCACCCCCCCCCCTCCCCTATATCACGTGTATTTTTTTGTACCTACAAAGACTTTTTATTTTTTTAATATTTTTTTAAATACAAGTATAAGTATCATATAATTTTATTATAGAAAATTAAAGACTACAATAATAACGTTTAGAGGTAGACAGAAAGGTTGCAGGATGTTTTTGACTAACATAAAAATAATGAAAGAAATGCGAAAAACTTTTTTG
The DNA here is from genome assembly GCA_927399485.1 of Calamotropha paludella. Lineage (NCBI taxonomy): Eukaryota > Metazoa > Arthropoda > Insecta > Lepidoptera > Crambidae > Calamotropha > Calamotropha paludella. Next base: position 366,499 of record OV656830.1, on the reverse strand, counting down.
TACTAATACATGAACATAATTTAATATACAGTATCCTCGAACCACGTATTAGCAAGACTTTCTTCAACACCAATAACTGGATAAGCATCTTGCAAGTCAGTTGTTGGCACAGTGCTTTGTTGAAGATCAACATCGGTTTCATCAAGCCACTCGTCGTCATCATCATCATTTGGGGTGGTTGGGATCTACCTCCTAGCAGTCCACCCCGGGCAAAGGCATCACGGACCAACTCGGCCCGTGGTGACGGCTGATGATCCCAGCAGCGGTGGTAGGCTCCGTAAGGGGCCGCCTGGCTAGCGACCACCATCCTGCCGAAATCCGTCGTCAAGCAGCTCTGCTGCGTTCGGTCGGGGGGCGGGAGTACCAGTGCCAATGGGGGTTGGTATTAAGTCAGTTGCGCAGCTTAGGACCGGTCTTGGTATCTTGGCAATGCTGTACCAGGTAACTCATTCTGGAGAGTAGCGGGATCCGAAGCACGGTTTTAACCATTGGCCGACCGCAGTTAGTAGGGGGCCCAACTAGCGCGCCAGCCACGCGTGAAAGGCTGCCCCGCCAACTTGTGAAATGGGAGGGAGGAGGCGACTGGATGGGAGGGCAAGGTAGCCTTTTCGGTGGGGTTCGGGCGTCCCCGCAGTCTCCAGGTGAGTTCCCCTCTGTGGTTAGCTTAGCCTAAGAGTACTTTAATGGTCGACTGAGTAGCTTCTTAACTGCAAATCCTACCCACCCAACAATACCATCCTGAAAAGAAGGAATAGGAAGAATCTTAAACAACGGCTGCACTTCCTCCCATTAAAAGTACACCTCGCGAACATCAGAGGACTGCACTCAAATCTCGATCCGGTCCATCACCATTTGGAGACTGAGAAGCCGCACCTACTCTTCTTGACGGAGACTCAGATAGCAACTCCGTCGGATGAGGCGTACCTCAACTACCCTGGTTACACGCTTGAGCATAAGTTCAAGATGTATGCAGGGGTCTGTGTGTTCGTCCGTAATGACATTTGTTGTAGTCGACTCCGATGCTTTGAAAAAACCGGGTTTTCCGTTATTTGGCTTCTGGTGGACACAGGGGTAGAGAAGAAGCTCTACATCTGTGTTTACCGATTGCACAGCGGTGACCGGGAGACGACTCGGCTAATAGATTACCTCACAGAGATGGCAGACTTGGCAACTCAGCGATATACAGCGGCGGAGCTTGTTTTTCTGGGGGACTTCAACGCTCACCATAAAGAGTGGCTGTTCCCATTCCAGAAAACTGACCATGCTGGGTCCACACAAACATTCGGGGTCAGCTCCACTGGGAACGTCCGACCATTGTGTGGTGAAATCCGTATCTATCTGCTCTCCTCAGGATGATAGCCCCAGGGGCATGAGGCGGGTATGGCGTTACGAGTCAGCAAATTGGGACGAGATGCGTAATTTCTTTTCATCCTATCCCTAGTGGCAAACTTGCTTCTCTTCGAAAGACCCTTCGTGCACCGCTGATGCGATTGCAGACGTAATTCGGCAGGGAAAAATACTGCATATTTTATTCTATTCTCTGACATTCCGCTCGGTTACAAATCCCGGTCTTGGTATAATGCGGCTTGTGCTCGTGGTGAGGCCCGAAAACAGACTGTTTACCAGGCTTGGGTGCATATCCGCGATCGCAAGGTCCGCGCACGGAGAATCCGAGCGAAGAAGAGAGCCTATAATTCGGCCGCCAAGTCATGCAAAAGGGCCATTCTCAAGGCGAGATTCGACCACATCAGCGGAATAGGCATGAAACTGTCATTCTACCCGAATGGAAGTAAACAGTTTTGGTCCCTTTCGAAGTCAGTCGAAGCGAATTTCTGCCGTCCTATGTTACCACCTTTACGAAACCTGACAGGTCACTGGCTCATTCTGTAACTGAAAAAGCAAGCTTATTTGCCTCTCTGTTTGCAAGCAGTTCCCGTCTAGACACCGGCTCTCAACAACCACCAAACATACTTCGCTGTGATTCCTCAATGTCGGAGATCACAATTCATAATAAGCAGGTCCGTAGAGTCTTACTTAGTCTGGACGTGAATAAGGCCAGTGGTCCTAATGGTATACCAGCAACAGTACTGAGGTATTGTGCGCCCGAGTTGTCTCCTGTGCTAACACGCCTGTATAGCCTCTCTCTCAAAACAAAGACCGTACCAAAATCCTGGAAGCTTGCCAGTGTGCAGCCAGTACCCAAAAAGGGTAGTCGTACCGACCCACGCAATTACCGACCGATCGCCATCACTTCCATACGATGTAAAGTTATGGAAAAAGTGCTGAACAGAAGTTGCTCTCGTAATTAGAAGACAATCAGAAGGTTGCGTGTTCAAAATCACGTCGGGGTCACCACTATAGCGAATTAGATCTTATCCACTATTTACAGTTTGTTTAAAGAAGCGAGGATATTGATAAATGAAAGTCCTACATAGATCACTGAATTTGTCTTAATAAACTTGCAAATATTACATTACCATTCATTAAAAGTTTTCTGATACGAAGAGAAAAATCTTTGCTGTCCGAAAAAGTCAATTACGTCTTATTTTTATTACACAGAGTATGTAGCTAACATCCACAGATTAATAATTATCTCACAGAGTAGTAACACATCCGCCACAATCTCCTCAGTGATGGTTAATATGGCTTTTGCCGTGGACGTTCAACTGGGGATCTTCTAGTTTATGTGACGCACTGCTGGGGCGAGGCCCTCGAGATGCATGGCGAAGCACTTGCCGTGTCACTTGACATCTCGTAGGCTTTTGACAGGGTTTTGGCACGCTAGTCTGCTGCGCAAGCTTCCTGTGTATGGTATCCCCGCTGACTTTTGTAATCGGATAGCCGATTTCCTAAAAGAACGGTCGATCAGAGTAGTTATCGATGACTGCTCCTCTGACTCAGTGGTTATTGATGGAGGAGTTCCTCAGGAGTCTGTTCTTTCTGCGACACTTTTCCTGCCGCACATCAATGACCTGTTAATACTAGGAATTGTTGGGTATGCAGACGACAGTACTGTCGTAGAGAGATACCTGTCTAATTCTAAAGCCAGCGGTGACGACGTGATTTTGATGAGAGAGGCCATGGTTGAGCCACGTTTCCCAGTGGGGTGACAGTATCCTCGTCCATTTCAACGTCTCCAAAACAAGCGTGTATTTTCACTGCAAAAAGGAGTTCCTTCAACCTCACTCCTACTTTCCGAGGTACATCTGTACCTGTGACCGACAGCCTCGAGCTTCTTGGCATGGAGTTGTCGTCAGATCTCAACTTCGGCGCCAACATCGAGTCCAAGGCTCAGACTGCAGCTAAAAAGCTGGGCGTCCTAAATAAGGTCAAGCGATATTTCACGCCGGGACAGCTTTCAACTCTCTATAAAGCTCAAGTCCGATCTTGCATGGAATATTGCAGCCACCTCTGGGATGGCTCAGCAAAATACCAACTTGCTGCACTAGACACGATTCAGCGCAGAGCTGAGAGGCTCATTAGTGACAACAAATTGAGGAAGAGCAAGCTTCACACCTTAGGTCACCGTCGCAAAGTTGCCTGTCTATCGGTCTTCTACAGATTGTATTTTAGAAAGTGTGCTCAGGAGCTACATATGCTCATACCGCCATCACCTTTCTTCCATCGGACATCCAGACGCATTGCGGGCTACCACCCTTTCTTGGTCGCTATTCCTGCCTGTTGCACCAAGCGCTTCTCGACTTCTTTTATAATGCTCACAGCAAAGGAGTGGAACTCCCTCCCTGCGTCTCTATTTCCGAGTACTTATAACCCGTCTGTTTTTAAAGCCAGGGTGAATAGGCACATTTTGGGGTAGCTCGTTTCATGGATTCTGTCTTTGCCCCCGAGCTTGATTGGGATCAAGAGCGAACCCATTCTGAATAAAAAAAAAATCATTTTCGCGCACTACGCAGAGAATCTCTCTCGATCTCACTCTCAGGATGCGGGAAGGACGAACATTGTGCATCTCTAGGCTTTTATTACTCGGATTCAGTTACTTGTGACAAGAATTCACATGCCCTTTGCTTTTTTCTTTGTACAGAAGAAGTAAGCCGCTTTCGTTTTGTACGCGTTTGACGAAAAAATTAGTACACGTAACGCCGCATTTCGGTTCAGTATCGCGCATTTGCCTAAAAAATAAATACACGTGATATATTACTAAACCCCCCCCTCCCCCCTTGTGATATTTCGTGATTTTTTATGGACCCCTCCCCCCCCCCTTTCGAACCTCACGTGATTAATGGACAGCCCCCAAGGTAAAAACCGAATGTTTGGGGTATGCCACTGGTGAAACACTCCTTATTTGTATTTATATGGAAACACAGACTCAGGCAAAGTGTTCCACTCTTTACGGTACGGATTATATGCAAATACAAATTGGAACCTCGTTGATCCTCGTTCAATTTCTGAACGGCTGATTTTCGACGTTTAAGGTCAAACGGGTTCAAGAGCTGTGACTATCATTACAGGTGCTTGCTAACATAGAAATAAATGATTTTGATATTTTTACTGTATGATAATTAAAAGAGCACGTTATCACAAAAGTTTCTATTATGAATATTCTGTAATTCGACGTCCAAGATTGACCATTTTAGACCAATGCCAGTTTTTGGAAACGCGATCGAAATGTAGCGGTGAAATCGATGTGATGTAAACGGAGATCATAGTCCTACCTTTCGCACCGACGGTCCTAAGTTCGAGTCGCAGAAAAGGCAGATGTTTGTGTAATGTATACGAGCATTTTTACCTGAGTCATTGGTATATATACATATATTGTATTTGTACCTGAGTCATTGATGAATATAGATATATTTTGTATTAATAATACTTATTTATGTATGATATATCCATAACACAAGCCTTATAATACTTACTTTGGGCTAGGCTTATTGGTGTGAATGTAATAAATATTATTAATATGTTTTTTACTCTAATAAATCGATAATAAAACTCCAGCAATTCATTTCTTTCCTCTACCGCTGATTACCCGATGTTCATTTTTAATTAAATGGAAAGTTCCATAATTTACAAATTCTGGTTAAGGGGCACGTACACTGTTGTTTTGATAAAGTTTTAGAAAGGGTTTGCTCACATGCAAACGTAATGATTTTAAATCATAATTTTGTTTACTTTGCGGTGTATAATTAACATAAAGGCACTTAGCTATTGTTAGTTGTTCATTGTTGTAAAACAATAATAACAATAAAGGCAGTTAGTTATAACGTCTATAACCAGATGAGAGGCTCATTTTTAGGAAGATTTATTGCGTTTCATAATAAGGTGCCACATGTAACTGAATTTTAGAGAAATTTAAGAAAAGTTGTTAAAGAAACCCTTATGAGCAAAGGCTATTACAGAAATGGTGATTATTATTATTTATTTTTTATTTAGGATGGGTTAGCTCTTGATCCCAATCAAGCGCAAGGGCCAAGACAGATTCCACGATGAAACGAGCTAACCCAGAAAATGCCTATTCACCCTGGCTTTGAAAATGGACGGGTTATAAGTTCTCGGAAATACAGACGCAGGGAGGGAGTTCCACTCCTTTGTTGTGCGCATTATGAAGGATGTTGAAAAGTGCTTGGTGCAACAGGTAGGAATAGCAACTAAGAAAGCCTGCAGTGCGTCTGAATGTCCGATGGAAATAGGGAGACAGCGGTATGAGCAAACCCAGCTCCTGAGCACACTCTCCAATCTAAATGTCAATCATCTATAATTTGTATTATACATTTCTTTAAATATTCTGCATAATATTTTAAAAATATTAAATTTTCAAATAGGAATAAATTGATAAAAAATTTGCTTGAATTTGACTCATTGATCGCCTGTTTTGACTCACTGTGCGCTGATTAGATAAGTTGTAGAATGTTAAAATTGCTACTTATATATCTAGGGTTGCCAGGCCTCTGGATAAAGCTGGACACAGTCAGGCTTTTTGTATACGTGTCCGGCCAAATCAGACGGTATCCAGCCTGTCCGGATTTTGTAAGGCTTTTTATAAATTTGGTATGTTGATTTGCAATTTTTGTAATTATAAAAAATTATATTAAATAATTAATAGAAGAGAAGACTTATCAATTCAATTTTATTGATATTTCATTAGAATTCAAGATTTCGTGGTAAATTAAAAAAATACCATTGTTTTACTTTAAAATTCCATGTTATGATAAGACTAAACACTTAAGGAGGTACGGCGTTTTTACCCAAATGTCCAGCTAAACTGACTAGTCTGTCCGGCTTTTTAGTTTTAAGACCTGGCAACCCCGTATACAATGTGTCCCGTCCAAAGACCTTTTACCTTAAAACTAGACAGTGTACGGATAAATATTGGTAATCCAAAGTGAGATTTAAAACCATTTCAATAGGGTAGCTATCATCTTAATAATCGGTCGCTAGTCAAAGCGGTCCTGAGTGAGAAGGCTCCTGCTGGTTGTGTGTCCTTTTCTGACGTCTTGCCAGCTCAACTAATCATTGGAATTGGTAGAAATGGTAGAAAATTTCATACTTTTCTATTTGTTACTGGCTCGGTAAAGCAGTGGTTAGTGTGTCGCACTTTAAAGTGACGGCTGCGAAAAGGGTCCCGGTTTCGATGTCCGGGTCAGGCTAAAAATGTTTCATTGATAATTTTAAAATAACTCCTTAAATACAGAGTAAAAGTAGTGTTTAAATGTTTGAGCCTGGTAATACTGAATGTAAGATGGTGGTTGGTTTGTGGATTGACAGTTGATTGGCAAATAGATTGTCGCGACTGATTTTCGTTTTTGTAAATTTTGGTATTAAATATTTTGTTTTTTATGAAATATGGTGAATTTTTGTTGTGTATCAGGGTGAAAAAATGAGTCTTATCCCGGCAGCCCCTTTTCTTATCACGGGTAAGTAAAACTAACAATCATATTCATTAGGATAACCCTGAATTTTGTGAATGAAAGATTTTCTTCTTAATTTCATTTCTTTGTGGTGTTGTCGCGTTTGTTTTTACATTTAATAATTTATATTTCTTGTATTGTAGATTTCCAAAGAATGAAAATCGGAAATTGATGTGGGAAAATGTAGTGCCTGGAAAAATTACTAAATCGTCTGTTGTTTGCAGTGCGCATTTTAAATGTGACGATTTTATTCCTGGTTATACAAGGAAAATGCTAAGAGCTGATGCTGTTCCATCTATATTTCCTAAGGTAAAGATAAATATCAAAAAATATATCTCTATAACTAATCTAGATTGCTAGTGGAAGCACCGATCTACTCGATTCTGTTCCAGTTTTCTCTTGTCTACGATATTCCATTAATTTTGAATTCATTTTCAGTTCGTGCCCTGCGAAAAAAGAGTGCATGTTTTAAGCAATGTAACTCTAGGTGAAGGAGCAGCACCGAAAACCATAAGACTGCAAGATAATGTCAGGAAGGAGATAATTTCTACGGAAAGCGTTTGTACGCAAACACTATCTGCTGCATCTACTACCTCACCACGTAAAAAAAAATTACGTCGTAATCTTAAAGTATTACAACAGCGCCTGAAAAGACGTAATACTACAATTGAAAACCTAAAAGGTTTGTTAATAATAATAAAAGAAAGGTGTGATAACTATTCTGAAGTCGAACAAATGGTCCAACATAATTTCGAAACCATTCACACAAGATTAAATACGACAAAATCCAACACTTCCAATAAGTATTCAGACGAAATGAAATCATTTGCTTTAACTTTGTATTATAACTCTGGTAAAGCCTATTTATTTTTGAGGAATCATATCCCTTTAACTCACCCTGCAACTCTGCGAAGGATGTTGGCGACGCATAAATGCAACGTGGGTTTTATGGCAGAAGTCATGGAATTCCTGAAGATTAAAGCCGAAAAGAATGAAATGAACGTCGCTTTAATTTTTGATGCAATGGCCATCAAAACTGGCAAGCAATACGACAAAGGCTCAGACAAGTATTGGGGTGGCATTGATTTAGGCGGAATATTGACAAGTGATTCTGAAACATTTGCTACAGAAGCCTTAGTGTTTCAAATAGTCTCTCTAAAAGAAAAATTTGTCTGCCCAATCGCTTATTTCTTCATAGATAAGATTTCTGCGCACGTACAATCTCAGCTCATCCTGACAGCAATTCGTATGCTGGCCGACATTAATATAGTGGTGAGATCTTTAACAGCGGATGGAGCGTCGGTAAACAAAACCACATTTGAAATTCTGGGTTGCAATTTTACCCTTGAAAGTATGAAAACTCATTTTGATCATCCAGTTAAACCTTCAAAAATATACTGCATACTTGACCCCGCTCATATGATTAAGCTAGCCAGAAATATATTCGCTGAAACTTCTTTGTCATCTGAGAATGGGGATATTAAGTTTAAATATATACAGAAATTACAAGATTTGCAGGAGAAAGAGGGGTTGAAGTTGAAAAATAAATAAAGTAGAGTTCACGTTAACTTTTTTGGAAAGAAAATGAACGTGAAACTAGCTGTTCAAGTACTCAGTTCCTCTGTGGATGATGCAATTGACTATCTGAGGTCAATTGGTTATCCCAGTTTTGCTGGGAGTGAAGCCACAGTGGAATACTTACGCCACTTGGACAGACTGTTTGATATTCTGATCGCAAAATATAGGAACGGGTTTTAAATCCCCTTTGCGAATTGAAAATAAACATGTCTGGACACAGGTTTTCGAAGAAACAAGACAGTATTTAACTGGGCTTAAAGTCGACGGGCAAAATATAATGACCCATAGAAGGAAGATGCCGGCTTTAGGTCTAATAATAGACACATACAGTTTTGCTGTATTAGCAACTGATTTGTTTGATGCTAATATGACCTACCTTTTACCATACAAGGCCTCACAAGATCATATTGAAATGTTTTTTTCATGTGTGAGAGCAAGAGGAGGGGCCAATGATAACCCTACTGCTCTTCAGTTTATGTTCATTATGAGAAAGTGGCTATTTCGTAACAGCGTTAAACCAAGCATTAATGCAAACTGTACAGATCCCAATTATGAAAATTCTGCAATACTAGAGTTCAGAAGTTCCAAAAGATCGATTTTGGAAGACAATAACACTATAGAAGAGACAAACAACAGTGATATTCTTATGCGCTTAGTAGACAGAACCGATTTATCAGATTATAAAAACAATATATTGTACTACATATCGGGCTACATTGTAATGAAAATATTAGACAAACTAACATGTCCACATTGCCGAGCATCGCTTATAACTCATCGTACACATAGAGATCACGACTACTTGATTGATGTTTGTGAATTTTCTTCTTTCACAGCTTTTGTAGACAGAGGAGGGCTAAAATATGCTTCGTCATTCGTGTTCGATGTAGTAAAATATATAGAAAAGCTTTTTTTAGTAATGTCTCCTGATTTACAGAGTGTGAATATGAAAAAGATGCTTAACATGACATTACATCAATTCTCCCCAAAAATTAAACAGATTTTGCTTACCCATCCAAGCTCTGACGAATCTCATGAATTGGAATTGATTAGATGTATTGGTCAAAAATATTTAAATTTAAGACTTAAAAGCTACGGGAAGTCCTTAACCCTTGAGCACGTAGGACATAAGGCTACATTACGACAAAAATTGCGCAAAACTGTGTTGTTTAGCAATGTGTAAAAACAAATTAATAAAAATATTGCAAACAAATTTTGTCTTTTTTCCGTCCAGAATATTGCATGATGTTTATTTGGGATTGAATATCACAATATAGGGGTAGGTTATGTACACCTTACTTTAGTAACCACAATATGGAGCAAAAGCTTTGTTAGATTATGTCAAATTAACGGGAGGTCAGGTAATAGGTACATTATTATATCACGTCTAGGATAAGTGCTGTAGATTAAAAAAATACACAATATAGGTATTTTCTTTTATTATACTTATCAAGAATAGAATAGCTTAACAAGTCATTTGTCCCGTGTTATTCTCAATTATGGTCACCTCATTAGAAAGGGACACACAACCAGCGAAAGCCCTCTCGCTCGGACCGTTTTTTGCGCGATTGTGCACTGTCTAGTTTTAAGGTAAAAGGTCTTTGGTCCCATCACGAGTGTCGGAGCCTTTAATGGTGTGAAATGTGGCATTTTTTATCGTCAAATTGCCCCTCAAATTTTGTTTTTCTCAAAAAGCCCATAATTATAAGATTAAAAAAAAAAATTTATAACAAAACATTGTGCGTGTCTGCTCCGAAGCGTAACTGGAGTTTATTCTGATGGAGTTTACTCCTTAAAAACGATTATCGTAAAATATACAGGATAGGCAAAGAAAGTAAATGAATTCATATATTTATTCATATTAATTTGATAAAATATAATACTTAAATTATGGTACCATTATTTATATATTTTTTTATTATTTATGATAATTTACATGTATACTGAATGCTATAGCGAAAAAGAAAGAGAAAGAGAGTAAATGTGTACTTGGGACTGAGGAGCGGGGAGTATATATATTACGCAAAGGAAATATGACCCTCCACTTTTTGTTAACGTTTGATTTTACTACTTATCTATTTTCATACCTTGAGCTATATATGAAACGATTCTTAAGAGTTAAACTCTAAAAATGTCATTTAGAATACACAGTGTTAAATTTTAAATTATAATTATTTGGCATAAGAAAGGCTTTTAAAATCAGGTATTTTATCACTAACTTAAATGCATATGTTTAAATTAAAAAAAGGCTAGATACATTTTACATCTTATTTAAAAGCAACTAACTAATGAAAAGTAGTAACTGAAAATCATGTTTGGGGCGAAACTCCCATGAATCATCTTTAATGACCATAACTTCCCGAGTTCTTAACCGGTTTTAATAATTTTTGTGTGGAATCGAATCAACACATTGTGACCGAATTTTGAAATTCGCATAAATGGTTATGACCAAACAACATTAGCTCTATGAGACTTCCCATTGAAGCAAAAAGAGCGTGCTTTTTGAAAGTATTCATTCTTATGGAATTTTAAAATTTACTAAACATTATTGAATTTACGCTCCGCTCCAATATAAGGTGCTAGCGAAGCTTTATGCTTAGCGACTGCATCGACCCAGTTATTTTAGACAAGTTTATCTATAGATGAAATATGATACTTCAGTCAGAATTACTGAACTGTAACTATCGCAACTAGAAAGACATACTCGTATTTTTAGGTCAATATCGGTGAAGATATTTCAGCATTGATTTAATCTGAATACTAGGACAGATAATAAAGCATTTTTTTAATAGATTTTATTAGTTTTAGACATTAATTAGTATCATTAGTGGCAGCAAATTGGTGAAGAGCAAGCCTCACACCTGAGCTCCTCGTCGCAAAATTACTTATCTATCGGTCTTCTACAGACTGTACTTTGGAGAGTGTGCTCAAGAGCTGCATTTGCTCATACCGCCATCTCCTTTTTCCATCGGACATGGCAAACGCACTGCAGGCTACCACCCTTTCTTGGTTGCTATTCCTGTCAGATTATTTAGAAAATTTGCAAACTTCTTGGTTACCAATGACAACACAATAATATTAAAAAATTGGTTGCCTGTAAAGTCGGTATACGGGCGAAAGTTTTACGTGACAACGACTTTGAGTGGTAAAATAATTTAAATGTGAATATTCATTCGTATAGTAGGAAGAAGGATGAAATAATAGTAACAATTTAAAACATTTATTTATACAAAGAATTATATTTAAAACATTAATTTATAGGCACGCGTCCCTTCCACTTTTTATGTCTGTCTCTCTCGCTCTTAGGCGGGCTAACCATGCCCGAGTGGAAGGGACGCGTGCCTCTCACTCGCTCTCATTGTGAGCGCATAACGTGAGCGGAGCGTAACGCAGTTTCTTGAAGTGTCACCCGGCAACCCAATTTATAAGACGTTGTCACGTCAAAACAACGGGTTGCACTCCGGGAGAAGTGAAAAAAAAGAAATATTAAGGTTGTGCATTTTTGAAATTGTGGAATTGTTAGGGAATAATTTCGCACGAATTGCTTTAATTATCAATATAAAAGTACTATCATTTATGTGGTAAAATACAATATTCATTTATTGCTCTATCGTAGGCAAACATGACAACAAACACACACGCACACTGCGGTCTACTCTCCCTTCGTCTTACGAATTTTCAATCAGGTTACGTGTCCTGACGCGAGTTTAACATTTTTTACCCATCCCAAAAAGTGCACAACGCCGCTAAAGAAGTTTTCACTTCAAAAAATTCAACCATCGATATCGAGCACTCCACGCTTTTCCTACAATAACATAAATTTTCTCGTTAATTACTTAATTAAAATATTTAAACGAAGGTATTTTTTAGTTCGGTTTGTCATAAAAACGCGTTTGTTTAATTTTTTTAAACAACAATTTATTTATTTTATAGAAGCCACGTTATACCGCGTTACTAGAACAATAAAGGTAATCATTATATGTTTCCTATAATAATTAATTATAAACAAATTTAATTATTTAAATAGAAAAATACTAGAAAAAATCAATTCAACTCACAAGTGAAATCTAAGTCGGGAATCGAATCTACAACCTTTAAAAGACCGGTCCAATGCTCTCCCAATTGAGCTACCGAACCTTGTCAACACTCGTCGAAATTTTCTAGTGCCTTTCTACTTTTTACGCTGTCAGCGTTGTCTCATAAATGAAAGGAACATCGTCTCGTATTCAAAAGAAACATGTTTACAAATGTTTGCACAATCAATTAAAATGAAACAGCCATTTGGTTTTATAATTATTATGAAAATAAAACTTTAAAATATAGAAATAAAATTACTTATGACGTATAAAAGAATATTAAATGCTCTCTTTAATATAAAGATTACGCGTTGATTTGTCGATCTGTTTTTAGATAAGTCGTCTGCAAATAATTCGGGACAACAAACAGCCGTCGGCGACGACGTGTTTAGTTGAAACATGTCAATATTTATAATCCACTTGTTGATGTCTTATTTCTTCGTAAGACTATGTTGTTTTAGTAAATAATTATTTTTATACAAATCATAAGAGGGTTGTTCAAATAACTGTCTTAAGACGAGGTCGAATAAATACTAAAAATAAATATTTTTTTTTCTTGTTTAAGATGGGTTAGCTCTTGATCCCAATCAAGCCCGGGGGCCAAGACAGAATCCACGATAGAACGAGCTAACCCAGAAGGTGGCTATTAACCCTGGCTTTGAAAATGGACCGGTTATAAGTTCTCAGAAATACAGACGCAGCACTCCTTTGCTGTGCGCATTATGAAGAATGTTGAAATTAATAATTATAATATACCTAATATCTCTTACATTCACACCAATTAGCCTAGGCCAAAGCACTGTAGCGCTAGTGTTATGGATACTAGACTATAGACATACATATGTGATATATAGATATTTAAATGAACAGAATAATATGAAAAAGCCTAAGATTCAGCTCCGAATGCTCGTATTCATCACACAAACGTCTGCCCATTCCGGAACTCTAACCCAAGACCGTCGTCGGTGCGATAGGCAGGATCGCTACCATTGCACCAAACTGTCATCAAAAGAAAATAGTTACAGATAGATATATAATTATGAGATCACATACATTGTTCTGAAGCCAAGTAGCTAGCGGACTTGTGTTATGGGATTCAGATTAAAACGACGCCTTCGCCTGCTAAAACTTTAAGTATAAACTTATGGTTCAATTGTGTAACCTATGTGTCGCCACCTAAAACTTGACAGAGTGAAATGGCATATGTTTTTTAAATCCGTCGGCAGATTCCACATTAATTCTACTTCGATCCCAATTTTCGACGTATTTTTGAAGTTATACTTCTTTAGGCGCCTTTACCTAAAGTAAATTTTATTCTAAATATAAGTCCACTAACTTAAAAATACCTTAACATTGAAAACTGTAGGGAGTTCCCCGAAGTAAATAAATGTTAAAATAGAAATTAACTTTATGATTAACCACTTAGAATTGGAATTTGCTTACACCTTCTTAAGGTGTGATGTGTTTTTTCAACTAATCGTCGTAAACGTAGGTCGGTGCGCCTCAGGAGGATTCGTGGAACGTTTTTAATGGAAAATTTCGATTATTATACTAATACAAGGAGAATATATTAAGAGGGCAAAATATTAAAGTAAGTAATATTCTAAAATTGCTCTAATAATAATATTTCTTACATTCACACCAATTAGCCTAGCCCAAAGTAAGCACTATAAAGCTTGTGTTATGGATACTAGGGTAGACATACATATATGATACATAGGTATGTTATGTTTAAAGAAATATATATAAATAGCCATGACTCAGGTACAAATGCTCGTATTCATTACACAAACATCTGCCCCTTCCGGGATTCGAACCTAGGACTGTCGACGCGAAAGGCAGGCGTTGTACCAAATGGTGTCAATAACAACAAAACAATACACAGAAAAAAAGCAACAGTTTTAATTGAAATAAACGAGTTGCGCCGTCCCCATCTTTTTGGAGCGGAGCGAAGCGAAGCTCCCATTGATCAGCTTCAATGGCGCAATGTCTGTTACGCCATAACTTCCAGAGTTCTTAACCGATTTTAAATTTTTTTTATGGTGAATCAAATCAACAGGTTTAGGACCAGATGGTGACGGACCCGAATTTTGAAATTCGCAAAAAAAAATTTTTTTCTTATTTTAGGTACTGCATCACCTAGTCATTGGACAACCAGACTTACAAATAGGCGCCACCGTTATATGGTTGATATACCAAAGAGTCGCACTAAGCGTTTTAGTTCCAATTTTGTGAAACGTGCCACTAAGTGTTTTCTGACAAATACAATTTAGAAATCTTCAAGTCACGAGTGAAGAAGTATCGTTCAGGCAAGCGCGTCACATCCTAGATCGCATCGTCGCTTACCATCTGACGAGATAGCGGTCAAGCGCTTACCTTCACGATAAAAAAACATATGGTTTGGCCTTTTCGTAACTTAAACTATTTAAACAGAAAAATAATGAACAGTAAATAAATATTTCACCTTACGCCTGTGAATGTAGAGAAATGGCCGTTACGCTTTACGTTTCATTCCGGTTCCAGTGGCAAGAAGCTTAGCATAAGTAAGGTTTCATTGCAAGAAACAATTTTAATAGATTTATATTTGATTGGAACGTCAGCGATTCAATGAAACGATACGAAATTAAAATATAAAATTTCCCCAGTAAAATCCCGATGGGAAGTGTCTTGCAACACTATTCGCAAGTAATGTCGTTTTTTAACCAAGTAACACATATTTAACAAGATTAAAATACATTTATCATGCTGCTGACTATGAGGCCATGAGTAAAGCGTTATTTAGTTAAAAGTGTAGATTGGAAGAAGGAATTAAGCAATTTAAGCACTGAACAATCAACTATTTACTTTTATGATTTTTTTAGCAAACTTATGCATAAGTATATTGCCAAAAAGATAGTCACTTCCCATTCTCAGTTTCCCCCTTGGTACTCACGAAACTTGATAAAATTAATTCGTAAAAATTTAAAAGTTCATGCGAAATGGAAAAAATATAGAAATGACTGCGATTACCAATCGTTTTCGACATTGCGTTATAAGGAAAAACAACTAGAAAGGCAGTGTTATAAAAATTATGTATCGTTTTCAGAGGAAAAGATAACAGCGTCCCCGCGATATTTCTGGTCATTCATTAAATCTAAATCATCTACTAACATCATTCCAGCACACATGACATTTAATGATGATACATCAACTGATCCTGAAACGATCTGTAACATGTTTAACGACTACTTTTACTCAGTCTTCGAATGTCATGGCAGTGATAATAGCTCTGAGTCCATTACTAGCGGTAGCGATGGGGCCTCGGTTCACTTGTCCTCCATTGAGATCACTCAGCAGGCTGTCGCTAAGTTATTTGAACAACTTGACACAAATAAAGGTGCCAGTTTTGATGAAATTCCTCCCATTATTATGCGTAGGTTGTGCAGTGAATTGTCGGTACCATTAACAATTATATACACGAAATCTATTAGTGAAGGTCACTTTCCGACTATGTGGAAGAAGGCGCTGGTGACCCCTGTATCTAAAGGTGGTGACAAACATAATGTGAAGCAATATAGGCCAATCTCTAAGCTGTGTATATTTGCTAAGGTAATGGAAAAAATTGTCACATCTTCTTTAACACATCAATTTCGTCATATCATTGCAGCTGAGCAGCATGGGTTTTTCAGGGGTCGGAGTGTAAATACCAATTTGGTAACTTACACAGACTTTCTTTTGAATGCTTTAGACGATGGATGTCAGGTGGACTCGGTGTATACTGATTTCTCGAAGGCGTTTGATAAAATTAATCATTTTCTACTCATTAAAAAGCTTTCGAGAGTTGGTATACACGGTGATCTTTTAAGATGGGTGACGTCTTATGTAAGTAATCGTTGTCAAGCAGTCGCACTTAAGGGATACCGATCTAGATTTTTAAACATTCCATCAGGCGTGCCTCAGGGGTCACATTTGGGACCTTTTCTTTTCTCTTTATATATAAATGATATCGGTACATGCTTCGCAAAATCACATCATCTACTTTACGCAGATGATACAAAAATCTATCGGATTATTCAGAGTTATGATGATTGTGAGATGTTACAGCAAGATTTACGTAGCTTTGAATGTAACTGCAAGGATGTCTGCCACTAAATCTAGATAAATGCTACGTTATCAGTTTTAATCGTAGAAATAGTCTTTTTTAGTTTGACTACAGCATATCGGGCCGTAGTGTTAGTCGTGTGAATTCTATTCGTGATTTGGGAGTCACGATGGATTCAAAATTAAATTTTAATTTACATATTGACAAAATAGTGTCTAAAGCGTTTAAGCAGTTGGGTTTGATCCTTCGTTTAGGTATTCCTTTTACTAAGGTTCGCACTTTTATAATATTATATAACGCTTTCGTTCGCAGTATTTTGGAGTTCGGAAGTGTTGTATGGAATCCCCAGTACGTAGTTCACAAAGACCGATTAGAACGAGTACAAAAGAAATTCTTAAAATCTCTTGATTATCGTACTGGTGCTCAATTTAGAGACTACGATGAATGTGCTAAAAGACACAATCTACAGTCGCTGACCTCCAGAAGTCAATATCTAGATAGCATATTTTTATATAACATTATTAACAATCATAGATTCAGCTGATCTTCTACATAAAGTTCGATTCAGAGTACCTCGTATATCCTCACGTTCTAAACAATCCTTTAATGTATCCTCTTGTCATTCTAATTATGCTAAAAATGCCTTTTTCAGACGTTCTTGTGATCATTACAACAAGCAGTTGAATGAGGTGGATATCTTTTCAAACTCGTTAAAATTGTTTAAGATAAAAGTTGGTATGCTTTTATTTTAAATGTTTAAGGATAAGTTAATATGTAAAAGTTGATATATACAAATAAAAGTTGTTCAATTGTTAACAAGTAGGTATTCATTGAGGCTTATATTTTTTTGTTTTACTGCATTGTTTCTTATTTTTTTTAGTTTTGATTGTTTTCGGTATATTGTAAAATGTATCGACGCATCTGAAACAATTTCGCACAACTATGTTTTTGCTAGTTATAATTTATGGTACTTTAAGGTCTGTTTGTTTTCAATGTTACATTTTAAGAATCACTATATAACTGTTTGTTACCTAAATAAATAAAATAAATTTTCAATAAGCATAATTAACTGACGTGCTTTGAGTGAAATGCTCAAATGCTTTTTGTAAATATGCTGGTTAACGATAATCAATTTATACATAGAACTAAACAAAAATTAAACCTGCAGATGTATTATCAAATTATTTCTATGAAGATAAAAAAAATACTGAAACAAACTTATCACAGGCCTATCTCGCCTAACGAGACTCGAAACCGCAACCACTGAAGTTTATCATACTATAAAAGTTGTTAATTAATAAATATAAATATGCAACGTGTTACAAAAAAAACCCCGTAAAATATGTAATAAATTATCAAAGCGAAAAATATTGTCAACCCTAGTTGGAGCTCCCATGGATCAGCTTCAATGGCGCAATGTCTGTTACGCCATAACTTCCCGAGTTCTTCAACAGGTTTAGGACTTGTGACGGAGCCCGAATTTTGAAATTCGCAAAAATTCCCATCGAAAAAAATTTTTTTTTTCTTTTTTTAGGTATTACGCTCCGCTCCAATATATGGTGCCAGCGTAGCTTGCTTAGCGACTGCTTCGCCTAGTAAGCTGTCACTGCATAGAACTGAAGTTATCATAGATCATTTAACAGAGTGTACTCTTTAACGGATTTTAAGTTTTTCATTCAAAAAGGTTTTCAAACTCAATAAGAGAAATTAATGGCTTAGAAAAACATCAAGTTATGTTGTCAATTTCAAATCTTCTAATCGATTTCAATTATTTCGTGTTTTAACCAACATTGTTTCTACAGTGAAAAATGGCTATGTTGTCTATCTCTGAATATTACGATATGATGTTATGCGTAGGCCATGAAGGTGGCAACTTAAATCGTGCTCGCTAACTGTATCGACAACGATTCATTAATGGTAGACCCCCCGATGTACAGCGACGGCTACCTTCGTACCAATGCTTTCTCAACATGTCAAGACGCCTACATTCCAGCGGGTCCTTTCATCGGTTCACTGGAAGTGGACGTCCAATCGCAGTCGATCCCAGACAGGTTGTCCTAGTGTAGCAGCATTTTGAAGTAGAGCCAATCACGAGTACGAGGCGAGCCGCAGCAAGACTCTGTATGAATCATGTTGCAGTTTGGCGAATTCTTTGTGACGACAATCGTCACCCTTATCACTATCGCCGTATGCAGGAACCCAGAAGTTACTTCTGCGAGTGGTACCTTGGGCAGTTAAGAGAGAACCCTAATTACTCAAATAATGTTCTTTGGACGGATGAGGTAACGTTCTCCAGGTCAGGACTTTCAAATGTTCACAACGTGAACACAATCACGTTTGGGCTCGCAAGAACCCACACGCTATTCGGCAGAGCAGATTTCAACATCAGTAGTGGTATTTATGACGGGGATGTCATCGGTCCTGTCATTTTGCCATCACGTCTGAACGGAGGCAATTACCTAACGTTTTTACAAACGGAATTAGAGGAGGCAAATGACGACTCTCCTTTGGCCGACAGGGATTTCTTTGACAACCAAAGGAACATGGTGTTTCAGCACGATGGAGCTGCAGCACATTTTGCTCGCGAGGTGCGAGAGTATCTTTACGGTCGCTAATATAGGTAAAAACCCATGACTCAGGTACAAAGATTCATCACACGAACATCTGCCCCTTTCGGGACTCGAACCAAGGACCGTCGGTGCTAAAGGCGCACCGCTTTTGCACCAAACAGTAGCGGCGATGAAAACTGTAACAATTAAACATTAATTTTCATTTAAGAGGCAGTTTTAATGAAGACCTATACTTGGTAGCTATTAAAATTAATTAATTCGCAGTAACACAATACCCGTATGTAATTATATTAACGTTAGTAAAGCAAATATATTAAAACAGTTTGAGGTGCGGGACTGCCTACACTTCATTTGATTACAAACTAGGAACGAACACGGAATTGTAATCAATACGGTGAGGTGATCACGACCACACACTTGTAATTTGTTTTATTCTAATATTATTTTAGTGCAGATGGGTATAGTATATTTAATCGGCTTATAAAGATACAAAATAAAAAGCATTTTTTTATACGTATACGAGCATTTCTATCTGAGTAATGGGTATTTATAAAACTACTCAACCGGTTTTGATGATATTTTCTGGATTTGTTCAGATTAAGACCATATGATAAGTTTCATTTAAATTCATAATTACATTTTTCATTGCAAATTAAAACGACTGAGCTACATCAACACGTGGATGATATTTCTATAAATATTAAATACTAGCGGCCTTGCGGCTTCGCACGGGTGGACAAAATTCTTTAAATTTTTCTATCATTAAATATAGCCTATGTTAGGTATGCAGCGTGAATGTAGCTTTCTAATGGTGAAAGAATTTTTGAAATTGACTTAGTAGTTTTTGAATTTATTCATTGCAAACATACAAAAATACAAATTTTTCCTTTTTATAATATTAGTGTAAATATAAGTTTTGTCTATCCGTTACCCTAGTGTCCATTACAAGCCTTACAGTGTTCACTCAGACAAGGCTTATTGGTGTGAATGTAAGAGATATTATTATTTAGAGCTAAGCTGTTAATAAATATACATATATTATGAGCCACGAGTTTTATTCTTAGCAATCGGCGACCCATCCAGTTATAGACCTCTTAAGTCGGTGTCCGCACAATTTTGAACGATAATAAATGCAGATAATATCAAAATGGAAAAATACTTTTTAAACTTACACGTGTCGGGAGTATCTCGGTTTAAGCGTTCAATTTGCATGCCATATATACACGCAAAGGAACAGAAAGTGGATTTACATATAAAACCGTTCATAAGAACCAGACACATGAACGCAACGGGCGAACGTCACACAATTAATATGTTATGCCGTGGAAGATTGCTGTACCTCGTTAAGTTGTAAAATAAAACATCCGATAGAAATGAAGCTTTAAGAATAAAGTATAAAGCTTAGGAACTAAGCGTTAATAAAAAATATAGTTCAAAAAACTAAAAAACACGCTTTAATTGACTTTTTTTCGTATTCCTGACAGCAAACCTTTCATTTGATACCCATATCATGGAAGTGCATTTCAAACAGCCAGTTCGCCATCTTGGGGAGGCCGCCATATTTGATTTGTAATGACGTTTCTTAGCTAGTCATGTATTGTCATCAGAACTCAGAGCGTGTGCAAAATTTCATCCTAATCAAAGACCGGAAAGTGGGTCAAATTAAGATTCCAAGATTTTCTTACATAGTTACAAGTGAAGCTAATAAAAGCGTGTTAAAAAAGAGATAGAAAGCCACGCTAGCCACGCTAGCCACGCCAGTGAAAGCGAGACATAAGGTCACGGACACTGAGATGAGGCGGCAGCTGGCTCCTATATATTTATCGGGTAACGGTACTAAATCTGACGCTCTCGTATAACGGCACAATCTGATGCTTAGCACGGGTAGTATCCGTATAGAAGCCTCGCTTCAAAATAAGAAGTGCTTATTTTGATCAACAAGGGGTCAACAAAAGTATAATATTTCTTTAAAATGCTATTAATATTTAAAATTATCGTCTATTTATATTGGATTTTATTTTTTAAATATTTTAATTTATTTCTATTTCTTCTTCTTATTTATGTATTCTATACATGATTTAGTACCCATAGCACAAGTTCTGCTTAGTTTACGACTAAATAATTGTGATTTATTCGGATTTTTTTAATAAATAATAATTCTATTTTATAAAAGCAGGAGTTACGTTGTCGTTGCAATTTACCTATCCCGAACTCAGATAGCCTGATTCCCCTCTTAGTTCTCCCAATGGCGTCCGCGTACGTGAAGCTGTTTCAGTTGCTTCCGCGAGGATAGTGAGAACTATAGAACAATTTAGGGGTCCTCATGTTATAAGTGAATAGGTGTCTTCTAGACAGGCGGGTCACATCCTCGGTCGCATCGTTGTTTACCATTAAGCGCCAACCTATTTACTGTAAAAGTGTCTGTGAAGAGATCAATTTGGTCCCACTTGTCTTCTCCTTGATGGCCACCTGTTCACGGGCTGTCTAACAGGCGCTGTGCTGTCTCTTACGCACTTTTTTTTTATTTGTATTCCAATCGGAATATCAACAGCGATTCTTATACAATTAATAGAATATAAAATTATGTATGGACCAAGCTATTAACCGATTCGTTGCGAATGGCACGTCTGGCGTGCCATCACTTTCTTTTGCGTGTGGCGTTAGCCACTGGGTGGCGTAAGTCATTTTTAAAACGAAGATAACTCGTTCAAATAAAGTTTTAGGAAAATCTACCCGGAATGAAACTATCTTCATTTTTCACGTAAATCAAGCTCGACGCCTTCGTTTCTAGTGATTTTATGTAGCAAAGAATCGATTAACAAGTATTCGCAGCATTTCTTCCGCGCACATTACACATTTAAATAAAACAAGTTGTTTTCCGTGCATATTTTGTATTTAATCGCGACGTTTCGACTCCCTTACAGGAACCGTGATCACTTCCGAGCACATAACACATTTAAATGAAACAACTTTTTCACGGTTTTTGCGCATAATTTATCTTATATTTAATCGCGACGTTTCGACTCCCTTACAGGAACCGTGATCACTTCCGAGCATATAACACATTTAAATGAAACAACTTTTTCACGGTTTTTGCGCATAATTTATCTTATATTTAATCGCGACGTTTCGACTCCCTTACAGGAACCGTGATCACTTCCGAGCACATAACACATTTAAATGAAACAACTTTTTCACGGTTTTTGCGCATAATTTATCTTATATTTAATCGCGACGTTTCGACTCCCTTACAGGAACCGTGATCACTTCCGAGCACATAACACATTTAAATGAAACAACTTTTTCACGGTTTTTGCGCATAATTTATCTTATATTTAATCGCGACGTTTCGACTCCCTTACAGGAACCGTGATCACTTCCGAGCACATAACACATTTAAATGAAACAACTTTTTCACGGTTTTTGCGCATAATTTATCTTATATTTAATCGCGACGTTTCGACTCCCTTACAGGAACCGTGATCACTTCCGAGCACATAACACATTTAAATGAAACAACTTTTTCACGGTTTTTGCGCATAATTTATCTTATATTTAATCGCGACGTTTCGACTCCCTTACAGGAACCGTGATCACTTCCGAGCACATAACACATTTAAATGAAACAACTTTTTCACGGTTTTTGCGCATAATTTATCTTATATTTAATCGCGACGTTTCGACTCCCTTACAGGAACCGTGATCACTTCCGAGCACATAACACATTTAAATGAAACAACTTTTTCACGGTTTTTGCGCATAATTTATCTTATATTTAATCGCGACGTTTCGACTCCCTTACAGGAACCGTGATCACTTCCGAGCACATAACACATTTAAATGAAACAACTTTTTCACGGTTTTTGCGCATAATTTATTTTATATTTAATCCTAACGTTTCGACTCCTTTACAGGAACCGTGATCAGAGGATGACTAGGGCAATGGTCGTCATATATTTTCTACTATGTTCACAATATTTCCTTCTTTCTCACACTGTGGCTCACATGCATTCTTAAGGGTTGTTAGCGAGTACGTCCCTTCCGTCCGTCTTTGGCTTGAATCCCTTATCGGTTCACGAGGAACCCGCTATAGCCAATGCTGGAAGCTGACCTTCCCTTTGCCTTTTTCTATCTGCTATAGAGATAACCTCATAATTGGGGTTTAGTCCCTAATCAGAGGTGCCAACATTGCAGCAACCGTCCTACCCACTTGCCCTACTGAACTCCTTAACTTATTCAGTGGCTCTTCGTCCGTAATTCTTTCCTTAGACTCAACAAAGGTAGCCTTTTCCATCTCTGTCTCCTTTCCAGGGTGTTCATTGCAGGGTTGGTCCGCTTTCTGCAGCTTTGCGTTAGCGACCTCCTCGAGCGTTCTAACCTCCTTCCTCATCTTCTCGATCTCATTCTCAAGCCGATTAGAATTCTGCCTCAGAACTCTAGTCTACTACGAGGATGGGAACTTCTTCCATTTCTCTTTTTACTCCACTTCTGTATTCTCCTGTTCACATCTAACTTCATCTACTTTACAACCCCTTATTGTGAATGTTTTGGTATCATTTTTGCATAGTTTTCCCTTTATTTTTTAGCATAATATTCCTGTAAATGTAACATTTTTAAAAGTTGGGGTTAAAGAAAAATCCTAAAGTAAAATCATATTACAAAACTAGTAACGAAACGTATTTTTAAATAGTTGAAACTAAATGCTAAATGCAAAACTGTTGTCAGACTTGCCATGCGTAAAAACATCAAATAATTGATTTTGAAATCGATACTCGTATAGCTTCCCCCTATATGTAAAGCGTTTTATTAAATGAGACAGGGTTACGTCACTTAATGAACGAATTTTAAAATCGCAGCTACACTTTTGAATGCTTTCTGTACTCAATATACAGACTCGGAGAACGCAGAGCAGTATCTCGATAATATTAATGAACGACTGTTCTTGCAAAACACCATTGCAGATTTAGTAGCACAATTGAACTTGAACAAGCGTAGTTCCTCTTTTATACCGATTGATGGTACAACCATGCCATTTCCAAGGTCGTCCACGCAGGATTTAGTGTTATTTGCATGTGGTACATACCAAATAAGACAGGCGAGATCATATGGAGTATACACATTAGAATTAGAATATGTCGGGAAGAAATAACTGGACTAGAGGGTGTGAATCCTATGTTGGTCCGAGCAAAAATAAAGTCTCGGCATTCTTCACCCAAGACGTTTTACGATTCGTCTTCATAGCTATAGAAAGGGATGTAAATGGACGTGAAGCAATACTATTATTTATTTATTTATTATTATTTATTTATATAAGTAGACACAATTTCTATGGTGTGTCCAATTCATTACTCGTGGCTGTATGTACTAAAATAAAGTGGTATACAATATGAGCAGTATTAGATTAGGTGAGGAGATGATAGTAAGAGATGTCAATTTTGTACACAAGCGATGTAGGTAGTAGTCTAATGTATGTATTAAATAAGAGTTACTAGTGGCACATCTCATACATCATGTCATGTTATCTATTTGATTTGTATCTATCTAAAGACCATTAAGGTCCAGATAGGTACCTATTTCCAGTCTAGAAAGATACAAGACGACGACGTAGCGTGAAAATACATTATTAAAATGCAATATTTATAGAAACAATCTGTAAATGCAAGCCGGTTTGACATGCTATTGTTACGAACAGACAAAGCGCAAAGAAACTAGCGCGGAACTATATAAAAGTATAGTCTCGAAAACCGGGTACATGCGCGAACTTTCCAGAGTCACCCAACCCGGTCGATCACGTTCGCGCGAGTCGGATACGTTCGAGTAACTCTCTGGAATGGTCTGGGGCTCGTCTCGGCCCATATAAATAGCTGCAGAGAGGCGAGCGAGTCAGTTCAGTTTGAGCTACCTTCGAGGCGACTTCGAAATGAAAACCAGTGATCAAGAGTGATACCAGTGAAACCTACGACCTAGGACATCGTTAGTGCTTAGTGTTTGGACCTAGTGCTTTGTATTGAACCTAGTGCTTTGTGAATAAAGTCTGCAAAAGAGTCAGCAGGTCTTTCTCTCCAAATCCATCGAACCCTAACACGTAACACTATGTTGCTCACACATACCGTCATGCAGCGTGACTCATGCATGCTACATGATAAACACATGGGTGGGTCATGCTATCGCGCTCACACTGAATGTTTGGCCGCCATTTGCAGATTGCTTCTACAAGGTCTCACAGACAGAGGCGAGCTGCAGCCGCGGCAAGCCCTTATTGGTCGCTCGTGTTTGAACACTCGCTTACATTGTAAGCGAATACAACTTACAGGCGGCATCAGACCGCCTCTGTCTGTGAGATACTTTATTCGCAGTACGGATTCGAACTAACGAAAGTACAATTTTTATAATTAGCTGTCACTGTCTCTCAACTGTCACTGTCAGTTAATTGTCACTGTCAGTCAACTGTCGCTGTTAGTCAACTGTAACAATATGGAGAAAATTAACCTTAAAACATGATTGGAAATACAATTAACTTTTAAATCCCAACATTTAATTTTTTTTAATTGATGTAGTAATTCCCAATAATATTATTTACTAAATGTATAAATCTCATTGCCAAACATGAAAGTTGTATACCTGTACAAAATTCCCATAGTACCCTGCCATTCTCCTTTAACATCCAAAAAGGACAAAACTTCCTCAAAAAACTGGTGCCAGATGCAACTATCTAAACTGTTAGGGAAATTACTTTTTTAGATAATCGCCTGAACCGTCCTTCCGAGAGGATGCCGAGGACGGCTTCGAATTCTTCTTACTCCTTGTTTTGTAGCCTACAGAACCGCCCTTATCTTCTTCACTACTTTCTCCTTACTTCTTCTTCCGAAACTGTGCACAAAAATATAATACTTTCCCCAATTGTTTTTTCGTACGATTATAGATCTCTACGACCGATATCCGAATACAAACAATCATCACGGTACATACTTTTTATCCTTCCAAAAAATCATTATCATATAACTTTTCTTAAAAATGAGTAATCAAATATAAATATTTTACCACATATTCTTTTTAAATATGTCTGATGATAGTTTTAGAGATTGGAGCGTTCAAACTTCCAAAGTTTTTCAGCGTTATTTTTACTACTTTAGATAAAGACTAGCGGTCCGTCACGGCTTCGCACGGGTGGACAAAATTCTTTAAATTCTTTCTATTATTTAATATTTTTCCGTTAGTGCCATCTAGCGTCCGGTAGACGAACTACTTGCGGTTAACGCGTTGCTATGGTTACGCATATACAATGGAAAAAGAGCGGACAGACAAACAACTAATTTGTGATCTTAGATTATAGATTTCATAACTTATATTAGTGAATCAATCGTCCCATTTTTTTTTTAATTCTTTTGTGAATGTAAGATATAATAATAAATAATCCTTAATAATAATAATTAATGACGAAAATTAGTTTAGAAAATTGTTAAAATACATGTTATTAAAAATATGTATAATACATATCATCTTTTTTATATTAGGGAGCGTTCAAGTATTACGTAACGCAATTTTTGAAGATTTTTGACCCTCCCTCCCCCCCTTGTAACGCGCCGTAACGTTTCACTGTACCCCCCCCCCCCCCCCCTCTTTAAATGTTACGTAACACTAAAGTGACCATTTTTACCCAAAAGTACAAGAAAGTCGCTAAAATATCCTTGTTATAGTTTTAATCGACTTTACGGTAGTAATACTAAAGGTAGCTAGTAGGTATTTTGTTTATTTTTTTTTTTTTGACTTTATACACAATTTTTTTCTCCTTCGTTCTCCTATTTTAGCTTTTTTTACTAATAAACTCTTTAAAAAAAAACATTTATTCTAGCCTTTCGCAATGCAATTATAAATAGAAACAGACTGAAATTAAACATTTTAGCCAAAATAAAATCGTGTTCTTAACAAAATTAAAAAAAATCGTATTATTAACAAAATTAAAATCGTTTTCTTAACAAAACAAAAAAAGCAACAATTAACCAAGTAAGTAGGTCTATAGAAAAAAAATAGGTTTCTTGAATGTCTTTTTAAGAAATCTGATATTTATTTAAATATTTTTCAAATATGTAATAAACTAACGGCATTCGTTTAAATCGATAATTTCTATTATTTTTTCGAAATAATTTTTTGGGTAAAAAATTATGCATAAACGTAAGTAAATTTCAAAACAAACTGAGCGCCTTCCCATTTGTTGTTACGTCCGATGACATGAAGCCATGCGTTTGCTGGCAACATATATCATTACAATGTATGGCGTGTCATGTCATGTGACGTCATTCAAAGAGCGTGAAAATGGCGGCTGTTTAAATTACGATTAATGCACTGACTCAAGAAAATATTTTTTTTAACAAAAAACAATTTTACAACAAATTGTTTTAAAGTACACTCGAGAGCAATCAATCCGGGTCACTTAAAGAATGTTAAAAATCTCGGAAACTAAAAATGATAGGTTAATGCAATAAATTGTATTTAATAGACAATGTAATACTCCTTAAATGAAAGTAAAAAAAATATGAGTCACCATACATTTTATTAACACAAAATTACATAAAGAAAAAAACTGCTGATCTCTCCTTAAAACAAAAATAGGAAACAAGAAATGTTTGAACTTTATTACGATTTTCTTGAATTTTAATACTTCGTATTGCCTCCTCGTGCTTCCATTACTGCGTTTACGCGGTTTGGCATGCTGTACACCAAGTTCCTTAGACGATTTTGGGGAATATTCTCCCATTCCCAATCCATTCACAATCCTACCTGTATGAGGTCGGGCATTGTCATGCATAAATATAGCATCCTCACCTAAATTGACCAAAAATGGACCAACGTGATCATTGAGGATTTCTTCCACATATCTTACGCTAGTTAAAGAGCCGTTTTCTATGATCACCAGCTCTGTGCGACTTTCAGAAGAAATTCCGGCCCACACAAGTACAGACCCACCACCGTAGGCTACTTTTTCTTCGATGCATGCTTGCTTGAATCTTTCCCCTGGTCTTCGATACACTCTGTGTCTTCCATCGTGCTTGTAGAGCATAAATTTTGATTCGTCGGAGAACATAACTTTTGACCAATCTTCAATACTCCAATTTACGTGGCTCTGGGCATATCTTAGTCTTGAAATACGATGCCCACGCTCCAGTTTAGGGCCGTTTGCAGGTCTAAGGGGTTTTAAGTTAGATTCAGCAAGCCGACGTCTTACTGTCCATGCACTTGGGTTACTTCCTCCGAGGCGAACTGATTGGTGAGTTCAGTTCCTGTGAGAAAGCGATTTCGAAACATGGTGTTCACCAAGTATCGGTCTTCTCGTGCTGTGGTACACCTGGTTCTGCCCGTTCCTGGTCTGCGTAGGTTAGAACCAGTTTCTTCGTAACGTCGGAGAACTCTTTGTACTGTTGACAGCGACACACCGACAGTCCTGGCTGTATCGCGCTGACTCCGGCCGGTTTCCAGCATTGTAAGTATTCTGGTGCATTCTTCAGGCGTAAGCGACATAATTTCAGCTTGAATAATGAATATAGAGCAATATCAACATGGTTTATGTACCCACATAAATGACAGATTACAAACAAAAGCAAAACCAAATGCTGTAATTTCGTAGTTCCATCTTCGAAAGTGGCCCTTTTTCAAATTTGATTTTTTTATGATATAACTTTACAATAACTAAGAAGTTTTAATACCTTCATTTAAGGAGTATTACATTGTCTATTAAATACAATTTATTGCATTAACCTAGCATTTTTAGTTTCCGAGATTTTTAGGATTCTTTAAGTGACCCGGATTCATTGCTCTCGAGTGTATTTTTCTATTAAAAAGGCCTTGATTTAACGATTTATACAGTAAAAAAATCATGCAAGAAACCTATCCGATTGAAATTACTGCTGCTCTATCCACGGGTTTGCTAGTCACTCAGATTCTGTCATCACTGGCTTCAGTAAGAACATTTATTCTCTTTTGCAGTAGGCCAAATTTCTTCATAAGATTTTCTTGAGTCGGTTAACTTGGAACATTTTTAGTGATGTCCGAAACAAGCAAAGTCGTGTTTAGTTCCGTAGACGGGGTCTCCGCAGTTTCCTCATCAGTATTCTCACTTCGTTCATCGTGGGTATCGCTCATCTTTCATTTGACGGCAGTGCTTTCTCGTCCAGCGAATCCGACAATCGATTCCATAAGAGATGAATAATTGGATGAAGCTACAACATCCGAATCCTATAAACCAAGTGAAAATAAATTAAGAATATGTATTATTGAGACATGCGATGAAAAAGAACATAATATACACATATACAAGCAGATGCACCTGGTTTTGTTGAAGAGCACGTGAAGTCGAGGGGGCATTGGGCCTTAGTATTGCTGGCGTACTTGATGTTTTCATTGGTAGCTATACTTATGACCAGTTCTGTTATGAAAAATCTAGGTTTTATAATTACATATTACTAGGCGATGCAGTCGCTAAGCATAAAGCTACGCTAGCACCATATATTGGAGCGGAGCGTAATACCCAAAAAAATAAAAAATAAAATGTTTCGATGAGTAATTTCGTGAATTTAAAAATTCGGGCACCGTCACAATCTTGTCCTAAACCTCTTGCTTCAATTTCACACAAAAAATATTAAAATCGGTTACGAACTCTGGAAGTTATGGCATAACAGACATTGCGCCATTGAAGCTATGTCATTATTACATTTTAGCAGAAAACTTACCTGTGTAAAATAACTATGCATTGTTGCTTTCTTCTTCGTGGCCTTCACCTTCAACTCTCGAATAACATCATTTATATGTTCTATTAACTTTTCTTTAGTTTTTCTTAAGGCGTTTTCCAAATTTCGGCGGCATTTTTTGACACAGTTGCGCTGGTAAGTCGACATGAGAGCCTTTATAGGCCAAGAACAGCTGATGATACAAATCTCCTTCTTTTGAGGACATTACAGTATGAGCACTATGAACTCACTTTAATAACACCGACTACAGCAATGAGTTTCTGGATAAACACTAACGAATACTGACAATGAAAACAACATTAAATGACGTACAATACAATCGAGGGATTCCCCGTAAAACATAAACGAAAAGGGTTGCCAACTTGCGAGAACAAAATAAAAATGACGACAAAACGAATTCAATCGAGAGATTCCCCGTAAAATGTGAACGAAAAGGGTTGTCCAATTGGGAGTTTTAATTCCCTAATTTTTAAATGTTACGTAACGTTTTGTAAGAAAGACCCCCTCCCGCCCCTGTATCGCATCGTAACGTTTTACGAGACCCCCCCCCCCCCTCCCCCCAAACTGCGTTACGTAATACTTGAACGCCCCCTTACAAATAAAAGATAAAAATTGTTTATTAATAATCTAATAATAATACTTATTAACTGTGTGCTTAAAAAAAATAAGGCACTTATAATGCTATTTAGAAAAGGGTTTGCAGCTAATTCAGTGTCTCCTGTAGCAAGTGTCCCCTCCTCAATAAAACGCTCATTCGCAAGGGAATGCACGCGATCCTAATATATACTATTTTAAGATGAACTAAAAGCACTTGAAGCATTAATCCTATATTATTCGAAATAATTAAAAACCTCTTACGCCATTTTTTTGACAGCTGTTTTTTTAAATTTGCACGACTTAGTGTAGTTTAATAAGCAACGGAGACAACTCCTATGCAGCCAAATAGTTTTCTTGAAACAAATAACTTTATATTCTTGCATAACATACATATATGTAGGTACCAAATGAATGTCAATTTAATGTCAAAAACATTTTATTGAAATAAACTTACTGTTAAAATGTTTTTGCCACAGTTTCTATTTAACTATTCATTCTTTTATACCTTGTCGCATTCAAAGGTCGAGTTTAAAATGAAACCAACTTGTAGATTTACAAGATTGTCACAGATGGGAAGCGTAAGTCTTTATTTTAAAGATACACGCAAACTTTGGGAGAGCCTTTGGAGCCACAGGTGGCGGATATCTCCTTAGAACCTCGATCGAGAGGCGATTTAACAGGGAATACGTGAACATATATACCATGGTAGTAGAAACCGGGCAAGCTGAAGTGGGCTCTGAGTTTGGACTGGGAATCCCTGATCTGAAGTTTGTGGGCGCCGTAGCTAGTTTGATGCGTTTTCTAGAGGTTGGAAGAAATAACTGGAATGTTGTAAGTAGTTTCAGCATGTTTTTAGTGAGCATGCCAATCCTTCATCGGGATGGGGAATAGTGTTGCCAGAATACCAATAGTATTTCTATCGTTTCTTTTCATTTGATAAATAATTTACTATCGACTCAAAACGTATCAATAGTATTAAAAGAGTGCAATACTATCGATAGTATTGTTGCTCGTAAAAAACAAACTATACTGCAAGAAAGACCAAACACTACAGTACTCTACGAGCTGTCCGACTATGTGTGCAAAATTATTTAATTATATTTGAGGTAACATGAATTCATGAAATATTATTCATTTTAAAAATGTTTGCATTAAGCGCTATTGACGGAAAACTTGAGAAGATTTACTTAAATAAATTGTAATTTAAAGTTTGAGGATATTATTTGACACTATATGTATTTAAAGTTTAATGTAATATAATAATATAATGTAACATTAAACATGTAATTTCATATTATATGACATGTAATAATTCTCACACAACATTGTTAGTGATAGGCGAAACATGATGTACCATTTATTATTACCTACCACCTAACTTACCGCGTTTGTAGCAAATAAATAAATGATTGATTGATGATTGATCGAAAATATCGATTGTATCGATACTATGTTCTTAGTAACAATACTGGCGTTAGTATTTAAACTAAAAAATTGTCAAACTGTAGACAGTCTACAACAATCTGTAGTATTGTTACCAAGAAGCTAGATATCACCGATACTGTCGATAGTTTATTGTTGAATGGCAGGTCCAATGGTGTACAATATTAAACATATGACTAAACTAGAATAGGTCACATTATTTTTACCATATTTTGAAATTAGGTAATCGATTAAAATCAGGGGGTGGGCGGTAGAAAAGCAAAAAAAAAAATCAGTTTTAATTAATTTATTCTAATAATGCACACCAATTATATTATTTCAATTTTTTGTTTCTACATTTAATATGTTAATGTGCATAAAATGTACAAATATCAAGTAACGTGTACTATCAGCTATATATTCTTTGTTTTTAGCAATATTAAAGGGAACTCCTAACATTAAAAGTAGTCAGAATAAAACACTTTTTTACGGATTTTTGTCATGTAGGACGCAGATAATAATTACGGATGATGTCTTAGTCATCCTGTGATCACGACTCCTGTAAAGGAGTCGAAACGTCAGGATTAAATATAAAATAAAATAAAACATGCGCAGAAATCCGTAAAAAAGTGTTTTATTCTGATGTGTATTGTGCGCGGAAGTGTAAGAACTAAATATTAAAAGTAGTGTTTTTTAAATATGCTTAAATTAAAGTTTTATTATTATTAAAGCAGATTCATTGAAAATTATAAAATAGAATGAACTCTTATTTATATAGCTTTACGTCACTATATTCCAACTAATCATACTTAATCACAATATCAACAAACATTTATGACAACGAGCTTTACAAAAACACATTACAAACCATTTCACTTTATTCTCTATTTTAAATCCAAACACACAGACACACAAAGAACAGCAAAAATATATAAAGATTATATTTCTTTTAATACAATCTCATCAAGAATATAAAAAAAATATGATATTGTATTTATTTTAATAAGATTGTTCCTTTAATATGTGTCACTTATCAGTTATAAGTATCATAGAAGCAGACAATAGTGCTTAATACATTTAATAATTGAACTAGCATAGTTACTACTATTTTATTATTCTACTATTATATATATACACATATATTTACGACGACCATAAAAATATAATTTCAATTGATAAATTGAAATAAAGAAGGTGCATTGAGATCATTCAATATGAATAGTTTTCAATTAAAATAAGTTTTGTTGCAATTCCATAAATATTATTATTATTAAATATACACAGATTTATACAGAAATGGGGATGCTTAGATGGTTTGGACATGTAGAGAGGATGCACGAAAGAAGATAAACAAGAGCAAATGAGCATAGACAAGTCGGTAACGGTAGACCAAAGGCGAACTTTCAGGGACCAAAAAGAGGGTATCCTGAAAAAGGCCAGGTCAAAAGTTTTTAACCGAAAAACCGAGCTTGTACGAAAATGTTACTTTTATACAAGCAGATGAAGAAGCGAGGTGTATGTCGGGATCGTGGTAAGTGGAAACCTGTGATCTCTGCCTGCATCTATGAGAAGAAAGCGTGATTTTATGTATGTATACAGAATTTATTCACCTACCGCCTGTTGATATCATTTAACGGAAGCAAGAAACTCGTCATCTTTAACAGAAGTAACGAATCATCAATATATAAGAACTCAAATTTGTTGTTTGTGTGTTTGTCTGTCCGCTCTTTTTCCATTATATCAACTAGTGGTCGTCCGTCCCGGCTTCGCACGGGTGGACAAATTCTTTAATTTTTTTCCATTCTTATTTTTTTTTTCCGTTACCGCCATCTAGCGTCCGATAGACGAACTACTTGCGGTTAACGCGTTGCTATGGTAACGTTATTGGTACAGTGGAAAAAGAGCGGACAGACAAACACACAACCCACTATGATCTTAGATTATAGATTAACGTTACCATAGCAACGTGTCACCGGGTCAGCTACTACAAAAGAATAATAATAATATTTCTGATATTCACACCAATTTGCGTAGCCCAATTATGTAATGTAAAGCTCGTGTTATGAATGCTAAGGTTACGGATAGACTAAACAATATTCATAGAAAGATTTACATAAATATATATTAATAAGGTATAAATGCTCGTTTTCATTACGCAACACCTGCCCTTTCCGGAACTCGAACGCGAGCTCACTTCGCAGGATTAGTAGTCACTAACAAAAATGTTGATTTCAGCAGTTCGATTCTTAAATAATAAATAAATATACTGTAAAAACTTTTTTTTTTATAAGGGCTTGGTTACAAAGACCTTTGAGCCATTTCTTCATATTATGTCCATTCTTGTTTAAAGAGTTGATATATAAATGATATGAATAATAGATTATCAATGGATGATGAATGAAAAGTGAAATACCTTAACCTAGGTGTCAGTAAAGATGTGGGGTTTTACTGAAAATTTCTCGTGGACTTCTTGAGAGAGCGAAAAGACACCATCCATTGCTTTGTTTCACTTGCAAACACTCGTGCATATACAGAAATACTTAGTGGTTAATAACCCACCATTATCACACACTAATATCAACCACAACACAAATTTTAACAAGAAAAACAAGACCAATGGTGGTCTTGGTCTTGGTCGTGGTGGCCACTATGGAGTGACGCTTCCCGCTCCCGCCAAAAAGTCTACTGTAAAAACTTATATAGAAAGGACGCAGATAATAATTACTGTGCCATAGAGTTTTTTACCTTTATTTGTGGCTTGCACTTACTTGACATTTAGCCAGTGTAAGTAAGTATATTTGCCAGTTTATGAATAATTTCTTTTCTTAATTTGATGATAATGAATGAACAGTAAAATATATTTTTCCGCTAGGTTTTAATAAATGTGTGGGGTTTTACTGAAATCTCCCCGAAATCCTTTCCTTTCCGAAATTTCCGCTGCTTTGTTTCACTTGCCAACAGCAATATTACGCACTAATATCCACAACAACAAATTTTAACAAGAGAAACAAAACCACCAACGTTACGGTTCCCGTTCCAGCCAAGAAGTCCGTGCCATAGATAGGACAGACAGATTATTAATTTTATCTACTCTGATACTATAATACAAAGATTCTAAAACTGAAAACAAAATGCTTATGACAAACATTACGTACAGGCCAAAAATAATAAAAAAAAAAGTTTAATTACGATACAGGTCTTGTATGGACACCTGTATCATAATATAACTTTTTAATCATAACGATACACCTATACAACCTCCAGCTGGACCAAGGAGGTTGAACCTCTACTTTAAAAAGGTTTCAATGAACGAGTCCGCGACGACGCAACACGCATTCACAATCGATGTTTGCACCTTGGCGCCAACATTTGACATTTAAAAAATCTTTTCAATATTTAACAAAGTTTGGTTTTGTTTGCAACATTGTTTTACGTAATATAGTATGAGAGTAGATAAAGTAGTGTATGACACTGTACATAACTTGGTCTTATAACACTCGTGTGATGCTATAAAAAAACTCGCCTACGGCTCGTTTTTTTAAACCCCCCCTCATGTTATAAGAACCCTTATTATGCAACAGTATCATAAACTACTATAATAGTTGTCTATATTTAGAATACTTCACCATTATTTACTAGATGACGCCACTGGGTTAGTCAAAAATTATTGACTATTTATCTCGTCTTTGATTATTTTATTTTTTATTTTTGAAACAATATTTATTTTCAATGTTATCTTAAAAGATATTGTTTTAGATAAAATGAGTTATCAATTTATCCCCCAAAATAAAAACTATGTTGAATTGAAGTGACTCGTTAACACACGATTTTATAAGTAGTAATAGTACAAATCGTTAAAAGGCGCTCCTTTTATGAGGACTAGTTCCTTTAAAAGAATCCTACCCTCTACTTACGGATTTGATAGGAGGGGTGGCGCAAGATAGTGAACAGGCATTTACCTTAGTACTTATGTAATTCAAAAACATTTTTCATAAGTACGATTCAAAAATTTACAGCGCCATCTAGGAACAAGATAAGCAAACACTTACCGTTCTTGGTGTGCGGCAATATATACATTTTTATGAGTAGAATAAAGAAGCATTATTTTTATTTGTTTTTACTATATTTTGTTTCTTTTTATTATTTACTTAATATTTTATACATTATTAAACTTGAAAAAAAAATACGTTTGAAGCCAAACGGTCCCGGTTTCGAGTCCCGGAAGTATTGTTTGTGTGATGAATATCAGTATGTTAAGTCATGGGTATTTATATATATTTTTATGAATATTACATATTTATGTATCATATATGAATGTCTATCCATTACCGTAGTATCCTTAATACAAGCCTTACAGTGCTTCCTTTAGGCTAGGCTAATTGGTGTGGAAAGAATAAGATTGTTATACTCGTTTAAATGATAATAAATTTGTTTATTTGATACAGCACACATATACATCTAACAAAATAAATAAAATCTTAAAATAAAATGTGAACACAAGTGCTGGTTGGTTAACGTTGCTAAAGTTTGATATTATTTTTATATAAAAATTCCTTGTGTTTGACCGGGATGAACTCCGAAACTGCTCCACTGATTTTGATGATATTTTTTTCATTTTGCCGGATTTAATCCAAATTAGGACATAAAATTGTGTATAATTTAGCAAAAACAGGGTGTGTGAGAAGTTTGTACAAATATATCTCAAATTAAATTATGTTAACAGACAAATACTAGAGAAACTCGGCTCGCTGCATTTGACCGGACTTCCAAAGGTTGCGTTCGATTTCCGCCTGAGATTTCACTTGTGGGCCGAGTGGATTTTTACTAGTATTTTCTATTAAATTAATTTATCTTATAGCACTGATAAGTGCAAAAAACATCTTGAGTTGTTCGTTATATCCTAATACATCTGCCATTTTCTTTGTTAATTTATCTATTTTCTATATAAATCAACACCAATGTTTAAATGAAGAAAAACCCGGCAAAACGCTACCCACTTTTATGCAGTTTACTTGATGTCATGGCGCCACCTGTTTGTAAACAAATCGTACAAAAACTTTGACATTTACTGTATACAAGCATGTGACGTCACTGCAAATTCAGCAATCATTTAGTCTAAAACAATTTTTATTTATTTAATTTACCTCGTAAGTTCTGTTTTTTAACATCAGTAGTCATATCTGCCGGCTGTACAATACCAAG
Organism: Calamotropha paludella; assembly: GCA_927399485.1. Lineage (NCBI taxonomy): Eukaryota > Metazoa > Arthropoda > Insecta > Lepidoptera > Crambidae > Calamotropha > Calamotropha paludella. Next base: position 329,365 of record OV656830.1, on the reverse strand, counting down.
TACGAATCAAGAATAGTGCTTCAGACCGCGACAAAAAGATGTCGGTTTTAGGCAATATTGGAAGTGAATTACTGTTGCCTGTATTTTTTACAGTATGTTTGTAATGTATAGCACCACCTTGAAAATATTTTGTACTTGGGTAAGTACGTTAGGTAGTTACTCTATGTAGTTAAAGTCAGGTCTGAACTGCTATCATTAATTTGTACTCGTACAAGTACGCGGGGACTTACGAGGTTAATAATTTCCTTGGAAATCAGGTGTATTTTAAAATAAGGTAATAACTGGTTTATAAAAAAATCTGATAAACGCAATAGTTTTATCTATATTTTTACTGTAGTCATATATGAGCTGCTAAGGATTTGGGTTCAGCAGTGAATGATTGTAAGATAATGCAATGCTTTTGGCAAGGCTACTAAATTTAAATATATATCTTCGAATAATAACAATTAGGATCACAAAATTAAGGATATACAACACAGAATCGAGTTTTATTTATACAATGTTTGATGTGGCTAGATATGAGTAACTCAGCTGTGAACCGGTTCCAATATTCAGATAAAATATAATCGAACAGTTGATCTGCAGCTCAACGACAAAATAAACTCACTAGATTAGGTTTATTCATCCACAGAGTCAAACACGCAAGTCAACAGAGTCAAATAGGCGAACGAACCGCGAAACGAAACGTTTAGATTCAGGTATTGAGCGTTCTGATCTGTGAACCGGTTCGCAGGACCAACTCACATGGATTCACTTTATTTGTTGAGTAAATTGGTTTTCAGGTGTTCTCGGTTCAGTAAGAGGCATAAATACACTTCTCTGCTTATAAAACAAACTATAAAGCAAATACTCGTCTTATTAGATCGTGTAAAAGTACCTAAAGTAAGTAGTTCCATAACCAGGATTTTAATTTAGTACCTAATTTAAATTTTAGTCAAATTATGTTTATAGCTAGCTGCTGGAAAGTAATTAGGCTAATGTACTATTTTAGTGCTAACGTTTATAATTTATTATAAATTACAACATATGTTGTTTGTTTATCTAAAAAATAAAATAAATATGTGAACCATGATCTGATCTGCGGCTCACAGTTTTCTGTTCAGTTATCCATATCTAAGTGTCTATGGCATTATTTACGAATCAACTAGTCATCATCCGAGCTCAATTTGATCACCTCCTCTTGAACTGGCGGGTCTCCTACATCGAGTGATGATGATCTATCACTGACAGTATCGGAACTAGTTCTACGTCGCTCTAATGTCGAGTTCACGCGGGGACGTTTCTCCATGTTGATGATTTTTCTGATTATCAATAACTCGGTCTTGGTTCGTCGTTTAACTGAAATTAATGTAAAGTAACATTATTGGTATTGTGTTCGCGTATTGGTTAACTTAGGGGTATCTCTTTCTATCATTATCGCTCTCTCTCATACGCACGCACAGACATCCAAAACATACTTATATTGACACACCCATACGCACTATACTCACTCAACCTGAATCAGTATTATTTACCAAATTAGTAATTAATGCATAAATAGCGACTCGCCGTCACCCAGATAAACCGTGTGAGGTTTTCGTGGTCCGGCTTTAAATTATACTTTGTCCAATGTAGGATGATACTTTTGACAGTTGGCACCAACAAACGCAACCTTAGTACGTAGCAATAAGGAAGTGACACCTGTCAAAAGTATCATCCTACATTGGACAAAGTATAGTTACCTAAATGTCTTGTGATATAATATATTGAATAAATGAATAATAATAATAGTATCTATATCTAGACGAAAAGACGACTGGTTTCAGGCTTAACTATAACCCTTCCGAGTTGACTAGAACCCTTAAGCTAGCGTCCTTCAAGTGGATGTGTTTTCGAGTTCCGATCTTTGTTTGTTATAATTTCTTTAGGACATAATATTATGTTTAGCCAGTTGTTTCCGAACACAAGTGGTGTAGAATAAAATTCCGTTTATCTCAAAGTTGTTTTAAACCTTTTAGTGCCAAACATATTTTACCAGTATATGCTAAAAATGCCAGTAAAAAAGTGCATTTTTATAGATATACGATGTTTATATAAAAAATATGCGATCGAAGATAGTTAGAATGCAATATGATGAATAAAAATACGAACACGGTAACACGGCCGTCACCTGCGCGCGCGCGCGCCTAAAGTGAACTGTCAAAAGGAGCGCTATCGCGACGCTGGCATTTTTCATAACTAGCGAGAGGAGCGCGACGGCGCTCCTTGGCACTAAAAGGGTTAACCGATTCGTTGCTACATACAATTACAGAAACGAAGGCTACGAGCTTGATTTACGTGAAAAATGAAGATAGTTTTATTCTGGGTTGATTTCCCTAAAACTTGATTTGAAGGAGTTATCATCGATTTAAAAATGACACGGTTTCAGTGGCTTACGCCACACGCAAAAAAAAAAGCAACGAATCGGTTAATTCGTAGACACAGTATAAATGTCGACAAGCAAGTGAAGTGACGCGACAAAATTTGTATGGACTAAATGTGACGCCTCATCGCAATCAGCAATCAGTTTATCGGAATATAAAGTGTTATATTGAATTCATTTCTGGTACGCGTAGCTATAATACTAGTATATAATCAATCCTTGTGTTTGGCCCAAAAAAGCGCTTGCTAGCGCTTACCAGCGCTGAAAAACAAACTATACAGTTTTTTGCCAGGACACATTTGCTAACTTCAGTTCCGCTGACACAATCCGCCATTTTGCTTATTATCGCTCAGCGATCGCCATTTTTCTTATGAGCGCTTGTAAGCGCTTCTTTCTGCCAAACACAAGGAATTTCAGTCCATTTCGGTATATGTTGCAAATGATTCACTTACCTCATATTTGCGTTACTGAAGCGCCTAACTGTCCTAGCTTTTATAGCAGGCTTTAACTTTTATATGTGATCGTTTCTGCATATTTTTCCTTCATATCAATATTAAATACTGTCATCGCTAAGTCTAAGAATAAACGGACTCATCAAATTTTCCCAACTTATTCTCAAGATGACGCCAACGCCATCTGTTATTTGTTCTTAGTATTACTACCTACAAGTCTCGATCTCGACAGTTAAAAGAAGTCGCTCGGATTATTAGAGTGAGTAAGTCTTACCTCAAAATTAAGGCAAAACTTTTTCTAATTAATATTTCGTAAGATATAAAATCTAACAATAAAATGTGTAAAAAGTTTAAGTTATAAATGAGCTATATTTCCAAACATATATGTAAAAAATCGCCATACATTGATGTCAAAAAAGAGTGTGTGTGTACTTATGTACGCACGTAAGAAATTATACTTCTTAGCGTAACTAAACAAAAATACTGGACACCGTTGAGACATCCGGTCGATTTCTAGATAGATCAATTCCTTATTCGTTAATTTGAAGTTGAGGGCATAGATAAAATCTCAGTCCCGGATGATTCGTTTGCTTGTGCGAGCATTTTCTTTCGCAGCCTATAAGCACGAATGCGTTCAGCTCCTGTTAATGGTCTTTTATCCTTAGGAAATTTCTTTCGTTTGTAATGGTTTTTACACCTCTTCACAACTGGAATAAAAATTAAATAGTACCATTAATAGTCATCAAATCTAAACAAACAAATCTAAAATCTTAGATTGATAAATAAGATTTATTGAAGAGAATTAGATATTAATAATAAATATTAAAAATTCATAATTTAATAAAAGATATATAACGGGTCATTTTATAAACACCATCCAAATTTTTCTAGACATAAGATATCATTCAAACACATCATTAAAAAAAAAAATAGGTAGGTAATATTGCCTCAAAAGAATATTATGTCCGAGCGAATTAATACAACAGCTGGTTACTGGTGAAATATACCTACAGTTCTATGACCGGCGACCGCCCAGAGCGCGGATTTGCGCTATGAAATCGGTAACCCGGGGACCTCTCGCGACGCAAAACGTTGCTTTCACGCATTTACGTCGCATAATTACCTACCTAACGAAATGTGTTCACACTTGCACTTGAAATCGAGGGCGGGTTTATGTGAAACAGGCCCAAAGCCTCGAGAACTTAAAAATAAAAATAATCCTTGCATTTGACGAAGTGAAATGAAATGTAATCAAATTAAAGACAATGTTCTTAAACGTGCAAGACTGTTTAGAGAGAAATCGCCTACACCTTGAAGTGATAGTTTTCTAACTTCATGTAAGTGTATTTTGTTTGGATTTTTAATTAATTATTGGGTTGGAGTAAAGCAAAGTGTGTGCAGGGCAGCTAAGACGTGAAATTTTTCACAAAAATATAAAGCTCTATTAATTATACATTTTGTTCCGTACTTTCGTTATAATTTAGTTTATCATAGCACAAACAATACTACATCCAATCTTTCTCTTTTTTTTTCTCTATAATTTCAGAGGCACAATCCCTTTGGCTCAAAGCCGTTAACAAAGCCAGCCATCAGTGCTGCCATCTCGAACATTCTCCCGCGCAGCCCAATAAATTATATTTCTCATAAAACTAAATCTACAGTGCAATCAGTGCAAAAATCTTGAATTAGGCCAGGAGACCATCGTAGAACAATACAGCTGGATCAAGGACACGGAGGTACCTCCAAGAAGACGACCGGCAGATTCCAAAGTGAGTGCCTTTGAGTTCAAATCCAAAATTAAGTAAGAAACGGGTAAAGATAAATCATAAACTAAATTCTCATACACATTTCTTTATGCTATCGTGTAAAATGGACAAAAACACTAGCTTTTTTCGTTCAAATTGTAACTAATGAAAATCTTTGAATGTGTATCAATGAAATAAGGGAGGATATCAATGAATACGGGGCGGGGCGGGGGTCGTGTAATCATCTGCTACAACACCGTGCGAAGCGTGACTGTGACAGTAAATCGATAGTTTTCCTCGGATAACTTTGTATAGCCTTAACTTAATATTTTAGTACTGATCGATGTTAAAAGAAAAAACACTCGTTACTTTCTTTAAGGAATATAATATATAAATTTGGATGGTGTTTATAAAATGACCCTGTATATAAAGATTCTGTATACACATTTATTTTTCTACATATCTGTAAAAAATCAAGTAACATATCAAAAACCATTGTTTTCACTGTTTAACAAGTAATAATGTAAAAATAATAATATTTTAATAGAAACAAATAAAAGGAATACATACCGACAGTTAACCTCAAATCAATAAACGCACTTAAAAAAATATAAAATAAAAATCACTTTGAAATAAAATTATAAATATAATGATTATATAATATCAATTTGGTATTATAATAATATATAAATTATTGTTAACCACTACATATAATTTAAAATCACACACACACAAACACACACATATTCATAATTAGCGGACAACTTCATCCTGCTGATTTATTCCATGTCGCTTTTGCGGCCAACTTCAACCTGTTGCTTTTGTATTACAGTGATGCGCGCGTATCTTAAATCGTACATCGCGCATCGTACTCAAACATTATTTTGACAAATCTTCACTACTATAGGTAATACATGATTAAACAGGTTGCAACTTGAACGCGATACCACTACAATGTATTGTGCTCGACGCGTTTTTTTTTTCTTTTTATTTGGCTCACAAAACTGATTTACAATTATCACAATGAACAAATACATTTATAACTTATCAAACTACATTGAAACCTACTCGATGTAAGCACAACATGCGTCACTAAACTACACTAATAAGCACGGACTAATTTCTGGCCTAGGAAGCACTCTAACATTAATTATTAACAATCAAATAACTACAAATTGTGATTTATTTAAAAAACAAAAACATTAACAAAAGTTTTACAAAAATAATATTTATAATATAATATTTAAAATAATGACTTTAAGGCCTTCTTTGCTGAAGCAAGTTGTTTTAATTCTGATTGCTCAGTTTGAATTTGACTACATAATATCTGATAGGGATAGAATCTTATCATTTTGATCGGTAATTTGTCAGATAACAAGGTACTCTGTTACTAAAAATATCTAGACTATATGAGATCTAAAGCAGTACTCAAAGCAGTACAGTAAAATGCGACAAATTCGATGGTTCGACACTACTCTGCAAAATATTTGTCGGATTACCGGGTGTCTACTATTCGTACTCACATTTGTTATCCAACGAGTTTTTGTAAGTGACCCCATCATCCTTGCTAGCTGAAGGTAGAACGAGTATCCTCAAAGGACAATTCCCATCGGTAGTATCATTGACTTTGTCTTTATTCGACAATTTGATAATTCTAAGCTTTTTAGTTTCATTTGCAGCGGTTGTTGCGTTCGAGGTATTCGCTTTAAGCGCTAAAAATGGCACGTTTATTATGCTATCATTTAAGTTTTTTTTGCAATTTTCTGATAAATTATTCGGTTTTATTTCAGCCGGGTTGTAGCTTTGTCCTGCTGTATTTTGGAGTACTAAAGGCATTAATCTACCTTGTTGCCCTTTTTGGTCTGCAGTCATATAACTAGTGCCAAGAGTAAACATGTTTCCCGAATTGTTTCGTAACAAAACAGTTTGTGGTGTTTGATTCGACGCACTGTGTAGCATGTTTTTTAATACTAAAGGCATGATAGTCGGCTTCTGACTGTTCCCGTCTACTCTTCCATAATTTTGGCCAACTGGGAGTAGGTTCGATGGTCTATTTTGTATGACGACAGGCATATTTGGTCGTATGCTGGCCATATTATTTTGGCCCGTTTGATTCGTTTGTGTATTCGGACGATTGTTGACTACTAATCGCATTTTAGGTACATTACCGTCGCCTGCAAAGTTATTCTGGTCGACTAAGAGAACTTTCGACGGGTTTTCATTGACAATAGGCACGTATACATTTTGTGTTCCTTTGTTGACTGAATTATTTTGACCCAAATAAACAATATTCGAGAAATTCTGCAGTGATGTTGATGTTAAAACTGGTTGACGTTCTTGGCCTGTGACGTTCACATAACTCTGTAGATTATTGGTATTTAAAATAGCTGGTTGGTTGTTTTGAAGAATATTATACACTTGGTTGTTATTTGATGTTACATTCTGTATAACTGGGAGGCCATTTGTAGAATTTATATATGAAGGCATCGCAACTGTAGGTAATGTATTCATAGCAACATTATTTGGTATAAGTTGAGCCATTGTATTCGTATTTGAAATCCCTTGTTTTTGCACGTTGATATCTTTACTAATATCATCTATAGGAGTTTTATTTAATTGTTCCAGACTTTTCACAACTAGAAATTTCTTTTCAGTGTTAGATACTGGAGGTTTATTAGCCGTTATTGGTAAAGTCGGAACGTTATTAGCATTTGGAACGGAAGTGAATGCATTTGTAGTTGTTTTCGAATGCATCTGAGTATGCAACGCCAAATTTTCTACTGTGAGCGGTGCTACTGCTTCACTCTTGTCTTCCTTCTTTATTGCATCAACATCCATCGTCACAACTTGTCCGGGATTCTTTAAAACTAGCACTGGACCACATTTTTTTCCAACAATATTCTCTAAATACAGCAGTGAGTGACTCATAAGTTTTTTATCTGGTTCATTATCATTGGTTTTTTCTTGATTTTGTATAACATTCATTTCATTTGATAGTGACGGTTTAAATTTTTCATTTTGTTCGGTAATATTTTCTATTTGCGGGGTCTTTTTTGATTTTCTATTTAGTAAAACAGATTCTATAGTGAAATACTTTTTGAAATCATTCCTTTGCCGCATCCATTCGTCGTAATCTTTGTCAGTTGTTTTGTTGTCGACGGTATCGTCCATTTTCTCTTTCCCATCGTCAGTTCCTTCTTTGTCATCATTTTCTTCTTTTTGTTTCTCCCTTTTTCTTTTACGTTTACGTTTCCGATTGAGATCCGCTTTGTCTTTGGCCGTCATTGGTCTCTTTTTATTCTTTCCTGGCGTCTCATCGTCGTCTTCATCTGACGATATGAGCGCGATTTCATCAAATAGTTTTGTAAAATGAGTTTTTTCTGTAACAATGTTTTATTTATGTTTATTTTTCTTTCTATAAGATATAAAAACAACCCCGCGTCCTGAGGGCTCGGGGGCGTGGTTGCTTTTTACATGCGTATTTTATATTCAAATATTTATTTCAATAAATTAATTATCCTTGTATAAAATATAAAGAAAGAAACATTTATTTGTTATCAAACACAAAACAACAAAAGATTTATATAAAATGAGAAGAATAACAAGTCTAGAAAGAAGTGTACAAATTTAATTTACATATTTTAAGTGTACAAAATAAATAATGTCAAAGGGATAGAGCGAAAATAATATATTCCCATTTGTATGTACACGATTTGTATGTTTAAGATACCACGTTTTGATTATTAAAAATTAAATAAAGTCACGAAGTGATGGTGGAGTTGGCATTTCAAATATTAAGTTTATTTGGTGTTCACTTACCTTCGTCATCAACAATAGTTACGACCTGAAAAAAAAATAAGTTTACAATTAAATGAAGAACATAAATAACAAAATTAATTGTAGACACACGTCTAGTGTGACGACCGTGTTTGCAACAATAAGGTACAGTAGTAAGAACATTGACAGGTTGATGATAATGATGTAAGCTTGTTCTAAATAGTACCACGTGATCGACATTTACTCGATAATGACTGAGAATTTTGAAGTGATAAAATCAGTTTATGATTTTTATATTTTGCATTTTCAATGCTGCCTTATAGATTAATTTTGATACAAAAATACCATTAAATATAGACTCGGCTCATTAGTCACTCTCAGGCGGGACTTGCACCCGCAACCCTCGGATGTCCGGTTACTGCTCTGTTGAGACTGACTTATGAGCCGAGTCGATTTATCTTTTAGTACTTTTATATTAAAATTTATGATATAATCAGTTTATTTTTTTATATAATTTTATTTTGCTTTTTTGGTCACAAGATTGATAAAATGAAAGAAGTTTCATAACTAGATGTTTAAATAACAGTCAATTTAAACCTAATCCCAATTAGTATTCACAATAATTAATTCACAAGAATATACAAACAAAAATATTGAGCTTAAAACAATTTAGTGTTACGGCCGAGTTTTGTTCAGCTTTAATGTGACGACTACATGTATGGTAAATGTTGGCCGCCCTTTATGTGACGGCGCTATCATGTGCGGCTAGTGTGGCTGGGCTTAGTGTGACGGTGTTTGTTGTCTAGTGTTATTGTGACGATCCTAGTACGACGATTTTGATATGACGCTAGTATGATGGCCCCAGTGTGTTAACCCTAGTGTGACCATCTTAGTGTGACGGCCCTAGTGCGACGACCCTAGTGTGATAGTCATTGAGTGACGACGCTAGTGTGATGGCTCTAGTGTGGCGACTTTAGTATGTCGATTTTAATGTGGTGTCGCTAGTACATACGTCTGCCAGCGCCTGCATGAGCCGGTGCCTCAGGAAGAGCAGCGCCGTGAGCGGAGGGGGAACGTTGCGCGACAGCCAACGGCAACAGCACTCGCACCGCTCCGAGTGCTTCTCTCTGCAACAAATGTATGGGCTGATGTTGTTTTTTGTTAAGGTTTTTATAATAAAGGGCAAAGGTTAAACCCATACAGCCACGTCGCCGATAACTTATTTTCCAAATTTGATGATAATTGCATGATGGATGATCAGTGATCGGTCTTTTTGTTTTTATATATTTATTTAGGTACATGTGTACCTAAATAAATGTAGTCAGCATTTTATTATTAGAATGTTCTAAAAATAAAATGCTGACTACATTTACAATTCCTACACGCAGGCAGATACCTCCATAGCAGGGACAAACAACATTTACAAAGCACTATTAATGTAAAAATATATCAACCAGGTGAAAAAAATATCAAAATATTTGAACATGCAATAATTATATGTTGAATCAAATGTCATTAAATATATCTTATCTTAGGGAAGCAATAGAATACTTACAGATGTCTTCTCGTGGAAAGATGACGGGCTAAGCAGCAGCTGGTCGAGGCAGTCACTCTTCTCTCCTGGAACTGACCAGAATACCAGCATTACCAAAAACAGATTTTTAAGCGACATCTGTTCAACGATATCTAATACAGGAAAGCTTATGCGAGCTACAATAATAATAATAATATTTCTAACATGTTTCATAGATTTGTGATATAAATATATATATATGTATATATATATATATATATATATATTTCGCTAGTTTCAGTATTTTAAATTTTAACTTGTGACGTCACAATGCTTTTGACCCCCTACCCCTTGTCACACAATGTCACATTCCGGTGGTACCCTCACCCCTTTAACGTGTGACGTAGGGGTCAGATGGACGTACAGGTTACAAAATAAGTTATCTACAAACGCTGGTGTTCATCGCATAAACATGTCTTCCGGGACTCGAACCCAGGACCGTTGGTTCAGTAAATAAGGGTCGCTACTGATGCAATAATCGTCGAATATAGATGTTCAAAGAGTGAAAGATATATATGAAAATAATAAAATTCATACCACTTCCTTCTTTATCATCATATCGAGCTGTTCGCGCGTACACACACCGCCATTGGCTGCAAACAAGTAATTAGAGATAATTAGTGTGTATGTTATTATAATATTTTTATTAACATTTAACTACAAGATTTTTACATATTTTTAATTATTAGAGAAACGGGTGTGCTTTAGACCACACGATTGAAGTAACTCCATATATACACGTAACTGGCTATGAGAGAGAGAGAGAGAAAGAAAATGTGTGCTCGCACCTCTCTTTCTTGCCCCTACAGCAATATACGAAACGTAACTCCATCTTTTTCTATGTTCACTAACTTATATCTCCCTCTCAACTTCCGTTCGCTTCGCCCGATCACACTTTTCGTAACGCTCTCGTCACGCATTCATCAGCTTACTCCCCAAGTCAAGAGTGAGAAGTTTTTCTTCAAAATATTTTTACTTCTCTCAGATGACAGGCGGGATTAGAATCCACATCTTTATGTAATAATTACACAGCCAATTCATCGTTATCGATTTTTCGATATTGAAGATAGTGGTACCAAGGAACATCAAGAGATGGCGTTGTTGTCAATTTAAGAAATACTTGGAAAACAAATTGTTATACGTGGTGGACTGAATGCAACCTTGACAGGGTGTTAAATTGTGACATTCGCTTAAATAAAAAGTTACGACCAAAAACATTAGCTCTATGGTATATCCCATTGAAACAAAAAACGCGCGCTTTATAAAAGTTTTCATTCTTATGGTATTTATAAATTTACTAAATATTATACGTTTTTTTAACGTTTACGCTCCGCTACTATATATGGTGCTAGCAAAGCTTTATGCTAAGCGACTCCATCGATCTAGCAATATATCCTTTCGTCTCCTAGTGCACATAAAAATCCAAACAGCAAAATAATAGGTGAGCTAGGTAGTAGGGGAGTACTCACTTATGGTTGGCGAGGTTCGAGTGGGTCTGACCTGCGCCACTGGCAGCGGATAGGAGCACTCCCCCCTCGATGGCAGCAGTACGGGTCGGCGACATCCCCCTACCTCCCCCTTAGCCCCTGCCCTATTCTCCTTCCTGCACGAACAATACACGCTGTTTATTGCTCACGATTGGCCTCTAACACTTTCATTTTTAGGATATTTGATAGATTTCACGAAAATATCTCAAATTTCAACCACATGCCCACAGGTCGGAGATGTTGTTGTTTATTTACAGGCGTATTTTTAAATATTATAAAACGTAAACTTATTTCGAACTGATAATATGAAGTAGCAACAGAAATATATAAAAATAATAAATATTCATTTGTCTATCGGAAAAGCAAGAGCGCACAAACAGGTAAGAGGTCTTCACGTTTAAAAACATACTTTGAATATGAATAAGTGTGTATTAGTAAAATTACAAAGAATAACTTAAAAACTTTATCTTTAATTTTAATACACATATGTTAAAAACAAATATTTTTTTATTTCAATAATTTGTATTATTGCCAAAACAAAACGTGCAAAAAATTGACGAGGAATCCAAAAGTAACCTTTTAAATATATATACAGGGTGTTTATGAAATATTTGTAGAATCCCGAATATGACAAAAAAGAGTATTATACATTTAAGTCGGGCAAATTATTATAAATCCCGAAAACTGACACTTTTTATATACAGAGTGTGTCCAGAGATAAAGCATCACCAGGGTAACTCGAATCACCCCCATGTATGTTCCGGATTTCTCTTAGTTTTTGAACAAATAGTTTTTTATAATTCATATACAAGGTGTCTCAAAAGTAAGTTCACATTTGCTTATTTTATTACGCGAAAGCAACTATTCTGAGGGGCGCGGGGGCTATGTCAGTCGGTAGTCTGGCTCTTGGGAATTTAGTCGCTATGGAGCGTTTCTCTGGTGCGGACCGTGCGTTGTGCGTACGTGAGTTTTACAAAAACGGTAATTCGGCGACTGTAGCGCGTAGAAAATTCTGCAGTATTCGACATATTCGTCACTTAAATGATGCGCCTAGCACTCGACTCATTGCAAAATGGGTTAAGAAGTTTGAAGAGACTGGGTCAACTCTGGAGAAACCAAAATCTGGGCGGCCAAGAACATCAAGAACAGCCGAAAACGTGGACAGTGTTACTCAGTCTATTCGAGATGATCCAAACCTCTCGATTCGGAAGCGTGCTGTTGCTTTAAATGTGCACAGATCTTCATTATGCCGCATTTTACACAAAGATTTAAAGCTGCACCCGTACAAAATTCAGTTAGTGCAAGAACTGAAGCCTCAAGATGCTGGTCAGAGGCTTGCCTTTGTAAATCAGATGATTGAGCGCTTTCCAACGTTCACCAACATCTTGTTTTCCGATGAAGCCCATTTTCACCTGAATGGGCATGTAAACAAGCAAAATTGTCGCTACTGGAGTGCAACCAACCCAAAACAAAAACATCAGAAACCGCTACATTCACCCAAAGTCACCGTATGGGCAGCGATGTCGGCGCGAGGAATTATCGGCCCTTACTTTTTTGAAGATGCAAGGGGACGCACACTCACAGTGAATTCAGAGCGTTATGTTGAGATGTTAGACGAGTTTTTCGTACCCCAACTGCAAAACTTTCCTGGTTACAACCAAAGAACATGGTTCCAGCAGGATGGGGCAACTTCACACACTTCCAACAGATCTCTGCCTCGAGTTCGAGAAATTTTTCCGAACAAATTAATCTCCAGGCGAGGTGACATAAATTGGCCTCCACGGAGTCCCGATTTAACGCCTATGGATTTTTTCCTGTGGGGTTATGTCAAATCAAAAGTTTACGCTAATAAACCGACTTCCCTGGCACAATTAAAAGAAAATATCCGTCATGAAATGGCAGCCATCACGGAGACTACCTGCCGAGCTGTCATAGGCAATTTTAGTGCCCGACTAAATGAATGCCGAGAGCGCAACGGTTTACATTTGGACGATGTTATTTTTAAAAAATAAATTCCCAAACAGTGTACTTCAATATAAAATAAAAAAATTTTCAATAAAGCTAAGACTTTTCTTTAAAAAAAAGATTTAAATGTGAACTTTCTTTTGAGACACCTTGTATTTGTCATTTTCAATTCAATCTGATATGATAAATATTAATATAGTAATGCTAGAAAAATCAACTCGGCTCATAAGTTAGTTATTTTTAGGCGGGACACGAAACTGCAATCATTTTGTCATATTTTTGACAAACCTTTTAAACATAAGGTACAATATTATCTTTAGTGGCGTAATGATATAGCATACTTTAACATAATTGTTGCGTACGCAAGGCGTAATTAGCCTAATTTAAAAAAACCAAGTGTATGCTAGCAATTGTTCAGTAATTATTATTACAAAAACGAAATTATGAATATGAGTACAATTATTAAATGAGTATCACGATGTTTGAAAGTCACTAAACGATTACGTGTAATTGGCGGATTGCGGTGATGACCATTTGATGTTATAAAAGGTTTGCCTTGCTGTCAATTGAGCCCTTTCATACTTCGGTCTGTCGACGAGAAATAACCTCTTGCTGTGATTCTGCTAGTTTGACTTAATACGTGCTACACAAGAACTTAATAATTTATCAATTAGATTTATAATTTTTATATATTTTATGCATTTTCAATGCGATCTTATAAGATAAATTATTATAATAGAAAAATACTAGAAAAAATCGACTCGGGTCACAAGTGAATCTCAGGCGGGAATCGAACCCGCAACCTTTGGAAATCCGGTCCAATGCTCTCCCAATTGAGCTACCGAGCCTTGCGAACACTCGTCGAAATTTTCTAGTACATTCCTGATTTTACGCTGTAGGCCAGCGTTGTTTCATCAATGAGAGGAACATCCTCTCGTATTCGAAAGAAACATTTTTACAAATGTTTGGTCAATCGATTAAGATGAAACAGCCATGTTAGATTTATAATTTTTATATATTTTATGCATTTTCAATGCGATCTTATAAGATAAATTATTATAATAGAAAAATACTAGAAAAAATCGACTCGGGTCACAAGTGAATCTCAGGCGGGAATCGAACCCGCAACCTTTGGAAATCCGGTCCAATGCTCTCCCAATTGAGCTACCGAGCCTTGCGAACACTCGTCGAAATTTTCTAGTACATTCCTGATTTTACGCTGTAGGCCAGCGTTGTTTCATCAATGAGAGGAACATCCTCTCGTATTCGAAAGAAACATTTTTACAAATGTTTGGTCAATCGATTAAGATGAAACAGCCATGTTAGATTTATAATTTTTATATATTTTATGCATTTTCAATGCGATCTTATAAGATAAATTATTATAATAGAAAAATACTAGAAAAAATCGACTCGGGTCACAAGTGAATCTCAGGCGGGAATCGAACCCGCAACCTTTGGAAATCCGGTCCAATGCTCTCCCAATTGAGCTACCGAGCCTTGCGAACACTCGTCGAAATTTTCTAGTACATTCCTGATTTCAATTGGGAGAGCATTGGACCGGATTTCCAAAGGTTGCGGGTTCGATTCCCGCCTGAGATTCACTTGTGACCCGAGTCGATTTTTTCTAGTATTTTTCTATTATAATAATTTAATTTATCAATTAGTTAATAATATTAATATTTTACTCTGTAAAAAAACTCCTTTCGCTTAACTCATTTTTTTGGGACAACCTGTATATCTAAGACTGGAATAGACCCAATATGAGAACTATATTTACCTTATGTGTTCCAATGAAGACAATCTTGTGAGCGATACCGACATTGGTTTGCAGATCTTCATTAAATCTCTTGTCCGCTGGGACAGACCTTGAGGCCAAGTAACCGAAAGGTCTTCCTTTGATTCGGGCAAGTTCTGACTAGTACCGGACAAATTTTGATTACACTCGGACAGAGTTTTACTACGTCTGGATACAACGTCGGTGTGATTTTCTATCTTTGGTTTAATATCTACAACACTATTTGACTTATCTCTTAAAATCTCTTTTGAATCCCGTCTACTCGATTCCGAGTCGGATTGGTTACTATTAGAAACGAGATTGATTGCATTGGCAACTGTGTCGATTACTTTGGTAACTTTGTTTG
The DNA here is from genome assembly GCA_927399485.1 of Calamotropha paludella. Lineage (NCBI taxonomy): Eukaryota > Metazoa > Arthropoda > Insecta > Lepidoptera > Crambidae > Calamotropha > Calamotropha paludella. The sequence goes on along the minus strand of OV656830.1, from coordinate 313,821 downwards.
GTGCACCGTCAGATCTATTTGATAACAGATTGGATTCTATATTGCAAATAAGTTTGGACGAGTCGGATTGGATTGTTTCGGTTTTACAATCGGATTCGTCCTTTGGTATATTGACTAGTTTCACCTGTGGACAAATCAAATAATAATATATATAAAAAAATATAAAAAGTATGTTAGTTCAACAACACACTAAGCTATACACATTTGAATAAAACAACTTTTTACGAATTTTGCGCATAATTTATTTTATATTTAATCCTGAAGTTTCGACTCCTTTACAGGAGCCGTGATCACAGGATGACTGAGGCAATGGTCGTCATATATTTTCTACTACCTTCACAATATATTGATCAGGCACGACCGTAATTGTTAATTTTTTTTTATAAATCAAATTGTTTTATTTTATATTTTATTTAGTAATCAAATTATCTCCACGATTACATGATATGCTACTGAGTCTACTACCAGCTCGAAAATTGGGAGACCCTTCCGAGAAGAACTGGCGGAAGAAAGACTTCCATCTTACTGTTATTATTAGCCAAAAGAGCTATTTATTAAATTAATTGTTTTATTCAAATGTGTAATGTGCGCTGAAGTGTAAGACCTAAATACTACGCTGTACATTAACTTATGAGCTCTATTACAACTACATAAGGTCTTAACGTAGTTATATCTTCATGTACTAGAAGGATTAAAAAGCAACCCTTGCCGAGTTTCTTGCGGCTTCTTCTCGATACAGTCTCCAATCGTAAGACTTATTGATTTTATAGATCAAAGGAGCTAAATTAAAATATATCAATTATATTAAATTATTTTCCAGTAAGAAGCTATAAGACCGACACCTAGCGTGATTTGAATGGAACGTATGAATGATCGAATGAGTGAGGATTTAATGAGTGGCAAATGAACGAATGTAAATCCAATTCAAATAATTAATTTAATAAGATTATTTATTGCTTACGATGTCTTACGAAGCAAGGTAGTTTTAGTTGTTAACTTCCAATCAATGCATTGTAAATACTAATGTTGAATAAAAATATTTTTATTTTTATTAGACAACTAAGCAAGTTTAAAGACGAAACTAACAATTAAAAGAAGCCACTTACCGGTCGAGCAGGCACCCACCGGCCTCTCCCTTTGGGGATCCAGGTTCGAATGCTTTCTATCCTCTCCAGAACCACAAGGGACTGCATCAGCAGTTTTTCGTCCACTGCCATACAAAGGCGTATATTGAATTATCACATTACAATTATAAGATTCGACTGAAGGTTGGATTGGTCTGAGAATTCACTTGTGAGCCGAGACGACTTTTTAAAAATACTAGAATATTTCTAGCAAAATAATTTATCTTATAAGATAGCATACATTGAAAAAATATCAAAATATATAAAAAATATAAAAAAAACTAAATGGTTGTCATCTTAATCGATTGTCCAAAGATTTGTAAAAATGTTTTTTTCAAAACATGGATTCTACATTCATTTATTTTTATTTCATTTCATTCAGATTCATTGATTCTCTCATTAATGAGAGAATGCTGGCCTACGGCATAAAATTAGAAATGTACTAGAAAATTCCGACGGGTGTTCACAAGGCTCGGTAGGGAGAGCATTAGATCGGGCTTCCAATCAATCAATCAATCAATCAATCAAATCATTTATTTGGTCCAAAGGTTGTGGGTTCGATTCAAACATTTTTTTAACACGGTACCGCAATACCCAGATCCGAGCCAATTCGTTGACCCATCCGAGGATCGAAACCTCAGCTTGGAATAGGCACCAATCCCATCTGAGTATTGTTTTATTAAAGTTCGTTATCTATATTGCCGAGACTGGGAATCGAACCCGACACCTCAGAGCTGACGACACCGTTGACACCGGCATGCAAGCCTCAGACATCGTTAAGAGGAACTACCGGATTTTTCTATATTGGCTGGTGTCTGGATGTTGATGTGCCATCGTTGTTACTGATTTCAATAACACAAGTGCTTTAGCTCCCTAACTTACGAACAAAATACAATTAATTAAAAAAACACCCTGTATATTAAAAACTTACCAACAATATTCTCCGAAGAGTTTTTCGAGGCAACATCTGAACAATCGTCTCCAGATATTTCTGTCTCGTTCTCTCTCATAACATCATCAATATCGCTGTCCTCTTCCTTCTTCACAGTTATTACATCTTTTAATAAATGATTTGTACAACTCGCTATCTGTTTCGAGCAAACCTCACCATTATTTTCACTATAATAAGATTCATTTTTGTTTGTCCCCATTTCTCTATCAGTTTCTAATTTCGGCTTTTTAAACGATTGTACTCCCATTTCTGATACGTCTTTAGAGTTCGTTTTACTTTGGATTCCATTTATTAACATTCGAATTTGATCCTTATCTTCATATAGTTCAGTTTCATCTTCATTATCACTTTCGAACATTATTGTAGTTTTCGCCTTACTCGGGTCTATACTTTCTAATCGTTTTAACGCATCTGCCTCTGTACTGCGTAATAGTAAACTTTGGTTTAAGGAATTCGCTTTGATTTGTGGGTTTACCACTACTTTATATCTTGTGTCAAGCGAAGTTGGACCTTGTAACAGGGTCGAAAGGATTGGATTTGATTGTTCATCATTTTTAGATGTTTTGTTTAGTTCACGCAATTTGGGGTCCGATTTAACGATATCGCTTTGACCTTCGTCTATATAGAGCTGGTTGTCGTCGCTGCCCGAATCTTGTCCGGTGTCCAAATACGTTTTCCATGTGGAATCGGGTAGTTTTAAGGTTTGCAGGAGCAATTTGTAATTTTCCTTGCATTCTGATGATATGTCTGAAATTCAGTCGAAGAAAGCTATATATAAAAACTAGTTTATACCCGCGGCGTCGCTTGCATTAATGTAGATTACCGATTCAAAGTTATATTTTGATCCCAAAGGAACAATACTTTTTCTCTTTATAAAATGTACCCTATATACTTTTCTGTACCCCCGGCAAAGTGTATAAGCAAGATATCATAAGTTGTGAGAGACTTACAAACAAGATCACTTTCGCATTTATAATGTTAATTATTATTATGACTAAAAGGTCTTTACGGATATAATATTTGGCCTATCATTTGCGCAATCACATGTCTTTACCATATACCAAATTTAATCAAAATCGATCAACCTGTTTTTGCCTTATAGAAGGACATACAGACAGACAAAAATTTTAAAAATATTATATTTGGTATCAGTTAAATACAATTTGTCCAAAAAAAGAAATGTTCAAACATAACCTACAGATTTATGTAGTATGTCGTTTAGATATAGATTATCATCAAAATTCTATAATTATTTTGACAAGCTTCTTAGCAAAAAAAATATATACTTGTTTTTAATTTTTTTTTTATTATTTTATGCATTTTCAATGCGATCTTATAAGATAAATTATTATAATAGAAAAATACTAGAAAAAATCGACTCGGGGTCACAAGTGAATTCTTAGGCGGGAGAATCTTCCCGCCTGAGAATTCACTTGTGACCCGAGTCGATTTTTTCTAGTATTTTTCTATCATAATAATTTATCATATATACTTGTCTCAGATGTTAGCTAAGACAACCCACATTGCTTCGCTATTCACGATAATTCTTCGGAATTTTTCTTTGTAAAGACTTTGGTCGTTTCTCATCAATTAATATTCAATAATTTTTAAAACTAACATTCAGTAATAGTAACATCTGAAAAGCGCTGTCAACGAAATATGTAAGGGCATATATTCACCACCATTTGTGTCACCAATAATGAGACACTTACTGTATACGTCACTTACAATAAACCCGATTATTTTAATAAAATCACTTTTTTCGGTTTTTGCGCATAATTTATTTTATATTTAATCCTGACGTGTCGACTCTTTTACAGGAGCCGTGATCAGAGAATGGCTAAGGCAATGTTCGTCATATATGTTCTACTACCTTCACAATATTTAAATCGGGCACGTTTCTAACTGTAAAAGTTATACAAATAAAATTGTTTCATTTTGCATTTTATTGAGATGGTTTGTTATATCTACGATTATTGTTAACTATTGAGTCTACCACCAATTCTAATTGAATTCGGTTTTATTGAATTTTTTGGAACTTCTCTAGGCGCTTTATGAAAAAATGATGAGAGTGAAATTTTAAGATGCGCGTTGTAACACAAAAGTAACAGGTTGAAGTTGCCCGCAATAGCGACATGGAATTAACCAGCAGGATGAAGCTGGCCACTAATTCGGTCAAGTTTTCGATTATAACAATTTCACTTAAAAGTGGTTTTTATAATTATAAGTTTTTAAAGTGCGATTATTGAATTGATTTGAGGTCAACTGTCGGTGTGTATTCTTTTTATTTGTTAAGAATAATGAGTGAATTTATGTAACATTTAATGTAAGAAAATAAACATTTATTTATTTAATTTAATGATGCCAAAGAAGTATAACTTCTCATGCGCGTACATAAGTACACGCACCCATATTTTTTTCAATATTCAAATAAATTAATAATATCTTACTTTCGGGCTGAGAAGGGGGACACGACGGCAACGATTCCAAATCTTCATCCTAAAACAAAAAATATTTTTTATTAAAAAGACCTTAAGACATCAAAATCGGTTGAGTAATTTCGGAGTTCATGGCGGTGATACACTGTGATAGGGATTTTTATATATATGGATTTATTAAAACTATTATTTAGAATTGTCTTATATATTGAGCTCAGGAAACTTTGTCTGGACTTTCACAAGTTTCTCTTGTTATAAGAAGTACATATCTCAGGCTACTTTCATTGTATGGTAAGCAAAAAGGAATGTTGCAAACTATGTCGAACATCTATGATAAGCAGGGTTGCCACCTGCCCCTGCGAGATTTAGGTGTTACCAACATCAAAAAATTGGAGTGATGTTTATAAAAGAGTGGTATAGTGTGGAACAAGATATAGTGACAAAAATAGAAAAATGGATGTTTAGATGGTTTGGACATTATCGAGGATGGACGAAAGGCAAATATGAGGCAAGTCGGTAAAGACAGACCAAGGTGAACTTTCAGAGACCGAATAGATGTCCTGAAAAAGGCCACGTCAAAAGTACTCTTAACCGACGAGCTTGTATGAAAAGGCTGATGAGAGTTGATGCGAGAGATGTATGTCGGAATCGTGGTAAGTGGAAAGGGGCTGTCCATTAATCACGTGAGGCTCGAAAGGGGGGGGAGGGGTCCATAAAAAAATCACGAAATATCACAAGGGGGGAGGGGGGGTGTAGTAATATATCACGTGTATTTATTTTTTCAGCAAACGCGCGATACTGTACCGAAAAGCGGCGTGACGTGTATTTATTTTTTCGCCTAACGCGTACAAATCAAAAGCGGCTTACTACTTCTGTAGTTCGATGTTGGCGCCGAAGTTGAGATCTGACGACAACTCTATGCCATAAAGCTCACGGCTGTCGGTAACAGGTTCAGATGTACCTCGGAAAGTAGGAGAGAGGTTGAAGGAACTCCTTTTTGTAGTGAAAATACACGCTTGTGTTTTGGAGGCGTTGAACTGGACGAGGTTTCTGTCACCCCGCTGGAAAACGTGGCTCAACCTCTGATTCGTTTGCTAAACCATGGACTCTCTCATCAATATCACATCGTCACCGCTGGCTTTTGAATTAGACAGGTATCTCTCTACGACAGTACTGTCGTCTGCATACCCAACAATTCCAGGTATCAACAGGTCATTGATGTGCAGCAGGAGAAGTGTCGCAGAGAGAACAGACCACTGAGGAACTCCGGCATCAATAGCCACTGAGTCAGAGGAGCAGCCATCGATAACTACTCTGATCGACCGTTCTGTCAGGAAATCGGCTATCCAATTACAAAAGTCAGCGGGGATACCATACGCAGGAAGTTTGCGCAGCAGACTAGCGTGCCAAACCCTGTCAAAAGCCTTCGCGATGTCAAGTGACTCGGCAAGTGCTTCGTCGTGCATCTCGAGGGCCTCCCCCAGCAGTGCGTCACATAAACTAGAAGATCCCCAGTTGAACGTCCACGGCGAAAGCCATATTGACCGTCACTGAGAAGATCATTGTTTTCTAGGTACGAGAGCAACTTACTGTTCAGCCCTTTTTCATTACTTTACATAGTATGGAAGTGATGGCGATCGGTCGGTTATTGGATGGGTCGGCACGACAACCCTTTTTGGGTACTGGCTACACATTGGCAAGCTTCCAGGATTTTGGTACGGTTCTAATTTTGAGAGAGAGGCGATACAAGTGTGTTAGCACAGGAGACAACTCGGGTGCACAATACCTCAGTACTCTTGCTGGTATACCATCAGGACCACTGGCCTTATTCACGTCCAGACCAAGTAAGACTCTACGGACCTGCTTATTGTGAATTGTGATCTCCGACATTGAAGAATCATATCGAGGTATGTTTGGTGGTTATTGAGAGCCGGTGTCTAGACGGGAACTGCTTGCACACAGAGAGGCAAATAAACTTGCTTTATCAGTTGCATAATGAGCCAGTGACCCGTCAGGTTTCAAAAAAGGTGGTAACATAGGACGACAGAAATTCACTTCGACTGACTTCGAAAGGGACCAGAACTGTTTACTTCCATTCGGGTAGGATGACAGTTTCGTCCCTATTCGGCTGATGTGGTCGAATCTTGCTTTAAGAATGACCCTTTTGCATGACTTGGCGGCCGAATTATAGGCTCTCTTCTTCGATCGGATTCTCCGTGCGCGGACGTTGCGATCGCGGATATGCACCCAAACCTGGTAAGCAGACTGTTTTCGGGCCTCAGCACGAGCACAAGCCGCATTATACCAAGGCCGGGACTTGTAACCGAGCGGGATGTCGGAGAATGGAATAAAATACTCCATTTCCTGCCGAATTACGTCTGCAATCGCATCAGCGGTGCACGATGGGTCGCTCGAAGAGAAGCAAGTTTGCCACCAGGGATAAGATGCAAATAAAATACGCATCTCGTCCCAATTTGCTGACTTGTAACGCCATACCCGCCTCATGCCGCTGGGGCTATCATGCGGAGGAGAGCAGATCGATAAGGGTTTCACCCCACAATGGTCGGACGACCCCAGTGGAGCTAAGACCGATACCGGATGTGTGTGGATCAGTTGTCAGCAGTAAGTCAAGACAATTGGGTGTGTGGCCAGCAATATCTGGAATTCAAGTCGCTTGGTCCGCCAGCTGAGTAAGATTACGCGCTAGGGCATGCTTCTCTCCCAGCATGGTCAGTTTTCTGGTATGGGAATAGCCACTTTTTATGGTGAGCGTTGAAGTCCTCCAGAAAAACAAACTCCGCCGCTGGATATCGCACAGTTACCAAGTCTGCCGTCTCTGTGAGGTAATCTTTGAGCCGAGTCGTCTCCCGGTCACCACTGTGCGATTGGTAAACACAGATGTAGAGCTTCTTCTAAACCCCTGTGTCCACCAGAAGCCAAATAACGGAAAACTCGGACTTTTTAAAGCATCGGAGACGCCTACAGCAAATGAGGAGGCCTACAGAATTACGGACGAACACACAGACCCCTGCAATCATCTTGAAGTTATGCTCAAGCGTGTAACCAGGGTAGTTGAGGTACGCCTCATCCGACGGGGTTGCTATCTGAGTGTCTTCTAAGAAGAGTAGGTGCGGCTTCTCGGTCTCCAGATGATGATGGACTGGATCAAGATTTGAGTGCAGTCCTCTGATGTTCGCAAAGTGCACTTTTTATGGGAGGAAGTGCAGCCGTTGTTTAACTTTCTTCTTGTGCTTCTGGATCATAGTGGTTAATGTTGGGGGGTTGGATTTTCAGTCGAGACGCTAATCAGTCGACCATTAAAGTACTCTTAGGCTAAGCTCACCACAGAATGGAACTCACCTGGAGACTGCGGGACGCCTGAATCCCCCCGAAATGGCCACCGGCTCCTCCCATCCAGTCGCAAACTGGCACGGTGGAGCATTTCGGGATTTTTCGCAAGTTGGTGGGGCAGCCTTTCACGCGTGGATCACGCGCTAGTTGGGCCCCCACTAACTGCGGTCGGCCAATGGCTAAACCGTGATTCGGATCCCGCTACCTTCCAGAATGAGTTACCTGGTACAGCATTGCCAAGATACAAGACCGGTCTTAAGTTGCGCACCTGACTTATTACCAACCCCCATTGGCACTGGTACTCCCGCCCTCCAACGGAACGCAGCAGAGCTGCTTGGCGACGGATTTCGGCAGGATGGTAGTCGCAAGCCAGGCGGCCCCTTACGGAGCCTACCACCGCTGCTGGGATCATCAGCCGTCACCACGGGCCGAGTTGGTGCGTGATGCCGTTGCCCGAGGTGGACCGCTAGGAGGTAGATCCCACCCACCCCAAAGCCTGCAACCTCTCTATCAACCTCTAAACGTTATTATTGTAGTCTTTAATTTTCTATAATGAAATAAGATGATATTTATACCTGTATTTTAAAAATATAAAAAAAATAACATTCTTTGTAGATACTAAAAAATACACGTGATATAGTGTGGGGGGGGGTAGTCTGTAACCTCACCATGTATCACCAAGGGGGAGGGGGGGTTAAAAAATGTCAAAAAAAAAACATCACGTGATTAATGGACGGCCCCAAATCTATTATCTCTGCCTACCATTGCGTGAAAAAGGCGTGATTTGTTGAATTTGATATAAAATGTAATAAGCAAAAAATTATCTTATTAAATTAATTATTTGAATTGAATTTACATTAAAAGAAATTAATATGACAAGTAAACGCTAAAGTAAATTTGTTCATTCATTCTCCACTCGTTCGATCTTTCACACGTTCCATTCAAGTCACTTTTATTTCTCTCTCTTTATATTCTGCTGTGCTAGGAGTCGGTTGTATAGCTCCCTAGTGGAAAATGTTTTTAAATAATATAATTAATATTTTTCTTCTGCCATAATTCCGCATTTTTTATTTAGCTCCTCTGACCTATAAAATCAATATGATTATATGTATGTATGTAAAAACGTGTTTCAGACTTTAATATGGAAGATAATTAAAGTAGCATTATTTTAAGACATTTTTTTTTCTATTTAAATAATTTTTTCGCCGAAACTCCGTTTTGCTTAGCAAATTGATAAAATACAGGAACTCCGTATTCATTTTAGCTAATTAAGGATCAGGGATGTTGCGGATGCCGATTTTTTCACATCCGCGGATGTGAATGCGGATGCGGATTTTAAAAGTCTCACATCCGCGGATGCGGATGCGGATGTTTAAGATGTTATAAAAAGTATATGATTTAAGAATTAAAATAATGAAAGTGTAATTGTTAACATTTTTATTAATTACAATTAATACATGAAGTTAAAAATAGGTGCATTATACTTAATAAAAAGTAATATTGCCGCCTTCTCTGATTCAAGCCGGTTACGCAGAGGCTCATAAATTAAACCCGCGCTACTGAATAATTGTTCGCTAGGAACGCTGCCTGGTGGAGTGGATAAAAATCTTCGTGCTATTGGTGATAATACCTTAAATTCTTCTCGATGAACACTCCACCATTTAAGGGGATTTTCATCCACATTGACTCTTTTTTTAGTGCGGTACGAAAGTAATTCCTTTTTGAGTACAGCTTCAATGCTACCATTTTCTGAAATTTCTTGACTCTCATCTTCACTTGACGAATCTAGCATCATAGCAAGGTCGTTCTTTAAGCTTGGCTTTCTGACAAAACTTGATGTCCCTGGTCCTAATTGTTCCATATACTTTTCCGTGGAATCCGTCCTTCTCATTCTTGTAGCCCCTTCGGAATTGGCATTAAGAGAGCCAGAACCATCATTCTCAATTTTTGTCATCATTAAAATGTCTTCTTTAATTTTTTCCTCGGTCACCGGTGTAAAAAATTTGTGCTTATAACGGGGATCTAAGTAGGTGGCGATAATGTATAAATTGTTTTCTCCCAAGCTGGAAAATTTTGTTGAAAGTTCACTTTTCAGAGACGTGACGGCCTGTCGAATCAGATCAAACTCGTGTGATCTTGTTAAATAGTCGTCAACTTTTTTTTCAAGCATTTGAATTATTGGAATTACAGATGAAATAATAGCGTGAGAGCTGCTCAGTTCTCGTGTGGCTTCCTCAAAAGGTCTTAATAATTCAATAAAACTTTCAATGATTTTCCATTTGTCTGGCAAAATAGGGTTAATCTCATTATCATTGATGTAAATACTTAGGGCATCCTTTACCTTTAAAAAACGTTCAAACATGTAAAACGTACTGTTCCATCGCGTTACACATTCTTGGAAAACTTTGAGATGAGGTTGATTTAGTCTGTCTTGAATTGTTTGCAGTTGTTTCTGAGCGATGGTAGAATGATTGAAATGAGTCGAAATTCTTTTACACTTTTGTTTGAGTATTTTTATGTTTTCTTGCGAACTTAAGCTACTGCGGATAGCCAGTTGTATCTTATGAATGGTACAGTCTATGTCATTCAATGCTGCTAATCGCACGGCTCGTTTCATATTAGATCCTTCATCTCTTATTAGGCAATGCACTTGTTCTTTTTTAATATTAAATTCAGAAAGCATTATGTTAAATTTTTCGGAAATTACGTCGCCGGTGTGACGGCCATCGAAGGTCTCACATTTCAATATAATCGATGATCTATCAAAGTTTTCTGCAATTCCATGGCAAGTCAGGCTAAGCAGAGAAGCGTTTGAGCTTGGATCCGACCAAATGTCAGACGTAAACGACATGTAATCAAATTCTTCTATTAATTCTTTAACTTTTTGGGCAACTCTGCCATATAATTCTTTGCATACAAAATCGGTAAAAAAATTGCGTCCCCTAAAATTATATCTTGGTGCTAATTCTTGTATTAACCTTCGAAAACCCAGTCCATCCACAAAGTTAAACGGTAAATTTTGAAGAGCAAGCATTTCGCCAATCAGTTTATCAATTTTTTTTTAATTTAAATGATTGGTGTCCCACTTCTTTTCTTTTAAAATTACTTCTTCTAACGAGAGTTGTTTTTTTGCTGCTTGAAGAGGAGTGACAACTTTATCTGAAAAAAATAAACACAAATTAATTACACACATAATTAGAGAAGCTCGGTGGCGCAGAAGTTAGTGCGTTCCAGCGCCGATAGTGAAAGTAAAGCAACTTTCGATGCGACCGGTCATCGGATGGGTGACCAAAAAATTATTATCTCGAGCTCGGCCGCGCTTCGGAAGGCACGTTGAGCCGTAGGTCCCGGCTGCTTCGGCAATCGTTAGAACCGACCAATCGGCATTGGGCCCGCGTGGTGGATTACAGCCCGTTCTTCCCATATACTGTGTGCAAATCCATCTATGGGGAAGGCCTGTGCCCAGCAGTGGGATGTTATAGGCTTATGATGATGAAATTAAAATTATTGTTAATAAAAAACCACCTATACAAAAGAAACGAATAAGCAAAGGACGTGTTTCATTTTTTAAATCAAAAAGTACACGTTAAGTACGTGTACTTTTATATTTTTGATACGTGTACTTGATATATTTTATAAATTATTATAATAGAAAAATACTAGAAAAAATCGACTCGGATCACAAGTGAATTCTCAGGCGGGAAACGAACCCGCAACCTTTGGAAATCCACTTTGGAAATTCACTTGTGATCCGAGTCGATTTTTCTAGTATTTTTCTATTATAATAATTTAAATTATAAGATCGCATTAAAAATGCATAAAATATATAAAAATTATAAAACGATATATTTTTTTAAATAACTCAAAATCTAGATTGTAAAAGAAACAATTTTTCCAACCTACATTATATTGCAAAAAATACAAATTAGATATAACAGAATAACGCCAAAGGGACCGGGTTTTTTAATTATTATTGATCAAGAAATGTGAAATGAAACAAAAAAACAATTGACATAAGAACTGTTTTTTTTTTTAATTTTGCATTCACAATGCAATATTTCTATTAGATATAAAATACGTGTGTAAAAAACAACAACGCCTCCGTTGATAGCGAAAGGTCGTGGGTTCGAATCCCTCCTGAGGTCTTGGAGGCGTAGTTGCTTTTTACACACGTATTTTATATCTTATAGAAATATTGCATTATGAATGCAAAATTAAATAAAAAACATAATTATAGCTGGTTCCATCTTAATCGATTGTTTAATATTTGTAAAAATATTACTTTCTATGTTGAAAGCAGTTAGCGTTCAACATTGGTGGAACGATACTAGCTCATAGTAGAAGTTGAAATACGTTTGTAAAATTCGACACGTTTGCCAGCGTCTTGGTAGCTCAGTGGTCAGAGCACTCGCCCGAATAGCGATTGGTCGTGGATTCGAATCCCACCTGAGGGCTCGGAGGCGTAGTTGTTTTTTACACACGTGTTTTATATCTGACATAAAAATTGTCAATATCATGTCAAACCGACAAATGACTGTCTAACATCAAGACAGCTAGCTAAGACTAACGAAATGCTGGGAAATGCAGAAAGAAATTTCTAGCGTAATTATTTGCTAAAAAAGGAAATATGTTATTTTGGTACCATGTCATATTTTTTCTAGAATTTTGGCTAAACAAAAATTACTGAACCGATTTTAATAAAATTTCTATAACACTATCAAATAGACAATTAATTTTCTAATCACTTCACAAGTGACGTAGTTATGTGGCAAAAATAATAATTATAATGAGCGGAAACATTACCTAAACAACCTAACTAAACTATGAAAGTAAACAATGCCACAAGAAAAACGAATTAATTAACATTTTATATGATAAAACTTACCTGTCTCAGATTTGATCTTCTGCAGCTGTTTTTCTTTACTTATGCTCTCCAACATGGTTAATTCTTTTGGGTGCATCGACTTTAAATGACTTTTTAAAGACGAGGTGGTACGGCCCTTGCGAGAGTAGCTTTTTTGGCAAATTTTACAATCAGCCTTTTCGGTGTCTTTTACGTTCGGTTCAAAATAATTCCAAATATTGCTTTGTGTTGGTGGTGACATTGTTAATTAACTATAAAATCTATTAATAACGGGAACCTCGCTGGAAAAATGAAGAATTTTGTTATAAAACGATAAACGTTACATAAAATAAAAAATATTACAGGTGTAAAATAATTAAATTTACCTGGTAATATAACAATTATTTACACACAATTTAATCACAACAACAATATACTCTACTCAACACTTTACCCTAAGTACCTATTCCACAGCGCATGCAAACACGTAATGATTTGTTTACATAAACAAATGACGCACAACAAGAAACACGTCGGATCTTGTAACCAAGATTTTCGCTCCCATTGGTTGAGGTCAAGTGCCAACGGCACGCGCCATTCGCCGGCTCCACCCAATTTATTTCTTGTCGCAGCTTGTCTTACATCCGCATCCGCATGATTATACGCAATAATTATTGCGGATGCGGATGCGGATGCAGATGTCCAAAACCATGCGGAACCTCCGCATTTGCGGATGCGGATGCGAATATCCGCAACATCCCTGTTAAGGATTCGTATAAAGTAGGTAGGTAGCCTAAAAAACGGGGTTACCCTTAAGATTAAATGTGTTTGTTAGAGTGCGATAGTGTATGAAAGAGATAGCACGATGTGACTCACCTTGATGTCGTAGACTAATCCTTGCGCCCTGAGTTCTTTCCAGGAGGGAAGTGGTTCGGTCACCACGTGAGGCCACCTGTACAAATACAAAAAAAGTTAAAAAGATTTAATTGTTTGTGTGTGTGTGTGTGCGTGCGTGTGCGTGTTCGTGTATGTTTGTGAGTGTGTTTGTGTGTATTTGCGAGTATTTTTTTATATGTGTTCGTGAGTGTTTTCTTCCCCATGTACTTTTTCTCCCCCACGACACGGCGTACCATAGCCGAGGTCCGAGCCCTTAGTAGTGTATGGCACCCGTGCTCCCTTTCCAGCTAGAGCGCCGTAGTGATTCTATGTTGGTTCGGAGACTGTCTCATGGGAGATGTCGTCCATCTATAAAACCACTATGGTGGTACGCTACTCTCGGCTTCACGTCCATATAAGGATCTCGGCGTCCCAAAGCCCGGTAGCGTTGGCATGGTCATCTGCGACCAACATCAATCACACATCAAACGTTTGTGAGTGTATTCGTGTGCGAGTTCATGTTTTTGTGTGTTTGTTTATGTTCGACCCGTGTTCGTGTTGGTGTTCGTGTCCTTACCTGGCGGCCACGAGCCAGTGCAGCGCGTGTGGTCGATGAGTGGAGGGCGAGCCGAAGGCGGTGCGGGTGTCCTCCTTCAGCTGCTGCCAACGCCGCTGCAGTAATAGAGGGGGGCAACGACCGCCGCTGCACAAGCCAAAATGGACTCTAAACTCCCGCAAAATAAGGTTCGAAACGCATCACCACGTCGCTCAGCGAAAAATGTGTTAACTTGTTTATTGAAAATTCCGATCTTGGCTGAATAGCCACAGCATCGTTGCCCATCGTTTTACGTTTTAATATATGGATGGCAGTTATATCTCTCTATCAATAATTTTGTATTCTTACTGTGTAATCATTTATTACTTTGAATAAAACAGTGTAAGTAGATTTTCTCAATTTTATTCATTAAAGAGTCGTAATTTTAATAAAATGTACCTAGACCGAGCTAATTAACTATACTCCACTGTGTTAGAATTCGAATTTTTCGACCACAATTGCGAACATGGCTTATAATAAGATCCCCTTTGAATAAAACAAGTTATTTAGAGATTTTGCGCATAATTTATTTTATATTTAATCCTGAAATTAGTCCTCCTTTACGGGAGCCGTGATCACAAGATTACTATGGCAATAATCGACATATATTTTCTAATACCTTCACAATATTTTAATCGGGCACGTTTATGACTGTAAATTTTTTTAGATAAATCAAATAGTTTGTAAATGTTGTATGCTGAAACAGCGTGTTCTATTACCTACCTTGTGTGCAAATAAATAAATATAAAAGAAATATATTTTACCTGTTCCTGTATTCGATGCAGGCGTTGGTCCATCCGATCTTGGACCCGTTCTTCTCCAGATCGAAACGGGAGACCAGCTGAGGCAGAACCCACGAACTACGGCTCGAATACGCCACCTGCAAATTAAAATCTAGTCTCTAATACCTAGTACATAGAGTTCAATACTGCTTGTGTGTTGTATAACCACGACCAATCATATATTTGGAAGAATATAAAATCAATAAATAGAAAAACGAGAAATATTTTTTTTTAATAATAAGGCACCTCAAAATGGAAAAGAAAAGAAAAAAACCATGCAAGTAAAAAAAATCTTACAACATTATTTTCCACATATTTGTATGACAACAAAAAGCTATTCCTATACAATTATTAATATACTTTCCGACAAGATAAAATTCAAGAGATACCTTTACTTATTTATCATCTTCGATTCAGTAATATACTAGGAAAAAATCTAAAATAAGAGTATATGCTTAAAACTGTAGTATACAAACTAAGAGTAACCCTATAATCTAGGCGATGCGAGGTCATGACATTACCCGCACTTACCCCGAGTCTTTCCACAGCGAAATGACCCCTCCGTCCCTCATTTAGGGTTCAGATTTGCCGCCCACCCGTCTTCGCCATAGCAAAATTACCCTTATGCCCCTAATTTAGGGTCCAGACTTACCGCCCACCCGACCTCGCAACGGCCAAGTATCCCCTCCGCCTCGCACTTACGATCCAGAAGACATTAGTTGCCTACCCGATCTTGCCACAATAAAATGACCCTTACGCCTCTGACTTACGATCCAGACTTGCCGCATACTTAGAAATAACTTAGAAACAGACTTAGAAATAACTCCTCCGCCTCTCACTTACGATTCACATTTGCGGCCCACCCTTTGTCGCCACAGCTAAATGGCCTTTATGACCGTCACTTACGGTCCAGACAACACTAGATGCTCACTCGGTCTTCTTACTCGACCATGCCACAATAAAATAACCCTTAGGGCTCTAAACTTACGGTCCATATTTGTCGCCAACCCGGCCTCGCCACAGCTAAATGGTCGTCATGCCTACTCGATCTTGGTACAACCAAATGACCCCTATGCCCACTTAACCTAGTAAGAACGGTGCAAGCGGCACCAGCCGCCTACTCGGTAATTCGGTAATTCCCATTCGACCTCGCCACAGTAAAATGACCGTTACGCCTGTGACTTACGGTACAGACGATACAATTTGTCCATACGACCGTGCCACTGCAAAGTGACGCCTATCCCCCCAACTTACGGTCCAATCAGCCGTCTCGTCGTCCCTAATGGCGGCCCCGCTGGCCCCCCACTCGACGGCGCTGAGTTGAGCAGCTCTTGGCACCCTTTCGAGTTCATCGTCCACACTCGTCAGCCACTGCAGCTTCATTCGGATTATGCTGGACATCAGGCCCCTGGAATACCATTCCTTCTTTAACTTATACTTCGATAAAGGTTTGACATTATTATAATTTTACATTCTACAATATTTAAGGGTATTCAGGTCGCCAGTGAATAGGTATGTTCTAGGCAAGCGCGTCATATCCTAGATCGCATCGTCCCATTACCTCGATGAACGCTGGCTGCACGCACGATAAAGCATGACTCATTGTCAAGTTCCGCCTGACCGAGCGTGCAAGCGAAAGCACGGAAGGAGCGATAGAGAGGCACGATCGGCCTAAGCGTCCGGCTTGTGACGCATCTATCTCTCTTCCACTCCATCGGCCGAAGCGTCCGAGTAGAAGAGAGACAGCGACAGCACACAACCTACACATGAACTGTTTTGTCAACTGTTTATAAAGTGATGTGAAAGATTAATGTGGTTTCCATTATTTATTACAACAACAATTGCAGCAATAAAAGGAATTAATTCTCGCAATTTTAGAATTTGATTAGCGATATAATAAATTTTTCTTTGATTATAAAAAAAATGGAGCATCGTTCGGAGAGTGCAATAATAATAGGTTTTGTTACAATTTTGACTAAAAAAATATTATGGCTCATATAAACGATCGTATAAAAAGTCAACTGCTTTTATTTAGTATTCAATAAAATTTTTCATCACAGTTTTCTTTTGACGTTATCACGTAAAATGATCGTCCGTTCACCGACATTTCTTAGGTTTTATTGCCTGTTGTCTTCATTTTAAATAAAATAAAACAAAAAAATGAATTTACATGTCCTCACCATATGGTGTCCGCCTGCTCTTTCGTGATGTGGTAAGCAGTGGAGAGTACCTCCCCTTGTAAAGAAGCCACAGCGCCCAGCAGATCGCTGTACGAGCCAAGGTGGTCCTCCTACAGGTTGACAACGAGGAAATTTGGTGTACCAACAGAAAACTTTTGTATATTTTACATTACAGTTATAATAAAATCAACTTCAAAACTGTATCATATTTTTTTTCAATGCTATATATATGAGAGAAATTATTTTAATGCAAAAATACAATTGTCAAATTTTCTTTTATTTTTCTATTAAATAATTTATCTCGTCAATAGTATAAATTCACTCAATTATATACGATCTGTTTTTTAACAAATCAAAGTGTTTAAAAATTATGCACTCGCATGCTAAGATTTTTTAAATATATTTCTCAAACTCTATTTTTTTATTAAAATCCACTTACTCTCATGATGTATTTGACCAGGTCCATCTTCTCGTCGGCTAATAACAGCCACGGTGGCGCAGTTGCGCGAGCTCTCTCCACCGCGTCCGAGAACATCAAATGCGGCACCAATTGCTTGCGCCACTGAAATTTTACCCCAAGTTACCCCACTAAAATTGTACTGGTTACGGTATTTAATGGCGCGTGTTCAGTCCAATATTTTTCCCATTTGGATACAGCGCCAAATTCTTGTACTACTGAAAAATTTACCCATCTAAAATTGTTTACAGTTTATACAGGACGCGCATTCAGTTCATTGTTTTCCTTATTTGGATACAGTGTCCAACCCAAGTTACCCCACCCAATTACATAAAAGGCACTGTTGCTTCAAAAAAAGCTTTAATTTCTTAAAGTAGTTTCTCGTAGTTTATTGAGTTAACATTACGCAATAAACTACTAGAAAATATTTTTATTTGTGTTAACTCAATAAATTAATTATCACTTTTTATAGGAACCTTATGTTTTAAGATGACTTCTGTTGTTTCTTATTTTGTCATGCTGTCAGATGTTTAATGTTAATGTACAAAATTATAGTTACGCTGTTTGTTGACCGAAATAAATGAAAAAAATTAACGGTACGTAAATGGGTGTGTTCAGTTTACCGCTAAAATTGCGCGGTAAACTACGGTAAATCTGTATACACAGGGTGCGCATTCAGTTCATTGTTCTTCCCATTTGGATACAGAATCAAATTCTTGCACCATTTGTAACAATTACCTAAATTACCCCACTAAGATTGTACTGTGAACAGTATATAAAGGCTTGCATTCAGTCCAAAGGTGCCTATAGTAAGATGACAGTGCCTAATTTTTACGCTACTAAAACGTTTACCTCAAGTTACCCCTGATTTTAGTGGAAACTGTAGGTAAGGGCGCGCATTCAGTCTTTTGTTCTAACCGTTTATATACAGCGGTAAATTCTTGTACCATTTGAAATATTTACCACAAGTTACCCCACAAATAAATTCTTTCTAAAGACGAACTGATTTAACAGTTTCACCTTGATAGATTATAATCTACCGAAAAACAATCCGTTAAATTGTAAGCAGTCTGTTACGGTTCCCAATCTTTCGGCAGTTTACAATCTCAGGAGATATATTATAATCTGGCAATATTTACAATTTTACGATGACAAATATATTGGTGGGAAGGGGTATGTGGGTATGTGTGTAGGTGGTACTCACCCTCCGGAGGAACCAGAGCTTGGAGAAGGCCAGCATTTCCCTGACTGGATCCGATCGCTTCCACTTCCGCTCCAATGCGTTCGTCGACACCTCTCGCGCCGTCTAGCGGTGGTACAACTAACCATCAGCATTTTCTTATATTCAGTTACTCACATTACTATTACTAAATACCAAGGTTACCCGACCACGGCGAGTGGCTCGCAAAGCGGTTATGGTAACGCCACTCTGAGGTCCCGAGTTCGATCCTCGGCCTTTCTAGATTGTCTCGGGTTCTTTTCTGAATTCCGTGACATACATTCAGTCAAAAAAGTATCGGGAATGGATGATTTGTTTATGGTTCCAAATTCAAATTTTTGTTTTTTTTGTTGTTGTTAGATTGGCACAACTGTTTTCCATTTTGGCGCGGAGTTTGAGTTCCATATGTTATTTATATTAAATACAGTGCTGTTTTTAGTTATATCATATCTAGTGTATATTGCGAATTTCATAATGGACAAAAATATCGAACAAAGAATTTGTCTTTAATTTTGCATCGCCAATGGAATTTCGTGTTCGGAGTCACTGAAAATGTTACAGAAGGCTTACGGTGAATCGACTTTATAAAAACACGTGCTTATAAGTAGTACAAAGCGTTCCAAAGCGGTCGAGATGTGTTGGAAGATTTGCCTCGCTCTGGAAAGCCATCAACGTCTGCAACTGAAGTTAACATCGCAAAAGTGAAGGAAATAGGGACTGAAAATGCTCATTCAACTTTGAGAGAATTAGCCGCCGAACTTTCTGTATCTCACGAGGCGATCCGTACCATTCTAACTAATCATTTGGGTATGAAACATGTTACCGCTCGGCTAAGCCCAAAAGACCTAAATTTTCTCCAAAAACTCAATCGCATGGGAGTCACTGAGACATGCTCGAACGAGTCAATTCCGACCCAACATTCTTGAAATGCATTGTTACCTGCTGGTGAGACTGGTGACGAGACGTAGGTTTGCGAGTTTGACATGCAAACTAGTCAACAAGCTTCGGAGTGGCGCCTTCCAACTGAACCGAAACCGAAAAAACCACCCCAAAGTCGATCACAAGTCAAAGTCATGTTGAAAATTAAAAAAAAAATGGCTGTTTTCTTTGACTATCGCGGTGTTGTGCACTCGGAATTCTTGCCGAAAGGTCAAACAGTAAATAAATAAAGCCAAGACTGCCTGCCGAGACATATATACATATATTCAAAATTTGTTAAATATGTAATCACGTACAAAGTCAAACTAGTAGAATAACAGCAAGAGGTTATTTCTCGTGCGCAAACCAAAGTATAATGTCTCAATTGACAACAATACAAACCTCTTATAGCATGAAATTGTGGGGGGACTACCCTTTCTTTGTCAAGTGCGCTGTGAAATAACCAATCACAGCGCACAACCGATCACCGCAATTGGCCTATTACACGTAATCGTTTAGTGACTTTCAAAAACCGTGATAATCATTTAAAAATTGTACTTAAATTCGTTTTGTTTTATAATAATTACAAATAGTATGAACTGACCGCATCGTCGGAGAAAATATGCGGGAACACCATCATCTCTCGCGCAAATTTGACCATGGTGGACTCGGGGAACTTCATCTTGCACACTTTCGGCTCAGGGTGAGCTGCCTGCGAACCAAGTGACAACACTTACTAGCTTATTACATGGCAGATGTAGAAAAAATAACAAAAAAATATTGGTTATAATTAGGGCAAAAAGGCGAGAAGTTAATGGCCTTTGCTTAAGCAACTATAATGCTGATTGAGATTGTGTAAAGTTAATTTTTTAAAAATGCAAGGGCTATACGAGTTTCTTGTGGCTTCTTCTGCTACTTGCGTTCAGAACAATGGTCTTATATATTACTGATGTGTTTTTGATTTTTCATGGAAGCGACACTTCAGTGGTTCTGATTTTCTTGTAAATAATTAAGTTGTTCCTCTATGAGTCCTTGCTAAACCCACACACCTTAACTGCTAACGATAAGCGTGGCTATATTTTCAATAATACGAGATGAAGACATCTATAATGTTTTTATTACGTGTTTCCACAATTATAAAGCTGGTTTTTAATTAAAATGCTGATGCTAATGAGTAAAGCAAACTGAATTATAGTTAAACTAGCTTTTGCCCACGGCTTCGCTCGCGTTAAATTCGGGGTAGCACTGTTCCCCTTTCCTGAACACAGAAGAGAACTCGGAACAGATTTTTACACGTTTTTTATTTTATTTCAACACTGCCATCTGTTATTAATTTTTGAACTAAACAATTAAACCTATCGTGAACATAATATACAATAAACATATCAGCGCCATCTATAGGAATCCATGAGTTACACTTATTTATGTTTATAATGTTTATTTTCTCAAAAGCTGAATGATTTATGGTAAGATTTAATGTTTTAAATATTGTTTTATTTAATTCGTTTTAATTAAATTATTTTATTATTCGTTTGTAATAAAGAACCTGTTCTAATTTTGCGGAGTCTCACACACATTTCCATCCCCTATTTTAGGGGCTGGGGGAGGATTTCTAAAAAATGGCAGGTATTTTCGTTAGAAACAAAGAGTCTGTGTGCCGATTTTAGCTTCCTGCCTTGAAAACTTCGAAAGGTCTCATATAAAATTTCACCTTATTATATATTTCAGATTTTAAAAAAACAAATGTTGGGCGATTTTTTGGTAGTCATAAATAGTCAGCATACCAATTTTTAGCTTTCTACCTTGAAAATTGCGGAATGCTCCATACAAACTTCCACCCCCCATTTTTGGGAAGTGGGGGGTTAGAAAGGGGCAAAAAGTAGCCTATGTTACTCTCCATCCCTTCAACTATCTCCACTTAAAAAATCACGTCAAATCGTCGCTCCGTTTTGCCGTGAAAGAAAGGCAAACAGACACACTTTCCCATTTATAATATTAGTATGGATATTTCATTTACAAAAGTGCTCATTGACAAAATGTAATTGTGCGGTTGAATGATTTAATTACAGTTCCTGATTTAATCCTCCATATTTATGTTTTGTTTAGGTTAGATTGGTTTTAGTTAGTTATATTGTGTCGTTAGTCACATATTTTATATGTTTTTTAATCTCAGATGAGATTAAATATATATTTATGTTTTGGTGGTGTTCATGACGGCCAGATTGTATTGTTTAGGTTGTACATGCAATTTTTATTGTTTGAGTTAAGTGATGGTGGTATTCAGTGGAGTCAGAGTGTGGTCTAAAGTTTAAGGTGTGAGTTAAGGTGTGGCCATGTAAACAAAGTAAAGTGTGTGAGCTAAGGTACGAAGGAGTGTGGGCTAAGGTAAGAAGGTGAGTTAAAGTAAGGTGTGTGAGTTAAAGTAAGGTGTGTGAGTTAAAGTAAGGTGTGTGAGTTAAAATAAGGTGTGTGAGCTACAGTAAGAAATGAGAGCTCAGGTATAAGGTGTGCGCTAATGTGAATGAAAGAATGAGAAGCGAACCCGTCTGGTGTGCGCTGCGGGCGGCAGGTCGAGCGTGGGCAGGTCGAGCGGCCCCGGCTCGGAGGGGAAGTGGCGACCGCACACGCGGCTGCCGCGGCTGCCGCGGCTGGGCCACCATGAGCGGCGACCAGCGCACGACACCCACTGCGCGCACAGGTCGTACTCCAAAGGGAACCTTGTTACAAGCGTAAGTTTAAATTCAAGATATTGCAGACCCATATATGAAAGTAGCCATTAATTATTGTAATTAACAATCGTATTCAAACATCTATCTTATATATATAAAAATCTCGAGGCACAATGTATATTCGTGATAAACTCTCGACCGATTTTGATGATTATTTTTTAATTTTACTGGATTTGTTCTGACTCAAAACATAGGATAAGTTTAATTTATAATGTATCAACGCTAGCAATGTGATATATTATGTCTGTTTTCTTTTTGATTTTGTCTTTTATTTGTATTTTCACAATGTTATTCAAAATGATTAAGATTTTAAAACCATTTGCAAATTAACCTTTTGTTCTAATGCTAGTCAAGTTGAAAGGACTCCTTTTAGCGGAGAAAAGAAACACCTGGGTCTTTGGTGGATTGAACCTTACTAGATTGGCATCGCCCTATTCGGAGACAGCCTGCAGAGATAGGATTACAGTTACTGTTGTGTATGAATCATAGGAACTTACCAAGCCTTGTTATAAAATAATGTTGGTTAAGTTGAGGGTACTCTGATATTGTCAGTTGTGATTTAGATCTTGTGTGCTACTTAGCTCAATATACGTATTTACCTAATTACATGGTTTTATTGGACATAATAGTGGCGACGAGGTATAAAACGTGAAAAATGACGCATAAATTAGTGAAATTTGGTGAATTTAATGTGCAAATGGACAATTGGAACAATTACGTCGATCGACTAAATTATTGTTTTGTGGCGAACGGAATAGATGATCATACCGTGAAAAGGGCTAATTTCTACACAGTTTGTGGTGTACAAGTTTTCGAAACTCTTCTCGCGCTCATTACACCAAAGAAATCGAGTGATGTAACTTACGATTGTTAGCAACTACACTGGAATACCTTATTGTTAACATTTTATTGTTTTAAAATTATAAATTAGCTGTTCGGCTTGATTAAATTGTTTAAGATTGATCCATTAAAAGTTGTTAAACGATGACTCTCGTACGGCCGCCATCTTGTTGTTTACGTCTGCTTTGAGAGTATATAAATGGCGCAACAGCCGTCCGAGCGTCATTCGTTGTGTGAACGTCGCCTTGAGCACATCGTGAAGGTATGTAACTCTTTGTATATAAATATTCTGGTGAGCATTGTAAGTCTTACTAAGTTGATGTTAAAGATTTAAAGTTATTTACATGATGAGATATTGTATTGGAATTATAAGTTAAATTTAGAGTGCAGGTTTTAATTATCCCGAATAAATCCATTAAATTACATAATTCATTATTTTTACTTCACATCCTAGCTAGTCTGTGAATAGGGTCGTTAACACGATGAAATCATTAACATTCTTACTACCCATTACACTCCGAAACCAAACGAAATATCAGTGTCATACAAATTTTATAAACGTGACCAATTACAAAGTGAAACGGCTTCGGAGTATATCGCTCAATTACGGAAAATCAGTTCCGGGTGTAATTTTCCTAACCTAGAACGCATGCTGCGGGATAGGTTGGTGTGTGGAATGCGCGATCACGGGCTGCAGTACGAGCTTCTGAAGAGGAACAACCTCGAGTACACTGATGTAGTGGACGCGATGCTGTCGGCCGAGAGCGCGGGCCGCGACGCGCGCATGATGCAGGCCGTCGCGCCGGCGCCGCTCGCGCCGTACCAGGCGACGCCGCGCACGGAGCTGCCCGCACCCGAACCGATGGATATCAACGCAGTAAAGGCGAGGCCCAATTTTGGTCTTTGCTACCGATGCGGGGACCGACACGGAGGTGAATGCCGTTTCGTGAATGCTGTTTGCCATTACTGCAAGAAGAGAGGGCATATCGAGAAGATATGCACTGCTAAGAAGAAGAATGGTACTGGAAATGCTTCACGTGTTGTCAATTATGCAGACGACTATGCCGATTCCCAACTAAATGGGATTTACAATGTGGAGGGTGCCCAAACGCGCGTGCCTGCTTCTGAATTACGGCTACAGCTGGACGGCGTGCCGGTGAGCATGGAGGTGGACTCGGGCGCCGCGTACACGATACTCAACGAGCACACGTGGTCGCGGCTGGGGCCGCGCGCCGCGCCGCGCCCGCTGCGGAGCCGGCTGCGCACATGGACCGATGAGCCCGTGGCCGTCGTCGGGGAAGCTTCAGTGACCGTGCAGTATAAGGACATTAAGCGTGTACTCAAAGTCGTCATTGCTAGAGGGTCAGGTCCCAATCTGATAGGGCGCGATTGGTTCGAGGCTCTAGGTATCTCTTTTAATGTCCAAAATATTTTAGAGGTAGACATGACAGCGACGAACAATATACACATAGTGAAGTTTTTAGAGAGGAACTCGGTACATACCGAGGTGACCCCGTCGCGATAAAGCTGAATCCGAATGCCGTGCCAAAATTTTTAAAAGCTAGGTCTGTACCGTACGCTATTAAAGAAAGGGTCGAGCAGGAGATAGATCGTTTGGTGAGCGAGAACGTTCTTCGTCCTGTAGCATTCTCAGAATGGGCGACACCCGTCGTTCCCATCATCAAAAAGAACGGGGAAATACGAATCTGCGGAGATTATCGCAGTACCGTGAATCAGGCCACAGAATCGGATACCTATCCTATGCCGACGGCGAGCGAGGTTTTCGCAACTATTTCTGGGGGTAAGTTTTACACTACACTAGATTTAGATAGGGCTTACACACAAGTAGTTGTTGACGAGCCAACAGCGCGACTTTTGACCTTGAACACATGCAAGGGCCTGTATACAGTGCACAGGTTAGCGTTCGGAGTAAAGGCGTGTCCAGGAATTTTTCAGCGATTGATGACAGCGCTGTTAGCGGGCGTACAGGGCGTCGCCGTGCTGATTGATGATGTCATAATCAGCGGCCGCACCATGCCCGAGATGATGCAGCGCCTTGATGCGGTTCTTGACAGGATTGAGAAGGCTGGTCTGCGCCTCAACAGGAACAAATGTAAGTTCGCGAAAGAGCGAGTGGAATTTTTAGGTTTTGTCATCGACTCCGAAGGTATTCACCCCGCACCAAGCAAAGTCGAGTCGATATTACATACACCGGAACCCAAAAATATCCAACAGTTACAAGCTTTTCTAGGTTTATATAACTTCTATGAGAGATTTGTTCCTCGCAAAGCAACAGTACTCGAGCCTCTACACAGATTGCTCGACAAGTCGCAAGAGTGGTCGTGGACTGATCGTGAACAACGTAGCTTTGACACAGCAAAGCGGCTCTTATCATCCGACCTAACTCTCGTGCACTATGACCTAACGAAACCACTGGTTCTCACGTGCGACAGTTCCGAGTACGGCGTAGGCGCAGTGTTAGCACATGTTATGGATGACGGACAGGAACACCCTATCGCCATGGGGTCCCGGACACTGCACTCACATGAGCGACGCTATTCACAGCTTGATAAGGAAGCTACTGCCATCATGTTCGGAGTCAGTAAGTTTCACAACTACTTGATGGGCAGGTCCTTTAAAATTATTACGGATCATAAACCGTTACTTGGTATATTTGATCCCTAGAGACCAATACCAAATGTTTTGTCTCCCCGTCTGACTAGAATGACATTAGTACTTACATCATATAGTTACGATATTGAATATAGACCGGGACCACAGATAGGCCATGCAGATGGCTTGAGCCGCTGGCCGCAGCCGGTACCTGAGCAACCGGAACCACAGCTCTGTGACATACTGCTTATGGCTGAGGCACCTGAGGACTTCCCGATCGACATCGACCAAATAGTAGCTGCTACTAAGCGTGACAGGATTCTCTCTCGAGTTATCCATCACATCTTATCTGGCTGGCCTCCTAAGGTGACCGAGGAACAGTTACGTCCGTACTGGTTGCACCGCGCTGAGCTGTCAGTACACCAGGATTGTATACTTTTGGGTTGTCGTGTAGTGGTGCCACCCCACTGCGGGACGATGTACTACGCGTTTTACACAAAGCGCACAGTGGCGTTGTACAAACAAAAGCATTGGCCCGAAGCTACATCTGGTGGCCACGTCTAAATGAAGACATAGAAACATTGGTACAAAACTGTGACAAATGTCTAGAAAACCGTCATATGCCACCAAAAACTACTTATGAGTGGATCATGCCAGCGAGACCTTGGTCTAGATTAAATATGGATTTTGCAGGGCCATTTCAAAATAAATATTTCTTTATTACTGTCGATGCATACTCGAAATGGCCTGAGGTGTTCGTCGTCAATAATATGACATCTGCAACAGTTATTCGGCATCTACGCATGATTTTCGCAACACATGGCCTTTGTGAGACCGTGGTTTCCGACAATGGGCCATCATTTGTTTCAGTAGAAACAAAGAAATTTTTAGAAGCTAATAAAATTAAACATATAACATCGCCGCCCTTTCACCCGTCAACTAACGGTTTGGCAGAACGTATGGTGCAGACGGTAAAAGACAAATTGCGAAAAATGGACGGCATGTCGTGGGACGTTAAGATTCCTAATATGCTTTTAGGTTTTCGGGCCACACCTAGTACTGCCACTAATAAAAGTCCGGCAGAACTTACCTGTGTGAACTTGGCACCCAACTTTGGAAAATTTCGTTTTTTTATTTTTTTTCGAATGATTTTGATTAGTAGTGGATAGTAGTGAAGTTATTTTCGTTAGTAGTAATGCCAAAAAAATAAAAAAAAATAGTAAAAAAATGTCATCCCCCCAAATTAGAAAAATTTGTTTTTTCCGACTGTTTCTCATAGATGGACGTTAGTAGTGGATTGTAGTGCAATTTTATTCGTTAGTAGTAAAATAGAAAAAATAAAAAAAAATAAAAATGTTTCGGAGCATTTTTAAAAAACTTTTTTATGGCGTAAATACTGTTTCAAGGCTTATATGATTACTACAAACGTTGGAATTGAGTAAGGGGGGTTCGTAAAGGTTAGTAGTGAAGGAATTTTTGATAGTAGTAAAGAAAAAAAATCACTAGGAGCACTTGAATTGAGTCAAACCTGTTTCGGAGCAATATTTTCTAGATAAAGTCTGATTGAAGATGAATACGATTACTACAAACGTTTAATTTGACTTAGAGGGGATCGTAGAGGTTAGTAGTGAAAGAATGTTTGATAGTAGTAAAGAAAAAAAATACTAGGAGCACTTACTCAATTCCAACGTTTGTAGTAATCGTATTTATCTTCAAACAGATTTTATTCAATGAATATTGCTCCGAAACAGGTTTGACTCAATTCAAGTGCTCCTAGTAAGTTTTTTTCTTTACTACTATCAAAAATTCCTTCACTACTAACCTCTACGAACCCTTCTTACTCAATTCCAACGTTTGTAGTAATCGTATTTATCTTCAAACAGATTTTATTCAATGAATATTGCTGCGAAACAGGTTTGACTCAATTCAAGTGCTCCTAGTAATTTTTTTTCTTTACTACTATCAAAAATTCTTTCACTACAAACCTCTACGAACCCTTCTTACTCAATTCCAACGTTTGTAGTAATCGTATTTATCTTCAAACAGATTTTATTCAATGAATATTGCTGCGAAACAGGTTTGACTCAATTCAAGTGCTCCTAGTAATTTTTTTTCTTTACTACTATCAAAAATTCTTTCACTACAAACCTCTACGAACACTTTTTACTCAATTCCAACGTTTGTAGTAATCGTATTTATCTTCAAACAGATTTTATTTAAATGAATATTGCTCCGAAACAGGTTTGCCGCAATTCAAGTTCTCCTAGTGACTTTTTTTTTACTACTATCAAAAATTCTTTCACTACTAACCTCTACGAACCCCCCTTACTCAATTCCAAAGTTTGTAGTAATCGTATTTATCTGCAAACAGATTTTATTCAATGAATATTGCTCCGAAACAGGTTTGACTCAATTCAAGTGCTCCTAGTGATATTTTTTCTTTACTACTATCAAAAATTCCTTCACTACTAACCTCTACGAACCCCCCTTACTCAAGTTCAACGTTTGTAGTAATCATATAAGCCTTGAAACAGTATTTACGCCATAATTTTTTTTTTAAAAATGCTCCGAAAAATTTTTATTTTTATTTTATTTTTTCTTTTTTACTACTAACGAATAAAATTGCACTACAATCTACTCCTAACGTCCATCTATGAGAAACAGTCGGAAAAAACAAATTTTTCTAATTTCGGGGGATGACATTTTTTCACTATTTTTTTTTATTTTTTTGGCATTACTCCTAACGAAAATAACTTCACTACTATCCACTACTAATCAAAATCTTTCGAAAAAAAATAAAAAAAACTAAATTTTCCAAAGTCGGGTGCCAAGTTCACACAGCCGCAGAACTTTTGTTCAACCGGCGAGTTCGCACCTTGTTAGACACGCTTAACCCGGATGAACAAAAACGTATCCATATAGAAAATCAAATTACAAGAAACAATAGACACACACATAGACATACAGAGGTAGGAAAAACAGTAATGTTTAGAAACTTTGCTCAAGGTGCTTGTTGCTTACCGGGAAGAGTAGTAGATAGGGAAGGACCTTCTAGTTATCGGGTTGAGACTAAAGATGGAGCAATAATTAGTAGACACATAGATCAGTTAATAAGTAAAAAGACTAAAGAACCACAATCTGAAACTAATGAGTTAAATAGGGAAATTGGAAGTGAACTTGTAGATCTTGAAAATGTAGAGGAAAAGGAAATAAGTGAAGATACCCCTTCTAGTCAGGAAACCGAGCAAATAATAGAAATACCTAGTTCAGATAAATGGGCGGAAATGTTGGGAATACCGGTTGAGCCAGAGCCTGGGTTTTCAGGAGGTAAAGTTAAAAACAAACATAATTTGCATGGCAGGTCACCATATACAAAGCCTGTTCGTGATAACAACTACCTTTTGTAAAGTCAAGTATAATTGTTGTATTAAGTTTTGATTTAGTGTCTTGATTTCGCACATACCCATTATTAATATTTTTGTTAATTTTAATAAATATGTATTTATATTCATATGTTTATGTATTTGTAACAGAAGATGTTTGTTTAGTTAAGTTGTTGTCTATATAGTATATTTTATATTTATGTCCATACTTGGGGGAAAGGTATGTTGTGTATGAATCATAGGAACTTGGAATGTTGGTTAAGTTGAGGGTACTCTGATATTGTCAGTTGTGATTTAGATCTTGTGTGCTACTTAGCTCAATATACGTATTTACCTAAATACATGGTTTTATTGGACATAATAGTTACAATTAAGGACATTGTTTTCATAAAACAAACTCAACAATTTAATATAAATACTAGGCAATGCAGTCGCTTAGCATAAAGCTTAGCTAGCACCATAAATTGGAGCGGATTGTAAAAATTTAAGAAGAAATATAATAAATTTTAATAAATTTTAAAATTCCATAATAATGAAAACTTTCAAAAAATGCGCGCTTTTTGTTTTAATGGGATATCCCTGAGAGCCAATGTTTATGTTTGTCAATTTCAAAATTCGGGCTCCATCACAATCTGGTTCTAAATGAGTTGATTAGATTCCACACATAATTTATTAAAATCGGTTAAGAACTCGGGACGTTATAGCGTAACAGATATTGCGTCATTGAAGCTGATCTTTGAGAGCTCCACTAGCTTCGCTCGCTCCGCCCCAATAAAATATTAACCAAAAAGATTATAGTAGTTTATGATACTGTTGCATAATAAGGGTTCTTATAACATGAGTGTGTTTTAAAAAAACGAGCCGTAGGCGAGTTTTTTTATAGTATCACACGAGTGTTATAAGACCAAGTTATGTACAGTGTCATACACTACTTTGTCTACTCTCATACTATATTACGTAAAACAATGTTGCAAACAAAACCAAACTTTGTTTAAATATTGAAAAGATTTTTTAAATGTCAAATGTTGGCGCCAAGGTGCAAACATCGATTGTGAATGCGTGTTGCGTCGTCGCGGACTCGTTCATTGAAACCTTTTTAAAGTAGAGGTTCAACCTCCTTGGTCCAGCTGGAGGTTGTATAGGTGTATCGTTATGATTAAAAAGTTATATTATGATACAGGTGTCCATACAAGACCTGTATCGTAATTAAACTTTTTTTTTTATTATTTTTGGCCTGTACGTAATGTTTGTCATAAGCATTTTGTTTTCAGTTTTAGAATCTTTGTATTATAGTATCAGAGTAGATAAATTTATTAATAGGTTTCAGACATAAAATAGATAGTCATTTTTATATATAAAAATTCCCTGTCACAGTGTTTGGCTACGATGAACTCTGAAACTACTCAACTGGTTTTTTATTGATTTCTTGTTTGCTGTATTTGTACCAACTTAGGACATAGGATAGGTTTCATTTTAATTCATAGCACAGCAACACGTGGCCGGCTCAGCTAGTATACCAATAAATTGACATAACATGAACAATGACTTTAAAATATTGGACATTACCTATGTCAACATCTGTACAAATTTAATTATGAAATATACACATTCTGTACAATGGATTCTAGTACCTAGTTTTGCAAGAACCTATGTACACGATAATCTCTATGCTAAGCGGTGGATTTCATATCCCTGGTATGTAAAAGTTGTTCATATATTACTCATGGATATAACATGAATTTACACATTTACAAAAAATTTAATTACCTAGGTTAGTAATATTTGATTTATATGTATAAATTTAGAGTATTTGAAGCCTCCGAATAATTGCATTGTATTATTAAAAACAAATAATGCATTAATTATAACAAATAAGAAAAATATGTTTTGTTTGACTTTTGTATACTGTAAACAAACTTACGGATATAGGACGATATTTGGTTCATTCCCCTTGGTTAAACACCCTATAACACTACACCTCAAATTTACTGGTGAATCTGACTTCATTTCAAGTTATTTTATCAAACATTATTTTAAAATTCACACGACAATCTAATGATCACTGAAATGAAATCACTAAATTGATATTTATATACGCAGATTAGCTACATTAAACAGTGCAGTGCGTACAGATTAGTAAGGAGTAGTATAGGGGTGCATAATCCACATCGATATTTAAAATATCGATATCAATGCTCGATTTGTCGAACTTATCCAAATATTATTGACTCACAAGGCTTCAATGTAAAAATCAATATTTTTATGAAAAAAAGTCATGTCAAACACTGATCAACCAAAATTTATTTTAAAAAATTAAATCTTTTAATCTATGGTCTTCGTGCCAAGAGATGACCTAAAAAAAGCAGCGCTATGGCTAATATATTTAGCAGATCTAGTTTGAAACAATGAAAACAAATGTAAAGGTTAGCTCTGTGCCATTCGAACGGCTATGTTTATAAGCCGCAAAAGTTTTAAACGATAGCTGGCGTGCTTATAAAATTTTGTTTTACAAGGAAAAATCGAAATTTTGTATTTTAAAAATCTAATATTTTAAATGATATTGCAAAATTACAACCAAAACTTTTAAATCGATTATAATACCGATATAATTTTACAGGAAAACCGCTAAAGTAGTTTCTATTTATTTATTTTTAGTTACCCCATAGAGAAAGGCAAAGGATAAAAAACCCATACAACCTTATCTTCAATTATTTTTGTTCTTAAATGACGATGAGTGATGATGAGTACTGATTTATGAATGATACGTGATAAATAAATGAATAATGAAATTAAATCTTTCTCTAGGTTTCAATAACATTATGCGAATTTCTATATTATATTTAATAGTTATTAATTATGTTAGATTAATAACACAATTACATCCTTTTATATTATGTAATCTTTATAACAAGCTGTTGAATAAGGTAGATATCTTTTCAAATTCGCTAAATATGTTTAAGAAACAAGTAGGAAATCTTGTACTCTAAATAATAAAGTATAACAAAATATGTAAAAGTAATTTCATATTTAAATATTAGTTATCAGGTAGATGTTAATTAGGGCTTCATTTTTTTTGTTTTTCTGCAATAATTTTAGTTTTATCGCACAACTATATCATTATTTTTATCAATTATTGGTACTTTTAGGTCTGTTTGTTTCCAAATGTTGTATTTAAAAAATGATTTTATATGACTGTTTGCTATAATAAATTACATGTAATAATAATAACACAGATTTTAACAAAAAAAAATCATTGCGCAACTTTAAATAAAGCTAAAGAAATGATTTAAATGGACGAATCATTAGAATTATTTAAATACCTAAAATACTATCATCGGCCGCCATTTTGATTTTTTTTCAACATCGCGGTGCACAACGAAAGTTATATATTTAGATGGAGGACACTTATACAAACAAAAAATGTAATGTAACATGATATCCTAAAGCGTCACGTTTCGGAGTTATTCACCAAAATTCGAGTATGGGTAATATAACAAATCATTATAATTAAACACATTTATATCTGATTATACCTCAGAGTAAACAGGACTGGAGTAGCCTTTGCCTAACATTACCCCTCTGCCAAATGCACAAGCGTCGGAATCCTGTGCGTTATATAAAACTAGTTGAGCCGCCATTTTAAAACCACAATAATCAGAACGTCTTACCGTGCAGAGCTCCCACGAAAATGCCTGCCTGTGCTGTTTTCTACTGTAAAAAAAATTCGAAAATATCTAGTATGCAAAAAGATGGTGTCACCTTTCATTTGTAATCATAATTTTTAGGTTTTGATTATTATTTAATTCATAATTTCATGTTTTAGCAGACTACAATTTCAAATTTCGCGCTCAAAGTTCGTTTGATGACGTCACGGCTGCACTCCCCACGAGACTACCTAGGGTTGACCATTATCGCATTTCAATTAATTAAGACAAAAATTAGAAAAAGTTTGTTGGTAATAAAAACTGTAATTTTGTATTAATTAATTACCAATTATAATTTCGTTTTAACAATGTACGTTGCGTGTTTATTTTTAGTTTAGTATTAAGTACATACCTACACTTTTGCGGCTGCTTGAAGCCTATTCTTTGCCACACAACATGGAAATATAAAATAATAAATAAAATAATTAATTAAAATAATAATCAAACTATTTGTCCTTTTATTCATGCTGGGCGGCGCTCATAAACATTAAGAGTACTAATGCTGTATATACTTCCAGTGTCCCTGACTTCATAAAAAAGACACGGTTAAAAGGGTACCTTCGTCTAACCAGCACACCCGATGATTTCCGAGAAACCAAAATTTTTTTTCGAGCCACAGGACAAATTGTTTTTATTTTGTAATCAGCAACCCTTATTAATTTGTACAATATTAATTTGCACAATAGTGATGTCAACTTCATCGATATTGTGATTTTACGAGTGAGTAATGAATGAATGAATGCAAGTAACATACTTAAATTGGAAATATGTATTTTTAATTTAAATCTGTATGTCGCAGGGAAATTGTATAATTCCGCAGTTTACATTCGGCGTCATCAGTTTAAAAAACACATACCCTTTTCTTAGTTCTTTTTCTTAACGATAATAAAACACAGCTTAGATAAATTACAGTTTGTTTCAGTAATTATTACCAGGTATTAATGATGATTTCAAATAAGAATAAGGTATGTGATTTTGAACTGATGACGCCGTATGTAAAGTGCGGAATTATACTATTTACCTGCGATATTATACATACGAGAATAAAACTGTAAAGATATAGCATAAAACAGGTCAAGTCTACCTTAAACCAAATGGCTAGTAATGAGAGTAGAGGAAGCGAAATCACTAATTTTTGAACATTTTGTCTGTCTGTATGTATGTTTGAGCACGCATCACCCAAAAACTACGCGACGGATTTTGATGACATTTTAGTATGGTAATAGCTATGTCATCGTCAACATTTAAGTTAAGTTTTTTATTAATATTGTAGCATTTATAGCTCCTTTTAAAAACCGGCTTGTCCAACTGCAATACTTCAAGATACTAGGAGTAAGGTATGTGGTACCAAAAGTCATTTGTACATAAATGAAAGCTATTGGAAGATAGTATTGCAGTATTAAAATTAGAAATGATCGGTATGTGTAGTTCAGGCAAATATACTCTGCCCCTAGGCGGCATACTAATTGTTGGTATTTATACTTTAAGCTTTGATATGCCCGGAAACATCTAATTTTTCATATTCAGTTTTCCTAAAGAATACAGCATACGAAAAAAATGGATTCATGCTTGTAATAGGTAATAGGGCATCTTGGGCATCTTCAAGAACAAGTACTATATGTTCCATACATATTGAGCCGTCTCAGTTTCAAAAATTATCTAACAATAGAAGAAGATTAGTTGCCCATGCTGTGCCAACGTTATTCTTGAATGATCCTCTTAGTTTATTATATAACTAGTTATGCTTCAAATATATATTAACATGTAATATTATAACAATTTTAGTTTATTACATTTAAATGTATTAATTTTAGGTTAAAAAATAAGTTGAAAAGGAAATACCTGCAAAAAGTGATGTAAGCAAATCGCAAAAAAATACAAATAATCAATCGGTCAAAGTAAAAATCTGAGAAATATAACTATATTCACTATCGCTTTGTTAAAAATAATGTTTCAGAGTTCCTCCTTTCCATTATGGGTATACGCAAAAGGGTCCACAGTGAATTCTATATATATAATAACACCTATTGTAAATATCTTTTAAATGCAATAAACTATCAAGTTTCAATTTGTATTTGTAGGAATACTAACGCAAAGTTAATAAATTCATTCATTGAACGAAACTGATTTATCGATATCGATATTCTCGTGCTATGTCATGTCACTTCTCACACAATGACATTCGTGTGTTTGAATAGAACGTTAACACACTATTTTAAGCACGTGTGCGTGTATTTTAAATATGTTTGTCGTATTATGCATGTGTGCGTTTGTAAACACGCAAAGAGTTTTTGTTCCTGTGTGCTGGCATTGAATGTAGTAGTAACCTCACCCCCCGCAAAAAATGGCAGAAAGATATGTACGAGATATTGACTAATGGCTACTCCAGTCCTGTTTACTCTGAGGATTATACATATAAACCTTCCTCTTGAATTACTCTATCTATTTAAAAAAAGCGTATCAAAATCCGTTTGCGTAGTTTTAAAGATTTAAGCATACATAGGGTATAGGGACAGAGAAAGCGACTTCGTTTTATACTATGTAGTGATTCCTATACTGAATTCTATTAAAAACTTATTAATGAAGTAAATCATTTATTGGTATTAAAATATTCGTTTCTTTCTTTGTCTGATTCAGATTAAAAGTAAAACTTAAACTAAATGAAATAACTACAAAATAAAAAAACTGGTTGGTTGCCTGTAAAGTCGGTATACGGGCGAAAGTTTTACGTGACAACGACTTTGAGTGGTAAAATAATTTTAATGTGAATATTCATTCGTATAGTAGGAAGAAGGATGAAATAATAGTAACAATTTAAAACATTTATTTATACAAAGAATTATATTTAAAACATCAGTAACGTGCGAGTCGTTGTTGAGTTGACACGTTATTCTGGTGCGATTATTAATCAGGGGCACGAAACTATAATACTTGTTTACAATGTTCACATCGAAGTGCGCAAATTGTGCCGAAACTGTGGGAGACGGTCCTGACTGTTCAATTTGCAAATAAAGTCGGTTTTACGGGCGAAGATTTTACGTGACAACGTCTTTTTCTCGGTAGAATATTTATTGATATGAATATAATTAAATTGCACAATAGGAACAAGGAATTGAATGAAAATAAGAATTGCACAAATTTTAACTATAGAAATATATTTTGTTTACTAAAACATTGTACATGTAAACTTAAACTTAACTAATTCCTATTTGAGTGATTTTGTTGAGGATAAAAAAAAACTATAAATCATTATGTAACAGGATGTTTAAATATAAATGCCTGTAATATATTTCGAAAATTAATAAATGAATAATTTGGGTTATTAAGGAAATATATCTACTACTATTAAATATTTATATTATAAGTGATTTATACATTAATGATTTAAATGGAACAATCTTGGATGGTTATCAAAATTTATCGATATAAACAATTTTTTTGTATTATATATATCATAAAGAGTTTACAATTTCATATATATACTTATAATATTAAAAATCAATAAACTTTTAAATATTGAGAAAACATTCGGCGGGCCTCTCTCTCGTTCGGTGACTCATCGTAACGTTACCGAGCGTTACACTTTTTCATAAGTGACTCCCAGCCGCAACCAATTTATAAGACGTTGTCACGTCAAAATAAATACCATTTTGGTTGCGGAGGAATATCTGAACGTGGTTATTCAAGACTGGGTGCTAACAGATCATCTTGGATGTGCAATCGTTGCAGAGATAGTTCGCTGGCTGGACTTGAGATTTCGAGACAGGATAACGAGGCAAGTGAAGTTGAGCCCTCCGGCAGTGGAAGACTTTCATCCGGACTGGCACTTGAAAGGGGAATTTCTTCTTCTTCTTCTTTTTCATCGACTCCTGTTAATGCTGCGTGTCAGGCCGAAGGATCTGGTCCAAATTTCCTGGCAATGCTGAATGAAATATCCTCTAAGATTTCTAGTATGCAGTCTCAATTGGAATCAATTAAGACTATACAACAGGACCTACATTCAGTTAAATCTGACATTGCAGAGTTGAAAACCACGATGAATACCAGACTGGATCAACTATCAATCCGCGTTGAAGTAATTGAGTCGAGGTTATCGATCGCGGAATCATGTAGAACTGAAGTGGATGAATTGAAGGCCCAAATGATGGACCTCTTGGATGCCAGCCACAGGAACGAGCAATGGGTGCGTCGGTCTAACATCCAGATCAACGGGATTCCACAGAAAAACGGGGAAAACCTGGTAAAAATAATTAAAGATTTGGCGGACCGCAGTGGTTTCTCGATTAACACCGATACCGATATTGAATTCGTTACTCGTATAGCAGTTAAAAATGACGTCCAGGGCAAGAAATCGAAGCCAATCATATTGAAAATGCACTCAAGGTATAAAAAAGATGATTTTATTGCGTCGTTTAGAAAGTTGAAAATCAAAGCGAGTGACGTTGGCTTTGCAGGTAATGACAATCGTGTTTATTTTAACGATCACTTGTCAGCGCGAAATAAGCACTTGTTTCAGAAAGCAAAAATGAGTGCTAAAGAAAAAAATTATGCATTTTGCTGGGTGCGCAATTGTACCGTTATGGTTCGCAAAAACGAGCACTCCCCCGTCTTACACATTACTTCTTATGAGTCTTTAAACAAAATTGTATAAGAGTAATTTTAAGACTTCGTATAACATCTCAGAGTAAACAGGACTGGAGTAGCCTTTGCCTAACATTACCCCTCTGCCAAATGCACAAGATTCGGAATCCTGTGCGTTATATAAAACTAGTTGAGCCGCCATTTTAAAACCACAATAATCAGAACGTCTTACCGTGCAGAGCTCCCACGAAAATGCCTGCCTTTGCTGTTTTCTACTGTAAAAAAAATTCGAAAATATCTGGTATGCAAAAAGATGGCGTCACCTTTCATTTGTAAGCATAATTTTTAGGTTTTGATTATTATTTAATTCATAATTTCATGTTTTAGCAGACTACAATTTCAAATTTCGCGCTCAAAGTTCGTTTGATGACGTCATGGCTGCACTCCCCACGAGACTACCTAGGGTTGACCATTATCGCATTTCAATTAATTAAGACAAAATTAAGACAAAAATTAGAAATAGTTTGTTGGTAATAAATAACTGTAATTTTGTATTAATTAATTACCAATTATAATTTCGATTTAACAATGTACGTTGCGTGTTTATTTTTAGTTCAGTATTAAGTACATACCTACAATTTTGCGGCTGCTTGAAGCCTATTCTTTGCTACACAACATGGAAATATAAAATAATAAATAAAATAATTAATTAAAATAATAATCAAACTATTTGCCCTTTTATTCATGCTGGGCGGCGCTCATAAACATTAAGAGTACTAATGCTGTATATACCTACAGTGTCCCTGACTTCATAAAAAAGCACGGTTAAAAGGGTACCATCGCCTAACCAGCACACCCGATCATTTCCGAGAAACCAAAATTTTTTTTCGAGCCACAGGACAAATTGTTTTTATTTTGTAATCAGCAACCCTTATTAATTTGTACAATATTAATTTGCACAATAGTGATGTCAACTTCATCGATATTGTGATTTTACGAGTGAGTAATGAATGAGTGAATGAATGCTTTTCCTTAACGATAATAAAAAACAGCTTAGATAAATTACAGTTTGTTTCAGTAATTATTACCAGGTATTAATGATGATTTCAAATAAGAATAAGATATGTGATTTTGAACTGATGACGCCGTATGTAAAGTGCGGAATTATACTATTTACCTGCGATATTATACATACGAGAATAAAACTGTGAAGATATAGAATAAAACAGGTCAAGTCCACCTTAAACCAAATGGCTAGTAATGAGAGTAGAGGAAGCGAAATCACTAATTTTTGAACATTTTGTCTGTCTGTATGTATGTTTGAGCACGCATCACGCAAAAACTACTCGACGGATTTTGATGACATTTTAGTATGGTAATAGCTAAATGTCATCGTCAACATTTAAGTTAAGTTTTTTATTAATATTGTAGCATTTATAGCTCTTTTTAAAAACCGGCTTGTCCAACTGCAATACTTCAAGATACTAGGAGTAAGGTATGTGGTGCCAAAAGTCATTTGTACATTAAACTATTGGAAGATAGTATTGCAGTATTAAAATTGGAAATGATCGGTATGTGTAGTTCAGGCAAATATACTCTGCCCCTAGGCGGTATACTAATTGTTGGTATTTATACTTTAAGCTTTGACATGCCCGGAAACATCTAATTTTTCATATCCAGTTTTCCTAAAGAATACAGCATACGAAAAAAATGGATTCATGCTTGTAATAGGTAATAGGGCATCTTGGGCATCTTCAAGAACAAGTACTATATTTTCCATACATTTTGAGCCGTCTCAGTTTCAAAAATTATCTGACAATAGAAGAAGATTAGTTGCCCATGCTGTGCCAACGTTATTCTTGAATGATCCTCTTAGTTTATTATATAACTAGTTATGTTTCAAATAGATATTAACAGTTTTAGTTTATTACATTTAAATGTATTAATTTTAGGTTAAAGAATAAGTTGAAAAGGAAATACCTGCAAAAAGTGATGTAAGCAAATCGCAAAAAAATACAAATAATCAATCGGTCAAAGTAAAAATCTGAGAATTATAACTATATTCACTATCGCTTTGTTAAAAATAATGTTTCAGAGTTCCTCTTTTCCATTATGGTTATACGCGAAAGGGTCCACAGTAAATTCTATATATATAATAACACCTATTGTAAATATCTCTTAAATGCAATAAACTATTAAGTTTCAATTTGTATTTTATGGATGTAGCCTTCGAAACTGACTGTTGTAGCGTGTAATATCATCATTAATTTAATTTAATTTTTAATACATAATGTAGGAATACTAACGCAAAGTTAATAAATTCACTGACACACAAACTGATTTATCGATATCGATATTCTCGTGCTATGTCATGTCACTTCTCACACAGTGACATTCGTGTGTTTGAATAGAACGTTAACACACTATTTTAAGCACGTGTGCGTGTATTTTAAACATGTTTGTCGTATTATGCATGTGTGCGTTTGTAAACACGCAAAGAGTTTTTGTTCCTGTGTGCTGGCATTGAATGTAGTAGTAACCTCACCCCCCGCAAAAAATGGCAGAAAAATATGTACGAGAAATTGACTAATGGCTACTCCAGTCCTGTTTACTCTGAGTATAACATATAATATTGTGACCCTTTTTGGTGAAATATGTCGATGTAAGTTTATAGTTTATCAAAGCGCGCATGCGAACCGGCAGTTGGAAGCACCTGCTTTGTTGTTTACTCGAGTGCTCAAGCGCGCCTACCATTGTTGTAAACAGATTGAGACTATACAGTTTAATCTTATTTCCATTACGCGCCGAGACCCGACACTTATGAAATTGTGCTCTATTAATTACGCAGTTGTTTGTGTGTCTTATTCACATTGTAGCAAAGTTAATGAACATACTCTAACCTTCCTTTTGGGTATTTTGATGAATTATTTGTTTGTTGACTTTTGTGCGGTATTAGTGAATAATTTGTTTATGCGTATGAGTTATTTGGTAGATTCGTTCGAATGTTGTTATCTTGTAAATTTTGAAGTATGCTTAGCGGTATGCATTGTAAGTGGGCATTTAAAAATTCCATTATTATATTATTACCTGCCAGTAGTTTATTATAATTACTCGAAATACTATAGTTTTTATAATTTAATAATTTGTTATATAATTCGTTATGTTGTGAATGTTTTTGTGGGAGTTGTTTATTTGACACAATGTATAATTTACATAACTATAAAACGAGTCTTAATTGAACTTTGCGGTGTTTACAATTATGATCTAAAAATATATTTCTTTTTACCGTGTTTAATAACTTAAATTGTTTTTATCAGAACGTTCGGGGACTACGTACGAAAACTAAATTATTTTATAGGAACGTTTTAAATTGTACTTATGATGTTATTTTTCTTAGCGAAACTTGGCTATTGCCAGGTATATTTGATGCGGAACTTTTTGATTCCCGTTATAGTGTTTATCGTACCGACCGTGATTATGAACGACGGGGTATGACTAAGGGTGGAGGTACATTGATCGCTGTCAGACGTGATATTATGGTGGATTCGCAATGCTCTGGGGCTCTTCCCGAGTTTCCTGATGCGGACGTTAGTCATGTGGATATTTTCTTGACACGTGGTCCGGATTCTAAACGTCTTCACTTATATTCTTGTTACTTCCCCGAGACTAGTGATCAATTGTCTTCACAGAATTTATTTTTTGAATCCGTTTCTGATATCAACAGGCCAAACGATGACTTTCTTATTGTCGGCGATTTTAATGTTAGGAATGCAATTTGGAAGCGTTTTCAGGATACAAATATTGATTTTATTTTAGAAAATCCATCGGTTGATACTTTGACATCTCAGATATATACCCTTTTGTGTTTCACGGGTTGGTCTCAGTATAATAGCATATTTAATCATAACAATAGACTTTTAGATTTAGTAATTTCTAGCGTACCTTGTCACGTGACGCGTACTGAGCCTTTGTCTTTGCCAGAGGATAATCATCACCCGTCCTTGTCAGTAACGGTAGATGTAATTACCGCAGCTTATCTTAAACAAGCGCCGCGTACTGTACGCCGCTTTCATGCAGCGGATTATGGCAAGATTGGGAAAGAACTCGATGGTATAGACTGGGAACATCATTTTTCTGGTATGGATATTGAAAGGGCGGTGGAAAAATTCTACACTATAATTAATGACATTATAGATCATTTTGTACCTACTAAAGTGTTTAAGGGAAACAATGTTTATCCTGTTTGGTTTTCTTCCTCTTTAATTAAATTGCTAAAAAGAAAAGATAAAATACACAAAAAATGGAAATTATAAAGTAGACGCTCTGATTACGAGTTATTTTCAGAATTAAGAAAATCTGTAAAGAAATTAGAAGTTAATTGTTATCATTTGTTTCTTGAACGATCGGAAAATAATATAAGCCATTGCTCCAAACACTTTTGGTCATTTATTAAATCGAAACAAAATGTTAATTCTATTCCTGACACAATGAATCTGGACCGCCAGGTAGCGCGTGACGGCCAAGGTATTTCTAATTTGTTTAATACATTCTTTCAGTCCGTATTTGAAGATGAAGATTCGAATGTCCTCATGAGTGACCAGCATTTGACTGATGGTGGTTCTGTTGTAATCAGTACAGTCTCGATGGCGCGGGAAGCCGTCGAAAAGTATCTCTCTAAAATTGACATATCTAAGGGTGTAGGACCAGATGGCATACATCCTATATTTTTGAAGAGATGCAGTAAGCAACTATCAACCCCTGTTTCCTTTCTTTTTAAGCTATCAATGTCCTCCGGAGTCATGCCGCTAACATGGAAGCGATCATTTGTTGTCCCAATACACAAAAATGGTGACAAACATAACGTACGTAATTATCGTGGTATTTCTAAATTATCTATTATACCTAAAATATTTGAGAAAATTATATACGACTCTCTTTATCCTCTAATAAGTCCATTATTATCAATCCACCAACACGGTTTTGTGGCTAAACGATCTACTGAAAGTAACCTTTGTGAATTTCTCGATTCTGTTCTTGAATCCATGGAGGAAGGACATCAGGTAGACGCCGTGTATACCGATTATTCCAAAGCTTTTGATAAAATTTGTCATTTATTACTCATTTCTAAACTGGAAGCAATCGGTGTACATGGCGACCTGCTGCGTTGGCTTACTTCCTACCTAAGAAATCGATCGCAGGCTGTTACTTGCAAGGGTTTTACATCTAGCTTCATACCAATTTCGTCCGGTGTGCCCCAAGGCTCTCATCTAGGCCCTTTATTGTTTAACATTTTTAATAATGATGTCACCAAATGTTGTCAAAATTCAAAATTATTATTATACGCTGATGATACTAAATTATTTTCGGTAGTGAAATTCCTTCAGGACTGTGAAAATTTTCAAAGTGATTTAAACCGTCTATCTGAATATTGTTATCAGAATAAGTTACATTTGAACATTAAAAAATGCCATGTAATTACATTTACAAGAAAAAAGCAAACAATTTCTTTTAACTACAAGATTAACGACAAAGCCTTGGATAGGGTAAATGAGGTGAGGGACCTGGGAGTCATTTTGGATAGTGGTTTGTATTTGGATTTGCATTTTAGTAAAATTACGGGTAAGGCATATAAATTATTAGGATTTATTCTACGTCAGAGTATAGATTTCAGAAATGTTAAAACACTAATAATACTATATAATTCTTATGTAAGGTCTCAATTGGAATATGCCTCGACTGTTTGGAACCCGTTATATTCAAAATACATCAATTTATTAGAGAATATTCAAAACAAATTC
The DNA here is from genome assembly GCA_927399485.1 of Calamotropha paludella. Taxonomy (NCBI): domain Eukaryota; kingdom Metazoa; phylum Arthropoda; class Insecta; order Lepidoptera; family Crambidae; genus Calamotropha; species Calamotropha paludella. Next base: position 270,438 of record OV656830.1, on the reverse strand, counting down.
AAAAGACGTTTAAAGTATAGGTATAGGGATTTTGATACAGGTGTGATGAAGTCTTTGACTGCCCGACGAGTTCACAGAGATCAAGTAATGCTGTATAAAATTATTAATAATTTGGTTGATTCTCCTTATTTGTTAGGTAAATTGAATATTAAGTGCTCAAGAATAAACGCACGCAATAAATATACTTTTGCTTCACCTTTGTGCAGGGTTAATTATAGGAAAAATAGTTTTATAATAAGAGCCGCAAACAAGTTCAATGAAACATTTAATCACATCGACATATTTCACGAAAAACTTAGTCGTTTTCGAAGCCTTCTGTGGGGTTTTGATTAGTGTCATTTGATTGCTTTAGTAGATTACGTCTTTATAAGTATGTATTTGTTGTTTTCATTTTATTTTATCTAATGTATTAGGTTTCACTAAATAATATATAGTATATGCGCACTTTTGTCACTCAACACACCTTTATCTGTACCAACTAGAGGTGGAAACTATTAGGCTAATGTGCAAACTCTTTTTTCTTTATTAAGTATTTATGTGTTATGTAAAAAGCTGTTGTTTCCTGAATAAACAATAAAAAAATAAAATATTTAAAACATTAATTTATAGGCACGCGTCCCTTCCACTTTTTATGTCTGTCTCTCTCGCTCTTAGGCGGGCTAACCATGCCCGAGTGGAAGGGACGCGTGCCTCTCACTCGCTCTCATTGTAAGCGCATAACGTGAGCGGAGCGTAACGCAGTTTCTTGAAGTGTCACCCGGCAAACCAATTTATAAGACGTTGTCACGTCAAAATAAATTCGTTATAACAACTGATATTTTTATCTTTCAATAACTCAGAAACGTGACGCTTTATGATGTTATGTTATATACCATTTTATGCTCGTATAAGCGTCCCCTATCCAAATATATGACATTTATAGTGCACCGCGATTTTGAAAAAAAAAAGTCAAAATGGCGGCTGAGGTTAGAGCCAAAACCTTCAAACCCCTTTGTGTTGTGGTTGATATTAGTGTGTAATAGTCGTGTGTCGTTCGCGAATGAATTCTTCAATTGAAGTACTTCAGTTGCGTTTAGTTCTTCCTTCACTAGTCCAGTCCCAATACAAACATATCTGTAGTTCATCTAGTCCACCGCAAACACAACGAACTGAGTCGAACCGAACGTTGCCGAACGGTGCGAGGCGGGCGACAACGACGTAAGTACCTAACGCCACCGCCGAAGCGAGTGAGCAAAAGAGAGAGATATCTATTTTACTCGGACTTTCTCGTACTTAGATTGAAAGCATTAAGGAATTGAGCTTTAAGTCAAGGCATTAATAGACATTTTGGCATATTTGTTAACGCCATTTTGACACTGATTTCTTTCATTGGCAAAAGTACCTACTAAATGAATAACGTAAACAAACGGTTCGCGACAAAATTGTAATATTTGTTTGCTGTGCGATTTGATTTTGGTTTGTTTTAAGAATAGTTTATTGAGATAATTACTTATGTAAATATATATAAACAGTAATTTTATATATAAATAGTGTTTATAAACATTGGTGTTGTACCAACCCAATGCAATATTATGAGGACATGGTGCCGGGTGCTGGTCACCCGGCACCATGTCCTTGCATTGTCAATATTGCATTGTCACGCGATTTACACATGTATGCAAAATTTCAGCTCAATCGGGAAGTGGAACAAATTTAATTTGCAACATTTGATGACAAACATCGGACAGGTGAAACTAAATAAAAGTTAGTAATAATAACAATATGTACAAAGATATTTTGCAGCTAAGACAAAATTTCGTTCACAGTTCGCAGCAATCGAAAACACTGTACTGTTCGATGGACTAAAGAACTAAAACCAACGATGAAATATAAACTGAACCATTGGACTAAATGAACTACTGAACTAAAAGAGTGATATACTTCACTACGGTCAAAAGATATGTTCATATCTTTTCAATTCAGTGACACATTCTGCGCATTGCTAGTGTGTAACTAGGTCTGCAATGCATGTTGCTGTTTGCAAATACTGAGCGAAGCACTATGTGAAACGTTTATACGGTAGATAGATCGCAGCTGCGTTCGACCGAAAATATTTCCAATCATTGAAAGAGTGCTATAACATTTGAAGATTTGACTGCTAGACAACTGCAAACAACTTTGACCATTTTTTGAACTTTTTTTTAATGGTTTTTAATTAAATTTTTGAAGGGTGATTATTCCTCGATGGTATGTCCGATTTCAAAACTTTTTTTTGCACATTAGTCACGACCACGATAAGAGCTGTGGCGCCAAATTTCATTAATGTAGTATCAGCGGTTTGACTGTGATCAGCTTTTGAATTTTTCTTTCGGTGATTATTCCTCCATGGTAAAGTCTATATTTTTTTTACATAGCCTATCTGACAGGTTATAATTATGTATGTTCATGCCAAAATTCATTCGAATCGGTTGAACCGTTAATAACAGGAGGGTGACAAGCGAGTGAGTTGCCTAAAAGAGAGCTTCGCTCAAATATCCAAAATATATGCCGATTTTTTATTCGCTTACGTTGGCCGCTCTTCCGAGAAATAGTTAAAACATTAACACCTAATATTGTATCAGCAACAGAGACTAAATCAGGCTTGGCAGAGGAAAGAGGCATAAAGAAATAGTTTTAATCACGGTCATATATGTGTCGGTTCTATTTTTTTTTTCCTACTCAGAACAGAACAGAATAGAATGCACAAACACGCCTGGCGCGGTTACAATCGAGCGTTTGAGGGAAGAAGTACTAAGCACACTCGATAAAAATATAATTAAAAAGAATATGTAAAAAAAAACCGTTTTGTGTACTTATGTACTTCTTTATGGTTACTAAACAAAGATAACTAAATATTTCCTCCCGTGTGCTCGTATTCTTTGTATGTGAAAAGAAGAAAGCTACACCAACTTCAATTTGAAGATACTAATAAATCATTCCTCGATTTAAGATGAATGAAAAAAAAAAGAAAAAGTTTTGAAATGCATTTAGTGCTTACACTTCCTCGCAAATCACCTATTCTATATTTGAACGTCAAGTTTCGACTCCTTTACAGGCGCCGTGATGACAGAATTACTGTATGATTAAAGAACATATAGAATCAGTTTTGGTTTGGTTTGGTTTGGTTTGGTTTGGTTTGGTTTGGTTAGGTTAGGTTAGGTTAGGTTGGGGTGCAAGGTCGGATAAAACCTCCACGTGTGCCCGGCCCATTGTAGGTCCCGCTTCACACGTGCGGTGGGAACGACAATGGGTTTGGGTCGGTGCACTCTGGGCGCCTTCGTATGTAATCCCCTCGGGGTTTGCATACGAAGGTGGCTAATAATCCGACAATTGGGGGGGAACTCGGCTGGCTGACCCGGGTAGCCTGGGTAACGGCAGCCGAGCAGGGGTAAACCGCAACCCCGTACATGGTGCGGGGCCGGGGGCTGTCATCCTTCGGGATGGGAGCCGCGAGGAAGAAAACCTCTATAAAAAATTACGAGAGGGGGGTCTACGGGCCCAGCTCGCTATGCGAGCATGTCGGGGGCGTGTTCCGGTCTGAGGACTGGTTCCGGCCCACCCGCAACCCTGTACGTGGTGCAGGGAGTGGGGGCCACCACATCGGTGGGGGCCGCGTGGAGATAACCACTTTAAAAAATCCTCAAAGGCCCGGCGCTGGAGTAACGTGGCGTCGGGCGCCCGTTCGCGGGTGGTTGGCGGAGAGCGTCAGCCTGCTAGCGACACCCTCAGGTACCTCCCGCCCCCTGAGGTGTAAATAGGGTTACCCGGGTACAGGGGTCTCTGCCCGGGTGGACTTCTTATATCCCCCATACTCGTGGGAATCTCATGGAAACCTTAAACTTTAAAAACTTATTTAGTAGTAGTGGAAAGGACGAAAAGTCTGGCGAAAAGAAGGGTGACGAAAAGAATAGTGAGGAAAAAGCAGGTGAAACCGGAGCGGCTGAATTCAAAATCCCTGCAGCTGCTCTTCAACCGGTTGTGCGTCTTTCGAGACTGTCGACATCTCCTGCACTCGAAAGGAGTAGAAGTTCCTCTCGAGAATCGATGGACATTGCGACACTTGATACAAGTGGCAGAAAACGGCCTAGAGAGCCTAAAGCACTAGGTAGCAGCGGTTCAGACTACGATGCTGCACCGACGGCAAAAGTCAGCGCGGCCTCAGAAAATAGAGGCAGAGGTCGGCCACCTACTTCTGGACATCACGCTGTAGTTGCACAAGCAACAAAAGAAAACATCACGGAGTTGGCAAATTGTGAACTGCTGAAACGCGGTTTGGACGGCGTTGCTGCAGTTTTAGAGGTGGCCGCCAAGTCAGGACACTTAAAGGGCACCAGTGTCAAAGCCCTTAAAGATGCAGCGGCATTGATACAAGCAACGTTCGGAGAGATCTACGGTCGAAACACCGCCTCGGATGACAAGCGTACGGAGGAACGTTTCCTTAAAACGCAGAGGGACCTTAGTCGTACCAACGCTGAAAATGCCCGTATTGCAGCGGAAAATTTACGGCTGAGGGAGGATATGGCTGCGCTCCGGCGTGAACTAGAGTTGGTCCGAAAGGAACAAGGAAGACAACGGGAGGGGTGCAAGGTCGGATATAACCTCCTCGCGTGCCCAGTCCATTGTAGGTCCCACTTCACACGTGCGGTGGGAACGACAATGGGTCTTGGACCGGTGCATCCTGGGCGCCATCGTATATAACCCCTTGGGGATTGTATACGAAGGTGGCTAATAATCCGACAACTGGGGGGGGCTCGGCTGGCTGACCTGGGTAGCCTGGGTAACGGCAGTCGAGCAGGGGTATACCGTAACCCCGTACGTAGTGCGGGGCCGGGGGCCGCCATCCCTCGGGGTGGGGGCTGCGAGGAAGACAACCTCTATAAAAATCACAAGAGGGGGGACCTCACGGTCCGTTCTGCACGTCGCCCTCTGATTGCAGAGGGTCGTTACGTAGCAGGCATAGGTAGGCCTGGGTAGGCCTGGGTTTGAACACCCGAACGGGGGTATACCGCAACCCTGTACATGGTGCAGGGCCGGGGGCTGCCATCCTTCGGGGTGGGGGCTGCGAGGAAGAAAACCTCTATAAAAAATCACTAGAAGGGGACCTTAGGGTCCGGTCCGCAAGCGCGGACGTGTCGGGGCGTGTACTGGTCTGAGGACTGGTTACGGCCACCCGCAACCCTGTACGTGGTGCAGGGGGTGGGGGCCGCCACTCCGGTGGAGGCCACGTGGAGAAAACCACTCTAAAAAACCTCAAAGTCCTGGCGTTGAGAAACGCGGCGTCGGGGCGCCCGTGCGCGGGTGGTTGGCAGAGTGTGTCAGCCCATCAGCGTCACCCACGGATACCGCCCGTCCTCCGTGGTGTAAGTAGGGTTACCCGGGTACAGGGGGCACTGCCCGGGTGGACGGTTTTTTCCCCCATACTCGTGGGAATTGAATGGAAACTTTGAACTTTAAGAATATGTTTGGAGGAGGTGCAGGCGAGAAGCCTAGAAAGGAGGAGGAGCCGCGAAAGACTACGTCTAAGCAGTCCGCGGAAACAAAGAAGACGGAGGAGCCGCCAAAAGCTGTATTTAAACAGCCCGCGGAAAGAAGTAATAGAGCAGAGGAGCTTAAGGAGCCCGTGGTGAGCCTCACCCGGAGCCCTGTCATTGCTGCCATACTGGCTGGCGATGAGTTCGTCCCGATGGACGAATTTGACGAGCCGGATCCGGACTCAAGTAGAAAGAGGACGCGCTCTTGTACCAGAGACCGGTCAGGAAGTGAGGAGGACGGCGAAGGAAAAGCCCCGGCGAAAATAGCAGCTGCCGAGACGCGCGCTCGAGCCCGCTGTGCCACTACGGGGCGATACATTGGTCTGGGCAAGGCGAAAGCCGATCTAGCCGCTGCCGTTCAAGCGGACTTTCTAGCGCAAGCAGCGAAGGAGGATGCAGCGGCGGAGAGTCGAATCCGCCCACCACCAAAACCCAGAGGCGAGAGTCGCATGGAGGCTGCCGACTTTGAAGAGATGGCCACATGTGAACTGCAAAGGGTAGGGATGGATGGCGTCAAGACGGTGCTCAAAGTTGCCAAGACGTGCCGCAATATCAATGGCACCACTGTCAAGGCCCTTCGTGACGCGGCGGATCTCATCGCGAAGGCGATGGATGGAATGTGCAACCGCAACAAAGAGGCTGACACCAAGAGGCTGGAGGATCGGCTCCTAAAAGCGACGGAGGAGCTGTCGCGCACTACGGCGGAAAATTCCCGCATGCACCAACACAACGCCACCCTGCGAGATGAGGTAGTGGGTCTTCGGCGTGAAGTGCAGTTGCTGCGGGAACAAATTGATCGCACTCAGGGCGGGCCCAACATAACAGCAGACGTGAGAGCCAACACCGTCGGTTCAATGTCGGTAGAGGACCTCCGACGAGTCATAGCGGAGCAAGCCGGCTCTATGATCAACGCGAGGATAGAAGGGTTACAGAGTCGGCTACTGCCGGAAGAACGTTTGCGGCCGCCACTGGCAGCAGACAGGAGGAAGGCGGCAACACCTGCGCTGACCACTCCAGCGGCAAACCCTGGTCCATCCAAGGCTGCCAATGCTGCACCCGGGCGAGCGGCCAGGAAAAAAGCCAAGAAGGGAGAGAAGAAGCGTGAGAAGGCTGGGGCTACAGCACTCACGTCAGAGGGCCCACTCCCGGCTGTCCCCGCTTGCAACGCTAACGAGGAGCCCTGGCAACTGGTGGGAAAGCGGGGCGCTAAGCAGAGGCAGCGCCCCGTGTCAACGAAGGAGCACGGTGAAGACCAGACGGCGAAGAAGAAGAAGAAGCGGGGCCGCAAGCTTAAAGTCCCCAGTACCGCAGCTGTAGTACTAACCTTGCAGCCTGAGGCGATCGATCGGGGTGTCACTTACGCCCAGATAATTAAGAGGGCAAAAGACTCGTTCTCCATCCACGAGTTAGGAATAAACGGAGTCCACATGAGAGAGACCGCGACTGGGGCTCGCAAAATCGAAGTGTCCGGTGACGAGAAAGGCACTAAGGCTAATCTCCTTGCCAATAGGCTTCAAGAGGTGCTGTCCGACGTTGCCCGTGTCGAAAGGCCCTCAAAAACTGCCGAATTGAGGGTTTCAGGGCTCGATGACACCATCGAGTCAGTCGATGTAGTCGAGGCTATAGCGATAAAAGGTGGCTGCCTTCCCGGCCAAGTTAAAGTGGGTGAGATCCGCCCGGGCCTGGGCGGTGCTGGTTCGGTGCTGGTCCGGTGCCCAATAGAAGCGGCGAAAGTTTTTGAGACAGACGGTCGTCTCCATGTGGGGTGGAGTATCGTCCAGGTGCGGGTTCTGGAGCGCCGCCCTATGCGGTGCTTCAAATGCATGGGCGTGGGCCACACTAGGTTTATGTGCCCTACCAAGAGTGACCGCAGCGGGCTCTGTTTCCGCTGCAGCAGAGGCGGACATAAGGCGGTTAGTTGCAAATACGAGCCACACTGTGCCGTTTGCGCCGAAGTCGGTCGCCCGTCAGGGCACGTGATGGGAGGCAGAAGTTGCGATCCTCCTGCCGTCAGGGGCAAATGTCCCGAACCACAGATCGCTCAGCCGGTGGTGCCGCGAGAACCCGCGTCATTGGAGCCGGAGGACGAAATGTCACAATGAGAGGTAGTTGGCTGTGCGAGGGGTCCGGTTGCGGACGCGCACCGTCGGGGCCACGGTCGCATTTTACTTCCCGAGGTTTCTACCCGACCGCTGGCACACTCTCGGGCGACTCGGTGTCGTAGGAGAGTCTACCAGTGACAGGTCATTGAGGGAATGCCGCAGTGTTTTAGTGGGTAGGCCTCCGGGCACCCACCAGGCATCCCTCGTCGGGTGAGTGCACGGAGGAGAGCCCCACATAACCCTGTTGCCAGCCAAGCGGCAGGGTATGCGTAAGGCATTTCACTGCGTAAAAAAAAAAAAAAAAAAAAAAAAAAAAAAAAAAAAAAAAAAAAAAAAAAAAAAAAAGGAAGACAACGGGAGGCTTCCAAGACAAACACGAGGGAATATCGTCCACCCAACACCGTGGGCGATATGACAATTGATGAGTTGCGACGCCTCATCATGGAACAAACTGGGCCTATGGTCAGTGCCCGTATAGAAGGGCTAGCAAGGAGGCTCCCACCTGAAGAAACCATCAGGCCGCCACTTGCTGCAGATAAACGGCAGCAATCAGCTGGAAAGGCGATGTCAACAACAGCTCCCAACCCAGCTCAAGGAAAGGGAGCTAAAAAGAAGAGGAAAAAGGTTAGCGCAGCTGCTGCTGCTGCAGCGGCTGCTAGGTCAGACGCCGCGCCAGCTCAACAGGAAGTGACACCCGCACCCGCACCCTCCGATGGGGTCTGGACCACGGTTGGTAGAGGAGGTGCCAGAAAGAAGAAATCATCGCCGGAGAAAACAAAACCGGCCGCGACTAAAAAGAAGTCGAAGAAGATGAGCCTGCGCTCGCCCCAATCCTCAGTGGTAGTGCTAAAGCTACAACCGGAAGCTGCTAGCAAGGGCGTCACATACGCAAACATACTGGAGCAGGCTAAGGGTAAGATTGGCCTTGAATTGATTGGTTCTGGCCTAAAGGTAAGAGTCGCCGCCACTGGAGCGAGAAAGCTTGAAGTCGCCGGTGAGAACAATGGTGAAAGGGCCGATAAAATAGCAGAAAAGCTGTTAGAGATTATCGACCCTGAGATGGTAAAAGTCTCTAGGCCTGTAAAATCGGCAGATGTTCGTGTGTCTGGTCTAGACGACGCGGTGACTGCGGAGGAGGTTAGGTCGGCCGTAGCTGCAGCTGGTAACTGCTCAGAGGCGGTCGTAACTGTAGGGGTTATTCGGCGAAGCCGCTCTGGTCTCGGCTCGGTTTTAGTCCGATGTCCGGTCACAGCGGCCAAACAGATGACTGCAACAAACCAAAGGTTGCTAGTGGGCTGGGTCTCGGCGGCGATTCGTATTTTGCCACCGAGGCCCATGAGGTGCTATCGTTGCCTTGAAGTAGGACACGCTCACGAGATGTGCTCAGGCAATACTGACAGAAGCGGTCTTTGTTACCGATGCGGTAAACCAGAGCACCAAGCGAAGGATTGCACTGCCACGCCACACTGCATTTTATGCGCGGCAGCACAAATAAACGCAGGTCATGTACTGGGGGGTAAGTCCTGTAAGGCCCCCCGGCCTCAGCCGGAGAAAATAAAACGGGCGTCCACTGCCCCGCTGCAAACCACGAGCGAGCCCGCGGAGGCAATGGAGACAGCTGCCAGTGGAAGCAGCTAAGTGAAACGCGATAGCCAGGGCAAGCGCCTGGGCTGTTCTGCGCAGCGAGGGTCGGGCGACGGGAAACGGGGAAATCTCGTCGTCCATTACAAGGCCCTCGGGGTTGTAGGGCACGTTACGTGTTTCGGCGTGCCCACACCGTAGGCGGGAGCTGTAAAGAGCTCCTACAAGTTGGGGTCTTCCATAAGACCGCCGGCGACGAACCGCGGTAGCATACTTCGATCCCGTGGTTCGCCGCACTTGCGGCAGACGGAACACCGGGGGGTTTTAGTGGGTATGCCCGTCAGCGTTTACTGACGGGTGAGTCCCACATAACCCCACCGTCTCCCCAACGGTGGGGTATGCGTAACGCATTTCCCCCCGAAAAAAAAAAAAAAAAAAAAAAAAAGGTTAGGTTAGGTTGGGGTGCAAGGTCGGATAGAACCTCCTCGTGTGTCCGGCCCATTGTAGGTCCCACTTCATACGTGCGGTGGGAACGACAATGGGTTCGGGCCGGTGCATCCTGGGCGCTGTCGTATATAATTCCTTCGGGGACTGCATACGACGGCGGCTAATAATCCGACAACAGGGGGGAAACTCGGCTGGCTGACCTGGGTAGCCTGGGTAACGGCAGCCGAGCAGGGGTAAACCGTAACCTTGTACGTGGTACGGGGCCGGGGGCTGGCATCCTTCGGGATGGGGGCCACGAGGAAGAAAACCTCTCTAAAAATCACTTCTCGTGGGCGGTGTCTGGTCCAGTCAGGACCAGCTCCGGCCAACCCGCAGCCCTGTACGTGGTGCAGGGAGTGGGGACCGCCACTTCGGTGGGGGCCGCGTGGAGAAAACCACTCTAAAAAACCTCAAAGTCCTGGCACTGGGATACATGGTGTCGGGGCGCCTGGAAAGGTGGCTGGGGAGTGCATCAGCCAACTAGTGGTCGCCCTGGGGTACCTCCCGACCCCCCAGGTGTAAGTAGGGTTACCCGGGTACAGGGGTCTCTGCCCGGGTGGACCGTCTTTTCCCCCACACTCGTGGGACTAGTATGGAGTTGTTTAAAAATCAAAATAAAAAACCTGTCGTTACGCTAGAGCGACTACAATTGCCAACCCTTGGCAATATTGTCGCGGAGGACGAAGCTCTGAGTCCAAGGATAAACAGAGCAGAAATCGCAGAGGAGCCCAGCTCTAACATCTCTAGGGCACAAAGAGCTGTAAATGACGACGCAGTGAGCGTGGTGTCAGCGACGGATAGCTGCAGCACCATAAGAACTCGCAGCAGAGCTAGACGTGAACGCGAAACTTCGCCTATCGCAAGTCAACGCAATGAGGCGGAAGAAGAAGAGGAAATCCTATCAGACATAGCCAGCGATAATCGCAAGCGATCTGATGAGGATTATAGTACTGGAGAATCGAACCCAGGTACCGACGATGAGAATGTAGAGAGGACCGGGGCGACGTCAAAATCTCCAGCAATGCGCAAAGGTCGCGGTCGACCACCAACTACCGGACAATACATTGGCGTAGGTAAGGCTAGGGAGGAATATCGTCGAGAGCGTCTTGCGGCCATGGAGGCCGTAGCTCGAAATGACTCTACACGTACCTCTAGACCTTCACCAGAAGATCGCCTTCTAAGAAGACAAGAAATGGCCTCGGCGTCCTTTGATGACTTTGCCTGTGCTATGACATCAGATGCACTGAAAGAAAAGGGCGTCAAAGAAGTGGAAATACTTTTGGGCAATATCAAAAGGTCCAAGAACATCAAAGGATCGTGCCAGAAAGCGATGGTAGATTCGGTTGCCGCCATTCGAGATATCATTGAGGCCTACGCTACGAGAACAATGACAGAAGAAACACGACGGCTTCAAGCAGACAACGGACGTCTCCGCCAGGAAATGGAAAATATGAAGGCAGAGTTAAAGGCCCTTCGTACCGCTTTTTCTGAGAGGAACCGCTGTCCACCAACACCTCCGTCACAGCCTCGCTATGCTTCCGAGCAGTGTTCAACCCCAGAGCCGAACTGGATAGACGAATTAAAACGGTCAATACTGACATCGCTAGGTGAAATGTTAGAAATGCGTTTAGCAAATTCGGAAGAACGTCCTGCTGCAAGCAGAGACAAAGCCAGCGCTAGCGCGAACGTGCAATCACGAGCTGCGAGAGGAACAGAGAAAGCAACATTTGCCGATGTGACCAGTACTCCAGCATATCCGCTTGCACCAGTACCGCCTGCAATAGCACCACCTTCTGGCAAAGAGAAAAAAGCACTAGGCAAGAAGAATGAAAAGAAAAAGAAGACGTCACAACCTGTACCTCCGCCACAACCGGCATCTACGACCGGTACAAACGCACCTATACAGACAACCACACAATCTGCAGAGGAAGAGCCTTGGAACGAAGCTATTAGTCGCAAGGCCAAAAATAAGAAAAAGAGGAAAGAGGCAGCCCAAGCAGTTGCTCAAGCAGAAGCTGCTAAAAAGCAGAATAAGAAGAATAAGACTAATAATAAGAAAAAGAAACATCGTAGGGCACCTCGTACAACTGCAGTAGTAATATCGCTAGATAAGGATGCAGAGAGCGAAGGTCTTACATATGCCAACGTCATTTCCAAGGCCAGACAAAACATCGCTCTGGCCGAGTTAGACATCCCTGGGGTCAAAGTCAAAATGACACTCACTGGAGCTCGAGTGTTAGAAGTTCCGGGTTCTGATTCCGGAGATAAGGCTGATCTCTTAGCTGAAAAGCTTAGGGGCATCCTTCCAGAGAGTGTAAAGGTAACCAGACCGATAAAGTGTTCAGATCTGCGCATCTCGGGCCTGGATGACTCTATTTCACAAGATGATGTAAAAATTGCTATCTCTACGAAAGGCTTATGTGCGAAGGAAACGGTCAAAGTTGGGGCTATCAATCGGGGACCAGGGGGCATGGGCTCGGTATCAGTGCAATGTCCCGTCAGTGCCGCCAATTCGATTATAAAAGAGGGAAGACTACTCATAGGGTGGAGCTCTGCTACTGTACGCTCACTAGAGCCACGTCCGCTTATGTGTTTCCGCTGCCTGGAGTTGGGTCACACTCGGCAACGGTGTAATGCCTCGATTGACCGCAGCGACCTGTGTTTACGCTGTGGTAAGGCTGGGCATAAGGCGGTACAATGCACCGCCAAGCCGCACTGTCCTATCTGTGCTGCAATAAAACGACCTGCAGATCACAGTATGGGGAGCAAAAAGTGCGCCCCTCTAACGAAGAAGCACCAAATGGCCGGAAGGACCCCGGCTTCCACCACACAAGAGGAGCGGCTCACCCCGCTAGAGAGTTTAGAGGTCAACAATGAACAGTAAGCCCTATAACGTTCTACAATCGAACATAAACCACTGCGCCAGAGCCCAAGACCTGCTTATGCAGACAATGGCGGAGCGGTTAATAGACGTTGCGGTGATAGGAGAGCCATATTTTGTACCACCTCAAGCCCATTGGGTCGGAGACATAAACGGTGAAGTCGCTGTGTACACTCCTAACAGTGCCCCTCCACCACTGGTCAAGGAAAGAGGAGCTGGCTACGTAGCAGTTGGGATCGAAGGTGTTACCATTATAGGAATATACTTCTCCCCCAATAGACCGTTGGCGGAATATGAAACGTTTCTGGATCAATTAGGCACCGTGTTACGCAGAATGGCACCAGGACCGCTATTGCTGATGGGTGACTTTAATGCCAAGTCCGAGGCTTGGAACGCTCGTAGGACAGACGCTAAAGGAGAGGTACTGACTGAATGGGCCGTGACATCAGGTCTTGTCGTTGCAAATCGGGGCAGGGCTTATACATGCGTGAGGAGGCGAGGGGGGTCCATCGTGGACATAACTTTCACGACCCCTGCCATGGCCTCACGAATACAGGATTGGCGCGTTTTATCGGAGGAGGAGGCTTTATCGGATCATCCTTATATCGCCTTCAGAGTCTCTCCGCCCCAGGGGACTAGGCCATCTGACCCAAACGCAAGAGGAAATAAAACACAATTTCCAAGGTGGACGCTCACACGTTTGGATAGGGATATGGCTGAGGAGGCTGCTATCGTTGCGAGCTGGTGCCCTACACCAATGGGAGAAAGAAGTGTCGATGAAATGGCTATCTCGTTTCGTGATGATCTGACTTCAATCTGCGATGCAGCTATGCCTCGAAACAGAGGACCTCCACCTGGCAGGAGGCAAGTCTACTGGTGGTCAGCGGAAATAGCTGCTCTTCGACACGCAAGCAATGCTGCTAGACGAGCCCACAAGAGGTGCCGCAGACGCCAGCACACAGCCGTTGAAGAAGAAACTCTCCACAGGGCTTACAAGGAAGCTAAGAAAGAGCTCCAATTAGCAATAAACCGCGCTAAAGAAGAGGCAAGGAAAGAGTTCCTAGAAAGCTTAGACCGAGATCCATGGGGGCGTCCATATAAGATGGTCCGGAACAAATTGCGCTGTCCTGCACCTCCTGTTACGGAGACAATGGAGCCGCAACTCTTACAGACGGTTGTTGTAGGATTGTTTCCGAGCCCTGGGGAATTTACACCACCCCCTGTGTCTGTTTCTGAAGCCCCGGACGATACCGAAATATCTCCAGTCACAGATAGAGAGTTCGAAGCTGCGATGGTTCGCCTCAAAGCTAAACGAAAGGCTCCTGGCCCGGACGGAGTACCAGGTCGAGTTCTAGAAATCGCTTTGAAACACCTAGAGACGCGCCTCCGAGAAGTTTTCAATGCCTCTCTGGTAAGTGGACGATTCCCCATTATTTGGAAAGAGGGTCGCCTTTGTCTCTTGCAGAAAGAGGGTCGCCCACCAGACTCGCCCTCAGCCTACAGGCCAATAGTATTACTCGACGAGGTAACCAAGTTTTTCGAACGTATTCTTGCCGCTCGCATAACACAACACTTGAGAGAAGTAGGCCCCGATCTTTCGGAACAGCAATACGGTTTTCGATCTAACCGATCCACTATTGATGCGCTGTTAGAATTAAAGCGACATGCAAAAGAGGCAATGAGCAGAGGGGAAATCTTATTGGCGGTGTCACTAGATATCGCCAATGCTTTTAACACGCTCCCCTTCGAGTGTATTCTAGAGGCACTTAAATATCACCAGGTGCCAATGTATCTAAGGCGTGTGATAGAAAGTTACCTGAGTGCTAGGCGTGTGATGTTTGTTGCGCGAAACGGCGAATTTATAACCCATCAGGTACAGTGCGGGGTTCCACAGGGGTCGGTCCTCGGTCCCCTGCTGTGGAACCTCGGGTATGATTGGGTTTTGCGAGGAGCCCTCTTGTCACGTATGAACGTGATCTGCTATGCGGACGACACGCTCGTTACTGCTCGAGGCCGAAGCTTTGAAGAAACAGCGCAGCTAGCCACGGTGGGATCTACCCTGGTAGTTAAACTTATTCAGCGACTTGGTCTGAAAGTAGCACTAGAAAAGACGGAGGCTATAATATTCCATGGCCCTAGACGAAAGCCGCCCGCTGGTGCATGCATTCGGGTGGATGGTGTGAGTGTGCCTGTGAAACCCCACATCAAATACTTGGGTCTCATCTTGGACAGTCGGTGGACATTTGCCGAACATTTTAAGCGGCTGGCTCCTCGGCTCACTAATGCGGCTGCTGCCTTAGGGCGACTCCTGCCTAACATAGGTGGGCCAAGTGCCACCTGTCGACGACTCTTTGCCGGTGTCGTCAGAAGTATGGCGTTGTATGGGGCTCCCGTGTGGGTGGATGCTCTGACACCACAGAATCGATCCTTACTACGTGGTCCTCAACGCATTATTGCGATAAGGACAATTCGTGGCTACCGCACCATATCAGGAGGTGCGGCTTGTGTTTTGGCGGGCACACCGCCATGGGAAAGAGAAGCTGAAGTACTGGCGGAAACCTACCGCTACAGGACTGAAGTAAGGGAAAGCGGGCAGTTCCCCGCACCAGAAGAAGTTCGCAGAGTGCGCGAAGCCGCACAAGAAGAAGTAGTGCAGAAATGGTCTGACGAGCTAGCAGTAGCCAGGTATGGAACACGAACAATAGCGGCAGTGCGTCCTGTCCTCAAAGACTGGTTAAGCCGCGGGCATGGGTCGCTTACATATCGACTGGTTCAGATTATAACCGGTCATGGCTGCTTCGGTGGCTATTTGCACCGAATTGCCCAGAGAGAAGCGACCCCGCAGTGCCACGAGTGTGGTGCAGTGGAAGACTCGGCGCAACATACTCTGGAGACATGCGCAGCCTGGGACTCGCAGCGCCGGGCGCTCACGGCTACCGTAGGAGGAAATCTCACACTGTCCAGCGTAATCAAAGCTATGCTGGACAGTGAGAGATCATGGGAGGCCATGAACGACTTCTGCGAAGAAGTTATGACGCAGAAAGAGGCAGCGGAGCGGGAACGTGAAAATGACGCTCTGGCAGACCTGCTGCGACGTAGACGTCTAGGGAGGAGGCGACACCGATTCGCCAATCACCTTCCTACATAACGCGGCCAGCGGGCAGGGACTGGGTAATCCCTGCTCGCCTAGCACGGCCTCGCTCGACTGAGGAGACGCCCTAGTGTGCCCGGGCGTCTCCTGATACGAGAAGAGTTCCGGTAACCGGGACAATCAGGGCCGGTGTGGTTAGATTCCCAATAAGGACCCCACGCCGGAAATCCTGAAAGAGTGGACACACCGAGGGGTTTTAGTGGGTATGCCCGTCAGCCTTTTACTGGCGGGCGAGTCCCACATAACCCCGCCGTCCACCCAACGGTGGGGTATGCGTAAGGCATTTCCCCTCGTTAAAAAAAAAAAAAAAAAAAAAAAGGTTAGGTTAGGTTAGGTTAGGTTAGGTTAGGTTAGGTTGGGGTGGGGTGCAAGGTCGGATAGAACCTCCACGTGTGCCCGGCCCATTGTAGGTCCCACTTCACACGTGCGGTGGGAACGACAATGGGTTCGGGCCGGTGCATCCTGGGCGCCTTCGTATATAATCCCATCGGGGATTGCATACGAAGGTGGCTAATAATCCGACAACTGGGGGGGGCTCGGCTGGCTGACCCGGGTAGCCTGGGTAACGGCAGCCGAGCAGGGGTATACCGTAACCCCGTACATGGTGCGGGGCCGGGGGCCGTCATCCTTTGGGATGGGGGCCGCGAGGAAGAAAACCTCTTTAAAAAATTACGAGAGGGAGGACCTCACGGTCCGTTCTGCACGTCGCCCTCTGATTGCAGAGGGTTGTAACGTAGCAGGCATGGGAGGCGGCGAAGTAACCGCGGGACCCATCTTTGGGTCAGAGGAGCCAGTTGTGGCTTCGGAGACGGGCGACCTTTTCAGGTTGCGGCTTCGGGTCGGCGTCCCAGACGTTTCTGGGTAGCGGCGACGCGATTCGGGCTCGACCGGCGTCCTGGACATTCCGGGTAGCGGCGGTGCGAGCGGGGGCGGCGGGTCTGCTGGATCGCTAACGCGACCAGTGGACAGGCATTCGATGCCAACCGTCGGTCAACCCGTAACCCCACGTTGAGCGGGGCCGGGGGGGACTGCCCTTCATTGGGTGACCCTACGAGGAGCATACCTCTATAAAAAACCCTAATCCCAAGCAAGCTGCGCGGCGAGGGGATGAGTGGCTGTTGGGTGAACAGTCGTAAGGTAGCCTCTGGAGGAGGGGACCGGTGGACCCCCTACCTTCACAACCCTACACTTGCCCGGGTATGGGACCTCTGCCCGGGTGGACCGAATAAATGTCACCTTACTCGTGGGACTAAAATGGAAAGTCTAAATTTTAAAAACATGTTTGGTGGAGGAGCAGGCGAGAAGCCTAGGAAGACGGAGGAGCCGCGAAAGACTGCATCTAAGCAGTCCGCGGAAAAACCGAAGACGGAGGAGCCGCCAAAGGCTGTATTCAAACAGCCCGCGGAAAAGCCAACCAGACTTGACGTACTGAAGGAGCCCGTGGTGCAACTCACCAGGAGCCCTGTTCTTGCTGCCATGCTGGCTAGCGAGGAATTCGTCCCCATGAGCCGAAGTCCTTCGTGCTCATCCGTTGTGGACGTCATGGACGACTCAGACGACCAGTCAGTAGAGACGGCTTGCGGGCGCAAACGCTCGCGCTCGCGACACAGAGACCGGTCGTGCAGTGACGATGGTGAAGTTATAACCCCGGCGAAGATCCCAGCCGCTGACAAACGTGGCCGCGGCCGCCCTGCCACTACAGGGCAGTACATAGGTGTGGGTAAGCTAAGGGCCGAGCTGGCTGCTGCTAAGAAGGCAGACCTACTAGCCCAACTGGAAGCGGAAAAGACAACGGCGGAGAGCAGAACCCGCCCACCACCAAGATCAAGAGACGATGCACCGAAAGTGGATGA
Source organism: Calamotropha paludella (assembly GCA_927399485.1). Lineage (NCBI taxonomy): Eukaryota > Metazoa > Arthropoda > Insecta > Lepidoptera > Crambidae > Calamotropha > Calamotropha paludella. The sequence goes on along the minus strand of OV656830.1, from coordinate 252,835 downwards.
AGATCCGGGAGAAATGACATCTCTGGAACTTTTTAGGAAAGGGATGGACGGTGTCAAAGTGGTGCTCGAGGTTGCCAAGACATCGGGCAACCTCAAAGGCACCAGCGTGAAGGCCTTACGGGACGCAGCGGACCTCATCGCTAAGATGTTGGAATGCATGCATGGCCACAACACCATCATGGACGGAGACAAATTAGAGGCCCGGCTTCAAAAGGCCACTGAGGAACTTTCCCGCACAACTGCAGAAAACAGAAATATGCAGCGCGACAATGCCGCTCTACGCGACGAAGTGGCAGGTCTGCGCCGCGAAGTGCAGCTGTTGCGGGAGCAGCTGGAGAGAGTACAGGGAGGACCTGATCTTCATAAAACAACGAAGCGGAAGGAGAACACGGTAGCGTCAATGTCGGTCGACGAGCTCCGCCGACTTATAGCGGAGCAGGCCGGCACAATGGTCAACGCCCGTATAGAGGGAATCAAGAGTCGACTGCCGCCAGAAGAGCGTCTGCGCCCACCACTGGCAGCAGACAAGAAGAAGACGCCAGCACCGGCGCCGACACTGGGGAAGGAAGCTCCTGGCCCTTCTCACGCCACTGCGGCTGCTCCTGCCGGGCGAGCCGCCAAAAAGAAGGCGAAGAAGAAGGAGAGAAAGAACAAGCAGCCGGGTGCCACAGCACCTATCTCAGAGGGACAAGCTCCCACTATCGCTGCCCCCAACACAAATGAGGGGCCCTGGCAGCTAGTGGGGAAAAGAGGCGCCGTAGTGAAACAGCGCCAAGCGGCGGACACCAAAAAGAAACAGGTGAGGAAAATTAAACTGCGGCCTCCACAGACTTCGGCGGTAGTCATAAAGCTGCGGCAGGAGGCTCAAGACAGCGGGGCATCATATGCGCAAGCGCTCTTGGGGGCTAAACAAAACATCAACCCCCAAGACTACGGTTGCGAGAGGGGGTTCTCCATCAGGCCCACTCAAACGGGGGCCCGGAAAATAGAGGTGCCGGTCGGTCAAAACGCCGACAAACTGGCCGAAAAATTGCGGGAGCTACTGGATCCCAGTCTCGTTGAGATCTCTAGGCCCACAAAATGTGCGGAGTTCCGCGTGTCGGGCCTGGACGATACAGTCTCGGCGGACGACGTTCGGTGCGCGGTGGCAAGGTCGGGTGGGTGCCCAGAGGCGGCTGTAAGCGTCGGCGATATCCGCCCCAGCCGCTTCGGAATGGGTGCCTGCCTTGTTCGATGCCCAGTGGCGTCCGCCAAAACTATAGCAGACGGCGGTAAAAAACTTCTTGTGGGCTGGGTATCTGCGGTGGTGAGTGTTCTGCCGCAGAAACCCCTTAGATGTTACAAATGTCTGGAGGTGGGGCACGTTCGCGCGATGTGCGAGTCGGCTGTGGACCGGTCCGACGCATGCTACCGCTGCGGGAAGACCGGCCACAAAGTTGCAGAGTGCAGTAACTCGCCACGCTGTGCATTGTGTGTGGCGGCTGGGAAGGCGAGCAACCATCCTCTGGGCGGCCAAGCCTGCCAGGCTGCCCAGCCACGGGGGAAGACGGCCAACAGGCTTACGAAGAAGAGGACCACGCCACCGGCCCCTAGCGCCACATCCGCAGATGGGGCCGAGGCGATGGAAATAGCCGCCTCCGTAGCGGCAGAGTAATGCCGAAATGGGGGAAGGGCGGAAAGCCCAGACCCCGTTGATGGTGAGAGCCGGGCGACAGAGATGGGGAAGCTCTGTCGCCCACTGCAGGGCTTTCGTGGTGGATGGGCGCGTTTTGTGTTTCGGCGCGCCCACACCGAGGGAGGGGGCTTGTGAGCTCCCAAAGAGGGGTCCCAAGGACCGCCGGCGGCGGACCGCGGTAGTATCTTAGCTTCCCGTGGCCCGTCGCATAGCGGCAGACGGAACACCGGGGGGTTTTAGTGGGTATGCCCGTCAGCCTTTTACTGACGGGTGAGTCCCACATAACCCCGCCGTCTCCCCAACGGTGGGGTATGCGTAACGCATTTCCCCCCGTAAAAAAAAAAGGTTAGGTTGGGGTGCAAGGTCGGATAGAACCTCCACGTGTTCCCGGCCCATTGTAGGTCCCACTTCATACGTGCGGTGGGAACGACAATGGGTTCGGGCCGGTGCATCCTGGGCGTCGTCGTATATAATTCCTTTGGGGATTGCATACGACGGCGGCTAATAATCCGACAACAGGGGGGGAGCTCGGCTGGCTGACCCGGGTAGCCTGGGTAACGGCAGCCGAGAAGGGGTATACCGTAACCCCGTACATGGTGCGGGGCCGGGGGCTGTCATCCTTCGGGATGGGGGCCGCGAGGAAGAAAACCTCTATAAAAAATTACGAGAGGGGGGCCTATGGGCCCAGCTCGCTATGCGAGCATGCTGGGGGCGTGTTCCGGTCCGAGGACTGGTTCCGGCCTACCCGCAACCCTGTACGTGGTGCAGGGAGTGGGGGCTGCCACTCCGGTGGGGGCCGCGTGGAGACAACCACTCTAAAAAACATCAAAGTCCCGGCGTTGAGAAACGTGATGTCGGGGCGCCCACGCCCACGCGTGGGTGGTTGGCGGATTACGGTCAACCCGCTAGCGTCACCCTCGAGTACCTCCCGCCCCTCGAGGCGTAACTAGGGTTACCCGGGTACAGGGGTCTCTGCCCGGGTGGACTGCTTACATCCCCCATAATCGTGGGAACAGAATGGAAAGTGAAAAATTAAATAAACCTTTAACTAGAAGTAGGTCCGGGAAGGACGGAGACAAGAAGAAACAAGGAGCTGTTTCCAGACAGCCAGCGACATTAAGACCTGTCGCACAGCCGATAGTGAGGTTAACCCCCCTGCCATTTGGCATTGTGGCGTCGACAAGCTCAACCTTTGAAGAGAGAGAACGCAGCAGAAGCTCATTGGAATCGTCAACGGACTCCATTGACTCAGCCCAAGACTGTAAACGTCCACGGACGGAAGAACCCTGTCATTCGGGAGACAGCGACTCAGGAGAGGAAGAAGCCCCCGCAGTTATGACAATTGCCAAGGCCCAAGCCGAAATAAAGGCGGCTACCTGGACGGACTTAGACGACGATATAGAGGGGAGCATTGCTGAAAAGGCAAGAAAATATCTACCCCCGCCAGGTGACGTAAGGAATAAACTGAACCTGAGCGACCTTCCAACCAGCCTTATTTGTCAGAAGGCCAGTATGGTGACCAGCATTGTCACTGACGTGGCCACCAAGTCGGGTCACCTAAAAGGGACATACGTGCGTATTCTGAAGGAAGCGGCCTCCCGAATTACGGAATGCCTCGAGCATGTGGGTAGTCGAAGCACCTCGAAGGAATGTGCTGTGCTAAATGCCAGGTACAGAAAGGTCACGGAGGAATACCGTTCCTTAAAGCTGGCCTGTGATACAATCGAGCAGGATAACCAACGCCTGCGCACACAAATGGAGGAGTTGAAGGTAGAGCTAGAAGTTCTAAAGAGGGCTCCTGCACCCACTTGTCAAAACTGCACAATTGGGAACGCAGCAGCGGGACTCGGGCAAGCGCCTATCATGGAAGAGGCCCTGGAAAACCTGAAGCGCTCCTTGATGATCTCGATCGGGGAGATGGTAAATACCCGTCTGGAGTCGATAGAGAAGAGGCTACCCGCCTCCCAGCCTATAAGGCCGCCCTTGGCGGCTGACCGCCAAAGAGCAGCGCAAGCGGCATTAGCTGCTCCAGCTGCCCCGGCGACTAGAAAGAACTTGACTGCAGTCCGCCGTACCAGGGCCGTGGCAGGGCCACAGCAGCCACAACCGGAGACGAGCACCAACGCAATTCCAGCCGCGGAGGAAGGCTGGACGGAAGTTAAAAGCAGAAAGCAGAGGCGGGCCAAACATACACCTGCTCAAATATCTACGCCAGAACTGCAGACCAAGCAGGTCGCAGCTTCTAAGGCGAAGCAGAAGCCGAAGAAGAAGAAAGTAAGACTGAACGCTCCACGCTCGGCAGCAGTCGTAGTGACTCTCACTCCAGAAGCTGTCAACCAGGGAGTGACATACGCCAGTGTAATACAGCGGGCAAAGGAGTCTTTCGACATTACCGAACTAGGTATCGAAGGCCTCCGTGTAAGAGAAACGGCAACCGGAGCCAGAAAGCTGGAGATACCAGGTGCTTCGAGTGGGCCGCTGGCTGATTCATTGGCCAGTAAAATTAAGGAGGTGGTTTCTGAAGTGGCTAGGGTCTCAAGACCTATGAGAAGCGCAGAGATTAGATTGTCGGGCCTCGACGATTCGATACGAGTGACAGACGTGGCTTCAGCCATAGCCGCAAAGGGAGAGTGTCCCGAGGACCAAGTGAGGGTAGGCGACATACGTACGGGGCCGGGTGGAGCTGGCACCGTTATAGTGAGCTGTCCAGTGACAGTGGCAAAAGTTGTGGCGCGGGATAGGAAAATAGTTGTCGGATGGAGTACCGTCGAGGTACGAGTCTTACCTCGTAGGCCACTAAGGTGTTACCGCTGCTTGGGCACAGGACACGCCCGGCAGTGGTGCCCATCAGAGGTGGATCGCAGTAACCACTGCTTCCGCTGCAGTAAAGAAGGCCACAAGGCAGCGGACTGCACAAAGAAGTTTTGGTGTGCGGTGTGCGCAGAGGCGCAAAGACCAGCTGGTCATCGGATGGGAGGCAGGAGTTGCGGCCCTCCTGTAACAAGGGGTAAACCCCCGGAGAAACCGACCGCCCTGAGAACGCCTGATGAAGATCAGGCAGATAACGCGGATGGTGAGGCGTTAGAAATGGAAGAGGACTTCCTGGAAACGTCTGTCGAGGCCAGCAGGCGGGGAGTGGGTAGCCCCTTGCCTGCATAGCACTGGTTTCGAGGGATTGAGGAGGAAGATGCCCAAGTGTGCTAGGGAATCTTTCTGGTATACGCGGGGGCTCAATAGGGGCCAGTCAGGACAGCCTGGTTGATTACCAACAAGGAGCCCAGGCTGTCGGTTCTGACCGTGACGGCACACAGACAGGTTTTAGTGGGTATGCCTTCGAGCACCCATCGGACCTCCCTGTCGTCGTCGGGTGGGTGCTCGAAGGAGAGCCCCACATAACTCCGTCGCCTGCCCAGCGACGGAGTATGCATAAGGCCGCATTTCCTGTCTTTAAAAAGGTTAGGTTAGGTTGGGGTGCAAGGTCGGATAGAACCTCCACGTGTGCCCGGCCCATTGTAGGTCCCACTTCACACGTGCGGTAGGAACGACAATGGGTTCGTGCCGGTGCATCCTGGGCGCCTTCGTATATAATCCCTTTGGGGATTGTATACGAAGGTGGCTAATAATCCGACAATTGGGGGGGGCTCGGCTGGCTGACCCGGGTAGCCTGGGTAACGGCAGCCGAGCAGGGGTAAACCGTAACCCCGTACATGGTGCGGGGCCGGGGGCTGTCATCCTTCGGGATGGGGGCCGCGAGGAAGAAAACCTCTTTAAAAATTACGAGAGGGGGACCTTATGGTCCAGTCCGCAATGCGGACGCATCGGGGCGTGTACTGGTCCGAGGATCGGTTCCGGCCCACCCGCAACCCTGTACGTGGTGCAGGGAATGGATACCGCCCGCCCTCTCTGGCGTATCTAGGGTTATCCGGGTGCAGGGGGCACCGCCCGGATGGACCACATATATCCCCCATACTCGTGGGAACACTATGGATAAAAATTTAAATTATAAAAAAATGTTTGGATTGGAAGGAGTGGACGAGAAGTCCAAAAAACAAGATGTTAAGGAGTCGGGCTTTAAACAGCCAATAGAAGTGGTTAAACAGCCCATAGTTCGGCTGTCTCGGACCCCAATACCGGGGCCTAGTAAAGCCAGCGACGAGAGGGAGCTACGGAGCAGGAGCTCATCTTGCTCCTCGATAATGTCTTTTACGTCTGAAAACCTGGAGACGAGTGGGCGTAAGCGCCCTAGATCAAGAGAGCCACTGTCCGGCAATGACGAGGACGATGACGGACTTTCTAAAGTGTCTAAAGTGTCAGCAGCAACACGTGGTCGAGGCCGTCCGTTTACTTCTGGCGAGAACGTGACGAGAGCCGCTTTGCGGACACAAGAATGCTACCTAGATACCGACGATGAAATCGCGGCGGTGCTTCAGAAAATACGTCCGCCGCCGAAATCAAAGAGGGACACCAAGCCGCCCGAAGAGAACGTCAGTGAGATGGCGGCTTGTGAAATATTACAAAGAGGCACGGACGGAGTGAACGCCGTCCTAGAAATCGCGACGAAATCTAAAAACCTGAAAGGCACCAGTGTCAGGGCCCTGAAGGAAGCGGCAGACCTGGTCAAACGGATGCTGACGGGGCTCTATGGTAGAGACGCTAACGAAGACTTGAAGCGGATAGAAGAGCGCTTCTTACAAGTTTCGAGGGATGTAACCAGACTTAGTACGGATAATGCCCGGATAACGAAAGAAAACGAACGACTGAGGGAGGAAGCAATAGCACTTCGGTGTGAGCTGCAGCTTGTTCGCAAAGATCTGGACTCTACTAAAGCGGAAGGAGCGCACTCAGACTCAAGAAAGAGTCGCTCAAAAAACACAGTTGGGGACATGACAGTGGATGAGCTTCGTCGGCTTATTATTGATCAGACGGGACCAATGATGAGTGCTCGCATTGAAGGTCTTGCAAGAAGGCTGCCGCCGGAGGAAAGAATCCGGCCACCATTAGCAGCCGACAAAAAGAGTAAGACGGCTGTAAAAACGCCACAGCCACAGGAAGGAACTGGCTTTACCCAAGAAGCCCTCGTCCCTGCCAAAGGGAAGGGAGCAAAGAAGAAAAAAGTCAAGAAGGCTAAAAGGGCTAGCTTAGCAGCGGTGGAAGCACTAGACAAGACAAGTCGAGAGGCGCAACCGGCTGCTGCTCCTAGTAATGCAGAAGACGGCTTTAGCTCGGTGACGTACAAGCGTGGTAAGCTGCAAAAGCAGAAGATCACCACCGAGAAGGACAGGGCACCCGCTCAGCCAAAACAGAAGCCGAAGAAGGCAAGGCTTCGTCCTCCCCGTTCGGCCGCTGTAGTTATTAAACTGCGACCAGAAGCGGTTGAGCAGGGGGCAAATTATGCACAGGTGCTCGCAAGCGCTAAAGGTAAGATCGGCAGTGAAATCTTCGGGTCTGGCCTGGGGTGCAAAGTTGCTGCGACGGGTGCCCGGTTAATTGAAGTACCGGGTGAAAACAACCAGGAGAGGGCGGAAAAGCTCCTCAACCGTCTCAAAGAGGTCCTAGATCCGCAGGTGGTCGAACTTTGCATGCCAATGAAGACTGCAGAGCTTCGCGTTACCGGATTGGACGATTCGGTGGTAGCGGCCGATATTCAAACGGCTGTAGCGAAACAGGGAGGGCGTTTAGAGGACACTGTGACCGTCGGAGAAATTCAACCTAGTCGCCTTGGCCTGGGCACAGCGATCGTTCGATGTCCAGTGGCGGCTGCAAAGCGGCTGTCCGAAGATGGGAAACGACGACTACTGGTGGGCTGGGTTTCAGCAGTCATCACTGTTTTGCCGCCGAGGCAAATGCGGTGCTACAGGTGCCTAGAGGTGGGCCATGTCCGAGCCAAGTGTGCGGGCATCGATAGGAGCAACCTATGTTTTAAATGTGGGGCTCCAGACCACAAAGCAGGAAGCTGTACTGCTGCACCAAAATGTATGGTGTGCGTAGCAGCTAAAGTTGCATCGAACCACATGCTGGGGGGCAAACTCTGTAAGCCCCCTAAGCCCAAGCGGGAACAGAGGAAGTCGGCGATCATTGCCACACCAGCGACTGCCCCAACAACACCAGTAGCAGGCGCCGAGGCGATGGATGTTGCCACAATCGATAGTGGCCGAGTGAGAGCGGGGTCGGAGGAGGCAGAAAGCCTAGATCCCTCCTTGCTATGAGAGCCTGGCCGGCGGAAACGGGGAGCTTCCGCCGCCCATATTATGGCTTACGTGATGGAAAGATGCGCTTAGTGTTCCAGCGCATCTTTTCAAAAGAGGAGAGCTAACGAGCTCTAGATGAGTATGGGTCCAAGAGTTGGGACAACCGGCAGCGGGCTGCGGTAGCCATACCATTTTCCCGTGGTCCACTGCAGTAACGGCTGAGGAACACCCAGGGGGTTTTAGTGGGTTCGAGCCCCACATAACCCCTCTGTCTCCCCGTGGCAGGGGGGTATGCGAAGGCATTTCCCCCTGGAAAAAAAAAAAAAAAAAAAAAAAAAGGTTAGGTTAGGTTAGGTTTTTTTTTTTTTTTATTAAATGAAATTACAACTGCAGACTCTTGGTCCGCACTTTTTTCCTTTTGATAATAATTTTATTATATTAAAATACAATTTCTTGCTTGCTATTATTACACTATCACAGTGTGCTCCGCGACTTAATTACTAAGTATAAGTTATTTTATTATAATGTTTTTGTTATTTTACTTTTAATACAATTTGTCACAATTCTAGAGTTTCCTTATATACTAGGGTTAGTGTTTCTTATAGTAGGTTTTTTTTTTTTTTTTTTTTTTTTTTTTTTTTTTTTTTTTTTTTTTTTTTTTTTTTTTTTTTTTTTTTTTTTTGTGTAGATTGTTCTTATTGTGCTAATACATGCTTTTGTTGTTTTTATTTTATATTAATCTAGTACTAATTTTATTAATCTAGTACAAGTAGTCTTAACCTAGTATTTTTTTTTTTTTTTTTTTTTTTTTTTTTTTTCCCCTTATATAACATGTTGGAATTATCTCGTTTGAGAAGTTATTACTGTCTCGGGCAGAGACAGCAGTGCAACGTCCTAGTGCTATTTCTTTTGTTAAGTTTTCCTGCGCAGCGAGGTTGTTCTCAGGTCCAGGGAGACCTGGAGAATTTTATCCCTGATGGGTGTGTCTCCGCGCCTGATGGCCATTTTAAGGTTATACTCGGTTATTTCTGCCGGCGTCGCCTTCTCCGCACGAAGTATCAAACGAGCAGTTGCGTCGTTTGTTGCGCTGTCGGTGTAATAGGTACAGCTCTTGGTGTGCCTAGAGATTGCGACGACGGCATGAGGGACGCTTTGGAGAAGGTGGGATTTTTTGGAAGTTGTACGTACAACAACCACTGTCTCATAAGTTAATCCCTGCGCTTCGTGGATGGTTAGGGTTCGGGATTCCGGTTGGGTTCCATAACCTTGGCCGATAAGCAGTGCTTTTTCGGCCTGTGTGTGGACGAGGTATAAGATGCCGTCCGATCGCGGAATTTCCGATCCCGTATACCTTTTCAGCGCAAGGGATTTGATGAGAGGTTTGGCCGAGTATATGCCACTGTAGATTTCATTGAGGGCATATGCTACGTCCATCGGGTTCCTGTACGTACAAAGTAGGTCTTTTGTTATATTAGTAACAAGGTTTGGTCTATTGTAAGTCAGTGGAAAGAGGTTATTTCGATCTATATAGGGGAGTTGGTTGTTATCCCCTATTAAGAGGGCTTCACTGGCTCGGGCTATTTGGATTGCCAGCACTATGGATCCAAAATGGTTCATTAAGGCTTCGTCCACCATGAGGCGTGTACACGATTCGCCTTCGTGAATACCATTAACGAGTAGGGATGCCATAGTGCGCACTCGTTTTTTGGCTCTGTTGCCGATTTTTGGCTCCAGTTTTTCCCTCAGATCTTTTGCTGCCTCTGTAGTGGTGGTGACTATAATGTCCTTTTCCACGTCAATTTGGGACATTACCCAGGTCGTTTTACCGCACCCGGGGACTCCGTTGACCCAAGAAATTGTGGGTGTCGTCCAGCGCTCCGGGTAGCCTCCTTCGAACAGGCTGCCCGCTATGGTTTTAGCCATTTCGAGTATCCTGTCGTCCAGCATCACCCTGGTGCACTTGGCAACCACCACAATTGGATCTTCGGGTGGTGTTTTAAAGATAGAAACCCCTTCGCTTTTGGTTCTTTCCTCGTCACTTTCCACAAAACCACAAGTGCCGCTGTATGCTGCCATGTATGACCCCGACATGCAACCCGCTAGGACTTTGGCGTTGTCATTGTCATAGATGGCCGCCTCGGCTTCGCTTAATAGAACCTGTAGCAGGCCAATTGTGTCCCGGCGGTAAACCTGGATGATTTTCTCACAGGTGTCCGTATTAACTTTGCGGGTTGCCTTGGTAACTGCTACAAATTCCAAGAATGCGTTTATCATGTGGTCTTGTGGTCCGTGAACCGGTATGAACTGAGGGGCTTCTATCTGACCCATGTCTGCGCGTGATCGGGGAGGGCGGGGTGGTTCCGATTTTTGACGCGGAGGTGGTTTGGTGAAGTCTTCCACCGCCTTTTCCACTGACTTTATTCTTTTACGGTCCATTATTTTTTTATTTATGATATTAGGGATCGCCTGGAAGGCCTTGCCCAGGGTTGATAACATCGACGATAGTTTATTTCCACTATCGATGTTATTGGAGCTCTGAGCCTCTACTCTCTCTTCTTCCACCCTCAGTTGGAGACGTTCTGAACCACTGATGTCCGGGTTCCGAACGGGGCAGTCCCAGCAATCAGTGGGGATTTGTGATGCGCCCTGGCCGTGGGGTAGAAGGTAGCTTAGACTCTGGCCTCTGTCCTCATACACCACTAATTCGTGGTATTTTGAGGACAAGAGAACCCCTTCGTAGTCTTTAGTTTCCCCCTTGATGTAGGCAACGGTCATGGCGTCCACACTGATTTTCCGAGGAGGGGTCTCAGGAGTACCTTGGCTCCCGATGCTCTTCAGCACTGCGCACATTTGTTCGAACTCGGTGATGTCATAACCGGCGCAGAATAGTGCGATGACTTTGTTGTCCTTTCGCACCAATTTGCACGTGTTGTTCTCGACTTCCACCGTTGGTAGTTGGTCGAACACTTTGCGGCGCATCGTTATTTTCTTTGTGCTGCCGTTTAGCAGGGCACCGAGGCCTGGTGAGATGGTAACCCTATTTTTAGCTAGGGCACAGCAGTAGGCTATTCCAAGACGTTCGGTGTTATTGTCCATGAACAGCGCTACTCCCCTTAGCCTTATTCCAGGGCGACCCGCAGGGGCCAAGGACAGTAAGTCCAATTTTGTTGTAATATTAGGCATTTTAGGTTGGCTTGTTGGTGGTTGTGTTGGTGTTTGAGTATTTGGGTTAGGTTAGGTTAGGTTAGGTTAGGTTAGGTTGGGGCGCTGGATGGTGGCCTCCCCGCGGCGCGTCCTGGAAACGAGCTGGTGCACGGTAACGCAGTGCCCAGTTTCGGCTGACACCATCCATCCATCTGTGACTGTTACGTTCTTGAGGATCTTGTTGCGATTGCTGTGACTTCTATCTTGTTGAGTTTTGTGGTGACTGTGCGCGTGTCTCCCTCACCGATCGACGTTTTGTCGAACTCTGACGGAGGCGGGTGCCATCATTGTTGTTACAGTGTACGTTGGTCAAACCGTCGTAGGTGTGGATCTCTGTTTGAGAGAGACATATCTTTCGGCAGGTTTATTTAGTGGAATTATTAGTATCTGACTTGGCTTTGTTTTTGGACTTAAGAACTTTCTTTTTGTTTTGGGCTGTTGTTGTTGAACCCGAGCTGCTTGTGTTTCGGTCTATTTGGCAGGAAGACAACTGTTTTTGGGTCATTCTTTTGGAGATAGTGTGTCTCCACGATACCTCAACATGATTGAGGGCGTGGAGACGGTATCGGCGGGAGAAGGATTAAGTCAATCTGCTACCCCGGCGCGTGAGGATTGCCGTTCAAAGGCAAAAATGACGACAAAAAAGCGCCCCCGTGAAGGCATACATCAGTCGGACTCGGAGATCGACGTGGTAGAGGAGGTTACGGTGCCAAAGCCAAAGATGAGCACTTCATTTAGAGGAAGACTGCAAAAAGTTCGTGCTTGTCGAATCGGGGCGGCTCGGGCAGTCACAAGTCCGCCAGAGTTGACCGAGGAGGAGTATGATACGGAGGAGGAAGCGGCGAGTGGTATCGCTGCATATATGAAGACGACCGACCGCTCACCTCCACCAGCGAAGAAGAATGTGAAGCCGATCTCCCCAAGCACGACGACGGAGGCGCTCGGCAAACAAGGACTGGTCTTCATCAATCAGATGAGAAGTGCGGCGTCGAATTCGCGGAATATAAAGAATTCAATTAAAAAAAGAATCTTAGATTCTACTGCTGGGTTGGCCCGGGTTCTCGAGCACTTCATGAACCTCACATGTACGGAGGAGACGAGGCGACTGCAGGCCGAGAACCAGGCGCTCAACCACCAGATGGCTCTGCTCAGGAGCGACTTGACCGCCCTGAGGAAGCAGGCCAGTGAGAGGCTCACGAAGGCTAGGGAGGACAAGCCTGGTAGCCAGGCCATACAGGAGGCGGAGGTAGAATCCCTAAGGGATTATGCTGGAGTGGAAGGAGTGAATGTCGAGAAGATGGTTAGTGCTCCGGAATTCAGTATTCTCTCCGAAATGATAAAGAGGGCTTGTATGGAGGCGGTCGGCGGGTACGTCAACGCCAGACTGGAGGGTTTGGAAAGCAGGCTGCTCCCGCAGGCTGCCCTCCGTCCGCCTCTTGCAGCGGACAGGAGGCTGGCTGCTGTTCCGTCAACTTCTTCGGGCGTTCAGGCTTCAGTGCCCAAACCAAGGCAGGGAGTCCTTCCTCCGAGGAGGCAGCCAGAGGCACCAGCTACTGAGGAGGTGTCTGAGACCGGACAAAGAGAGTCTCCCTGGCAGATAGCTGGGAAGTCGGCGAAAAAGAAGAAGGGGGCGGTGACTGCGGCCGCCTCAACATACTCAGAAGCTGCCAGGACGCCAGCTGTGGCCCGGGCGCCGCAAACCAAGGCTAAGCCCCCTAAGCTGGTGCAGGCAAAGGGGCCGAAACTGAATCCACCTAAGACGGCTGCGGTGGTTCTCACCATCCCTCCTGAAGCAGCAGAAAAAGGTGTGACATACGCCATGGCCATTGCAAAGGCCAAGGCTGAGGTCAGGCTCTCCGAGCTTGGGATCGAGGGCGTCAACATCAAACCGACGCAGACAGGGGCCCGGATCATAGAGATCAAAGGGGAAGCCAGTCAGGAGAAGGCTGACCAACTGGCCGAAAAGATCAAGGGCACCTTAGAAGGCATGGCGAGGGTGACTAGGCCAGTAAAAACAGTCGACCTACGCATTACTGGCCTAGATGACTCAGTGGAGCTGGAAGAGCTAAGAAAGGCCCTGGCCGAAAAAGGGGGGTGTGCCCCTGATCAGGTAAAGGTTGGACCAATACGTTCTGGTCCGGGAGGGTCAGGATCGGCAATGGCTAAATGCCCGGTGGTGGCTGCGAAAAGCCTGGTGGCTGCAGGACGTCTCCTGGTGGGCTGGAGTGCAGCGCAGGTTAAGGCACTGGAGCCGCTTCCGCTCCGGTGCTTTAAATGCATGGGAATAGGGCACACTAGGCAGCTGTGCCCAAGCGAGGTGGACCGCACTAAATTGTGTTTTAGGTGCGGGAAAGAGGGGCACAAAGCTGTGGGCTGCCTAGTGGAGCCAAAGTGTGTGGTCTGCCAGGAGGCAAAATTGCCTGCTGGCCACGTGATGGGAGGAAGAAAATGCGCCCCGCCAATAAGAAGGGGTAAACCGATCCCCGAGGCACGGACAGCCCAGCCTGCGACGCAGGTGGCGGCAGTAGAGGAAGAAGTCTTTGAGGATGTTGGTATGTCAGCTTAATGCCCAGTCAACATATAAGCATCCTTCAAGCAAATGTGAACCACGCAGCTGGTTCACAGGATTTGTCCATGCACCATGCTGTGGAATGGGGCATAGATTTGGTGGTGATGTCGGAACCCTACTGTGTGCCGCAAAGGTCCAACTGGCTGGGATCTGCGGACGGCACAGCGGCGCTCATGACGCCTAGTACCGCCGCTCGCTCCCCTCCCCTCTTACTCAAGGAGAGGGGTCCGGGATACGTAGCGGCCTACTGGGGGGAAATTGCTCTTGTTGGGGTTTACTTCTCCCCTAACAGGGGAGTCGCTGAGTTGGAGAGCTGGGCGAATCGTCTCAGTGGTGTGGTAGGGCGGATGGCCCCAAGGCAGGTACTTGTCGCTGGTGACTTCAACGCCAAACACGAAGCATGGGGCGCCCGCACCACAGATCCGAAGGGGGAGGTGATCCTGGATTGGGCGGTGGCGTCAGGTCTGGAGGTTCTGAATAGGGGCACCGCCTTCACCTGCGTGAGGGGCAGAGGTGGTTCGCGGGTAGACCTAACCTTTGCCTCTCCTTCCCTGGCAGCCAAGGTGGAAAACTGGCGCGTATTGTCAGAGGACGAGTCTCTGTCGGATCATCCGTATATCCGCTACGAGATCTCGTCCTCGGGGCCAAACGCCCGTACGGTCCCAAATGGGCAGAATGCGCAAGCGTTCTTTCCCAGGTGGGCGTTAGGCAGGCTAAACCTGGAACTGGCAGAGGAGGCGGCGCTGGCTCAGGCTTGGAACCTCCAGGATAGACGGCACGACGGAGTGAGCCTGGATGAGCGGGTGGGCCAACTTACAGCATCGCTCACCGCGGTGTGTGATGCGGCTATGCCGCGGGTAAGGGGCCCCCCAACGAAATCTCAGGTCTACTGGTGGTCCGGAGAGCTTGGGTCGCTTCGTGCTGCTTGTCTTAGGGCTAGGCGCGGGCTCCAACGTTGCAGGCGCCGACACAGGCGGGAGGACGGTGAGGAGGAAAGACTACTTCATGCCTACAGAGAGGCGAAGAAGGAGTTCAGGGTTGCCATTGTTCGGGCCAAGTCCCACGCCTGGGAGGTCTACCTGGCCGATCTTGACCGTGACCCGTGGGGGAGACCTTACAAAATGGTGAGGAGCAAGCTGAAACACCAGGCCCCTATCACGGAGAGTATGGAGCCGGAACTACTGGCTACAGTCGTGGACAGCCTATTTCCGACAACAGTGCCTAGTACGACCCCTTGGACGATCCGCCGGGCAGCTTGCACACCAGCAGCTGGCTCCGGCTTTGTGCCGGTCTCACAGGTGGAGCTAGACGTGGCACTGGAGCGCCTTGGGCAGAAGAGGAAGGCTCCAGGACCCGACGGAATTCCGGGGCGGCTCCTCGCCACTGCCCTCAAACATCTTGGGGAGCCCCTTCAGGACATATTCAATATATGCCTGGAGAGCGGCGAGTTCCCTAAGGCGTGGAAGAGGGGACGCCTCTGCCTATTAAGGAAGGAGGGCAGGCCTGTCGACTCTCCAACAGCCTACCGCCCAATTATACTACTGAATGAGCTCGGCAAGATTCTAGAAAAGATTATTGCCGAGCGGCTCGTCAGCCACATGGAGGACATGGGGCCGAATCTTTCACAAGCCCAGTATGGCTTCCGACGAGGGAAGTCGACAATCGATGCCATACTAGCTCTTAGGAAGCACACAGAGAGGGCAATAAATAGGGGAGAGAAGGTTCTAGCTGTTTCCTTGGACATCAGGAACGCGTTCAACTCTCTCCCCTACAGTGTAATCAAGGAGGCCCTAATCTTCCACCACGTGCCCCCTTACTTGAAAAGGGTTATAGAGTGCTACCTAGAGAGCAGGGAAGTGCTCTATATCACCTCAGACGGCAGGGTAGTTTCGAGGGATATGGCCTGCGGGGTTCCACAGGGGTCAGTGCTAGGGCCACTCCTGTGGAACATGGGCTATGACTGGGTCCTGCGCGGTATTCTCCCTCCCAGGATGGGTGTCTTCTGCTACGCAGATGATACCCTGGTCACGGCGCGGGGCGAAAGTTTTGAAGAGGCTAGGCGGCTTGCGGGGATCGGAGCCTCCTTAGTCATAGGCCGAATCCGAGCACTCGGGTTGGACGTAGCGGTGGACAAAACCGAGGCCATGCTCTTTCATGGTCCTCGGAGAGGCCCACCAGCAGGGGCAAATGTGAGAGTGGACGGCACGTTGATCCCACTGAGGCAGAACCTCAAATACCTGGGGTTGGTGCTGGACGGACGCTGGAAGTTTGGAGCCCACTTCCAGCAATTAGCCCCCAGGCTAGTAAAGGCTTCAGCGGGACTCGGAAGACTCCTGCCGAACATTGGCGGGCCAGGTGCGGCATGCCGTAAGCTCTACACGGGGATCGTGAGGAGCATAGCTCTTTATGGAGCTCCGGTGTGGGCGGACGCCTTAGATGCGGCCAATAAGGCCAACCTCAGGCGCCCACAGAGGACAATAGCCATCCGTGCCATACGGGGCTATAAATCAGTGTCCTGGGCTGCAGCCTGCGTGCTGGCGGGCTCCCCACCGTGGGAAATGGAGGCCCAGGTCCTGAAAGAGGTTTACCTCGAACGCAAGCGGGCGAGGGAGCTGGGAGAGATGACCACAATGGATGGTGCGATGGGCGTCAGACAAAGAGCCGAAGATCTGCTAATGGGGTGTTGGGAGCAAGAGCTCGGTACCCCAACGGCGGGTATTAGGACAGTCGAAGCCATCCGCCCCGTACTGCGGCAATGGCGAGACAGGAAGCACGGAGCGGTAACCTTCCGACTGATACAGGTATTTACCGGGCATGGCTGCTTTGGTAAGTACCTGTATCGGATCCGGAGGGAGCCGACCCCTGGCTGCCATGGTTGCGGAGCTGCGGAAGACACAGCACGGCACACCCTTGAGGAGTGTCCGGCGTGGGATCCGCAGCGTCGCATTCTGACAGCGGCGATCGGAGGGGACCTCTCACTACCGAGCGTGGCGCGCGCTATGCTGACCAGCGTAGAGGCATGGAATGCGGCGGTCGCCTTCTGCGAGGAGGTTATATCGCGGAAGGAGGCCGCCGAGAGGGAGCGCGAGGCAGACACTAATGCTAGCCTCTTACGCCGAAGACGGACGGGTGGAAGAAGGCGGCGCTATGCGCACCTTATCCCGCCCTAACCCCCGCCCATCCGGGGGGAGTGCCGCTCATGCTCTTCTCAGCCTGGAGAAGATGTTATAGAGCGGCCGTGTCGTCGCAAAGGAGGTTCTGTCAAGACCATCTCCAATGCGGAGGGAAGGGAGTTAGGGGCGGCGCGAAAGGGCGCGTAAGCCCCTGCTTCCGGGGAGGTCAGCTGACGGTGGATGGGTGATCCACCGTCGGTATTGCAGAGACCTCAAATGATTGGGGGGTATGCCCACTGTGTACCCGGGCATCCCCCGTTTAAGAGGGGGCCGTCAAGCTGCCTGCCGGAGGTTCCACGTGGTGACTGCCAAAACGGACCCACGGAACCCAACGGCTGCAGAGAGGGTGCACCGAGGGGTTTTAGTGGGTATGCCCGTCAGTCTTTTACTGACGGGCGAGTCCCACATAACCCCACCGTCCACCCAGCGGTGGGGTATGCGTAAAGCATTTCCCCTCGCTAAAAAAAAAAAAAAAAAAAAAAAAAAAAAAAAAAAAAAAAGGTTAGGTTAGGTTAGGTTAGGTTGGGGTGCAAGGTCGGATAGAACCTCCACGTGTGCCCGGCCCATTGTAGGTCCCACTTCACACGTGCGGTGGGAACGACAATGGGTTCGTGCCGGTGCATCCTGGGCGCCTTCGTATATAATCCCTTTGGGGATTGCATACGAAGGTGGCTAATAATCCGACAACTGGGGGGGGGCTCGGCTGGCTGACCCGGGTAGCCTGGGTAACGGCAGCCGAGCAGGGGCAAACCGTAACCCCGTACATGGTGCGGGGCCGGGGGCTGTCATCCTTCGGGATGGGGGCCGCGAGGAAGAAAACCTCTATAAAAATTACAAGAGGGGGACCTCAAGGTCCGGTCCGCAAGCGCGGACGCGTCGGGGCGTGTTCTGGTCTGAGGATCGGATCCGGCCCACCCGCAACCCTGTACGTGGTGCAGGGAGTGGGGGCCGCCACTTCGGTGGGGGCCACGTGGAGATAACCACTTTAAAAAATCCTCAAAGGCCCGGCTCTGGAGTAACGTGGCGTCGGGCGCCCGTGCGCGGGTGGTTGGCGGAGAGCGTCAGCCTATTAGCGACACCCACGGATACCGCCCGTCCTCCGTGGTGTATTTAGGGTTACCCGGGTACAGGGGGCACTGCCCGGGTGGACTGTTTATTTCCCCCACACTCGTGGGAACAGCATGGAAAAGTTAAAATTTAAAAATATGTTTTTGTCGGAGGGAGAAAAGAAGAAGGTAGAGGAGAAGGCTGAGTTTAAGCAACCGGCCGATAAACAGCTTATCGATTTGGCAAAGCAGCCACTTGTAGTTTTGTCGAGGACACCCATCCCGTCCTCAAGCGGAGTTACTGTTGAGAGTAGAACTGGCAGCAGAGCCAGCAGCAGAGTAGGAAGTTTGAGGGAGGACCGAAGTAGGAGCTCGTCTTGCTCGTCTCATATGACGATTGGAGAGGATTTCGATCCCCTTAACCCGGATTCGACACCTGGCCGTAAGCGGCCAAGATCAAAGGACCCTGAGCTGTCGTGCGAGCTTGGATCAGAAGAGGAGTTTGTTGTTGCCGGTGAAGCGAAGCGTGGTCGCGGCCGATTGCTTACAGGTCGCCATTCACGTGTACCGCACGGAAAGACACTCAAACCAAAGCAGTCGGAGTTGACGGCTGATGAGGCGATTGCCGCAAAAGCAGAAACACTACGTACGTCACGAAATGCCGCGGAACCCCCGAAGGAGAATCTGGACGATCTGCCAACATGCGAGCTCCTCAAAAGGGGCATGGACGGCGTATCAGTGGTCATGGAGGTGGCTTCAAAATCAAGTCACCTTAAAGGTACAAGCGTAAAGGCCCTCAAGGACTCAGCGGCCCATATAACAACGATGATGAACGCCATGTATGGTCGTTATACTAACGATGATATCAGGCGGTTAGAGGTGCGTCTAGGAAAAACGACCGAAGAGCTCGCTTTGGCGAGATCTGAGAATGCTCGCATCTTTGCGGACAATATGCGACTAAGAGAGGAGATGGGTGCTATTCGGCGTGAACTGGAACTTGTGCGTGGAGGACTTGACAAACAGCAAGAAGGGTCAGTCTCGAGCGTGTCCCAAAGAAGACAACGTCACCCAAAAAGAACCATAGGTGACATGACGGTGGAAGAGCTACAAAGGATAATAGCAGAGCAGGCTGGCACTATGGTCAGCGCCCGTATTGAAGGCTTGAGCCGGCGGCTCCCACCAGAGGAGAGAATAAGACCTCCCCTTGCAGCCGACAAAAGGAAGGAGAGCAGTCACACAGGTCCTCCTGCGTGCGGCCTATCACAGCCGAAGCCACCGGCGGCCGCACCTCCTACCTCGACTTCTACAAAGAAGAAAAAGGAGAAGGGAAACAAGAAGAAGGCAGCCAGCGTACCTGCAGCTACACCGACTATGAAGTCCTCTTCAAAGCAACCGGCTCCTGATACCGGTGCCACTGACGGCGGCTGGCAGACGGTTGGTAAAAACGGGAAGGTTTTAAAAGAGAAGCCACCACCCAAAGAAGGAAGTCAGAAAGCCTCAGGGAAGACCAAAATACGTTTGCGCCCTCCTAAATCGGCTGCGGTTGTTATTAAACTGCAACCCGAAGCTGTGGAAAAGGGGACGACGTACGCCCAAGTGCTGTCGACACTGAAGGGCCATATTGACTCCTCAATAATCGGAGAAGGCCTAGCCTGCAGAGCTGCGGCTACTGGTGCCCGCAAACTCGAGTTACGAGGGGCAGACGGCGGGGAGAGAGCAGACCGACTTCTTAGTCGGCTTAAGGAGGTATTGGACCCAAACGTTGCAGAGGTGTCGAGGCCCACAAAATTCGCGGCATTTCGTGTATCGGGTCTGGATGATTCGGCGTCGGCTGCGGAGGTTCGTCAGGCCGTTGCTCGAGCTGGAGACTGCCCAGAAGAGATGGTGCTGGTTGGCGAAATATACCAGAGCCGTTTCGGAATGGGCGCAACACTAGTTAGGTGTCCGGTGGCGGCCGCTAAAACAATAACGGGGAGCGGCAAAAAACTTCTAGTTGGTTGGGTCTCGGCATCCGTAAAAATTCTTCCGCCGAGACCCATGAGATGTTACAAATGCTTAGAGAAGGGGCATGTTCGCGAACAATGCACTAGTGAAGTGGACCGGAGCGAGATATGTTACCGGTGTGGCCTGCCCGGCCACAAAGCTGGAAAATGTTCCGCCTCTCCTCACTGCGCCGTCTGCGCAGCAGCAGAGATAGCTGCGGACCACGTGCTCGGGGGCAAGTCCTGTAAGGCCCCCGCATCAAAGCGTAAAGGACGAACGAAGGCAACCGCTACTCCGAAGCCTGCCCAGCCAGAACCTACGGCGGCAGGCACGGAATCTATGGAAGTGGCTCATGAAGAGCTGCCAAGCGGTGCGAGGGCGGAATAAGGGCTAATGCCCGAGTCCGCTTCCGCAGTGAGAGTCGGGCGGCGAAAGCGGGGAATTTTCGTCGCCCATTAAAGGGCTTTCGTGGTGGAAGGCACGCAAAGTGTTCCTGCGTGCCTTTTACAGTTGGTGGGAGGTTTGAGGCTCCCAACAAGAGATTGTATCCAATAGGATGACCGGCGACGGGCCGCGGTCGCAATTCCTGATCCCGTGACCCGCCGCAATACGGCAGAGGGACACCCAGGGGGTTTTAGTGGGTTCAAGCCCCACATAACCCCCCTGTCTCCCCGTGGCAGGGGGGTATGCGAAGGCATTTCCCCCTGGACAAAAAAAAAAAAAAAAAAAAAAAAAAAGGTTAGGTTAGGTTAGGTTGGGGTGCAAGGTCGGATAGAACCTCCACGTGTGCCCGGCTCATTGTAGGTCCCACTTCACACGTGCGGTGGGAACGACAATGGGTTTTGGGCCGGTGCATCCTGGGCGCCTTCGTATATAATCCCTTCGGGGATTACATACGAAGGTGGCTAATAATCCGACAACTGGGGGGGCTCGGCTGGCTGACCTGGGTAGCCTGGGTAACGGCAGCCGAGCAGGGGCAAACCGTAACCCCGTACATGGTGCGGGGCCGGGGGCTGTCATCCTTAGAGATGGGGGCCGCGAGGAAGAAAACCTCTATAAAAATTACGAGAGGGGGGCCGTCAGGCCCAGCTCGCTACGCGAGCAAGTCAGGGGCGTGTTCCAGTCTGAGGACTGGTTCCGGCCCACCCGCAACCCTGTACCTGGTGCAGGGAGTGGGGGCCGCCACTTCGGTGGGGGCCACGTGGAGATAACCACTCTAAAAAATCTTCAAAGGCCCGGCGTTGGAGTAACGCGGCGTCGGGCGCCCGTGCGCGGGTGGTTGGCGGAGAGCGTCAGCCTGCTAGCGACACCCTCAGGTACCTCCCGCCCCCTGAGGTGTAATTAGGGTTACCCGGGTACAGGGGTCTCTGCCCGGGTGGACCGATTAATTCCCCCATACTCGTGGGACTAGCATGGAGAATTTGAAATTTAAAAATATGTTTTTGTCGGAGGAGGAGAAGAAGAAGGTAGAGGAGAAGGCTGAGTTCAAGCAACCGGCCGATAAACAACTACAAGATTTGGCCAAACAGCCAGTCGTTGTTCTGTCGAGGACACCCATCCCGTCCTCAAGCGGAGATCCTGCTGGTAGTAGGGTAGGTAGCAGAGCTAGTACCAGAGCTGGCAGTGCAAGAGATGACAGGAGTCGGAGTTCGTCTTACTCTTCTCAAATGTCGTTTGAAGAGGACTTATATCTTCAACACCTGGAGTTGAACCCTGGCCGTAAAAGGCAACGATCCAAAGACCCCGACTCTCATGGCATTGGCTCGGAGGAGGATGTCGTCGTTACTGGCGATGCAAAGCGTGGCCGCGGCCGACCTTCTTCTACTGGTCGCCACGTTGGCCTGTTGCGCGCCCGAATGGAGCTTGCTTCTAAGCAACAGTCAGAACTAGCAGCTGACGAGGCGATAGCGGCTAAGGCGAAAATTCTATGTCCGCCACGCAAGGCTGCCGAAACCCAAAAGGATGAGAACACTGACGAGCTTGCAACGTGCGAGCTTCTCCAAAGAGGCATGGAAGGCGTGTCCGTGGTTTTAGAAGTGGCCTCTAAGTCGGGGCACTTAAAAGGAACGAGCGTTAAAGCTCTTAAGGATTCGGCATCCCTCATCACAAAAATGATGAACGCCATGTACGGGCGTTACACCAACGATGACATCAAGAGACTGGAGGTACGTCTAGGAAAAACTACGGAGGAACTCGCTCTCGCCAGAAAGGAAAATGCCCGCATTTCTGCGGACAATATGCGGCTGAGAGAAGAGATGGGTGCTATACGGCGTGAGCTAGAGCTGGTCCGCGAGGGGCTAGGCAGGCAACAAGAAGCACCCCCCACGGACAAGAAACAACGTCGCACTAAGAAGACAGTAGGCGACATGACTGTGGAGGAACTGCAGAGACTCATAGCGGAGCAGGCGGGCACTATGATGAACGCCCGCATTGAAGGTCTGAGCCGGCGGCTTCCGCCTGAGGAACGAATGCGGCCGCCTCTTGCTGCGGATCGAAGAAAAGAGAGCGGGCTGGCAACGGCTTCTGTGCCTAGCTCATCACAGCGCACAGCTGCCGCCCCTCTTTCCTCTTCTTCTCCTGCCAAGAGGAAAGAAAAGGAAAATAAGAAGACGAAAAAGAAGGCAAGTGCAATTACAAAACCGGCACAAGAAGTAAATCCCAGCCCACCCTCATCGGCTCCCTGTCCTGCAGAAGAGGAATGGCAAACCGTGGGGAAAAAGGGAAAAACTATAAGGGAAAAGGCTTCTCCCAACAAAGAAGAACAAAAGAAAGGGTCAACAAAAAAGAAAGTTAGGCTTCGCGCTCCTAAAGCGGCTGCGGTGGTCATAAAGCTGCAGCCAGAAGCAGCAGAGAAGGGCATGACGTACGCCCAAGTGCTCTCAGCACTCAAGAGTCATATCGACTCGTCAATAATAGGGGAGGGCTTGGCCTGTAGAGCTGCTGCCACGGGCGCCCGCAAAATCGAGCTGCGAGGAGAGGACGGTGGGGAGAGGGCCGACCGACTCCTATGCCGATTAAAAGAGGTGCTTGACCCAGATGTAGCGGAAGTATCCAGGCCAACAAAATTCGCGGCATTCCGTCTGTCGGGCCTAGACGATTCAGTTTCGGCTGCCGAAATCCGTGCAGCCGTAGCAAGGGCTGGAGGATGCCCCGAAGAAATGGTTTTGGTGGGCGCAATATACCAAAGCCGTTTTGGAATGGGGGCAACTTTAGTAAGAAGTCCAGTGGAGGCGGTCAAAAGGATAGCCCAAAGTGGCAGGAAACTTTTGGTTGGTTGGGTCTCGGCGTCTGTTAGGATTCTCCCGCCGAGGCCCATGAGGTGTTACAGATGTCTCGAGAAGGGGCATGTGCGGGAGAAATGTACGGGTGACGTGGACCGTAGCGAAATCTGCTACCGGTGTGGGATGCCCGGCCACAAAGCGGGAAAATGTTCCGCCTCTCCTCACTGCGCCGTCTGTGCAGCAGCGGAGGTAGCCGCGGACCATGTGCTCGGGGGCAAGTCCTGCAGGGCCCCGGCATCAAAGAGGAAAGGACGAGCGCCGGCGACCACTGCTCCGAAGCCTGCCCAACCAGAACCTACGGCGGCAGGCACGGACGCAATGGAAGTGGCCCACGAAGAGCTGCCAAGCGATGTGAGGGCGGAATAAGGGCTAATGTCCGTGTCCGCCTCTGCAGTGAGAGCCGGGCGGCGAAAGCGGGGAATTTTCGTCACCCATTAAATGGCTTTCGTGGTGGAAGGCACGCAAAGTGTTCCTGCGCGCCTTTTACAGTTGGTGGGAGGTTTGAGGCTCCCAACACGAGATTGTGTCCAATAGGATGACCGGCGACGGGCCGCGGTCGCAATTCCTGATCCCGTGACCCGCCGCAATACGGCAGAGGAACACCCAGGGGGTTTTAGTGGGTTCAAGCCCCACATAACCCCCCTGTCTCCCCGTGGCAGGGGGGTATGCGAAGGCATTTCCCCCTGGTAAAAAAAAAAAAAAAAAAAAAAAAAAAAAAAAAAAAAAAAAAGGTTAGGTTAGGTTGGCCCATTGTAGGTCCCACTTCACACGTGCGGTGGGAACGACAATGGGTTCGTGCCGGTGCATCCTGGGCGCCTTCGTATATAATCCCTTTGGGGATTGTATACGAAGGTGGCTAATAATCCGACAACTGGGGGGGAGCTCGGCTGGCTGACTCGGGTAGCCTAGGTAACGGCAGCCGAGCAGGGGTAAACCGTAACCCCGTACGTGGTGCGGGGCCGGGGGCTGTCATCCTTCGGGATGGGAGCCGCGAGGAAGAAAACCTCTATAAAAATTACGAGAGGGGGGTCTACGGGCCCAGCTCGCTATGCGAGCAAGTCGGGGGCGTGTTCCGGTCTGAGGACTGGTTCCGGCCCACCCGCAACCCTGTACGTGGTGCAGGGAGTGGGGGCCGCCACATCGGTGGGGGCCGCGTGGAGATAACCACTCTAAAAAATCCTCAAAGGCCCGGCGCTGGAGTAACGTGGCGTCGGGCGCCCGTGCGCGGGTGGTTGGCGGAGAGCGTCAGCTTGCTAGCGACACCCTCAGGTACCTCCCGCCCCCTGAGGTGTAAATAGGGTTACCCGGGTACAGGGGTCTCTGCCCGGGTGGACTTCTTACATCCCCCATACTCGTGGGAATCATATGGATACTCTTAATTTCAAAAATATGTTTGGAGGAGGAGCAGGCGAGAAGCCTAAGAAGACGGAGGAGCCGCGAAAGACTACGTCAAAGCAGTCCGCGGAAAATTCGAAGACGCAGGAGCCGCAAAAGACTGCATCAAAGCAGTCCGCGGAAAAGGAAGAGAAGGAGGAGCCACCAAAGGCTGTCTTTAAACAGCCCGTGGAAAAGACAGAGAAGTTGGCGTCGCTGAAAGAGCCAGTCGTGAGGCTCACTCGGAGCCCCGCTTTAGCGGCGATGTTAGCTGGAGAGGAGTTCGTCCCGATGAGCCGAAGCCCGTCGTGCTCTTCATTCATGGACGACTCCGACGACAACGTGCCTGAGGGCATATCAGGAAGAAAGCGCTCGCGTTCCCGAACTAGGGAACTACCTGAAGATGACGACGAGGACTCAGAGTCGACCCCGGCGAAAGTAACAGCAGCCCGCCGCGGCCGCGGCCGCCCTCCTACTACGGGCCAGTACATAGGCGTTGGTAAGGTGAGGGCTGAGCTGGCAGCCGCTAAAAAAGCGGAGTTACTAGCCCAACTAGAAGAGGAGGCTACAGCGGCGGAGAGTCACACTCGTCGCCCACCGCCAAAACCCAGATGCGACACATCCACAGTGGATGAACCCGAGGACATGACATCCCTCGAGATGATGAAGAAGGGAATGCAAGGCGTCAAAGTGGTGCTAGAGGTTGCCAGAACATCCGGAAACCTCAAAGGCACCAGCGTCAAGGCTTTGCGAGACGCAGCGGACCTCATTGCGGAGATGATGGGGAACTTACATAGCCACAACACCGCTACTGACGTCAACAAAATAGAGGTCCGGCTTGAAAAAGCGACGAGGGAACTATCCCGCACGTCAGATGAGAACCTCCGTATGCAGCGCGACAACGCCGCACTTCGCGACGAGGTGGCTGGTTTGCGCCGCGAGGTACAGCTGCTACGGGAGCAGCTTGAAGGAGTGCAGGGCGGACCTGACCTGCACCAAAGAACGAGAAGAAAGGACACCGTGGCTGCCATGTCGGTGGACGAACTCCGCCGCCTCATAGCGGAGCAAGCCGGCACCATGGTGAACGCGAGAATAGAGGGGCTGCAGAGCCGTCTGCTGCCAGAAGAGCGTCTGCGACCACCACTGGCGGCAGACAGGAGAAAGACGCCAGTGCCTGCGCCATTACTAGAAAAGGCCACCCCTGGAACTTCCAAGGCCGCTGCGGCTTCACCTGCCGGGCCAGCGGCCAAGAAGGCAAAGAAGGCAAAGAAACAGGCGAAGACTGGTACGACACCTGCGGGACAAGAGCCGGCAAAAACAACCCCCGCTACAGCCACTGGCACTACTACTACAGAAGAGCCATGGCAGACAGTAGGGAAAGGGGGCAAAGTGAAAAAAAAACCCCAGAAGGCAAATAAAACGAAGGAGCGCCAAGCTAAGAAAGTGAGACTGCGCCCCCCAAAAACAGCAGCGCTTGTTATCAAGCTGCGCCAGGAGGCGCAAGAAAGCGGGGCGTCTTATGCGCAAGTACTTCTTGGGGCCAAACGGGAGATAAACCCTCGAGAATATGGGTGCGAAAAGGGTTTCGCCATCAGGCTTACCCAGACGGGGGCCCGTAAAATTGTGTTGCCGCCCGGTGTAAGTGGAGAAAACGCCGACAAATTAGCGGAGAGATTTCGCGAGGTGCTGGACCCGACCCTGGTCGAGATCTCCAGGCCCACAAAATGCGCAGAGTTTCGCGTGTCGGGCCTGGACGATACCGTTACAGTAGAGGATGTGCGGGCAGCGGTGGCAACATCAGGTGGGTGCCCAGGGGCGGCCGTGATCGTCGGCGACATTCGCCCCAGCCGCTTTGGAATGGGTGCCTGCCTGGTCCGATGTCCGGTGACGGCCGTTAAAAAGGTCACGGAAGGCGGCAGAAAATTGTTGGTGGGCTGGGTTTCTGCGGTAGTTAGTGTTCTGCCGCAGAAACCTATGAGATGTTATAGGTGCCTCGAAGTGGGGCACGTAAGGGTGATGTGCGAGTCGGCGGTGGACCGGTCGGACACCTGCTATCGTTGCGGGAAGACCGGCCACAAAGTTGCAGAATGCACGAACTCGCCACGCTGTGCATTATGCGTGGCGGCCGGGAAGAAGAACGACCATCCGTTGGGTGGCCAAGCCTGTCGGGCTGCCCAGTCACGGGTGAAGACGGCCAACAGGCCCAAGAAGAAGATGGCCGCGCCGCCGGCCCCTAGCGCAACATCCGCAGATGGGGCCGAGGCGATGGAAGTAGCCGCATCCGTAGTGGCAGAGTAACGCCAAACGGGGGTAGGGCAAGAGGCCCAAACCCCGTTGATGGTAAGAGCCGGGCGGCAGAGATGGGGAAGCTCTGACGCCCATTGCAGGGCTCTCGTGGTGGATGGGCGCGTTCTGTGTTTCGGCGCGCCCACACCGAGGGAGGGGGCTCGTGAGCTCCCAAAGAGGGGTCCCAAGGACCGCCGGCGGCGGACCGCGGTAGTATCTTAGTTTCCCGTGGCCCGTCGCATAGCGGCAGACGGAACACCGGGGGGTTTTAGTGGGTATGCCCGTCAGCCTTTTACTGACGGGTGAGTCCCACATAACCCCGCCGTCTCCCCAACGGTGGGGTATGCGTAACGCATTTCCCCCCGTAAAAAAAAAAAAAAAAAAAAAAAAAAAAAGGTTAGGTTAGGTTGGTGCACTCTGGGCGCCTTCGTAAGTAATCCCTTCGGGGTTTGCATACGAAGGTGGCTAATAATCCGACAAAGGGGGGGAGCTTGGCTGGCTGACCCGGGTAGCCTGGGTAACGGCAGTCGAGCAGGGGTATACCGTAACCCCGTACATGGTGCGGGGCCGGGGGCTGTCATCCTTCGGGATGGGGGCCGCGAGGAAGAAAACCTCTTTAAAAATTACAAGAGGGGGGACCTCACGGTCCGTTCTGCACGTCGCCCTCTGATTGCAGAGGGTTGTAACGTGGCAGGCATGGGAGGCGGCGAAGTAGCCGCGGGACCCATCTTTGGGTCAGAGGAGCCAGGTTTGGCTTCGGAGACGGGCGACCTTTTCAGGTTGCGGCTTCGAGTCGGCGTCCCAGACGTTTCTGGGTAGCGGCGATGCGATTCGGGCTCGACCGGCGCCCTGGACATTCCAGGTAGCGACGGTGCGAGCGGGAGCGGCGGGTCTGCTGGATCGCTAGCGCGGCCAGTGGACAGGCTTCGGCCACCGTCGGTCAACCCGTAACCCTTCGTTGAGCGGGGCCGGGGGGGACTGCCCTTCACTGGGTGACCCTACGAGGAGCATACCTCTATAAAAAACCCTAATCCCAAGCAAGCTGCGCGGCGAGGGGATGAGTGGCTGTTGGGTGAACAGTCGTAAGGTAGCCTCTGGAGTAGGGGACCGGCGGACCCCCTGCTTCACAACCCTACGCTTGCCCGGGTATGGTGCCTCTGCCCGGGTCGACCGTTATTGCAACCCTACTCGTGGGACTCTCATGGAAAGTTTGAATTTTAAAAATATGTTTGGTGGAGGAGCAGGCGAGAAGCCTAGGAAGACGGAGGAGCCGCAAAAGACAGCATCAAAGCTGTCCGCGGAAAACAAGAAGACGGAGGAGCCGCTTAAGACAGCATCAAAGCTGTCCGCGGAAAACACGGAAAAGGAGACGACAAAGGCTGTCTTTAAACAGCCACTAGACAAGACGGAGAGGACGCAAACGATGAAGGAACCAGTCGTGAGGCTCACCCGGAGCCCTGCTTTAGCAGCGATGTTAGCAGGAGAGGAATTCGTTCCGATGAGCCGAAGCCCTTCATGCTCGTCGTTTGTGGACTCTGATGACGACATGACTGAGTCTGTACCCGGACGTAAACGTTCACGGTCCCGAGCAAGAGATCTATTCGGAGACCAAGACGAAGACTCGGAGACGACCCCGGCCAAAGTAGCAGCAGCCCGCCGCGGCCGCGGTCGCCCCGCTACTACGGGCCAATACGTAGGCGTGGGTAAGATGAGAGCCGAGCTGGCAGCGGCTAAAAAAGCGGAGTTGCTAGCACAATTGGAGGCGGAAACAACGACGGCGGAGAGCAGAGCACGCCTACCGCCAAAACCTAGAGAAGACGCACACAAGACAGACGTCAACCCCGAAGATATGACATCCCTGGAGTTGATGAAGAAGGGGATGGACGGTGTCAAGGTGGTGCTCGAGGTGGCCAAGACCTCAAGCAACCTCAAGGGCACCAGTGTGAAGGCCCTGCGGGACGCAGCGGACCTCATCGCTAAGATGCTGGAAAGCATGCATGGCCACAATACCATGTCGGACGCGAACAAGCTGGAGACCCGGCTTGAAAAAGCCTCGGAGGAACTTTCCCGCACAACTGCCGAAAACAGGAGCATGCAACGCGACAATGCCTACCTACGCGACGAGGTAGCAGGTTTGCGCCGCGAAGTGCAGCTGCTGCGGGAGCAGCTCGAGAGAGTACAGGGTGGAGCCGACCTGCACCCAACACGCAAGCGGACGGGAAACACTGTGGGGTCAATGTCGGTCGACGAGCTCCGTCGCCTGATAGCGGAACAGGCCGGTAATATGGTCAACGCCCGTATAGAGGGATTACAGAGCCGGCTGTTGCCAGAGGAGCGTCTGAGACCACCATTGGCGACGGACAAAAGAAAGGCGCCAGCGCCTGCGCCTATACTGGATACGGCCACTCCTAGCCCTTCCAAGGCCGCCCCGGCGCCATCTGCCGGGCCAGCGGCCAAGAAAGGCAAGAAGAAGAAGCCCAAAAAACAGGTGCAGCCTGGTACGGCGTTAGAGCGACCAGATCAGGCGGAAACAACTCCTGCCACAGCCACCGGCCACACAACAACAACCGAGGAGCCGTGGCAGACGGTAGGAAAAGGGGGTAAAGTTAAGAAACGCCAGGCCGCAGAAAAGAAAAAGAAAGGCCAGGCAGGGAAGGTGAAGCTGCGCCCCCCGCAAACAGCGGCGGTGGTTATAAAGCTGCGCCAGGATGCGCAAGAAAGTGGGGCGTCATATGCGCAGGTACTCCTTGGGGCCAAACGGGAGATAAACCCCCGAGAATATGGGTGCGAAAAGGGGTTCGCCATCAGGCTTACCCAGACGGGGGCCCGCAAAATTCTGTTGCCGCCCGGTGTAAGTGGAGAAAACGCCGACAAATTAGCGGAGAGGTTTCGCGAGGTGATGGACCCGACCCTGGTCGAGATCTCCAGGCCCACAAAATGCGCAGAGTTTCGCGTGTCGGGCCTGGACGATACCGTTACTGTAGAGGATGTGCGGGCGGCGGTGGCAACATCAGGTGGGTGCCCAGGGGCGGCCGTGATCGTCGGCAACATTCGCCCCAGCCGCTTTGGAATGGGTGCCTGCCTGGTCCGATGTCCGGTGACGGCCGTTAAAAAGGTCACGGAAGGCGGCAGAAAATTGTTGGTGGGCTGGGTTTCTGCGGTAGTCAGTGTTCTGCCGCAGAAACCTATGAGATGCTATAGGTGCCTCGAAGTGGGGCACGTAAGGGTGATGTGCGAGTCGGCGGTGGACCGGTCGGACACCTGCTATCGTTGCGGGAAGACCGGCCACAAAGTTGCAGAGTGCACTAACTCGCCACGCTGTGCATTGTGCGTGGCGGCTGGGAAGCCGAGCAACCACCCTCTGGGCGGCCAAGCCTGTCGGGCTACCCAGCCACGGGGGAAGACGGCCAACAGGCCTACGAAGAAGAAGGCCACGCCACCGGCCCCTAGCGCTTCATGCGCAGATGAGGCCGAGGCGATGGAGGTAGCCGCCTCCGTAGCGGCAGAGTAAACCCACAATGGGGAAGGGCAAAAGGCCCAGACCCTGTTGATGGTGAGAGCCGGGCGGCAGAGATGGGGAAGCTCTGTCGCCCACTGCAGGGCTTTCGTGGTGGATGGGCACGCTCTGTGTTTCGGCGGGCCCACACCGAGGGAGGGGGCTTGTGAGCTCCCATAGAGGGGTCCCAAGGACCGCCGGCGGCGGGCCGCGGTAGTATCATAGTTTCCCGTGGCCCGTCGCATAGCGGCAGACGGAACACCGGGGGGTTTTAGTGGGTATGCCCGTCAGCATTTTACTGACGGGTGAGTCCCACATAACCCCGCCGTCTCCCCAACGGTGGGGTATGCGTAACGCATTTCCCCCCGTAAAAAAAAAAAAAAAAAAAAAAAAAGGTTAGGTTAGGTTAGGTTAGGTTGGGGTGCAAGGTCGGATAGAACCTCCTCGTGCGTCCAGCCCATTGTAGGTCCCACTTCATACGTGCGGTGGGAACGACAACGGGTTTGGCCCGGTGCATCCTGGGCGCCGTCGTATATAATTCCTTCGGGGATTGCATACGACGGCGGCTAATAATCCGACAACAGGGGGGGAGCTCGGCTGGCTGACTCGGGTAGCCTGGGTAACGGCAGCCGAGCAGGGGTAAACCGTAACCTCGTACGTGGTGCGGGGCCGGGGGCCTGTCATCCTTCGGGATGGGAGCCGCGAGGAAGAAAACCTCTATAAAAATTACGAGAGGGGGGTCTACGGGCCCAGCTCGCCATGCGAGCACGTCGGGGGCGTGTTCCGGTCTGAGGACTGGTTCCGGCCCACCCGCAACCCTGTACGTGGTGCAGGGAGTGGGGGCCGCCACATTGGTGGGGGCCGCGTGGAGATAACCACTCTAAAAAATCCTCAAAGGCCCGGCGCTGGAGTAACGTGGCGTCGGGCGCCCGTGCGCGGGTGGTTGGCGGAGAGCGTCAGCTTGCTAGCGACACCCTCAGGTACCTCCCGCCCCCTGAGGTGTAAATAGGGTTACCCGGGTACAGGGGTCTCTGCCCGGGTGGACTAGTTACATCCCCCATACTCGTGGGAATCACATGGATACGCTTAATTTCAAAAATATGTTTGGAGGAGGAGCAGGCGAGAAGCCTAAGAAGACGGAGGAGCCGCGAAAGACTACGTCAAAGCAGTCCGCGGAAAATTCGAAGACGCAGGAGCCGCAAAAGAGTGCATCAAAGCAGTCCGCGGAAAAGGAAGAGAAGGAGGAGCCACCAAAGGCTGTCTTTAAACAGCCCGTGGAAAAGACAGAGAAATTGGCGTCGCTGAAGGAGCCAGTCGTGAGGCTCACTCGGAGCCCCGCTTTAGCGGCGATGTTAGCTGGAGAGGAGTTCGTCCCCATGAGCCGAAGCCCGTCGTGCTCTTCATTCATGGACGACTCCGACGACAACGTGCCTGAGGGTATATCAGGAAGAAAGCGCTCGCGTTCCCGAACTAGGGAACTACCCGAAAATGACGACGAGGACTCAGAGTCGACCCCGGCGAAAGTAACAGCAGCCCGCCGCGGCCGCGGCCGCCCTCCTACTACGGGCCAGTACATAGGCGTTGGTAAGGTGAGGGCCGAGCTGGCAGCCGCTAAAAAAGCGGAGTTACTAGCCCAACTAGAAGAGGAGGCTACAGCGGCGGAGTGTCACACTCGTCGCCCACCGCCAAAATCCAGATGCGACACATCCACAGTGGATGAACCCGAGGACATGACATCCCTCGAGATGATGAAGAAGGGAATGCAAGGCGTCAAAGTGGTGCTAGAGGTTGCCAGAACATCCGGAAACCTCAAAGGCACCAGCGTCAAGGCTTTGCGAGACGCAGCGGACCTCATTGCGGAGATGATGGGGAACTTACATAGCCACAACACCGCTACTGACGTCAACAAAATAGAGGTCCGGCTTGAAAAAGCGACGAGGGAACTATCCCGCACGTCAGATGAGAACCTCCGTATGCAGCGCGACAACGCCGCACTTCGCGACGAGGTGGCTGGTTTGCGCCGCGAGGTACAGCTGCTACGGGAGCAGCTTGAAGGAGTGCAGGGTGGACCTGACCTGCACCAAAGAACGAGAAGAAAGGACACCGTGGCTGCCATGTCGGTGGACGAACTCCGCCGCCTCATAGCGGAGCAAGCCGGCACCATGGTGAACGCGAGAATAGAGGGGCTGCAGACCCGTCTGCTGCCAGAAGAGCGTCTGCGACCACCACTGGCGGCAGACAGGAGGAAGGCGCCAGTGCCTGCGCCGTTACTAGAAAAGGCCACCCCTGGATCTTCCAAGGCCGCTGCGGCTTCACCTGCCGAGCCAGCGGCCAAGAAGGCAAAAAAGGCAAAGAAACAGGCGAAGACTGGTATGACACCTGCGGCACCAAGGGCAGAATCAACTCCTGCCGCAACCACCGGCCCCACTGCAATAGAGGAGCCATGGCAGACGGTAGGGAAAAGGGGCAAAGTTAAGAAGCCCCAGAAGGTGAATGACAAGCCGCCCCGGCAGGCTAAAAAGGTGAGGTTGCGCCCCCCAAAAACAGCAGCGCTTGTTATCAAGCTGCGCCAGGAAGCGCAAGAAAGCGGGGCGTCTTATGCGCAAGTACTTCTTGGGGCCAAACGGGAGATAAACCCTCGAGAATATGGGTGCGAAAAGGGATTCACCATCAGGCTTACCCAGACGGGGGCCCGTAAAATTGTGTTGCCGCCCGGTGTAAGTGGAGAAAACGCCGACAAATTAGCGGAGAGGTTTCGCGAGGTGATGGACCCGACCCTGGTCGAGATCTCCAGGCCCACAAAATGCGCAGAGTTTCGCGTGTCGGGCCTGGACGATACCGTTACAGTAGAGGATGTGCGGTCAGCGGTGGCAACATCAGGTGGGTGCCCAGGGGCGGCCGTGATCGTCGGCGACATTCGCCCCAGCCGCTTTGGAATGGGTGCCTGCCTGGTCCGATGTCCGGTGACGGCCGTTAAAAAGGTCACGGAAGGCGGCAGAAAATTGCTGGTGGGCTGGGTTTCTGCGGTAGTTAGTGTTCTGCCGCAGAAACCTATGAGATGTTATAGGTGCCTCGAAGTGGGGCACGTAAGGGTGATGTGCGAGTCGGCGGTGGACCGATCGGACACCTGCTATCGATGCGGGAAGACCGGCCACAAAGTTGCAGAATGCACGAACTCGCCACGCTGTGCATTATGCGTGGCGGCCGGGAAGAAGAACGACCATCCGTTGGGTGGCCAAGCCTGTCGGGCTGCCCAGTCACGGGTGAAGACGGCCAACAGGCCCAAGAAGAAGATGGCCGCGCCGCCGGCCCCTAGCGCTACATCCGCAGATGGGGCCGAGGCGATGGAAGTAGCCGCATCCGTAGCGGCAGAGTAACGCCAAACGGGGGTAGGGCAAGAGGCCCAAACCCCGTTGATGGTAAGAGCCGGGCGGCAGAGATGGGGAAGCTCTGACGCCCATTGCAGGGCTCTCGTGGTGGATGGGCGCGTTCTGTGTTTCGGCGCGCCCACACCGAGGGAGGGGGCTCGTAAGCTCCCAAAGAGGGGTCCCAAGGACCGCCGGCGGCGGACCGCGGTAGTATCTTAGTTTCCCGTGGCCCGTCGCATAGCGGCAGACGGAACACCGGGGGGTTTTAGTGGGTATGCCCGTTAGCCTTTTACTGACGGGTGAGTCCCACATAACCCCGCCGTCTCCCCAACGGTGGGGTATGCGTAACGCATTTCCCCCCGTAAAAAAAAAAAAAAAAAAAAAGGTTAGGTTGGGGTGGGGTGCAAGGTCGGATAGAACCTCCACGAGTGCCCGGCCCATTGTAGGTCCCACTTCACACGTGCGGTGGGAACGACAATGGGTTTTGGGCCGGTGCATCCTGGGCGCCTTCGTATATAATCCCTTGGGGGATTGCATACGAAAGTGGCTAATAATCCGACACAGGGGGGGAAGCTCGGCTGGCTGACCCGGGTAGCCTGGGTAACGGCAGCCGAGCAGGGGTATACCGTAACCCCGTACATGGTGCGGGGCCGGGGGCCGTCATCCTTCGGGATGGGGGCCGCGAGGAAGAAAACCTCTTTAAAAAATTACGAGAGGGGGGACCTCACGGTCCGTTCTGCACGTCGCCCTCTGATTGCAGAGGGTTGTAACGTAGCAGGCATGGGAGGCGGCGAAGTAGCCGCGGGACCCATCTTTGGGTCAGAGGAGCCAGGTGTGGCTTCTGAGACGGGCGACCTTTTCAGGTTGCGGTTTCGGGTCGGCGTCCCAGACGTTTCTGGGTAGCGGCGACGCGATTCGGGCTCGACCGGCGTCCTGGATATTCTGGGTAGCGGCGGTGCGAGCGGGGGCGGCGGGTCTGCTGGATCACTAACGCGACCAGTGGACAGGCATTCAATGCCAACCGTCGGCCAACCCGTTACCCCACGTTGAGCGGGGCCGGGGGGGGCGTGCCCTTAATTGGGTGACCCTGCGAGGAGAAAACCTCAATAAAAAACCCTAACCCCAAGTTTGCTGTCGCGAATTGGCGAGGGGGTGAGTGGCTGGTGGGAGACCAGTTCTTACACGGCAGCGGAGCAGGGGACCGGCGGACCCCCTGTTTCGAGAATCTTACGCTTGCCCAGGTATGGGGCCTCTGCCTGGGTGGACCTTTAAATTGCTACCATACTCGTGGGAACCAAATGGAATCACTCAATTTTAAAAATATGTTTGGAGGAGGAGCAGGCGAGAAGCCTAAGAAGACGGAGGAGCCGCGAAAGACGACATCAAAGTTGTCCGTGGAAAAGAAAGAAACGGAGGAGCCACCAAAGGCTGTCTTTAAACAGCCCGTGGAAAAGACGGAGAGGTTGGCGTCGCTGAAGGAGCCAGTTGTGAGGCTCACTCGGAGCCCCGCTTTAGCGGCGATGATAGCTGGAGAGGAGTACGTCCCGATGAGCCGAAGCCCGTCGTGCTCGTCCTTTGTGGATGACTCCGATGACGACATCACCGGAAATATAGCTGGACGTAAACGTTCACGGTCTCGAGCAAGGGACCTACCTGAAGAAGAAGACGAAGACTCGGAGACGACCCCGGCCAAAATAGCATCCGCCCGCCGCGGCCGTGGCCGCCCCCCTACTACGGGCCAGTACGTCGGCGTAGGAAAGATGAGGGCCGAGCTTGCTGCTGCTAAAAAGCTGCAAGAGCAGTTAGAAGAGGAGGTAGCCACGGTGGCCAGCCAGATTAGACCGCCGCCAAAACCCAGAGCCGAGACGCAGAAGGAGGACAGCAACATTGAGGAGCTGGCCACCTATGAGCTCTTAAAGAGAGGTATGGAGGGCGTTAAAGTGGTGCTAGGGGTTGCAAAAACATCCAGCAATCTCAAGGGCACTAGTGTCAAGGCTCTTCGAGATGCGGCAGACCTGATCGCGACAGTTATGGACGGGATGGTCAGTCGCAACACCGTG
Source organism: Calamotropha paludella (assembly GCA_927399485.1). NCBI lineage: Eukaryota > Metazoa > Arthropoda > Insecta > Lepidoptera > Crambidae > Calamotropha > Calamotropha paludella. Next base: position 217,132 of record OV656830.1, on the reverse strand, counting down.
GCCGATACGAAAAGACTAGAGGACAGGCTGGAGAAAACAAAGGAAGAGCTGTCGCGAACTACGGCGGAGAACTCCTCCATGCGACATGACAATGCTGCCCTACGGGACGAAGTAGCAGGGCTACGACGCGAGGTGCAGCTGGTGCGAGAGCAGTTGGAGCGAGCACACGCAGGGTCTGACGTGCGCGCATCCAAAGATCAGAGGGTCAACACTGTGGGTACCATGTCGGTCGAAGAACTCCGCCGACTCATAGCGGAGCAGGCCGGCACCATGGTCAACGCACGAATCGAGGGACTTCAGAGCCGACTCCTGCCAGAAGAGCGTTTACGGCCGCCACTGGCAGCGGACAGGAGGAGGGCGCCAGTACCTGCGCCGATACTGGAGAAGGCCACTCCAGCCCCTTCCGAGGCCGCCACGGCCACACCCGTCGGAAAAAAGGCCAAGAAGGAGAAAAAGAAGCAGACGAAAAAGCAGGCGCAATCCAGCACGGCGCCTGCGGCACCAAGGGCGGAATTAACTCCTGCCGCAACCACCGGCCCCACAACGGAGCAGCCGTGGCAGACAGTGGGAAAAAAGGGGAAAACCAAAAAACCCCAGAGGGCAAGTAACAAGAAAGAGCAGCAGGCCAAGAAGGTCAAGTTACGCCCTCCGCAAACAGCAGCGGTTGTTATCAAGCTGCGCCAGGAGGCGCAAGAAAGCGGGGCGTCTTATGCGCAAGTGCTCCTTGGGGCCAAACGGGAGATAAACCCCCGAGAATACGGGTGCGAAAAGGGTTTCGCCATCAGGCTTACCCAGACGGGGGCCCGTAAAATTGTGTTGCCGCCCGGTGTAAGCGGAGAAAACGCCGACAAATTAGCGGAGAGGTTTCGCGAGGTGATGGACCCGACACTGGTCGAGATCTCTAGGCCCACAAAATGCGCAGAGTTTCGCGTGTCGGGCCTGGACGATACCGTTACAGTAGAGGATGTGCGGGCGGCGGTGGCAACATCAGGTGGGTGCCCAGGGGCGGCCGTGATCGTCGGCGACATTCGCCCCAGTCGCTTTGGAATGGGTGCCTGCCTGGTCCGATGTCCGGTGACGGCCGTTAAAAAGGTCACGGAAGGCGGCAGGAAATTGTTGGTGGGCTGGGTTTCTGCGGTAGTTAGTGTTCTGCCGCAGAAACCTATGAGATGTTATAGGTGCCTCGAAGTGGGGCACGTAAGGGTGATGTGCGAGTCGGCGGTGGACCGGTCAGACACCTGCTATCGTTGCGGGAAGACCGGCCACAAAGTTGCAGAGTGCACTAACTCGCCACGCTGTGCATTGTGTGTGGCGGCTGGGAAGCCGAGCAACCACCCTCTGGGCGGCCAAGCCTGTCGGGCTGCCCAGCCACGGGGGAAGACGGTCAACAGGCCTACGAAGAAGAAGGCCACGCCACCGGCCCCTAGCGCCACATCCGCAGATGGGGCCGAGGCGATGGAAATAGCCGCGTCTGTAGCGGTAGAGTAATACCAAAACGGGGAAGGGCAAAAGGCCCAGACCCTGTTGTTGGTGAGAGTCGGGCGGCAGAGATGGGGAAGCTCTGTCGCCCACTGCAGGGCTTTCGTGGTGGATGGGCGCGTTCTGTGTTTCGGCGCGCCCACACCGAGGGAGGGGGCCTGTAAGCCCCTAAAGAGGGGTCCTAAGGACCGCCGGCGGCGGGCCGCGGTAGTATCCTAGTTTCCCGTGGCCCGTCGCATAGCGGCAGACGGAACACCGGGGGGTTTTAGTGGGTATGCCCGCCAGCCTTTAACTGGCGGGTGAGTCCCACATAACCCCGCCGTCTCCCCAACGGTGGGGTATGCGTAACGCATTTCCCCCCGTAAAAAAAAAAAAAAAAAAAAAAAAAAAAAAAAAAAGGTTAGGTTGGGGTGCAGGGGTGCAAGGTCGGATAGAACCTCCACGTGTGCCCGGCCCATTGTAGGTCCCACTTCACACGTGCGGTGGGAACGACAATGGGTTCGTGCCGGTGCATCCTGGGCGCCTTCGTATATAATCCCTTTGGGGATTGCATACGAAGGTGGCTAATAATCCGACAACTGGGGGGGGGCTCGGCTGGCTGACCCGGGTAGCCTGGGTAACGGCAGCCGAGCAGGGGCAAACCGTAACCCCGTACATGGTGCGGGGCCGGGGGCTGTCATCCTTCGGGATGGGGGCCGCGAGGAAGAAAACCTCTATAAAAATTACAAGAGGGGGACCTCAAGGTCCGGTCCGCAAGCGCGGACGCGTCGGGGCGTGTTCTGGTCTGAGGATCGGATCCGGCCCACCCGCAACCCTGTACGTGGTGCAGGGAGTGGGGGCCGCCACTTCGGTGGGGGCCACGTGGAGATAACCACTTTAAAAAATCCTCAAAGGCCCGGCTCTGGAGTAACGTGGCGTCGGGCGCCCGTGCGCGCGTGGTTGGCGGAGAGCGTCAGCCTATTAGCGACACCCACGGATACCGCCCGTCCTCCGTGGTGTATTTAGGGTTACCCGGGTACAGGGGGCACTGCCCGGGTGGACTACTTCGGTGCCGACCGCCGTCGAGTGCGCACGCGCCGCAAGTGCTCCTCTGGAAAATTGTTTTTAATTGTTTCTCCAGTGTTTTTCTCGTGTTTTCTTTGTTTTCCTTATTATTTATTGTTATACATTGTTATTGTTGAGATTTTATATAGTTTTAAAGTGAAAACAGTGCTTTGTGACACGAAAACAGTGTAGTGACTTGGTGTTTGTTCCCGACTCCGTTTTCGCACCCCCGGACCAGGGGTTGTTTGTAAAACGGGGTGCAAAAGGACTGCAGGGAGTACCCATCCCCTATTGTTAATTAGTTGTAGAATTTTGTAGTTATTAGGGTTGTTTTATCGTTGACTCTGCCGAGCACGTGTTTCTATAGGTTATTTTAGGTTATTTTAGGTTAGGACCGCGTGCCCGCTTGGCGGCACGTGGTGGACCATAGTAGTGTTAGTAATCTGTGCGCATGGACGCCTATTTTGACATTTATTCGGTGTTGTCACTTTGACAGGTGACGGCTGTCACTGTCAAATTTGACATTTGTATTTTGACATTACCTGTCACTGTCAATCTTTGACAGTGACTTTGACTTTGACAGTGACAAGTGTCATTGAGTAAACGTTTATTACGTTCCGTTTTAGCAGAAAATTTTCTAAGTCCAAGTTTGGACTTAGAAAAATTTTTAAAATTTATTGGTGCCTGCCGTGTTCGACCAGTACACGACGTATAGAAACGGCACCGCTGGCATAGTGAACTAATAAAAATTATATTTGTTTCAACTGGACTTTTTCGCATCTTTAAACTGTTATACTGTGTATTTGTACTATGTTGTGTATTTTTAGTGAGTGACTTTGCTATTTTATTCAATAAGGGAAAATTTCTTTGCAACTATATTTATTTCTTTTTATGGTTTTTAGGGGTTTAAATTTTGACTTTCTTTGAACTTAGTGTGTAATAACAGGAACTTTAATTTTAATACAAGATGTCGAGCTCGGAGGAGGGCCCTCCTCCAGGGGAGCGGTGTCCCTTTCGTCCGAGGACGTCCTTAAGGAGGTCCCCACCCCCCCTACGTATCCCGCACGACGACCCTCACGTACCCATTCCTGTGCCTTCTCCGCCGCGGTCGGCAATGGACATGGCAACGGCCGCATATCATGCGGTCCTGCAGTCATTGTCGCCTGGCCACTCCCCACCTGCGCCCCCAACTACCCCGGTCCCAAAGTTAGCGGAAGTAGGAACTTCGAACAAGGAGGGAAGAGAGAAGGTTAAGAGGGTGTTGTCGCCAGACGAAGCCGCTGCATCACAGATACCAAAGAGGAGGCAGCTGAAGACTGGAATGACGGGCTCCTCCTCACTAGCTGTCCGCATGGATCCCGCGACTCCGGGAACCGAGTATAATACGCCGTATTCTTCGGAGTCCGAAGCGGAAGACATCGAAGAGGAAGACCTCGAAAGGGCAACGTCCCGTCAGCTGCTGGCTAAGGCCAACAAGGCAGCTCGCATGATCGCTGGTGTAGCGAGCGCAGCGAACAAGCTCAACAAGGCGGACATTGCCACCATAAATGGACAACTGGGGGTTATTATGGAGATCGTGGGGCACTTGGGGCTCATTTCGGAGGAAGATCGGGGCCGGTTGGCCAACGCCGCGGTCAAAGTAGAGAAGATGGAGCAAGCCTACTCGAGGGAGAAGGAGAGGCTCAGCCGGGCGGAGGCCGAGGCGGAGGCTGCCAGAGCAGCTGTTGCGTCAGCGCCGAGATCGGTCTCCATTACAAACTCGTATGCGGACAAGGTGAGGAGTGGAGCGCCGGCGGGACCTGTTATGGCAATATACCCGGCGGAGGGCTCAAAAATAAAGACCTCGGAGGAGACCAAAGCGGTCGTCAAGTCCTCGGTGGCCCCTGCGCAGCTCCAAATCAGAGTGGACCGTGTGCGCCGTGTAGGCAATAGCGGGCTGGTCGTCCAGACTCGCACCGCGGAGGAGCTAACAAAACTGAAAAAGGCACTACCTGAGACGCTACGAGCTAGCGAACTAAAGGGGCGTTCCCCCCTAGTAGTAATTAGAGACTTGGACGGGAAGGACCCAGATTTCAAAGAAACCATCACCACTATACATAGACAAAACTTTGAGGGAGACCCTAAATGGACTCTGGATCGGATGATCCAGGAGTCTAGACTGGCCTTCAGGAAGAGCCGTATGGGGTCCTCCCGTTCGGCAATGGTCATTGCATGCTCACCCGAGCTAAGGAAGGCATTAGTGTCTAAAGGCCGGCTGTACGTGGGGTGGGAGGTTAGCCGGGTAGAGGATTTCACCACGGCCGTACTTTGTACAAAATGTGCAATGTACGGACATAATGAGAAAAGGTGCCGACAGGAGAGTGACACCTGTAACAGGTGTGGGACTATCGGCCACAAGACCGAAGGTTGCAAAAAGGTAGAGAGGTGTGCGACATGCACCAGGTTCGGCCAGAAGGGCGCAGAAAACCACGTCACGGGAGCTAGGGATTGCCCCGCGCGCGTGCATGCCGAGAGACGCATGGTGGAGTCTACGGCATATTAATGGCTCCGTCAAAGTGTACAGTCGGCCAGATTAATCTGCAGGGGTCAGAGCTAGCTACAATGGAGCTACCTATCGTTGCTGAGGAGATGGGTCTAGACGTCGTTCTGACTCAGGAGCATTACCCTGGACCCAGCTGGGGAGTCGCAAGCAATATGTTGCAGTGCGGCCCAGACGCGAAGGCAGGTGTGTATGTTCGTCGCAAGGACCTCCCATGTGCCCTCCTGCACCATCTGTCGAATACGCACTGTACAGTGTGTCATATACTAATCGACGAGGAGGGTATTTACATGGTGTCCGCGTACTTTCAGTACAGTGATGACATAGACGTCCATCTGGAACACATAGGCAGAGTCCTGGATACCCTGAAAGGGAAACGTGTTCTATTAGGTATAGACTCCAACGCGCACTCTCCGATGTGGTTCTGCGAACCACGGCAGTACACCGGACGTGGGCCAGACGTCACGCATCGCCGTGAGTCCATGGAAGCGTTTATCCTGGCCCGAGGCCTGCAGTTGTTGAACCAAGAGGGGCAACCCTGGACTTTCTCAACTGCGAATGGATCGTCCAACATCGACCTCACATTAATATCACGTAGAGGCATCCCGGTGACGGGATGGAGGGTGTGGGAACATAAATTCGAGAGCGATCACCGTCTCGTTACATTTGAAGTGGCTAGTGCGAGCACTCCACGCGCTGAGTCGTCAGATGAGCCGTTGAGGATCCGGGATCGTGGTGTGGATTGGGCCCTCTTCGAGCGTCGGATCCACCATCGGGTGGGTGACATAAGGTGGAAGCGTTCCGCCTCGGAAGTCTGTGCTCAGGTCGCAGCTATTGTTATGAGCACCGCAAAGCAGACACTGGGGTTGGCGAAAGCTAGAAAGTCGAACAAAGGACATGATTGGTGGACGTCCGAGCTCGGGGAATTGCGTCGGACGAATAATCAGCTAAGACGAGCCTGGCAGGCGACTCGCTCGGCCGGTGGCCAGGTTGAGTCGGATGCCAAGGAGCGCTTCCATGCGCATAGGAGTCGATATAGGGCAGCCATGGGGGAAGCGCAACTTTTGCATTTTAGAAAAATTGCGGACTCGGGAAACCTGGACCCTTGGGGACAGGCGTACCGGGTTGCTAGCGGGAGGTCTAGGCCTCCTAGCAATGTAATAAACGGCACAAGTTTTGCTGAAGGATATGCTGGAGGTGTGGATGAGGCCATGCACAGCCTAATGTATGCCCTGTGTCCGGACGACGATGTGTCCAAGGACACGGAGTACCACAGGCAAGTGCGCTTGGTGGCCTCGCTCACACCCTCAGGAGAAGATGCGCCGCCCCCAACCGACGGCGTGATTGCGGAAATAGTCGGGGACTTACCCAACACTGCACCGGGTATTGATGGGGTATCCGCTCGTATTGTTAAACACGTTTGGGCAGCCGCGTCGGTTGAGTTTGCTGAAGTGTTTAGGCGATGTGTCCAGGAGGGATGTTTCCCGGATACGTGGAAGGACGGTAGGCTGATTGTCCTCCCGAAGGGGAACGGCAAGCAGCTTACCGACCCCAAGGCGTACCGGCCCGTCACCCTGTTGCCGATTTTCGGTAAGATTTTGGAACGCGTAATGCTAAGGTGTGCCCCGCAAATAACCAAAGGGGTTTCGGACTGCCAGCACGGGTTCACTCGAGGTCGGTCGACGGTGTCTGCACTGAAGAAAATCTTCAGTGTGGCAAGAGAGAGTTCGTCGAATTATGTTCAGGCGATCTTTCTAGATATCTCTGGCGCCTTCGACAACGCCTGGTGGCCGATGATCCTGCTCAAGGCGAAGCGCGGAGGATGCCCGCCCAACATCTTTAAGATGCTGGCGGACTACTTCGTGAACCGCCGGACGGGTATGTTCGTCGGCCGTCGGGTTGTGTGGAAGGCTGCGACCATGGGCTGCCCGCAGGGGTCGGTGCTGGGACCGGCGCTCTGGAACTTGCTTATGGATGACTTGCTTCGGCTGCCGCTCCCCGCGGAGGCGAGCATTGTGGCATACGCCGACGATGTGACGATTCTTATTGAGGCCAAATCCCGGGCGAGCATAGAGGCCTTGGCCTCTATCGTTTTGGCGCTCGTCGGTGAGTGGGGGGCCCGTAATAGGCTGGACTTCTCCCCTGCTAAGTCGGTAACTATGACTATGCGGGGAAAATTCCAGCGTCCGCCCACTATCAGGTTCGGGGGGTCCTCGATAAGAAGCGTCGCGTCGACCACGGTGCTGGGGGTGGTGGTCGATGCGAATCTGTCTTTCGCGCAGCATGCAGCGTCGATAGGGGAGAAAGCGGCAAATTGCTTCGGCAAGATGTCGAGGATATCGGCGACATCCTGGGGAGTCAGGTACAAAGCCTTGTTGCTTTTGTACCGAGGCACGTTCATCGCCACGGTGACGTATGCTGCGGCGTGTTGGTTTGAGCGTTGTTCCCTGCATGTAGTCCGGTCGGCGCTAGTCCGCAACCAGAGACCCGCCTTGATCCTTCTGACCAAGGCGTATCGCACGACGAGCTCTGTCGCTTTGCCGGTGTTGGCTGGTGTATTTCCGGCCGACCTCGAGGTAACTCGGGCTGGCAGACTAGGTGTGGCACGCGAGTCCGCGCTTGCCAAGGAGGAGCTTCGGGGTGCCAAACTCAGAATAACTGAGTCCGCCCTTGCCGAATGGCAGGAGCGTTGGGACACATCGGACCAGGGGCGGGAGCTATATCGGTTTTTCCCGGAAGTGGGGGTTCGACTCAAGGCGACTTGGGTCGAGCCTGACTATGAAACTTCGCAGCTGCTGACGGGTCACGGCTGTTTTAGGGGTAGGCTGCACCGACTGAGTCTCGCGGACGTGGGGTCCTGCTACTGTGGGGAGAGTGAGGTAGAGGACGTACACCACGTTCTGTGGGAGTGCAAGCTCTACGGGGACGCGCGTAGGGAACTCTTGGAGGGTGTGGAGGCGATCGGGGTGGGCCCGATCTACTATTGCGATCTCGTCGGTTCTGCGGCGAACTTCAGGCGGCTACGGGACTTCGCGCGTAGATGGCATAAGATTCGGAGTGGACTCGAAAGAGGTGAAGTGGTAGGTGATTACCCGAGGCAAATATAACAAGACTGTACGGAGGCCAGTGGTAGCACTATGTGTGTGCACGAGACGACCTGGAGGGCACCGAAGGCGTTTCTGTGTTGTCCGCCCCAGAAAGGGGAGAGGGACCATAGGGACAAGGAGACAGATTTAGAACAATTTGTAGGGAGTCAAGAAAGTGCGCGCGGTGGAGGCCATTCCGCGCGCATCTCCCGCAGTTTCGGCCTGCATAACCAAGAAGGTTCGTCAGGCCATGGGTGGTTGGTGGGTTTGCCCGGGTGGACTGTTTATTTCCCCCACACTCGTGGGAACAGCATGGAAAAGTTAAAATTTAAAAATATGTTTTTGTCGGAGGGAGAAAAGAAGAAGGTAGAGGAGAAGGCTGAGTTTAAGCAACCGGCCGATAAACAGCTTATCGATTTGGCAAAGCAGCCACTTGTAGTTTTGTCGAGGACACCCATCCCGTCCTCAAGCGGAGTTACTGTTGAGAGTAGAACTGGCAGCAGAGCCAGCAGCAGAGTAAGAAGTTTGAGGGAGGACCGAAGTAGGAGCTCGTCTTGCTCGTCTCATATGACGATTGGAGAGGATTTCGATCCCCTTAACCCGGATTCGACACCTGGCCGTAAGCGGCCAAGATCAAAGGACCCTGAGCTGTCGTGCGAGCTTGGATCAGAAGAGGAGTTTGTTGTTGCCGGTGAAGCGAAGCGTGGTCGCGGCCGATTGCTTACAGGTCGCCATTCACGTGTACCGCACGGAAAGACACTCAAACCAAAGCAGTCGGAGTTGACGGCTGATGAGGCGATTGCCGCAAAAGCAGAAACACTACGTACGTCACGAAATGCCGCGGAACCCCCGAAGGAGAATCTGGACGATCTGCCAACATGCGAGCTCCTCAAAAGGGGCATGGACGGCGTATCAGTGGTCATGGAGGTGGCTTCAAAATCAAGTCACCTTAAAGGTACAAGCGTAAAGGCCCTCAAGGACTCAGCGGCCCATATAACAACGATGATGAACGCCATGTATGGTCGTTATACTAACGATGATATCAGGCGGTTAGAGGTGCGTCTAGGAAAAACGACCGAAGAGCTCGCTTTGGCGAGATCTGAGAATGCTCGCATCTTTGCGGACAATATGCGACTAAGAGAGGAGATGGGTGCTATTCGGCGTGAACTGGAACTTGTGCGTGGAGGACTTGACAAACAGCAAGAAGGGTCAGTCTCGAGCGTGTCCCAAAGAAGACAACGTCACCCAAAAAGAACCATAGGTGACATGACGGTGGAAGAGCTACAAAGGATAATAGCAGAGCAGGCTGGCACTATGGTCAGCGCCCGTATTGAAGGCTTGAGCCGGCGGCTCCCACCAGAGGAGAGAATAAGACCTCCCCTTGCAGCCGACAAAAGGAAGGAGAGCAGTCACACAGGTCCTCCTGCGTGCGGCCTATCACAGCCGAAGCCACCGGCGGCCGCACCTCCTACCTCGACTTCTCTCGACGACTCGCCTGCCCGGCCACAAAGCTGGAAAATGTTCCGCCTCTCCTCACTGCGCCGTCTGCGCAGCAGCAGAGATAGCTGCGGACCACGTGCTCGGGGGCAAGTCCTGTAAGGCCCCCGCATCAAAGCGTAAAGGACGAACGAAGGCAACCGCTACTCCGAAGCCTGCCCAGCCAGAACCTACGGCGGCAGGCACGGAATCTATGGAAGTGGCTCATGAAGAGCTGCCAAGCGGTGCGAGGGCGGAATAAGGGCTAATGCCCGAGTCCGCTTCCGCAGTGAGAGTCGGGCGGCGAAAGCGGGGAATTTTCGTCGCCCATTAAAGGGCTTTCGTGGTGGAAGGCACGCAAAGTGTTCCTGCGTGCCTTTTACAGTTGGTGGGAGGTTTGAGGCTCCCAACAAGAGATTGTATCCAATAGGATGACCGGCGACGGGCCGCGGTCGCAATTCCTGATCCCGTGACCCGCCGCAATACGGCAGAGGGACACCCAGGGGGTTTTAGTGGGTTCAAGCCCCACATAACCCCCCTGTCTCCCCGTGGCAGGGGGGTATGCGAAGGCATTTCCCCCTGGACATGGGGTGCAAGGTCGGATAGAACCTCCACGTGTGCCCGGCCCATTGTAGGTCCCACTTCACACGTGCGGTGGGAACGACAATGGGTTCGTGCCGGTGCATCCTGGGCGCCTTCGTATATAATCCCTTTGGGGATTGCATACGAAGGTGGCTAATAATCCGACAACTGGGGGGGGGGCTCGGCTGGCTGACCCGGGTAGCCTGGGTAACGGCAGTCGAGCAGGGGTAAACCGTAACCCCGTACGTAGTGCGGGGCCGGGGGCCGCCATCCTTCGGGGTGGGGGCTGCGAGGAAGAAAACCTCTATAAAAATCACAAGAGGGGGACCTCTCGGTCCGGTCCATAACGTGGACGCGTCGGGGCGTGTACTGGTCTGAGGACTGGTTCCGGCCCACCCGCAGCCCTGTACGTGGTGCAGGGAGTTGGGGGCCGCCACTTCGGTGGGGGCCGCGTGGAGATAACCACTCTAAAAAATCCTCAAAGGCCCGGCGCTGGAGTAACGTGGCGTCGGGCGCCCGTGCGCGGGTGGCTGGCGGAGAGCGTCAGCCTATTAGCGACACCCACGGATACCGCCCGTCCTCCGTGGTGTATTAAGGGTTACCCGGGTACAGGGGGCACTGCCCGGGTGGACTGTTTATTTCCCCCACACTCGTGGGAACAGCATGGAAACACTAAACTTTAAAAAACTTTTTACTAGTGGAAGGGACGAGAAGTCCGGTGATGAGAAAAAGAAAGAGGAGGAGAAGGAGGCTGCTTTCAAGCAACCTTTAGAGAGACAACCTGTCGTACGTCTGACAAGGACGCCCTTACCATCGACATCGACAGCGCATATTGCCAGTAGGAGTAGAAGTTCGTCTCGCGAATCGTCAAGAGACGCTATGGATACGACGATTCCCCCAAGTCTGGGGCGCAAACGCTCAAGAGAGCCCAAACCTTCGGGCGAAATTGGGTCTGACGAGGAGGTGGCTCCAATCCCAAAAGTTACTGCGGCCACCGAGCATCGCGGAAGAGGTCGGCCGGCTACAAGCGGGCGTTACGCTGGACTCTCTAAAGCACAAGCAGAACTTTGTGCGGCTCAGCAGAGGGATCTGGAGCTTGAAGCGGCGTATGAACCTTCAGAGGTGACTCGCGGCTCTCGCCCATCTTCAAAAGACCGCCGCTGCACTAAAAAGGTAGAAGAAAACCCGAAAAGTATGGCGAACTGTGAGGTCCTGAAACGTGGGATGGATGGTGTCGCCATTGTCATGGAGGTTGCAGCCAAATCTAGCAATTTGAAGGGCACAAGCGTCAAGGCCCTCAAAGATGCAGCAGCCCTCATTGAGACCATGTTAGGGGAAATATATAACCGGAACACGTCGGATAACATCAAACGTTTTGACGAACGTTTCTTAAAGACGCAAGCGGACCTTGACCAGGCGACCTCCGAGAACACTCGCATTTCGGCCGAAAACCAACGGTTAAGGGAGGAGATGGCAGCGATCCGTCGTGAGCTAAAGCTGGTCCGGGAGCAGCTCGCCAAAGTGCAGGAAGCATCAGTACCAGACGCAAGAGGGCGCGAGCACAACACCGTGGGAAATATGACGGTAGAAGAGCTTCAGCGACTGATTGCTGAACAAGCCGGCAGTATGGTTAGTGCCCGGATTGAAGGCCTGAGTCGCAGGCTACCACCTGAGGAGCGAATGCGGCCGCCTCTTGCTGCCGACAGAAAAAAGAAACTGACTGAGTCTGAACAGGTGAAAACACCTGCGTCAGATTCTCTCAACGGAAAGAAGGCCCCGAAAAAAAAGGCGAAAAAGGGGAAAAAGTCAGACCCGACAGCAGTGCCGACCGCTGAATTGTCGCAGGCGACGGAGTCCGCACCGATGCCTCAAGAACAAGACAATATAGGCTGGGAAGAGGTACGGTACGGCAAAAGAAAGAAGACAAAGAACGTGCCTCAAGGAAATGAAAAGACGGCTAACAATAAGAAGGGGCCCAACACGAAGCCTAAGAAGCAGAGACTCCGGCTTCCCCGTTCGGCAGCAGTGGTTATAAAGCTGCGACCTGAAGCTGCGCAACAGGGAGTAAGTTACGCACAAATTCTGGCGGGGGCTAAAGGGAAGCTTGACCTTGATATTGTCAAAGGAGGAATCGCATGCAAGATCGCAGCGACTGGTGCCCGTCTCCTAGAGGTGTCAGGAGAAAATAATGAAGAGAGGGCCGAAAAGTTGCTCAGTCGACTTCAGGAACTTTTTGATCCTGAATCAGTGGAAGTTGTCAGGCCGATGAAGACCGCGGCATTCCGCATTTCCGGCTTGGATGACTCGGTAGAAGCGGCTGACATTCAAGAAGCCGTGGCCGAGACTGGTGGATGCTCTAAAGATGCAGTCGCAGTGGGGGAAATCCGTCGCAGCCGTCTCGGACTGGGAACTGCGCTGGTGAGATGCCCAGTGGCTACAGCCAAAAAGCTGTCAGAAGGTGGAAGGAAAAAGTTATTGGTGGGATGGGTTTCGGCAAGAGTAGAAATCTTGCCCCAGAGGCAAATGCGCTGCTTTAGGTGCCTCGAGACGGGTCATGTACGTGCAAAGTGTACTGGCGTTGATCGCAGTGCACTGTGTTTCAGATGTGGCACACTTGGCCATATAGCCCGGGATTGTGTTGCAGCATTACACTGCGTGGTATGTGCCACAGCACAAGTTAAGGCGGACCACATATTAGGGGGGAAGTCTTGTAAGCCCCCAGTAACTAAACGTGGCAAAAAGCCGATGTCTGTCACCTCGTCTGAAACAGCACCTGAGCTATCTAGGTGCGGCAACGAGGCGATGGAGATAGCCAGTGGCGAAGCGGTAGAAGGGAGGGAAGAGACAGAAAGTCCAATCCCTGTCCCTGCTGTAAGAACTGGTTGACGGAAACGGGGAGCTTCCGTCACCCGCAAAAGGGTCTTGTGGTGGAAAGGCGCGCCTTGTGTTCCGGCGCGTCTTACCGAAGAGGTGAGCATATTGGCTCTATCAAAGTTTGGGTCCGTTGGACGACCGGCGACGGGCCGCGGTCGCAATTTTTACTTCCCGTGGCCCGCCGCAGTAACGGCTGAGGAACACCCAGGGGGTTTTAGTGGGTTCAAGCCCCACATAACCCCCCTGTCTCCCCGTGGCAGGGGGGTATGCGAAGGCATTTCCCCCTGGACAAAAAAAAAAAAAAAAAAAAAAAAAAAAAAAGGTTAGGTTAGGTTAGGTTGGGGTGCAAGGTCGGATAGAACCTCCACGAGTGCCCAGCCCATTGTAGGTCCCACTTCACACGTGCGGTGGCAACAACAATGGGTTTTGGGTCGGTGCATCCTGGGCGCCTTCGTATATAATCCCTTCGGGGATTGCATACGAAGGTGGCTAATAATCCGACAACTGGGGGGGTGCTCGGCTGGCTGACCCGGGTAGCCTGGGTAACGGCAGCCGAGCAGGGGTATACCGTAACCCCGTACGTAGTGCGGGGCCGGGGGCCGCCATCCTTCGGGGTGGGGGCTGCGAGGAAGAAAACCTCTATAAAAATCACAAGAGGGGGACCTCTCGGTCCGGTCCGCAACGCGGACACGTCGGGGCGTGCACTGGTCTGAGGACTGGTTCCGGCCCACCCGCAGCCCTGTACGTAGTGCAGGGAGTGGGGGCCGCCACTTCGGTGGGGGCCACGTGGAGAAAACCACTCTAAAAAATCCTCAAAGGCCCGGCGCTGGAGTAACGTGGCGTCGGGCGCCCGTGCGCGGGTGGCTGGCGGAGAGCGTCAGCCTACTAGCGACACCCACGGATACCGCCCGTCCTCCGTGGTGTATTTAGGGTTACCCGGGTACAGGGGGCACTGCCCGGGTGGACTGTTTAATTCCCCCACACTCGTGGGAACAAGATGGAGACTCTTAATTTTAAAAACTTATTTTCTGGTGGTAGGGACGAAAAGTCCGGCGAAAAGAAGAAGGAGGAGATAAAGAAAGACGAAGGTGAAAAGGCTGCGTTTGTTGAACCAGCAGCAGCCCGTCAACCGATCGTGCGTCTAGCGCGCATACCATTGCCATCAACATCTGCGGCACAAAGCAGGAGCAGAAGTAGCTCTCGAGACTCGAGAAGCTCACTTATGGATATGACGGTCGATCCAATAGTAAGGAAACGAACAAGAGAGCCGAAACAACCGGGCGACAATGGCTCAGAAGAAGACGCTGCACCAACAGCAAAGGTAAGTGCAGCCTCCGAAAACAGAGGAAGAGGTAGGCCTGCAACAACTGGCCAATATGTTGGACTAGCTAGAGCTAATGCGGAACTCAATGCTGCTAAACAACTACAGCTTGAAGCGCAAGAAGCGGAAGCAGCCACAAAGCCTTGCCCCCTTAGCAAACAAAGATCAAAAGGGGTGGCTCAACTACAAGAAGGAAGGCCCGAGGACTTAGCCAACTGCGAGTTACTCCAGCGCGGCATGGATGGTGTCGATGCTGTCCTAGAGGTTGCTGCTAAATCCGGTCACTTAAAGGGCACCAGTGTAAGGGCACTTAAAGACGCAGCATCACTTATAAAGAAGATGCTCTGCGAGATGTACGACCGCAACACTAGTTGCGACACAAAGCGTCTAGAGGAACGATTCCTCAAAACCCAAGAGGCACTCTCACGCACCAACGCGGAGAACGCGCGTATAGCAGCCGAAAACCAACGGCTCAAAGAAGAAATGGCGGCTCTCCGACGTGAGCTCGAACTGGTACGTGAGGGGTTGAACTCAGACTCAACCCAGCTTTCAAAGTCTGATCGAAGACAACGTCGCCCACAAAACACCGTGGGCGACATGACTGTAGATGAATTATGTCGGCTCATTGTTGACCAAACGGGCCCTATGCTAAACGCTCGCATAGAGGGTCTGGCAAGGAGGCTGCCGCCGGAGGAACGTATCCGGCCACCGTTGGCAGCGGACAAAAAGAAGAAAGCGGCAGAAGCCGCGCCATCAAAAGTAGATATTGCCGGCGTATCTCAAGCAGCTCCCACTGCGTCTAAGGGAGAAAAGAAGAAGCGCAAGGCCAAGAAGACAAGCCTAGCGGCAGCCGAAGCAGCGACTTCTAGGATCCAAGCCGGATCTAACCAAGATGAGACAATGCCCACACCTCAACCATCCAACGGTGCCTGGGAGACGGTTGGTAAACGGGGAGCTCAGTCGAAGCGAGCGAAGGAGACCCCAAAGCCGCCAAATAAAAAGAATAAGGGGAAGAAGAAAACGAAGTTACGGCCACCCCAATCGGCTGTGGTAGTATTAAAACTGCAGCCCGAAGCTGTCAGTAAAGGGTTGACGTACGCCGACTTTCTGGCACAGGCGAAGAGTCATATCGATTCGACAATAATTGGTTCGGGCCTCAAAATGAGGGTTGCCGCTACAGGGGCCCGTAAAATTGAGGTCGCTGGCGACGATCACGGGGCTAGAGCCGACAAGTTGGCAGAAAAGCTGGCGCAAATTGCTGGTTCAGAATTTGTGCAAATATCTAGACCGACCAAAACAGCTGCTCTGCGCGTGTCAGGACTTGACGACGCAGTTACAGTTGAGGAAGTAAGGGCGGCGATAGCCGCAACGGGGGGTTGTACAGAAGCAGCGGTATCCGTTGGCACCATACGCCACAGCCGGCTCGGTCTCGGCACCGTGCTGGTGAGATGCCCAGTGGCCGCTGCCAAACAGATGGCTGTAAGCGGCAACAGATTGCTCGTAGGCTGGGTCTCGGCGGTTATTCATCACCTGCCGTCGAGGCCCATGAGGTGTTATAAATGCCTCGAGGTGGGCCATGCCCACGAAATGTGCGAGGCCACCGTGGACAGAAGTGGCCTCTGTTACAGGTGTGGGAAGCCTGATCATCAGGCAAAAGACTGCACTGCCAAGCCACACTGCGTGCTGTGTGCAGCGGCAAAATTGAGCGCAGGCCATACGCTGGGGGGTAAGTCCTGCAAAGCCCCCCGGCCGCAACGCGAGAAGCAAAAGCAGGCGTCCACGGCTCCTCCGCCCAGAGCTGAAACCAGCCTACCAGCGGAGACCATGGAGACGGCTGCCACAGTAGAGGCGGCTATGTGTAGCGGGGCAAGCTAGGGTAACCTAGGCAAACCCCGCTGAGAGGGCCGGGCGGCGGAAACGGGGAATTTCCGTCGTCCACATTAGGGCTCTCGTGGTGGCAGGGCGCGTTTGTGTTTCGGCGCGCCCGCACCGTTGGAGGAGCTTCTGAGCTCCACGAAGATGGGGTCCTCCACAGGACCGCCGGCGACGAACCGCGGTTGCATATTCCGATCCCGTGGTTCGCCGCACTTGCGGCAGACGGAACACCGGGGGGTTTTAGTGGGTATGCCCGTCAGCCTTTTACTGACGGGTGAGTCCCACATAACCCCGCCGTCTCCCCAACGGTGGGGTATGCGTAACGCATTTCCCCCCGTAAAAAAAAAAAAAAAAAAAGGTTAGGTTAGGTTAGGTTAGGTTGGGGTGCAAGGTCGGATAGAACCTCCACGTGTGCCCGGCCTTTTGTAGGTCCCACTTCATACGTGCGGTGGGAACGACAATGGGTTCGGGCCGGTGCATCCTGGGCGCCGTCGTATATAATTCCCTCGGGGATTGCATACGACGGTGGCTAATAATCCGACAACAGGGGGGGAGCTCGGCTGGCTGACCCGGGTAGCCTGGGTAACGGCAGCCGAGTAGGGGTAAACCGTAACCCTGTACGTAGTACAGGGCCGGGGGCCGCTATCTTTCGGGATAGGGGTCGCGAGGAAGAAAACCTCTCTAAAAAATAACGGAGGGAGGCCTTCGGGCCCAGCTCGCAAATGCGAGCATGTCGGGGCGTGTTCCGGTCTGAGGACCGGTTCCGGCCCACCCGTTAACTCGTACGTGGTGCGGGAACGGGGGCCGCCACTTCGGTGGGGGCCGCGAGGAAGAAAACCTCAATAAAAAATTACCGTCGTGGACCATTCGGTCTGGTCCGGTTTGTGGACTTTGAAGGCTCCGGGTCGGCGTCCCAGACTTATTCTGGGTAGCGGCGACGCGGTTCGGGCTCGACCGGCGTCCCGTACAGTCCGGGTAACGGCGGTGCGAGCGAGGGCGGCAGGTTCGTTCGTCTGTGGTGGGCACAGGCGGCGAACTGGCAAAATTGCCAACTGTCGGCCAACCCGTAACCCCACGTTGAGCGGGGCCGGGGGAGCTGCCCTTAATTGGGTGACTCCGCGAGGAGAAAACCTCAGTAAAAAACCCCAATCCCAAGCAAGCTACGCGGCGAGGGGATGAATGGCTGTTGGGAGAACAGTCACGAGGTAGCCTCTGGAGCAGGGGACCGGCGGACCCCCTGCTTCACAATCCTACGCTTGCCCGGGCATGGTGCCTCTGCCCGGGTGGACCGTTTATTTGTAGCCATACTCGTGGGAACAGCATGAAATCTTCTAAATCCCTTACTTTAAAAATACCCGTTGATATTGGTGGGCCTAGCTCGGCCGGAAGAGAGCGAAGACAAAGGCTCAGCTCAGGCGCGGAAAATGAGCAGACGCCATTGGCGTCCGAATTTTTCTCTGCAGAAGAGGACGAGGCCAGGGCCTCCATTACTGGTAGCAGGACTAGCTTGGTAAGCGCCGGCAGGAAACGTCCATCTAATATGACTGAAGCGGTCGACATTGAGGACTCTGACGATGACTCACTGATCAGCGCCGCCAAACCTAAAATAACAACGGCTGGAAGAGGACGAGGGCGTCCCGCTACCGCGGGAACTTATATCGGCGTTGCTAGCGCCAAAGAACACCTCCAAAGGCTAACTGTCGCGGAACTTGAAACGAGTGGTCAAGCTATCTACGGACAAACAGAGCTCTGGAGCATAGATGACGTATTGGGCCCGCCACGGCCTGAAACACCCCCTGGGGTTGGAAACGATGAAAGCGCAGAATCACTCAGACTGCAGGCAGCGACCCATTTACGGGCCATTAGCGAAGTCACGCAGAAGTCTGGCAAACTCAAGGGCACCTCTCAAAAAACGCTCAAGGAAGCCACAAGATCATTGGGTAGCGTGCTCGAAAAGTTGGTCCTTAGAACGCAAAGCGACGAAAATTACCGGCTTAATAAGATAGTCGAGCGCCTCAGCAAGCAGGTAGAAGGCTTGCAGAGTGAAGTTAAGGCGTATCGCCAAGCATTTTCAGAGCGTGGCATTTCTGGACCGTCGCGTCCGGAAACACCTCCTTCGAGGCCCACTGCAATCTTGCAACCGGACGCCATAGAAGAACTAAAGCGTTCGCTAACTATTTCGATAGGCGAGATGGTCAATGTCCGGCTGTCTAGCTTAAGGTCGGAAATGAACCAAAGGCTGCCACCGGCCCCACCGGCTCCGATTCTCAGGCCACCGCTTGCGGCGGATCGCAGAAGAGAGAAGACACTACCTGGGCCGACCCCACCGGTACCGAAAGTGGCTCCAAAACCGGCGCCCAGGCGCGCCCCAGCTCCTACAGCAGGTCCGTCCACATCACGGACTCAACAGAGCAACGCGCTGGCTCCAACTTCTGCCACCCCAAGCGCTCCAGCGGAGGGCGAGTGGACGAGTGCCATGAGCCGAAAAAAGAAAAGGAAGACAGCAGCATTAGCTGCCGCGGCAGCTGCTCAGACACCTACGACTGCGCAGGCCAAAGGGGCCAAAAGGAGGAAAGCCAAAAAGAAGGCAAACCTCACTCCTCCGAAGTCGGCGGCGGTCGTCTTGACCATCAGCCCTGAAGCAGCAAGAAAAGGGGTCACATACGCCCAAATCCTGGGAAAGGCCAGAGCAGAAATGCAGCTGAGTGAATTTGGCCTCGAGGGGGTGCGCTGTAAACAGGCAGCGACCGGGGCCAGGATCCTTTCTATACCAGGCTCCTCAAACGGTGAGAAAGCAGACGCACTCGCTGCGAAACTAAAGGAGGTGTTAGCAGGCATGGCTAAAGTTGTCAGGCCCACGAAATGCGCTGATCTGCGCGTCTCTGGGCTTGACGACTCAATAGAAAAAGCAGATCTTCTAGCTGCCATTACCGGAAAAGGCGAATGCTCCCCCGAGCAAGTGAAAATCGGGGAAATACGTTTCGGCAACAACGGATCGGGCACTGCCCTTGTGAAGTGTCCTGTGACTGCGGCCAAGAAAATAGTGGAGGCGGGCAGGCTACTGGTGGGCTGGAGCTCTGCTCAGGTGCGGACGCTGGACCCCATGCCCATGCGCTGCTTCAGGTGCATGGGCCTTGGGCACACCAGTCAAAGATGTCCAAGCGGAATCGACCGCAGCGAATTATGTTACCGCTGCGGAAAGTCGGAACACGTCGCTGCAAGCTGTAAGGCGGACTTCCATTGCGCCGTCTGCTCAGACGCTAAGCACCCAGCAGGCCACCGAATGGGAGGGAGAAAATGCAATCCCCCCCATACTAAACCGAAGGAGGGCCAAGGGACCCAAGGGACCCTAGTCTCTTTGAGTGACACGGAGCGAAACACGCCTGCAGAAGTTGAGATGTCGGAACTTAATGGATAGATTACGACATCTCAACTTCTTTCAGTGCAATGTTAACCACTCCACTAGGGCACAGGATCTGCTAGCGCAATCTCTTGTGGAATGGAACGCCGACATCGCTGTAGTCGCGGAACCGTATTATGTGCCACCCCGGCCGCATTGGGTCGGAGATTTGAACGGTTCCGTGGCAATCACCACAAGTCCGAATTCACGTTTCCCGTTGGTTGTCAAGGAGAGGGGACTGGGGTACGTGGTAGCCACATGGGGCAGCATTGCCGTAGTTGGGGTCTACTTTTCCCCGAACACTAATGTGGCCGAGCTAGAGGCTTACGTCAACCTGTTGGGACTCGTCGTCAGAAGACTTGCTCCTATGCAAGTAATAATTATGGGGGACCTCAACTCCAAGTCCGCAGCCTGGGGATCCCCCGTCAACGACGATCGAGGAAACATAGTGTCACGGTGGGTGGCTTCGATGGGGCTCTGCGTCGTCAACCGGGGCACCGCCTACACCTGCGTGAGGAGGAACGGGGGATCCATTGTGGACATAACGTTCGCAACCCCAGCCCTAGCCTCGCGAATCTCTGGCTGGTGCGTGCTTGAAGAGGTAGAAACGTTATCGGATCACCTCTACATAACCTTTGAGGTCTCTTCTACATCAACAGGGGGTAGGCCAGCACGTCGTACTCAACGAGGGGCACATTTTCCTAGGTGGGGTCTTACCCACCTCGATCGCAACATGGTGGAAGACGCAGCGATTGTGTCAAGCTGGGGTTCACCTTCGGTAGACCAGAGAGGCACAATGGAAGAGCGAGCCCTCAAGATCAGGGAGGACCTGACTTCTATATGCGACGCCTCGATGCCTCGCTCTCAGGGGTTGCCTCCAAACAAAAAGGCGGTGTATTGGTGGACCGCGGAAATCGCCGCTTTACGAGTGGCCAGTAATCGCGCACGACGTGCCCATAAAAGATGCCGCCGTCGAAGACACTCAGACGCGGAAGAGGAACTGCTCCATAATGCATACAAGGAAGCCAAGAGGGCCCTCCAAAAAGCAATTTCGGAGGCAAAATCACGAGCACGAGAGGAGTTCCTCCAGGAACTTGACCACGATCCCTGGGGTCGGCCATACCTGATGGTACGCAGCAAACTCAAAAACACGGCGCCCTCCACGGAGTCATTCGAGCCGCAGCTGTTACAGAATGTTGTGTCGAGTCTCTTTCCCAGAAGAGCGGCCTTTACACCACCAACGATGGTCCCTCCATCAAGAGTGCCTGAAACCTTAGAAGTCGTCCCTCCGGTAACGGAGGTGGAGTTGGAAATGGCAGTTGATCGCCTCCGCACTAAAAGGAAGGCACCCGGCCCCGATGGAGTGCCCGGCTGCGTTTTGGTTGTAGCATCTAAGCACCTCGGGGACCGGCTACGGGACTTATTCTCATGCTGCCTAAGAACCGGGGAATTTCCGTCCATCTGGAAAGAAGGTAAGCTCGTCTTACTCCGAAAGGAGGGGCGCCCCTTGGACACTCCGTCGGCTTACCGTCCCATCGTGTTATTAGACGAGGTGGCAAAGCTCCTTGAGCGTATACTCGCAGCACGTATCACCCAACACTTGTCCACGACAGGTCCGGACTTGTCCAAACGCCAGTTTGGCTTTCGAGCAGGATTGTCTACGTTAGACGCCCTTCGCGAGTTGAAGCGCATCTGTGACTGGTCTAAGGCTAGAGGGGAAAAGGTTTTGGCGGTGTCCTTAGACATCGCCAATGCTTTTAATACCATCCCATTTGAGGTGATTCTGGAGGCACTAAAATACCACAAGATCCCACTATACCTCCAGAAAGTTATCAAGGACTACTTGACAGGACGGCGGGTGAAATACATCGGACCCGATGGGAACATGTGGAGTCAGGAGATGAGCTGCGGCGTCCCGCAAGGATCAGTACTGGGACCCCTTCTCTGGAACCTGGGATATAACTGGGTTCTCCGAGGAATACTGCTGCCCAAGATGAGTGTCGTCTGTTATGCAGATGACACTCTCGTCACGGCTCGGGGCGAAAATTATAGAGAGGCTGCACGCTTGGCCACCGTTGGAGCCACCCTGGTCGTGCAAAGGATTCGGCTGTTGGGCCTGGAGGTGGCTTTAAACAAGACAGAGGCGATTCTTTTCCACGGACCTCGGGAAAAGCCACCTGCAGATGCTCACATCTTCGTGGACGGAGTTTATGTCCCAGTTACGCCCACGATTCGCTATCTGGGTTTAACACTCGATAGCCGTTGGAGTTTCCTGCAGCACTTCCAGCAGCTAACACCGCGGCTTGTTGACGCAGCATTGGCCCTTGGTCGCCTTCTCCCGAATATCGGCGGCCCCAGTGCAACCTGCCGTCGTCTCTACACAACGGTGATACGCAGCATGGCGTTATATGGGGCTCCGATATGGTTCCAGGCCCTCACCGCTAAGACCCGGAGATTGCTGCGCAAACCGCAGCGCACGATGGCAATTAGGGCCATTAGAGGATACCGCACGGTATCTGGCACAGCTGCCTGTGTACTGGCTGGCACTCCGCCTTGGGAGTTAGAGGCGGAGGTGCTGGCTGAAACATACCAGTACAGAGTTCAAGCTAGGGCGCGAGGTGAACGCCCAACCCTGGAGGAGGTTGAAAGTATAAGACGGGACGCGCAAGACACCGTAATGGAGCGGTGGCACGCAGAGCTGGAGAACCCAACGTACGGGGGCCGTACTGTCGCTGCTGTACGGCCGGTGCTGCGCGAGTGGGTAGCGCGGCGGCACGGCTCGCTCACCTTCCGTTTGGTGCAGGTGCTAACCGGACACGGATGTTTCGGCAACTACCTGCACCGAATCGGGAGGGAGGCGACCCCGATGTGTCAAGACTGCGGCGCTGCTGAAGACTCGGCGCAGCACACACTAGAGGTGTGCTCTGCCTGGAGTCGCCAGCGCCGCACTCTCATAGCTGTGGTGGGAGATGACCTCTCCCTGCCCAGCGTGGTCAAGACCATGCTGGACAGTGAAAGGTCATGGGAAGCTATGGTCTCCTTCTGCGAAGAAGTCATATCGCAGAAGGAGGCCGCTGAGCGGGACCGCGAAGACGACGCGTTTGCGGACTTGCTCAGGCGCAGACGCCCGGGAGGTCGTAGACGGCGGTTCGACCGTCTTCTTCCCCCCTAGCGAGGCCAGCGGGTGGGGACAGGGTAGTCCTCCACCCGCTTTACACGGCCTCGCCTGTCTGGGAAGGTGCCCAAGTGTGCTCGGGCACCTCCCGATCCGCCAGAATGTGGTCTAGGTAGCTGGACCAGCCGGGGCGGGGTGTTGTTGAATCCCAATAAGGAGCCCACGCCGCCACAACCGGTAGGAGAGGGCACACCGAGTGGTTTTTAGTGGGTAGGCTTTCGTGCCCCCACTCGGTGTTGACCTGGGTGGGTGCACGAAAGAGAGCCCCACATAACCCTGTCGTATACCCAACGACAGGGTATGCATAAGGCGCATTTTCCACTCGCCAAAAAAAAAAAAAAAAAAAAAAAAAAAAAAAAAAAAAAAAAAAAAAAAAAAAAAAAAAAAAAAAAGGTTAGGTTAGGTTAGGTTAGGTTAGGTTAGGTTTTTTTTTTTTTATTATCTTATTTATTCATTATATCGATATTAGTGTTTCAATAAAATTATTTAAAGTTTTTAACAAATTGGGTTTTAGTTATTAAAAGGAATTATTGCATCCAGGGGATCACCGCCAGAGATACAGGTCGCCCAGGGCCATAACTCAGAGAGATAGGAATTAGAAAGAAAGAGAGATAGTTCGACAGGAAAGAAAGAGTAAAATAAGAAGATGGCAATAAAATGAAAGATTGCTTCGATAGAAGCATAAATTGTATTGGAGGTAAAAATATATGTGAAGTATATTTTTAGCTTATTAATTAGCGTAATAGGTAAAATTTGTGTTTTTGGAATAGAGTTTTATTAATTTATTTATGTTTTTGTTTAATTAGAAGTTATTTATTAATTTTATTTATTTATATGCGGTGAGTTGTTGTTTTATTATGTAATTATAGGTTTATTTTATGCCGTAGTCTATTCTTTCGGTGAGTTTCGCCAGATAGCTTTTCTTAATGGGACATAAGTTAGAGGTGGCGGAGTGATTGGGGTTTAGTGGCTGGTCTTTGTTTCTGATGTTAATTTGTGAGCAGTTGATGCAAATAGCCGCTTCTGATGTGTTTTTGAGAGGGCAGCTTTGGAAAGTATGACTACTGCCGGAGCAGTGGCTGCAGTATGTTTCGGTATTGGTACATTTTTTCCCCGTGTGACCGAATTTTTGGCATTTAAAACACTGTAAGAGCGGGGCGTGTTCAGATACGTGTATGCGCCGATGATCAATGTTGATTTTTTCGAGACTTATTGCGCTTTTCCATACATCTGGGGTTGCGCGGAAGATCGCGTTGTATAGTTTGGGGTTCTTGTTCCTCTTAGCGAGGCAAGCGGTCAGTGTTGCATTGGGGTTTTGAAGAGCTATTTGTACAGGGGTGTTTTGTGATATTATTATTTCTTTTAATTCTTCAAACTTAATTTCAGTTGGAATTCCCTTAATCACGAACATGGGTTGCAGAAGGCGAGCCATTTCAGCAGTAATGTTGGAATTTGATTTTAATTTATTGATTGTTTCATCACATTGCGCGATGTTTTCAAATTGAATTTTTACTTTATTTGTAGCGATAGGATGAAATTTTAAAGGAGCATAAGGAACGTCTCTGAAGGAGCAATTTTGTTGCCACTTGGCTGTGGCATCCTGTCTATTTTCAGCGGTAGGGACGGTGACGATGATGGCAGGTTTGCTGGTTTTTGATGTTAATTTCGTGATTTTATTTTCTTTAGATTTATTAGTGTTTTTAGTGGCCGCTGCGTATGATATTTTGTTATCTCTTTGTAAGGTTTGATGAGGAGTTATTTCTTCTTTAATGGTTTCCTTGATTAATTGTTTTATTTTATTGTAATCTATATTACATTCATGTTTGGGTGGTTCAGGAGTGGCAATTTTATTTAGTTTTAGTTTTTCGTTAATCATGGTGGCGCTGGTGACTATTTCGTGTGCGAGTTCCGTTAAGCGAGTTTTCATGGTGGAATTATCGCAGGACAGTTCAAGAGTTTTAAGCATTTTTCTGATGGATATTCCTATTGATCTTGTTAGGGGTTTGATGGATTTCTGTATTGTTACTGTGGTTTCGCAAGATTCAGCATATGCTTGTGGTAAATAGTCATCCTCCAAGTACTGCATTCCTGAGGTATCAAGGAGGGTTGAGTTGGAGGCGTATGAGCTGCGAGACGAAGCTCTGTCAGAAGCCATAGCTTGTTTTGAAGTTGTGTTTTGAATATCAGTCTTAGAAGACTCAGTCAATTGTTGCCGTTGTTGTTGTTGTGGCGATGGTGGTGGTTTGGTTGGGGTTGGAGGCGTAGGTGTATTAGCCTCTTGGTTACCTTTAGCCGCGCTGGAGCGCGTATTCATTCTCCGCATGGTCGGTGAGGATACAGGCGGGAATGTTAATTTTAGAGATTTTCTTTCTGACATAAAATTATATCAGACACTAATTGAGGAAAAATAATTGTAAGACCACATAAAGAATTGGAATTTAATGAAAAGGACCAGGAGCTAAGTAATGCTTGACGTTTTTAGCAGTCTTAAAAATACGAAAATATAATACAATTTAGCAAAATAAAACAGTGTTATTTATAAGGAAAAATTAAAATTTTAGGTGAAAATTTTTAGAAAACTATAATATTTACAGAAAAAAGTTATAAAAATAAAATGTTGATTAGGCTTAAAACTAACTAAAATAATGTAATAAAGAAGAAACTAACTTATACTTATGATCTAGGTTGAGTTTAAAAGTTATGAAAATTTAAAGCGAAAAAGTGGAATTTTTAATTGTCGATATAAAATCTATTTATCAATGGAACAATTTGGTGCAATAGTATAATGTAGTACTGAAGTGGTATTACAATGTAGTTTAAACAGATTTAAAATATCTTTAGTGGTTGATGAAATATAAGGTTTTTACTATTGTCAAAAATGAAGTGTTATTTTGGTGATATTTAGTGATTATTTTCTTAAAAAGTATTAAAGATATGACAAAACTTTGTTTAAATAAAAGTTAGAGTTTAGCAAGTTCTATAAAAATAAGCTTTAAAAAGAAATATTTAACTTAAGTTTGTAATTTTATGTAAGTTTGAAATGTAGAAAATTTTGGGTAAAAAAAAATGAAGATTGAATTATCGATAAAAAAGAATTCTATCGATAGATTTCGATGTTGCAACAATATATTGTAGCCCTTATGGAATACTACAATAATGTTTAAACAGAACTGAAATATCTCATACGGAACAGGAAATATAAGGTTTTCTGTTATGTGCAGAAATGGGTGTTTTTTTGGTATATTTTAGGAATTTTTATCTCGAAATATATAAGAGATATAAAGAAAAGTTAACTAAATAAAAGTTGGGAATTGACGAGATCTACAATAAAACACAAACAAATTGAAAATCGGTTAAAATGGAAAAAAGTTGTACATGAAAAAGTGGTGAAATTAAGACAGTTTTTGAGGAAAATTTGGGAAAATGCTTATTTTTCAAAAAATTGTGGATGGATTTTCAATTAAAAATATGGAAAAGATGCCTTAGGGGCCCTGCTAGCTATAATCGAAAACAAGATCAAAATCGGACAAGAAATGAATTTTTGGCGAATTTTCTAAAAATTTGGGGTCGGCTGGTTAGGTTAGGTTAGGTTAGGTTGGGGTGCAAGGTCGGATAGAACCTCCACGAGTGCCCAGCCCATTGTAGGTCCCACTTCACACGTGCGGTGGGAACAATAATGGGTTTTGGGTCGGTGCATCCTGGGCGCCTTCGTATATAATCCCCTCGGGGATTGCATACGAAGGTGGCTAATAATCCGACAACTGGGGGGGGCTCGGCTGGCTGACCCGGGTAGCCTGGGTAACGGCAGCCGAGCAGGGGTATACCGTAACCCCGTACGTAGTGCGGGGCCGGGGGCCGCCATCCTTTGGGGTGGGGGCCGCGAGGAAGAAAACCTCTATAAAAATCACAAGAGGGGGACCTCTCGGTCCGGTCCGCAACGCGGACGCGTCGGGGCGTGTACTGGTCTGAGGACTGGTTCCGGCCCACCCGCAGCCCTGTACGTAGTGCAGGGAGTGGGGGCCGCCACTTTCGTGGGGGCCACGTGGAGATAACCACTCTAAAAAATCCTCAAAGGCCCGGCGCTGGAGTAACGTGGCGTCGGGCGCCCGTGCGCGGGTGGCTGGCGGAGAGCGTCAGCCTACTAGCGACACCCACGGATACCGCCCGTCCTCCGTGGTGTATTTTGGGTTACCCGGGTACAGGGGGCACTGCCCGGGTGGACTGTTTATTTCCCCCACACTCGTGGGAACAAGATGGAGACTCTTAATTTTAAAAACTTATTTTCTGGTGGTAGGGACGAGAAGTCCGGCGAAAAGAAGAAGGAGGAGATAAAGAAAGATGAAGGTGAAAAGGCTGCGTTTGTTGAACCAGCAGCAGCCCGTCAACCGATCGTGCGTCTATCGCGCATGCCATTGCCATCAACATCTTTGGCACAAGACAGGAGCAGAAGTAGCTCTCGAGATTCGAGAAGCTCACTAATGGATCTGACGGTCGATCCAATAGGAAGAAAAAGAACAAGAGAGCCAAAAAAACCGGGCGACAATGGCTCAGAAGAAGACGCTGCACCAACAGCAAAGGTAAGTGCAGCTTCCGAAAACAGAGGAAGAGGTAGGCCTGCAACAACTGGCCAATATGTTGGACTAGCTAGAGCTAATGCGGAACTCAATGCTGCTAAACAACTACAGCTTGAAGCGCAAGAAGCGGAAGCAGCCACAAAGCCTTGCCCCCTTACCAAACAAAGATCAAAAGGGGTGGCTCAACCACAAGAAGGAAGGCCCGAGGACTTAGCCAACTGCGAGTTACTCCAGCGCGGCATGGATGGTGTCGATGCTGTCCTAGAGGTTGCTGCTAAATCCGGTCACTTAAAGGGCACCAGTATAAGGGCACTTAAAGACGCAGCATCTCTTATAAAGAAGATGCTCTGCGAGATGTACGACCGCAACACTAGTTGCGACACAAAGCGTCTAGAGGAACGATTCCTCAAAACCCAAGAGGCACTCTCACGCACCAACGCGGAGAACGCGCGTATAGCAGCCGAAAACCAACGGCTCAAAGAAGAAATGGCGGCTCTCCGACGTGAGCTCGAACTGGTACGTGAGGGGTTAAACACAGACTCAACCCAGCTGTCGAAGTCTGATCGAAGACAACGTCGCCAACAAAACACCGTGGGCGACATGACTGTCGACGAATTATGTCGGCTCATTGTTGACCAAACGGGCCCTATGCTAAACGCTCGCATAGAGGGTCTGGCAAGAAGGCTGCCGCCGGAGGAACGTATCCGGCCACCGTTGGCAGCGGACAAAAAGAAGAAAGCGGCAGAAACCGCGCCATCAAGAGTACATATTGCCAGTGTATCTCAAACAGCTCCCACTGCGTCTGAGGGAGGAAAGAAGAAGCGCAAGGCCAAGAAGACAAGCCTAGCGGCTGCCGAAGCAGCGTCTTCTAGGATCCAAGCCGGATCTACCCAAGATGAAACAATGCCCACACCTCAACCATCCAACGGTGCCTGGGAGACGGTTGGTAAACGGGGAGCTCAGTCGAAGCGAGCTAAGGAGACCCCAAAGCCGCCAAATAAAAAGAAGAAGGGGAAGAACAAAACGAAGTTACGGCCACCCCAATCGGCTGTGGTAGTATTAAAACTGCAGCCCGAAGCTGTCAGTAAAGGGGTGACGTACGCCGACATTCTGGCACAGGCGAAGAGTCATATAGATTCGACGATAATCGGTTCGGGCCTCAAAATAAGGGTTGCCGCTACAGGGGCCCGTAAAATTGAGGTCGCTGGCGACGACCACGGGGCTAGAGCCGACAAGTTGGCAGAAAAGCTGGCGCAAATTGCTGGCTCAGAATTTGTGCAAATATCTAGGCCGACCAAAACAGCTGCTCTGCGCGTGTCAGGACTTGACGACGCAGTTACAGTTGAGGAAGTAAGGGCGGCGATAGCCGCAACGGGGGGTTGTACAGAAGCAGCGGTATCCGTTGGCACCATACGCCACAGCCAGCTCGGTCTCGGAACCGTGCTGGTGAGATGCCCAGTGGCCGCTGCCAAACAGTTGGCTGTAAGCGGCAACAGATTGCTGGTAGGCTGGGTCTCGGCGGTTATTCATCACCTGCCGTCGAGGCCCATGAGGTGCTATAAATGCCTCGAGGTGGGCCATGCCCACGAAATGTGCGAGGCCACGGTGGACAGAAGTGGCCTCTGTTACAGGTGTGGGAAGCCTGATCATCAGGCAAAAGACTGCACTGCCAAGCCACACTGCGTGCTGTGTGCAGCGGCAAAATTGAGCGCAGGCCATACACTGGGGGGTAAGTCCTGCAAAGCCCCCCGGCCGCAACGCGAGAAGCAAAAGCAGGCGTCCACGGCTCCTCCGCCTAGAGCTGAAACCAGCCTACCAGCGGAGACCATGGAGACGGCTGCCACAGAAGAGGCGGCTATGTGTAGCGGGGCAAGCTAGGGTAACCTAGGCAAACCCTGCTGAGAGGGCCGGGCGGCGGAAACGGGGAATTTCCGTCGTCCACATTAGGGCTCTCGTGGTGGCAGGGCGCGTCTGTGTTTCGGCGCGCCCGCACCGTTGGAGGAGCTTCTGAGCTCCTAGCTCTAAGATGGGGTCCTCCACAGGACCGCCGGCGACGAACCGCGGTTGCATATTTCGATCCCGTGGTTCGCCGCACTTGCGGCAGACGGAACACCGGGGGGTTTTAGTGGGTATGCCCGTCAGCCTTTAACTGGCGGGTGAGTCCCACATAACCCCGCCGTCTCCCCAACGGTGGGGTATGCGTAACGCATTTCCCCCCGTAAAAAAAAAAAAAAAAAAAAAAAGGTTAGGTTAGGTTAGGTTAGGTTAGGTTAGGTTAGGTTAGGTTAGGTTAGGTTGGGGTGGGGTGCAAGGTCGGATAGAACCTCCACGTGTGCCCGGCCCATTGTAGGTCCCACTTCACTCGTGCGGTGGGAACGACAATGGGTTCGTGCCGGTGCATCCTGGGCGCCGTCGTATATAATTCCTTCGGGGATTGCATACGAAGGTGGCTAATAATCCGACACAGGGGGGAGCTCGGCTGGCTGACCCGGGTAGCCTGGGTAACGGCAGCCGAGCAGGGGTATACCGTAACCCCGTACATGGTGCGGGGCCGGGGGCTGTCATCCTTCGGGATGGGGGCCGCGAGGAAGAAAACCTCTTTAAAAAATTACGAGAGGGGGGGACCTCACGGTCCGTTCTGCACGTCGCCCTCTGATTGCAGAGGGTTGTAACGTAGCAGGCATGGGAGGCGGCGGAGTAGCCGCGGGACCCATCTTTCCGGGAAGCGGTAGTTTGGGTCAGAGGAGCCAGTTGTGGCTTCGGAGATGGGCGACCTTTTCAGGTTGCGGCTTCGGGTCGGCGTCCCAGACGTTTCTGGGTAGCGGCGACGCGATTCGGGCTCGACCGGCGTCCTGGACATTCCGGGTAGCGGCGGTGCGAGCGTGGGTGGCGGGTCTGCTGGATCGCTAACGCGACCAGTGGACAGGCATTTGATGCCAACCGTTGGCCAACCCGTAACCCCACGTTGAGCGGGGCCGGGGGGGACTGCCCTTCATTGGGTGACCCTACGAGGAGCACACCTCTATAAAAAACCCTAATCCTAAGCAAGCTGCGCGGCGAGGGGATGAGTGGCTGTTGGGTGAACAGTCGTAAGGTAGCCTCTGGAGGAGGGGACCGGTGGACCCCCTACCTTCACAACCCTACACTTGCCCGGGTAAGGGACCTCTGCCCGGGTGGACTGATTAATTGTCACCATACTCGTGGGACGTAAATGGAAAGCTTGAATTTTAAAAATATGTTCGGAGGAGGAGCAGGCGAGAAGCCTAAGAAGAAGGAGGAGGAGCCGCGAAAGACTGCATCTAAGCAGTCCGCGGAAACAGCGGAGAAGGGGAAGACATCGGCGGCCGTATTCAAACGACCGGCCGATAAATCTGAGAGGGCTGAGAAGCCGAGGAATACGGTTTCGGCTCCATTGAGTCGGAGCAGTTCATGCTCGTCTTTAATGGACGACTCAGACGACAACCTGACTGAGGCGGTGCCGGGACGCAAACGCTCGCGATCTCGTGCGAGAGGATTGCGCGGCAACAGCGAAGACGACGAAGAAACCACCCCGGCGAAGTTGGCGACTGCAGAACGACGCGGTCGTGGCCGCTGTGCTATTACGGGGCGATTTATAGGTTTGGCCAAGGCGAAGGCCGACTTAGCCGCTGCCGAAGCGGACCAACTAGCCCAGTCAGCCGAGGAGGCCCTAGCGGCGGAGACCCGAATCCGCCCACCAAAACCTAGAGCAGAGATTCGCATGCAGGCTGCCGACTTTGAAGAAATGGCTACATGCGAACTTCAGAGAGTAGCAATGGATGGCGTTAAGGCGGTGCTCAATGTGGCCAAGACATCCGCGAACCTCAAGGGCACCAGCGTTAAGGCTCTCCGCGATGCAGCAGACCTGATCGCGAGAGCCATGGATGGCATTGTCAGCCGCAACACAGCGGCCGATACTAAAAGACTGGAGGATCGGCTGCAAAAAACGACGGAGGAGCTGTCGCGGACTACGGCCGAAAATTCCCGCATGCAACGAGACAATGCCACCCTGCGTGACGAGGTGGCGGGTCTGCGTCGCGAGGTGCAGTTGCTGCGGGAACAACTGGAGCGTACACAGGGCGGGCCTGATCTGCGGGTACCAGCGGGGCGCAGGGCAGAGACTGTCGGCACAATGTCGGTCGACGAACTCCGACGCTTGATAGCGGAGCAGGCCGGCACAATGCTCAATGCCCGCATCGAAGGACTGCAGAGCCGGCTGCTACCAGAAGAACGTCGGCGGCCGCCACTGGCAGCAGACAAGAGGACGACGCCAACGCCTGCGCCGACAGCGCAAGCTTTAAAACCTGGCCCACCCAAGGCTGCCAATGCTCCATCCGGGCGAGCAGCCAGGAAGAAGGCCAAGAAGAAAGCGAAGAAGATCAAGAAGGCTGGTGCTACAGCACCTTCGACAGCGGGCCCACTCCTGGCTGTTCCCGCTCCCGTTCCCACAACCGAGGAGCCCTGGCAAGTGGTGGAAAAGCGGGGCGCTAAACAGAAGCAGCGCCCAGTGTCAGCGAGGGAGAAGAAAAAGGTGCCAAAGGTGAAGCTCCGCCCACCACAAACGTCGGCGGTAATAATTAAGATCAGGCCGGAAGCCATTGAACAGGGGGCGACGTACGCTCAGACACTCTTGGGGGCGAAGCGCCAAGTCAACCCCCAGGACTATGGCTGTCAGGGCGGCTTCTCTATAAGGCCAACACAAACGGGGGCCCGAAAAATAGAGCTGCCAGTCGGCGAGAACGGCGACAATGCCGACAAACTCGCCGAAAAACTGAGAGGGCTTCTCGACCCAAATCTGGTCGAGATCTCCAGGCCCACGAAATGCGCGGAGTTCCGCGTGTCGGGCCTGGACGACACAGTTACGGTCGAGGACGTCAGGGCGGCTGTGGCAACAACG
This sequence comes from Calamotropha paludella, assembly GCA_927399485.1. Taxonomy (NCBI): domain Eukaryota; kingdom Metazoa; phylum Arthropoda; class Insecta; order Lepidoptera; family Crambidae; genus Calamotropha; species Calamotropha paludella. Next base: position 184,792 of record OV656830.1, on the reverse strand, counting down.
GGTGGGTGCCCAGAGTCGGCTGTGAGCGTTGGTGATATTCGCTCCAGCCGATTCGGGATGGGTGCCTGCCTTGTAAGATGCCCGGTGTTGGCCGTCAAACGGCTCTTGGAGGGCGGTAGGAGGTTATTGGTGGGCTGGGTCTCTACGGTAATTAGTGTTTTGCCGCAGAGACCTATGCGGTGCTTCAGGTGCCTTGAGGTGGGACACGTTCGCGCGGTGTGCGAGTCGGTGGTGGACCGGTCTGACGTCTGTTATCGCTGCGGGAAGACCGGCCACAAAGTGGCGGAATGTTCGGCCACGCCGCGCTGTGTGATATGCGCAGCGGCCGAAATAGCGTGTGACCACCCACTGGGCGGCCGAGGCTGTCAGGCTGTCCAGTTAGGAAGGAGGGCGGCAAACAGGCCCAAAAAGAGGACGGCCGCGCCATCGGCTCCTAGCGCTACGGCTGCTGGTCGGACCGAGGCAATGGACGTAGCCGCCTCAGTGGCGGCAGAGTAACGCCATGACGGGATAGGGCCATAAGGCCTAGACCCCATCGTTGGTGAGAGTCGGGCGGCAGAAACGGGGCATTTCTGTCGTTCACTACAGGGCTCTCGTGGCGGATGGGCGCGTTTCGTGTTTCGGCGCGCCGCATCGAGGTTAGGGACTTTGAAGTTCCCACAAGAGGGGTCCTCTTTGGACCGCCGGCGGCGGGTCGCGGTAGTGTCTTGTTTTCCCGGGACCCGTCGCATAGCGGCAGAGGAAACACCCAGGGGGTTTTAGTGGGTTCAAGCCCCACATAACCCCCCTGTCTCCCCGTGGCAGGGGGGTATGCGAAGGCATTTCCCCCTGGACAAAAAAAAAAAAAAAAAAAAAAAAAAAAAAAAAAAAAAAAAAAAAAGGTTAGGTTGGGGTGCAAGGTCGGATAGAACCTCCACGTGTGCCCGGCTCATTGTAGGTCCCACTTCACACGTGCGGTGGGAACGACAATGGGTTTTGGGCCGGTGCATCCTGGGCGCCTTCGTATATAATCCTTTCGGGGATTGCATACGAAGGTGGCTAATAATCCGACAACTGGGGGGGGCTCAGCTGGCTGACCCGGGTAGCCTGGGTAACGGCAGCTGAGCAGGGGTATACCGTAACCCTGTACATGGTGCGGGGCCGGGGGCTGTCATCCTTCGGGATGGGGGTCGCGAGGAAGAAAACCTCTTTAAAAAATTACGAGAGGGTGGACCTTACGGTCCGAGGCGGCGTAGTAGCCGCGGGACCCATCTTTCCGGGTAGCGGTAGTTTGGGTCAGAGGAGCCAGTTGTGGCCTAGGAGACGGGCGATCGTTTCAGGTTGCGGCTTCGGGTCGGCGTCCCAGACGTTTCTGGGTAGCGGCGACGCGATTCGGGCTCGACCGGCGTCCTGGACATTCCAGGTAGCGGCGGTGCGAGCGGGGGCGACGGGTCTGCTGGATCGCTAGCGCGACCAGTGGACAGGCTTCGGTCACCGTCGGTCAACCCGTAACCCCTCGTTGAGTGGGGCCGGGGGGGACTGCCCTTCATTGGGTGACCCTACGAGGAGCAAACCTCTATAAAAAACCCTAATCCCAAGCAAGCTGCGCGGCGAGGGGATGAGTGGCTGTTGGGTGAACAGTCGTAAGGTAGCCTCTGGAGCAGGGGACCGGCGGACCCCCTGCTTCACAACCCTACGCTTGCCCGGGTATGGTGCCTCTGCCCGGGTCGACCGTTATTGCAACCCTACTCGTGGGACTCATATGGAAAGTCTTAATTTTAAAAATATGTTTGGTGGAGGAGCAGGCGAGAAGCCTAGGAAGACGGAGGAGCCACGAAAGACTGCGTCAAAGCAGTCCGTGGAAAGCAAGAAGACGGAGGAGCCGCCAAAGGCTGTATTCAAACAGCCCGCGGAGAAACCGACAAGAACGGAGGTTTTAAAGGAGCCCGTGGTGCAACTCACCAGGAGCCCTGTCCTTGCGGCCATGTTGGCAGGCGAAGATTTCGCTGAGATGAGCCGAAGTCCGTCATGCTCATCTCTTATGGACGATTCGGACGACCAGCTGCCTGAGACGGCTTCCGGGCGCAAACGCTCGCGCTCGCTACACAGAGAAAGGTCAGGCAGCGATGATGGAGATGGCAAAACCCCGGCGAAGATTGCAGCCGCTGAGAAACGTGGACGCGGCCGCCCTGCCACTACGGGGCAGTACATAGGTGTGGGTAAGATGCGGGCTGAGCTTGCTGCCGCTAAAAAAGCGGAGTTTGAAGCCCAATTGGAAGCGGAAAGAACAAGGGTGGAGAGCAAAACCCGTCCACCGTCAAAATCCAGAGAAGACTTACATAAGACGGATATCAGCCCCGAAGACATGACATCCCTGGAGCTGATGAAAAAGGGGATGGACGGTGTCAAAGTGGTGCTCGAGGTGGCCAAGACCTCAAGCAACCTCAAAGGCACCAGTGTGAAGGCCTTGCGGGACGCAGCTGACCTCATCGCTAAGATGCTGGAAAGCATGCATGGCCACAACACCATGTCGGACGCGAACAAGCTGGAGACCCGGCTTGAAAAAGCCTCAGAGGAACTTTCCCGCACAACTGCGGAAAACAGGAGCATGCAGCGCGACAATGCCTACCTACGCGACGAGGTAGCAGGTTTGCGCCGCGAAGTGCAGCTGCTGCGGGAGCAGCTTGAGAGAGTACAGGGTGGAGCTGACCTGCACCCAACGAGCAAGCGGACGAGAAACACTGTGGGGTCCATGTCGGTCGACGAGCTCCGTCGCTTGATAGCGGAACAGGCCGGTAACATGGTGAACGCCCGCATAGAGGGGTTACAGAGCCGGCTGTTGCCAGAGGAACGTCTGAGACCACCACTGGCGGCGGACAGAAGGAAGGCCCCAGCGCCTGCGCCCATACTGGAAAGATCTACTCCTGGTCCTTCCAAGGCCGCCGAGGCGCCACCTGCCGGGCCGGCTGCCAAGAAGGGCAAGAAGAAGAAGCCTAAAAAACAGGCGCAGTCTGGAACGGCGCCTGTGAGACCAGATCAGGCGGAAACAATTCCTACCACAGCCACCGGCCGCACAACAACAGAGGAGCCATGGCAGACGGTAGGCAAAGGGGGCAAAGTCAAGAAGCGCCAGGTGGCAGAAAAGAAAATGAAAGGCCAGGCAAGGAGGGTGAAGTTGCGCCCTCCGCAAACTTCTGCGGTGGTTATTAAGCTCCGACAGGAGGCGCAGGACAGCGGGGCTTCCTATGCCCAAGCACTCCTGGGGGCCAAACAAAATATCAACCCCCAGGATTATGGCTGCGAGAAGGGGTTCGCCATTAGGCCCACCCAAACGGGGGCCCGAAAAATTGAGGTGCCGGTCGGCGTAAATGGCGAAAACGCCGACAAATTAGCGGAGAGGCTAAGGGAATTGTTGGATCCAAATTTGATAGAGATCTCCAGGCCCACAAAGTGTGCGGAATTCCGCGTGTCGGGTCTGGATGATACAGTGTCAACAGAGGACGTTCGGTCCGCGGTGGCAAGGTCGGGTGGGTGCCCAGAGGCGGCAGTGGTCGTCGGCGATATTCGCCCCAGCCGCTTCAGAATGGGTGCCTGCCTTGTGCGATGTCCCGTGGCAGCCGTCAAGAAGATTACGGAGGGAGACAAAAAACTACTTGTGGGGTGGGTTTCTGCGGTGGTCAACGTCCTGCCGCAGAGACCCCTTAGGTGTTTTAAATGCCTGGAAGTGGGGCACGTCCGCGTGATGTGTGAGTCGGCTGTGGACCGGTCCGATCTGTGCTATCGGTGTGGAAAGACCGGCCACAAAGTCGCCGAATGTGTAAGCTCGCCGCGCTGCGTATTATGTGCGGCAGCTGAAAAAGCGAGTGACCACCCACTGGGCGGCCAGGTCTGTAGGGCTGCCCAGTTACAAGGGAAGGTGACTAACAGACAAAAGAAGAAGCCGGCCGTGCCACCGGCCCCTAGCGCTACGGCTGCTGATGGGTCTGAGGCAATGGACGTAGCAGCCGTCTCTACAGCGGCAGAGTAAGGCCGAAATGGGGTGAGGGCAATAGGCCCAAACCCCGTTGTTGGTGAGAGTCGGGCGGCAGAGATGGGGAAGCTCTGTCGCCCACTGCAGGGCTTTCGTGGTGGATGGGCGCGTTCTGTGTTTCGGCGCGCCCACACCGAGGGAGGGGGCCTGTAAGCTCCAAAAGAGGGGTCCAAAGGACCGCCGGGCCGCGGTAGTATCTTAGTTTCCCGTGGCCCGTCGCATAGCGGCAGACGGAACACCGGGGGGTTTTAGTGGGTATGCCCGCCAGCCTCTAACTGGCGGGTGAGTCCCACATAACCCCGCCGTCTCCCCAGCGGTGGGGTATGCGTAACGCATTTCCCCCCGTAAAAAAAAAAAAAAAAAAAAAAAAAAAAAAAAAAAAAAAAAAAAAAAAAAAAAAAAAAAAAAAAAGGTTGGGGTGCAAGGTCGGATAGAACCTCCACGTGTGCCCGGCTCATTGTAAGTCCCACTTCACTTGTGCGGTGGGAACGACAATGGGTTCGTGCCGGTGCATCCTGGGCACCTTCGTATATAATCCCTTTGGGGATTGTATACGAAGGTGGCTAATAATCCGACAACTGGGGGGGGCTCGGCTGGCTGACCCGGGTAGCCTGGGTAACGGCAGCCGAGCAGGGGTATACCGTAACCCCGTACATGGTGCAGGGCCGGGGGCTGTCATCCTTCGGGATGGGGGCCGCGAGGAAGAAAACCTCTCTAAAAAATCACTCTTCTTGGGCGGTGTCTGGTTCTAGGATCAGCTCCGGCCAACCCGCAACCCTGTACGTGGTGCAGGGAGTGGGGGCCGCCATTTCGGTGGGGGCCGCGTGGAGACAACCACTCTAAAAAACCTCAAAGTCCCGGCGTTGGGTAACGTGACGTCGGGGCGCCCGATTGCGGGTGGCTGGCGGAGTGCAGTCAGCCCACTAGCGACGCCCTCGGGTACCTCCCGCCCCCCGAGGTGTAGTTAGGGTTACCCGGGTACAGGGGTCTCTGCCCGGGTGGACCACCTTTTCCCCCATTCTCGTGGGACTAGTTATGGAGTCAATTAATAAATCAAATAAAAATCTTGTTGTCGTTGTGGAGCGACTAGAATCGTCAATTTCTGGCGAGGCTGTCGTGGAGGACGTAGCTCTGAGTCCGAGGCAAAACAGAGCCGAATATCAGGAGGAACCCAGCTCTAGCATCTCTAGGTGCAAGGAAACGGAAGTGGAGAATGATGATGCAGCGAGTGTGGTATCTGCAGCGGGCAGTACCAGCACTATAAGAACTCGCAGCAAAGCTCGACTTGAGCGTGAAGCTTCGACTACCGATAGCAAATATATTGATCTTTCCAAAGAGGTCAAAATGGTCAGTCAAATTTCTAGAACGGAGGTTTCGTCTTATGACAATCAGGAGGATGAGGAAATCCTATCTGACATATCGTCTAATGCTGAAAGTGACAAGCGATCTGATGCGGAATATAGTACTGGGGAATCAAACCCAGGTACCGACGATGATAGAACTGAAAGAACCGGGTCGACACCAAAACCCCCAGCGATGCGCAAAGGGCGCGGTCGACCACCAACTACCGGTCAATACATTGGCGTAGGCAAGGCTAGGGAGGAATATCGCCGAGAGCGACTTGCGGCTATGGAGGCGGTAGCTCAAAAAGACTCTGCCAGTTCCTCTAGACCTTCGCCGGAAGATCGCCTTCTAAAAAGAAAAGAAACGGCCTCAGCGTCATTTGATGACTTTGCCTGTGCCATGACGTCAGATGCACTCAAAGAAAAGGGCGTAAGAGAAGTGGAGCTTCTCTTGGGCAATATTAAAAAGTCCAAGAACATAAAAGGATCGTGCCAGAAAGCGATGGTTGATTCGGTTGCGGCGATTCGCGATATTATTGAAGCCTACGCCACAAGAACAATGACTGAGGAAACGCGGCGGCTTCAAGCAGACAACGGGCGTCTCCGCCAGGAAATGGAGAACATGAAGGCAGAGCTGAAGGCCCTTCGTATTGCCTTTTCTGAGAGAAACTGCACTCCACTAGCACCGTCCTCGCAGTCAAGCTCTGTATCTAAACAGCGTTTGACCCCTGAGCCGCAGTGGATAGAGGAACTAAAACAATCACTAATGACGTCACTTGGTGAAATGTTAAATACTCGTCTGGCATGTTCGGGAAATGCGGCAACTTCCACGCAAATTCCGTCTACTCAGAAAACCCAGGGCTCGGCTGTAAATGCGGCTCGTACGCCTGATATACCGGCCCCAGCTAGAATTGAAGGCGGATCACAGGTGCGAAACACCAAAAAGAAGGAAAAAAGGAGGAAGAAGAAAGCCATGGCTGCAACTCCCTCGACCTCACAAGCTGAGACAAGTAACTCGCAAGCTACAGTTAACCCCGAAGAAGAATGGCAGAAAGTCGGGCGGGGGGGAAAGACAATTAAGAAGAAGTCACCTCAGCCAGTAGCTGTTCAAACTGAAAAAATAAAGATGGTGCCTTCTCAGTCGGCAGCGAATGCGATGAAAAGAGGCAAAAAGAAAGAGAGACGTAAGCTAACTGCTCCTAAATCAACAGCAGTGGTTATAACGTTGGATCCAGAAGCTGCAGAGAAAGGAGCCTCTTATGCGGAAGTGATAGGCAAAGCCAAATCAGCTTTCAAACTCGAAGAGCTAGGCTTAGAGGGGGTCCGAGTAAAGAAGACGGCATCTGGGGCGCGTATGTTTGAAATCCCAGGAGCATCCAGCGGAACTAAAGCTGATGCTCTGGCGGAAAAACTAAAAACTGTCGTCGGTGATGTAGCGCGCATCACTCGGCCGAGCAAATGCGTCGATCTGAAAGTGACAGGACTGGATGATTCCGTAGAAAAAGAGGAACTCGCTGGTGCCATTGCTGCAAAAACTGGATGTTCTATAGAGCAAGTGAGAGCCGGCGAAATCAGAACTGGACCAAGAGGTACTGGTACGTCTATCGTTCGGTGCCCAGTCGTAGCGGCCAAGATGCTGGTCGAAGCAGGCCGTCTTTTAGTAGGATGGAGCTCCGCCCAGATTCGTGCGTTAGACCCCCTCCCGATGCGGTGCTTCAGATGCATGGGAGTGGGTCACACCAGACAACGGTGCACAGCAAGAGAAGACCGCAGCGGGCTTTGTTTCCGTTGTGGCAAGGAGGGGCACAGAATGGCAACCTGCAATGCAGAACCCCGTTGCGATATTTGCTCGGAAGCGAGTAAACCAGCTAGGCACACGATGGGTGGGAGTCGTTGCAAACCCCCCTCCAATAAAGCCAAAGGTAAAGCGACAAATCAGTCGCCGTCCTTAGCAACGGAAGGACGCTCTGTCCCAGGTGAGGTTGAAAAATCCGGTCTTGATGGATAGGTCTCGACAATTCAAAATACTCCAGGCCAATATTAACCACTGTGCCAGTTCACAAGATCTGCTAATGCAGCATATGGCAGAGTGGTCAATCGATGTAGTGGTAATTTCGGAACCATACTCAGTGCCGCAATCTCGTTCCAACTGGGCTAGTGACACTGATGGCACCGTTGCAATAGTAAGTGATGCATCTGCTAACTCACCACCCCTCTCGATTAAGAATAGGGGCAGGGGCTATGTTGCCGCCTTGTGGGGGAATATTATAATTCTAGGTATATATTTCTCCCCAAATCGAAGTCTGGCCGAGATGGAACTGTTCCTAGATAATCTTACCCCGGTGATTCGTCGTTCGGCACCCACACAAATGTTATTAATGGGAGACTTTAATGCAAAATCTTTAGCATGGGGCTCTCGCGAAACTGATTGTAAGGGAGAACTTGTGCAGGAGTGGGCGGCATCCTTAAGTCTTCTGATTCTCAACAGGGGCACAGCCTACACGTGCGTGAGAAGACAAGGGGGTTCCCGGGTTGATCTCACATTCGGCACCTCTGCAATCGCCTCTCGAGTAAACAATTGGCGTGTATTAGAGGAAGAAGAATGCCTCTCCGATCATCCATATATCCGCTTTGAGGTTTCACCTGCTCCAGGATCATCAGTGGCAAGGCAAACTCAGAGAGGAGCTCAACACTTTCCTCGTTGGTCTTTGGCGAAGCTGGACAAGGAGTTGGCGGAAGAAGCTGCCTTAGTGGAAGATTGGCAAGCCGCTTCGGACGACACTCTTGGTGTAGATGAATTAGCTAGCCGATTCCGAGGATCTTTGACAGCTGTGTGTGATACTGCTATGCCCCGAGCAAAGAAAGGTCCCCAGAAAAAACAGGTGTTTTGGTGGTCATCCGAAATCGCAGCCCTTCGAACCGCTTGCATGGCTCGCCGACGTGCCTACCAAAGATGCCGTAGAAGGAGGCGGCAGGATGAAGGCGAAGAAGAACACCTCTATGTCGCATACTCGGAAGCCAGGAAAACATTGCAGTTGGCCATTCGAAAAGCCAAAGACGATGCCTGGGAAAGCTTTATAGAGGAATTAGACCGGGACCCCTGGGGAAGACCTTATCGAACAGTCCGGAACAAACTACGGCAGCCGGCACCTCCGACGGAATCGTTTTGCCCAGAACTCCTGAGAGAAGTTGTGGATGGGCTTTTTCCAGCTCAACCGGAACACTCACCTCATAATCCGATCCCTGCGGATTTAGAAGTAGTAGAGGCAAGCGAGATTCCTCCTGTAACTGCCGAGGAAATGGAAAATGTCGTTGAGAGGCTGCGCCGGAAAAATAAAGCGCCTGGTCCTGACGGCGTTCCGAGCCGGGTACTCTTCGTTGCCTGTAAACACCTGGGAGACCGCTTGCGAGGTCTGTTCAATAGCTGCTTGAGGTCGGGGCGATTTCCCAAAATATGGAAAGAGGGCCGCCTCTGTTTACTGCGAAAGGAGGGTCGACCACCAGACTCTCCCTCTGCGTTTAGGCCAATTGTTCTGCTGGATGAGGCGGGTAAGATGCTAGAGCGTTTGCTCGCTGACCGCATAACTCAACATCTGGAGACAGTCGGGCCAAATATTTCGGAGCGGCAGTTTGGATTCCGGCGTGAATATTCAACTATAGATGCCATACTTGCCTTGCGCAAACTGTCCGAGGAAGCAACAGAGAGGGGAGAGAAGGTGTTGGCAGTGTCTCTAGATATTGCCAATGCTTTTAACACTCTTCCTTACCAATGTATTAGAGACGCACTTCGGTACCATCAAGTTCCGACATACTTAAGCAGGCTAGTCAATAATTACCTGGAAGAAAGGGTAATACTATATGCAGATCACAGCGGAAACATCCAAAGGCGGAATATAAGATGTGGAGTACCACAAGGATCTGTCCTTGGACCACTGTTATGGATATTGGGGTACGACGTGGTACTCCGAGCGGCACTCCTGCCGCGAATGAACATCCTTTGCTACGCAGACGACACTTTAGTTATTGCGCGAGGCAAAACCAGCGAGGAAGCAATTAGACTGGCTACAGCGGGGACGTCTTTAGTAGTTCGTCGAATACAGGCCCTAGGTCTTGAAGTTGCTCTGTCGAAAACGGAAGCCATTCAATTCTATGGACCTCGAGGCAGACCACCCCCTGCGGCCCAGATACATGTGAATGAGCAGGTGATACAGATTAGGGCCAATATCAAATATCTTGGTCTGATTTTGGATGGAAGGTGGAAGTTCACAGAACACTTCAAGAGGCTTGCTCCCCGTCTGATTAGTACGGGAATGGCGTTAGGACGGCTCTTGCCTAATATCGGTGGACCGGATGCGAAGTGTCGTAGGCTCCATACAATGGTTGTAAGGAGCATGGCAATGTACGGATCGCCTGTGTGGTTCGATGCACTCACAGCCGAAAATAAGACCCTGTTAAGGAGGCCTCAACGAATTATGGCAGTTCGGACAATCCGAAGCTACCGTACGGTTTCGTGGACAGCGGCGTGTGTGCTGGCTGGAACCCCACCATGGGAGCTAGAGGCTCAAGTCCTAGCAGAAACCTACCAGCATAAAGTTGAGGCTAGGAACCGTGGCGAACGTTTGGCCCTAGAGGAGCTACGCAACATACGCCATCAGGCAACAGCAAATATGATGCGACAATGGGTTGTCAGTCTTGAAACCCCAAATGCGGGAGTAAGAACGGTGGACGCGATTAGGCCGGTGCTAGAGCAATGGGTCGCTAGGAAACACGGGGTAATAACGTTCCGACTCGTGCAGATACTCACCGGACATGGCTGTTTTGGTGGTTATCTGCACAGAATTGCACAAAGAGAGGAGACCCCCCGATGTCATGAGTGTGGAGCCGTAGCCGACTCGGCCCAGCACACCTTAGAGGAGTGCGTGGCCTGGAGCAGTGAGCGGCAAGCCCTTGTGGCCGTCGTGGGAGGGAACCTTTCTCTGCCCAGTGTGATTAAATCCATGCTGGACAGTGAAAGGTCATGGGACGCCATAGTGTCCTTTAGCGAGGCGGTTATGTCACACAAGGAGGCTTCGGAGCGGGCCCGCGAGGAGGACGTCCAGGCGGGCCCGGTTCGACGCAAACGGCTGGGGGGAAGGCGACGGCGATACAACCTTCGCATGCCTCATTAACCAACATCAGCGGCCGTAGGGTCGGGTCAACAATTGCTTGATCACGACCTTATCTGTCTGGAGAGATGCCCAAGTGTGCTCGGGCATCTCTTAACTAGGGCGGGGGTCTGGGCAGCCGGACCAGCCGCCAGAGAAGTGTGGAGACGTATTTAGTACGGGTCCCACGCTGATCTGGAACGGGTGAGGGCACACCGAGTGGTTTTTAGTGGGTAGGCTTTCGTGCCCCCACTCGGTGTTAACTTGGGTGGGTGCACGAAAGAGAGCCCCACATAACCCTGTCGTAAGCCAAATGACAGGGTATGCATAAGGCGCATTTTCCACTCGTACAAAAAAAAAAAAAAAAAAAAAAAAAAAAAAAAAAAAAAAAAAAAAAAAAAAAAAAAAAAGGTTAGGTTAGGTTAGGTTAGGTTAGGTTAGGTTGGGGTGCAAGGTCGGATAGAACCTCCACGTGTGCCCCGCCCATTGTAGGTCCCACTTCACACGTGCGGTGGGAACGACAATGGGTTTTGGGCCGGTGCATCCTGGGCACCTTCGTATATAATCCCTCCGGGGATTGCATACGAAGGTGGCTAATAATCCGACACAGGGGGGGGGAGCTCGGCTGGCTGACCCGGGTAGCCTGGGTAACGGCAGCCAAGCAGGGGTATACCGTAACCCCGTACATGGTGCGGGGCCGGGGGCCGTCATCCTTCGGGATGGGGGCCGCGAGGAAGAAAACCTCTCTAAAAAATTACGAGAGGGGGGACCTCACGGTCCGTTCTGCACATCGCCCTCTGATTGCAGAGGGTTGTAACGTAGCAGGCATGGGAGGCGGCGAAGTAGCCGCGGGACCCATCTTTGGGTCAGAGGAGCCAGGTGTGGCTTCTAAGACGGGCGACCTTTTCAGGTTGCGGTTTCGGGTCGGCGTCCCAGACGTTTCTGGGTAGCGGCGACGCGATTCGGGCTCGACCGGCGTCCTGGACATTCCGGGTAGCGGCGGTGCGAGCGGGGGCGGCGGGTTTGCTGGATCGCTAACGCGACCAGTGGACAGGCTTAGATGCCAACCGTCGGCCAACCCGTTACCCCACGTTGAGTGGGGCCGGGGGGGGCGTGCCCTTAATTGGGTGACCCTGCGAGGAGTAAACCTCAATAAAAAACCCTAACCCCAAGTTTGCTGTCGCGAATTGGCGATGGGGTGAGTGGCTGGTGGGAGACCAGTTCCTACACGACAGCGGAGCAGGGGACCGGCGGACCCTCTGCTTCGAGAACCCTACGCTTACCCAGGCATGGGGCCTCTACCTGGGTGGACCTACTTTGTCACCATACTCGTGGGAACCAAATGGAATCACTCAATTTTAAAAATATGTTTGGAGGTGGAGCAGGCGAGAAGCCTAAGAAGACGGAGGAGCCGCGAAAGACGACATCAAAGTTGTCCGCGGAAAAGAAGGAAACGGAGGAGCCACCAAAGGCTGTCTTTAAACAGCCCGTGGAAAAGACGGAGAGGTTGGCGTCGCTGAAGGAGCCAGTTGTGAGGCTCACTCGGAGCCCCGCTTTAGCGGCGATGATAGCTGGAGAGGAGTACGTCCCGATGAGCCGTAGCCCGTCGTGCTCGTCCTTTATGGATGACTCCGATGACGACATAACCGGAAATATAGCTGGACGTAAACGTTCACGGTCTCGAGCAAGGGACCTACCTGAAGAACAAGACGAAGACTCGGAGACGACCCCGGCCAAAATAGCATCCGCCCGCCGCGGCCGTGGCCGCCCCCCTACTACGGGCCAGTACGTCGGCGTAGGAAAGATGAGGGCCGAGCTTGCTGCTGCTAAAAAGCTACAAGAGCAGCTAGAAGAGGAGGTAGCCACGGTGGCCAGCCAGATTAGACCGCCGCCAAAACCCAGAGCCGAGACGCAGAAGGAGGACAGCAACATTGAGGAGCTGGCCACCTATGAGCTCTTAAAGAGAGGTATGGAGGGCGTTAAAGTGGTGCTAGATGTTGCAAAAACATCCAGCAATCTCAAAGGCACTAGTGTCAAGGCTCTTCGAGACGCGGCAGACCTGATCGCAAACATCATGGACGGAATGTGCAGCCGCAACGCAGCGGCTGACACCAAGAGGTTGGAAGAACGGCTGGACCAAACAACAAAGGAGCTGTCGTGTGCGGCGAGCGAAAATTCACGCTTGCAACGTGACAATGCCGCCCTGCGGGATGATGTGGCGGGCTTGCGGCGGGAAGTACAGCTGCTACGTGAGCAGATAGCACAAATGCAGGGAAATCATCACCCGCATGCAACAAATGACAGAAGGACCAACACCGTGGGGACCATGTCGGTCGAAGAACTCCGCCGACTCATAGCGGAGCAGGCCGGCACCATGGTCAGCGCAAGAATTGAGGGGCTACAGAGCAGGCTCTTGCCTGAAGAGCGTCTGCGGCCGCCACTGGCAGCAGATAGAAGAAAGGCTCCAGCACCTGCGCCGATGATAGAAAAGTCCACTCCTGGCCCTTCTAAGGACGCTGCAGTCCCACCTGCCGGGCAAGCTGCCAAGCAAAAGGGCAAGAAAAAGAAGGGCAAGAAACAGGCGCAATCCAGCACGGCGCCTGCGGCACCAGGGACGGAATCAACTGCCGCAACCACCGGCCCCACTGCAATAGAGGAGCCATGGCAGACGATAGGGAAAAGGGGCAAAGTTAAGAAGCCCCAGAAGGTGAATGACAAGCCGCCCCGGCAGGCTAAAAAGGTGAGGTTGCGCCCCCCAAAAACAGCAGCGCTTGTTATCAAGCTGCGCCAGGAGGCGCAAGAAAGCGGGGCGTCTTATGCGCAAGTACTTCTTGGGGCCAAACGGGAGATAAACCCTCGAGAATATGGGTGCGAGAAGGGTTTCGCCATCAGGCTTACCCAGACGGGGGCCCGTAAAATTGTCTTGCCGCCCGGTGTAAGTGAAGAAAACGCCGACAAATTAGCGGAGAGGTTTCGCGAGGTGCTGGACCCGACCCTGGTGGAGATCTCCAGGCCCACAAAATGCGCAGAGTTTCGCGTGTCGGGCCTGGACGATACCGTTACGGTAGAGGATGTGCGGACGGCCGTGGCAACATCAGGTGGGTGCCCAGGGGCGGCCGTGATCGTGGGCGACATTCGCCCCAGCCGCTTTGGAATGGGTGCCTGCCTGGTCCGATGTCCGGTGACGGCCGTTAAAAAGGTCACGGAAGGCGGCAAAAAATTGTTGGTGGGCTGGGTTTCTGCGGTAGTTAGTGTTCTGCCGCAGAAACCTATGAGATGTTATAGGTGCCTCGAAGTGGGGCACGTAAGGGTTATGTGCGAGTCGGCGGTGGACCGGTCGGACACCTGCTATCGTTGCGGGAAGACCGGCCACAAAGTTGCAGAATGCACGAACTCGCCACGCTGTGCATTATGCGTGGCGGCCGGAAAAAAGAACGACCATCCGTTGGGTGGCCAAGCCTGTCGGGCTGCCCAGTCACGGGTGAAGACGGCCAACAGGCCCAAGAAGAAGATTGCCGCGCCGCCGGCCCCTAGCGCCACATCCGCGGATGGGGCCGAGGCGATGGAAGTAGCCGCATCCGAAGCGGCAGATTAACGCCAAACGGGGGTAGGGCAAGAGGCCCAGAGCCCGTTGATGGTAAGAGCCGGGCGGCAGAGATGGGGAAGCTCTGACGCCCATTGCAAGGCTCTCGTGGTGGATGGGCGCGTTCTGTGTTTCGGCGCGCCCACACCGAGGGAGGGGGCTCATAAGCTCCCAAAGAGGGGTCCCAAGGACCGCCGGCGGCGGACCGCGGTAGTATCTTAGTTTCCCGTGGTTCGTCGCATAGCGGCAGACGGAACACCGGGGGGTTTTAGTGGGTATGCCCGTCAGCCTATTACTGACGGGTGAGTCCCACATAACCCCGCCGTCTCCCCAACGGTGGGGTATGCGTAACGCATTTCCCCCCGTAAAAAAAAAAAAAAAAAAAAAAAAAAAAAAAAAAAAAAAAAAAAAAGGTTAGGTTAGGTTAGGTTAGGTTAGGTTAGGTTAGGTTGGCCGGGGGTGCTGGGTCGGATAACCTCCAAGTGTGCCCGGGTCATTGTAGGTCCCACTGCATACGTGCTGTGGGAAAGACAATGTTCTCGGGACGGTGCTCCCCGGGCGTAGTCGTATGTAATCTCTTCGGAGATCGCATACCACGGCGGCCAATAATCCGACATGGTAGGAACCTGCACGCCGCTCTCTGATTAGCAGAGAGTAGTAGCGTAGCAGGTATAGGTAGGAGATGCCCTGGCCACGTTAGCTAGGTAGGCGTAGGTATGTGTCAGGCGTTAGGTTAGGTTAGGTTAGGAATGTTAGGTGTTAGGGCTAGGTAGGAGTGTGGCCTTGGTGAGTAGGCTTCGGGTCAGCGTCCTGGGGGTAACCTGGGCAGCGGTGGCGCGATTCGGGCTCGGCCGGCGTCCTAGATATTCTGGGTAGCGGCGGTGCGAGTGGGGCGACGGGCTTTGTTCGGTCATGGGTTCATGTCTGGACGGCAAGCTTTGGCTGCCGTCGGCCAAACCGTAACCCCTCGTTGAGCGGGGCCGGGGGGGCTGCCCTTCATTGGGTGATCCTGCGAGGAGTCAACCTCTCTAAAAAACCCCAATCCCAAGGTAGTTACGAGCCGAGGGGATGTGTGGCCAATGGGAAATTGGTTCCAACGTGACCTCTGGAGGGAAGGAATGGTGGCCCCTTTCCCTTCACAACCCTACACTTACCCGGGTACAGGGGGCACTGCCCGGGTGGACCGTTTTTTCCCCCATTATCGTGGGAACTGTATGGAATCCAATAAAAACAAAAATTTTAATAGAAACGAAGGAGAAGAGCAGGAGCTGATGTCGGGAGCGGATTCTGGCTCCAACTTGTCGGGTGAAAAAGTGACCGAGTCAACCAGAGAGAGGCGGCAACACAAACGAAGGCGGTTGCAGTCGAAAAACGATGCCGCGTCGGCAAATGCGGGGTCTGGCTCAAATTCCGAAGAAGCTGAACCAGCATTCGGGACTGCTACCCGTAGCAAAATCAGAGGTCGTCCACCCACAACTGGACAGTATGTTGGACTGGCTAAGGCGAAGACCGATTTTGTAGAGGCCAGAAGGCGTGAGCTAGAGCTTTTGGCCGAAGAGGAAATGGCTGAAATGGCTCAGCGTAACAAAACAAGGAGGGAAAACAGAGCGGAGGCAATGGCGGGAAATCCCTGTGAGGAGAAAACGGCAGAAGCACTTGTTGAACAGGTCAAGGATGATGTGCAAGTGGTTTTAAAGGTGGCTTCCAACTCCAAAAATCTAAAAGGGACGTTTGCGAAATCCTTAAAGGACGCGGCTGCGTCGATTCAAGAGGCAGTGGGGGTGCTACGCTCTCGCACTCTCGGCGAAGATAACGATAAGCTGCAGGCTGACAATACTCGTCTCCAGGCGGAGGTAGATCACCTAAAGAAGGAAATAGCGGAGGTCAAAGCAGCACTGGAGCAATTACAGCGGAGATGTAAGTGCGACGGGCGGGAAAACCCGGTTGCGCTCTCGGGGGATAATGTTCATCAACCGGCCCGACCTCTGGCTGATCAGAACCTCATGAGAGAGGTAATGTTACAAGTTGGGAAGATGGTTTCGACCAGGCTGCAGTCGATAGAGGAAAGACTGCCACCTATTGAGCGTCTGCGCCCGCCGTTGGCGGTGGACAGAACGAACACCAGGATTTCTGGTTCAGCGGTGTTAACTAGATCGTTGCCAGTAGCTCAAAGGGGGAAAAAGAAAAAGATGAAAAAGCAGAGTAAGGCCGGCAGGATGACTGCAGCGCCAGCAGCCGCTAAGAGTGCTGGGAGATCGTTCCCGGCTCCGGTCATGGCACCACTGTCGGTGCCACAGCCAGTGGCGGCTGCTCCACGTCAGCCCAGCCAAGAGGTGTGGTCACAGGTCCCTGTTCGAGGCACAGGTGTGAGAACTGATGTCAGAGCGAGGCAGGGTCAGGTATCAGGACCGAAGGTCAAGTCGGTCCCACGTCCTCCACGTTCGGTAGCGGTGGTTCTCACTTTGGATCCCGAGGCAGCGAGCAGAGGTGAGACCTACGCGGCGGTAATAACAAAGGCGCGCCAAACTATCAATCTCGACGAGCTAGGGATTGACCGCTCCAAGTTTAGGTTTCGACAAACCATGACCGGAGCCAGAATGATAGAGTTGGGAGGGGAGACCACTGTTGAAAAGGCGGACGAGCTGGCGGAGCGACTGAAAAGTGCTCTTGCAGGCAGTGTTAGAGTGCTGAGACCGACTAAGTGCGCGGACTTGCGTATCTCTAGGTTGGATGACTCTATAGAGAAGTCAGACGTTCAGGCGGCGATAGCTGAGAAAGGTGCCTGTTCTATAGAGTCAGTCAAAGTTGGGGAGATTCGGCGTGGCCCGGGTGGGATGGGCTCAGTTTGGGTCAAATGTCCGGTGGTGGCAGCTAAGGCCCTGGTGGACGCAGGAAGGCTGTTGGTCGGCTGGAGTTCTGCACAGGTTTCTGTGTTGGAGTCGCGACCAATAAAGTGCTTCAGATGTTTGGAGATCGGGCACACTCGTCCAATGTGTACGGCTCAGACTGACCGCAGCAATCTTTGTTACCGTTGCGGGAAGGATGGCCACAAGGCGGCAGTTTGCTCGGAAAAGCCACACTGTCCCGTGTGCGCGGAGGCGGGCCGGCCCTCGGATCACAGTGTGGGGACAAGACTGTGCTCACGTCTGCCAAGGAAGAAGCAGGCTGCTGGTGAAGCTGTAACATCGGCGGGAGCGAGCCAGTCGCAAGCGGGGGCCACAATGGACATCAGTTATGGATAGGGTGCCGACAGTCCAATTCCTTCAGGCGAATCTTAATCACTGCGCCTGTGCCCAGGATCTTTTCCTGCAGTCCATGCGTCAGTGGTCGATTGACATCGCGGTGGCTGCGGAGCCTTATTTTGTTTCCTCGAATCCAAACTGGATGGGAGATGAGAGAGGACTTGTGATGGTTATTCGGTCGGCATATTCTTCGTCTCCATCATTCCGATTGAGAGAGCGTGGGCCGGGTTATGTGGCTGTACAATGGGGTGGCATTGTTCTGGTCGGAGTCTACTTCTCTCCTAATAGGGTGTTGTCCGAATTCGAGGCATATATGGACCGGATAGGAGAGGTGGTACAGCGAGCGGCACCTTACCCTGTCATTGTTTTGGGCGATCTCAATGCCAAATCGATTGCCTGGGGGTCCCCAGACACGGATGCGCGGGGCGAAGTTGTTGAGGATTGGGCAGCTACATCTGGCTTGCTTCTTTTGAACCGGGGAAATGTTGCTACATGTGTAAGGCCACAAGGGGATTCGATCGTGGATGTAACCTTTGCGTCACCTTTTCTCGTGTGGTCGATTTCGGGATGGCGGGTGATCGTCCGGGAGGAATCCTTATCCGATCATCGCTATGTCCGTTTTGGGCTAGGTCAGACAAGAATGCGAGGAGGTTCAGGTCGGATTCCAGGGAGATCGACGTTTCCCCGTTGGTCATTAACGAAACTCAACAAGGATCTTCTACTCGAAGCTGCCATTGTTCAGGCCTGGTTTTCGGAGCCTAACGTTGCGTCAGAGAACGTAGATGAGGGAGCAGAGCGGATTGCCGAAGCAATGACGGCTGTATGTGATGCGTCCATGCCACGGGTAAGGCGGACTCCACCTAGGAAGGCGGTATATTGGTGGTCACAGGAATTGTCAGAGCTCCGTGCAGACTGTATTGCCGCGCAGCGAGCTTACACTCGACATCGTAGGCGCCGCATTCGAAATGAGGATTTTGAATCGCGGGAGGAAGAGCTACGGGTGGCCTACAAATCTAGCAAGAAGGTGCTGCAACTTGCTATTTATAGAGCCAAAGAGCGGGCACGAAGGGAAATGCTGGACGGGCTTAACAGGGACCCATGGGGGCGTCCGTATAAGATGGTCCGCGAGAAGCTGCGTGGCGGAGGCATGCCCATCACGGAAACGATGGACCCGGTCGAACTTGAGAGAGTACTGAGTGGTCTCTTCCCGGAGCAAGAAAGGTTTGAGCCACCAAGTATGGTCCTACGGCAGTGCGAAGCAGAAGAGGTTTTGGAGGCTCCGTTGGTGACCAAGGAAGAGCTGGGAGCGGCATTTCTCAAGTTGAGAGGAAAAAGCTCAGCTCCAGGTCCAGACGGTGTGCCTGGTCGTGTGTGGGCACTGGCGGAGGACGTTATGGAGGAGCGGCTTCGGAGTCTCCTCAGTACTTGTCTAGCCACAGGGAGGTTTCCAAACAGGTGGAAAGTTGGTAGGCTGGTCCTATTGAAAAAGGATGGTCGTTCGGAAGACAGTCCATCGGCCTTTAGGCCGATTGTGCTGCTAGACGAGGCTGGTAAAATATTCGAACGCGTCCTCTCTTTTCGGATTTTGGAGCACCTATCAACCATAGGTCCAGATCTAGCGGACAACCAGTATGGCTTTAGGCAGGGTCGGTCTACCATAGACGCAGTGATGCGATTAAAGAATACGGCAGAGGATGCGATCGCTCAAGGAGGCGTGATGTTGGCGGTTTCACTAGATATCGCGAACGCATTCAATACGTTGCCATCTAGCTGCGTACTGGAAGCCTTGAGGTACCACGGAGTGCCTTTATATCTGCGGCGGGTCTTGGCTGACTACATCCGCAATCGCTTCGTGGTGTACCAAGACCGTGAAGGGCGGCAAGTGAGTAGGCCGGTGGCGCGCGGTGTTCCGCAGGGGTCGGTCTTAGGTCCACTTCTGTGGAACATCGGTTACGACTGGGTGCTGCGAGGCGCTCTTCTACGAGGGCTCAGTGTGATTTGCTACGCGGATGACACATTGGTTACTGCGCGAGCGAAGACATACCAAGAGGCGTTGACCCTGGGTACGGTTGGAGTGGGTCAGGTGGTGAGTCGTATCCAAAGACTAGGACTCAGGGTTTCGCTGGATAAAACAGAGGCACTGTGGTTTCATGGGCCTCGGAACAAGCCACCTTCGGAGACGCAGCTTCTTGTTGGGGATGTTCATATCCCAGTGGCGGAAAACATCAGCTACCTAGGGCTAGTCTTGGATGGCGGATGGAGTTTTAAGGCGCACTTTCAACGAATCTCGCCTAAACTAGTCAAGGCTGCAGGCGCGCTGGCAAGTATCTTGCCTAACTTGGGAGGACCATCCTTACTTGTAAGGAAATTGTTCGGAGGAGTGATCAAAGCCATGGCTTTGTACGGGGCTCCCGTGTGGGTTGATTCTCTGGGCGCGGAGAATAGGGCTCTTCTGCGGAGACCTCAGCGGGTGATGGCCATCAGGCTGATTCGGGCCTACCGCACCGTTTCATTTGACGCAGCGTGTGTTATGGCTGGAACTCTGCCCTGGGAGTTAGAGGCACAGGTGCTTGCCACGGTGTTTCACCGATCTCTGGCGAGGCGGAGGGATGACTTGCGTCCGATGCCTGAAGAGATCAGGCGATGGAGGCTGCGAGCTCAGGAGGCAATGTTCTCACGGTGGCAGGAACGCCTTGAAAGGCCCGTTGCTGGTAAGTGGACGATTGAGGCAATCCAGCCGGTCTTTCGGGATTGGGTGACTCGAAGGGAAGGTCTGCTCTCCTTTCGTCTTGCGCAGGTGCTTTCTGGGCACGGCTGCTTTGGAAAGTACCTGTGCAAGGTTGCGGGGAGGGAGCGGACTACGAGGTGTCATCACTGTGATGCCGAGGAGGATACTGCTAAGCACACGTTAGAATCCTGTCCGGCATGGGAAGAAGAACGTGCACGACTGCAGTCTGTGGTGGGGCGCGAACTCTCATTACCGGCGGTGGTGAAAGCTATGGTCGGGGATGGGAGAGCGTGGCGAGCTGTAGGGTCATTCGCTGAGACTGTAATGTTACAGAAGGAGGCAGCAGAGCGCCAGCGGGAGGAGAATCCTCTTGCGGACGTGGCTCGGCGTCGACGTACGGGGAGAAGGAGGCGGCAGTATGGTCGATTTCCTCCTTCAGTGTAGCCAGTCCGCGGCCGTGAGTGGTGGGAGACTCGTGGCCGCATTGCACGGGCTGAGCTTGGTTGTGAGTGTCTGGAGTTCACTCGCCTTTTAGACAGGTAAGGGTGGTGCCAAATGGGAGTCCCTCTTTTTTTTTGGGGGAGCGGTGGTGTCCATTGGGACATCTTTGGGGAGTGGGTTGCGGTAGAATGCTAACGTATTTACCCGGGACCCACTCCCAGACAGTAGGTGGCACCTCGTGAGGTTTTTAGTGGGTATGCCTCCAAGCCTTCATCGGGCACTAGGCCGGGTGGGGGCATGGAGGAGAGTCCCACATAACTGCTTTCTCGCTCCCATGGAAAGCGGTATGCGTAACGCATTTCCCTCACGTTAAAAAAAAAAAAAAAAAAAAAAAAAAAAAAAAAAAAAAAAAAAAAAGGTTAGGTTGGCCGCCGAAAGGCGGAGGGAGGAGGACTTAGACTCCTCCCTCATAAGGCGCAGGCGTCGGGGGAGAAGGTGGCGGCGTTATGCCACCCGCATCCCCATCTAGAGGATGGAGCTCCGCTTCTCCTCTAGAGACGCCCCAAATGGCGGAAGGGGCACCCATTCTGCCTGGGTGTCCACCCCCCACGTGAAAACGCACGAAGGGGGAGAGGGTCTCTTCCCACCCTTCCCTGCTGGGAAGGGCTTTGGGTCAAGAGGCCAGTAGCGCAGGCTCGCGGGATGAATGCCTCGCGAGCGGAATGCGCTTGAGGAGGACCCTCGGGAACGGCTTCCCCGAGGGTAGGAGCCTCACTCGGAAACTACGGGTGATACCGGAGTTTTCTCCGTTATCGCCCGGCGTGGCCGAGAGGGGGTCCGATGGGATGGCGACCGCGGAAGCCCTTCGGGAACTTTTGTTTCCGGGGGACTTCTGCGGACGCACATTCCGATGAGGTGGGGGGGGGAAGGCCGTTAGCACACCTCGGCCGCCTCCGGCCCGCACTGGGCGGGGCAACCGCGCCGCCTGCGGTGGCGCCCGGGAACTTGTTCTTGAGACTTGTTCTTGGGTGATCATCGCGGGCGCGGGAGTCTCGTCCTGTGTGGGTCGGGGTCGGTCGAGGGGTGTGGTTTATTCCTTCCCTCACCGAAAGGGGGCCAGCGGCTGTCGGAGCGGGAGACCGGCAGTCGCATTGCACTTGGCCCTCAGGCGTGCGGGGTGTTCAGGGCGTCACGGTTCACCCCGTTGCTCCGTCCCTCACGGAGCATAGGCGAGGTCCGCCCACGAGCGCGGACCCACACTGGTCCGGGCCGCGGCCGAGTCCGACAAGGGACCCCGCGACCCGCACCACTGTGTATTGGGACGCCGTAGTTTTTAGTGGGTAGGCCTCCAAGCCTTTACCGGGCACTCGGCCGGGTAGGGGCATGGAGGAGAGTCCCACATATCCACCGTGTTCTCCCGACACGGTGTGAATGCCTAATGCCATTTTCTACGAAAACAAAAAAAAAAAAAAAAAAAAAAAAAAAAAAAAAAAAAAAAAAAAAAAAAAAAAAAAAAAAGGTTAGGTTAGGTTAGGTTAGGTTAGGTTAGGTTAGGTTAGGTGGGGTGCAAGGTCGGATAGAACCTCCTCGTGCGTCCAGCCCATTGTAGGTCCCACTTCATACGTGCGGTGGGAACGACAACGGGTTTGGCCCGGTGCATCCTGGGCGCCGTCGTATATAATTCCTTCGGGGATTGCATACGACGGCGGCTAATAATCCGACAACAGGGGGGGAGCTCGGCTGGCTGACTCGGGTAGCCTGGGTAACGGCAGCCGAGCAGGGGTAAACCGTAACCTCGTACGTGGTGCGAGGCCGGGGGCCTGTCATCCTTCGGGATGGGAGCCGCGAGGAAGAAAACCTCTATAAAAATTACGAGAGGGGGGTCTACGGGCCCAGCTCGCCATGTGAGCACGTCGGGGGCGTGTTCCGGTCTGAGGACTGGTTCCGGCCCACCCGCAACCCTGTACGTGGTGCAGGGAGTGGGGGCCGCCACATCGGTGGGGGCCGCGTGGAGATAACCACTCTAAAAAATCCTCAAAGGCCCGGCGCTGGAGTAACGTGGCGTCGGGCGCCCGTGCGCGGGTGGTTGGCGGAGAGCGTCAGCTTGCTAGCGACACCCTCAGGTACCTCCCGCCCCCTGAGGTGTAAATAGGGTTACCCGGGTACAGGGGTCTCTGCCCGGGTGGACTAGTTACATCCCCCATACTCGTGGGAATCACATGGATACGCTTAATTTCAAAAATATGTTTGGAGGAGGAGCAGGCGAGAAGCCTAAGAAGACGGAGGAGCCGCGAAAGACTACGTCAAAGCAGTCCGCGGAAAATTCGAAGACGCAGGAGCCGCAAAAGACTGCATCAAAGCAGTCCGCGGAAAAGGAAGAGAAGGAGGAGCCACCAAAGGCTGTCTTTAAACAGCCCGTGGAAAAGACAGAGAAATTGGCGTCGCTGAAGGAGCCAGTCGTGAGGCTCACTCGGAGCCCCGCTTTAGCGGCGATGTTAGCTGGAGAGGAGTTCGTCCCCATGAGCCGAAGCCCGTCGTGCTCTTCATTCATAGACGACTCCGACGACAACGTGCCTGAGGGCATATCAGGAAGAAAGCGCTCGCGTTCCCGAACTAGGGAACTACCCGAAAATGACGACGAGGACTCAGAGTCGACCCCGGCGAAAGTAACAGCAGCCCGCCGCGGCCGCGGCCGCCCTCCTACTACGGGCCAGTACATAGGCGTTGGTAAGGTGAGGGCCGAGCTGGCAGCCGCTAAAAAAGCGGAGTTACTAGCCCAACTAGAAGAGGAGGCTACAGCGGCGGAGTGTCACACTCGTCGCCCACCGCCAAAACCCAGATGCGACACATCCACAGTGGATGAACCCGAGGACATGACATCCCTCGAGATGATGAAGAAGGGAATGCAAGGCGTCAAAGTGGTGCTAGAGGTTGCCAGAACATCCGGAAACCTCAAAGGCACCAGCGTCAAGGCTTTGCGAGACGCAGCGGACCTCATTGCGGAGATGATGGGGAACTTACATAGCCACAACACCGCTACTGACGTCAACAAAATAGAGGTCCGGCTTGAAAAAGCGACGAGGGAACTATCCCGCACGTCAGAAGAGAACCTCCGTATGCAGCGCGACAACGCCGCACTTCGCGACGAGGTGGCTGGTTTGCGCCGCGAGGTACAGCTGCTACGGGAGCAGCTTGAAGGAGTGCAGGGTGGACCTGACCTGCACCAAAGAACGAGAAGAAAGGACACCGTGGCTGCCATGTCGGTGGACGAACTCCGCCGCCTCATAGCGGAGCAAGCCGGCACCATGGTGAACGCGAGAATAGAGGGGCTGCAGACCCGTCTGCTGCCAGAAGAGCGTCTGCGACCACCACTGGCGGCAGACAGGAGGAAGGCGCCAGTGCCTGCGCCGTTACTAGAAAAGGCCACCCCTGGATCTTCCAAGGCCGCTGCGGCTTCACCTGCCGGGCCAGCGGCCAAGAAGGCAAAAAAGGCAAAGAAACAGGCGAAGACTGGTATGACACCTGCGGCACCAAGGGCAGAATCAACTCCTGCCGCAACCACCGGCCCCACTGCAATAGAGGAGCCATGGCAGACGGTAGGGAAAAGGGGCAAAGTTAAGAAGCCCCAGAAGGTGAATGACAAGCCGCCCCGGCAGGCTAAAAAGGTAAGGTTGCGCCCCCCAAAAACAGCAGCGCTTGTTATCAAGCTGCGCCAGGAAGCGCAAGAAAGCGGGGCGTCTTATGCGCAAGTACTTCTTGGGGCCAAACGGGAGATAAACCCTCGAGAATATGGGTGCGAAAAGGGATTCGCCATCAGGCTTACCCAGACGGGGGCCCGTAAAATTGTGTTGCCGCCCGGTGTAAGTGGAGAAAACGCCGACAAATTAGCGGAGAGGTTTCGCGAGGTGATGGACCCGACCCTGGTCGAGATCTCCAGGCCCACAAAGTGCGCAGAGTTTCGCGTGTCGGGCCTGGACGATACCGTTACAGTAGAGGATGTGCGGTCAGCGGTGGCAACATCAGGTGGGTGCCCAGGGGCGGCCGTGATCGTCGGCGACATTCGTCCCAGCCGCTTTGGAATGGGTGCCTGCCTGGTCCGATGTCCGGTGACGGCCGTTAAAAAGGTCACGGAAGGCGGCAGAAAATTGCTGGTGGGCTGGGTTTCTGCGGTAGTTAGTGTTCTGCCGCAGAAACCTATGAGATGTTATAGGTGCCTCGAAGTGGGGCACGTAAGGGTGATGTGCGAGTCGGCGGTGGACCGGTCGGACACCTGCTATCGATGCGGGAAGACCGGCCACAAAGTTGCAGAATGCACGAACTCGCCACGCTGTGCATTATGCGTGGCGGCCGGGAAGAAGAACGACCATCCGTTGGGTGGCCAAGCCTGTCGGGCTGCCCAGTCACGGGTGAAGACGGCCAACAGGCCCAAGAAGAAGATGGCCGCGCCGCCGGCCCCTAGCGCTACATCCGCAGATGGGGCCGAGGCGATGGAAGTAGCCGCATCCGTAGCGGCAGAGTAACGCCAAACGGGGGTAGGGCAAGAGGCCCAAACCCCGTTGATGGTAAGAGCCGGGCGGCAGAGATGGGGAAGCTCTGACGCCCATTGCAGGGCTCTCGTGGTGGATGGGCGCGTTCTGTGTTTCGGCGCGCCCACACCGAGGGAGGGGGCTCGTAAGCTCCCAAAGAGGGGTCCCAAGGACCGCCGGCGGCGGACCGCGGTAGTATCTTAGTTTCCCGTGGCCCGTCGCATAGCGGCAGACGGAACACCGGGGGGTTTTAGTGGGTATGCCCGTCAGCCTTTTACTGACGGGCGAGTCCCACATAACCCCGCCGTCTCCCCAACGGTGGGGTATGCGTAACGCATTTCCCCCCGTAAAAAAAAAAAAAAAAAAAAGGTTAGGTTAGGTTAGGTTAGGTTAGGTTAGGTTAGGTTAGGTTGGGGTGGGGTGCAAGGTCGGATAGAACCTCCACGTGTGCCCGGCCCATTGTAGGTCCCACTTCACACGTGCGGTGGGAACGACAATGGGTTCGGGCCGGTGCACTCTGGGCGCCGTCGTATGTAATCCCTTCGGGGATTGCATACGAAGGTGGCTAATAATCCGACAACTGGGGGGGGCTCGGCTGGCTGACCCGGGTAGCCTGGGTAACGGCAGCCGAGCAGGGGTAAACCGCAACCCCGTACATGGTGCGGGGCCGGGGGCTGTCATCCTTCGAGATGGGAGCCGCGAGGAAGAAAACCTCTATAAAAAATTACGAGAGGGGGTCTACGGGCCCAGCTCGCTATGCGAGCATGTCGGGGGCGTGTTCCGGTCTGAAGACTGGTTCCGGCCCACCCGCAACCCTGTACGTTGTGCAGGGAGTGGGGGCCGCCACATCGGTGGGGGCCGCGTGGAGATAACCACTCTAAAAAATCCTCAAAGGCCCGGCGCTGGAGTAACGTGGCGTCGGGCGCCCGTGCGCGGGTGGTTGGCGGAGAGCGTCAGCCTGCTAGCGACACCCTCAGGTACCTCCCGCCCCCTGAGGTGTATTTAGGGTTACCCGGGTACAGGGGTCTCTGCCCGGGTGGACCGATTAATTCCCCCATACTCGTGGGAACAGAATGGAGTTGAATTTACAAAAACAAATTTTTACCAGAAGTAGGTCCGAGAAGGACGGCGGAAAGAAGGCGCAAGAGGCTGCACCCAAACAGCCAGCGACAACTAAACCTGTTGCAAAACCTAGGAAGCAGCTTACTTCCAAGAGTGAAGACAAGATGGATACGTCGAGTCCAGTACCATCGACCTCGACTTATTTGACGGACGTGTTGCTTCGAAGTAGAAGCCCATCCTCGGATTCCTCGATCGACTCAGGAACTGAGACAAGGCAGAAGAAGCGTGCGCGCAAAAATGAGTCAATGCCTTCGGGGGGCAGTGGCTCTGATGATGATGAAGAAACACCAGCGACAAAACCCTCTGCAGCAAATAAAAGAGGGCTGCCTACTGGTGCACCTAGATTGACAAAATCTGATCTCGACGCCGCCAGGCGCAGGGAACTCGAACTCGTAGAAGACGAGATTGAACTGAAAGCGGTCAAAGCTCTGCCTCCGCTGAGCCATGAACAGGCCGCTCTCAACTTAAGGGAGATGCCGACGAGCTATATTTGTGAAAAGGTTCATGGTATTGCTGACGTTATAAAGGAGGTAGCAACGAAATCGGGCCACCTGAAGGGGACCTATGTCCGCATCCTGAAGGAGTCAGCTGCCCGAATAGACGAAATCGTAAATTTCATCGCGAACCGCAACCAGTCGGAAAATTTACGTGCACTGGAAAGTAAACATGCCAAACTGAGGTCTGATTTCGCGACAATGCATAAGGGCTTCGGAATAGTCAAAGCAGAGAATGACAAACTGCGGAAAGAATTGGAGGAGCTGAAGGTAGAAGTAGAGGTTCTTAAAAGAACCCCCTCGGCACCCCAACAGCAGAGTACAGCAGTTGACACGGACCGGATTCTGGCAATAATGAACGCCAGGTTTGAAGGTCTTCAAGAACGGCTACTACCAGAACCACGGCGACGGCCTCCACTTGCATCTGACCGAGTAGGGCAACAGCAGACTACTGCTCCAGAAGAACCCTGGCAGATTGCGACCAGTCGCAAAAAAGCAAATAAGACGAAGAAGAAGGCAGCAACGCCAGCGACAACAACCGCAACGGCTGGCGCGCCGATTTCGAAGGAAAAGCCGACCTCAAAGCCTGCTGCGATCGCCACCTCTCAGCAGGCACCCGAGGACAGGAATACTGCACAATCGGGCAGGAAGAAACCGAAGGCGAAGAAAAAGAAAAGGAAGGCAGGAATCAAGGTGCCAAAGACTACCGCAGTTGTGTTAACCTTGCAACCGGATGCAAAAGAAAAAGGCGTCACCTATGCCCAAATAATTGGCCGGGCAAAGGAACACTTCTCCCTAAATGAGTTGGGAATTGAAGGCGGCATAAAAATTAGAGAGACGGCTACCGGAGCTAGGAAGTTGGAAGTGCCTGGCGCTGACAGCGGAGAAAAAGCTGACCTATTGGCAGAACGCATGAGAGAAATACTCTCCGATGTAGCACGAATTGCCAGACCTACAAAAACGGTGGCGATGCGTATCACGGGACTAGACGACAGTGTGAGCGCCGCGGACGTAGCCGCGGCCGTCTCAACTAAGGGCGGCTGCCCTCTAGAACATGTGAAAGTTGGTGAAGTTCGCGCTGGACCAGGGGGCTCCCTTACGGCACTCGTCAAGTGCCCAGTCCTTGCGGCAAGTTCTTTAACGCAGACGGGCCGACTTCAAGTCGGCTGGAGTATCGCACAGGTGCGGCTACTTGAACCACGCCCTATGCGATGCTTCAAATGTATGGGCATTGGGCATACCCAACCGCGATGTCCCTCAAAAGTTGATCGCAGCGGGCTCTGTTTCCGCTGCGGTAAAGAAGGGCACAAGGCGGCTCAGTGCTCCGTAAAGGAGCCTCGATGTTTAGTGTGTGCGGAAGCGAAACTTTCGGCAACCCACGTGATGGGAGGCAAGAACTGCAAGCCGCCAGCCACAAAGGGCGCAAGCCCTGATGAGAGGTCAGTGCGCGATGAAACGCAAAGAGAGGAGGGAATGTCGGAATGAGACGCTGACACCCTTGGAAGATGGGGGAAATTAGCTCCTCGCACCCCTCTATAGGAGGGGCGTACGGGATGCGACCCGCCTATGTGAGAAATGGCAGGGGGCTGTGCAAGTGCACCTCCCCCTCCCTCCCAGCAGGTCCAGCGGGCGCTGGATCGGCAATCCTACGCCCGCCTTGCACGGTCCTGCTAGATTTGGGGGACGCCCAAGTGTGCCGGGCATCCCCCCAAATATGAAGAGGCCTGAGAAATCGGGCCGCCGGGGTGGTGCGGTAGACCTCCGACAGGGACCCCGTGCTGCCACATACCGGATCCGAGGGCACGCCGCAGTGTTTTAGTGGGTAGGCCTTCGGGCACCCACCAGGCGTCCCTCGTCGGGTGGGTGCTCGAAGGAGAGCCCCACATAACCCTGCCGCCCGCCAAGCGACAGGGTATGCGTAAGGCATTTCACTGCGTTAAAAAAAAAAAAAAAAAAAAGGTTAGGTTGGGGTGCTGGGTCGGATAACCTCCAAGTGTGCCCGGACCATTGTAGGTCCCACTGCATAAGTGCTGTGGGAAAGACAATGCTTCTCGGGACGGTGCACCCCGGGCGTCGTCGTATGTAATTTCTTCGGAGATCGCATACCACGGCGGCCGATAATCCGACATGATAGGAACCTGCACGCCGCTCTCTGATTAGCAGAGAGTAGTAGCGTAGCAGGTATAGGTAGGAGATGCCCTGGCCACGTTAGCTAGGTAGGCGTAGGTAGGTGTTAGGCGGTAGGGCTAGGAATGTTAGGTGTTAGGGTTAGGTAGGAGTGTGGCTTTGGCTTTGTGGAGTAGGCTTCGGGCCAGCGTCCTGGGGGTAACCTGGGCAGCGGTGGTGCGATTCGGGCTCGGCCGGCGCCCTGGATATTCTAGGTAGCGGCGGTGCGAGTGGGGCGACGGGCTTGTTCGGTCATGGGTTCATGTCTGAACGGCAAGCTTAGGCTGCCGTCGGCCAAACCGTAACCCCTCGTTGAGCGGGGCCGGGGGGGCTGCCCTTCATTGGGTGTCCCTGCGAGGAGTCAACCTCTCTAAAAAAACCCCAATCCCAAGGTAGTCGCGAGCCGAGGGGATGTGTGGCCAATGGGAAATTGGTTCCAACGTGACCTCTGGAGGGAAGGAATGGTGGACCCTATCCCTTCACAACCCTACACTTACCCGGGTACAGGGGGCACTGCCCGGGTGGACCGTTTTTTCCCCCACGCTCGTGGGAACTTTATGGATAAAGACTCAAATAAAAACGCACCTAAGGACGATGAAGGAGAGGAGATGGCAATGTTGGGCTCAGACTCTGGCTCCAACTTGTCGGGGGATAAGGTGGCAGAGTCACCTGCAGAGAGGCGGAAACGCAAGCGGAGACGACTGTTCTCTAGGAATGAAGCTGGTGCTGCAAAGTCTGACTCTGGTTCAAACTCGGAGGAAGCCGAAGCGGCCGTCGGGGCGTTAACCCGAAGTAAAAGTAGAGGACGTCCACCCACAACTGGACAGTATGTCGGATTGGCTAAGGCCAAAAGCCTTTTTGTGGAGGCTAGGAGGCGTGAGCTGGAGCTGGTAGCGGAGGAGGAGATGGCTGACCTAGCTCAGCAGACCAGATTAAGAAGGGAGAACAGAGCAGAGGCCATTACAAGGAATCCATGCGAAGAAAAGACAGCTGAAGCACTTGTGGAGCAAGTCAAGGACGACCTGCAAGTTGTCCGGAAGGTAGTCGCGAACTCCAAAAACCTCAAAGGGACGTTTGCAAAGTCCCTAAAGGAGGCTGCGGCGTCCATTGAGGAGGCGGTGGGAACGCTGCGGTGTCGCACTATAGGAGAGGACAATGACAAGTTGTTGGCTGATAACACTCGTCTGAAGGCCGAAATGGAGGACCTAAAAAAGGAGGTAGCTGAGGTGAAATCAGCGCTGGAAGAAATGCGACGGAAATGCAGGTGTGGGCAGGGATTGAACCCTACTCCGCCTGCTACTGACTGTGGACGGCAACCAGACCGGTCATTGGTGGACCAGAACCTGATGAGAGAGGTGATGTTACAAGTCGGAGAGATGGTGTCAACCGGGCTGCAGTCGTTGGAGGAAAGGCTGCTGCCAGCGGAACGATTGCGTCCTCCATTGGCGGCAGATTTGGTAAGGGGGAGAAGTTCTTTTCCGTCGGCACCACCGGTGCAAAAGGGGAAAAAACAAAAGAAGAGAAAGAAGAGCAAAGCGGGTAAGGCCAAGGCTGCACCCTCTGCAGTTAGAGCTCCGATCTCGGCTCCAGTCCTTGCGCCACTATCGGTGGCACAACCGATTGACAGAACTCCGCGACGACCTGTAGAGGGTGTGTGGTCGCAAGTTGGTGCCCGTATCACGAGGGCGAGGAATAACACAAGAGCAAGGCAAGACCCAGGTCAGTCCGCGGCTGTCGGTGGAAAGGTGTCAGTACAGCCGACGCGGTCGGCGAGGTCGGTCCTTCGTCCACCACGTTCGGTGGCTGTCGTTCTGACATTGGATCCGGAGGCGGCGAACAGGGGTGAAACATATGCGGCGGTGCTCACAAAAGCGAGGCATAGTATTAACCTGGATGAGCTAGGCATTGATCGCTCCAAGTTCAGGTTCAGAGAGACCAAGACTGGGGCTCGAATGATCGAGTTGGGCGGAACGACATCGAACGAGACGGCGGATGCGCTTGCGGAGCAGTTGAGAAGCGCACTGGCGGGTAGCGTCAAAGTGGCGAGACCAACCAAGTCCGCAGATTTGCGCATTTCATGGCTGGATGACTCCATAGAAAAGTCAGACGTGCAAGCTGCGGTGGCTGAAAAGGGGGGATGTTCTGTCGAATCAATCAAGGTAGGAGAGATCCGGCGTGGGACGGGAGGTCTTGGCACTGTTTGGGTACGGTGTCCTGTAACAGCTGCGAAGGCTTTGGTGGAGACGGGAAGGTTATTGGTGGGCTGGAGTTCTGCGCAAGTTTCAGTGCTGGAACCACGGCCTATGAAATGCTTTCGATGTCTGGAGGTTGGACATACGCGGCCAATGTGTACAGCTGAGGTCGATCGTAGTGCGCTTTGTTATCGCTGTGGCAAGGAGGGGCACAAGGCCGCAGCTTGCTCAGCAAAACCGCACTGCCCTGTGTGTGCGGAGGCGGGCCGCTCCGCGGAGCATAGCGTGGGCACAAGACTGTGCCCTCCACAGCCAAGGAGGACCCAAGCCACTGGTGTAGCAGCAGCGTCGGCGGGTGCGACTCTGTCGCAGGTGGAGGACACGATGGACACCAGTCATGGATAGAGTCCCTTCAGTTCAATTCCTCCAGGCGAACCTGAACCACTGCGCTAGTGCGCAAGATCTCTTTATGCAATCAATGCGGCAGTGGTCAGTAGACATCGCGGTGGCTGCCGAGCCTTATTTCGTTGCCTCCCGTGCAAACTGGTTTGGGGATGAGAGTGGTCTCGTGACTGTGATACGGTCGGAATTTTCTTCCTCTCCATCTTTGCGACTTAGAGAGCGCGGACCTGGCTATGTGGCATTACAGTGGGGCCGCACTGTTCTGATCGGGGCGTACTTCTCCCCAAACAGGGTACTTTCGGAGTTCGAAGCCTTCATGGACCGACTAAGCGAGGTGGTGCGTAGGGCAGCCCCATATCCTGTCATCGTTCTCGGGGACCTCAATGCCAAGTCCACCACTTGGGGCTCGCTATCTACGGATCCACGGGGGGAAGTGGTCGAGGACTGGGCAGTTGGGTCTGGTCTAGCGCTGCTTAATCGGGGAAATGTCCCTACGTGTGTCAGACCGCAGGGAGACTCTATCGTGGATGTCACCTTCGCCTCCCCTTCCCTGGTACCATCAATATCAGGGTGGAGAGTCATTGTTAGGGAGGAATCATTGTCCGATCATCGGTACATTCGTTTTGGTTTTGGTCTGTCGGGGGCAGCAGGAGTCTCGAGTCGCACTTCGGCGGGCACAGCATTTCCTCGCTGGGCCCTGACGAAGTTGAAACGAGATATCCTAGTTGAAGCGGCGATTGTTCAGGCCTGGTTCTCCGAGCCGGCTGCTCCTCTGGAGGATGTGGATGAGGGTGCTGAGTTGTTGGCTGGTGCAATGCAGGCAGCCTGTGATGCTTCCATGCCACGAGCTAAGCGCGCACCTCCCAAGAAGTCGGTATACTGGTGGTCCCAAGAGCTGACGGACCTTCGCGCGGGCTGTATTGCTGCACAGCGGGCGTATACTCGACATCGGAGACGCCGAATTCGGGATGCGGACTTTGAGCTTCGTGAAGGGGAATTACGAGCATGTTACAAGGCCGCCAAGAAGGAACTGCGACTTGCAATTTGCAAGGCAAAGGAAAACGCGAGAAAGGAGATGTTGGCTGGCCTTAATAGAGACCCTTGGGGGCGTCCATATAAATGGGTGCGCAGTAAGCTGGGTAACGCGGGCCCTCCGGTCACGGAATCACTAGACCCAGGGTTGCTAGAGAGTGTGGTTGACAGCCTATTCCCAGACCAGGATAGATTTGTCCCACCTCAAATGAATCCATGGGGTTGTAGTATGCCATCTCAGGAGGCTCCAATGATCACGGCGGAAGAATTGGGCGATGCCTTTTTAAGGTTGCGGGCGAAGAATACGGCTCCAGGTCCTGATGGGGTGCCTGGTCGTGTCTGGGTCTTAGTCGAGGAGGTTGTGAAGGAGCGCTTTAGCTGTCTTCTCAACAAATGCCTGGAGGTCGGAAGATTCCCGGCGAGATGGAAAGTGGGCAAGCTCGTGCTCTTGAGAAAGGAAGGTCGTCCAGAGTCCAGTCCCTCGGCCTATAGGCCTATTGTACTATTGGACGAGGCGGGAAAGATGCTTGAATACATTCTCGCCTCCCGCATTGTGGAGCACTTGGCTACGGTGGGGCCCGATTTGGCTGATAGCCAGTTTGGGTTCAGAAGGGGTCGATCTACGATCGATGCCGTGAAGCGCCTAAAACAGCTCTCTGATGATGCGATTGCAAGTGGTGGAGTGCTTTTGGCTGTGTCCTTGGACATAGCCAATGCTTTTAACACGCTGCCACTAGATTGCGTCCTGGAAGCGCTACGGTATCACAGGGTACCTTTGTACTTGCAGCAGCTGTTGGCTGACTATATGCGCGGTCGTCAGATAGTATACACTGACCGAGACGGGCGGATCGTGAGAAAGGAGGTAACATGCGGAGTACCGCAAGGGTCGGTGCTCGGTCCTCTTTTATGGAACGTCGGCTATGACTGGGTGTTGCGGGGAGCACTTCTGCGGGGCCTGTGTGTCATTTGCTATGCGGATGATACTCTGGTGACTGCAGGTGCAAAAACGTTCCAAGAAGCTCTGCTGCTTGGTAAGGTGGGTGTGCGACATGTAGTGCAACGCGTCGAAAGACTTGGGCTTCATGTTGCGCTAAATAAGACTGAGGCACTGTGGATGCATGGGCCTCGTAATAAGCCGCCTCCAGGATCTCGGCTTGTTATCGGTGGTGTTGTGATCGAGGTGGCAGCGAGTATGAAGTACCTGGGTTTGGTGCTGAATAGTAGGTGGACCTTCAGGGAACACTTCCAGCGCATCTCGCTGAAGCTGGTGGCTGCTGCTGGTGCCCTGGCAACACTTCTCCCCAATTTAGGAGGGGCAAGTGGATTGGCTAGGAGATTGTATGCGGGGGTGATTCGCTCGATGGCACTCTACGGGGCGCCAGTATGGGCCGACTCACTAGGTGCAGAAAACAGGGCTCTGTTGCGAAGACCCCAGCGGATTATGGCGGTAAGGCTGGTCCGGGCGTATCGGACTGTATCCTTCGACGCGGCGTGCATGTTGGCAGGTACTCCGCCCTGGGAGCTAGAAGCCGAAGTGTTGGACACTGTGTACAGCCGCTGTGCGGAGATGCGGAGGACCAGGTCCACCCCAATGCTTGAGGAGGTTAAGCGGTGGAGAAAGAGAGCGCAGGAAAATATGTTCGTGCGCTGGCAGGAGCTGCTTGGACGATCGACAGCTGGGCAACGCACTGTCGAGGCGATTTTGCCAGTATTTCGGCAATGGATAGAAAGAAAGGAGGGCAATCTTTCCTTCCGGCTAACGCAAATCCTCTCGGGCCACGGATGTTTTGGGAGGTACTTGTGTATGATTGCAGGGAAGGAACGAACGATGCGGTGCCATCATTGTGACTCGGCGGAGGATACGGCTCTACACACGCTGCGGGACTGTCCGGTGTGGGACAGGGAACGAGCGCATCTGTGTTCTGTCGTAGGGCAGGATCTGTCGCTTCCGGCTGTGGTAAGTGCTATGGTTGGAAGTGGAAGGGCATGGCATGCTATGGCATCATTTAGTGAAAAAGTGATGTCACAGAAGGAGGCAGCAGAGCGCGAGCGGGAGGAGAATCCTCTCGCGGATGTGGCTCGGCGTCGACGTACGGGGAGAAGGAGGCGGCAGTATGGTAGGTCTCCTCCTTTAATGTAGCCAGACAGCAGCCGTGAGGGGTGGGAGTCTCTCGTGGCCGCATTGCACGGACTGAGCTTGGTTGGGAGTGTCCAGGAGTTCACTCGCCTTCTAACAGGTAAGGGTGGTGCCAAATGGGAGTCCCCCTTTCTTGGGGGGAGCGGTGGTGTCCATTGGGACATCTTTGGGGAGTAGGTTGCGGTAGAATGCTAACGCATTTACCCGGGGCCTACTCCCAGACAGTAGGTGGCACCTCGTGAGGTTTTTAGTGGGTATGCCTCCAAGCCTTCATCGGGCACTAGGCCGGATGGGGGCATGGAGGAGAGTCCCACATAACTGCTTTCTCGCTCCCATGGAAGGCAGTATGCGTAACGCATTTCCCTCACGTTAAAAGGTTAGGTTAGGTTAGGTTAGGTTAGGTTAGGTTAGGTTAGGTTAGGTTGGGGTGCAAGGTCGGATAGAACCTCCACGTGTGCCCGGCTCATTGTAGGTCCCACTTCACACGTGCGGTGGGAACGACAATGGGTTTTGGGCCGGTGCATCTTGGGCGCCTTCGTATATAATCCCTTCGGGGATTACATACGAAGGTGGCTAATAATCCGACAACTGGGGGGGCTCGGCTGGCTGACCTGGGTAGCCTGGGTAACGGCAGCCGAGCAGGGGCAAACCGTAACCCCGTACATGGTGCGGGGCCGGGGGCTGTCATCCTTAGAGATGGGGGCCGCGAGGAAGAAAACCTCTATAAAAATTACGAGAGGGGGGCCGTCAGGCCCAGCTCGCTACGCGAGCAAGTCAGGGGCGTGTTCCAGTCTGAGGACTGGTTCCGGCCCACCCGCAACCCTGTACCTGGTGCAGGGAGTGGGGGCCGCCACTTCGGTGGGGGCCACGTGGAGATAACCACTCTAAAAAATCTTCAAAGGCCCGGCGTTGGAGTAACGCGGCGTCGGGCGCCCGTGCGCGGGTGGTTGGCGGAGAGCGTCAGCCTGCTAGCGACACCCTCAGGTACCTCCCGCCCCCTGAGGTGTAATTAGGGTTACCCGGGTACAGGGGTCTCTGCCCGGGTGGACCGATTAATTCCCCCATACTCGTGGGACTAGCATGGAGAATTTGAAATTTAAAAATATGTTTTTGTCGGAGGAGGAGAAGAAGAAGGTAGAGGAGAAGGCTGAGTTCAAGCAACCGGCCGATAAACAACTACAAGATTTGGCCAAACAGCCAGTCGTTGTTCTGTCGAGGACACCCATCCCGTCCTCAAGCGGAGATCCTGCTGGTAGTAGGGTAGGTAGCAGAGCTAGTACCAGAGCTGGCAGTGCAAGAGATGACAGGAGTCGGAGTTCGTCTTACTCTTCTCAAATGTCGTTTGAAGAGGACTTATATCTTCAACACCTGGAGTTGAACCCTGGCCGTAAAAGGCAACGATCCAAAGACCCCGACTCTCATGGCATTGGCTCGGAGGAGGATGTCGTCGTTACTGGCGATGCAAAGCGTGGCCGCGGCCGACCTTCTTCTACTGGTCGCCACGTTGGCCTGTTGCGCGCCCGAATGGAGCTTGCTTCTAAGCAACAGTCAGAACTAGCAGCTGACGAGGCGATAGCGGCTAAGGCGAAAATTCTATGTCCGCCACGCAAGGCTGCCGAAACCCAAAAGGATGAGAACACTGACGAGCTTGCAACGTGCGAGCTTCTCCAAAGAGGCATGGAAGGCGTGTCCGTGGTTTTAGAAGTGGCCTCTAAGTCGGGGCACTTAAAAGGAACGAGCGTTAAAGCTCTTAAGGATTCGGCATCCCTCATCACAAAAATGATGAACGCCATGTACGGGCGTTACACCAACGATGACATCAAGAGACTGGAGGTACGTCTAGGAAAAACTACGGAGGAACTCGCTCTCGCCAGAAAGGAAAATGCCCGCATTTCTGCGGACAATATGCGGCTGAGAGAAGAGATGGGTGCTATACGGCGTGAGCTAGAGCTGGTCCGCGAGGGGCTAGGCAGGCAACAAGAAGCACCCCCCACGGACAAGAAACAACGTCGCACTAAGAAGACAGTAGGCGACATGACTGTGGAGGAACTGCAGAGACTCATAGCGGAGCAGGCGGGCACTATGATGAACGCCCGCATTGAAGGTCTGAGCCGGCGGCTTCCGCCTGAGGAACGAATGCGGCCGCCTCTTGCTGCGGATCGAAGAAAAGAGAGCGGGCTGGCAACGGCTTCTGTGCCTAGCTCATCACAGCGCACAGCTGCCGCCCCTCTTTCCTCTTCTTCTCCTGCCAAGAGGAAAGAAAAGGAAAATAAGAAGACGAAAAAGAAGGCAAGTGCAATTACAAAACCGGCACAAGAAGTAAATCCCAGCCCACCCTCATCGGCTCCCTGTCCTGCAGAAGAGGAATGGCAAACCGTGGGGAAAAAGGGAAAAACTATAAGGGAAAAGGCTTCTCCCAACAAAGAAGAACAAAAGAAAGGGTCAACAAAAAAGAAAGTTAGGCTTCGCGCTCCTAAAGCGGCTGCGGTGGTCATAAAGCTGCAGCCAGAAGCAGCAGAGAAGGGCATGACGTACGCCCAAGTGCTCTCAGCACTCAAGAGTCATATCGACTCGTCAATAATAGGGGAGGGCTTGGCCTGTAGAGCTGCTGCCACGGGCGCCCGCAAAATCGAGCTGCGAGGAGAGGACGGTGGGGAGAGGGCCGACCGACTCCTATGCCGATTAAAAGAGGTGCTTGACCCAGATGTAGCGGAAGTATCCAGGCCAACAAAATTCGCGGCATTCCGTCTGTCGGGCCTAGACGATTCAGTTTCGGCTGCCGAAATCCGTGCAGCCGTAGCAAGGGCTGGAGGATGCCCCGAAGAAATGGTTTTGGTGGGCGCAATATACCAAAGCCGTTTTGGAATGGGGGCAACTTTAGTAAGAAGTCCAGTGGAGGCGGTCAAAAGGATAGCCCAAAGTGGCAGGAAACTTTTGGTTGGTTGGGTCTCGGCGTCTGTTAGGATTCTCCCGCCGAGGCCCATGAGGTGTTACAGATGTCTCGAGAAGGGGCATGTGCGGGAGAAATGTACGGGTGACGTGGACCGTAGCGAAATCTGCTACCGGTGTGGGATGCCCGGCCACAAAGCGGGAAAATGTTCCGCCTCTCCTCACTGCGCCGTCTGTGCAGCAGCGGAGGTAGCCGCGGACCATGTGCTCGGGGGCAAGTCCTGCAGGGCCCCGGCATCAAAGAGGAAAGGACGAGCGCCGGCGACCACTGCTCCGAAGCCTGCCCAACCAGAACCTACGGCGGCAGGCACGGACGCAATGGAAGTGGCCCACGAAGAGCTGCCAAGCGATGTGAGGGCGGAATAAGGGCTAATGTCCGTGTCCGCCTCTGCAGTGAGAGCCGGGCGGCGAAAGCGGGGAATTTTCGTCACCCATTAAATGGCTTTCGTGGTGGAAGGCACGCAAAGTGTTCCTGCGCGCCTTTTACAGTTGGTGGGAGGTTTGAGGCTCCCAACACGAGATTGTGTCCAATAGGATGACCGGCGACGGGCCGCGGTCGCAATTCCTGATCCCGTGACCCGCCGCAATACGGCAGAGGAACACCCAGGGGGTTTTAGTGGGTTCAAGCCCCACATAACCCCCCTGTCTCCCCGTGGCAGGGGGGTATGCGAAGGCATTTCCCCCTGGTAAAAAAAAAAAAAAAAAAAAAAAAAAAAAAAAAGGTTAGGTTAGGTTAGGTTGGGGTGCAAGGTCGGATAGAACCTCCACGTGTGCCCGGCCCATTGTAGGTCCCACTTCACTCGTGCGGTGGGAACGACAATGGGTTCGTGCCGGTGCATCCTGGGCGCCTTCGTATATAATCCCTTGGGGGATTGTATACGAAGGTGGCTAATAATCCGACAACTGGGGGGGGCTCGGCTGGCTGACCTGGGTAGCCTGGGTAACGGCAGCCGAGCAGGGGCAAACCGTAACCCCGTACATGGTACGGGGCCGGGGACTGTCATCCTTCGGGGTGGGGGCCGCGAGGAAGAAAACCTCTCTAAAAAATCACTCCTCTTGGGCGGTGTCTGGTTCTTCGACCAGCTCCGGCCAACCCGCAGCCCTGTACATGGTGCAGGGAGTGGGGGCCGCCACTTCGGTGGAGGCCACGTGGAGAAAACCACTCTAAAAAACCTCAGAGTCCTGGCGTTGAGAAACGCGGCGCCGGGGCGCCCGTGAGCGGGAGGCTGGCAGAGTGTGTCAGCCCATTAGCGTCACCCAAGGATACCGCCCGACCTCCTTGGTGTAGTTAGGGTTACCCGGGTACAGGGGGCACTGCCCGGGTGGACTGTTTAATTCCCCCACACTCGTGGGAACAAGATGGAAACCTTGAATTTTAAAAACCTTTTTAATAGTGGAAGTAGGGACGAGAAGTCCGGAGAAAAGAAGACGGAAGAGAAGACTGAAACTGCTTCTAAGCAGTCAGAAGAGTCACCAACACCTGTGACGAAACAGCAAGAGATGGAGCCTGTTTTTAAAGAACCAGAAAATAGGGTTCCTGTAGTGAGATTGACGCGCACGCCTATCCCAATGGCGGCAGCATGCGAGAACGCAAGGGCAAGCAGGAGCCGAAGCTCATCCTGTTCATCCCAAGCTTCGGTTGGTTCCATGGATGTGGAAGTAACGAGCGGTCGTAAACGCTTACGCTCAAAGGAGCCATATAGGTCGGGTGATATTGGCTCTGAATGTGAAGAGACACCAGCCGCCAAAGTACTGGCGGCAGGAACGGGAGGAAGAGGTCGACCGGTATCTGCCAGCGGTCTAGCAAAGGCGATGGCTGAAAAGCGGCGGCAGTTAGAGCCCGATGCGGAGGCGGAAATTGCCAGGAAAGCAAGCAGACTGGCAAAAACAAGGATGGACTGGCGGG
The DNA here is from genome assembly GCA_927399485.1 of Calamotropha paludella. Classification (NCBI taxonomy): domain Eukaryota; kingdom Metazoa; phylum Arthropoda; class Insecta; order Lepidoptera; family Crambidae; genus Calamotropha; species Calamotropha paludella. The sequence continues at coordinate 145,376 of OV656830.1, read as the reverse complement.
AAGTCCCAACAACAGATATTTGCGAGCACATACGGGACACCGCCGATATAATTACTGAGGTTGCGACCAGGTCCGGCAACTTGAAGGGGACATTCGTACGCACACTTAAGGATGCTGCAGAGCACATTCGTACAGCGATGTCGGAGATCCCTAATCGCAGCGAGTCAGAGGACTACAGCAAGATGGAGCTAAGTTACAAGTCCTTAAAGTCGGAATTTTCAAGATTGCAGTCGGCATACTACCGTCTGCATGCGGATAATGAGAGCATGAGGGAAGAACTGGGGGCACTCAAAGGCGAGGTAGCATCCCTGCGCAAAGCGTCATCCTCGGCCTCATGCTCAAATTGTACAGGAAAGGGCTCAAGATCACAATCCATTGAGACGGAAAGAATCCTTGCCATAATGAACGCAAGGTTTGAGGGCCTGCAAGATCGGCTGCTGCCGGAACCTCGTCGGCGCCCACCTCTGGCATCGGACAAAATGAACCAGGGGGTTCAGCCCACAGCAGCTACATCCCGGACTACAAGAAGTGCGGCGGTAACACAACCCGTACAAATCCCCGACCCAGGCCCACAGGAAAGGCCATCGGCGAGTAAGAAGGGGAAAAAGAAGAAGAAGAAAATCAGCGCGGCGGCCGCCGAAGCAGCTGCAGCTCGAACTCATGCCACTCAGGTACGAGAAGAGGTATCACCTGCACTGCCACTATCTACCGACGGGGAATGGATAACGGCTGACAGGCGAGGTGCTAAAGCAAAAAAGACGCAGGAGACGCCTAAGGTAGGAAAGGCGAAAAAGAGGGAAAAGGCGAAAAAGCCGAAGCAAAGGAAATTGCGTCCACCTAACTCGGCTGTTGTTGTCCTTAAGCTGCAGCCTGATGCCATCAGCAAGGGGGTATCATACGTGGACGTTCTTGCAAAAGCGAAGAGTCGAATAGATCACTCCATTGTAGGATCTGGCCTAAAAATAAGAGTTACCGCTACAGGTGCTCGAAAAATCGAAGTCGCAGGGGAAAATAACACTGAACGGGCCGATAAACTAGCGGAAAAGCTAGCAGAAGTAGCCGGTCCAGACGTGGTCCAAATCTCAAGACCAACAAAGACCGTGGAACTACGTGTCTCCGGCCTTGATGAGGCGGTTACTCCCGAAGAAGTGCGCACGGCCGTGGCTGCAGCTGGAGGTTGCATAGAAGCGGCTGTATTCGTTGGCAGTATACGACATAGTCATTTCGGCCTTGGATCTGTCTTGGTACGATGCCCCGTGATGGCTGCCAAGCAGCTGACTACGGGCAGCAAAAGGCTGTTAGTTGGTTGGGTCTCGGCGGCTGTTCAACTTTTGCCGCCGAAGCCTATGAGGTGTTACCGCTGCCTAGAGGAAGGGCACGCGCAAGAATTATGTTGGTCCAGCGTCGACAGAAGTGGGCTCTGTTTCAGATGTGGCAAGCCCGACCATCGGGTTAAAGATTGCACGGCCAAGCCACATTGCGTATTATGTGCGGCGGCCCAACTGAGCGCTGGTCACACTCTGGGGGGCAAGTCCTGTAAGGCCCCCCGGTCTGCACCACCGAAGACACAACAGGCGTCTATCGCCCCGCCGGTTACAACTGAGCCAGAGGAGGTGATGGAGGCGGCCGCCACGTGAGGCGGCCGCACTGTAGTGGGGATTGCTGGGACAAGCGTCCAAGCGATCCCTGCAGAGAGGGCCGGGCGACGGAAACGGGGAATTTTCGCCGCCCACGACAGGGCTCTCGTGGTGGATGGGCGCGTTTGTGTTTCGGCGCGCCCACACCGTAGTAGGGAGCTATAGAGCTCCAAGATGCTGGGGTCCCACCACTGGACCACCGGCGACGAACCGCGGTAGCATACACCATTCCCGTGGTTCGCCGCACACGCGGTAGACGGAGCACCCTTGGGTTTTTAGTGGTCACACCACATAACCCCTCCGTCTCCCCGTGGCGGAGGGGTATGCGAAGGCATTTTCCCAAGGTTAAAAAAAAAAAAAAAAAAAAAAAAAAAAAAAAAAAAAAAAAAGGTTAGGTTAGGTTAGGTTGGGGTGCAAGGTCGGATAGAACCTCCACGTGTGTCCGGCCCATTGTAGGTCCCACTTCATACGTGCGGTGGGAACGACAATGGGTTCGGGCCGGTGCATCCTGGGCGCCGTCGTATATAATTCCTTTGGGGATTGCATACGACGGCGGCTAATAATCCGACAACAGGGGGGGGATCTCGGCTGGCTGACCTGGGTAGCCTGGGTAACGGCAGCCGAGCAGGGGTAAACCGTAACCCCGTACGTGGTGCGGGGCCGGGGGCTGTCATCCTTCGGGCTGGGGGCTGCGAGGAAGAAAACCTCTCTAAAAAATTACTCCTCGTGGGCGGTGTCTGGTCCAGTCTGGCCCAGTTTCGGCCAACCCGCAGCCCTGTACGTGGTGCAGGGAGTGGGGGCCGCCACTTCGGTGGGGGCTACGTGGAGAAAACCACTCTAAAAAACCTCAAAGTCCTGGCACTGGGATACATGGTGTTGGGGCGCCTGGAAAGGTGGCTGGGGAGTGCATCAGCCAACTAGTGGTCGCCCTGGGGTACCTCCCGACCCCCCAGGTGTAAGTAGGGTTACCCGGGTACAGGGGTCTCTGCCCGGGTGGACCGTCTTTTCCCCCACACTCGTGGGACTAGTATGGAGTTGTTTAAAAATCAAAATAAAAAACCTGTCGTTACGCTGGAGCGACTACAATCGCCAACCCTTGGCAATGTTGTCGCGGAGGACGAAGCTCTGAGTCCGAGGATAAACAGAGCAGAAATCGCAGAGGAGCCCAGCTCTAACATCTCTAGGGCACAAAGAGCTGAAAATGACGACGCAGAGAGCGTGGTGTCAGCGACGGATAGCTGCAGCACCATAAGAACTCGCAGCAGAGCTAGACGAGAACGCGAAACTTCGCCTATCGCAAGTGAACGCATTGAGGCGGAAGAGGAAATCCTATCAGACAAAGTCAGCGATAATCGCAAGCGATCTGACGAGGATTATAGTACTGGAGAATCGAACCCAGGTACCGACGATGAGACTTTAGAGCGAACCGGGACGAAATCAACATCCCCGGTGATGCGTAAAGGGCGTGGTCGACCACCAACAACTGGTCAGTATATTGGCGTAGGCAAGGCTAGGGAGGAATATCGTCGAGAGCGACTTGCGGCTATAGAGGCCGTAGCTCAAAAAGACTCTGCAAGTACCTCTAGACCTTCGCCAGCAGATCGCCTTCTGAAAAGACTAGAAACGGCCTCGGCGTCATTTGATGACTTTGCCTGTACTATGACATCAGATGCACTCAAAGAAAAGGGCGTTAAAGAAGTGGAGCTTCTATTGGGCAATATTAAAAAGTCCAAAAACATTAAAGGATCGTGCCAGAAAGCGATGGTCGATTCGGTCGCGGCCATTCGCGATATCATTGAGGCCTACGCTACGAGAACCATGACAGAGGAAACACGACGGCTACAGGCAGAGAACGGGCGTCTCCGCCAGGAAATGGAGAATATGAAAGCAGAGCTGAAGGCCCTTCGTACCGCTTTTTCTGAGAGGAACCGTTCTTCACCGACACCGTCGTCGCAGCCTAACTGTGCTTCCATGCACTGTTCAACTCCTGAGCCGAACTGGATAGAGGACTTAAAACGGTCGATATTGTCATCTCTTGGCGAAATGCTAAACACGCGTTTGACAAATACTGGAAGCAAAGCCAAAGCCAGTTCAAGTGTCAATATGCACTCACGGTGTACCACGGAGACACAAGCAGAATGGACAAATGAAGCCACATTTGCTGAGGTGGCTGGTACCTCAACATCCCAGCTTACACCAGCACCGTCAGCCATTTCACCACCTTCTCGAGAAGAGAAAAAGCAACAAAATAAGAAGATTAAAAGTAAAAAAACGACGTCACAACCAGCGCTTCCGCCAAAACCGGTACCAGCACCACGATCTGGGACCGGCGTTAAAGCAGTATCGGTACCGCTCTCGGCAAATACACAGCCGGCAGAAGAAGAGCCATGGAGCGAAGCTACAAGTCGCAAGGCTAAAAATAAAAAAAGGAAGAAGGAAGCTGCCCAAGCAGCTGCCGAGGCTGCTAAGCAGCAGGAAAAGAAAAAGAAACCTAAGAAGAACAAAGTTCGTAGGCCACCTAGCACAACCGCAGTCGTTATATCTCTAGATAAAGACGCAGAGACGAAAGGCCTTACGTATGCCAATGTTATCGCCAAAGCCAGGCAAAACATCGCCCTGACTGAGCTGGACATTCCTGGAGTCAAAATCAAAATGACACTAACTGGAGCTCGAGTGCTGGAAATCCCAGGTTCTGATTCCAACGATAAGGCTGACCTCTTAGCTGAAAAGCTGAGAGGTATCCTCACTGAAGGCGTAAAGGTGACGAGACCAATAAAGTGCTCGGATATACGCATTTCCGGTCTAGACGACTCCATCTCACAAGAAGACGTGCAAACAGCTGTCTCCACAAAAGGGTGCTGCTCGAAGGAAGCTGTTAAAGTTGGGGTTATCCGCAATGGACCAGGTGGCATGGGCATGGTGTCGGTACAGTGTCCCATCAGCGTTGCCAATTCACTCACCAAAGAGGGTAGACTACTCGTTGGTTGGAGTTCTGCCACGGTGCGCTCACTGGAGTCGCGTCCGCTTATGTGCTTTCGCTGCCTGGAATTGGGTCACACTCGGCAGCGTTGCAACGTCCCGATTGACCGCAGCAACCTTTGCCTTCGCTGTGGTAAGACGGGGCATAAGGCTGTACAATGCACTGCCAAGCCGCACTGTCCTATCTGCGCGTCACAGAACCGGCCTACGGACCATAGCATGGGGAGCAAAAAATGCGCCCCTCCAACGAAGAAACACAAGGCGGCCGGAGGGACCCCGGTCACCACGACACAAGAGGAGCGGCTCACCCCGCTAGAAGGTATAGAGGTCAATAATGAATAATAAGTCCTTCAACTTTCTACAATCGAATATTAACCACTGCGCCAAAGCTCAAGACCTGCTTATGCAGACAATGGCGGAGCGGTCAATAGACGTCGCGGTGATAGGAGAGCCATATTTTGTTCCATCTCAAGCTCATTGGGTCGGAGATATGAACGGCGAAGTCGCTGTGTGCACTCCTACTTGCGCCCCTCCACCATTGGCTAAGGAAAGAGGAGCTGGCTACGTAGCAGTTGGGATCGAAGGCGTTACCATCGTAGGAATTTACTTCTCTCCTAATAGATCGCTGGCTGAATACGAAATCTTTCTGGACCAATTAGGTAACGTGTTACGCAGAATGGCACCCGGTCCGCTACTGCTGATGGGTGACTTTAATGCCAAGTCCGCGGCTTGGAACTCTCATAGGCCAGACGCTAAAGGAGAAGTACTGACGGAATGGGCCGTGACATCAGGTCTTGTCGTTGCGAATCGGGGCAGAGCCTATACATGCGTGAGGAGGCGAGGAGGGTCCATCGTGGATGTAACTTTCACGACTCCTGCTTTGGCCTCACGAATACAAGGTTGGCGCGTTTTATCGGATGAGGAGGCGCTATCAGACCATCCTTATATAACGTTCTGTGTTAATCCGCCACAAGGGACTCGGCCAATTCATCCAAACACAAGGGGAAATAGAACACGGTTCCCAAGGTGGACACTCACACGTCTCGACAGAGATATGGCTGACGAAGCTGCTATAGTAGCAAGCTGGTGCCCTACACCGATGGGTGAAAGAAGCGTCGACGAAATGGCTGCCTCTTTTCGTGACGATTTGACTTCAGTCTGTGACGCAGCTATGCCTCGCAATAGAGGACCCCCGCCTGGAAGGACGCAAGTCTATTGGTGGTCAGCGGAAATAGCTGCTCTTCGACGCGCTTGCAACTCTGCTCGACGAGCCCACAAGAGGTGCCGTAGACGCCGCCATACAGCTGAGGAAGAGGAAAGTCTCCACAGGGCTTACAAGGAAGCCAAGAAGGTACTCCAACTAGCAATCAATCGTGCCAAAGAAGAAGCTAGAAAAGAGTTCTTGGAAAGTTTGGACCGAGATCCATGGGGACGCCCATATAAGATGGTTCGGAACAAAATGCGCCGTCCAGCACCTCCTGTCACGGAGACAATGGAGCCGCAAATATTGCAGTCGGTCGTTGCAGGATTATTCCCGAGGCCTGGAGAATTTATTCCGCCCCCTGTTTTTGTCCCCGAACCCCCGGACGATACCGAAATACCTCCAGTGACAGATAGAGAGTTCGAAGCTGCTTTGGATCGCCTTAAAGCTAAGCGAAAGGCTCCTGGCCCAGACGGGGTACCGGGTAGTATCCTAGAAATAGTTCTTAAACATCTAGATGAGCGTCTACGTGGAATTTTTAATGCCTCCTTGTTAAACGGACAATTTCCTGATGTGTGGAAAGAGGGTCGCCTTTGTCTATTGCAGAAGGAGGGTCGCACACCGGACTCGCCCTCTGCCTTTAGGCCAATTGTATTGCTTGATGAAGCGGGCAAGTTCTATGAACGTATCCTCGCCTCCCGTATTATCCAACATTTAAGGGAAATAGGTCCCGATTTATCGGAACAACAATACGGGTTTCGCTCGAACCGCTCAACTATAGACGCCATTCTAGAGCTAAAGCGACATGCAAAAGAGGCAATAAGCAGAGGGGAAATCTTACTGGCGGTGTCTCTTGACATCGCCAATGCTTTTAATACGCTTCCCTTTGAGTGTATCTTAGAGGCACTGAAATATCACCAAGTGCCAACGTATCTACGCCGCGTGATAAAAAGTTACCTAAGTGCTAGGCGTGTGATGTTTGTTGCACGAAACGGCGAACTTATGACCCATCAGGTACAGTGCGGAGTTCCACAGGGGTCAGTACTTGGCCCCCTACTGTGGAACCTAGGGTATGATTGGGTTTTGCGAGGAGCACTCTTGTCACGCATGAACGTGATTTGCTACGCGGACGACACGCTCGTTACTGCCCGAGGCCGAAGTTTCGAAGAGACAGCGCAGTTAGCCACTGTAGGATCCACCCTGGTAGTAAAACGTATCCAGCGACTTGGTCTTAGAGTAGCACTTGAAAAGACGGAAGCTATAGTATTCCATGGCCCTAGACAAAAGCCGCCCGCTGGTGCATGCATTCGGGTAGATGAAGTCAGTGTGCCTGTGAAACCCCATATTAAATACTTGGGTCTCATCTTGGACAGCCGGTGGACCTTTTCTGAGCATTTTAAGCGGCTGGCTCCTCGGCTAACTAATGCGGCTGCTGCCTTAGGGCGTCTCCTGCCTAACATAGGTGGGCCAAGTTCCACCTGTCGACGACTCTTTGCCGGTGTCGTCAGAAGTATGGCATTGTATGGGGCTCCCGTGTGGGTGGATGCCCTGACACCACAGAATCGAGCTCTACTACGTGGTCCTCAACGCATTATTGCTATAAGGGCAATTCGTGGCTACCGCACCATATCAGGAGGTGCGGCTTGTGTTTTGGCGGGCACGCCGCCATGGGAAAGAGAGGCTGAGGTGCTGGCGGAAACCTACCGCTACAGGACTGAAGCAAGGGAACGCGGGCAGTGCCCCGCACCAGAAGAGGTTCGCAGAGTGCGAGAAGCCGCTCAGGAAGAGATAGTGCAGAAGTGGTCCAATGAACTAACAGCAGCCAGGTATGGATCGCGGACAATAGCGGCAGTGCGCCCTGTTCTCAGAGACTGGTTAACCAGAAAACACGGGACGCTAACATACCGACTGGTGCAGATAATTAGCGGACACGGCTGTTTCGGTGGATATCTACATCGGATTGCCCAGAGAGAAGCGACCACGCAATGCCACGAGTGTGGTGCAGTGGAAGACTCGGCGCAGCATACTTTGGAGGTATGCGCAGCCTGGAACTCGCAGCGCCGGACGCTCACGGCTACGGTGGGAGGAAATCTCTCACTGCCCAGCGTAATCAAGTCTATGCTGGACAATGAGAGATCATGGGAGGCTATGAACGACTTCTGCGAAGAAGTCATGGCGCAAAAAGAGGCAGCGGAGCGGGAACGTGAAAATGACGCTCTTGCCGACCGGCTGCGACGAAGACGTCTAGGGAGGAGGCGACGCCGTTTTGCCAATAACCTTCCTACATAACGTGGCCAGCGGGCAGGGACCGGGTAATCTCTGCTCGCCTAGCACGGCCTCGTTCGATTGAGGAGACGCCCTAGTGTGCCCGGGCGTCTCCCAATATGAGAAGGGTCCCGGTAGCCGGGACAATCAGGGCCGGTGTGGATAGATTCCCAATAAGGACCCCACGCCGGAGATCCTGAAAGAGTGGACACACCGAGGGGTTTTAGTGGGTATGCCCGTCAGCCTATTACTGACGGGCGAGTCCCACATAACCCCGCCGTCCACCCAACGGTGGGGTATGCGTAAGGCATTTCCCCTCGTTAAAAAAAAAAAAAAAAAAAAAAAAAAAAAAAAAAAAAAAAAAAAAAGGTTAGGTTAGGTTAGGTTAGGTTAGGTTAGGTTGGGGTGCAAGGTCGGATAGAACCTCCACGTGTGCCCGGCCCATTGTAGGTCCCACTTCACACGTGCGGTGGGAACGACAATGGGTTCGTGCCGGTGCATCCTGGGCGCCGTCGTATATAATCCCTTTGGGGATTGTATACGAAGGTGGCTAATAATCCGACAACTGGGGGGGGGCTCGGCTGGCTGACCCGGGTATCCTGGGTAACGGCAGTCGAGCAGGGGTATACCGTAACCCCGTACATGGTGCGGGGCCGGGGGCTGTCATCCTTCGGGATGGGGGCCGCGAGGAAGAAAACCTCTTTAAAAAATTACGAGAGGGGGGACCTCACGGTCCGTTCGCGGAGGCGGCGAAGTAGCCGCGTTACCCATCTTTCCGGGAAGCGGTAGTATGGGTCAGAGGAGCCAGGTGTGGCTTTGGAGACGGGCGACCTTTCAGGTTGCGGCTTCGGGTCGGCGTCCCAGACATTTCTGGGTAGCGGCGACGCGATTCGGGCTCGACCGGCGTCCTGGACAATCCGGGTAGCGGCGGTGCGAGCGGGGGCGGCGGGTCTGCTGGATCGCTAACGCGACTAGTGGATAGGCATTCTATGCCAACCGTCGGCCAACCCGTAACCCTTCTTTGAGCGGGGCCGGGGGGGACTGCCCTTCATTGGGTGACCCTACGAGGAGCATACCTCTATAAAAAACCCTAATCCTAAGCAAGCTGCGCGGCGAGAGGATGAGTGGCTGTTGGGTGAACAGTCGTAAGGTAGCCTCTGGAGCAGGGGACCGGCGGACCCCCTGCTTCACAACCCTACGCTTGCCCGGGTATGGTGCCTCTGCCCGGGTCGACCGTTATTGCAACCCTACTCGTGGGACTCATATGGAAAGTCTTAATTTTAAAAATATGTTTGGTGGAGGAGCAGGCGAGAAGCCTAGGAAGACGGAGGAGCCACGAAAGACTGCATCAAAGCAGTCCGTGGAAAGCAAGAAGACGGAGGAGCCGCCAAAGGCTGTATTCAAACAGCCCGCGGAGAAACCAACAAGAACCGAGGTTTTGAAGGAGCCAGTGGTGCAACTCACCAGGAGCCCTGTCCTTGCGGCCATGTTGGCAGGCGAAGATTTTGCTGAGATGAGCCGAAGTCCGTCATGCTCATCTTTTATGGACGATTCGGACGACCAGCTGCTTGAGACGGCTTCCGGGCGCAAACGCTCGCGCTCGCAACACAGGGAAAGGTCAGGCAGCGATGATGGAGATGGCAAAACCCCGGCGAAGATTGCAGCCGCTGAGAAACGTGGACGCGGCCGCCCTGCCACTACGGGGCAGTACATAGGTGTGGGTAAAATGCGGGCTGAGCTTGCAGCCGCTAAAAAAAGCTGAGTTTGAAGCCCAATTGGAAGCGGAAAGAACAAGGGTGGAAAACAGAACCCGCCCACCGTCAAAACTCAGAGATGACGCACACAAGGTGGATGACAACCCCGAAGAGATGACCTCCCTGGAGTTGCTAAAAAAGGGAATGGACGGTGTCAAAGTGGTGCTCGAGGTGGCTAAGACCTCAAGCAACCTCAAAGGCACCAGTGTGAAGGCCTTGCGGGACGCAGCGGACCTCATCGCCAAGATGATGGATAGCATGCATGGCCACAACATCATGTCGGACGCGAATAAGCTGGAGACCCGGCTTGAAAAAGCCTCGGAGGAACTTTCCCGCACAACTGCGGAAAACAGGAGTATGCAGCGCGACAATGCCTACCTGCGCGACGAGGTAGCAGGTCTGCGCCGCGAAGTGCAGTTGTTGCGGGAGCAGCTACAGAGTGTGCAGGGAGGAGCCGACCTGCACCCAACGAGCAAGAGGGCGAGAAATACTGTGGCTTCCATGTCGGTCGACGAGCTTCGTCGCCTGATAGCGGAACAGGCGGGTAATATGGTGAACGCCCGCATAGAGGGGTTACAGAGCCGGCTGCTGCCAGAGGAGCGTCTGAGACCACCACTGGCAGCGGACAGGAGGAAGACGCCAGCGCCTGCGCCCATACTGGGCACGGCCACTCCTGGTCCTTCCAAGGCCGCCTCGGCGCCACTTGCCGGGCCAGCGGCCAAGAAAGGCAAGAAGAAGAAGCTCAAAAAACAGGCGCAGTCTGGTACGGCGCCTACGAAATCAGATCAGGCGGGAACAACTCCTGCCACAGCCACCGAACGCTCAACAACAACAGAGGAGCCGTGGCAAACGGTTGGCAAAGGGGGCAAAGCCAAGAAGGCAGAAAAGAAAAAGAAAGGTCAGGAAAGGAAGGTGAAGCTGCGCCCTCCGCAAACTTCTGCGGTGGTAATCAAGCTCCGCCAGGAGGCGCAGGACAGCGGGGCTTCCTATGCCCAAGCACTCTTGGGGGCCAAACAAAAGATCAACCCCCAAGATTATGGCTGCGAGAAGGGGTTCGCCATTAGGCCCACCCAAACGGGGGCCCGCAAAATCGAGGTGCCTGTCGGCGTAAATGGCGAAAACGCCGACAAATTGGCTGAGAGACTAAGGGAGCTTTTGGATCCCAATCTGATAGAGATCTCCAGGCCCACGAAGTGTGCGGAATTCCGCGTGTCGGGCCTGGACGATACAGTAGCAACAGAGGATGTTCGGTCCGCGGTGGCAAGGTCGGGTGGGTGCCCAGAGGCGGCTGTGGTCGTCGGCGATATTCGCCCCAGCCGCTTCAGAATGGGTGCCTGCCTGGTGCGATGTCCCGTGGCGGCCGTCAAAAAAATAACGGAGGGAGGCAAGAAACTACTTATTGGGTGGGTTTCTGCGGTGGTCAGCGTCCTGCCGCAGAGGCCCCTTAGGTGTTTTAAATGCCTAGAGGTGGGGCACGTCCGCGCGATGTGCGAGTCGGCTGTGGACCGGTCCGATCTGTGTTATCGGTGTGGAAAAACCGGCCACAAAGTCGCCGAATGTGTAAGCTCGCCGCGCTGCGTATTATGTGCGGCAGCTGAAAATGCGAGTGACCACCCACTGGGCGGCCTGGTCTGTCGGGCTGCCCAGTCACGAAGCAAGGCGGTTAACAGGCAAAAGAAGAAGCCGGCCGTGCCACCGGCCCCTAGCGCTACGGCTGCTGATGGGCCTGAGGCAATGGACGTAGCAGCCGCCTCTACAGCGGTAGAGTAAAGCCGAAATGGGGTGAGGGCGAAAGGCCCAGACCCCGTTGTCGGTGAGAGTCGGGCGGCAGAGATGGGGAAGCTCTGTCGCCCACTGCAAGGCTTTCGTGGTGGATGGGCGCGTTCTGTGTTTCGGCGCGCCCACACCGAGGGAGGGGGCTTGTAAGCTCCCAAAGAGGGGTCTCAAGGACCGCCGGCGGCGAACCGCGGTAGTATCTTAGCTTCCCGTGGTTCGTCGCATAGCGGCAGACGGAACACCGGGGGGTTTTAGTGGGTATGCCCGTCAGGCTTTTACTGACGGGTGAGTCCCACATAACCCCGCCGTCTCCCCAACGGTGGGGTATGCGTAACGCATTTCCCCCCGTAAAAAAAAAAAAAAAGTTAGGTTAGGTTGGGGTGCAAGGTCGGATAGAACCTCCACGTGTGCCCGGCCCATTGTAGGTCCCACTTCACACGTGCGGTGGGAACGACAATGGGTTCGGGCCGGTGCATCCTGGGCGCCGTCGTATATAATTCCTTCGGGGATTGCATACGACGGCGGCTAATAATCCGACAACAGGGGGGGAGCTCGGCTGGCTGACCTGGGTAGCCTGGGTAACGGCAGCCAAGCAGGGGTAAACCGTAACCCCGTACGTGGTGCGGGGCCGGGGGCTGTCATCCTTCTGTATGGGGGCCGCGAGGAAGAAAACCTCTCTAAAAAATCACTTCTCGTGGGCGGTGTCTGGTCCAAGGACCAGCTCCGGCCAACCCGCAGCCCTGTACGTGGTGCAGGGAGTGGGGGCCGCCACTTCGGTGGGGGCCGCGTGGAGAAAACCACTCTAAAAAACCTCAAAGTCCTGGCACTGGGATACATGGTGTCGGGGCGCCTGAACAGGTGGCTGGGGAGTGCATCAGCCAACTAGTGGTCGCCCTGGGGTACCTCCCGACCCCCCAGGTGTAAGTAGGGTTACCCGGGTACAGGGGTCTCTGCCCGGGTGGACCACCCTTTCCCCCATACTCGTGGGACTAGCTATGGAGATGATAAATGAAAAAAACAAAAACCCTGTAGTTGTTGTGGAGCGATTGGAGTCGCCGAATCTCGGTGATTCTGTCGTGGTGGACAAAGCTCAGTGTCCAAAGATAAACAGAGCCGAAGATCAAAGCAGCAAGCCGGATAAATCGAGCTCTAACTTACCTAAATGCTCGGAAAAGGAATTGCAGCTAGGTGATGACGCAGCGAGTGTGCTATCTGTAGCAAGCAGCAGCAGCACAATAACAACTCGCAGCAAATCAAGACGTGAGCGTGATCGATTACCGGTAAGGAGCGCTCAAATATTGGACAGTGAAACACAAAAAGTGGAAACTTCTTCAGATGAGGAAGGATTTCTCTCAGCTGCTGACAGTAGACAAAAGCATTCTCGCGAAGCCCTCAGCGGCGAAGAGTCTTGCTCAGACCCGGACAGCGTTACACCTATGACGCCGAAGGCGCTTACTCCAAGCAAAGGTCGCGTTAGACCTGCCGCTGACTTCAGGCGGCAGCAGCACACCATCATAGAGACTGGAATTGAGTGCGAGACTACAACGAGTACTTCTGGACACGAGGGTAATAGGTGTTCATCCAGGAATACTGAAGCTCCTGCGTCTTTCGATGATTTCGTACAAACAATGACATCGGACGGCCTTAAAGACAAAGGGATGGAGCAAATAGAGGTCCTTCTGACAAACATAAAGAAGTCCAAAAACCTCAAGGGATCATGTCAGAGAGCAATGGTCGATGCAGCTGTGTCTCTCCGTGATATCGTAGAGACTTTCGCTACGCGTTTTATGACCGAGGAAACACGCCGCTTACAGGCTGATAATGCAAGGCTTCGTCAAGAGATGGAGAATATGAAAACGGAAATTAAAGCGCTGCGCACCGCCTTCTCAGAGAGAAATCGGTCGCCTACTGCGCGATACCAGACCTTCTCTGGACCGACTACGTCTACCACTCCGGAGCCAAACTGGATCGAAGATCTGAAACGATCTCTGATGGTGTCACTCGGCGAGATGATTAACGCGCGTTTGACGAGTATAGAGGAGCGTTTGCCATCATCCCAGACCTTGCGCCCACAACCAAGCATGGACCGCAAGCGAACCATGGTAGCTTCTTCTTCCATAACGACCCAAAAGAAGACTCCCACGCCACCTCAAGCAGCGAACACGCAACCAACAGAGGCTGTCGCTACTGATCAGCCTGCTGGTATTTCAACTTTGGCACCTGCTTCATCGGAGCAGTGGACTGAGGCACTCGGCAGGAAGAAGAAAAATAGATTGAGAAAGAAGCAAGAAGAAACTGCGGCCACTACGACCGCTGCAGATACTCCTGCACCTAAGACGACACCAAAACAGCGGGCAGCAACCGCGCCCGCCACTACAAAGGCGAATAAAGGAAAATCCAAAAAGGACAAAAAGAAGAAGAAGACTAAACTTACCCCTCCAAAGTCCTCGGCGGTAATCATCACCATTCAGCCAGAGGCAGAGGAGAAAGGCGCTTCCTATGCTTCCGTTCTAACCAAGGCTAGGGAAGCACTCGCACTAAGCGACCTCGGGATTGATGGGGTGCGAGTCAGACAATCTGCTACAGGAGCACGAATGCTTCTGCTTCCTGGAGCCTCTAGCGCCCCACAAGCGGATGTCCTCGCCAATAAGTTAAAGGAGGTACTCAAGGATGTGGCACACGTAGTAAGGCCCACCAAGTGTGTAGGTCTGCGCGTATCTGGCCTCGATGACTCTGTCACCAAAGAGGATGTTGTGGCAGCTGTAGCTAATAAAGGCGGCTGCACGCCGGATCAGATTAAATCTGGCAATGTCAGGTCAGGACCGGGTGGTACTGGTTTCGTCGTAGTACAGTGCCCCGTAGCGGCTGCTAAGGCAATAGTCGACGCCGGAAGGCTACTTGTAGGGTGGAGTTCTGCCCAAGTCCGAGCTATGGATCCGCTTCCATTACGGTGTTTCCGCTGTATGGGGCTAGCTCACACTCGGCAAAGGTGCCCTGCAGCCACTGATAGAGGTGAGCTATGTTACCGTTGTGGCAAACCAGGGCACCGGGTAGCAGATTGCTCTTCCGAGCTGCATTGCGCTGTTTGTGCTGACGCGCAGTTGCCTGCGGGACATATCATGGGGGGTAAAAGCTGTAGACCCCCAGCCACGCAGGCCAAGGCTGTTTCAAGATCTAAAGCACCTAATAGACAGGCGGATGGCGTCACAACGTCGAAAGAAGCTGATACAGAACTGTAATGGATCAATACAACCATACTAGCTTTTTACAAGGGAATCTGAACCACTGCGCCAGAGCCCAAGATCTGTTCATGCAAGCGATGCTGCAATGGTCCATTGATGTAGCCGTTATAGCCGAGCCCTACTATGTCCCGCCTCATCCCAACTGGGCTGGTGACCTTGAGGGCTTGGTTGCAATTGTTAACTCTTCCTCCACTCGCTCTCTCCCTCTCTCGGTACATGAAAGGGGTCCGGGATATGTGGTGGCTGTCCGGGGGAGAACTACAATAATCGGGGTATATTTTTCTCCCACTAAACGCTTCTCTGATTTCGAGATTTATATGGAGGAACTTGGTCGGGTAGTGGGTCGCTTAGCTCCTAGGCAAATATTATTGATGGGGGATCTTAACGCCAAATCGACAACTTGGGGTGCTCCGACCACTTGTGTAAGAGGCGAGCTGCTTGAGAGATGGCTTGTCGCCATGGGGTTGGTCGTTTTAAATCGTGGTACCGCTAATACATGTGTTCGACGGAACGGGGGGTCTAGAGTCGATGTGACATTTGGTACCCCAACGTTTGCACAGCGTACTCAAGATTGGCGCGTGGTAGATGATGAAAGTCTGTCTGACCACGTTTACATCAGATTCGGGATCTCACCTATACAACGAGAAAGGGAATCACCAAACACAGCTCCCAGGCGTCACCAATTTCCGCGATGGGCCGTGTCGAAATTCGACGGAGGTATGGCGGAAGAGGCGTCCATAGTCCAGAGTTGGAATCCCGCATGTACGACCGCTGATATTAATGTACGAGCCGAACATCTTCGTGCCTCCCTTACAGAGATCTGTGACACAGCCATGCCAAGAACGTCGTCAAAGCCCACGAAAAATGCAGTTTACTGGTGGTCAGCAGAAATCGCCAGCCTCCGTGCAGCCTGCATGCGAACTCGACGTGCTCATACAAGGTGTCGTCGGAGACGTCACACTGACACCGAGGAAAGGATTCTCTGGGAAGCCTACCGCAGTGCAAAAAAGGCCTTGCAGATCGGCATAAGCGACGCCAAAGCAGCGGCAAGAGAAGAGTTCCTAGCAGACCTAGATAGAGACCCATGGGGACGACCATACCGCTTAGTTAGGAATAAAATGGCCCACGCTCCCCGGACAGATACGTTCGAACCAGAACTTCTCTCTGGAGTAGTGTCTGGTCTCTTTCCTGAGAGAGGAGAACACATTCCTCCATCGATGACTCCATCTTCAATTGAGTTCGAAGTAGAGCAAGTGATCCCTCGGATTAGTGAGGATGAAATGAAAGGCGCTCTGGATCGAGCCCGGGTCAAAAACAAGGCTCCTGGTCCCGACGGGATACCAAGTCGCATTCTTCCAGTCGCTCTTAAACATCTTGGAGATCGCATACGCAGCTTGTTTGACGATTGTCTGACGGATGGCCAATTCCCCAAGATCTGGAAGCAGGGAAGGCTTGTTTTATTGCAGAAAGAGGGCCGCCCACCTAATTCACCCTCTGCATTCAGACCTGTCGTCCTATTAGATGAAGCGGGAAAACTGCTAGAGCGAATAATTGCCGGCCGAATAAACGAGCATCTCAAGACTACTGGCCCCGACGTATCCAACTCGCAGTACGGGTTCCGAACAGGTAGGTCCACAATAGACGCCATATCAGAACTGCGGCGGATCTCAGAAGAGGCTACGTCTAAGGGGGACAGGGTATTGGCAGTATCATTAGATATAGCCAATGCCTTCAACACACTCCCCTTCTCGTGCATTGAAGAAGCTCTACGGTTTCATGGCGTGCCACGGTATCTCCAGCGCATCGTGGCAAATTACTTAAGAGAAAGAGACGTGCTTTTCCTAAATCACCGGGGCGAAATTTGCACTCGACGAATGTCTTGCGGGGTTCCGCAAGGGTCGGTTCTAGGCCCTCTTCTCTGGAACCTCGGCTTTGACTGGATCCTGCGCGGGTCTCTGCCACCACAAAGTAAGGTAGTCTGCTACGCCGATGACACCCTTGTCACTGCACAGGGCGCCACATACGAAGAAGCAGCTAGAAAGGCTACTGCCGCAGTCACTCATGTTGTTGAGCGCATTAGACTCCTTGGC
Source organism: Calamotropha paludella (assembly GCA_927399485.1). Lineage (NCBI taxonomy): Eukaryota > Metazoa > Arthropoda > Insecta > Lepidoptera > Crambidae > Calamotropha > Calamotropha paludella. The sequence continues at coordinate 128,432 of OV656830.1, read as the reverse complement.
CTGCAGGTCGCGCTTGAGAAGTCGGAGGCCATCCTATTTTATGGTCCCCGCGGGAAACCTCCGCCTGGGGCACACATATTGGTGGAGGGTCAGAGGATTGAGGTAAAAGGCCATTTAAAATATCTTGGCCTGACGTTAGACGCCAAGTGGAAATTCGAGGAGCATTTCCGCCGACTCTCCCCGAAACTAATAGGAGCCGCAGCAGCGCTTGGCCGATTGCTACCAAACGTAGGTGGTCCAAATACTAGCTGTCGCCGCCTCTACCACGGGGTGGTCCGAAGCATGGCTCTATATGGAGCCCCTATCTGGGCCAATTCTCTCACCAGGGAAAGCAGGAGGATACTTCGGAGCGTCCAGAGAACGGTCGCGCTTAGGGCTATAAGAGGCTATCGAACGATATCTTGTAGTGTGGCCTGTGCCCTTGCTGGGGCACCACCTTGGGAGCTAGAGGCTTCTGCACTAGCGGAAGCCTATAAGTACAAAAAGGAGGAGAGAGCCAACGGCGAGTATCCTGCCGTTGAAGAAATAAATAGAGTTCGTCAACTGGCACTGGAAAAGGCTATTGAACAATGGGCTCAAAATCTGGAGACGGAAACATATGGTCGCCGAACATTGGATGCGTTGGGTCCTCTTCTTGACCGATGGATGAAGCGGAGCCACGGAAGTCTGACATACCGATTGGTACAAGTCTTGTCAGGTCACGGTTGTTTTGGGCGATACTTGCACAGAGTGGCCAGAAGAGAACCAACACCCCGCTGTCATGAATGCGGGGCGCAAGAAGATACGGCACAGCATACCCTGCAGGAATGCCATGCCTTTGAGACTCAACGCCGAACACTAATGGCAGAAGTTGGCACGGATCTGTCGCTGCCTATCGTGGCAAATGCCATGATCAACAGCCGAAGTTCTTGGCAGGCAATGGTAACCTTCTGCGAGGAAGTAATCACGCAGAAGGAAACCGCGGAGCGGGTCCGCGAGACAGATGCCCAAGCGGACCTGATTCGACGCAGACGCCTAGGAAGGCGGCAAAGGCAATTCGCCGCTAGCTACCTTCTCCCACGACGTGGCCAGAGGGCGGCGGGCAGGGTAGCCCGCCGTCAACCTAGCACGGCCACGTCCGATAGAGGAGATGTGCAAGCGTGCATCTCCCGCCAGGTAAGGGGCCCGGTAAACCAGGCACAAAGGAGGGGCCCGGATAGCCGGGCCACACGCCGGGGCGGTTTGTGGTAGTGTGCGAAAGCGAATCCCACACCGTCCCATTACGGCGGAGAAGGTTGCACCGGGGGGTTTTAGTGGGTATGCCCGTCATTACCATCTTGCTGACGGGTGAGTCCCACATAACCCCGCCGTCTGCCCAACGGTGGGGTATGCCTAATGCATTTCCCCTCGATAAAAAAAAAAAAAAAAAAAAAAAAAAAAAAAAAAAAAAAAGGTTAGGTTAGGTTGGGGTGCAAGGTCGGATAGAACCTCCACGTGTGTCCGGCCCATTGTAGGTCCCACTTCATACGTGCGGTGGGAACGACAATGGGTTCGGGCCGGTGCATCCTGGGCGCCGTCGTATATAATTCCTTTGGGGATTGCATACGACGGCGGCTAATAATCCGACAACAGGGGGGGGATCTCGGCTGGCTGACCTGGGTAGCCTGGGTAACGGCAGCCGAGCAGGGGTAAACCGTAACCCCGTACGTGGTGCGGGGCCGGGGGCTGTCATCCTTCGGGCTGGGGGCTGCGAGGAAGAAAACCTCTCTAAAAAATTACTCCTCGTGGGCGGTGTCTGGTCCAGTCTGGCCCAGTTTCGGCCAACCCGCAGCCCTGTACGTGGTGCAGGGAGTGGGGGCCGCCACTTCGGTGGGGGCTACGTGGAGAAAACCACTCTAAAAAACCTCAAAGTCCTGGCACTGGGATACATGGTGTTGGGGCGCCTGGAAAGGTGGCTGGGGAGTGCATCAGCCAACTAGTGGTCGCCCTGGGGTACCTCCCGACCCCCCAGGTGTAAGTAGGGTTACCCGGGTACAGGGGTCTCTGCCCGGGTGGACCGTCTTTTCCCCCACACTCGTGGGACTAGTATGGAGTTGTTTAAAAATCAAAATAAAAAACCTGTCGTTACGCTGGAGCGACTACAATCGCCAACCCTTGGCAATGTTGTCGCGGAGGACGAAGCTCTGAGTCCGAGGATAAACAGAGCAGAAATCGCAGAGGAGCCCAGCTCTAACATCTCTAGGGCACAAAGAGCTGAAAATGACGACGCAGAGAGCGTGGTGTCAGCGACGGATAGCTGCAGCACCATAAGAACTCGCAGCAGAGCTAGACGAGAACGCGAAACTTCGCCTATCGCAAGTGAACGCATTGAGGCGGAAGAGGAAATCCTATCAGACAAAGTCAGCGATAATCGCAAGCGATCTGACGAGGATTATAGTACTGGAGAATCGAACCCAGGTACCGACGATGAGACTTTAGAGCGAACCGGGACGAAATCAACATCCCCGGTGATGCGTAAAGGGCGTGGTCGACCACCAACAACTGGTCAGTATATTGGCGTAGGCAAGGCTAGGGAGGAATATCGTCGAGAGCGACTTGCGGCTATAGAGGCCGTAGCTCAAAAAGACTCTGCAAGTACCTCTAGACCTTCGCCAGCAGATCGCCTTCTGAAAAGACTAGAAACGGCCTCGGCGTCATTTGATGACTTTGCCTGTACTATGACATCAGATGCACTCAAAGAAAAGGGCGTTAAAGAAGTGGAGCTTCTATTGGGCAATATTAAAAAGTCCAAAAACATTAAAGGATCGTGCCAGAAAGCGATGGTCGATTCGGTCGCGGCCATTCGCGATATCATTGAGGCCTACGCTACGAGAACCATGACAGAGGAAACACGACGGCTACAGGCAGAGAACGGGCGTCTCCGCCAGGAAATGGAGAATATGAAAGCAGAGCTGAAGGCCCTTCGTACCGCTTTTTCTGAGAGGAACCGTTCTTCACCGACACCGTCGTCGCAGCCTAACTGTGCTTCCATGCACTGTTCAACTCCTGAGCCGAACTGGATAGAGGACTTAAAACGGTCGATATTGTCATCTCTTGGCGAAATGCTAAACACGCGTTTGACAAATACTGGAAGCAAAGCCAAAGCCAGTTCAAGTGTCAATATGCACTCACGGTGTACCACGGAGACACAAGCAGAATGGACAAATGAAGCCACATTTGCTGAGGTGGCTGGTACCTCAACATCCCAGCTTACACCAGCACCGTCAGCCATTTCACCACCTTCTCGAGAAGAGAAAAAGCAACAAAATAAGAAGATTAAAAGTAAAAAAACGACGTCACAACCAGCGCTTCCGCCAAAACCGGTACCAGCACCACGATCTGGGACCGGCGTTAAAGCAGTATCGGTACCGCTCTCGGCAAATACACAGCCGGCAGAAGAAGAGCCATGGAGCGAAGCTACAAGTCGCAAGGCTAAAAATAAAAAAAGGAAGAAGGAAGCTGCCCAAGCAGCTGCCGAGGCTGCTAAGCAGCAGGAAAAGAAAAAGAAACCTAAGAAGAACAAAGTTCGTAGGCCACCTAGCACAACCGCAGTCGTTATATCTCTAGATAAAGACGCAGAGACGAAAGGCCTTACGTATGCCAATGTTATCGCCAAAGCCAGGCAAAACATCGCCCTGACTGAGCTGGACATTCCTGGAGTCAAAATCAAAATGACACTAACTGGAGCTCGAGTGCTGGAAATCCCAGGTTCTGATTCCAACGATAAGGCTGACCTCTTAGCTGAAAAGCTGAGAGGTATCCTCACTGAAGGCGTAAAGGTGACGAGACCAATAAAGTGCTCGGATATACGCATTTCCGGTCTAGACGACTCCATCTCACAAGAAGACGTGCAAACAGCTGTCTCCACAAAAGGGTGCTGCTCGAAGGAAGCTGTTAAAGTTGGGGTTATCCGCAATGGACCAGGTGGCATGGGCATGGTGTCGGTACAGTGTCCCATCAGCGTTGCCAATTCACTCACCAAAGAGGGTAGACTACTCGTTGGTTGGAGTTCTGCCACGGTGCGCTCACTGGAGTCGCGTCCGCTTATGTGCTTTCGCTGCCTGGAATTGGGTCACACTCGGCAGCGTTGCAACGTCCCGATTGACCGCAGCAACCTTTGCCTTCGCTGTGGTAAGACGGGGCATAAGGCTGTACAATGCACTGCCAAGCCGCACTGTCCTATCTGCGCGTCACAGAACCGGCCTACGGACCATAGCATGGGGAGCAAAAAATGCGCCCCTCCAACGAAGAAACACAAGGCGGCCGGAGGGACCCCGGTCACCACGACACAAGAGGAGCGGCTCACCCCGCTAGAAGGTATAGAGGTCAATAATGAATAATAAGTCCTTCAACTTTCTACAATCGAATATTAACCACTGCGCCAAAGCTCAAGACCTGCTTATGCAGACAATGGCGGAGCGGTCAATAGACGTCGCGGTGATAGGAGAGCCATATTTTGTTCCATCTCAAGCTCATTGGGTCGGAGATATGAACGGCGAAGTCGCTGTGTGCACTCCTACTTGCGCCCCTCCACCATTGGCTAAGGAAAGAGGAGCTGGCTACGTAGCAGTTGGGATCGAAGGCGTTACCATCGTAGGAATTTACTTCTCTCCTAATAGATCGCTGGCTGAATACGAAATCTTTCTGGACCAATTAGGTAACGTGTTACGCAGAATGGCACCCGGTCCGCTACTGCTGATGGGTGACTTTAATGCCAAGTCCGCGGCTTGGAACTCTCATAGGCCAGACGCTAAAGGAGAAGTACTGACGGAATGGGCCGTGACATCAGGTCTTGTCGTTGCGAATCGGGGCAGAGCCTATACATGCGTGAGGAGGCGAGGAGGGTCCATCGTGGATGTAACTTTCACGACTCCTGCTTTGGCCTCACGAATACAAGGTTGGCGCGTTTTATCGGATGAGGAGGCGCTATCAGACCATCCTTATATAACGTTCTGTGTTAATCCGCCACAAGGGACTCGGCCAATTCATCCAAACACAAGGGGAAATAGAACACGGTTCCCAAGGTGGACACTCACACGTCTCGACAGAGATATGGCTGACGAAGCTGCTATAGTAGCAAGCTGGTGCCCTACACCGATGGGTGAAAGAAGCGTCGACGAAATGGCTGCCTCTTTTCGTGACGATTTGACTTCAGTCTGTGACGCAGCTATGCCTCGCAATAGAGGACCCCCGCCTGGAAGGACGCAAGTCTATTGGTGGTCAGCGGAAATAGCTGCTCTTCGACGCGCTTGCAACTCTGCTCGACGAGCCCACAAGAGGTGCCGTAGACGCCGCCATACAGCTGAGGAAGAGGAAAGTCTCCACAGGGCTTACAAGGAAGCCAAGAAGGTACTCCAACTAGCAATCAATCGTGCCAAAGAAGAAGCTAGAAAAGAGTTCTTGGAAAGTTTGGACCGAGATCCATGGGGACGCCCATATAAGATGGTTCGGAACAAAATGCGCCGTCCAGCACCTCCTGTCACGGAGACAATGGAGCCGCAAATATTGCAGTCGGTCGTTGCAGGATTATTCCCGAGGCCTGGAGAATTTATTCCGCCCCCTGTTTTTGTCCCCGAACCCCCGGACGATACCGAAATACCTCCAGTGACAGATAGAGAGTTCGAAGCTGCTATGGATCGCCTTAAAGCTAAGCGAAAGGCTCCTGGCCCAGACGGGGTACCGGGTAGTATCCTAGAAATAGTTCTTAAACATCTAGATGAGCGTCTACGTGGAATTTTTAATGCCTCCTTGTTAAACGGACAATTTCCTGATGTGTGGAAAGAGGGTCGCCTTTGTCTATTGCAGAAGGAGGGTCGCACACCGGACTCGCCCTCTGCCTTTAGGCCAATTGTATTGCTTGATGAAGCGGGCAAGTTCTATGAACGTATCCTCGCCTCCCGTATTATCCAACATTTAAGGGAAATAGGTCCCGATTTATCGGAACAACAATACGGGTTTCGCTCGAACCGCTCAACTATAGACGCCATTCTAGAGCTAAAGCGACATGCAAAAGAGGCAATAAGCAGAGGGGAAATCTTACTGGCGGTGTCTCTTGACATCGCCAATGCTTTTAATACGCTTCCCTTTGAGTGTATCTTAGAGGCACTGAAATATCACCAAGTGCCAACGTATCTACGCCGCGTGATAAAAAGTTACCTAAGTGCTAGGCGTGTGATGTTTGTTGCACGAAACGGCGAACTTATGACCCATCAGGTACAGTGCGGAGTTCCACAGGGGTCAGTACTTGGCCCCCTACTGTGGAACCTAGGGTATGATTGGGTTTTGCGAGGAGCACTCTTGTCACGCATGAACGTGATTTGCTACGCGGACGACACGCTCGTTACTGCCCGAGGCCGAAGTTTCGAAGAGACAGCGCAGTTAGCCACTGTAGGATCCACCCTGGTAGTAAAACGTATCCAGCGACTTGGTCTTAGAGTAGCACTTGAAAAGACGGAAGCTATAGTATTCCATGGCCCTAGACAAAAGCCGCCCGCTGGTGCATGCATTCGGGTAGATGAAGTCAGTGTGCCTGTGAAACCCCATATTAAATACTTGGGTCTCATCTTGGACAGCCGGTGGACCTTTTCTGAGCATTTTAAGCGGCTGGCTCCTCGGCTAACTAATGCGGCTGCTGCCTTAGGGCGTCTCCTGCCTAACATAGGTGGGCCAAGTTCCACCTGTCGACGACTCTTTGCCGGTGTCGTCAGAAGTATGGCATTGTATGGGGCTCCCGTGTGGGTGGATGCCCTGACACCACAGAATCGAGCTCTACTACGTGGTCCTCAACGCATTATTGCTATAAGGGCAATTCGTGGCTACCGCACCATATCAGGAGGTGCGGCTTGTGTTTTGGCGGGCACGCCGCCATGGGAAAGAGAGGCTGAGGTGCTGGCGGAAACCTACCGCTACAGGACTGAAGCAAGGGAACGCGGGCAGTGCCCCGCACCAGAAGAGGTTCGCAGAGTGCGAGAAGCCGCTCAGGAAGAGATAGTGCAGAAGTGGTCCAATGAACTAACAGCAGCCAGGTATGGATCGCGGACAATAGCGGCAGTGCGCCCTGTTCTCAGAGACTGGTTAACCAGAAAACACGGGACGCTAACATACCGACTGGTGCAGATAATTAGCGGACACGGCTGTTTCGGTGGATATCTACATCGGATTGCCCAGAGAGAAGCGACCACGCAATGCCACGAGTGTGGTGCAGTGGAAGACTCGGCGCAGCATACTTTGGAGGTATGCGCAGCCTGGAACTCGCAGCGCCGGACGCTCACGGCTACGGTGGGAGGAAATCTCTCACTGCCCAGCGTAATCAAGTCTATGCTGGACAATGAGAGATCATGGGAGGCTATGAACGACTTCTGCGAAGAAGTCATGGCGCAAAAAGAGGCAGCGGAGCGGGAACGTGAAAATGACGCTCTTGCCGACCGGCTGCGACGAAGACGTCTAGGGAGGAGGCGACGCCGTTTTGCCAATAACCTTCCTACATAACGTGGCCAGCGGGCAGGGACCGGGTAATCTCTGCTCGCCTAGCACGGCCTCGTTCGATTGAGGAGACGCCCTAGTGTGCCCGGGCGTCTCCCAATATGAGAAGGGTCCCGGTAGCCGGGACAATCAGGGCCGGTGTGGATAGATTCCCAATAAGGACCCCACGCCGGAGATCCTGAAAGAGTGGACACACCGAGGGGTTTTAGTGGGTATGCCCGTCAGCCTATTACTGACGGGCGAGTCCCACATAACCCCGCCGTCCACCCAACGGTGGGGTATGCGTAAGGCATTTCCCCTCGTTAAAAAAAAAAAAAAAAAAAAAAAAAAAAAAAAAAGGTTAGGTTGGGGTGCTAGGTCGGATAACCTCCAAGCGTGCCCGGACCATTGTAGGTCCCACTGCATACGTGCTATGGGAAGTACAATGTTCTCGGGACGGTGCACCCCGGGCGTCGTCGTATGTAATCTCTTCGGAGATCGCATACCACGGCGGCCAATAATCCGACACGGTAGGATCCTGCACGCCGCTCTCTGAATAGCAGAGAGTAGTAGCGTAGCAGGTATAGGTAGGAGAGGCCCTGGCCACGTTAGCTAGGTAGGCGTAGGTAGGTGTTAGGTGGTAGGGCTAGGAAGGATAGGTGTTAGGGTTAGGTAGGAGTGTGGCCTTGGTGAGTAGGCTTCGGGTCAGCGTCCTGGGGGTAACCTGGGCAGCGGTGGCGCGATTCGGGCTCGGCCGGCGTCCTAGATATTCTGGGTAGCGGCGGTGCGAGTGGGGCGACGGGCTTGTTCAGTCATGGGTTAATGTCTGGACGGCAAGCTTTGGCTGTCGTCGGTCAAACCGTAACCCCTCGTTGAGCGGGGCCGGGGGGGCTGCCCTTCATTGGGTGTCCCTGCGAGGAGTCAACCTCTCTAAAAAACCCCAATCCTAAGGTAGTCACGAGCCGAGGGGATGTGTGGCCAATGGGAAATTGGTCCCAACGTGACCTCTGGAGGGAAGGAATGGTGGACCCTTTCCCTTCACAACCCTACACTTACCCGGGTACAGGGGGCACTGCCCGGGTGGACCGTTTTCTCCCCCATTATCGTGGGAACTGTATGGAAACCAATAAAAACAAAAATTTTAATAAAAACGAAGGAGAAGAGCAGGAACTGATGTCGGGAGCGGATTCTGGCTCCAACTTGTCGGGGGAAAAAGTGACCGAGTCAAACAGAGAGAGGCGGCAACGCAAACGAAGGCGTTTGCAGTCGAAAAACGATGCCGCATCGGCAAATGCGGGGTCTGGCTCAAACTCCGATGAAGCTGGACCAGCAATCGGGAATGCCACCCGTAGTAGAATCAGAAGTCGTCCACCCACAACTGGACAGTATGTTGGACTGGCTAAGGCGAAGACCGATTTTGTAGAGGCCAGAAGGCGTGAGCTAGAGCTTTTGGCCGAAGAGGAAATGGCTGAAATGGCTCAGCGTAACAAAATAAGGAGGGAAAATAGAGCGGAGGCGATGGCGGGAAATCCTTGTGAGGAGAAAACTGCAGAGGCACTTGTGGAGCAGGTCAAGGATGATGTGCAAGTGGTTTTAAAGGTGGCTTCCAACTCTAAAAACCTGAAAGGGACCTTTGCGAAATCCTTAAAAGACGCGGCTGCATCGATTCAAGAGGCAGTCGGGGTGCTACGCTGTCGAACTCTCGGCGAGGACAACGATAAGCTGCAGGCGGACAATACTCGTCTCCAGGCGGAGGTAGATCACCTAAAGAAGGAAATAGCGGAGGTTAAAGCAGCATTGGAGCAATTACAGCGAAGATGTAGATGCGACGGGCAGGAAAACCCGGTTGCGCCCGCGAGGGATAATGGACATCAACCGGCCAGACCTCCGGCTGACCAGGACCTCATGAGAGAGGTAATGCTACAAGTTGGGAAGATGGTTTCGACCAGGCTGCAGTCGATAGAGGAAAGACTGCCACCTATCGAGCGTCTGCGCCCGCCGTTGGCGGTGGACAGAATGAGCACCAGGGCTTCTGGATCTGCGGCGTTAGCTAGATCTTTGCCAGTAGCTCAAAGGTGGAAAAAGAAAAAGAAGAAAAAGCAGAGTAAGGCCGGCAGGATGATTGCAGCGCCAGCAACTGCTAGGAGTGGTGGGAGATCGTTTCCGCCTCCGGTCATGGCACCGTTGTCGGTGCCGCAGCCAGTGGCGGCTGCTCCACGTCAGCCTAGCCAAGCGGTGTGGTCACAGGTCCCATTTCGAGGAACAGGTGTGAGAAATGACGTCAGAGCGAGGCAGGGTCAGGTATCAGGACCGAAGGCAGTACCAAACGCCAAGTCGGTCCCACGTCCTCCACGATCGGTAGCGGTGGTTCTCACATTGGATCCCGAGGCGGCGAGCAGAGGTGAGACCTACGCGGCGGTAATCACAAAGGCACGACAAACAATCAATCTCGACGAGCTAGGCATTGATCGCTCCAAGTTTAGGTTTAGACAAACCATGACCGGAGCCAGAATGATAGAGTTGGGAGGGGAGACCACTGTAGAAAAGGCGGACGAGCTGGCGGAGCGACTGAAAAGTGCTCTTGCAGGCAGTGTCAGAGTGCTAAGACCGACTAAGTGCGCGGACTTGCGTATCTCTAAGTTGGATGACTCTATAGAGAAGTCAGATATTCAGGCGGCGATAGCTGAGAAGGGTGCCTGTTCTATAGAGTCAGTCAAAGTTGGGGAGATTCGGCGTGGCCCGGGTGGGATGGGCTCAGTTTGGGTAAAATGTCCGGTGGTGGCTGCTAAGGCCCTGGTGGACGCAGGAAGGCTGTTGGTCGGCTGGAGTTCTGCACAGGTTTCTGTGTTGGAGTCGCGACCAATGAAGTGCTTCAGATGTTTGGAGATCGGGCACACTCGTCCGATGTGCACAGCTCAGACTGACCGCAGCAATCTTTGTTACCGCTGCGGGAAGGATGGCCACAAGGCGGCAGTTTGTTCGGAAAAACCACACTGTCCCGTGTGCGCGGAGGCGGGCCGGCCGGCGGATCACAGTGTAGGGACAAGGTTGTGCTCACGTCTGCCAAGGAAGAAGCAGGTTGCTGGGGAAGCTGAAACATCGGCGGGTGCAAACCAGTCGCAGGCGGGGGCCACAATGGACATCAGTTATGGATAGGGTGCCGTCAGTCCAATTCCTTCAGGCGAATCTGAATCACTGCGCCTGTGCCCAGGATCTTTTCCTGCAGTCCATGCGTCAGTGGTCGATTGACATCGCGGTGGCTGCGGAGCCTTATTTTGTTTCCTCGAATCCAAACTGGATGGGAGACGAGAGAGGACTTGTGATGATTATTCGGTCGGCATACTCTCTGTCTCCATCATTCCGATTGAGAGAGCGTGGGCCGGGTTATGTGGCTGTACAATGGGGTGGCATTGTACTTGTCGGAGTCTACTTCTCTCCTAACAGGGTGTTGTCCGAATTCGAGGCATATATGGACCGGATAGGAGAGGTGGTACAACGGGCGGCACCGTACCCGGTCATTGTATTGGGCGATCTCAATGCCAAATCGACTGCCTGGGGGTCTCCAGACACGGATGCGCGGGGCGAAGCTGTTGAGGATTGGGCAGCTACATCTGGCTTGCTCCTCTTGAATCGGGGAAATGTTGCTACATGTGTGAGGCCACAAGGGGATTCGATCGTGGACATCACCTTTGCGTCACCTTTTCTCGTGCGGTCGATTTCGGGGTGGCGGGTGATCGTCAGGGAGGCATCCTTATCCGATCATCGCTATGTCCGTTTTGGGCTGGGTCAGTCTCGAATGCGAGGAGGTTCAGGTCGAATTCCAGGGAGATCAACGTTTCCCCGTTGGTCACTAACGAAACTCAACAAGGAGCTTCTACTCGAAGCAGCCATTGTTCAGGCCTGGTTTTCGGAGCCTAACGTTGCGTCAGAGAACGTAGATGAGGGAGCAGAGTGGATCGCCGAGGCAATGACGGCTGTTTGTGATGCGTCCATGCCACGAGTAAGGCGGACTCCACCTAGGAAGGCGGTATATTGGTGGTCACAGGAATTGTCAGAGCTCCGTGCAGGCTGTATTGCCGCACAGCGAGCTTACACTCGACATCGTAGGCGCCGCATTCGAAATGAGGATTTTGAATCGCGGGAGGAAGAGCTGCGAGTGGCCTACAAAGCTAGCAAGAAGGTGCTGCAACTTGCTATTTATAAAGCCAAAGAGCGGGCACGAAGGGAAATGTTGGACGGGCTTAACAGGGACCCATGGGGGCGTACGTATAAGATGGTTCGCGAGAAGCTGCGTGGCGGAGGCATGCCCATCACGGAAACGATGGACCCGGTCGAACTTGAGAGAGTACTGAGTGGTCTCTTCCCAGAGCAAGAAAGGTTTGAGCCACCAAGTATGGTCCTACGGCAGTGCGAAGCAGAAGAGGTTCTGGAGGCTCCGTTGGTCACCAAGGAAGAGCTGGGAGCGGCATTTCTCAAGTTGAGAGGAAAAAGCTCAGCTCCAGGTCCCGACGGTGTGCCTGGTCGTGTGTGGGCACTGGCGGAGGACGTTATGGAGGAGCGGCTTCGGAGTCTCCTCAGTACTTGTCTAGCCACAGGGAGGTTTCCAAACAGGTGGAAAGTTGGTAGGCTGGTCCTATTGAAGAAGGATGGTCGTTCGGAAGACAGTCCATCGGCCTTTAGGCCGATTGTGCTGCTGGACGAGGCTGGTAAAATATTCGAACGCGTCCTCTCTTTTCGGATTTTGGAACACCTATCAACCATAGGTCCAGACCTAGCGGACAACCAGTATGGGTTTAGGCAGGGTCGGTCTACCATAGACGCAGTGATGCGATTAAAGAATACGGCAGAGGATGCGATCGCTCAAGGAGGCATGATGTTGGCGGTTTCGCTTGATATCGCGAACGCATTCAATACGCTGCCATCTAGCTGCGTACTGGAAGCTTTGAGGTACCACGGAGTGCCTTTATATCTGCGGCGGGTCTTGGCTGACTACATCCGCAATCGCTTCGTGGTGTACCAAGACCGTGAAGGGCGGCAAGTGAGTAGGCCGGTGGCGCGCGGTGTTCCGCAGGGGTCGGTCTTAGGTCCACTTCTGTGGAACATCGGTTACGACTGGGTGCTGCGAGGCGCTCTTCTACGAGGGCTCAGCGTGATTTGCTACGCGGATGACACATTGGTTACTGCGCGAGCGAAGACATACCAAGAGGCGTTGACCCTGGGTACGGTTGGAGTGGGTCAGGTGGTGAGTCGTATCCAAAGACTAGGACTCAGGGTTTCGCTGGATAAAACAGAGGCACTGTGGTTTCATGGGCCTCGGAACAAGCCACCTTCGGAGACGCAGCTTCTTGTTGGGGATGTACATATCCCAGTGGCGGAAAATATAAGCTACCTAGGGCTAGTCTTGGATGGCAGATGGAGTTTTAAGGCGCACTTTCAACGAATCTCGCCTAAACTAGTCAAGGCTGCAAGCGCGCTGGCAAGTATCTTGCCTAACTTGGGAGGACCATCCTTACTTGTAAGGAAATTGTTCGGAGGAGTGATCAAAGCCATGGCTTTGTACGGGGCTCCTGTGTGGGTTGATTCTCTGGGCGCGGAGAATAGGGCTCTTCTGCGGAGACCTCAGCGGGTGATGGCCATCAGGCTGATTCGGGCCTACCGCACCGTTTCATTTGACGCAGCGTGTGTCATGGCTGGAACTCTGCCCTGGGAGTTAGAGGCACAGGTGCTTGCCACGGTGTTTCACCGATCTTTGGCGAGGCGGAGGGATGACTTGCGTCCGATGCCAGAAGAGATCAGGCGATGGAGGCTGCGAGCTCAGGAGGCAATGTTTTCACGGTGGCAGGAACGCCTTGAAAGGCCCGTTGCTGGTAAGTGGACGATTGAGGCAATCCAGCCGGTCTTACGGGATTGGGTGACTCGAAGGGAAGGTCTGCTCTCCTTTCGTCTTGCGCAGATGCTTTCTGGGCACGGCTGCTTTGGAAAGTACCTGTGCAAGGTTGCGGGGAGGGAGCGGACTACGCGGTGTCATCACTGTGATGCTGAGGAGGATACTGCTAAGCACACGTTAGAATCCTGTCCGGCATGGGAAGAAGAACGTGCACGACTGCAGTCTGTGGTGGGGCGCGAACTCTCATTACCGGCGGTGGTGAAAGCTATGGTCGGAGATGGGAGAGCGTGGCGAGCTGTAGGGTCATTCGCTGAGACGGTGATGTTACAGAAGGAGGCAGCAGAGCGCCAGCGGGAGGAGAATCCTCTTGCGGACGTGGCTCGGCGTCGACGTACGGGGAGAAGGAGGCGACAGTATGGTCGACTTCCTCCTTCAGTGTAGCCAGACCGCGGCCGTGAGTGGTGGGAGACTCGTGGCCGCATTGCACGGACTGAGCTTGGTTGGGAGTGTCTGGAGTTCACTCGCCTTTTAGACAGGTAAGGGTGGTGCCAAATGGGAGTCCCTCTTTAAAGGGGGAGCGGTGGTGTCCATTGGGACATCTTTGGGGAGTAGGTTGCGGTAGAATGCTAACGCATTTACCCGGGACCTACTCCCAGACAGTAGGTGGCACCTCGTGAGGTTTTTAGTGGGTATGCCTCCAAGCCTTCATCGGGCACTAGGCCGGATGGGTGCATGGAGGAGAGTCCCACATAACTGCTTTCTCGCTCCCATGGAAAGCAGTATGCGTAACGCATTTCCCTCACGTTAAAAAAAAAAAAAAAAAAAAAGGTTAGGTTAGGTTAGGTTAGGTTAGGTTAGGTTAGGTTAGGTTAGGTTAGGTTGGGGTGCAAGGTCGGATAGAACCTCCACGTGTGCCCAGCCCATTGTAGGTCCCACTTCACACGTGCGGTGGGAACGACAATGGGTTCGGGACGGTGCATCCTGGGCGCCTTCGTATATAATTCCTTTGGGGATTGTATACGACGGCGGCTAATAATCCGACAACAGGGGGGGAGCTCGGCTGGCTGACCCGGGTAGCCTGGGTAACGGCAGCCGAGCAGGGGTATACCGTAACCCCGTACATGGTGCGGGGCCGGGGGCTGTCATCCTTCGGGATGGGGGCTGCGAGGAAGAAAACTTCTATAAAAATTACGAGAGGGGGGCTTACGAGCCCAGCTCGCTTCGCGAGCATGTTGGGGGCGTGTTCCGGTCCGAGGACTGGTTCCGGCCCACCCGCAACCCTGTACGTGGTGCAGGGAGTGGGGGCCGTCACTTCGGTGGGGGCCGCGTGGAGACAACCACTCTAATAAACATCAAAGTCCCGGCGTTGAGAAACGTGATGTCGGGGCGCCCACGCCCACGCGTGGGTGGTTGGCGGATTACGGTCAACCCGCTAGCGTCACCCTCGAGTACCTCCCGCCCCTCGAGGCGTAACTAGGGTTACCCGGGTACAGGGGTCTCTGCCCGGGTGGACTGCTTACATCCCCCATAATCGTGGGAACAGAATGGAAAGTGATAAATTAAAAAAACCTTTAACCAGAAGTAGGTCCAAGAAGGACGGAGACAAGACGAAACAAGGAGCTGTTTCCAAACAGCCAGCGACAACAAGACCTGTCGCACAGCCGATAGTAAGGTTGACCCCCCTGCCAATTGGCATTGTGGCGTCGACCAGTACAGCCTTTGAGGAGAGGGAACGAAGCAGAAGCTCATTGGATACGTCAACGGACTCCATTGAGTCAGACCAAGACTGCAAACATCCACGGACGGAAGAGCCCTGTCATTCGGGAGACAGCGACTCAGGAAAGGAAGAAGCGCCCGTAGCTATGGGAATTGCCGAGGCCCAAGCCCAGATAAGGGCGGCTGACTGGATGGACTTCGAAGACGAAATAGAGGGGAGCATCGCTGAAAAAGCAAGAAAATTTCTGCCGCCGCCAGGTCACGTAAGGTACAAACTCAACCTGCGTGACCTTCCAACCAGCGTTATTTGCCAGAAGGCCAGTCAGGTGACCAGCATTGTCACTGACGTGGCCACCAAGTCGGGTCACCTAAAAGGGACATATGTACGTGTTCTGAAGGAAGCGGCCTCCCGTATTACAGAATGCTTTGAGCATGTGGGTAGTCGGAGCACCACGGAGGAATGTGCGGTGCTAAATGCTAGGCACAAAAAGGTCACGGAGGAATACCGTTCCTTAAAGCTGGCCTGTGATACCATCGAGCAGGATAACCAACGCCTGCGAAAACAAATGGAGGAGTTGAAGATAGAGCTAGAGGTTCTCAAGAGAGCTCCTGCACCCACTTGTCAAAACTGCACAATTTGGAACGCAGCAGCGGGACTCGGGCAAGCGCCTGGTATGGAAGAGGCCCTGGAAGACCTGAAGCGTTCACTGATGATCTCGATCGGGGAGATGGTGAATACCCGGTTAGAGTCGATGGAGAAGAGGCTACCCGCCTCACAGCCTATACGGCCACCCTTGGCGGCTGACAGGCAAAGAGTAGCGCAAGCGGGATCAGCTTCCCCAGCTGTCCCAGCGACGAGGAAGAATTTGACTGCGGTCCGCCGTACCAGAGCCGTGGCAGGGCCACAGCAGCCAGAACCACAACCGGAGACGAGTACCAACGCAATTCCAGCCGCGGAGGAAGGCTGGACGGTAGCCACAAGCAGGAAG
Source organism: Calamotropha paludella (assembly GCA_927399485.1). Taxonomy (NCBI): domain Eukaryota; kingdom Metazoa; phylum Arthropoda; class Insecta; order Lepidoptera; family Crambidae; genus Calamotropha; species Calamotropha paludella. The sequence goes on along the minus strand of OV656830.1, from coordinate 112,361 downwards.
AAGAGGCGGGCCATACAAAAACCTGCTCCAAAATCTACGCCAAAACAGCAGCCCAAACAGGCCGCTGCTTCTAAGGCGAAGCAGAAGCCGAAGAAGAAAAAAGTAAGACTGAACGCTCCACGCTCGGCAGCCGTTGTAGTGACTCTCACTCCAGAAGCTGTCAACCAAGGAGTAACATACGCCAGTGTAATACAGCGGGCAAAGGAGTCTTTCGACATTACCGAACTAGGTATCGAAGGCCTCCGTGTAAGAGAAACGGCAACCGGAGCCAGAAAGCTGGAGATACCAGGTGCTTCGAGTGGGCCGCTGGCTGACTCATTAGCCAGTAAAATTAGGGAGGTGGTATCTGAAGTGGCTAGGGTCTCAAGACCTATGAGAAGCGCAGAGATACGATTGTCGGGTCTTGATGACTCGATACGAGTGACAGACGTGGCTTCAGCCATAGCCGCAAAAGTAGAGTGCCCCGAGGACCAAGTGAGGGTAGGAGACATACGCACGGGTCCCGGTGGAGCTGGCACCGTTATAGTGAGCTGTCCAGTAACAGCGGCAAAAGTCTTGGCGCGGGATAAAAAAATAATTGTAGGATGGAGTACCGTCGAAGTAAAAGTATTACCTCGTAGGCCACTAAGGTGTTACCGCTGCTTGGGCACAGGACACGCCCGGCAGTGGTGCCCATCAGAGGTAGATCGCAGCAACCACTGCTTCCGCTGCAGTAAAGAAGGCCATAAGGCAGCGGACTGTACAAAGAAGTTTTGGTGTGCGGTGTGCGCAGAGGCGCTAAGACCAGCTGGTCATCGGATGGGAGGCAGGAGTTGCGGCCCTCCTGTAACAAGGGGTAAACCCCCGGAGAAACCGACCGCCCTGAAGACGCCTGAAGAAGATCAGGCAGATAACGCGGATGGTGAGGCGTTAGAAATGGAAGAGGACTTCCTGGAAACGTCTATCGAGGCCAGCAGGCGGGGATTGGGTAGCCCCTTGCCTGCATAGCACTGGTTTCGAGGGACTGAGAAGGAAGATGCCCAAGTGTGCTAGGGCATCTTTCTGGCATACGCGGGGGCTCAATAGGGGCCAGTCAGGACAGCCTGGTTGATTACCAACAAGGAGCCCAGGCTGTCGGTTCTGACCGTGACGGCACACAGACAGGTTTTAGTGGGTATGCCTTCGAGCACCCATCGGACCTCCCTGTCGTCGTCGGGTGGGTGTTCGAAGGAGAGCCCCACATAACTCCGTCGCCTGCCCAGCGACGGAGTATGCATAAGGCCGCATTTCCTGTCTTAAAAAAAAAAAAAAAAAAAAAAAAAAAAGGTTAGGTTAGGTTAGGTTAGGTTAGGTTAGGTTAGGTTAGGTTAGGTTAGGTTTGGGGTGCAAGGTCGGATAGAACCTCCACGTGTGCCCGGCCCATTGTAGGTCCCGCTTCACACGTGCGGTGGGAACGATAATGGGTTTGGGTCGGTGCACTCTGGGCGCCTTCGTATGTAATCCCTTCGGGGATTGCATACGAAGGTGGCTAATAATCCGACGCAGGGGGGGAGCTCGGCTGGCTGACCCGGGTAGCCTGGGTAACGGCAGCCGAGCAGGGGTAAACCGTAACCCCGTACATGGTGCGGGGCCGGGGGCTGTCATCCTTCGGGATGGGGGCCGCGAGGAAGAAAACCTCTATAAAAAATTACGAGAGGGGGCCGTCAGGCCCAGCTCGCCACGCGAGCAAGTCAGGGGCGTGTTCCGGTCTGAGGACTGGTTCCGGCCCACCCGCAACCCTGTACGTGGTGCAGGGAGTGGGGGTCGCCACTTCGGTGGGGGCCACGTGGAGACAACCACTCTAAAAAATCTTCAAAGGCCCGGCGTTGGAGAAACGCGGCGTCGGGCGCCCGTGCGCGGGTGGTTGGCGGAGAGCGTCAGCCTGCTAGCGGCACCCTCAGGTACCTCCCGCCCCCTGAGGTGTAATTAGGGTTACCCGGGTACAGGGGTCTCTGCCCGGGTGGACCAATTAATTCCCCCATACTCGTGGGACTAGCATGGAGAATCTTAAATTTAAAAATATGTTTTTATCGGAGGAGGAGAAGAAGAAGATAGAGGAGAAGGCTGTGTTCAAAGAACCGGCCGATAAACAGCTTCATGATTTGGCCAAACAGCCAATCGTTGTTTTGTCGAGGACACCCATCCCGTCCTCAAGCGGAGTTGAAACTAGGAGTAGAGCTGGCAGCAGAGCCAGCAGTAGAGCTGAGAGTGTTAGGGAGGACCGAAGTCGGAGCTCGTCCTGCTCGTCTCAGATGACCATCGGAGAGGACTTCGATCCCCTAAACCAGGAGTGGACACCAGGCCGTAAAAGGCCACGATCAAAAGACACTGAGCAATTATACGATCTTGGCTCAGAAGAGGAAGTTGTTGCTGTTGGTGATGCGAAGCGTGGTCGCGGCCGATTTCCTACGGGTCGCTATTCACATTTACCGCATAGTAAAACAGCTAAAACACAACAGCCAAAGTTTCCGGCTGATGAGGAGAAAGCGGCAAAGGCAGCGCTACTACGTGAGTCACGCAAAGCCGCAGAACCACTGAAGGAGAATCCTGACGATCTCCCAAAATGCGAGCTCCTCAAAAGGGGCATGGACGGAGTCTCCGCGGTCCTGGAGGTGGCCACGAAATCGGCTCATCTTAAAGGTACGAGCGTAAAGGCCCTCAAGGATTCTGCGGGCCTTATCAAGGAAATGATGAACGCCATGTACGGGCGTAACACAAACGAAGATATCAGGCGATTAGAGGTACGCCTGGAGAAGACGGCAGAAGAGCTCGCTCTGACCAGATCCGAGAATGCCCGCATTTCTGCGGACAACATGCGGCTCAGAGAAGAGATGGGTGCTGTGCGACGCGAACTGGAACTCGTGCGTGGTGGACTGGACAGACAGCATGAAGGGTCAGTTCTAAGCGCGCCCCAAAGGAGACAACGTCGCTCACAAAAGACCATAGGAGATATGACGCTGGAGGAGCTACAGAGGCTTATTGCAGAGCAGGCTGGCACTATGGTCAGTGCTCGTATCGAGGGCCTGAGTCGGCGGCTCCCACCCGAGGTGAGATTAAGACCTCCTCTAGCAGCCGATAAAAGGAAAGAGAGTGGACACACCGAAACTCCTGCGCGTGACCTGTCGCAGCCTAAGTCGTCGGTGGCCGCCCCTCCTGCTTCCACTTCTGCCAAGAAGAAAAAGGAGAAGAAAAATAAGAAGAAGGCAGCCACCATACCTGCAGCTGCACCGTCAAAGGAGTCCTCTCCTCCTAAACAACCGGCACCTGATACCGGGGCCACAGACGGCGGCTGGCAAACGGTCGGTAGAAATGGCAAGGTCATTAAGGAGAAGCAGCAACCCAAAGAAGGGAAGCAGAAAGCCCCCGGAAAGGCTAAAATACGGTTGCGCACCCCTAAAGCGGCTGCAGTTGTCATCAAACTGCAGCCCGAAGCTGTCGAAAAGGGGACGACGTACGCCCAAGTGCTTTCGTCACTAAAGAACCATATTGACGCCTCAATAATCGGCGAAGGCCTAGCCTGCAGAGCTGCGGCTACGGGTGCCCGCAAAATCGAGTTACGAGGGGCAGACGGCGGGGAGAGAGCAGACCGACTTCTCAGTCGGCTCAAGGAGGTATTGGACCCAAATGTTGCAGAGGTGTCGAGGCCTACTAAATTTGCAGCGTTTCGAATATCGGGTTTGGACGACTCGGCTTCGGCTGATGAAGTTCGTGCGGCCGTTGCAAAGGCTGGGGATTGCTCCGAGGATATGGTTCTTGTGGGCGACATATATCGCAGCCGCTTTGGCATGGGCGCCACTCTTGTCAGGTGCCCAGTGGCAGCCGCAAAGAAAATAACAGAGTGTGGGAAGAAACTCTCGGTTGGCTGGGTCTCGGCATCCGTTAAAATTCTTCCGCCGAGGCCCATGAGATGCTTCAGGTGTCTCGAGAAGGGACATGTTCGTGAAAAATGCACGAGTGAGGTAGACCGCAGCGAGATATGCTACCGGTGCGGTCTGTCCGGCCACAAAGCTGGAACATGTTCTGCCTCTCCCCATTGCGCTGTCTGCGCAGCAGCGGAGGTAGCCGCGGACCATGTGCTTGGGGGCAAGTCCTGCAGGGCCCCCACAACAAAGAGGAAAGGACGAGCGCCGGCGACCACTGCTCCGAAGCCTGCCCAGCCAGAAATTGCAGCGGCAGGCACGGACGCAATGGAAGTGGCCCAGGAAGAGCTGCCAAGCGGTGTGAGGGCGGAATAAGGACAAACGTCCGTGTCCGCCTCCGCAATGAGAGTCGGGCGGCGAAAACGGGGACTTTTCGTCGTCCATTGAAGGGCTTTCGTGGTGGAAGGCACGCAAAGTGTTCCTGCGTGCCTTTTACAGTTGGTGGGAGGTTTGAGGCTCCCAATAAGAGATTGTGTCCGATGGGATGACCGGCGACGGGCCGCGGTTGCAATTCCAGATCCCGTGACCCGCCGCAATACGGCAGAGGAACACCCAGGGGGTTTTAGTGGGTTCAAGCCCCACATAACCCCCCTGTCTCCCCGTGGCGGGGGGGTATGCGAAGGCATTTCCCCCTGGTAAAAAAAAAAAAAAAAAAAAAAAAAAAAAGGTTAGGTTAGGTTTACGCGGGGGTGCAAGGTCGGATAGAACCTCCACGTGTGCCCGGCCCATTGTAGGTCCCACTTCACACGTGCGGTGAGAACGACAATGGGTTCGGGTCGGTGCACTCTGGGCGCCTTCGTAAGTAATCCCTTCGGGGTTTGCATACGAAGGTGGCTAATAATCCGACAAAGGGGGGGAGCTCGGCTGGCTGACCCGGGTAGCCTGGGTAACGGCAGTCGAGCAGGGGTATACCGTAACCCCGTACATGGTGCGGGGCCGGGGGCTGTCATCCTTCGGGATGGGGGCCGCGAGGAAGAAAACCTCTTTAAAAATTACAAGAGGGGGGACCTCACGGTCCGTTCTGCACGTCGCCCTCTGATTGCAGAGGGTTGTAACGTGGCAGGCATGGGAGGCGGCGAAGTAGCCGCGGGACCCATCTTTGGGTCAGAGGAGCCAGGTTTGGCTTCGGAGACGGGCGACCTTTTCAGGTTGCGGCTTCGAGTCGGCGTCCCAGACGTTTCTGGGTACCGGCGACGCGATTCGGGCTCGACCGGCGCCCTGGACATTCCAGGTAGCGACGGTGCGAGCGGGAGCGGCGGGTCTGCTGGATCGCTAGCGCGGCCAGTGGACAGGCTTCGGCCACCGTCGGTCAACCCGTAACCCTTCGTTGAGCGGGGCCGGGGGGGACTGCCCTTCACTGGGTGACCCTACGAGGAGCATACCTCTATAAAAAACCCTAATCCCAAGCAAGCTGCGCGGCGAGGGGATGAGTGGCTGTTGGGTGAACAGTCGTAAGGTAGCCTCTGGAGTAGGGGACCGGCGGACCCCCTGCTTCACAACCCTACGCTTGCCCGGGTATGGTGCCTCTGCCCGGGTCGACCGTTATTGCAACCCTACTCGTGGGACTCTCATGGAAAGTTTGAATTTTAAAAATATGTTTGGTGGAGGAGCAGGCGAGAAGCCTAGGAAGACGGAGGAGCCGCAAAAGACAGCATCAAAGCTGTCCGCGGAAAACAAGAAGACGGAGGAGCCGCTAAAGACAGCATCAAAGCTGTCCGCGGAAAACACGGAAAAGGAGACGACAAAGGCTGTCTTTAAACAGCCACTAGACAAGATGGAGAGGACGCAAACGATGAAGGAACCAGTCGTGAGGCTCACCCGGAGCCCTGCTTTAGCAGCGATGTTAGCAGGAGAGGAATTCGTTCCGATGAGCCGAAGCCCTTCATGCTCGTCGTTTGTGGACTCTGATGACGACATGACTGAGTCTGTACCCGGACGTAAACGTTCACGGTCCCGAGCAAGAGATCTATTCGGAGACCAAGACGAAGACTCGGAGACGACCCCGGCCAAAGTAGCAGCAGCCCGCCGCGGCCGCGGTCGCCCCGCTACTACGGGCCAATACGTAGGCGTGGGTAAGATGAGAGCCGAGCTGGCAGCGGCTAAAAAAGCGGAGTTGCTAGCACAATTGGAGGCGGAAACAACGACGGCGGAGAGCAGAGCACGCCCACCGCCAAAACCTAGAGAAGACGCACACAAGACAGACGTCAACCCCGAAGATATGACATCCCTGGAGTTGATGAAGAAGGGGATGGACGGTGTCAAGGTGGTGCTCGAGGTGGCCAAGACCTCAAGCAACCTCAAGGGCACCAGTGTGAAGGCCCTGCGGGACGCAGCGGACCTCATCGCTAAGATGCTGGAAAGCATGCATGGCCACAACACCATGTCGGACGCGAACAAGCTGGAGACCCGGCTTGAAAAAGCCTCGGAGGAACTTTCCCGCACAACTGCCGAAAACAGGAGCATGCAACGCGACAATGCCTACCTACGCGACGAGGTAGCAGGTTTGCGCCGCGAAGTGCAGCTGCTGCGGGAGCAGCTCGAGAGAGTACAGGGTGGAGCCGACCTGCACCCAACACGCAAGCGGACGGGAAACACTGTGGGGTCAATGTCGGTCGACGAGCTCCGTCGCCTGATAGCGGAACAGGCCGGTAATATGGTCAACGCCCGTATAGAGGGATTACAGAGCCGGCTGTTGCCAGAGGAGCGTCTGAGACCACCATTGGCGACGGACAGGAGAAAGGCGCCAGCGTCTGCGCCTATACTGGATACGGCCACTCCTGGCCCTTCCAAGGCCGCCCCGGCGCCATCTGCCGGGCCAGCGGCCAAGAAAGGCAAGAAGAAGAAGCCCAAAAAACAGGTGCAGCCTGGTACGGCGTTAGAGCGACCAGATCAGGCGGAAACAACTCCTGCCACAGCCACCGGCCACACAACAACAACCGAGGAGCCGTGGCAGACGGTAGGAAAAGGGGGTAAAGTTAAGAAACGCCAGGCCGCAGAAAAGAAAAAGAAAGGCCAGGCAGGGAAGGTGAAGCTGCGCCCCCCGCAAACAGCGGCGGTGGTTATAAAGCTGCGCCAGGATGCGCAAGAAAGTGGGGCGTCATATGCGCAGGTACTCCTTGGGGCCAAACGGGAGATAAACCCCCGAGAATATGGGTGCGAAAAGGGGTTCGCCATCAGGCTTACCCAGACGGGGGCCCGCAAAATTCTGTTGCCGCCCGGTGTAAGTGGAGAAAACGCCGACAAATTAGCGGAGAGGTTTCGCGAGGTGATGGACCCGACCCTGGTCGAGATCTCCAGGCCCACAAAATGCGCAGAGTTTCGCGTGTCGGGCCTGGACGATACCGTTACTGTAGAGGATGTGCGGGCGGCGGTGGCAACATCAGGTGGGTGCCCAGGGGCGGCCGTGATCGTCGGCAACATTCGCCCCAGCCGCTTTGGAATGGGTGCCTGCCTGGTCCGATGTCCGGTGACGGCCGTTAAAAAGGTCACGGAAGGCGGCAGAAAATTGTTGGTGGGCTGGGTTTCTGCGGTAGTCAGTGTTCTGCCGCAGAAACCTATGAGATGCTATAGGTGCCTCGAAGTGGGGCACGTAAGGGTGATGTGCGAGTCGGCGGTGGACCGGTCGGACACCTGCTATCGTTGCGGGAAGACCGGCCACAAAGTTGCAGAGTGCACTAACTCGCCACGCTGTGCATTGTGCGTGGCGGCTGGGAAGCCGAGCAACCACCCTCTGGGCGGCCAAGCCTGTCGGGCTACCCAGCCACGGGGGAAGACGGCCAACAGGCCTACGAAGAAGAAGGCCACGCCACCGGCCCCTAGCGCTTCATGCGCAGATGAGGCCGAGGCGATGGAGGTAGCCGCCTCCGTAGCGGCAGAGTAAACCCACAATGGGGAAGGGCAAAAGGCCCAGACCCTGTTGATGGTGAGAGCCGGGCGGCAGAGATGGGGAAGCTCTGTCGCCCACTGCAGGGCTTTCGTGGTGGATGGGCACGCTCTGTGTTTCGGCGGGCCCACACCGAGGGAGGGGGCTTGTGAGCTCCCATAGAGGGGTCCCAAGGACCGCCGGCGGCGGGCCGCGGTAGTATCATAGTTTCCCGTGGCCCGTCGCATAGCGGCAGACGGAACACCGGGGGGTTTTAGTGGGTATGCCCGTCAGCATTTTACTGACGGGTGAGTCCCACATAACCCCGCCGTCTCCCCAACGGTGGGGTATGCGTAACGCATTTCCCCCCGTAAAAAAAAAAAAAAAAAAAAAAAAAAAAAGGTTAGGTTTACGCGCCCCGCAGAGAATTGTGGCTACCAGAGCCGTACGAGCTTACCGGACAACTTCTGGTGCAGTAGCCTGCGCACTGGCTGGGATGCCTCCGTGGGAACTGGAAGCTAAGGTTCTTGCGGAGGTGCATCAGTATCGGATGAACGCTAGAGTACACGAAGAGCGAGTGAGCGTTGAGGAGTTGGTGCGCATTCGGCGACAGGCTGAACAAAGAGTTCAGGAACTGTGGACAGAGCAACTTGCAACTGCCACAGCCGGGCGAAGAACTTTAGATGCTCTGCTTCCAGTAGTGGAACAGTGGAGGGAAAGGAAGTGGGGCTCCCTTAACTTTCATTTGGTACAGGTGCTTACCGGACATGGCTGTTTCGGTAAGTACCTGTACAGAATAGCAAGAAGAGAGTCAAACTCATCATGTTGGGACTGCGGAGCTCCAGATGATACGGCGCAACACACGCTAGAGTTGTGCCCGGCCTGGGCTTCGCAACGTCGTGAGTTAAGATCGGTGATTGGGCAAGATTTGTCGCTTTCGAGCGTTTTAAGCGCTATGCTCCGAAGCAACACAGCCTGGGAAGCTGTAAGTGAATTCTGTGTCTCTGTAATGTCACAGAAAGAAGCGGCAGAACGAATAAGAGAAAACCACCCCTTAGCAGATCCCTGCCGACGAAAGAGAACAGGCAGAAGACGGAGACAATATGATCGCCTCCTTCCGCTTGGTACGGGAAGTAATGCAGGAGCGGGTGGCAGAGGTCACTCAATCCGTTCTAGCGGGGGCCAGCGGGGATCGGGCTTGGGAGGCCCGTCCCCCGCGTTACAGGGCTCCCCATTGACTCAGAGTGTCCCGGCCGTTGTGGGATACTCTTTACGCCCGAGACTGGTCCGCCAAAGGCAGACATCCACCGGCGGGGCCGCGGTAGTGTCCGCAAGGGTTCCCGTGACCTCGCCAGGTGTCATTGCCCCGTCGAGCGACTTATCGTCAGATGATGATGAGTGGTTCGACGAGTCAATGGCATCAAGGTGATCGGAGGAAGGTCGTGGAGTTTTTAGTGGGTAGGCCCCTGCACACCAATCTGACGAGCTTTTACTGTCAGATTGGTCTGCAGGGGAGAGTCCCACATAACTCCCGTCGCGCTCCCAACGACGGGAGTATGCGAAAAGCATTTTCTCCACGTAAAAAAAAAAAAAAAAAAAAAAAAAAAAAGGTTAGGTTAGGTTGGGGTGCAAGGTCGGATAGAACCTCCACGTGTGCCCGGCTCATTGTAGGTCCCACTTCACACGTGCGGTGGGAACGACAATGGGTTTTGGGCCGGTGCATCCTGGGCGCCTTCGTATATAATCCCTTCGGGGATTGCATACGAAGGTGGCTAATAATCCGACAACTGGGGGGGGCTCGGCTGGCTGACCCGGGTAGCCTGGGTAACGGCAGCCGAGCAGGGGTAAACCGTAACCCCGTACATGGTGCGGGGCCGGGGGCTGTCATCTTTTGGGATGGGGGCCGCGAGGAAGAAAACCTCTATAAAAAATTACGAGAGGGGGGCCTGCGAGCCCAGCTCGCTACGCGAGCATGTTGGGGGCGTGTTCCGGTCCGAGGACTGGTTCCGGCCCACCCGCAACCTTGTACGTGGTGCAGGGAGTGGGGGCCGCCACTTCGGTGGGGGCCGCGTGGAGAAAACCACTCTAAAAAACGTCAAAGTCCTGGCACTGGGACTCATGGTGCCGGGGCGCCTGCGAAGGTGGCTGGGGATCACATCAGCCCACTAGTGGTCACCCTGGGGTACCTCCCGACCCCCCAGGTGTAAGTAGGGTAGCCAGGGTACCGGGATCTCTGCCCTGGTGGTCCAGTTGTTCTCCCATACTCGTGGGTTTTAGATGGAGTTGCCTAAATTAAAATCAAAATCAGTAGTTGTGTTAGAGCGGTTGCAGTTGCCGACTTCCGGAAACGCAGCCGCGAAGGACAAAGCTCAGAGTCCAGGACAAAACAGAGCCAAAGAAGAAGACGTGTCTGGCGCAAGTACAGTGGCTGGTACCGATGCCACTCAAAGCGCTGCACCAGATGAAGAAATGTCGTCCGGGTCTGAGGAAAGCCTGGATGAATACGAGGAGGCACTGCAGGATTTGGATGCTTTTCAAATTCGGGAGACGGTGCAGCTCAAAATGCTGAAGTCAGCGGCCCAAGATTTGGACAAGTCCAAACAAAGGCAGATATGTGTGGTAGTTAACGAACTGCACAATATCATCACCGAACTGCTGAATTTCGGTCGCAAATCGGTGAACCGGGAGAAAGGGAGGCTGCGAGCAGCGGAGGAAGAAAATCTACACCTCCGGAGGGAAATGAGATGTCTCAGGACTGAAGTAGAAGAGCTGCGTGCTGCCGTTGAGAAAAGGCCGGCTCTGTCGCCTGCCTTTGATGCAGGTGTGCTAGAAGACCTCAAGCGCTCTCTATTGGCATCGATGGAGGGTATGCTTTCCAAGCGATTAGACGAGCAGGAATCACGCACCACACCTGTAAAGCTACCATCACCAGCCAAAAGGAAAAGACGAGCGGCCCCACCAGCTGAACGGCATGAGGAAACAGTTACGGCCGAAGACTCTTCTTCAGACGAGCTACTTGTTCCAGCCAAAGCTAACGATTGGCAGACGGCATTGGGGCGCAAAAAGAAAAGGAAGACGGCAACGGTGGCGCCTGCACAGCCGCCTAAACCTGATCGACCATGCGCTGTTAGCGCTCACCCTACAACCGCGCCAAAGAAAAAGAAGAAGAAGGCGAACCTCAAGCCTCCTCTCACGTCGGCAGTGTCGATAACACTCCTGCCGGAAGCCAAGGAGCGTGGATCTTCCTATGCCAGCATAATGGCTAAAGCAAAAGCTGCTGTTGCCCTCTCGGACATCGGGCTTGACGAGGGCGTGAGAATAAAGGAGAGTCAGTCGGGGGCTCGCATACTTCAGGTGCAGGACCCCAGCGGAGCCAAAGCCGACCTCCTAGCCCAAAAACTCCGCGTTGCGCTAGCTAACACCGCAACAATTGGCAGGCCTGAGAAGACGGTGGATTTGCAAATTTCAGGCCTAGACGATTCTGTCCAGGAGACAGAAGTAATAGAGGCTGTAGCAGCCAAAGCCAGCTGCGATACAGCAAAAATAAAGTGGCAAAAAATCAGGGTAGGGCCTGACGGTACGGGACGAATAAAGCTGCGATGCCCCGTTGCAGCTGCAAAAGCAGCATTAAAGGGTGGCAGCATAAAGGTTGGCTGGTGCATTGCAGAGGTGAGGGTTCTGTCTCCACTCCCCCTGCGATGCTATAAGTGTATGGGTGTAGGTCACACCAAGTCGAGATGCCCATCCCACACAGACCGAAGCACCCTATGCTTCCGATGTAGCAAGCCAGGGCATACAATAGCCGTTTGCACCGCTCAGCCTCATTGCTCGGTCTGCGCTGACAACGGCGGATCGGCCGGGCATGTAATGGGAAGCCGTAAGTGCGAGCCCCCAGTGACGAAGGGCAAGCCGCCTGAGGTGCAGGCTGCTACCAGGGGCGTACTTGAGGAGGGAATGTCAGATTAGCTGGCATCCCCGGAATTCGCTCCCCATACCCCTCCAACGGAAGGGCATACGGGACGCGAATCCGCTTATGCGGTTTTTGGCAGGGGGGTAGTGCAAGTGCATCCCCCCATCCCCCACAGCATGGCCAGCGGGCGCTGGGTTGGCAACCTACGCCTGCCTTGCACGGCCCTGCTTGACTTGGGGGATGCCCAAGTGTGCCGGGCATCCCCCCAAACAAGAGGAGGCTCGAGAAATCGAGCCCGCCGGGGTAGCGCGGTTAGACCTCCGACAGGGACCCCGTGCCGCCACACACCGGCTTCGAGGCACGCCGCAGTGTTTTAGTGGGTAGGCCTCCGGGCACCCACCGGGCGTACCTTGTTGTAGTCGGGTGGGTGCACGGAGAAGAGCCCCACATAACCCTGCCGCCCGCCAAGTGGCAGGGTATGCGTAAAGCATTTCACTGCGAAAAAAAAAAAAAAAAAAAAAAAAAAAAAAAAAAAAAAAAAGGTTAGGTTAGGTTAGGTTAGGTTAGGTTAGGTTAGGTTAGGTTCCCGTGTGCAGTTGCTGGAACTGCCATCGGGCGCGTCCCCCGGGTGGCGGATAGGGGGGCCTCCAGATATGGGGGCCACTGGCTTAGCCGGCGCGGACCAAAACCAGCAGGGGGGGAGCTCGGCTGGCGTCCTGGGTATCCCGGGTAGCGGTGGCCGAGTTAGGGGAGTTTAGGCGATGCCAGTTCTGTCTGGTGTCGTCGAAGGAGCTCGTAACCCTGTACGTAGTGCAGGGCCGAGGGCCGCCGCCTTCTGGTGGGGGCCGCGGGGAAGACAACCCCTTTAAAAAATCACCCGAGGGGGCCTTCGGGCCCAGCTCGCGTCAGCGGGCAAGGCGGGGCGTGTTCCGATCCGAGGATCGGTTCCGGCCCAACCGTAACCTCGTACGTGGTGCGGGAGCGGGGGCCGCCACTTCGGTGGGGGCCGCGTGGAGAAAACCACTATAAAAAATCGTCAAAGTCCCGGCACTGGGATTCGTGGTGTCGGGGCGCCTCTCGGAGGTGGCCGGCGGAGCGCAGTCGGCCCATTAGCGGTCGCCCTGGGGTACCTCCCGACCCCCCAGGCGTAAGTAGGGTTACCCGGGTACAGGGATCTCTGCCCGGGTGGACGTCGTATTTCTCCCATTCTCGTGGGTTTAGTTATGAAGGCTTCAAATAAAACAAAAAGGAATAAAAAAGTGGACGTGGAAATGAAGGACGGGGCACTGTGTCCGAATCAAAACAGTGTGCAGGCAACGGACATGGAGGTTTGCCACGAAGTAGCTGCTGTTTCGCAGGCGAGAGCCAGCGAGGAGAGCAGGAAGAATAAGCGCCAACGGCTAGAATTAGAGGACAAGGAGTTCCCGCCCCTGCCACCACCGGCGGGGAGAGCTTTAACGCTGGAGTTCCCGGTTAAACATCACCAGGAGAAGGGGAAGAGCTCGAAACCCTCAGCAATCGAGCAACAAGAACAGAGCGACTTCGAGGACGACGACTGTTCCTCCGAAGAATCGTCGGCCGCCGAAGTCCGACAAATAGGAGACCGTCAGATGTCTCAAATAAGAGATTTCCGTGACGCAGGGAAGAGACTAAGTCGAGAGATTGGGGAGGCACTGGAGGACGCTGGCCTGCCGGAATCTCATCAAAAGACGATCAAGGGGTTGGCGATGGACCAGTTCAATAATCTGAGGAACTTCCGGGACTACGTCATCGCTCTCATGGAAGACGACCCGGAGTTCTTCGAACTGCAAAAAGAAAATGAGAGCCTACAATCGGAGATCCGCAAGCTTAAAAAGGATATGGCCGTGCTGAGGATGGAGGTCGCCAAGATCCGATCTGCCGAACCAGCAAAACTGACGCTGCCCTCTGCAGAAGACTTGCGGCAGTTAATTAGAGAAACGCTGGATGAGAGACTGGGAGAACTGGCGGCGCGAGCAACCCAGAATCAGCAACCATCTGAAAGACAGCGCCCGGAGACGATGATGAGAACAGAGGCGGCTCCAGTCTCAACCATAGAGAAGAGAGGAAAGGAGGCCCCTCCTACCTTTTCTCAGGCCCCACACTGGGAGGAGGCAGGCAGCAGAAAGAAGAAGCGCGCGGCAAGGAAGCGGGCTGTGGAAGAAGGGAGAAAATCGGCAGCGCCAAAGAAACCGACAGGCAGCCGCAAAGAGGGAGCTGAGCACAAGAGGAGGATCAAACTGACGACACCCCGAACAACAGCGGTGTCAATTACCATTCGGGCAGAGGCAGAGGAGTGTGGGGAGACCTATGCCCACATCATCAGGAGGGCCAGGGCCGCCGTCTCTCTTGCTGATGTTGGCATAGAGACTGGAGTCTCCGTGAGGACCACGGCAACTGGCTCACGCGTCATCGAAGTGCCAGACGTCAGCGGAGCCAAGGCTGACGCACTTGCGGAGGTGCTCAGGAGAAGACTAGGAGATGTCGCAGTGATAGGCAGGCCCGAGAAGACCGCGGACGTGCGGATCTCGGGCCTGGATGATTCGGTGGACGAGGCCGAGGTCTGTGAGGCGGTGATGGCCAAAACAGGCTGCACGAAGAGTGCCATCAAGGCTCAGCCAATAAGGGCACAGCCAGGCGGGATGAGATACATAATGCTCCGCTTACCAGTTGCGGCTGCCAAAGCGTTATCAGAGGACGGGGCGAAGCTCCGCGTGGGATGGAGCACCGCAGAGATCAGGGTCCTTGGACCCCGGCCCCTGCGGTGCTACAGGTGTATGGGGGTCGGGCACACGAGACCCAAGTGCCCGGCAGCGGAGGACAGGAGCGGCTTGTGCTTTAGGTGTGGAGCACCAGGCCACACAGCCGCCACCTGCAAACGGGAGCCAGCGTGCTCGGTGTGCGCCGCCTTTGGGCGGCCGGCCGACCACGCCATGGGGAGTCGCAGGTGCGACCCACCGGTGGTGAAGGGGAGGTCCCCTCCACCACCGGTGGACCCCATGGAGGTAGGGGCACCCAGCCCGTCGGGTGCCCAACCCCCCCCGTAAAAACGCTCGGGGGGGAGAGAGCCTCTTCCACCCCTCCCTTGCGGGAGGGGCGTGAAGATGCCGGAAGCGCGCGTGCGAGCGGGGGTCGCTCGCGAAGCGCTTGAGGAGGACCCTCGGTACCATCCCCCGAGGGTAGGAGCCTCACTCGGAAACTACGGGTGATACCGGAGTTTTCTCCGTTATCACCCGGCGTGGCCGAGAGGGGGTCCGATGGGATGGCGACCGCGGAAGCCCTCCGGGAACTTTTGTTTCCGGGGGACTTCCGCGGACGCACATTCCGATGAGGTGGGGGGGGGGAAGGCCGTTAGCACACCTCGGCCGCCTCCGGCCTGCACTGGGCGGGGCAACCGCGCCGCCTGCGATGGCGCCCGTGAACTTGTTCTTGGGTGATCATCGCGGGCGCGGGAGTCTCGTCCTGTGTGGGCCGGGGTCGGTCGGGGGGTGTGGTTTATTCCTTCCCTCACCGAAAGGGGGCCAGCGGCTGTCGGAGCGGGAGACCGGCAGTCGCATTGCACTTGGCCCTCAGGCGTGCGGGGTGTTCAGGGCGTCACGGTTCACCCCGTTGCTCCGTCCCTCACGGAGCATAGGCGAGGTCCGCCCACGAGCGCGGACCCACACTGGTCCGGGCCGCGGTCGAGTCCGACAAGGGACCACGCGACCCGCACCACTGTGTATTGGGACGCCGTAGTTTTTAGTGGGTAGGCCTCCAAGCCTTTACCGGGCACTCGGCCGGGTAGGGGCATGGAGGAGAGTCCCACATATCCACCGTGTTCTCCCGACACGGTGTGAATGCCTAATGCCATTTTCTACGAAAACAAAAAAAAAACTGGCTGACTCGGGTAGCCTGGGTAACGGCAGCCGAGCAGGGGTAAACCGTAACCTCGTACGTGGTGCGAGGCCGGGGGCCTGTCATCCTTCGGGATGGGAGCCGCGAGGAAGAAAACCTCTATAAAAATTACGAGAGGGGGGTCTACGGGCCCAGCTCGCCATGTGAGCACGTCGGGGGCGTGTTCCGGTCTGAGGACTGGTTCCGGCCCACCCGCAACCCTGTACGTGGTGCAGGGAGTGGGGGCCGCCACATCGGTGGGGGCCGCGTGGAGATAACCACTCTAAAAAATCCTCAAAGGCCCGGCGCTGGAGTAACGTGGCGTCGGGCGCCCGTGCGCGGGTGGTTGGCGGAGAGCGTCAGCTTGCTAGCGACACCCTCAGGTACCTCCCGCCCCCTGAGGTGTAAATAGGGTTACCCGGGTACAGGGGTCTCTGCCCGGGTGGACTAGTTACATCCCCCATACTCGTGGGAATCACATGGATACGCTTAATTTCAAAAATATGTTTGGAGGAGGAGCAGGCGAGAAGCCTAAGAAGACGGAGGAGCCGCGAAAGACTACGTCAAAGCAGTCCGCGGAAAATTCGAAGACGCAGGAGCCGCAAAAGACTGCATCAAAGCAGTCCGCGGAAAAGGAAGAGAAGGAGGAGCCACCAAAGGCTGTCTTTAAACAGCCCGTGGAAAAGACAGAGAAATTGGCGTCGCTGAAGGAGCCAGTCGTGAGGCTCACTCGGAGCCCCGCTTTAGCGGCGATGTTAGCTGGAGAGGAGTTCGTCCCCATGAGCCGAAGCCCGTCGTGCTCTTCATTCATAGACGACTCCGACGACAACGTGCCTGAGGGCATATCAGGAAGAAAGCGCTCGCGTTCCCGAACTAGGGAACTACCCGAAAATGACGACGAGGACTCAGAGTCGACCCCGGCGAAAGTAACAGCAGCCCGCCGCGGCCGCGGCCGCCCTCCTACTACGGGCCAGTACATAGGCGTTGGTAAGGTGAGGGCCGAGCTGGCAGCCGCTAAAAAAGCGGAGTTACTAGCCCAACTAGAAGAGGAGGCTACAGCGGCGGAGTGTCACACTCGTCGCCCACCGCCAAAACCCAGATGCGACACATCCACAGTTGATGAACCCGAGGACATGACATCCCTCGAGATGATGAAGAAGGGAATGCAAGGCGTCAAAGTGGTGCTAGAGGTTGCCAGAACATCCGGAAACCTCAAAGGCACCAGCGTCAAGGCTTTGCGAGACGCAGCGGACCTCATTGCGGAGATGATGGGGAACTTACATAGCCACAACACCGCTACTGACGTCAACAAAATAGAGGTCCGGCTTGAAAAAGCGACGAGGGAACTATCCCGCACGTCAGAAGAGAACCTCCGTATGCAGCGCGACAACGCCGCACTTCGCGACGAGGTGGCTGGTTTGCGCCGCGAGGTACAGCTGCTACGGGAGCAGCTTGAAGGAGTGCAGGGTGGACCTGACCTGCACCAAAGAACGAGAAGAAAGGACACCGTGGCTGCCATGTCGGTGGACGAACTCCGCCGCCTCATAGCGGAGCAAGCCGGCACCATGGTGAACGCGAGAATAGAGGGGCTGCAGACCCGTCTGCTGCCAGAAGAGCGTCTGCGACCACCACTGGCGGCAGACAGGAGGAAGGCGCCAGTGCCTGCGCCGTTACTAGAAAAGGCCACCCCTGGATCTTCCAAGGCCGCTGCGGCTTCACCTGCCGGGCCAGCGGCCAAGAAGGCAAAAAAGGCAAAGAAACAGGCGAAGACTGGTATGACACCTGCGGCACCAAGGGCAGAATCAACTCCTGCCGCAACCACCGGCCCCACTGCAATAGAGGAGCCATGGCAGACGGTAGGGAAAAGGGGCAAAGTTAAGAAGCCCCAGAAGGTGAATGACAAGCCGCCCCGGCAGGCTAAAAAGGTAAGGTTGCGCCCCCCAAAAACAGCAGCTCTTGTTATCAAGCTGCGCCAGGAAGCGCAAGAAAGCGGGGCGTCTTATGCGCAAGTACTTCTTGGGGCCAAACGGGAGATAAACCCTCGAGAATATGGGTGCGAAAAGGGATTCGCCATCAGGCTTACCCAGACGGGGGCCCGTAAAATTGTGTTGCCGCCCGGTGTAAGTGGAGAAAACGCCGACAAATTAGCGGAGAGGTTTCGCGAGGTGATGGACCCGACCCTGGTCGAGATCTCCAGGCCCACAAAGTGCGCAGAGTTTCGCGTGTCGGGCCTGGACGATACCGTTACAGTAGAGGATGTGCGGTCAGCGGTGGCAACATCAGGTGGGTGCCCAGGGGCGGCCGTGATCGTCGGCGACATTCGCCCCAGCCGCTTTGGAATGGGTGCCTGCCTGGTCCGATGTCCGGTGACGGCCGTTAAAAAGGTCACGGAAGGCGGCAGAAAATTGCTGGTGGGCTGGGTTTCTGCGGTAGTTAGTGTTCTGCCGCAGAAACCTATGAGATGTTATAGGTGCCTCGAAGTGGGGCACGTAAGGGTGATGTGCGAGTCGGCGGTGGACCGGTCGGACACCTGCTATCGATGCGGGAAGACCGGCCACAAAGTTGCAGAATGCACGAACTCGCCACGCTGTGCATTATGCGTGGCGGCCGGGAAGAAGAACGACCATCCGTTGGGTGGCCAAGCCTGTCGGGCTGCCCAGTCACGGGTGAAGACGGCCAACAGGCCCAAGAAGAAGATGGCCGCGCCGCCGGCCCCTAGCGCTACATCCGCAGATGGGGCCGAGGCGATGGAAGTAGCCGCATCCGTAGCGGCAGAGTAACGCCAAACGGGGGTAGGGCAAGAGGCCCAAACCCCGTTGATGGTAAGAGCCGGGCGGCAGAGATGGGGAAGCTCTGACGCCCATTGCAGGGCTCTCGTGGTGGATGGGCGCGTTCTGTGTTTCGGCGCGCCCACACCGAGGGAGGGGGCTCGTAAGCTCCCAAAGAGGGGTCCCAAGGACCGCCGGCGGCGGACCGCGGTAGTATCTTAGTTTCCCGTGGCCCGTCGCATAGCGGCAGACGGAACACCGGGGGGTTTTAGTGGGTATGCCCGTCAGCCTTTTACTGACGGGCGAGTCCCACATAACCCCGCCGTCTCCCCAACGGTGGGGTATGCGTAACGCATTTCCCCCCGTAAAAAAAAAAAAAAAAAAAAAAGGTTAGGTTAGGTTAGGTTAGGTTAGGTTAGGTTAGGTTAGGTTAGGTTTTTTTTTTTTATATGTACTTAGTTTTCGATTTTCGGGGTTATTAGTTGCTTAGATTGCTTGGTATGCCTCGTGATTGCAAAAGGGGTTTCATAGTAAATTGTGGTGGAGTGTTCCAAGATCCCTTCCCGTGCATGCCATTCCATACATGTTGGGGTGAGGGAGTCGTGGGAGGGGGGAAGAGAGTAGAGGACAGTATATTTAAAAGTATGAAAGACAGAGTGACAGAAAAGTCAGGAAGTAGAGCAAGAGGAAATAGAATATTGACCTTGAGCGATGGTCAAGGATGTATGCATATTCGTTGCATTTGGTTGTTAAAGGTGAGTATTATGTTTTTTTTTTTTTTTTTTTTTTTTTTTTTTTTTTTTTTTTTTTTTTTTTTTTTTTTTTTTTTTTTTTTCCAGATCTTGCAGCCAGTAGCTGCAACTTCAATTGGTGATCACGAGGCATTGAATGCCTTAACTTGTGAGTATGTATTGTGTACAAAAGTGCAGAAGGCCTTAGTTAATGAAGGCTTGGCGACGATGTCGGAGAAGGAGTAGGGAGAGCCTTTGCAGTTTCGGCATTGTGACAGGTAATTATGTCTACCAGTGACGAAGCGCGGGCACTCTTCGATGAGGTGTTTGGGTGTTTGGGGAGTTAGGTTGTCGCATGGGCAATGGTCATCAGCGGTGATGTGAAAACGATGGAGGTAAGATTTGTGGGCTCCATGACCCGACAGATACTGGGTGAGATAGAATGATGGCGGTACTATGGAGTGGAGCTCACTAATGAGTCCAATGGATGGAAACAGGTAGCGAGTGTGTGATCCCTGTGAAGATTGGGTGTATCTGTTGGCCCATACGACGTAGGCCTGGGAACGGGATATCTTTTTAGGGTAGGAGATAGGGAAATGGTGGTATGCTGCAGAAGAGTGAGCAGAGGCCGCAGCTCCGGCGGCTTGGTCCGCTAGGCAGTTGCCGGCGATTCCTGCATGTCCCTTGACCCAGCAGAACTTGAGAGTTCCGTGTGGTAAGTGGTCTACGATGACTTTATGGATAGCGGTCACGAGAGGGTCTGAGCTGCTGCGTTGGCCTAGAGCCTCAAGTGCTGAGCGGGAGTCGGATAAGATGAGGGTGTGAGCATAGCCCCTCTCAGCTGCTAGCTGGCACGCTTTCCAAATTGCAAATAGCTCGGCCTGGAAAACTGTGCAAGCCGAGTGGAGCTTGAATTTACGGGTGGTTACACGGCGGGCATCTTGGCGGTCAGGGTCGATGCACACTAAGGCAGCACCTACCGAGTCGTTCTCCAATTTGCTACCATCAGTGAAAATTTGTACGCTGTTTGAGGTGCAGGCCATGTCTATACGTTCTTGGGTTGGTGTGAGGTCGAATGTGACTGTGACGCGCCTGGAGGGATGCAGCAGTCTTGAAAGAGGGACAGGAGTCTCCAGCAAGATGTCGGAAGGTAGGTATGAGCAAGTGTTGGTGAGACGGGACCTTTCAACTTCCCTTGTTCGAAGAATCTCCAAGTCTAGAGGAAGAAACCTGGCAAGAGCGAGAGCTGCGCATGTTGAAATGGTGCGGTACCCTCTAATGGCTTTGATTGCGAAGCCTCTTTGTGCGGATGCAAGCATGTTCTTGATGTTGGTCTGTTTGGCGATGTGACCCCATATACCAGCTGCATATGTCACGGTGGGGACGATAACATACCGGTATATGGAGTCGATGTTTTCGGGGTGTGCGCCCCATGAAGGACGCACAAAAAGGCAAAGTCTATTAAATAATTTAATTACTTTACCGACTATATATTTGGCATGATTGGTGAATCTGAGGCGATCATCTATTATAACGCCTAACAGCTTAAATTCTGTGGAGAATTGAATGGAAGTGCCGCTCATGTACAGGTTGGCCAATGCGGCTCTCTTGGAAAATGCTAAAGCTTTCGTTTTGTCCGGGCCGAATGACAGTTTGAAGTTGTGTCCCCAAGATGTGATGGTATTCAGAGCTTGGTTGGCGGCGTTCTGCAGTGTTGCCGGATCTTTGGCTGCAACGATGAGTAGTACGTCGTCTGCGTAAGCCTGCATGTGGCAGCCCTCCGGGAGAGGCTGTTCCAGAAGGTCATCTAGGAGCAAATTCCAGAGGGCCGGGCCACATGCAGAGCCCTGTATGCAACCCCTTTCCATGCTTTTAGTAGCACTGGCTCCGGCGTATGAAAGTAAGACGTTGCGGTCGTTGAGGTAGTTTTCTACCATCTTGAATATGTTAGCCGGGCAGTGAATTTTGCGCAGGCGATCTAGAATTGCAGGCCACCAAGCGCGATTGAAGGCAGCCTGTATGTCTAATGATATGGCAGTGCAAAGTAGGTCGGCTGCGCTGGCTGATTTGATTTGGCTTATGGCCTCATTGAGGGCATGTGAAGTAGAGGTGTGTCTTCGAAAGCCAAATTGCCTAGGATTAAGTGTTCCAGTGATAGCTTGATGATGAACGATTCGGCTGATAAATAGTTTTTCCAGCATTTTCCCGAAAACTGAGATGAGCCCTATAGGTCTGTGGTTTTTAAGAGAGCTGCTGTCCTCCAGGCCGGGCTTGGGTATTATCTTCACTACCGCACTCTTCCACGGCCGCGGAAAATGACCAAGCCTAAGGCAGCAGTTCATAATGTCCGTAATAAGGGTGGGAAAGTTTCTGGTGACGTTTGAACAGATGTCCGCAGTGAGGCCATCCAGTCCCGGTGCCTTTTTGTGCGACATTACTCGTACCACCTCGAGTACCTCATCTTGAGTGAAAGGGAGGTCATCGGGTGAATCAGGAACCTCGACGCTTGAGGCCCGAATCCGGGCTTGTGCCGGTGAGTCCAGTGTAGGCGGGTCGGCAGGAAAAAAGTGAGCCAGGAGGGCGTCAGCAGTCATCTGGTTGTCAGTTGTGTAGCGATTGTCATCTGTTAAGATGGCTGCCGGGGGTTTATTGGGAGCACCAGACCTGAGAAGGCGATTGGTCATGGTCCAGACGCTTTCTCCCGTCTGGAGCTCACAGAACTCCCTGAAGTTGTTAGTGGATTCCTTTCTAATCGCTTCTGAGTACTCATCCTTTTTCTCACGATGTAGTTCCGCAAGTCGCTTACACTCCACCAATGGTTGGCCACTGCTTCTGGCTCTGATCGCAATACGGCGAGCTTCGTCCACTTCTCGTTTCAGGTCTGTTAGTCTGTCAGTCCACCACGCGGCTCGAGTTTTCGGTGAACTGTTAGTACCTCGGGTAGGGAAGGAGGCAGCTGCCGCCTCATTGACGCACGCTGTTAAGTCGAGAACAAGTTTGTCCAAATCAAAGGGATTGAGTGCTTCGAAATTTACGTTAAGGAATCTGGCATCCCGTATGCGCAGAGTTAGCTCTTCCCTAAATTGAACCCAGTTCGAGTCTTTTGTGATGGCATAACGGTAAGTGGAGGTGGGAGGGGTGTACGGAAGAGAAGAGGTTCCGGTGGCCAAATTGAAGCGAATAAGATTATGTTCGGTAGAGAGCATCGCGTTCTGATCAACATGCCAGCCGGTAATACGGTCGGCCACATCCTGAGAGACCATGGTGATGTCAATGTAGGTTAGGTTAGGTTAGGTTAGGTTAGGTTAGGTTAGGTTAGGTTAGGTTAACGGAGGAGGGAATGTCAGATTAGCTGGCATCCCCCAATTTCGCTCCCCATCCCCCTCCACTGGAAGGGCAATCGGGACGCGAATCCGCTTATGCGGTTTATGGCAGGGGGTTGTGCAAGTGCACCTCCCTCTCCCTCCCAGCATCGCCAGCGGGCGCTGGACTGGCAAGCCTACGCCCGCCTTGCACGGCCTTGCTTGACTTGAGGGACGCCCAAGTGTGCCGGGCATCCCCCAAATAAGAGGTGGCCTGAGAAATCGGGCCCGCCGGGGTAGCGCGGTTGACCTCCAACAGGGACCCCGTGCCACCACACACCGGCTTCGAGGCATGCCGCAATGTTTTAGTGGGTAGGCCTCCGGGCACCCACTGGGCGTACCTCGTCGTCGTCAAGTGGGTGCACGGAGAAGAGCCCCACATAACCCTGCCGCCAGCCAAGCAGCAGGGTATGCGTAACGCATTTCATTGCGAAAAAAAAAAAAAAAAAAAAAAAAAAAAAAAAAAAAAAAAAAAAAAAAGGTTAGGTTAGGTTAGGTTAGGTTAGGTTAGGTTAGGTTAGGTTAGGTTAGGTTAGGTTCCCGTGTGCAGTTGCTGGAACTGCCATCGGGCGCGTCCCCCGGGTGGCGGATAGGGGGGCCTCCAGATATGGGGGCCACTGGCTTAGCCGGCGCGGACCAAAACCAGCAGGGGGGGGAGCTCGGCTGGCGTCCTGGGTATCCCGGGTAGCGGTAGCCGAGTTAGGGGAGTTTAGGCGATGCCAGTTCTGTCTGGTGTCGTCGAAGGAGCTCGTAACCCTGTACGTAGTGCAGGGCCGAGGGCCGCCACCTTCTGGTGGGGGCCGCGGGGAAGACAACCCCTTTAAAAAATCACCCGAGGGGGCCTTTGGGCCCAGCTCGCGTCAGCGGGCATGGCGGGGCGTGTTCCGATCCGAGGATCGGTTCCGGCCCAACCGTAACCTCGTACGTGGTGCGGGAGCGGGGGCCGCCACTTCGGTGGGGGCCGCGTGGAGAAAACCACTATAAAAAATCGTCAAAGTCCCGGCACTGGGATACGTGGTGTCGGGGCGCCTCTCGGAGGTGGCCGGCGGAGCGCAGTCGGCCCATTAGCGGTCGCCCTGGGGTACCTCCCGACCCCCCAGGCGTAAGTAGGGTTACCCGGGTACAGGGATCTCTGCCCGGGTGGACGTCGTTTCTCCCATACTCGTGGGTACAAAAATGAATGCTCTTAAAAATAAAAATAAGTCTAGACGTGGTTCAAAACCAGTATCTGGTGAAGAACGGAAGATGGACAGCGCACAGGGTCCGGGGCAAAACAGTGCACACAAGAAGATTGCACCCCCAAAGGAGGGTGAAGCGGAAAGGGAGCGCTCTCCCGTCTTATCCGCAACAAAGGGCGGCGGAAAAAAGGTGGTTCTTAGATTCCCTCCACCCACCCGGAAGGAACAACCACCTCAGGAGGCCATGTCGGAGGACGAACCCGAAAGTTGCTCGGAGGAGGAGTCGGAGCAGTCGGATCAGACGGAGCAGTCTGACGGGTCGGTGTCGACGCAGACGGCGGAGGACAGGCTTTCGAACCTCAGGTCTGTAGACGAGGAGGAACGAAAGCGATATGCGTGGTTTCGAAACGAGGGCACCACTAATTTGCGGGATATCGGCCGGGAGCTCTATGACGAGGAGAACGGTCTGGGACCTGAGACCCGGAAGTACCTCAAGATCCGGCTGGGCGCCATGTCGAAAGCCATGAAGGGTATGTCGGAGCTTGCCAGGGTGGTCCTCACCCGCGAGGCGAAGAGAATGGCGCAGCTGCTCAAGATGAACCGTCAGCTCATAGCTACGGTACAGCAGCTAAGCCAGGACGTTGACAAGCTGAAGGAAGAGGCGGCTAAGCCCCTGAAGCCTGCTGAAGAGATGCCCCTGAGCAGAGATGGAATACTGCAGGCAGTAACCAAGGCTGTAGACGAGCGGCTCGCGGCCAATGATGGCAAGCTGCTCCAGGCGGTCAAGCAGGTGGTGGAAGAACGCCTGACGGCGTGGGGGAAGAAGACCACCCTCCCACCGAAGCCAGGGACTGGACAACAGGAAGCCAGAGCGACGGGACCAGCACGCAAGGAGGTTGTGGTGGAACCTCTACCGCCCAAGCAGGGAGAACTCTGGTCAGAGGCGATTGGCCGCAAAAAACGAAGAAAGGAGGTGAAGCGCGTGGCGGCGGAGGCCAGTCAGAACGCGGAACCAAAGGTGGCGGCTACCAAGAAGAGGTCCAAACGGAGGGTCGACCTAAACCCACCGAAGACGGCAGCAGTAACGCTGACATTAAAGCCGGAGGCGCAAGCGTGTGGTGAGACATACTCCCACATGCTGAGACGGGCCAGGACAGCGGTTTCCCTTACTGACATAGGCATCACAGCCGAAGTCAGGACAAGGGAAACTCAGACGGGTGCACGAATAATCGAGCTGTCGGACGGGAGCGGAGCACTAGCGGATCAGCTGGCAGAACAGCTGCGCAAAGCTGTCGGGGACGTGGCAGTGGTATCCAGGCCGGAGAGGACTGCAAACCTGCGGATCTCCGGCCTGGATGACTCGGTCGAAGAGGCAGATGTGGTAGAGGCCATATTGGCGAAGGCAGGATGCCAAAGATCGGCGCTAAAGATGAAGGGGTTGAGACCTGGATCCGACGGTCTCGGGTGGTTGATCGCTAACCTACCCATTGCAGCCGCCAAAGCGATCAGCGCAGACGGGAGACTCCGCGTTGGTTGGAGCACGGCAGAGGTGAGGGTGTTGACCGCCCTCCCTCTTCGATGCTTTAAGTGTCTATCCCTCGGGCACACGAAACCCAAGTGCCCCGAGGCGACGGATAGGAGTGGCCTATGTTTCAGGTGCGGGGCGCCTGGTCACATGGCCGCCTCCTGTAAGCGGGAGCCGGCATGCTCGGTGTGCGCCGCCTTCGGGCGGCCGGCCGACCATGTCATGGGCAGTCGCAGGTGCGACCCACCGGTGGTGAAGGGGAGGACCCCTCCACCACCGGTGGACCCCATGGAGGTAGGGGCACCCAGCCCGTCGGGTGCCCAACCCCCCCCGTAAAAACGCTCGGGGGGGAGAGAGCCTCTTCCACCCTTCCCTCGCGGGAGGGGCGTGAAGACGCCGGAAGCGCGGGCGCGTGCGGGGGTCGCACGCGGAGCGCTTGAGGAGGACCCTCGGTACCATCCCCCGGGGGTAGGAGCCTCACTCGGAAACTACGGGTGATACCGGAGTTTTCTCCGTTATCGCCCGGCGTGGCCGAGAGGGGGTCCGATGGGATGGCGACCGCGGAAGCCCTCCGGGAACTTTTGTTTCCGGGGGACTTCTGCGGACGCACATCCCGATGAGGTGGGGGGGGGAAGGCCGTTAGCACACCTCGGCCGCCTCCGGCCTGCATTGGGCGGGGCAACCGCGCCGCCTGTGATGGCGCCCGGGAACTTGTTCCTGGGTGATCGTCACGGGCGCGGGAGTCTCGTCCCTTGTGGGTCGGTGTCGGTCGAGGGGTGTGGTTTATTCCTTTCCTCACCAAAAGGGGGCCAGCGGTTGTCGGGGCGGGAGACCGACAGCTGCATTGCACATGGCCCTCAGGCGTGCGGGGTGTTCAGGGCGTCACGGTTCACCCCGTTGCTCCGTCCCTCACGGAGCATAGGCGAGGTCCGCCCACGAGCGCGGACCCACACTGGAGCGGGTTGCGGTCGATTCCGGCCAAGGGCCCCGCGATCCGCTCCACTGTGTATTGGGACGCCGTAGTTTTTAGTGGGTAGGCCTCCAAGCCTTTACCGGGCACTCGGCCGGGTAGGGGCATGGAGGAGAGTCCCACATATCCACCGTGTTCTCCCGACACGGTGTGAATGCCTAATGCCATTTTCTACGATTAGGTTAGGTTAGGTTAGGTTAGGTTAGGTTAGGTTAGGTTAGGTTAGGTTAGGTTGGGGTGCAAGGTCGGATAGAACCTCCACGTGTGCCCGGCCCATTGTAGGTCCCGCTTCACACGTGCGGTGGGAACGATAATGGGTTTGGGTCGGTGCACTCTGGGCGCCTTCGTATGTAATCCCTTCGGGGATTGCATACGAAGGTGGCTAATAATCCGACGCAGGGGGGGAGCTCGGCTGGCTGACCCGGGTAGCCTGGGTAACGGCAGCCGAGCAGGGGTAAACCGTAACCCCGTACATGGTGCGGGGCCGGGGGCTGTCATCCTTCGGGATGGGGGCCGCGAGGAAGAAAACCTCTATAAAAAATTACGAGAGGGGGCCGTCAGGCCCAGCTCGCCACGCGAGCAAGTCAGGGGCGTGTTCCGGTCTGAGGACTGGTTCCGGCCCACCCGCAACCCTGTACGTGGTGCAGGGAGTGGGGGTCGCCACTTCGGTGGGGGCCACGTGGAGACAACCACTCTAAAAAATCTTCAAAGGCCCGGCGTTGGAGAAACGCGGCGTCGGGCGCCCGTGCGCGGGTGGTTGGCGGAGAGCGTCAGCCTGCTAGCGGCACCCTCAGGTACCTCCCGCCCCCTGAGGTGTAATTAGGGTTACCCGGGTACAGGGGTCTCTGCCCGGGTGGACCAATTAATTCCCCCATACTCGTGGGACTAGCATGGAGAATCTTAAATTTAAAAATATGTTTTTATCGGAGGAGGAGAAGAAGAAGATAGAGGAGAAGGCTGTGTTCAAAGAACCGGCCGATAAACAGCTTCATGATTTGGCCAAACAGCCAATCGTTGTTTTGTCGAGGACACCCATCCCGTCCTCAAGCGGAGTTGAAACTAGGAGTAGAGCTGGCAGCAGAGCCAGCAGTAGAGCTGAGAGTGTTAGGGAGGACCGAAGTCGGAGCTCGTCCTGCTCGTCTCAGATGACCATCGGAGAGGACTTCGATCCCCTAAACCAGGAGTGGACACCAGGCCGTAAAAGGCCACGATCAAAAGACACTGAGCAATTATACGATCTTGGCTCAGAAGAGGAAGTTGTTGCTGTTGGTGATGCGAAGCGTGGTCGCGGCCGATTTCCTACGGGTCGCTATTCACATTTACCGCATAGTAAAACAGCTAAAACACAACAGCCAAAGTTTCCGGCTGATGAGGAGAAAGCGGCAAAGGCAGCGCTACTACGTGAGTCACGCAAAGCCGCAGAACCACTGAAGGAGAATCCTGACGATCTCCCAAAATGCGAGCTCCTCAAAAGGGGCATGGACGGAGTCTCCGCGGTCCTGGAGGTGGCCACGAAATCGGCTCATCTTAAAGGTACGAGCGTAAAGGCCCTCAAGGATTCTGCGGGCCTTATCAAGGAAATGATGAACGCCATGTACGGGCGTAACACAAACGAAGATATCAGGCGATTAGAGGTACGCCTGGAGAAGACGGCAGAAGAGCTCGCTCTGACCAGATCCGAGAATGCCCGCATTTCTGCGGACAACATGCGGCTCAGAGAAGAGATGGGTGCTGTGCGACGCGAACTGGAACTCGTGCGTGGTGGACTGGACAGACAGCATGAAGGGTCAGTTCTAAGCGCGCCCCAAAGGAGACAACGTCGCTCACAAAAGACCATAGGAGATATGACGCTGGAGGAGCTACAGAGGCTTATTGCAGAGCAGGCTGGCACTATGGTCAGTGCTCGTATCGAGGGCCTGAGTCGGCGGCTCCCACCCGAGGTGAGATTAAGACCTCCTCTAGCAGCCGATAAAAGGAAAGAGAGTGGACACACCGAAACTCCTGCGCGTGACCTGTCGCAGCCTAAGTCGTCGGTGGCCGCCCCTCCTGCTTCCACTTCTGCCAAGAAGAAAAAGGAGAAGAAAAATAAGAAGAAGGCAGCCACCATACCTGCAGCTGCACCGTCAAAGGAGTCCTCTCCTCCTAAACAACCGGCACCTGATACCGGGGCCACAGACGGCGGCTGGCAAACGGTCGGTAGAAATGGCAAGGTCATTAAGGAGAAGCAGCAACCCAAAGAAGGGAAGCAGAAAGCCCCCGGAAAGGCTAAAATACGGTTGCGCACCCCTAAAGCGGCTGCAGTTGTCATCAAACTGCAGCCCGAAGCTGTCGAAAAGGGGACGACGTACGCCCAAGTGCTTTCGTCACTAAAGAACCATATTGACGCCTCAATAATCGGCGAAGGCCTAGCCTGCAGAGCTGCGGCTACGGGTGCCCGCAAAATCGAGTTACGAGGGGCAGACGGCGGGGAGAGAGCAGACCGACTTCTCAGTCGGCTCAAGGAGGTATTGGACCCAAATGTTGCAGAGGTGTCGAGGCCTACTAAATTTGCAGCGTTTCGAATATCGGGTTTGGACGACTCGGCTTCGGCTGATGAAGTTCGTGCGGCCGTTGCAAAGGCTGGGGATTGCTCCGAGGATATGGTTCTTGTGGGCGACATATATCGCAGCCGCTTTGGCATGGGCGCCACTCTTGTCAGGTGCCCAGTGGCAGCCGCAAAGAAAATAACAGAGTGTGGGAAGAAACTCTCGGTTGGCTGGGTCTCGGCATCCGTTAAAATTCTTCCGCCGAGGCCCATGAGATGCTTCAGGTGTCTCGAGAAGGGACATGTTCGTGAAAAATGCACGAGTGAGGTAGACCGCAGCGAGATATGCTACCGGTGCGGTCTGTCCGGCCACAAAGCTGGAACATGTTCTGCCTCTCCCCATTGCGCTGTCTGCGCAGCAGCGGAGGTAGCCGCGGACCATGTGCTTGGGGGCAAGTCCTGCAGGGCCCCCACAACAAAGAGGAAAGGACGAGCGCCGGCGACCACTGCTCCGAAGCCTGCCCAGCCAGAAATTGCAGCGGCAGGCACGGACGCAATGGAAGTGGCCCAGGAAGAGCTGCCAAGCGGTGTGAGGGCGGAATAAGGACAAACGTCCGTGTCCGCCTCCGCAATGAGAGTCGGGCGGCGAAAACGGGGACTTTTCGTCGTCCATTGAAGGGCTTTCGTGGTGGAAGGCACGCAAAGTGTTCCTGCGTGCCTTTTACAGTTGGTGGGAGGTTTGAGGCTCCCAATAAGAGATTGTGTCCGATGGGATGACCGGCGACGGGCCGCGGTTGCAATTCCAGATCCCGTGACCCGCCGCAATACGGCAGAGGAACACCCAGGGGGTTTTAGTGGGTTCAAGCCCCACATAACCCCCCTGTCTCCCCGTGGCGGGGGGGTATGCGAAGGCATTTCCCCCTGGTAAAAAAAAAAAAAAAAAAAAAAAAAAAAAAAAAAAAAAAGGTTAGGTTAGGTTAGGTTAGGTTAGGTTAGGTTGGGGTGCAAGGTCGGATAGAACCTCCTCGTGTGTCTGGCCCATTGTAGGTCCCACTTCATACGTGCGGTGGGAACGACAATGGGTTCGGGCCGGTGCATCCTGGGCGCCGTCGTATATAATCCCTTTGGGAATTGTATACGACGGTGGCTAATAATCCGACAACAGGGGGGGAACTCGGCTGGCTGACCCGGGTAGCCTGGGTAACGGCAGCCGAGTAGGGGTAAACCGTAACCCCGTACATAGTGCGGGGCCGGGGGCTGCCATCCTTCGGGATGGGGGCCGCGAGGAAGAAAACCTCTATAAAAATCACAAGAGGGGGACCTCAAGGTCCGGTCCGCAAGCGCGGACGCGTCGGGGCGTGTTCTGGTCTGAGGACCAGATCCGGCCCACCCGCAACCCTGTACGTGGTGCAGGGAGTGGGGGCCGCCACTTCGGTGGGGGCTGCGTGGAGATAACCACTCTAAAAAATCCTCAAAGGCCCGGCGCTGGAGTAACGTGGCGTCGGGCGCCCGTGCGCGGGTGGTTGGCGGAGAGCGTCAGCCTATTAGCGACACCCACGGATACCGCCCGTCCTCCGTGGTGTATTTAGGGTTACCCGGGTACAGGGGGCACTGCCCGGGTGGACTGTTTATTTCCCCCACACTCGTGGGAACAAGATGGAGACTTTGAATTTTAAAAAACTTTTTGCAAGCGGTAGGGACGCGAAGTCCGGAGAAAAGAATGAGGAGGAGAAGAAGGCTGAGGGTGAGGTTTTTAAGGAACCGGCGCCGGTCAAAACACCAGTCGTGCGCTTGACGCGTATGTCGTCACCGGCAACACCATTATGTAGGAGTAGGAGTTCGTCTCGGGACTCTAGCGTTTCTGCAGAAGATATGGCTATTGACTCAAACATGGGCCGAAAGCGGTCAAGAGAGCTGAAATCCGCGGGCGATTGCGGTTCAGACGAAGAATTGGCACCGACACCAAAAGTGAGCGCGGCCAACGAAGCGCGAGGAAGAGGTCGCCCCGCTACAACAGGACGTTACGTTGGACAATCTAAAGCCCAAGCTGTACTTGACGCGGCCCAGCAACGGGAGCTAGAAATCGAGGTGGAGAATAATCCAACAAAGGCTACCAAAAAGACCTGCCCCCCATCCAAATTTAGAAGGCTTGAGCAGGCAGCACTGGATAAGACAAATGAAATGGCCAACTGTGAGCTGCTCCAGCGCGGCTTAGACAGTGTTGACACTGTCCTGGAGGTAGCTGCCAAGTCTGGAAACTTAAAGGGCACAAGTGTGAGGGCTCTTAAGGACGCAGCCTTAGTCATTAAGGAAATGCTTGGCGAAATATACAATCGCAACACCAACGACGACACCAAACGGCTTGAGGAACGCTTCCTCCAAACCCAGATGGATCTCTCTCGCACCGATGCGTTCAACTCACACATAGCAGCCGAGAACCAACGGCTCAAGGAAGAGATGGCGGCGCTCCGACGAGAGCTGCAATTGGTCCAAAAGGAGCTTAAGAGATATAGGGAGGACTCTACGCAGCCCCACAACCCTGATCGAAGACAACGTCGCCTGCAAAACACCGTAGGCGACATGACCATAGAGGAGCTGAAACGACTAATAGTCGACCAAACGGGCCCCATACTGAGCGCCCGCTTGGAAGGGCTGACAAAACGACTGCCACCGGAGGAACGCATTCGGCCTTCTCTAGCGGCCGACAGAAGAAGGGCCCAGGCGAATGCGGCTCTGCCGATGGAGACTACGACGGACTTACCACATACAGCTTCCGAGTCCTCTAAGAGAGCACGGAAGAAGAAGAAACCCAAGAAAACAAGCTTAGCCGCTGCTGCAGCAGCCGCAGCTAGGTCTCAGGTTGGGTCCACAACAACGGAGACACTGCCCGCTGCCTCATCTTCAGACAGTGGCTGGCAGACAGTCGGCAAGCAGGGCGCCAAGGAGAAGCCGCCGAAGGAGGCCCGCAAGGCGACCAAGAAGAAGAAGCAGAAGAAAGCAGCATTACGCCCACCCAAAACGGCTGTAGTAGTGCTCAAGCTACAACCTGACGCAATTGACAAAGGGGTAACGTATCCCGACGTGCTAGCACTGGCAAAGGGTAAGATTGATAGCAACATTATTGGTCCAGGACTTAAAATAAGAGTTGCCGCCACGGGAGCTCGAAAGATTGAGGTTGCCGGTGAAGGCCACGGCGAAAGAGCCAACCAGCTGGCGGAAAGACTGGCAGAAATTGCCGGCCCGGAAGTGGTGCAAATTTCCAGGCCCACAAAGATGGCTGCTCTCCGCGTCTCGGGCTTAGATGACACGGTAACAGTGGAGGAAATAAGGACGGCCGTTGCAACAACGGGAGGGTGTCCGGCACTGGCAGTTACAGTCGGCGCCGTACGTCGGGCCCAGTTTGGTCTCGGCACCGCTCTTGTGAGATGCCCGGTGGTCGCTGCCAAACAACTAACTGCTGGCGGCAATAAATTGTTGGTGGGATGGGTCTCGGCGACTGTACATCTTCTGCCGTCGAGACCTATGAGATGCTTTAAATGTCTCGAGGTGGGCCATGCCCAGGAAATGTGCTGGGCTACGGTGGACAGGAGTGGCCTCTGCTATAGGTGCGGCCAGCCTGACCACCAGGCTAAAGATTGTACCGCCAAGCCGCATTGCGTACTGTGTGCGGCGGCAAAACTGAGTGCTGGCCATACACTGGGGGGAAAGTCCTGCAAAGCCCCCCGGTCGCAACCCGAGAAGCAGAAGCAGGCGTCCACGGCTTCGCCGCCCAGAGCTGAAACCAGCCTGCCAGCGGAGGCCATGGAGACGGCTGCCCCAGTAGAGGTGGCTACCTGTAGCGGGGAAAGCTAGGGTAGCCTACGCGAACCCCGCTGAGAGGGCAGGGCGGCGGAAACGGGGAATTTCCGTCGTCCACAACAGGGCTCTCGTGGTGGCAGGGCGCGTTTGTGTTTCGGCGCGCCCGCACCGTTGGAGGAGCTTCTAAGCTCCAATAAGATGGGGTCCCAAGGACCGCCGGCGGCGGGCCGCGGTAGTATCATAAAGTTTCCCGTGGCCCGTCGCATAGCGGCAGACGGAACACCGGGGGGTTTTAGTGGGTATGCCCGTCCACTTTATTGACGGGTGAGTCCCACATAACCCCACCGTCTTCCCCAACGGTGGGGTATGCGTAACGCATTTCCCCCCGTAAAAAAAAAAAAAAAAAAAAAAAAAAAAAAAAAAGGTTAGGTTAGGTTAGGTTAGGTTAGGTTAGGTTAGGTTAGGTTAGGTTAGGTTGGGGTGGGGTGCAAGGTCGGATAGAACCTCCACGTGTGCCCGGCCCATTGTAGGTCCCACATCACACGTGCGGTGGGAACGACAATGGGTTTGGGCCGGTGCATCCTGGGCGCCTTCGTATATAATCACTTCGGGGATTGCATACGAAGGTGGCTAATAATCCGACGCAGGGGGGGCTCGGCTGGCTGACCCGGGTAGCCTGGGTAACGGCAGCTGAGCAGGGGTATACCGTAACCCCGTACATGGTGCGGGGCCGGGGGCTGTCATCCTTTTGGTGGGGGCCACGTGGAGAAAACCACTCTAAAAAACCTCAAAGTCCCGGCGCTGAGAAACGTGGTGTCGGGGCGCCCGTGCGCGGGTGGCTGGCAGAGTGTGTCAGCCCATTAGCGTCACCCACGGATACCGCCCGTCCTCCGTGGTGTACTTAGGGTTACCCGGGTACAGGGGGCACTGCCCGGGTGGACTGTTTTATTCCCCCACACTCGTGGGAACAAGATGGAAACGTTAAATTTTAAAAAACTATTTGAAAGTGGTGGTAGGGACGAGAAGTCCGGTGAGAAGAAGAAGGAGGAAGTAGCGAAAGACGACAGCGAAAAGGCTGCGTTCGTTGAACCTGCAGCGATCCGTCAGCCGATTGTGCGTCTATCGCGTTTGGAATTGCCGACAACATCCGCGGCACAGGAGAGAAGTAGGAGTAGCTCTCGAGAATCGAGAAGCACGCCAATGGACATGACGACTGATTCAATTGGCAGAAAGAGAACCAGAGAGCCCAAACAACCGGGCGGTAACGGCTCAGAGGAAGAGACTGCACCAGTTGCAAAAATCAGTGCAGCTACTGAAAATCGAGGAAGAGGCAGGGCTTCAACATCTGGCCATTACGTAGGAATAGCTCAAGCAAATAAAGAGCTCAGGCAAAGTCAGCTGGAGTCTGAAGTTCAGGACGAGGTAGCAGGGTTGGCCACTAAGCTTTGCCCCCCATCCAAACCAAAACCAAAAGGGGTGGCTCAATCACAGGAAGGAAAGCCCGAGGACTTAGCAAACTGCGAACTACTCAAGCGCGGCATGGATGGCGCTGATGCTATACTAGAAGTCGCTGCGAAGTCCGGTCACTTAAAGGGCACCAGTATTAAGGCGCTCAAAGACGCAGCATCTCTGATACAGAAGATGCTCAAGGAGTTATACGGCCGCAACACTAGTTGTGACACCAAGCGGCTAGAGGAACGATTCCTCAAAACCCAGGAGGAACTCTCACGCACCAACGCGGAGAATGCACGCATAGCAGCCGAAAATCAACGGCTCAAAGAAGATATGGCGGCTCTCCGGCGAGAACTTGAGCTGGTACGGGAGGAGCTGGGCAGACAGCGGGGTGAACCAACCTTGGTCTCCAACACCGATCGAAGACAACGTCGCCCACAAAACACCGTGGGCGATATGACTGTAGATGAACTACGACGGCTTATTGTCGACCAAACGGGCCCTATGTTGAACGCCCGTATAGAGGGTCTGGCAAGAAGGCTGCCGCCGGAAGAACACATCCGGCCACCGTTGGCAGCCGATAAAAGGAAGACTGTGGCAGAAGCCACGCCATCCGGGGGAGACTCAGCGGGGCGCTCTCGAGTAACTCCCGCTTCATCTAAGGGAGCGAAGAAGCGCAAGGCTAAAAGGACCAGCTTGGCTGCTGCTGCAGCAGCTGCAGCTAGATTGCAAGCCACACCTACTCAAGAGGAGGCACCTCCCCCACCTCAACCATCTAGTGGTGGCTGGGAGACGGTCGGCAAACAGGGAGCTCCTTCGAAGCCGACGAAGGGGACCTCACGGCCGCCCAAGAAGAAGAAGAAACAAAAGAAGAAATTAACGTTACGTCCGCCTCAGACGGCTGTGGTTGTGCTCAAACTGCAGCCCGAAGCCATTAATAAAGGGGTGACGTACGCCGATATCCTGGCTCAGGCGAAGGATAAAGTTGATCGCACCATCATTGGCTCGGGTCTCAAAATACGGGTTGCCGCGACAGGAGCCCGCAAAATTGAGATCGCTGGTGACGACAACAGCGCGAGAGCTGATCGGCTGGCTGAAAAGCTGGCCCAAATTGCAGGCCCGGAGGTGGAAGTTTCGAGGCCAACCAAGACGGCTGCTTTTCGAGTGTCTGGCCTCGACGATGCAGTCACGGCCGAGGAAGTAAAGGTGGCCGTAGCCACAACAGGAGGGTGCCCAGAGACAGCCGTAACAGTCGGAACCATACGCCGAAGTCGCCTCGGTCTCGGTACCGTTCTGGTGCGGTGCCCGGTGGCCGCCGCCAAGCAAATATCTGTAGGCGGCAATAAACTACTAGTAGGCTGGGTCTCGGCGGCAATTCATCACCTACCGTCGAGACCTATGAGGTGTTATAAATGCCTCGAGGTGGGCCATGCCCAGGAAATGTGCTGGGCTACGGTGGACAGGAGTGGCCTCTGCTATAGGTGTGGTCAGCCTGACCACCAGGCTAAAGATTGTACGGCCAAGCCGCATTGCGTGCTGTGTGCGGCGGCAAAATTAAGCGCAGGCCATACACTGGGGGGAAAGTCCTGCAAAGCCCCCCGGTCGCAACCCGAGATGCAAAAGCAGGCGTCCACGGCCCCTCCGCCCAGAGCTGAAACCAGCCTACCAGCGGAGGCCATGGAGACGGCTGCCACAGTAGAGGCGGCTATGTGTAGCGGGGTAGCCTAGGCAAACCCCGCTGAGAGGGCCGGACGGCGGAAACGGGGAATTTCCGTCGTCCACACTAGGGCTCTCGTGGTGGCAGGGCGCGTTTGTGTTTCGGCGCGCCCGCACCGTTGGAGGAGCTTCTGAAGCTCTAATATGATGGGGTCTTCCACAGGACCGCCGGCGACGAACCGCGGTAGAATATTCCGATCCCGTGGTTCGCCGCACTTGCGGCAGACGGAACACCCTTAGGTTTTTAGTGGACACACCACATAACCACTCAGTCTCCCCGTGGCTGGGTGGTATGCGAAGGCATTTTCCTAAGGTTAAAAAAAAAAAAAAAAAAAAAAAAAAAAAAAAAAAAAAGGTTAGGTTGGGGTGCAAGGTCGGATAGAACCTCCACGTGTGCCCGGCTTATTGTAGGTCCCACTTCACACGTGCGGTGGGAACGACAATGGGTTTTGGGCCGGTGCATCCTGGGCGCCTTCGTATATAATCCCTTCGGGGATTGCATACGAAGGTGGCTAATAATCCGACAACTGGGGGGGGCTCGGCTGGCTGACCCGGGTAGCCTGGGTAACGGCAGCCGAGCAGGGGTAAACCGTAACCCCGTACATGGTGCGGGGCCGGGGGCTGTCATCCTTCGGGATGGGGGCCGCGAGGAAGCAAACCTCTTTAAAAATTACGAGAGGGGGCCTACGGGCCCAGCTCGCTACGCGAGCATGTTGGGGGCGTGTTCCGGTCTGAGGACTGGTTCCGGCCCACCCGCAACCCTGTACGTGGTGCAGGGAGTGGGGGCCGCCACTTCGGTGGGGGCCGCGTGGAGATAACCACTTTAAAAATCCTCAAAGGCCCGGCGTTGGAGTAACGTGGCGTCGGGCGCCCGTGCGCGGGTGGTTGGCGGAGAACGCCAGCCTACTAGCGACACCCAGGGATACCGCCCGCCCTCCCTGGCGTATCTAGGGTTATCCGGGTGCAGGGGGCACCGCCCGGATGGACCACTCTAATCCCCCATACTCGTGGGAACAAAATGGATCTGAATTTAAATTATAAAAAAATGTTTGGTTTGGAAGGCGAGGACGAGAAGTCCAAAAAACAAGATGCGAAGGAGACTGGCTTTAAGCAGCCATTAGAAAAGGGGAAACAACCAGTGGTACGACTGACGCGGACCCCACTGCCGGGGCCTAGCAATACGGCTGGTATAAGAGAGTTACGGAGTAGGAGTTCTTCTTGCTCTTCAGAAATGTCTATAACATCCGACAATCTGGAGGTAACTGGCCGCAAACGGCCTAGATCTGTGGTACCTTCACGCACTAGCAGCGAAGACGAAATACCTGCGCCAAAGGTCGCTGCTGCGACTGAAAAACGAGGACGAGGTCACCCACCTTCTACGGGCGAGAAGACTGGATCAGGAAACATTAGGGCAGAATCAGCTGTAACACAACATACTGAATTCTCTTTAGATACTGACGACGAGATTGCGGCGGTGTTACAGCAAATACACCCGCAACCAAAATCTAAGACGGACACAAAGCCACCCGAGGACAACTTACGTGAGATGGCGACGTGTGAAATTTTAAAAAGAGGCACGGATGGCGTGAACGCCGTATTGCAAATCGCCACAAAATCTAAAAACTTGAAAGGCACTAGTATAAGGGCTATCAAGGAGGCAGCGGAACTGATAAATAAAATGTTGGGAGGCCTTTATGATAGAAAAGTCAGCGATGACACGAAACGGCTGGAGGAGCGTTTTATGAAGATGTCATCTGAGGTCACACGTCTTGGCGCAGAAAACGCACGAATACTTAAAGAGAACGAACTGCTTAGGGAGGAAGCGATCGCACTACGATGCGAGCTGAAGCTGGTTCGGAAAGATTTAAGTCGGGCACGAGGAGAAGGAGCACATTCCGAAGGGAAAAAGAGCCGCTCAAAAAACACTGTTGGTGACATGTCGGTAGACGAACTCCGCCGGCTCATTATCGACCAAACGGGACCAATGGTTAGTGCCCGTATTGAGGGGCTCGAAAGGCGGCTGCCGCCTGAAGAGAGACTTCGGCCGCCATTAGCAGCCGACAGACGGAAGACGGCTGTGCCTGCACCGCAGTCACAGGCAAGCTCTGGACTTTCTCAAGAGGTTCCTGCCTCGAAAAAGGGGAAACAAGGAAAGAAGAAAGCCAAGAAGGCCCAAAAGGACAGTACAGTCGCAGCAGGCGAACCCTTCAAGGACATACAGACGGCCACACCTACTCTCAATCCGGTTCAAGGAGAATTTGAGACAGTCACATATAGACGTGGAAAACTTCTAAAGCAGAAAGTTCCTCCTCCAAAAGAAAACAAATCTGCTCCGAAGAATGTACAGAAGAAGAAGGCGAGACTCCGTGTACCACGATCAGCCGCGGTAGTGGTTAAGCTACGGCCCGAAGCGTCAGAACAGGGAGTCAACTACGCCAAAGTTTTAGAGGGAGTAAAAGGTAAAATCGGTCACGACATCGTTGGATCCGGCCTTGCCTGCAAAGTTGCTGCGACGGGTGCTCGCCTAATTGAAGTACAAGGCGAGAACAACCAGGAACGGGCAGTTAAACTCTTAAACTGCCTCAGAGAGATCCTTGACCCGAATACAGTCGAGGTGGGCATGCCGATGAAGACTGCAGAGTTTCGGCTTTCGGGTTTAGACGACTCAGTGGTGGCGGCTGACATTAAAACAGCTGTAGCCGAACAAGGAGGGTGTCCTGAGGACACAGTGACGGTAGGAGAAATCCGTCCCAGTCGTCTTGGCCTTGGCACAGCTCTCATACGATGTCCTGTGGCGGCCGCGAAGAGGCTCTCTGAAGGCGGAAAACGCCGACTATTGGTGGGCTGGGTGTCGGCGGCAATTACTATTCTGCCGCCAAGACAATCGCGATGCTTTAGGTGTCTTGAGGTGGGGCACGTTCGAGCCAAATGCACCGGTGTAGATAGGAGCAACCTGTGCTTTAGATGTGGAGCTCCAGACCATAAGGCGACAAGCTGCAGCGCTAAAGCTAAATGCGTCGTATGTTCTGCTGCTCAAATAGCGTCGGACCATATGTTAGGGGGAAAATCCTGCAAACCCCCACCACCCAAACGTGGAAGGAAAAAGACGGAAGCCACTACCTTGTCCGATCCCAGTCAAGTTACTTACGCGGGAGGCGCCGAGGCAATGGAAACAACCACTGTCGAAAGTGGTCAAGAAGCTGTTGGAATGGAAGGGGCAGGAGGCCCAAATCCTTCCCTGCAGTGAGAACTGGGTGGCGGAAACGGGGAGCTTCCATCACCCACATCAAAGTTCTCGTGGTGGAACGGCGCGCCTTGTGTTCCGGCGCGCCTCACCGATGAGGGGAGCTATAAATCTCAAAATAAGTTTTGGGTCCGTTTGGACGACCGGCGACGGTCCGCGGTTGCAATTTCATGATCCCGTGGCCCGCCGCAGTAACGGCTGAGGAACACCCAGGGGGTTTTAGTGGGTTCGAGCCCCACATAACCCCTCTGTCTCCCCGTGGCAGGGGGGTATGCGAAGGCATTTCCCCCTGGACAAAAAAAAAAAAAAAAAAAAAAAAAAAAAAAAAAAAAAAAAAAAAAAAAAAAAAAAAAAAAGGTTAGGTTAGGTTAGGTTAGGTTAGGTTAGGTTGGGGTGCAAGGTCGGATAGAACCTCCACGTGTGCCCGGCTCATTGTAGGTCCCACTTCACACGTGCGGTGGGAACGACAATGGGTTTGGGCCGGTGCATCCTGGGCGCGTTCGTATATAATCCCTTCGGGGATTGCATACGAAGGTGGCTAATAATCCGACAACTGGGGGGGAGCTCGGCTGGCTGACCCGGGTAGCCTGGGTAACGGCAGCCGAGCAGGGGTATACCGTAACCCCATACATGGTGCGGGGCCGGGGGCTGTCATCCTTCGGGATGGGGGCTGCGAGGAAGAAAACCTCTATAAAAAATTACGAGAGGGGGGACCTCACGGTCCGTTCTGCACGTCGCCCTCTGATTGCAGAGGGTTGTAACGTAGCAGGCATGGGAGGCGGCGAAGTAGCCGCGGGACCCTTCTTTGGGTCAGAGGAGCCAGGTGTGGCTTCTGAGACGGGCGACCTTTTCAGGTTGCGGTTTCGGGTCGGCGTCCCAGACGTTTCTGGGTAGCGGCGACGCGATTCGGGCTCGACCGGCGTCCTGGAGATTCTGGGTAGCGGCGGTGCGAGCGGGGGCGGCGGGTCTGCTGGATCGCTAACGCGACCAGTGGACAGGCATTCGATGCCAACCGTCGGCCAACCCGTTACCCCACGTTGAGCGGGGCCGGGGGGGGGCGTGCCCTTAATTGGGTGACCCTGCGAGGAGAAAACCTCAGTAAAAAACCCTAACCCCAAGTTTGCTGTCGCGAATTGGCGAGGGGGTGAGTGGCTGGTGGGAGACCAGTTCTTACACGGCAGCGGAGCAGGGGACCGGCGGCCCCCCTGTTTCGAGAACCCTACGCTTGCCCGGGTATGGTGCCTCTGCCCGGGTCGACCGTTATTGCAACCCTACTCGTGGGAACCAAATGGAATCATTAAACTTTAAAAATATGTTCGGTGGAGGAGCAGGCGAGAAGCCTAAAAAGACGGAGGAACCGCAAAAGACTGCGTCAAAGCAGTCTGCAGAAATAAAGAAGACGGAGGAGCCGCTAAAGACAGCATCGAAGCTGTCCGCGGAAAATACAGAAAAAGAGGAGCCACCAAAAGCTGTCTTCAAACAGCCGGTGGAAAGGACGGAGAGGTTGACGACGCTGAAGGAGCCAGTGGTGAGGCTCACTCGTAGCCCCGCCTTAGCAGCTATGCTCACCGGAGAGGAGTTCGTTCCCATGAGCCGAAGCCCTTCGTGCTCTTCATTCATGGACGACTCCGACGACAACGTGCCTGAGAGCACACCTGGAAGGAAGCGCTCGCGTTCCCGAACTAGGGAACTACCCGGAGATGACGACGAAGACTCGGAGACGACCCCGGCAAAAATAACAGCA
This sequence comes from Calamotropha paludella, assembly GCA_927399485.1. Lineage (NCBI taxonomy): Eukaryota > Metazoa > Arthropoda > Insecta > Lepidoptera > Crambidae > Calamotropha > Calamotropha paludella. Next base: position 71,748 of record OV656830.1, on the reverse strand, counting down.
GCCCGCCGCGGCCGCGGCCGCCCTCCTACTACGGGTCAATACGTAGGCGTTGGTAAGGTGAGGGCCGAGCTGGCAGCCGCTAGAAAAGCGGAGCTACTAGCCCAATTAGACGAGGAGGCAACAGCGGCGGATCGTAACACCCGACGACCACCGCCGAAACCCAGATGCGACACATCAACGGTAGATGAACCCGAAGATCTGACATCCCTGGAGATGATGAAGAAGGGCATGCAAGGTGTCAAAGTGGTTCTCGAGGTTGCCAGAACATCCGGCAACCTCAAAGGGACCAGCGTCAAGGCTTTGCGAGATGCAGCGGACCTCATTGCTGAGATGATGGGGAACTTGCATAGCCACAACACCGATACTGACGTCAACAAAATAGAGGTCCGGCTTGAAAAAGCGACGAGGGAACTATCCCGTACATCAGAGGAGAACCTCCGTATGCAGCGCGACAACGCCACACTTCGCGACGAGGTGGCTGGTTTGCGCCGCGAGGTACAGCTGCTACGGGAGCAACTTGCGGGAGTGCAGGAAGGACCTGACCTGCATCAAAGAACGAGACGCAAGGACACCGTGGCTGCCATGTCGGTGGACGAACTCCGCTGCCTCATAGCGGAGCAAGCCGGCACCATGGTGAACGCGAGAATAGAGGGGCTGCAGAGCCGTCTACTGCCAGAAGAGCGTTTGCGACCACCACTGGCGGCAGACAGGAGAAAGACGCCAGCGCCTGCGCCGTTACTTGAAAATGCCACTTCTGGACCTTCCAAGGCCGCTGCGGCCCCACTTGCCGAGCCAGCAGCTAGGAAGGCCAAGAATAAAAAGGCAAAGAAACAGGCGAAGGCTGGTACGTCAACTGAGGGGCAAGAACGGGCGAAAACAACCCCCGCCGCAACCACTGGCTCCACAACAACAGAGGAGCCGTGGCAAACAGTAGGGAAAAGGGGCAAAGTAAAGAAGCCCCAGAAGGCAATAAAAAAGAAGGAGCGCCAAGCTAAGAAAGTGAGACTGCGCCCACCGCAAACCTCGGTGGTCGTTATAAAGCTTAGGCAGGAAGCGCAAGAAAACGGAGCGTCGTATGCGCAGGCCCTCTTGGGGGCCAAGCAGAAGATCAGACCCCAAGAGTACGGATGTGAAAAGGGCTTCGCCATTAGGCTTACCCAGACGGGGGCCCGAAAAATTGAGGTGCCAGTCGGCACAAGCGGAGAAAACGCCGACAAGCTGGCGGAGAGGTTGCGCGAGCTACTGGACCCGACTGTGGTCGAGATCTCCAGGCCCACAAAATGCGCAGAGTTTCGCGTGTCGGGCCTGGACGACACAGTCTCAGTAGAGGACGTGCGAGAGGCGGTGGCAACAACAGGTGGGTGCCCAGAGGCGGCCGTGATCGTCGGCGACATTCGCCCCGGCCGCTTCGGGATGGGCGCCTGCCTAGTCCGATGCCCGGTGGTTGCTGCTAAGCGACTTACGGAGGGGGGCCGAAAGTTATTAGTCGGGTGGGTTTCTGCGGTGGTTAGTATTCTGCCGCAAAAACCCCTCAGGTGTTATAGGTGCCTCGAGGTGGGGCACGTCAGGGCGATGTGCGAGTCGGCTGTGGACCGGTCGGACACCTGCTATCGTTGCGGGAAGACCGGCCACAAAGTCGCAGATTGCACGAGTTCGCCACGCTGTGCGTTGTGCGTGGCGGCAGGAAAGGCGAGCGACCATCCGCTGGGTGGCAAAGCCTGTCGGGCTGCCCAGCCACGGGGGAAGACGGCCAACAGGCCCACTAAGAAGAAGACCGCGCCGCCGGCCCCTAGCGCTTCATGCGCAGATGAGGCCGAGGCGATGGAAGTAGCCGCCTCCGTAACGGCAGAGTAAACCCACAATGGGGAAGGACAAAAGGCCCAGACCCTGTTGATGGTGAGAGCCGGGCGGCAGAGATGGGGAAACTCTGTCGCCCACTGCAGGGCTTTCGAGGTGGATGGGCACGCTCTGTGTTTCGGCGGGCCCACACCGAGGGAGGGGGCTTGTGAGCTCCCATAGAGGGGTCCCAAGGACCGCCGGCGGCGGGCCGCGGTAGTATCATAGTTTCCCGTGGCCCGTCGCATAGCGGCAGACGGAACACCGGGGGGTTTTAGTGGGTATGCCCGTCAGCATTTTACTGACGGGTGAGTCCCACATAACCCCGCCGTCTCCCCAACGGTGGGGTATGCGTAAGGCATTTCCCCCCGTAAAAAAAAAAAAAAAAAAAAAAAAAAAAAAAAAAAAAAAAAAAAAGGTTAGGTTAGGTTAGGTTAGGTTAGGTTAGGTTAGGTTAGGTTAGGTTAGGTTAGGTTAGGTTAGGTTAGGTTAGGTTAGGTTAGGTTAGGTTAGGTTAGGTTAGGTTAGGTTAGGTTAGGTTAGGTTAGGTTAGGTTAGGTTAGGTTAGGTTAGGTTAGGTTAGGTTAGGTTAGGTTAGGTTAGGTTAGGTTAGGTTTTTTTTTTTTTTTTTTTTTTTTTTTTTTTTTTTTAAATCCGTTTAGGTTACGGATTGCCCCCTGCTTACGGTGTACAGGCGAGTTTCTCCGCATTTGTTTTTAATAGGTGAAGTTATTTTGTTTATTTCTATGTGACATTTTTGCAAATTATATTATGCATTTGTTTCGGATAGATCATTATTTATGTTTATTTGATATTTCAATGTTAATTGTTTTATTTAATGGTTTGTATTTAAGTAATTTATTTATGTTGTAATTGTTGCTGTTGGTAGTTTGATTTATATTTATTTTGTTTATTTTGTGCCATAGTTTATCCTATCTTCTAATTTTGACAGGTAACCGTTTCTTATTGGGCACAGGTTGGAGGTGGAGGAGTGGTTTTGGTTGAGTTTTTCATCTTTATTTTTTAAATTTATGTTTGTGCAGTTTATGCATTTGGCTATTTCTATTTTGGTTTTATGTGGGCATTCTTTGTATGCGTGGTCACTGCTGGCGCAGTGACTACAGAAGATTTGGTTACTTGTGCAGTGTTTGCCCGTATGGCCAAACCTCTGACACTTAAAACATTGGAGGAGTGGAGCATGTTCAGCTACGTGAATTCGGCGATGGTCCAGGTTTATGCGTTCTAAGGAGATGGTGTTTCTCCAGACTTCAGGGGTGGCGCGGAAGATGGCGTTATAAAGGTTGTCATTTTTGTTTTTCTTCGCTAAACATGCTGTTAATTCTTCGCCGGGTTTGTTAAGTGTAGTTTGTATTTGGGTGTTTTGAGATAAGATGATGTCTTTTAGTTGGTCAAATGGGATATCTTTCGGTATGCCTTTTATGATGAACATCGGCTGTAGGAGTCGAGCCATTTCTGCGGTTACATTTTTATTGGTTTTTAGGTTATTAAGAGTTTCTTGGCATTGGGAGTCTTTTTCAAATTCCACTTTTACTTTGTTGGTGGTGATTGCCTGGAATTTTGTGGGTGCGTAAGGCACATTTCGGAAGGAATAACTTTGTGGCCATTTTGTGGTTGCTTCTTGTCGGTTCTGTGCGGTGGGTATGGTTACAATGATTGCTGGTTTGCTTGTTTTGAGACTTGGTTTATTTATTGTAGGTTCGGATGAATTGTTTTGTGTTTTGGTGATTGCAGCGTATGATTTGGTGTTTGGTGGTGGTTGAGATTTTATTGTTGTCATTTCTTCTTTAATTGTGTCTTTTATGAGTTGTTTTAATGTATTGTAGTCAAATTTACATTCGTGCTTGGGGGTTTCATTGGTTTGGGTGTTTTCTGTTTTATTTGGTGTAAGGTAGTTTATAATTTTGTTAGCTAAGTCCTTAATTTTGATGACATTTTCTTTATTTCTTAGGTAGTCAGGGGTGTTAACTATTTCCATTATGGAGTCGCATGTTTGTGTTAAGCCTATTGTAACTATGCCAGGATATTCAAATTCTTCAGATTCTACTGTTTCTTCGGTTTCTTCCGTTTCTTCAGCTAAGATTAAATTGGTTGAAAGGTAGTCGTCTTCCATGTATTGGTCGACGAGTGTGTTTACGGATTCTACAGAGTTAGAGTGTGAGGAGGCCTCAGAGGAGCCGGATTCGGTAAGATAACCTTGAGGTGTAGATTGTTTTACTTTAGTTGTTTTGGTGGTGGTGGGTTGTTTATTTTTAGATGTGGATGGTATTGGGGAATCCGGTTTCTTTTTAGCTTTTACGCCGGAGCGTGTGTTGATCTTCCTCATGGTTGGGGAGGACAGATCCGGAAAAGTTAATTTTGTTGATTTCCTTTTTTGCATGCGATATTTATTGTATAAAAATGTGAAATCTGAGTGATTTTATTTATTTATTTTGTAGAGGTTTTTAAGAAGAATATATATGTTTAAGAATATTTTTGAAATTTTAAGTGGAAGTATTTTTTATAATTTTTATTTTCTGAAATTTCAAATATTTTTGAAAGATCAGGTATTAGCTTTAGCGAGTTAATTCAAAAACCGTTTCGAGGCTTTAATGAATGATATTTAAGGAAAAAATAATATTAAGAAAATATTGAAATTTGGCAGAAATATAATAGTTTAAAAATTTTAATAATTTTATCAAAATTTGGAAATTTTGAAGTACAATAAAAAGTTTATTTATGAACAGAATTACTTGGTGCAATAATATTATGTAGTGCTAGTGGAGTTTTAGCTATTAGTTCAAACAGATTGAAGATATCTCTAGTACTTTAGAAAATATAAGCTTTTCTGTTTTGTTGAAAATGGGTGTTTTTTGAGTGAATTTCAGGAATTTATTTTGGGGAAAGTATTAGAGATATGGGAAAATTCTATCGAGAAAAAAGTTAGTATTCAACGAGTTCTATAAGAAAATGTAACAAAAATGAAAATCGGTTGAAACCGAAAAAAGTTAGAACTAAAAAATGGTGAAATTTACGTCTATTTTTACGAAAATTTTGAAAAAATGCTTATTTTGCAAAAACTAATAAGTAGATTTGTAATTAAAAATGCTCAAAAGATGCCTTAGGGGCTCAGGAATCTATAATGGGTAACACGAAGAAAATCGGACAAGAGTTGGAAAAGTTATGGAGATTTGAAAATTTTTGGGTCGGCTGATTTTGGTCAAAAATGCACCTAAGCTCAGACGGTTTCATACAAAAGACTTCAACGCGTCGAGTGCTGACTGGGCAACATTGACTTATGTATGGGAAAAATTTTTTGGGAATTTATTGTGGGAAAACTATTAGTGGGAGGGGGTTTTAGTCAAAGGGGGGTCGGTAGGGGTGGTGGAGAACTATCTTGGAGAAAATTTTTAAAGTCGTATGGTAATACTTGGTCGTATTTTATCGATGGTTGGTTAGGTTGTTAGGTTAGGTTAGGTTAGGTTAGGTTAGGTTAGGTTAGGTTAGGTTAGGTTTTTTTTTTTTTTTTTTTTTTTTTTTTTTTTTTTTTTTTTTTTTTTTTTTTTTTTTTTTTTTTTTTTTTTTTTTTTTTTCTCCTATCGGTCTTCTGACTAAGGTCAGAAATTTTGGATATCTTTGTTTTATTATATATTTTATGTATTTCATTGTTGTTCATATTTTGCTTATGGTAAGTTAATTATGTGCATTTTATCAATTCTCTATGTTATTACGTTACGTCTTCGTCTAAAGCTATGTTTTGTTGCGTTCCATTGCGTCTTTTACTATTTTTACTACATAGCTCAAGAAGTGGTCTCTTATATTTTCATTTTTTATTATTTCTTGTAGATTCTTTTTTACTATTTTAGTTTTAATTTTGTCTTGCAAGTTTAGTCTGTCTAAATTGTATTTCCGGCATTCGGTGATGAGGTGGAGTATTGTTTCATCTTTTCCAGGTTCACAGTTACAATGTGGTGAGTCTTTTATTTTGAATCGATGTAAATAGTGAGCAAAAGCTCCGTGTCCCGTGAGTGCCTGGCATAGAAAGTAACTTGGTGCTATTTCACGAACAATTTTATATGCGCTGCGTACATCGGGGAAGAATGTTTTTGTTACTGCTGCTGTTTCCGCTTCTTCGTATCTTCTTTGCCAAACACTCAGCGAGCTTTCACGGATTTTTCTTTTTACATATGAGATAGGGCACATGTCATATACTGGCGCCGTCTTTTTGTAGGCTGCTTCCTTGGCGAGTGTATCCGCTCTTTCATTTCCAATTGTACCGATGTGTGCCCTAATCCACAGCATTTTGATTGTTTTTCCGCTATTTATTATTTCTGTGAAGTTGGTTTTAATTTTAACTGTTAGGGGGTGTAGCGATTTGGGATTTTTTAAAGTCTCTAGTGCCGATTTTGAGTCACTTAATATTACAAATTCTTTTTCTTTTAGTGTTTTTATTATTTCTGTCGCTTTAAGTATCGCATATAGTTCTGCTTGGTAGACCGAGCAATAGTCTGATAGTTTGTATTTGCCTGATTTAATTTCTTGGCCATCTTTCCAAATTGTTAGGGCTGCACCTACTTTGCCGTCTATTTTGCTCCCATCCGTGTATATTTGGAGTTTTGGAAATTTGTTTATCGTTTCTGGATCAGTAGTTTCTATTGGGTCAAAATCTATGCCTATGTTTTTTGAAGGGTGTGGGTATGCAATGAAGGGTTCTTTGGTTTCTATTTCGCGACCGGGTAGTTCTTGGAATTCTCGCTTTCTTTTGGCTACATATATAGCTGCTGCTTCTCGAATTCTCAAGTCTAATGGTAGTAGTCCTGCTAGAATTAGAACAGAGTTTAGAGAGGTCGTCCGATATGTTTTGCATATTTTCTTGCCGAAGCCTCTTTGTAGTGTATTAAGCTGTTTTTGAGTCATTTCTTTGTTCGCTGCTGAAGACCAAACACTTGCAGCATATGTTATAATCGGCTCTATTACGGCTATGTAAATTGTCCGGACTATTTCGGGGTTTAAGCCCCATGTGACTTTTGCGGATTTTGCTAGTTGCGTGTATATAGTGGTGGCTTTTTTGCATGTGTTTGAGATGTGTGTGTTGAATGTAAGTTTGTTATCTATTGTAACTCCCAGGATTTTTATTTCTTTGGCTGTTTTTATTTTGGTTCCGCCCATATGCAGATTTGGGGTGTCATATTTTAGTTTTTTGGTGAAAGTAATAGCTTGTGTTTTTTGCGGTGCGAATTTTAGTCTATTTTTCCTACCCCAGTTGTGTACGTGGGCTAGTGCTTGGTTTGCCTGTTTTTCTATTTGTGCTGCGTCTTTACCGGAAAAGAGTAATACAATATCATCTGCAAAGGCTTGACATGTTATTCCTTTTTCTTCTAATAAGTCCAGTAGTGGGTTCAATAGGAGGTTCCAAAAAGTGGGTCCTCCTATTGATCCTTGGATGCATCCTTGTGTAGTTTTTGTTGTGTGCTCTTGTTCCACGTATCGTAAGGAAATTTCTCTATTTTCTAGATAACTGTCTATTAGTTTTCTTAAATTTATTGGGCATCCTTTTTCTGCTAGTCTGCATTTTATTATGGGCCACCATGCTGCATCAAAAGCTCCCTCTATGTCAAGGGATACTAGGGTTATTATTTGTTTTTGCGTCAGTTCGTGTTTAACTAGTTCCATGATGTCATATAGGGAGTCTTCTGTGCTGCGTTGGGGGACAAAGCCATATTGTTTTTTGTTCATTTTTGGCAGTATGTGATGTCTTATGCGATTTATCACCAATTTTTCATATATTTTGCCAAGTACGGATAGAAGACCTATTGGGCGAAAAGATTTGGGGTGTGTAAAGTCGGTTTTTCCGGGTTTGCGTAGAACGATTACAGTTGCCTTTTTCCATTCTGTTGGAAAGTGTTCTAATTCTAGGCATTTATTTATTATTGCTAAAAATAGGTTTGTGTTGGATCTTATGGCTTTGGAGCAAATATCAGCTGTAAGTCCATCACTTCCTGGAGCTTTTGTTGGCTTGAAAGTATTCAGGATTTGTTCTAGTTCAGAAGTTGTGAAGGGTGGATCTACTTCGTGTTCCGTTGTTATTTTATTTATTTCTTCTGCAGTTTTGCGTATTTGCGTATGGTAAACTTCGTCATTTTCTATTTTGTCTTCTGGGAAGAAGGTTTCTGCCATCCATTTAGCCGACTTTTCTGCGTCCAGCACTTTTCCTTCCTTTACCAATAGTGTCCCTTCTTGGCGTTTTGATGCACTTTTTATAATTCTGTAGACACTTTCCCACATATCTTCTTTCTCTTGTTTTGTGCAAAATTCTTTCCAGCTTGTGGTTTGTGCTTTATTAACTTCTGTCTCATAGTTTTGCTTCGCTTCTAAATATTCTTCTATTACCTTGGCTTTTCTTGTTTCTGCTGCGCATCTTATGCGCCTTTTCTTTGTGGTCATATCTCTTTTAAGATGGAGCAGTTCGTCGTTCCACCACGGTAGTTGTTTCCCTATTTTAGCATTTTTTATTCGGGGTATAGAGTTCTCGCATGCTGTTGTTATGCAATTTGTGTAATTTTCTATTTGAACTTCTATTTCCTTTACTTGGGTTATGTTCCTTACATTTTCTACAGTTAGAGAAGCATTAGCTATCGCCTTTTGGAATTCTTCTTCGAAAGATTTCCAATTAGCTGCTTTCGTTTTATATATACGCGTAGTTCTGCTTTTGGTAATTGTACTTTCCCCTAAAGTAAGAGCGTATACAACGGCATTATGATCGGAATTCGTTACAGTCTTGTCTACCCTCCAGTAGTTTATTCTTGGTATTAGCTGCTCCGTACATGCCGTTATATCAACTCTACTTGTGTATGTTCTTCCTCCTCTAACTGTCTCAAATGTAGGTTCATCTCCTTCGTTTAATATGTGCATTTGTTTTTCTTCCAGATATGCTGCCATCTGTGCTCCGCGGTCATCTTCGGACGCACTGCCCCACCAGGTACTCCACGCGTTGACATCTCCACCTATCAGCACCCTACTGCTGCTATCGTCCAGTTGTTTCAGGATATTGGTAAGTTCTAACAGTTGAATATTTATATCTAGGTCAGGTTCAAAATACACAGACACAAGAGCTATTTTTATATTCTGGTCATACAAAATTAAAGTTGTTATATTTTCTGATTGTAATTTAGGATTTATTGTAATGTTTAAATTGTTGTTGAATATAACTATTGCTGATTTTACTGGTTTATTTCTGTTTTGGGTTTTTTGTATGATTCTTGTGCCTGTGTACCGTTTCATTTCTCCTATCGAGCCTACATATGGTTCCTGGACGAGTGCAATGCTTGCTTTTCTGTATATGGCTTCATTTATTAGGTCATCGGTTGCCATTTTGCTTCTTTGCAGATTTGCCTGAATTATATGATGTTGGGTGCTAATTTTGTGGGTTGTGTCTGCGTGGTTGTTCCCCGTGACAACTTTAGCAGTAACATATGCTTAGCCGCGCTATTCCGTCCCACTTGCGACGAACTGGGCACATGTTGTCGAATGCGTTGTGATTAGCGTTTCCTATTTTTGCGTCTGTACAATTTTTGCAGGTTGGCTCTTCGCCCTCTCTGTGCTCTAGGCAGTCTGCCCTGAGGTGAGCTCCACCGCAATGGGAGCAGAGGTCTTTTTCCTCTTTGCACAGTTTTCGGCCGTGGCCAAAGCCTAGGCATTTGGTGCACTGGATCACTGGGGACTGGTCCTGGACGACTCTCTTTTGTATATCTATATATACTTTCCCAGAGGTAGTCATGTTTCCCCACACTTTTGGTGAAACTTGCAGGATCACATGGTTTTCGTGTGGGTTTCGTGCTCTGCGGCGGTATTTGACCACTGCACGGAAGTCCTCCTCTGGGATACCGTCAGTAATGTGCGCGTTCTGTTTTTTGATCGCGTTGATTATGTCGTCGTCGGTATTGTAAGACAACACATCTTTGATTATAACTAAGGGATCCTTATTTTTGGCGGCTTCCACTTTAAGGTCCTTGCAGCCGCTTTGTATCTTTTTAGTTATATTTTCAACATCACTTTTGTTGCCACAGCTAATAACGATTTTTTGGTTTTTCACCTTTCTAATTCTGTCGACGTGGAGCCCGCTGTTCTTTGCGTCGACTGCTGTGCGTACTTTGTTTAGAACCACCTCACTGGTATCATTTGTGTTCTCCGATGAGATTATGACGCTGTGTTGGGGCACGCTGGTTCGCTCTGTAGGCGCCGGTTTTGGTGCCTGATATTTCGGAGCTTTTGAAGCAGCCACAATTTCTGCGTAAGACTTTCTCTCTTCTAGGAGAATCTTTTTTATTTCTTTCACCTCTTGGAGGATTATATTCTCTGTATTTTTATTTTCTGTTTTATCCGTGGGTTTGGTTACGCTTTTGATTACGTGCCCTTTTTCTAATTTTTTAATCATCTCCAGCATTCCCTCCAGGCTGGTGACAATTTGATTTTTATAATTTCTTTTGAGGTTGCCCGATGCGTTAACACAAGACATTGCCTCATCAAAAAGATTTTGCGCCGATTCTGTAAACCGACTTGACGCAGGTTCTGATCTCAGCATGGCCTCAGTGAGATTCCTGCGTGCTTTTGGCGTTTCGGTTATGGCACTACTAATGAGGGATGTTTCAGGCGGCGTAAGGCGCTTGCTTATAGGAGATCTAGTGGTCATTTTGCTATTTTAGTTTTAGTTTTATAAATTTAAAATAATAATTTTTCTGTACTAGTTAAAAAGATTCTTGCAGTTATTTAGCCTATTTTATATTCTGATTATAAAAGTATTGTTATAATCTAATATTTAAAACAATAAATTATAGCAAATTCTTTACGACAATTTTGTAATGAATTTGTAAAATTTTTTATTTTAAGAAATTTTTAAATTTAATAGAAAATAAAGTAAATAATTTAGGACAATAAAACAAAAAGAATTAGATGCGTTTTGCTAAAATCTACTTACAAGCTAAATTTTATAACTATTAGATAAAACTAAGTGGTTTTATTCAAGTTTCAAATTTTTTAATTTTAAGGGGAATTTTATTATATTTTGGAGAGGTCCAAATTATGAAATATAACTGAATATTATAATCTATTAATACTTAAATGTTTCTTAAGAGTTAAATAATATTTATAATCAAAAAACAACTTAATATCTACAGTAAATCAAAAGTTATAAAGTGTTCTGTTATTGACGAAAATGGTGATTTTTTAACGATTTTCAGGAATTTTTTCCTCCTAAACTATAAGAGATACAGAAAAATTTAATAGAATAAAAAAGTTGTGTCTTAGATAGATCTATCTAAAACTACCTAAAAATAAGAAATTTATTAAAACTGAAAAAAGTTATACCTAAAAAACAGTGATTTTTAAGACGATTTTTAAGAAAATTTGTGATAATTGACTATAAATATGAAAATAAATTTAAATTTAAAACTTAAAAATACGAAAAAGATGCCTTAAGGGCTAAGCTAAGTAATAAAAGAAAAATGAAGAAAATCGGACAAGTACTTTTTTAATTATGAATTTTTCAAAATTTTTGGGGTTAGCAAATTTCGACCAAAATCCACCTAAGCTCCGATGCTTTCATACAAAAGACATCAACGCGTCAGGCAGATGTGTCAGCAACATTGACTTTACTATGGAAATTTTTCTAAGTGATTTTATTTTGAAGAAACTATTGAACTGAGATATTTTGGGTCAAAGGGGGGTTTATAGGGTGGGTCAAGAGCTACCTAAGAGAATTTTTTCAAAGACGTAGGGTGAAATTTTTGGTTAGGTTAGGTTAGGTTAGGTTAGGTTAGGTTAGGTTAGGTTGGGGTGCAAGGTCGGATAGAACCTCCACGTGTGCCCGGCCCATTGTAGGTCCCACTTCACACGTGCGGTGGGAACGACAATGGGTTCGTGCCGGTGCATCCTGGGCGCCTTCGTATATAATCCCTTTGGGGATTGTATACGAAGGTGGCTAATAATCCGACAATTGGGGGGGAGCTCGGCTGGCTGACCCGGGTAGCCTGGGTAACGGCAGCCGAGCAGGGGTAAACCGCAACCCCGTACATGGTGCGGGGCCGGGGGCTGTCATCCTTCGGGATGGGAGCCGCGAGGAAGAAAACCTCTATAAAAAATTACGAGAGGGGGGTCTACGGGCCCAGCTCGCTTTGCGAGCATGTCGGGGGCGTGTTCCGGTCTGAAGACTGGTTCCGGCCCACCCGCAACCCTGTACGTTGTGCAGGGAGTGGGGGCCGCCACATCGGTGGGGGCCGCGTGGAGATAACCACTCTAAAAAATCCTCAAAGGCCCGGCGCTGGAGTAACGTGGCGTCGGGCGCCCGTGCGCGGGTGGTTGGCGGAGAGCGTCAGCCTGCTAGCGACACCCTCAGGTACCTCCCGCCCCCTGAGGTGTATTTAGGGTTACCCGGGTACAGGGGTCTCTGCCCGGGTGGACCGATTAATTCCCCCATACTCGTGGGAACAGAATGGAGTTGAATTTACAAAAACAAATTTTTACCAGAAGTAGGTCCGAGAAGGACGGCGGAAAGAAGGCGCAAGAGGCTACACCCAAACAGCCAGCGACAACTAAACCTGTTGCAAAACCTAGGAAGCAGCTTACTTCCAAGAGTGAAGACAAGATGGATACGTCGAGTCCAGTACCATCGACCTCGACTTATTTGACGGACGTGTTGCTTCGAAGTAGAAGCCCATCCTCGGATTCCTCGATCGACTCAGGAACTGAGACAAGGAAGAAGAAGCGTGCGCGCAAAAATGAGTCAATGCCTTCGGGGGGCAGTGGCTCTGATGATGATGAAGAAACACCAGCGACAAAACCCTCTGCAGCAAATAAAAGAGGGCTGCCTACTGGCGCACCAAGACTGACGGAATCTGATCTCGCCGCCGCCAGGCGCAGGGAACTCGAACTTGTAGAAGACGAGATTGAACTGAAAGCGGTCAAAGCTCTGCCTCCGCTGAGCCATGAACAGGCCGCTCTCAACTTAAGGGAGATGCCGACGAGCTATATCTGTGAAAAGGTTCATGGTATTGCTGACGTTATAAAGGAGGTAGCAACGAAATCGGGCCACCTGAAGGGGACCTATGTCCGCATCCTGAAGGAGTCAGCTGCCCGAATAGACGAAATCGTAAACTTCATCGCGAACCGCAACCAGTCGGAAAATTTACGTGCACTGGAAAGTAAACATGCCAAACTGAGGTCTGATTTCGCGACAATGCATAAGGGCTTCGGAATCGTCAAAGCAGAGAATGACAAACTGCGGAAAGAACTGGAGGAGCTGAAGGTAGAAGTAGAGGTTCTTAAAAGAACCCCCTCGGCACCCCAACAGCAGAGTACAAATACAGCAGTTGACACGGACCGGATTCTGGCAATAATGAACGCCAGGTTTGAAGGTCTTCAAGAACGGCTACTACCAGAACCACGGCGACGGCCTCCGCTTGCATCTGACCGAGTAGGGAAACAGCAGACTACTGCTCCAGAAGAACCCTGGCAGATTGCGACCAGTCGCAAAAAAGCAAATAAGACGAAGAAGAAGGCAGCAACGCCAGCGACAACAACCGCAACGGCTGGCGCGCCGACTTCGAGGAAAAATCCGACCTCAAAGCCTGCTGCTATCGCCACCTCTCAACGGGCACCCGAGGACAGGAATACTGCACAATCGGGCAAGAAGAAACCGAAGGCAAAGAAAAAGAAAAAGAAGGCGGGAGTCAAGGTGCCAAAGACTACCGCAGTGGTGTTGACCTTGCAACCGGATGCAATAGAAAAAGGCGTCACATATGCCCAGATAATTGGCCGGGCCAAGGAACATTTCTCCCTAAATGAGTTGGGAATTGAAGGCGGAATAAAAATTCGAGAGACGGCTACCGGAGCTAGGAAGTTGGAAGTGCCTGGGGCCGACAGCGGAGAAAAAGCTGACTTATTAGCAGAACGGATGAGAGAAATACTCTCCGATGTAGCACGAATCGCCAGACCTACAAAAACGGTGGCGATGCGTATCACGGGATTAGACGACAGTGTGAACGCCGCGGACGTAGCCGCGGCCGTCTCAACTAAGGGCAGCTGCCCTCTAGAACAGGTGAAAGTTAGTGAAGTTCGCACTGGACCGGGGGGATCCCTTACGGCACTCGTCAAGTGCCCAGTCCTTGCGGCAAATTCTTTAACGCAGACGGGCCGACTTCAAGTCGGCTGGAGCATCGCACAGGTGCGGCTACTTGAACCACGCCCTATGCGATGCTTCAAATGTATGGGCGTTGGGCATACCCAACCACGATGTCCCTCAAAAGTTGATCGCAGCGGGCTCTGTTTCCGCTGCGGTAAAGAAGGGCACAAGGCGGCTCAGTGCTCCGTAAAGGAGCCTCGATGTTTAGTGTGTGCGGAGGCGAAACTTTCGGCAACCCACGTGATGGGAGGCAAAAATTGCAAGCCGCCAGCCACAAAGGGCGCAAGCCCTGATGAGAGGTCAGTGCGCGATCAAACGCAAATAGAGGAGGGAATGTCGGAATGAGACGCCGACACCTTCGGAAGACGGGGGAAATTAGCTCCTCGCACCCCTCTATAGGAGGGGCGTACGGGATGCGACCCGCCTATGCGAGTAATGGCAGGGGGCTGTGCAAGTGCACCTCCCCCTCCCTCCCAGCAGGGCCAGCGGGCGCTGGATCGGCAATACTACGCCCGCCTTGCACGGTCCTGCTAGATTTGGGGGACGCCCAAGTGTGCCGGGCATCCCCCCAAACATGAAGAGGCCTGAGAAATCGGGCCGCCGGGGTGGTGCGGTAGACCTCCGACAGGGACCCCGTGCTGCCACATACCGGATCCGAGGGCACGCCGCAGTGTTTTAGTGGGTAGGCCTTCGGGCACCCACCAGGCGTCCCTCGTCGGGTGGGTGCTCGAAGGAGAGCCCCACATAACCCTGCCGCCCGCCAAGCGACAGGGTATGCGTAAGGCATTTCACTGCGTTAAAAAAAAAAAAAAAAAAAAAGGTTAGGTTAGGTTAGGTTAGGTTAGGTTAGGTTAGGTTAGGTTAGGTTAGGTTAGGTTAGGTTAGGTTAGGTTAGGTTAGGTTAGGTTAGGTTAGGTTAGGTTAGGTTAGGTTAGGTTAGGTTAGGTTAGGTTAGGTTAGGTTAGGTTAGGTTTTTTTTTTTTTTTTAAATTCTCAGTTGTTAGATTAGTTAATGTTTTTAATAGGGCAAATTAAGGATTTACTTGATTCGCAGTGGCTGTTAGCCATGATAGTATTTGGTGAGTGTTTCAAAGCTCCTTCCCGTGTATGCCATTCCATACATACAGGGGTAGAGGGGTTTTGAGTGGGGGCAAGAAATTAGAGGACAGATATGATGCTTAGGGGGTGAAAAATAGATCAATAGGATAGACAGGAAAGGAAGGAAGAAATAAGATGGACATTATGTCCGACGACCGATATGATGGTAAGTCGTAGAGGCGAAGGTAAGACCTTGCGCTTATTGTGATAAGGTAAGTGGTGTTTTTTTTTTTTTTTTTTTTTTTTTTTTTTTTTTTTTTTTTTTTTTTTTTTTTTTTTTTTTTTTTTTTTTTTTTTTTTTTTTTTTTTTTTTTTTTTTTTTTTTTTTTTTTTTTTTTTTTTTATAATTTACATGATATTGATGATGATTTTATTTACAGGTGTTGTCTGGAGCTTCATGGGTTATTGAATGACTTCAATCTGGAGAAGGTGTCCTGTACGAAAGAGCAGAATGATTTGACGAGCCGGGGTTTTGCCATGATGTCGGCTAAGATGAATGGGTTGCCGGCGAAATTGCGGCATTGTGACGTGTAACTGAATCTACTTGCTGCGAATCTGGGGCATTCTTCGATTAGATGTTTAGGAGTTTGAGATGAGGAATTGTCGCATGGGCATAAGTCGTCGGGGGTTATGTGGAATCGGAAGAGGTATGCCTTGTGACCTCCGTGTCCAGTTAAATATTGCGTGAGATAGAAGTTGGGTGATACTTTGGAATGGAATTCATGCGCGAGGTGTGGTGTAGGAAAAATGGCGCGAGTGTGCGACCCCTGAGCAGATTGGAGGTATCTGTCCACCCATGTGGCGTGGACTTGAGAGCGAGACAGTTTCTTGGGGTACGAGATCGGGAAGTGACAATAGGCAGGAGATGAGTGCGAAGCAGCTGCAGCTCCAGCGGCCTCATCCGCCATACAATTGCCAGCGATCCCCGAGTGACCCTTGACCCAGCAGAACTTGAGAAGTCCGTGTACGTTGTGGGTTGCAATGGTTTGATGAATCCTGAACACCAAGGGGTTCGAGCTGCTACGTTGGCCTAATGCTTGCAGGGCGGATTGTGAGTCGGACAGGATGAGAGTGTGAGGATACTTTCTCTCTGCCGCAAGCTGGCATGCCTTCCAAATAGCGAACAATTCTGCTTGGAAGACGGAGCAAGCGGAGTGTAATTTGAATTTGCGGATGGTCGTGCATTGGGCTCCGCGGCGATCTGGATCGATGCAGACAAGCGCAGCCCCTACAGAGCCGTCCTCCTGCTTACTACCATCCGTAAAAATTTGGATGCTGTTGAGAGTGCATGCGCGATCTATGCGCTCTTGTGTGGGAGTGAGGTCGTATGTAACCGACACTCTTTTGGAGGGATGCATCATCTGCGACAGAGATGTAGGTAACTCATAGGGAATATCGGCGGGAAGGAAGGTGGTATGGTTTGTGAGGCGAGTCCTTTCAATCTCCCTTGCATGAGTGATCTCAAGGTCGAGAGGCAGGAATCTTGCTAGGGCCAAAGCCGCGCAGGTGGAGATGGTGCGGTACCCTCTAATGGCTTTTATGGCGAAACCTCTTTGTGCAGATGCCAGGGTTTTCTTGATGTTAGTTTTGGAGGCAACGTGACCCCATACGCCCGCCGCGTATGTAATCGTTGGGACTATTACATATCGATAGATGGAGTCGATGTTTTCGGGGTGTGCCCCCCACGACGGCCGCACGAACAGACATAACCTATTGAAAAGTCGGATGATTTTGCTGGTGACATGCTTGACGTGGCTAGAGAAATTGAGGCGGTTGTCGATGATGATTCCCAATAATTTGAATTCCTCTGAAAATATAATGGGAGTGCCGTCCATGGTAATTCTGGCCATGGCGGCTTTATTGGAAAACGCTAGGGCCTTGGTCTTATCAGGGCCAAAGGTGAGTTTGTATAATCGCCCCCAAGCACTGACTATTCCCAGCGCTTGAGTGGCAGCATCTTGTAAGGAGGTGGGATTCTTGCCTGTGACGATCAACAACACGTCGTCCGCGTAGGCCTGTATATGACAGCCCCTCGGGAGGGGTTGTTCAAGAAGATCGTCCAGGAGTAAGTTCCAAAGGGCCGGCCCGCAAGCGGACCCTTGGATGCATCCTCTTTCCATTTTCCTCTGAGCACTGGCGCCGGCGTAGGCAAGTAGTGTTTCTCTTTCGCTCAGGTAATTGCGGACCAAATCAATAACGTTGGAGGGGCACTTGATCTTATGTAGCCGGTGAATTATAGCCGGCCACCAGGCTCGATTGAAGGCTGATTGGATGTCCAAGGAAATGGCCGTGCATAGGAGCCCAGAAGCCTTTGCAGATTTAATGTGATCAACTGCTATGTTAAGTGCGTGGGTGGTGGAGGTGTGACGGCGAAAACCGAATTGCATGGGATGGAGGTTACCAGTAACGGCCTGGTGGTGGGTGATCCGGTTGGTAAACAACTTCTCGAGCATTTTTCCGAAGACGGAGATAAGCCCAATAGGGCGGTGATTTTTGAGTGAGCTGCTGTCTTCAAGGCCTGGTTTAGGAATGATTTTGATGACTGCCGTCTTCCAGTACCTCGGAAAGTACCCAAGCCGAAGACAGCAGTTCATCAGATCGGTGATGAGTTCGGGAAAGTTGTGGGTCACACAAGCGCATATATCAGCCGTTAAGCCGTCAAGGCCTGGTGCCTTCTTGTGAGACATCCCTTGAATCGCTTCGAGTACTTCATCCTGAGTAAAAGGTGGATCATCTGGGAAGTCAGCTGAAACATGACAGGATTGTCGAATGCGAGTTTGTTGCGGTGAGTCCGCTTCAGTGGGGTCAGAAGGAAAGAAATGAGTTAGGAGAGCCTCTGCCGTGGTTTGGTTGTTGTCGGTGTAGTGTCCGTCCATCTGAATGACGGCCGGAGGCTTGTTGGGAGCTCCAGACCGGAGAAGGCGATTGGTCATAGTCCAGACGTTCTCTCCAGTTTGGAGCTCGCAGAATTCTCGGAAGTTTTTGGAGGACTCTTTCTTGATCATTTCAGCATACTCCTCTTTCAGAGCGCGGTGTCGCTCGGCGAGGCGTTCACATTCCGCTTGAGTGGAATCGCTGCTCCGAGCCCTAAGGGCGTCTCGGCGGGCAGAGTTGACGTCTCTTTTGAATTTGGTCAGCTCCTCTGTCCACCATGCTGGTCGTACTTTCTGAGTGCCGTGGCCAGTGCGAGTTGGAAAAGATGCAGCAGCAGCTTCGTTGATGCAGGTGGTGAGATTCAATACGAATCTGTCTAAGTCAAATGTGCTGAGAGTGCCAAAGTTGGTGCTGAGCAGGTCGGCGTCTGAGATCCTTGAGGCCAGAGTCTCTTTAAAGCTGACCCAGTCGGAATCTTTGTCGATTGTGTATCGATAGGTGGAGGTGGCCGGCGAGTATGGTAGAGAAGATGCCGCGGTAGAGAGGTCAAACTTGATCATCTTATGCATCGTAGACGTAAGAGCCTCTTCATCCACGCGCCAGTTATTGATGCAGTCAGCCTTCTCGCTGGAAACTAGCGTAAGATCGACATATGAGTATCGGAAAGCACCATGTGTCACGGTTTCGAATGTGGGGGTGTCGCCCGAGTTACAGCAGTGCCAATCGCTGCTGAGAATGAGGTCCGATATGAGCGCGCCCCTAGAATTAATGCGGCCGATAGGGTCCCAGGTGGGGTGCCAGCCGTTGAAGTCTCCTCCAACGATGCAGTGAGTGCCTGTGCCCTCTATGCTATGCAGAGCGTTGTGAAGACAATTTATGGTGTCAAATGTGTCAGTCCTGGGCTCGACGTATGCCGATACGATAAGCCAATATGAGTTGTTGAGGAATATCTTTACAACCGCTAAATTGGGGCTCGATAATTGTGGGAGAAAAATTGCGCCGAGTTTCTCACACAGATCTTTCCTTATGACTACTGCAGCTTTGACTACTCTATCGGCTTCGATTTTTTGAAAAACATGTGTATTATGTATGTTTTTAACAAATTTGTCAGAGCCAGTGTAAGGCTCGGACAGTAAGGCAATATGTGAAGAATTTTTGGTGAATTCATGTAAGAATTCTCTAAAACCTGATGTGGAGCGATCTATGTTACACTGAACAAATTTAAGATTAAAATTATGCGGTGGTACCATAGTCTATTTTATTTAGGATCTTATTTTTCATGATTAGGTGTCTTGGGCAGCTAGGTGAGAAGATTGAGTGATCTGTACTCCTGTTTAATTTGAATCGGGCGTTGTAGTTGATGCAGCTTGTGCACATAGGTTTTAGAGAATTCTTTTTAGACTGGCAATCGGGTTCGGTGTGATCTGTCTTTCCACAGTGGGCGCATACCGCAGGCGCGGAACATCTGGCCTGCGAGTGTCCAAACTGGGCGCATTTACGGCACTGGATAAAGGGGGAGAATTCCTCCATGTGAACCCGTTGATACCGGGTTCGGATGCGTGACATGCCTTTCAAGGTTTGCCATGCTGCCGGAGAGGTCTCCACAATAACATTATAAAGGTTCGGGTTCCTATTATTCTGAACGAATACCAGTTTAAGGTCACGTTCAGGGTTGATGCTGGTCAATTCCTCGTTGTCCTCTACAAGGGTTGCAATAAGCTCTTCCCTAGGGATGTCCTTGCTGACGCCCTTGAGAATGATTCTAGGGAGGATTTTCCGCTCAGGTTCCGCTTGTGCCCCCTGTTGGTCCCGATTTATCAACGCAATGGATGTTTCTACATCCTCGGCTTTGTCTAGTTCTATCCTAAATTTCCCCTTGGAGAGCTTCCTGATGTTTGAGACACCGATCTTAGCGCTCGACTGTCGGAGGTTTCTGTCTAGGATCTTGATCGCGTCTTCGCGAGTGGGGGACTCTTTTCCGCAAGATAAGATGATGGCAGGCCGAGAGCTGCGCTCATTGTCCATTCTTGCCAAAGAGTGCCGTGTGAAGCTGGGAACACTCGGCGCTGGAGGAGCTGCGGCCATTTGGGCGTAAGAGCGAGTTGTTGTGGGAGCCGCAGTAGGTGGTGTCGTTTTGGATAATTCCGAGCGGACGGCCTTGGACACGGCGCGCTCGATGAGCACGGAGAGTTCCTTGCTAACGATTCCTCCTTGTTTATCAGGTTTGTCCGTGGGTTTATTGCTGCTTTCAGAGGTGGGGGGTACGATCCCGGTTGAAGCGCTGGGGCTGTCAGTTTGTGCGTGATTCGGAAGGTTCGCGAGGTATCCGTGCGAGATCTGTGCAGCATTCCTAATCCAATCTTTCTGGATCTTGGTGAGGCCGCTTTTTGCGTGATCGATTCGCCAACAAATGCCTTTGAGAAGTATAGACATATTGCTAACCATTTCCTCAAGATTAGCAGGGCTAGATGGTGTGGAGAAGGGACTATCCAAGTCAACTTCGTTTGGTGGATCCGGGAAGTATTTGAGTTTTTGGGACGCCGTTGATTTAAGCTTCCTCTTCTTCGGGGCTTCGTTGGATAAAGGTGGAAGCAGAGTACCCAAAGGAGTTTGAGGATCGAGGGGCGGATGGATGGTTGAGGGATGTTGTGCATTGGGAAGAGATGTTTGTGAGGTAGTCCTTTCCCTGTCGTCAAGAACCTGAAGACCATCAAACGAGTTGGGGCTCGTAAAAGGGCTGTGTGTTGAGGATTCTTCGGAGAATCTGAGATTCAGAGACGTAGGGGTGAGATGGGGCGTAAGATTGCCGCCTTGTGAGACATCGTCTTCAACTTCGGGGCAATAAGCGGTGACGCCGCCCGTTTGTTGGAGAGTAGTCGATCGCAACCTTGGCTTGGGTGGTGGGGATCGAGCAACGAATGCCATATTGTACTAAAATTTTTAATCGAAATTTTACCCCTCATAAACAAATATACAAATAAATTTTTTAAATATAAAACTAGTAAGTGTTTAAATCTAAGAAAGTGAGAGCAGTGTTAAACTCTAAATAATAAACAAACTTAATCCTAAAAACGTAAAAACTATAGACAAATTATCTACTAAAAACTATGTTTATTTAAAAATGAGATTTAAAATATATAGTTAAAGATTGTGTGAAAACTATAATGTTTATAGAAAAAAGTTATTTAAATATTATGTTATTTATGTTAAAAACTAACTAAAATGATGTATTAAACAGTAAATCAACTAATATTAATAGTTTGGTATGAATTTCAAACCTAAAGAATTTCTGAGTGAAAAAAGTGAAAATTAAAATGATGATAAAAAAAAATATTTATTAATGAATTTGATTGGAGCAACAATATATTGTAGGACTAAAAGAGTACTACAATAAACTTTAAGCAGTAATAAAATATCTCTTGTGGTTAAAAAAATATAATGTTATCTAATATGATCTAAAAAGGGTGTTTTATGGGAGATTTTTGAGATTTATTTACTCGGAAAGTATAAGAGATGAGGCAAAAATTAATTAGAATAAAAGTTAGGAATAAGCAATATCTACAAAAATAAAATGAGAAAAAGAAAATATTGAATTGGATAAATAGTTTTATATGAGTTTCTAAGTTAGGCAATTTTAAGGGAAAAAAAGGGAAAATTAAATCGTCTATTAAAAAAATATTTATTGATGAATTTAATTGGTGCAACAATATATTGTAGCTCTAGTAGAGTGCTACAATAAAGTTTAAACAGAATCAAAATATCTATAACGGTTCATGAAATATAAGCTTTTCTGTTATGTACGAAAAAGGGGTGTTTTTGGGTGAACTTTACGATTTTTTTCCTCGAAAAGTGTAATAGGGTTAGGTTAGGTTAGGTTAGGTTAGGTTAGGTTAGGTTAGGTTAGGTTAGGTTAGGTTAGGTTAGGTTAGGTTAGGTTAGGTTAGGTTAGGTTAGGTTAGGTTAGGTTAGGTTAGGTTTTTTTTTTTTTTTTTTTTTTTTTTTTTTTTTTTTTTTTTTTTTTTTTTTTTTTTTTTTTTTTTTTTTTTTTTTTTTTTTTTTTTTTTTTTTTTTTTTTTTTTTTTTTTTTTTTTTTTTTTTTTTTTTTTATTTCGCTGTTCCTCTAACGTAATCAGAGACCTTATTTACGGTTCTAATTTTACAATTGTTGTTTTACTACTCTTTCATACTAGTTCTCGCTTGTTTTCTTCTCGCACTTTCATTCAACATACTTGTTCTTTCTTCCATGCATCTCTTTCTTTCTGTTAACGGATGGGATGTCCGCCTATTTCTATCGTTGTTTTTATTTTTAATCGGGTAAATAAAGGGTAACTCACTTTTTGTTTTCTATTCTTACATCATTTCTTGTAGTTATTTGTTGTGCTTGTGTGAGCTTACATTGTATTTTCATGTCTATTATTAGTTTTGTTACATATTTTACAGTCTATTCCTTACTAGTTAATTGTTACTACTTTTGATTACATTTCTTATCTTAATATTAATTATTATTTACTGTGTTTTCTATTTCTTTTGTTTTCTACATTTATGTACTTATGTATATATCTTAAGATTACTTCTTACAATGGTTACATTTCTTATCGTAATATTAATTGTTATTTACTGTGTTTTCTATTTCTTTTGTTTTCTACATTTATGTACTTATGTATATATCTTAAGATTACTTCTTACAATGGTTACATTTCTTATCTTAATATTAATTGTTATTTACTGTGTTTTCTATTTCTTTTGTTTTCTACATTTGTGTTCTTATGTCTATATCTTAAGATTACTTCTTACAATGGTTACAACTTGGTTTTCAAAGTTACAGTATAATTCTATATTATTTTTGTCGTAGTAAACTGATACATGTTTGTTACTGCTAGGTGTTTTATGGAAATTTTTATATATATCATCCTTAACTTATGACTACTATTCTTTCTTATTATTATTTATCTTACATAATCTATGCATGTTATCATATTCCTTGTTTTACAAGATTTTCTTTCTAATTTTGTCTTTTACATGTTAACAATTTTATTCTAGGTGTCTATCGTTTTGCTTACAATCTTCAGTTGTTGTTGTGCTATTGTATTATCTTATAATATCTATTCTAATTCTATTTACTGTTGTGTTAATTGAGCCAGTAGACTAAAGTTTGTCTCTTTTGGTTTGTCTCTAAGATGTTATTATCCTTATTACTCTATTGTCTATTTATTTTGCCATAATATGTGTTATAACGCGTATGTATGCTAATGGATACATATTTGTTATGCTATTTGTTTGCTAATCTTATTTGGTACTTTTTCTTTAGGGAATTAATATAGTTTGTTCGTTTTATTTTTCCGTTCCAGGCTTTTGTTTGGTTGTTAATTATTTTATGTCGTTCTATCTTGATTTATCTAAGTTGTTACGTGATTATTTTTATAACGCCTATATATACTTTATTTATATATAATTGTTATATATTAAATGCTTTATTTTTGTTTATCTTGTTCTGTGACGAATTTATTTTTGGGTTATTATTTTCCTAGCTCATCACCGTTGTTAACCAACTGTGCTTTGCTGAGTGTTTGTCAAGTAGTTGTATTTGTGTTTTTGTATGTGTCTGTGTTTTGTGTAGTCTGTAGTGCTTTGTTTAGTGTCGGTTGTTCGCTGGGTGGGATACTAAGTATGTCATCCAGCGAGCGCTTGAAGTGTGGTGTGTTACGTGTATGCTGTGGTGGATCGTGCCAGGTAGTCCCATTTCTGTCGCACGGGGCATTCGTCACTGAAGGCGCTGTGTTCGCGATTTTCTAACTTGGCTTTGGTACAGTTACTACATTGTGGTGCCAATCCGGCTTGTCTATCTGGACAGTCTTGTCGCATGTGCAGGCCGCCACAATGGCCGCACTTAACAGCGTCTTCAGTGCAGAACCTTCTGCCGTGCCCGTACGCCAGGCATTTGGAACATTGTATGAGGGGAGACTGATCCTCCACTCTGACCCTCTGGAGGTCTACGTGGAGGAAGCCAGCCCCGGTCATACGCCGCCAAATCCTTGGTTTAACTTGTATGACGACATGAGCGGTTTGAGGGTTTCTGGTTTGCTTTTTATACTTTATAGAAAGCTCACGTTCTTCCTCCGTGGCGTCCTGGAAGATGGTGTTGTTCTGGGCAAGAATGGCCTGGATCACCTCCTCGTCATTATTGTCCAGGACGACGTCTCTCAGGATTATCAGTGGGTCTTTGTTTTTGATGTCTGTGAACTGGAGGTCCCTTCCTGCCGTCTCGATCTTGGTCTTCACTCGTTCGAGTTCTTCCTTGGTTGTGCATCCAACTATGACCTTTTGGTCCCTCGCCTTTCGCACTCTATCTATCTTCAGTCCCTCTTTTTTAGCATTTACTACTTCTCTGACGACTCCAATTACCTCGTCATTTGTAAGCATTGGGTTCGTGGAGGTGATGACGATAGAGTGCAGGGCCGGCTGTTGGACACAATGCCTAGCTGTAACGTTGGCATACGTTCTCTTGGTGGTCTGGGTTGGGTGTGTGTATTCGCGGGCCGGTCGGTCATCTGTGGGGGAAAGGGTTTCCAGCACTTCTCTGGCTCTCTGCAGCTCTTTTTGCATTGAGACTTGATGGCTCTTGAGCTCTTGGAGTTGGTCCGCTTGGTGTTTAATTAGTTGCCGGAATTCTTCACCGACGGCCCCGCCTCGCTCGTCGCTGTTCGCCTCATTGAGGCGTACTTCGACAAGCGCCCGTAGGTCATCGACTTTTCCCTCTACTCGATCGACCCGCTGTCCACCTAGTTTGGTACCCTGTTTAGTCCATTTTGCTGCGGTGGTTTCTGTGGCCTTATCTACAAAAGTTTCGAGGCCATGGAATCGTCCCTCTATGACCTCTTCCAACTCTGTGATTCGATCAATTATAGTCTGCTGGGATGAGAGGCTTGCGTCATGGCGGGCCGCAGTTGACTTTGCGGCTTCTTCCTGTTCCTTTATCCTCTTCCCTATCTCGAAAAGGATGGTAAGCCCCTTGTCGGCTGTCTCCAGCAGGAACTGCTTTACGTCTCTCCGCAGTCCCGTGTAGTCGGCAATCTTTATTGGAATCTCTTCCATTGCCTTCATCATCTCCTGCAGGAGACAGTCGTCCGTCTTTTCTTTTATCCCCG
Source organism: Calamotropha paludella (assembly GCA_927399485.1). Classification (NCBI taxonomy): domain Eukaryota; kingdom Metazoa; phylum Arthropoda; class Insecta; order Lepidoptera; family Crambidae; genus Calamotropha; species Calamotropha paludella. The sequence goes on along the minus strand of OV656830.1, from coordinate 46,623 downwards.
CTCCAGTCCTTGTAAGCTTCTCCATTAGGCTGAGTGAACGCCTCTTCACTTGTGGCCTCTTGATAAAAGTTGTGCCCGAGTCTTGATTAGGAGATTGCTCCGGGGAGAGGTTAGGTTAGGTTAGGTTAGGTTAGGTTAGGTTAGGTTAGGTTAGGTTAGGTTAGGTTAGGTTAGGTTAGGTTAGGTTAGGTTAGGTTAGGTTAGGTTAGGTTAGGTTAGGTTAGGTTAGGTTAGGTTAGGTTAGGTTAGGTTAGGTTAGGTTAGGTTAGGTTAGGTTAGGTTAGGTTAGGTTAGGTTAGGTTAGGTTAGGTTAGGTTAGGTTAGGTTAGGTTAGGTTAGGTTAGGTTAGGTTAGGTTAGGTTAGGTTAGGTTAGGTTAGGTTAGGTTAGGTTAGGTTAGGTTAGGTTAGGTTAGGTTAGGTTAGGTTAGGTTAGGTTAGGTTAGGTTAGGTTAGGTTAGGTTAGGTTGGGGTGCAAGGTCGGATAGAACCTCCACGTGTGCCCGGCCCATTGTAGGTCCCACTTCATACGTGCGGTGGGAACGACAATGGGTTCGGGCCGGTGCATCCTGGGCGCCGTCGTATATAATTCCTTAGGGGATTGCATACGACGGCGGCTAATAATCCGACAACAGGGGGGGAGCTCGGCTGGCGTCCTGGGTATCCCGGGTAGCGGTGGCCGAGTATGGGGAGTTTTAGGCGACGCCAGTTCTGGTGTCGCCGAGGGAGCTCGTAACCCTGTGCGTAGTGCAGGGCCGAGGGCCGCTACCTTCGGGTGGGGGCCGCGGGGAAGACAACCCCTCTAAAAAATCACCCGCGGGGGGCCTTCGGGCCAACAACGGGGAGCTCGGCTGGCGTCCTGGGCATCCCGGGTAGCGGTAGCCGAACATGGGGAGTCTTAGGCGATGCCAGTTCTGCCTGGTGTCGTCGAAGGAACTCGTAACCCTGTACGTAGTGCAGGGCCGAGGGCCGCTACCTTCTGGTGGGGGCCGCGGGGAAGACAACCCCTCTAAAAAATCACCCGAGGGGGCCTTCGGGCCCAGCTCGCATCAGCGGGCAAGTCGGGGCGTGCTCTGATCCGAGGATCGGTTCCGGCCCAACCGTAACCTCGTACGTGGTGCGGGAGCGGGGGCCGCCACTTCGGTGGGGGCCGCGTGGAGAAAACCACTATAAAAAATCGTCAAAGTCCCGGCACTGGGATTCGTGGTGTCGGGGCGCCTCTCGGAGGTGGCCGGCGGAGCGCAGTCGGCCCATTAGCGGTCGCCCTGGGGTACCTCCCGACCCCCCAGGCGTAAGTAGGGTTACCCGGGTACAGGGATCTCTGCCCGGGTGGACGTCGTTTCTCCCATACTCGTGGGTTTCAAAATGAATGTTTGTAAATCAAAAAACAAAAATCAAAAGCGGGGTTCAAAACCAGGTTCTGGTGGAGAACGGAAGATGGACAGCGCACAGGGTCCGGGGCAAAACAGTGCACAAAAGAAGATCACACCCCCAAAGGAGGGTTCAGCGGTGAGGGAGCGCTCCCCTGTTTCAACCGCAGCCAAAGACGGAAAGAAAAAGGTGACACTGAGGTTTCCCCCCACCCGGAGGGAACAGTCTCCTCAGGAACCCATGTCCGAAGAGTCTGAGGAGTTGGAAGAAAGTTGCTCGGACGAAGAATCGGAGGTAGAGAACGAGGCAGCGGAGGAGAGGTTCTTAGGCTTCAAATCCGTTGATAAAGAGGAGCGGAAGTCATGGAAGTGGCTCCGGGACGACGCGGAATGGAATGCTCGAAGCATGAAAGAGCAGCTCCAAGAAGAGGGAAATGAGCTGGATCCCCACACCAGGGACGTCCTAACGACGCGACTGAGCGGGATGACTAGGGCAATGCAGGGCATGGCTGACCTTTGCAGGCAGGTGCTCACCCGCGAAGGAAAGAGGATGGCGGACCTGCTCAGCTTAAACCGCAATCTCGTCGCTACGGTGAAGCTGCTGAGCCGTGACGTTGAAAAGATGAAGGCAGAGGCGGCGAAGAACCCGAAGCCCGTTCAAGAGGCGCCCTCAAATAAAGATGGGATACTACAGGCAGTATCCAAGGCCGTAGACGAGCGGCTGGCAGCCAACGACGGCAAGCTTCTCCAAGCTGTGAAGCAAGCGGTGGAGGAACGACTGACGGCGTGGGAGAAGCGAACCGCCCACCCTCCGAAAGGAAGGAGCGTGCAACCAGCGACGGAGGCCAGAGCAGCAGGCCCAGTACAAAGGGAGATAGTGGTAGAACTCCCACCGCCCAAGCGGATAGAGACTTGGACGGAGGCGGTTAGCCGTAAGCGTCGTAGGAAGGAGCAGATGCGCGTAGTAGCGGCGGAGGCCAACCAGAGTGTGGAGCAAAGAGTGACGGCACCACAAAAGCGGAGATCCCAGCAGAGGGTGGACTTAAACCCACCGAAGACGGCGGCGGTCACACTGACCTTGAAGCCAGAAGCAATCGAGTGTGGTGAGACCTACTCCCACATGCTGAGGCGGGCCAGGGCAGCAGTCTCCCTCCCTGACATAGGCATCACTGCTGAAGTCAGGACAAGGGAGACGCAAGCGGGGGCAAGAATAATTGAGGTGCCGGATGAAAGTGGAGTGCTGGCGAATCGGCTCGCAGAGAAGCTGCGTCAGGTGGTCGGAGATGTGGCCGTGGTATCCAGACCGGAGAGGACCGCAAATCTGCGGATCTCCGGCCTGGATGACTCAGTCGAAGAGGCAGATGTTACTGGAGCCATAATGTCGAAGGCAGGATGCCCAAGGTCAGCAATTAAGACGAAGGGGATGAGACCTGGATCCGATGGTCTCGGGTGGTTGATAGTGAACCTGCCCATAGCAGCCGCAAAAACAGTTAGTGCAGACGGAAGACTCCGCGTCGGCTGGAGCACAGCAGAGGTTAGGGTGTTAACCGCCCTTCCCCTGCGATGCTTCAAGTGCCTATCCCTCGGGCATACGAAACCCAAATGCCCCGAGACGACGGACAGGAGTGGCCTGTGCTTCAGGTGCGGGGCGCCTGGTCACATGGCCGCCTCTTGTAAGAGGGAGCCAGCATGCTCGGTGTGCGCCGCCTTCGGGCGGCCGGCCGACCATGTGATGGGCAGTCGCAGGTGCGACCCACCGGTGGTGAAGGGGACCTCCCCTTCACCACCGGTGGACCCCATGGAGGTAGGGGCACCCAGCCCGTCGGGTGCCCAACCCCCCCCGTAAAAACGCTCGGGGGGGACAGAGCCTCTTCCACCCTTCCCTCGCGGGAGGGGCGTGAAGACGCCGGAAGCGCGGGCGCGTGCGGGGGTCGCACGTGGAGCGCTTGAGGAGGACCCTCGGGAACAGCATCCCCCGAGGGTAGGACCCTCACTCGGAAACTACGGGTGATAACGGAGTTTTCTCCCTTGTCGCCCGGCGTGGCCGAGAGGGGGCCCGATGGGATGGCGACCGCGGAAGCCCTCCGGGAACTTTTGTTTCCGGGGGACTTCCGCGGACGCACATCCCGGTGAGGTGGGGGGGGGGAAGGCCGTTAGCACACCTCGGCCGCCTCCGGCCTGCGGGGGGCGGGGCGACCGCGCCGCCTGCGATGGCGCCTGGGAACTTGTTCTTGGGTGATCATCGCGGGCGCGGGAGTCTCGTCCCTTGTGGGTCGGGGGTCGGTCGGGGGGTGTGGTTTATTCCTTCCCTCACCGAAAGGGGGCCAGCGGCTGTCGGGGCGGGAGACCGGCAGTCGCATTGCACTTGGCCCTCAGGCGTGCGGGGTGTTCAGGGCGTCACGGTTCACCCCGTTGCTCCGTCCCTCACGGAGCATAGGCGAGGTCCGCCCACGAGCGCGGACCCACACTGGAGCGGGTTGCGGTCGATTCCGGCCAAGGGCCCCGCGACCCGCTCCAATGTGTATTGGGACGCCGTAGTTTTTAGTGGGTAGGCCTCCAAGCCTTTACCGGGCACTCGGCCGGGTAGAGGCATGGAGGAGAGTCCCACATATCCACCGTGTTCTCCCGACACGGTGGAATGCCTAATGCATTTTCTACGAAAACAAAAAAAAAAAAAAAAAAAAAAGGTTAGGTTAGGTTAGGTTAGGTTGGGGTGCAAGGTCGGATAGAACCTCCACGTGTGCCCGGCCCATTGTAGGTCCCACTTCATACGTGCGGTGGGAACGACAATGGGTTCGGGCCGGTGCATCCTGGGCGCCGCCGTATATAATTCCTTAGGGGATTGCATACGACGGCGGCTAATAATCCGACAACAGGGGGGGAGCTCGGCTGGCGTCCTGGGTATCCCGGGTAGCGGTAGCCGAGTATGGGGAGTTTTAGGCGACGCCAGTTCTGGTGTCGCCGAAGGAGCTCGTAACTCTGTACGTAGTGCAGGGCCGAGGGCCGCTACCTTCAGGTGGGGGCCGCGGGGAAGACAACCCCTCTAAAAAATCACCCGCGGGGGGGCCTTCGGGCCAACAAGGGGGAGCTCGGCTGGCGTCCTGGGCATCCCGGGTAGCGGTAGCCGAGCATGGGGAGTCTTAGGCGATGCCAGTTCTGCCTGGTGTCGTCGAAGGAACTCGTAACCCTGTACGTAGTGCAGGACCGAGGGCCGCCACCTTCTGGTGGGGGCCGCGGGGAAGACAACCCCTCTAAAAATCACCCGAGGGGGCCTTCGGGCCCAGCTCGCGTCAGCGGGCAAGTCGGGGCGTGTTCCGATCCGAGGATCGGTTCCGGCCCAACCGTAACCTCGTACGTGGTGCGGGAGCGGGGGCCGCCACTTAGGTGGGGGCCGCGTGGAGAAAACCACTATAAAAAATCGTCAAAGTCCCGGCACTGGGATACGTGGTGTCGGGGCGCCTCTCGGAGGTGGCCGGCGGAGCGCAGTCGGCCCATTAGCGGTCGCCCTGGGGTACCTCCCGACCCCCCAGGCGTAAGTAGGGTAGCCAGGGTACCGGGATCTCTGCCCTGGCGGTCCGTTATATCTCCCAAACTCGTGGGAATAACTATGAATGTATATGATAAACCTAAATCTAAAAGACGTGGTCCGAAGCCATCTTCTGGTGGAGGACGGAGCATGGACAGCGCACAGGGTCCGGGAATAAACAGTGCCGAGTCAAAGAAAAACTCCAAGTCGGAGAGGGAGCGCTCGCCCGTTGCCACACGGGCAGCCAGCCTCAAGCTGAGGTTTCCGCCAACCAGGAAACCCCCTCAGGATGCCACTACCGACGAGTCTTCGGATGAGACTCCAGACGAGGGATGGGAGGAGACTGCGACGCCAGAAGAGAAGTTTGTGTGTCTCAGGTCTGTCAGGAAGAAGGAGCGCAAGAGATGGCAGCGGCACCGGAACGGCGCCGTGGAACACGCGAAGTGCATCCAGAAAGGCCTTCAAGACGGGGCAGACGTCCTCGATTTCGACACCCAGGAACAAATGGTTGACGCGCTGAAAGGTCTGATGGACTGCATGCTGGGAATGTCAGACCTGGCAAGGGAGGTCCTCACTCGGGAGGGGTCGAGAGTCGCGGAGATCATTCAGCAGAATGAAAAACTCAGCTCCGAAATATACGCGGCGAATACGAGGCTGCACGCCGAAGTAGAGGCCCTAAGAAAGGAAGTCGCGGAGCTAAAAAGGGCCGAGGCTACAAGAACAGTGGAGCCAGCACAGGAGAGGCCCACGTGCAGCGATGACATGCTTCAAGCAGTTAAGCAAGCTGTAGACGAGCGGTTGGCGGCTTGGGAGAAGCCCGCTAGCGAGGAGAGGATAATGCAAGCGGTGCGGCAGGCAGTGGACGAACGATTGTCGAGCTGGGAGAGGCTGGGAGAGAGTCAAAGCACGGCGGAGGATAGACCGGCAGGTCCGTTAAGAAGAGTGGAAGAAGCAGTGGTGCCTTCACCATCCACCCGAGACGGAACCTGGGCCGAGGCAGTAGGCCGAAAGAAAAAACGGAGGGAGGCTATAAAGCGCAGAGTGGCGGGGAACACCCAGGCAAAGTCCCTAGAGCCGAGGATAGCAACAGCAGTAGCAGCATCGCAAAAAAGGCCGAGACCAAAGCGCAGAGTAAAACTTCAGCCTCCGAAGACGACGGCGGTAACCCTGACCTTGAAGCCGGAGGCGCTGGAATGTGGGGAGACCTACGCCCACATGATGAAGAGGGCCAAGGCGGTGATCTCCCTCGCCGAGATGGGTATTACGGCCGGGGCACGGACCAGGGAGACTCAGGTAGGAGCGCGCCTAATAGAGGTGTCCGATGAGAGCGGCGTCCTAACGGACAGACTTGCGGAGAGGTTGCGCGAGGTCGTCGGCGATGTGGCTGTGATATCCAGACCGGTAAAGACCGCAGATCTGCGGATCTCCGGTCTAGACGATTCGGTTGAGCCAGAAGAGGTGGTAGAAGCCATGATGGCTAAAGCGGGATGCGCAATGACGGCCATCCAATTGAGGGGCCTAAGACCTGGCGCCGATGGTCTCAATTGGACAATAGTGAGATTGCCTGTAGCCGCCGCCAAGGCAATCAGTGAAGACGGGAAACTCCGGGTCGGTTGGAGTACCGCAGAGGTAAGGGTGTTAACTGCTCTCCCTCTGCGTTGCTTCAAGTGCCTAGGGCTGGGGCACACGAAACCCAAGTGCCCAGCCAGGGAGGACAGAAGCGGCCTGTGTTTTAGGTGCGGGGCACCCGGTCACAGGGCCGCTTCTTGTAAACGGGAGCCAGCGTGCTCGGTGTGCGCCGCCTTCGGGCGGCCGGCCGACCACGTAATGGGAGGTCGCAGGTGCGACCCACCGGTAATGAAGGGGAAGTCCCCTGAGCCGGTGGCCCGTATGGAGGTAGGGGCACCCAGCCCGTCGGGTGCCCAACCCCCCCCGTAAAAACGCTCGGGGGGGACAGAGCCTCTTCCACCCTTCCCTCGCGGGAGGGGCGTGAAGACGCCGGAAGCGCGGGCGCGTGCGGGGGTCGCACGCGGAGCGCTTGAGGAGGACCCTCGGGAACAGCATCTCCCGAGGGTAGGACCCTCACTCGGAAACTACGGGTGATAACGGAGTTTTCTCCCTTATCGCCCGGCGTGGCCGAGAGGGGGCCCGATGGGATGGCGACCGCGGAAGCCCTCCGGGAACTTTTGTTTCCGGGGGACTTCCGCGGACGCACATCCCGGTGAGGTGGGGGGGGGAAGGCCGTTAGCACACCTCGGCCGCCTCCGGCCTGCATGGGGCGGGGCAACCGCGCCGCCTGCGATGGCGCCTGGGAACTTGTTCTTGGGTGATCATCGCGGGCGCGGGAGTCTCGTCCCTTGTGGGTCGGGGGTCGGTCGGGGGGTGTGGTTTATTCCTTCCCTCACCGAAAGGGGGCCAGCGGCTGTCGGGGCGGGAGACCGGCAGTCGCATTGCACTTGGCCCTCAGGCGTGCGGGGTGTTCAGGGCGTCACGGTTCACCCCGTTGCTCCGTCCCTCACGGAGCATAGGCGAGGTCCGCCCACGAGCGCGGACCCATACTGGAGCGGGTTGCGGTCGATTCCGGCCAAGGGCCCCGCGACCCGCTCCAATGTGTATTGGGACGCCGTAGTTTTTAGTGGGTAGGCCTCCAAGCCTTTACCGGGCACTCGGCCGGGTAGAGGCATGGAGGAGAGTCCCACATATCCACCGTGTTCTCCCGACACGGTGGAATGCCTAATGCATTTTCTACGAAAACAAAAAAAAAAAAAAAAAAAAAAAAAAAAAAAAAAAAAAAAAAAAAAAAAAAAGGTTAGGTTAGGTTAGGTTAGGTTAGGTTAGGTTAGGTTAGGTTAGGTTAGGTTAGGTTAGGTTGGGGTGCAAGGTCGGATAGAACCTCCACGTGTGCCCGGCCCATTGTAGGTCCCACTTCATACGTGCGGTGGGAACGACAATGGGTTCGGGCCGGTGCATCCTGGGCGCCGCCGTATATAATTCCTTAGGGGATTGCATACGACGGCGGCTAATAATCCGACAACAGGGGGGGAGCTCGGCTGGCGTCCTGGGTATCCCGGGTAGCGGTAGCCGAGTATGGGGAGTTTTAGGCGACGCCAGTTCTGGTGTCGCCGAAGGAGCTCGTAACTCTGTACGTAGTGCAGGGCCGAGGGCCGCTACCTTCAGGTGGGGGCCGCGGGGAAGACAACCCCTCTAAAAAATCACCCGCGGGGGGGCCTTCGGGCCAACAAGGGGGAGCTCGGCTGGCGTCCTGGGCATCCCGGGTAGCGGTAGCCGAGCATGGGGAGTCTTAGGCGATGCCAGTTCTGCCTGGTGTCGTCGAAGGAACTCGTAACCCTGTACGTAGTGCAGGACCGAGGGCCGCCACCTTCTGGTGGGGGCCGCGGGGAAGACAACCCCTCTAAAAATCACCCGAGGGGGCCTTCGGGCCCAGCTCGCGTCAGCGGGCAAGTCGGGGCGTGTTCCGATCCGAGGATCGGTTCCGGCCCAACCGTAACCTCGTACGTGGTGCGGGAGCGGGGGCCGCCACTTAGGTGGGGGCCGCGTGGAGAAAACCACTATAAAAAATCGTCAAAGTCCCGGCACTGGGATACGTGGTGTCGGGGCGCCTCTCGGAGGTGGCCGGCGGAGCGCAGTCGGCCCATTAGCGGTCGCCCTGGGGTACCTCCCGACCCCCCAGGCGTAAGTAGGGTAGCCAGGGTACCGGGATCTCTGCCCTGGCGGTCCGTTATATCTCCCAAACTCGTGGGAATAACTATGAATGTATATGATAAACCTAAATCTAAAAGACGTGGTCCGAAGCCATCTTCTGGTGGAGGACGGAGCATGGACAGCGCACAGGGTCCGGGAATAAACAGTGCCGAGTCAAAGAAAAACTCCAAGTCGGAGAGGGAGCGCTCGCCCGTTGCCACACGGGCAGCCAGCCTCAAGCTGAGGTTTCCGCCAACCAGGAAACCCCCTCAGGATGCCACTACCGACGAGTCTTCGGATGAGACTCCAGACGAGGGATGGGAGGAGACTGCGACGCCAGAAGAGAAGTTTGTGTGTCTCAGGTCTGTCAGGAAGAAGGAGCGCAAGAGATGGCAGCGGCACCGGAACGGCGCCGTGGAACACGCGAAGTGCATCCAGAAAGGCCTTCAAGACGGGGCAGACGTCCTCGATTTCGACACCCAGGAACAAATGGTTGACGCGCTGAAAGGTCTGATGGACTGCATGCTGGGAATGTCAGACCTGGCAAGGGAGGTCCTCACTCGGGAGGGGTCGAGAGTCGCGGAGATCATTCAGCAGAATGAAAAACTCAGCTCCGAAATATACGCGGCGAATACGAGGCTGCACGCCGAAGTAGAGGCCCTAAGAAAGGAAGTCGCGGAGCTAAAAAGGGCCGAGGCTACAAGAACAGTGGAGCCAGCACAGGAGAGGCCCACGTGCAGCGATGACATGCTTCAAGCAGTTAAGCAAGCTGTAGACGAGCGGTTGGCGGCTTGGGAGAAGCCCGCTAGCGAGGAGAGGATATTGCAAGCGGTGCGGCAGGCAGTGGACGAACGATTGTCGAGCTGGGAGAGGCTGGGAGAGAGTCAAAGCACGGCGGAGGATAGACCGGCAGGTCCGTTAAGAAGAGTGGAAGAAGCAGTGGTGCCTTCACCATCCACCCGAGACGGAACCTGGGCCGAGGCAGTAGGCCGAAAGAAAAAACGGAGGGAGGCTATAAAGCGCAGAGTGGCGGGGAACACCCAGGCAAAGTCCCTAGAGCCGAGGATAGCAACAGCAGTAGCAGCATCGCAAAAAAGGCCGAGACCAAAGCGCAGAGTAAAACTTCAGCCTCCGAAGACGACGGCGGTAACCCTGACCTTGAAGCCGGAGGCGCTGGAATGTGGGGAGACCTACGCCCACATGATGAAGAGGGCCAAGGCGGTGATCTCCCTCGCCGAGATGGGTATTACGGCCGGGGCACGGACCAGGGAGACTCAGGTAGGAGCGCGCCTAATAGAGGTGTCCGATGAGAGCGGCGTCCTAACGGACAGACTTGCGGAGAGGTTGCGCGAGGTCGTCGGCGATGTGGCTGTGATATCCAGACCGGTAAAGACCGCAGATCTGCGGATCTCCGGTCTAGACGATTCGGTTGAGCCAGAAGAGGTGGTAGAAGCCATGATGGCTAAAGCGGGATGCGCAATGACGGCCATCCAATTGAGGGGCCTAAGACCTGGCGCCGATGGTCTCAATTGGACAATAGTGAGATTGCCTGTAGCCGCCGCCAAGGCAATCAGTGAAGACGGGAAACTCCGGGTCGGTTGGAGTACCGCAGAGGTAAGGGTGTTAACTGCTCTCCCTCTGCGTTGCTTCAAGTGCCTAGGGCTGGGGCACACGAAACCCAAGTGCCCAGCCAGGGAGGACAGAAGCGGCCTGTGTTTTAGGTGCGGGGCACCCGGTCACAGGGCCGCTTCTTGTAAACGGGAGCCAGCGTGCTCGGTGTGCGCCGCCTTCGGGCGGCCGGCCGACCACGTAATGGGAGGTCGCAGGTGCGACCCACCGGTAATGAAGGGGAAGTCCCCTGAGCCGGTGGCCCGTATGGAGGTAGGGGCACCCAGCCCGTCGGGTGCCCAACCCCCCCCGTAAAAACGCTCGGGGGGGGACAGAGCCTCTTCCACCCTTCCCTCGCGGGAGGGGCGTGAAGACGCCGGAAGCGCGGGCGCGTGCGGGGGTCGCACGCGGAGCGCTTGAGGAGGACCCTCGGGAACAGCATCTCCCGAGGGTAGGACCCTCACTCGGAAACTACGGGTGATAACGGAGTTTTCTCCCTTATCGCCCGGCGTGGCCGAGAGGGGGCCCGATGGGATGGCGACCGCGGAGGCCCTCCGGGAACTTTTGTTTCCGGGGGACTTCCGCGGACGCACATCCCGGTGAGGTGGGGGGGGGGAAGGCCGTTAGCACACCTCGGCCGCCTCCGGCCTGCATGGGGCGGGGCAACCGCGCCGCCTGCGATGGCGCCTGGGAACTTGTTCTTGGGTGATCATCGCGGGCGCGGGAGTCTCGTCCCTTGTGGGTCGGGGGTCGGTCGGGGGGTGTGGTTTATTCCTTCCCTCACCGAAAGGGGGCCAGCGGCTGTCGGGGCGGGAGACCGGCAGTCGCATTGCACTTGGCCCTCAGGCGTGCGGGGTGTTCAGGGCGTCACGGTTCACCCCGTTGCTCCGTCCCTCACGGAGCATAGGCGAGGTCCGCCCACGAGCGCGGACCCATACTGGAGCGGGTTGCGGTCGATTCCGGCCAAGGGCCCCGCGACCCGCTCCAATGTGTATTGGGACGCCGTAGTTTTTAGTGGGTAGGCCTCCAAGCCTTTACCGGGCACTCGGCCGGGTAGAGGCATGGAGGAGAGTCCCACATATCCACCGTGTTCTCCCGACACGGTGGAATGCCTAATGCATTTTCTACGAAAACAAAAAAAAAAAAAAAAAAAAAAAAAAAAAAAAAGGTTAGGTTAGGTTAGGTTAGGTTAGGTTAGGTTAGGTTAGGTTAGGTTAGGTTAGGTTAGGTTAGGTTAGGTTAGGTTAGGTTAGGTTAGGTTAGGTTAGGTTAGGTTAGGTTAGGTTGGGGTGCAAGGTCGGATAGAACCTCCACGTGTGCCCGGCGCATTGTAGGTCCCACTTCACACGTGCGGTGGGAACGACAATGGGTTTGGGCCGGTGCACTCTGGGCGCCTTCGTATGTAATCCCTTCGGGGATTGCATACGAAGGTGGCTAATAATCCGACACAGGGGGGGAGCTCGACTGGCTGACCCGGGTAGCCTGGGTAACGGCAGTCGAGCAGGGGTACACCGTAACCCCGTACATGGTGCGGGGCCGGGGGCCGTCATCCTTCGGGATGGGGGCCACGAGGAAGAAAACCTCTTTAAAAAATTACGAGAGGGGGGACCTCACGGTCCGTTCTGCACGTCGCCCTCTGATTGCAGAGGGTTGTAACGTAGCAGGCATGGGAGGCGGCGAAGTAGCCGCGGGACCCATCTTTGGGTCAGAGGAGCCAGGTGTGGCTTCTGAGACGGGCGACCTTTTCAGGTTGCGGTTTCGGGTCGGCGTCCCAGACGTTTCTGGGTAGCGGCGACGCGATTCGGGCTCGACCGGCGTCCTGGACATTCTGGGTAGCGGCGGTGCGAGCGGGGGCGGCGGGTCTGCTGGATCGCTAACGCGACCAGTGGACAGGCATTCGATGCCATCCGTCGGCCAACCCGTTACCCCACGTTGAGCGGGGCCGGGGGGGGCGTGCCCTTAATTGGGTGACCCTGAGAGGAGAAAACCTCAGTAAAAAACCCTAACCCCAAGTTTGCTGTCGCGAATTGGCGAGGGGGTGAGTGGCTGGTGGGAGACCAGTTCTTACACGGCAGCGGAGCAGGGGACCGGCGGCCCCCCTGTTTCGAGAACCCTACGCTTGCCCGGGTATGGTGCCTCTGCCCGGGTGGACCTTGTTTTGCAACCTAACTCGTGGGAACAATTATGAAATCCTTAAAAAATAAAACAAAACCCCTTAAAGATGGAAAAGACGGGCCCAGCTCAGGCGGAAGCGAGCGTACCCTCACGGGCGGAGAGCCTAGCTCAGGCGGAAATGAGCGATCAGACGTAACTAACGTCACTTTGTCGGATAAGGGAACGGAAACTTCTATTCCCAAGATTCCAGGGGGCTCTAAACAAAAGAGCAAAACTGGACTTCGTCTAACATTCGGAGGCAAGCTTACACGCCCTAATGCGACAAGCGCCTCGGAAGATGAAATGATGTCAGCCGAAGAAGAAGGAAGAGATTCCTCACCAGTCCCTTCAACTCAAAGCAACATCACAGCTGAAGAAACTAGGAAGAGACCTATTGAAGAGGTGGAGACTTCCACTGAACCGTCAACAGGATCTGAGACGGATACTGCGGTCCCTGCTAATAAACCTAAAGTAGCAAAGACTCGTGCAGGACGTGGTGGACGCACAATCACCACCGGTCAACATGTCGGCTTGGCTAAGGCCAAAGAACAACTCAAAGAAATGGAGAGATGCGCGTATGAGGCGGAAGCGGACCGAATGCTTGCCGAATCGCAATTCTGGTCTGCTGATGGTGACCCACTGCGCAGATCTGCCCGGCTTTCGCAACGAGCTACATCGTCGCAGAAAGGAAAACAGGAGGAAGGTCCGGCCGATATCGAAGACCTATCGGCGGATCCCACGTGCAGTAAGGCGTACGAGACCATTGACGCCATCCTGAGAGTTGCGCGCACTAGTAAGAACCTTAAGGGCACGTACCAACGGGTTCTGATCGACGCTTCAGACAACCTGCGGAAGACAGTCGAAGCGCTTGCAGCTCGAACTACATCGGAGCAGATCCGACAGCTACAAGCCAATAATGAGCGCCTCAGCCACCAGGTGGAACTGATGCGCAAAGAAATGGCGGCCCTCCGCAAAGCAAATTCCGAGAGGTGCTCATGCGCACGGCCAAACCTGGATGGCCCTCATCACGAGCGCTCCGCGCTAGACAGCGACGGAATCGAAGATTTAAAACGTTCTATCATGATGTCGGTGGGAACAATGATAAACGCCAGGATAGAAGGGCTTCAACCCAGGCTCCTGCCGGATAAGCCGATCAGACCCCCACTGGCATCTGACAAAAGAAAAGAGGTGCAAACGTTTGCGAGCGTGGCGGCCTCCGCATCCACGGCTCAAAAACAATCAAAGACCGGAAAGGGCAAGGTCGCTCCCACAACATCTAGAGCACAGTCCAACCCTGACCCAATTCCTGTTAGAAACGAAGAAGAATGGACGGAGCACACTGGCAGGAAAAAGAAAAATCGCGCCAGAAAACTCGCTGCCAAGGCGACAACGCCAAAGGCAACACCACCTGCTATGGCCGCGCCGACAAAGCCGGCGTCAAGACCTGCGAAAACGGGACCCGCCGATAGTACAAGAACGGCCCCCACAAAAAAGACGGCCAAGAAAAAACTCGTCGCCCCGCGAACGTCGGTGGTGGTGGTGACTATACTGCCGGATGCTGCGGACAAGGGAGCTACTTACGCCCAAGTCATGACGAAGGCCAGACAGGAGCTCAATCTGCAAAGCCTAGGCATTGAAGGCCTCAAAATTAAGCAGGCCGCAACTGGGGCAAGGCTATTGGAAATCTCCGGGCCAGACAACAATCCCAAAGCTGACCTACTGGCGGGTAAGCTAAAGGATATACTGGCAGACGTAGCAGCGGTATCCCGACCAACCAAATGTGCGGACTTACGCATTACAGGCTTGGACGACTCGATCGGAAGCGAAGATGTGGTGGCAGCGATCGTCGCCAAAGGGAACTGTACTGCAGATCAGGTGAAGGTAGGCGCGATACACACAGGACCCGGAGGAATAGGGTCCGCACTAGTGCGATGCCCGGTGTCTGCGGCCAAAGTGTTGGCATCAGCTGGCCGAATACTCGTCGGGTGGAGCTCGGCCCATGTCAAAGCGCTGGAACCCAAGCCAATGAGGTGTTTCCGCTGCATGGGAACGGGACACACTCGTCCCAGATGTCCAGCGCAGAAGGACCGAAGTCTAATGTGCTTCCGTTGTGGAGGCGAAGACCACAAAGTTGCAGACTGTCCGGCCAAAAACCCGAAATGTGCAGTGTGCGCAGACGCCGGGCGTCCTGCTGGACATATGATGTGCGGAAGAAAGTGTTCGCCACCTGTAACTAAGGGAAAAGGAGCTCCATTGACCCGGGCTCCACCTGCTACAGCCAATAACGCGGCAGTGGAGGAGGTAGAAATGAATGATGAACAATCGTCGCCTTAAGTTTCTACAGTGCAACGTGAACCACTGCATTGCTGCACAAGATCTTTTCATGCAGCACATGACAGAGTGGTCTATGGACATTGGCATTATATCCGAGCCGTACAGGGTGCCAAATAGTTCTGCATGGGTCGGGGACACAACAGGGACCGTTGCCATTATGGTTCCAGCAGGCAACAACGCCACACCTCTACTAGTTAGGGAAAGAGGTCGCGGCTACGTTGCAGCCACTTATGGGGGAATAGGGATTGTGGGTGTATACTTCTCTCCCAATGAAGGTGTGGCACCTATGCAGGACCTGCTGGACGCCTTAAGCGGAGTTGTGGGGAGACTATCGCCGGCACAAGTCTTGGTGGGAGGGGATTTCAATGCGAAACACTCCGCGTGGGAATCCCCTGTCACTGACGCTAAGGGCTTGATCGTCGCAGACTGGTACGCTGCATCTGGCCTATGTGTTCTGAACCACGGTGGCGTTTTTACTTGCGTCAGGCGGCAGGGGGGGTCAATAGTGGACCTTACGTTCGCTACCCCTGCCATCACGTCGCGTATCCGTGACTGGGAAGTGCTGGTGGAGCCTGAATCGTTATCCGACCACAGGTACATCTCATTTAGTGTGTCCGGAAGCAACAACCCTTCTAATACGCACAGTGGTGCATTCCATAGAGGTGTACACCGCTTTCCGAGATGGGTGGTCACAAAACTTAATATTGACCTAGCGGAGGAAGCAGCAATCGTGGCGGAATGGAGCTACTCCCCTAACGTGGCTGAGCAAGACGTCGATGCACAGGCGGAATACCTTCGCTCTTCATTAACATCAGTGTGTGACTCGGCAATGCCCAGATCCAAACCATTGAAGGGCAAAAATAGTGTCTACTGGTGGACGCAGGACATAGCGAATCTCCGTGCCGCCACCATAAGGGCGCGTCGAGATTATACGCGCTGTCGCCGCCGTAGACACTCAGAGGATGAAGAAAACCTTCTGCATAGAGCCTACCGGGAGTCAGTAAAGGCTCTCCAAACTGCCATCCTCAAAGCAAAAAGCGCAGCATGGGATGAATTTGTAGGGCAACTTGATAATGATCCGTGGGGGCGCCCGTACCGCACAGTCCGGAATAAGATGCGCCAGTCGGCGCCGTCCACGGAAACATTCGAGCCCGAACTCTTGACGGCTGTAATCTCTGGACTTTTCCCTGAGCAAACGGAAGAGGAATACCCCATAATGATTCCTCAAGCGGCCGAGACATCATCTACTCCAGATTTCCCCAGAATCACTGAAGAGGAAGTCAAAAATGCGCTGGACCATCTTACCACGTGGCGCAAGGCCCCTGGACCAGACGGTGTGCCGGGGAAAATCCTTCCCTTGGCCCTCAAACAGCTGGTAAATCGTTTTCTGGACCTACTCAACCACTGTCTGAACTCCGGGAAATATCCCAAAATTTGGAAGAGCGGAAGACTTTGCCTACTTGGCAAGGAGGGTCGACCACCAGACTCTCCCTCGGCGTTCCGTCCCATCGTTCTTTTGGACGAAACAGGTAAAGTCTTCGAACGGATTTTAGCTTTCAGGATAATTCAGCACCTGGAAACCGAAGGACCGAACCTGTCGGATAACCAGTATGGTTTCCGACGGGGCCGCTCAACTGTAGACGCGGTCCTGGAGCTGAAAAGATGGTCGGAGGAAGCCACCAGAAAGGGGGAGATAGTTATAGCGGTGTCGCTAGATATAGCGAACGCTTTTAACTCCCTACCCTTCGGTCGCATTATGGATGCGCTCACTTACCACCGTGTACCAGAGTACCTGAAGAGACTGATTAAGCAGTACCTCGAGGATCGCTGTATACTATACGTCAATAGGGAGGGGGAAATGGTCTCCAAAACTATGCAACGCGGGGTTCCACAGGGGTCGGTTCTGGGGCCGCTCCTGTGGAATCTTGGATATGACTGGATCCTCCGCGGAGCACTACTACCACGCATGAAGGTTCTGTGCTACGCGGACGATACCTTAGTCATCGCAAAAGGCCAAGACTTTGAGGAGGCGAGACGACGCGCGACGGTCGGCACTAATCTAATAGTGGAAAGAATAGGGCTGTTGGGACTAAATGTGGCTTTGTCCAAAACAGAGGCAATAAGCTTTTATGGCCCAAGAGGCAGACCACCAGCCAATGCCCATCTGAATGTGAACGGACAAAGGGTGCCTATTGGCCCTCATATTAAATACCTTGGACTTGTCTTGGATAGCCGCTGGAAGTTTAATGAACACTTCCAACGGCTGTCCCCCAAACTGGTTAAGACTGCCACTGCGCTAAGCAGGCTTCTCCCCAACTTAGGGGGACCAAATACCAGCTGCAGGAAGTTATATGCGGGAGTCGTTAAAAGCATGGCAGTATACGGTGCTCCGGTATGGGCAGGATCGTTGAGTGCGGAGACAAAAGCCCTTCTCCGCAGGCCCCAACGAATTATTACTACCCGCGCCATCCGAGCATACCGTACGACGGCGGGTGCCGTAGCTGGCGCGCTTGCAGGAATGCCTCCGTGGGACCTAGAGGCTACAGTTCTAGCGGAGGTCTATTTCTGCAGAGCAAATGCGAGGCGTAATGGTGAGCGCCCAAGTGCAGAAGAGCTGGTACCCGCCAGACGTCAGGCAGAGGAGGCTCTAGTAGAAAGATGGACGCATCAATTGGAGACATCACCGGCTGGTAGGAGGACTCTGGATGCCATAACACCTGTGTTGGATGAGTGGAGGAAACGCAAGAGCGGAGCCCTCAAATATCATTTGGTGCAGGTGCTTACCGGGCATGGGTGCTTTGGCAAGTACCTGCACCGAATCGCGAGAAGGGAAACAACTCCCATATGTCAGGAGTGCGGCGCGGCAGAAGACACAGCCCAACACACACTGGAGCTGTGTCCTGCCTGGACTAGAGAGCGCGCAACTCTCAGGAAAATCGTGGGCCAGGAACTCTCGCTTCCTTGCGTAATCAGAGCTATGCTAGGGAGCGATAGAGCCTGGGCAGCAGTCGGAGAATTCTGCGAGGTCGTAATGTCGCAGAAAGAGGCGGCCGAACGGCTAAGGGAAGACGACCCTCTTGCCGATCCGTGTCGACGACGTCGAACAGGCTGGAGGCGGCGGCAAGCTCACCGATTCCGATTCCTCCAACCGGACAATACGGGAAGCGGGTACAGCCCACCTGCATCCCGCGGGGGCCAGCAGAGGCCGGGCTTGGGAGGCCCGTCCCCTGCACCACACAGGCCTCCGCCGACGTCGAGCGTCCCACACGTCCCGGGACGCTCCTTCATTCTCCAATTCCCAACCTCAGGGGAATATAGACGGGTCCGCCTAGGGCGGACATCCACCGGCGGGGCCGCGGTAGTGTCCGCAAGGGTTCCCGTGACCCCGCCTGGTGCCATTGCTCCGTCGAACGACCTATCGTCTGACGATGATGGGTGGTTCGACGAACCAATGGCACTAAGGTGATTGAGGGGACGTAGTGGAGTTTTTAGTGGGTAGGCCCCTGCATACCAGTCTGACGATCTTTTGTCGTCAGATGGGTATGCAGGGGAGAGTCCCACATAACTCCCGTCCCACTCCCAACGGCGGGAGTATGCGAAAAGCATTTTCTCCACTATAAAAAAAAAAAAAAAAAAAAAAAAAAAAAAAAAAAAAAAAAAAAAAAGGTTAGGTTAGGTTAGGTTAGGTTAGGTTAGGTTAGGTTAGGTTAGGTTAGGTTAGGTTAGGTTAGGTTAGGTTAGGTTAGGTTAGGTTAGGTTAGGTTAGGTTAGGTTCCCGCGGGGGCCCGCAGGGGCCGGGCTTGGGAGGCCCGCCCCCTGCACTGCACAGGCCCTCGCTGACGCCGAGCGTCCCACATGTCCCGGGACGCTCCGTTATTCTCCGATTCCCGGTCATAGGAGAATATAGACGGGTCCGCCTAGGGCGGACTTCCACCGGCGGGGCCGCGGTAGTGTCCGCAAGGGTTCCCGTGACCCCGCCTGGTGCCATTGCTCCGTCGAACGACCTATCGTCTGACGATGATGGGTGGTTCGACGAACCAATGGCACTAAGGTGATTGAGGGAACGTAGTGGAGTCTTTAGTGGGTAGGCCCCTGCATACCAATCTGACGATCTTTTATCGTCAGATGGGTATGCAGGGGAGAGTCCCACATAACTCCCGTCCCACTCCCAGCGGCGGGAGTATGCGAAAAGCATTTTCTCCACTTTAAAAAAAAAAAAAAAAAAAAAAAAGGTTAGGTTAGGTTAGGTTAGGTTAGGTTAGGTTAGGTTAGGTTAGGTTAGGTTAGGTTAGGTTAGGTTAGGTTAGGTTGGGGTGCAAGGTCGGATAGAACCTCCACGTGTGCCCGGCCCATTGTAGGTCCCACTTCACACGTGCGGTGGGAACGACAATGGGTTCGTGCCGGTGCATCCTGGGCGCCTTCGTATATAATCCCTTTGGGGATTGTATACGAAGGTGGCTAATAATCCGACAACTGGGGGGGGGGCTCGGTTGGCTGACCCGGGTAGCCTGGGTAACGGCAGCCGAGCAGGGGTATACCGTAACCCCGTACATGGTGCGGGGCCGGGGGCTGTCATCCTTCGGGATGGGGGCCGCGAGGAAGAAAACCTCTTTAAAAAATTACGAGAAGGGGGACCTTACGGTCCGTTCTGCACGTCGCCCTCTGATTGCAGAGGGTTGTAACGTAGCAGGCATGGGAGGCGGCGAAGTAGCCGCGGGGCCCATCTTTGGGTCAGAGGAGCCAGGTGTGGCTTCGGAGACGGGCGACCTTTCAGGTTGCGGCTTCGGGTCGGCGTCCCAGACGTTTCTGGGTAGCGGCGACGCGATTCGGGCTCGACCGGCGTCCTGGACATTCCGGGTAGCGGCGGTGCGAGCGGGGGCGGCGGGTCTGCTGGATCGCTAACGCGACCAGTGGACAGGCATTCGATGCCAACCGTCGGCCAACCCGTTACCCCGCGTTGAGCGGGGCCGGGGGGGGGCGTGCCCTTAATTGGGTGACCCTACGAGGAGAAAACCTCAATAAAAAATCCCCAACCCCAAGTTTGCTGTCGCGAATTGGCGAGGGGGTGAGTGGCTGGTGGGAGACCAGTTCTTACACGACAGCGGAGCAGGGGACCGGCGGACCCTCTGCTTCGAGAACCCTACGCTTACCCAGGCATGGGGCCTCTACCTGGGTGGACCTACATTGTCACCATACTCGTGGGAACCATATGGATACATTGAATTTTAAAAACATGTTTGGAGGAGGAGCAGGCGAGAAGCCTAGGAAGACGGAGGAGCCGCAAAAGACTGCATCAAAGCAGTCCGCGGAAAAGTCAGAGAAGGAGGAGCCACCAAAGGCTGTCTTTAAACAGCCCGTGGAAATCACAGAGAGGAAGGAAAGGCTGAAGGAGCCAGTTGTCAGGCTCACCCGGAGCCCTGCTTTAGCAGCGATGCTGGCTGAAGAGGAGTTCGTCCCGATGAGCCGAAGCTCTTCGTGCTCAACTTTGATGGACGACTCCGATGACAACGCGCTTGGGAGCACACAAAGACGGAAGCGCTCACGATCTCGAGTAAGAGATGTACTCGATGATGACGAGGAAGATGAAGAGACCACCCCGGCGAAAATAGCAGCAGCTCACCGCGGCCGCGGCCGCCCCCCTACTACGGGCCAGTACATCGGCGTAGGCAAGATGAGGGCCGAGATGGCTGCTGCCAAAAAGAAGGAGCTACAAGATCAGCTAGAAGAAGAGGTGGTAACGGCGGCCAGCCGGATTCGACCACCGCCTAAGCCGAGACACGAGACGTGCATGGAGGAAGACACCGTCGAAGAGATGGCTTCGTGCGAACTCCTCAAAAGAGGTATGGATGGAGTGAAAGTGGTGCTCGAGGTAGCCAAAACATCTGGAAACCTCAAGGGCACCAGCGTAAAGGCCCTGCGTGACGCGGCCGACCTGATAGCAAAGGTCATGGATGGAATGGTGAGCCGCAACACAGCGGCCGATACCCGGAGATTAGAGGAGCGACTAAACCAAGCGACAAAAGAACTGTCGTGCACGGCGACCGAAAACTCACGCTTACAGCGTGATAATGCCGCCCTGCGGGATGATGTGGCGGGCTTGCGGCGGGAAGTGCAGCTGTTACGAGAGCAGCTAGAACAAATGAGTGAAAGCCCTCGCCCGTACGCAACAACTGGTAGGAGGACCAACACCGTGGGCACCATGTCGGTCGATGAACTCCGCCGGCTCATAGCGGAGCAGGCCGGCACCATGGTGAATGCACGAATTGAGGGGCTTCAAAGCCGGCTCTTGCCAGAAGAGCGTCTGCGGCCGCAACTGGCAGCGGATAGGAGAAAGGCTCCAGCATCGGCGCCGATACTAGAGTCGGGCACTTCTGTCCCTCCCAAGACAGTCACGGCCACACCTGCCGGAACAAAGGCCAAGAAGGACAAGAAGAAGCAGGCGAAAAAACAGGCTCAGTCCAGTACGGCGCCTGCGGGACCAGGGGCGAAATCAACTCCGGGCACAGACACTGGCTCCACAACAACAGAGGGGCCGTGGCAGACGGTAGGGAAAAGGGGCAAAGTAAAGAAGCCCCAGAAGCCCCAGGAGGCAGTAAAGAAGAACTTGCGGCAAGCAAAGAAGGTGAGACTACGCCCACCGCAAACCGCGGCGGTGGTAATCAAGCTTCGACAGGAGGCGCAAGAAAGCGGGGCATCGTATGCGCAAGCTCTCTTGGGGGCCAAACGGACGATCAACCCCCATGACTATGGGTGCGAAAAGGGTTTCGCCATCAGGCTTACCCAGACGGGTGCCCGAAAAATCGAGGTGCCAGCAGGCACAAGTGGGGAAAACGCCGATAGGTTGGCCGAAAAGTTGCGGGAACTGCTGGACCCGTCTATCGTCGATATCTCCAGGCCCACGAAGTGCGCGGAATTTCGTGTAATGGGCCTGGACGACACAGTCACAGCAGAAGATATACGGGCGGCGGTGGCAAAGACGGGTGGGTGCCCGGAAGCGGCTGTAGTCGTCGGCGATATACGCCCCAGCCGCTTTGGGATGGGCGCTTGCTTGGTCCGATGCCCGGTGGTTGCCGCCAAGCGTATTTCCGAGGGCGGGAAAAAGCTATTGGTTGGCTGGGTTTCTGCGGTTGTCAGTATTCTGCCGCAGAAACCCTTAAGGTGCTTTAGGTGCCTGGAGGTGGGCCATGTAAGAGCCATGTGCGAGTCAGCTGTGGACCGGTCTGATACCTGCTATCGTTGCGGGAAGACCGGCCACAAAGTGGCAGAATGCTCGAACTCGCCACGCTGCGCGTTATGCGTGGCAGCTGGGAAGGCGAGCAACCATCCTCTGGGCGGCCAAGCCTGTAGGGCTGCCCAGTCACGGGGGAAGACGGCCAACAGGCCTACCAAGAAGAAAGCCACGCCACCGGCCCCTAGCGCCACACCCGCAGATGGGGCCGAGGCGATGGAAGTAGCCGCCTCTGGAGCGGTAGAATAAGGCCGAAATGGGGTGAGGCCAAAAGGCCCAGACCCCATTATTGGTGAGAGTCGGGCGGCAGAGATGGGGAAGCTCTGTCGCCCATTGCAGGGCTTTCGTGGTGGATGGGCGCGTTCTGTGTTTCGGCGCGCCCACACCGAGGGAGGGGGCTTGTGAGCTCCCAAAGAGGGGTCCCAAGGACCGCCGGCGGCGGACCGCGGTAGTATCTTAGCTTCCCGTGGTTCGTCGCATAGCGGCAGTCGGAACACCGGGGGGTTTTAGTGGGTATGCCCGTCAGCCTTTTACTGACGGGTGAGTCCCACATAACCCCGCCGTCTCCCCAACGGTGGGGTATGCGTAACGCATTTCCCCCCGTAAAAAAAAAAAAAAAAAAAAAAAAAAAAAAGGTTAGGTTAGGTTAGGTTAGGTTAGGTTAGGTTAGGTTAGGTTGGGGTGCAAGGTCGGATAGAACCTCCACGTGTGCCCGGCCCATTGTAGGTCCCACTTCATACGTGCGGTGGGAACGACAATGGGTTCGGGCCGGTGCATCCTGGGCGCCGTCGTATATAATTCCTTAGGGGATTGCATACGACGGCGGCTAATAATCCGACAACAGGGGGGGAGCTCGGCTGGCGTCCTGGGTATCCCGGGTAGCGGTAGCCGAGTATGGGGAGTTTTAGGCGACGCCAGTTCTGGTGTCGCCGAAGGAGCTCGTAACCCTGTACGTAGTGCAGGGCCGAGGGCCGCTACCTTCAGGTGGGGGCCGCGGGGAAGACAACCCCTCTAAAAAATCACCCGCGGGGGGCCTTCGGGCCAACAACGGGGAGCTCGGCTGGCGTCCTGGGCATCCCGGGTAGCGGTAGCCGAACATGGGGAGTCTTAGGCGATGCCAGTTCTGCCTGGTGTCGTCGAAGGAACTCGTAACCCTGTACGTAGTGCAGGGCCGAGGGCCGCTACCTTCTGGTGGGGGCCGCGGGGAAGACAACCCCTCTAAAAAATCACCCGAGGGGGCCTTCGGGCCCAGCTCGCATCAGCGGGCAAGTCGGGGCGTGCTCTGATCCGAGGATCGGTTCCGGCCCAACCGTAACCTCGTACGTGGTGCGGGAGCGGGGGCCGCCACTTCGGTGGGGGCCGCGTGGAGAAAACCACTATAAAAAATCGTCAAAGTCCCGGCACTGGGATTCGTGGTGTCGGGGCGCCTCTCGGAGGTGGCCGGCGGAGCGCAGTCGGCCCATTAGCGGTCGCCCTGGGGTACCTCCCGACCCCCCAGGCGTAAGTAGGGTTACCCGGGTACAGGGATCTCTGCCCGGGTGGACGTCGTTTCTCCCATACTCGTGGGTTTCAAAATGAATGTTTGTAAATCAAAAAACAAAAATCAAAAGCGGGGTTCAAAACCAGGTTCTGGTGGAGAACGGAAGATGGACAGCGCACAGGGTCCGGGGCAAAACAGTGCACAAAAGAAGATCACACCCCCAAAGGAGGGTTCAGCGGTGAGGGAGCGCTCCCCTGTTTCAACCGCAGCCAAAGACGGAAAGAAAAAGGTGACACTGAGGTTTCCCCCCACCCGGAGGGAACAGTCTCCTCAGGAACCCATGTCCGAAGAGTCTGAGGAGTTGGAAGAAAGTTGCTCGGACGAAGAATCGGAGGTAGAGAACGAGGCAGCGGAGGAGAGGTTCTTAGGCTTCAAATCCGTTGATAAAGAGGAGCGGAAGTCATGGAAGTGGCTCCGGGACGACGCGGAATGGAATGCTCGAAGCATGAAAGAGCAGCTCCAAGAAGAGGGAAATGAGCTGGATCCCCACACCAGGGACGTCCTAACGACGCGACTGAGCGGGATGACTAGGGCAATGCAGGGCATGGCTGACCTTTGCAGGCAGGTGCTCACCCGCGAAGGAAAGAGGATGGCGGACCTGCTCAGCTTAAACCGCAATCTCGTCGCTACGGTGAAGCTGCTGAGCCGTGACGTTGAAAAGATGAAGGCAGAGGCGGCGAAGAACCCGAAGCCCGTTCAAGAGGCGCCCTCAAATAAAGATGGGATACTACAGGCAGTATCCAAGGCCGTAGACGAGCGGCTGGCAGCCAACGACGGCAAGCTTCTCCAAGCTGTGAAGCAAGCGGTGGAGGAACGACTGACGGCGTGGGAGAAGCGAACCGCCCACCCTCCGAAAGGAAGGAGCGTGCAACCAGCGACGGAGGCCAGAGCAGCAGGCCCAGTACAAAGGGAGATAGTGGTAGAACTCCCACCGCCCAAGCGGATAGAGACTTGGACGGAGGCGGTTAGCCGTAAGCGTCGTAGGAAGGAGCAGATGCGCGTAGTAGCGGCGGAGGCCAACCAGAGTGTGGAGCAAAGAGTGACGGCACCACAAAAGCGGAGATCCCAGCAGAGGGTGGACTTAAACCCACCGAAGACGGCGGCGGTCACACTGACCTTGAAGCCAGAAGCAATCGAGTGTGGTGAGACCTACTCCCACATGCTGAGGCGGGCCAGGGCAGCAGTCTCCCTCCCTGACATAGGCATCACTGCTGAAGTCAGGACAAGGGAGACGCAAGCGGGGGCAAGAATAATTGAGGTGCCGGATGAAAGTGGAGTGCTGGCGAATCGGCTCGCAGAGAAGCTGCGTCAGGTGGTCGGAGATGTAGCCGTGGTATCCAGACCGGAGAGGACCGCAAATCTGCGGATCTCCGGCCTGGATGACTCAGTCGAAGAGGCAGATGTTACTGGAGCCATAATGTCGAAGGCAGGATGCCCAAGGTCAGCAATTAAGACGAAGGGGATGAGACCTGGATCCGATGGTCTCGGGTGGTTGATAGTGAACCTGCCCATAGCAGCCGCAAAAACAGTTAGTGCAGACGGAAGACTCCGCGTCGGCTGGAGCACAGCAGAGGTTAGGGTGTTAACCGCCCTTCCCCTGCGATGCTTCAAGTGCCTATCCCTCGGGCATACGAAACCCAAATGCCCCGAGACGACGGACAGGAGTGGCCTGTGCTTCAGGTGCGGGGCGCCTGGTCACATGGCCGCCTCTTGTAAGAGGGAGCCAGCATGCTCGGTGTGCGCCGCCTTCGGGCGGCCGGCCGACCATGTGATGGGCAGTCGCAGGTGCGACCCACCGGTGGTGAAGGGGACCTCCCCTTCACCACCGGTGGACCCCATGGAGGTAGGGGCACCCAGCCCGTCGGGTGCCCAACCCCCCCCGTAAAAACGCTCGGGGGGGACAGAGCCTCTTCCACCCTTCCCTCGCGGGAGGGGCGTGAAGACGCCGGAAGCGCGGGCGCGTGCGGGGGTCGCACGTGGAGCGCTTGAGGAGGACCCTCGGGAACAGCATCCCCCGAGGGTAGGACCCTCACTCGGAAACTACGGGTGATAACGGAGTTTTCTCCCTTGTCGCCCGGCGTGGCCGAGAGGGGGCCCGATGGGATGGCGACCGCGGAAGCCCTCCGGGAACTTTTGTTTCCGGGGGACTTCCGCGGACGCACATCCCGGTGAGGTGGGGGGGGGAAGGCCGTTAGCACACCTCGGCCGCCTCCGGCCTGCGGGGGGCGGGGCGACCGCGCCGCCTGCGATGGCGCCTGGGAACTTGTTCTTGGGTGATCATCGCGGGCGCGGGAGTCTCGTCCCTTGTGGGTCGGGGGTCGGTCGGGGGGTGTGGTTTATTCCTTCCCTCACCGAAAGGGGGCCAGCGGCTGTCGGGGCGGGAGACCGGCAGTCGCATTGCACTTGGCCCTCAGGCGTGCGGGGTGTTCAGGGCGTCACGGTTCACCCCGTTGCTCCGTCCCTCACGGAGCATAGGCGAGGTCCGCCCACGAGCGCGGACCCACACTGGAGCGGGTTGCGGTCGATTCCGGCCAAGGGCCCCGCGACCCGCTCCAATGTGTATTGGGACGCCGTAGTTTTTAGTGGGTAGGCCTCCAAGCCTTTACCGGGCACTCGGCCGGGTAGAGGCATGGAGGAGAGTCCCACATATCCACCGTGTTCTCCCGACACGGTGGAATGCCTAATGCATTTTCTACGAAAACAAAAAAAAAAAAAAAAAAAAAAGGTTAGGTTAGGTTAGGTTAGGTTAGGTTAGGTTAGGTTAGGTTAGGTTAGGTTAGGTTAGGTTAGGTTAGGTTAGGTTAGGTTAGGTTAGGTTGGGGTGCAAGGTCGGATAGAACCTCCACGTGTGCCCGGCCTCTTGTAGGTCCCACTTCACTCGTGCGGTGGGAACGACAATGGGTTCGGGCCGGTGCATCCTGGGCGCCGTCGTATATAATTCCTTCGGGGATTGCATACGACGGCGGCTAATAATCCGACAACGGGGGGGAGCTCGGCTGGCTGACCCGGGTAACCTGGGTAACGGCAGCCGAGCAGGGGTAAACCGTAACCCCGTACATGGTGTGGGGCCGGGGGCTGTCATCCTTCGGGATGGGGGCCGCGAGGAAGAAAACCTCTTTAAAAAATTACGAGAGGGGGGACCTCACGGTCCGTTCTGCACGTCGCCCTCTGATTGCAGAGGGTTGTAACGTAGCAGGCATGGGAGGCGGCGAAGTAGCCGCGGGGCCCATCTTTGGGTCAGAGGAGCCAGGTGTGGCTTCGGAGACGGGCGACCTTTTCAGGTTGCGGTTTCGGGTCGGCGTCCCAGACGTTTCTGGGTAGCGGCGACGCGATTCGGGCTCGACCGGCGTCCTGGACATTCCGGGTAGCGGCGGTGCGAGTGGGGGCGGCGGGTCTGCTGGATCGCTAACGTGACCAGTGGACAGGCATTCGATGCCAACCGTCGGCCAACCCGTAACCCCACGTTGAGCGGGGCCGGGGGGGACTGCCCTTCATTGGGTGACCCTACGAGGAGCATACCTCTATAAAAAACCCTAATCCCAAGCAAGCTGCGCGGCGAGGGGATGAGTGGCTGTTGGGTGAACAGTCGTAAGGTAGCCTCTGGAGGAGGGGACCGGTGGACCCCCTACCTTCACAACCCTACACTTGCCCGGGTATGGGACCTCTGCCCGGGTGGACCGAATAAATGTCACCTTACTCGTGGGACTAAAATGGAAAGCCTAAATTTTAAAAACATGTTTGGTGGAGGAGCAGGCGAGAAGCCTAGGAAGACGGAGGAGCCGCGAAAGACTGCATCTAAGCAGTCCGCGGAAAAATCGAAGACGGAGGAGCCGCTAAAGGCTGTATTCAAACAGCCCGCGGAAAAACCACAAAGAGCAGACGTAATAAAGGAGCCCGTGGTGCAGCTCACCAGGAGCCCTGTTCTTGATGCCATGCTGGCTAGCGAGGATTACGTCCCTATGAGCCGAAGTCCTTCATGCTCATCCGTTGTGGACGTCATGGACGACTCAGACGACCAGTCACTAGAGACGGCTTGTGGGCGCAAACGCTCGCGCTCACGGCACAGAGACCGGTCTTGCAGTGATGATGGAGAAGGCAAAACCCCGGCAAAGGTTGCAGCCGCAGAGAAACGTGGACGCGGCCGCCCTGCCACTACGGGGCAATATATAGGAGTGGGAAAGATGAGGGCCGAGCTGGCAGCCGCTAGAAAAGCGGAGTTACTAGCCCAATTGGAAAAGGAGACAACAGTGGCGGAGAATCAGACCCGCCTACCGCCTAAACAAAGATGTGACACATCCGCGATGGATATAATTGAGGACATGACATCCTTAGAAATGATGAGGAAAGGCATGCAAGGTGTCAAAGTGGTGCTCGAGGTGGCCAGAACATCCGGCAACCTCAAAGGCACCAGCGTCAAGGCCTTGCGAGACGCAGCGGACCTCATCGCAAACGTGATGGATAATATGCATTGCCACAACACAGCTACCGACGCTAGCAAACTCGAGGCTAGGCTTCAAAAAGCCACAGACGATCTCTCTCGGTCATCGGCAGAGAACTCCCGCATGCAGCGCGACAACGCCGCCCTTCGCGACGAGGTGGCAGGTTTGCGTCGCGAAGTACAGCTGCTGCGGGAGCAGCTGGAGAGAGTGCAGGGTGGACCTGACCTGCATCAAAGGACAAGACGAAAGGACACCGTGGCTGCCATGTCGGTGGACGAACTCCGCCGACTCATAGCGGAACAAGCCGGCACCATGGTGAACGCAAGAATAGAGGGGATACAGAGCCGGCTGCTGCCAGAAGAGCGTCTGCGACCACCACTGGCAGCAGACAAGAGGAAAGCGCCAGCGCCTACACCAATATTTGAAAAGGCCACTCCTGGACCTTCCAAGGCAGCTGCGGCCCCACCTGCCGGGCCAGCAGCCAAGAAGGCCAAGAATAAAAAGGCTAAGAAACAGACGAAGACTGGAACGGTGCTTGCAGAACCAGAAGGGGAGAAAACAACCGCAACTGCAACCGCCGGGCCCACCACAACGGAGGAGCCATGGCAGACAGTTGGGAAAGGGGGCAAAGTGAAGAAGCCCCAGAAGGCTATAAAGAAGAAGGAGCGGCAGGCTAAGAGAGTGAAATTGCGCCCACCACAAACCTCCGCAGTCATTATAAAACTTCGGCAAGAAGCGGAAGAAAGCGGGGCATCGTACGCGCAAGCACTCTTGGGGGCCAAACAGAAGATACACCCCCAAGACTACGGGTGCGAAAAGGGTTTCGCCATCAGGCCAACCCAAACAGGGGCTCGAAAAATCGAGGTACCGGTCGGCACAAATGGGGAAAATGCCGACAAGCTGGCAGAGAAACTGCGGGAGCTGCTAGACCCGACTCTCGTCGAGATCTCCAGGCCCACGAAATGCGCGGAGATGCGCATATCGGGCTTGGACGACACGGTTTCAGCAGAAGATGTGCGGGTGGCTGTGGCAACGACGGGTGGATGTCCAGAGGCGGCTGTGGTCGTCGGCGACATTCGCTCCAGCCGATTCGGGATGGGTGCCTGCCTGGTCCGATGCCCGGTAGTCGCCGCCAAGCGAATTTCGGACGGTGGCAGGAAGTTGTTAGTGGGCTGGGTTTCTGCGGTTGTTAGTGTCTTGCCGCAGAAACCCCTCAGATGTTATAGGTGCCTCGAAGTGGGACACGTCAGGGTGGCATGCGAGTCGTCTGTGGACCGGTCAGACCTATGCTACCGGTGTGGCAAGATCGGCCACAAAGTGGCGCAATGTACAAGCTCACCGCGCTGTGCACTGTGCGCCGCGGCCGAAAAGGCGTGCGACCACCCATTGGGCGGCCAAGCCTGTCGGGCTGCCCAATCAAGGGGGAATGCGGAAAACAGGTCAAAGAAGAAGACGACCGCGCCTCCGGGCCCTCGTAGTATAAATACTAGCGGAACGGAAGCGATGGACGTAGTCGCGTCTGCGGGAGAGTAGGGCCATAATGGGGTGAGGGCGAAAAGCCTATACCCTGTCGTGGTGAGAGCCGGGCGGCAGAGATGGGGAAGCTCTGTCGCCCACTGCAGGGCTTTCGTGGTGGACGGGCGCGTTCTGTGTTTCGGCGCGCCCACACCGAGGGAGGGGGCTTGTGAGCTCCCAAAGAGGGGTCTCAAGGACCGCCGGCGGCGGACCGCGGTAGTATCTTAGCTTCCCGTGGTTCGTCGCATAGCGGCAGACGGAACACCGGGGGGTTTTAGTGGGTATGCCCGTCAGCCTATTACTGACGGGTGAGTCCCACATAACCCCGCCGTCTCCCCAACGGTGGGGTATGCGTAACGCATTTCCCCCCGTAAAAAAAAAAAAAAAAAAAAAAAAAAAAGGTTAGGTTAGGTTAGGTTAGGTTAGGTTAGGTTAGGTTAGGTTAGGTTAGGTTAGGTTAGGTTAGGTTAGGTTAGGTTAGGTTAGGTTAGGTTAGGTTAGGTTAGGTTAGGTTAGGTTAGGTTAGGTTAGGTTAGGTTAGGTTAGGTTAGGTTAGGTTAGGTTAGGTTAGGTTAGGTTAGGTTAGGTTAGGTTAGGTTAGGTTAGGTTAGGTTAGGTTAGGTTAGGTTAGGTTAGGTTAGGTTAGGTTAGGTTAGGTTAGGTTAGGTTAGGTTAGGTTAGGTTAGGTTAGGTTAGGTTAGGTTAGGTTAGGTTAGGTTAGGTTAGGTTAGGTTAGGTTAGGTTAGGTTAGGTTAGGTTAGGTTAGGTTAGGTTAGGTTAGGTTAGGTTGGGGTGCAAGGTCGGATAGAACCTCCACGTGTGCCCGGCCCATTGTAGGTCCCACTTCATACGTGCGGTGGGAACGACAATGGGTTCGGGCCGGTGCATCCTGGGCGCCGTCGTATATAATTCCTTAGGGGATTGCATACGACGGCGGCTAATAATCCGACAACAGGGGGGGAGCTCGGCTGGCGTCCTGGGTATCCCGGGTAGCGGTAGCCGAGTATGGGGAGTTTTAGGCGACGCCAGTTCTGGTGTCGCCGAAGGAGCTCGTAACCCTGTACGTAGTGCAGGGCCGAGGGCCGCTACCTTCAGGTGGGGGCCGCGGGGAAGACAACCCCTCTAAAAAATCACCCGCGGGGGGGCCTTCGGGCCAACAAGGGGGAGCTCGGCTGGCGTCCTGGGCATCCCGGGTAGCGGTAGCCGAGCATGGGGAGTCTGAGGCGATGCCAGTTCTGCCTGGTGTCGTCGAAGGAACTCGTAACCCTGTACATAGTGCAGGGCCGAGGGCCGCCACCTTTGGGTGGGGGCCGCGGGGAAGACAACCCCTCTAAAAAATCACCCGAGGGGGCCTTCGGGCCCAGCTCGCGTCAGCGGGCAAGTCGGGGCGTGTTCCGATCCGAGGATCGGTTCCGGCCCAACCGTAACCTCGTACGTGGTGCGGGAGCGGGGGCCGCCACCTCGGTGGGGGCCGCGTGGAGAAAACCACTATAAAAAATCGTCAAAGTCCCGGCACTGGGATACGTGGTGTCGGGGCGCCTCTCGGAGGTGGCCGGCGGAGCGCAGTCGGCCCATTAGCGGTCGCCCTGGGGTACCTCCCGACCCCCCAGGCGTAAGTAGGGTAGCCAGGGTACCGGGATCTCTGCCCTGGCGGTCCGATTTTTCTCCCATATTCGTGGGAACAATATGAATGTACCAAAGTCTAAAAATAAAACAAGACGGAATAGAAGGAAGGACAACGCACAGAGTCCAGGAGAAAACAGTGCCGAAGAGATGTGCATGGCGGAGAGGGAGCGCTCACCCACACGACGCGGAAAGGTGGTGCTCAAATTTCCCCCCCCTAGGAGGGAAAACTTCTCACAGGAGGTAGAACCCGAAGACATGTCGGACGAAGGGTTGGTCGAGTCCAAGAACTTGGCTCCCGACATAGCATTTGCGGATGACGAGAGGGTTGACAAGGCCGATCGTAAAAGGTGGACGTGGCTTCTGAAGGAGGCCGCGACCGAGGCGCGATTCATTCGGGACGGAGTCACCGATGAAGAACTGGGAATGCAGGGCCAGTACCAGGACTTCATTACGAGTTCACTGGACAGACTGATGGACTCAGTGAATGGAATGGCGAACTTCGCGAGAGTTACTCTCATCAATGAGGCGGAAAGAATCGCGGAGGTCTCAGCTGCGAACCAAGCGTCGAACTCCGTCTTGGAAG